>OX346247.1:83176950-84588334 GCA_947049315.1 Epistrophella euchroma
GTATACATTATACTTACGCCCATACATATGAATATTTTTGGGGTAATAATGTCGTATGCTTTGTTGTTTTAGGGGGTATTTTCTGTTTTCCAGTAAATTTTCTATGTTTTTCGTTTCATTTCGTTCGTCTCCAGTCACTCTCGAGTCGAAGATACTATTTTGTTAACCGCAAAACAACAATTCGTAATATGTTAAAGTCATGTGTTTACTCGTAGTTTATTGATATGATAAAGTCCTAAGGAGCCGTTTGTATATTGTTGTACTTTTATTTCGTGTTTTGTGCTAAGTGTCCATGTTTTTGTGTTTTTTCTTTTAGAATAGTAGAAATGGTAATCACATGCTACATAACATTTGTAGGGCGATTATGTTTGTAAAAGGGGTTACATTATGGCTGACTTACATACTCTAAATGTCTACAATGTATAGGCACTTCTAATGTATAAGCGATGTAGGCAGCATATCTAGGGATAAGAATTTATTGATGTAGAAAAGCGTAAACAATATTTTATTTTGTTGAGATCATAAAACTTTTTGCCATTTTTGAAAATAAATTTCCTAAGTAAATAACATGGTTTTGATAGCAAAAAACTTTGCTCTCAACAAAATGGGATTGGTATATAGCAAATCTTAGATAAAACTTTTTAGCTTAAACTATAACATTTAACTTATCTTTTATTCCACTGTTATAAGGATTAATTTGGAATGAAAAAACGAGTTTATATTGTTAATAGTCGGTTAATTTCTCTGAAATACGTTATTTCCATAACAAAAAATACCAAAAACGGAAACACCCCTACTAAAGCAAACGACTTATTTATTTTAACATTCCAATTATATAACTTCATGTGCGAATCGTTTGAAACTTAAGCTTTTATTGCTTAATTACCTTCGTTACTGTTAAATATAATAATATTGGCTATTCCGAGATAAAAAAAACATGACGAACTTCTAGGTTTAATTATTCCTTTTTTCGTGACCTTCATTTTCTGTATCAAATGCATTTATTACATGACCTATAATAGCCCACAGAGAAGTTATAATTTGATTTACTTAAAACAAAAGTTATGCACGTCTGAATCGCACGTACTAGACCAAAAAAAAAAGAAATTTTGTAGCCCAAAAACCCTGACATTCTAAGAACACAACCAGTGGTGGATTTCTACGGGGGGATTCAGGTTCAAAACGAAAATACACAAAAACGAGAATGGATTATGGATTTTTGACGAAAGAGCGAAGGGATTTTTATTTTTTTAATTTTTGCTTAACATTAAAAAGTTTGTCCAATAATTCTTGTCAGTATACAGGGAAGATAGGACGTTTGCATCTCAGTTTGGTTGCAGAGTATTGCATAAGTCTATCGCATGTAAAAACTCTTATCGCAATACCGTAGTATGCAGCCGTTCTCAAGATATTGGTTGCAACGCGTTTTTTTTTAATGGCAGCCGACGCACAACACATACAGCCGCGCTATTTTATTTTTATACTCAAAAAAAAACACACACTAATTTCAATCAAAATATTTGATCAGTATATTTTTGAAAAAAAAAAACTTCTGCCGGTCGACTGGTCTAAACAGGGGCCAAATCATCGCATCAGTGAGCTCTTTAGCACACTGAATTATTTCAATTGGCACTACTCTTTACAATGTATTTCAAATGGAGCATAAATGCCAAATTAAAATATTTCAGTGACGTATGGCCCATGAATGAAAGAATACAAGATTACGCCATTTCATTTTGTTCGCTTTGTTGTTGTAATTTTTGACAGCTTGTATTGCGCAATCGGAGACAAAAATATGATTTTTTCCTACTAGATAAGGCCGGAAAAAGTTTTTAACTTGAATTTTTATTTCATTGTTCTAATTTGAATTAATTAAAAGTGAAGTGTAGTGTAATAAAAGTGCACAAGTTTTGAATTATCTATTCTACTTTACACACATTACCGCTTGCTTTTGCTTTTTGGCGATTTATTTTAAATGAAAAAACCTTTATTTCAAATAAAAAATATTAATTCGGTATTTATAATCGTATTTCTAAACGAAAACTTTGTTTTTTTAAACTACTAAACGCGCACGAAAGGAAAAAACACAACCGAACAATCGATTAACTAAACAAACGACTGGCGGCCATATTTGTTTACATATCATTTGTCACCAATGAGATAACAAATGGCGCAATCTTGTATTCTTTCATTCATGCGTATGGTCCACTCGCCGATGGGGGAATTCAGCCCCAGCTTAAAACAATGACGAACGACCACACTTAAGCCCCATTGACATGAGAGCGACAAACGAATGAATTAATAAATGAAATTTTAAAACATTTAATAACCTAAATTCTTCACAAAATTAAAATAAAATGATAGAAATGTAAGCTATATTAATTTTTAATACTAAAATTTTCATTTTGATTACTGAAATAAGAAAAATTTAAGAAAAGAAATTGGTCGTCGCGAACGATTGCAATTCGTTACGACCAATTTGTTTTCTCAAATTTATCTTGTATTAGTAATTAAAACTGAAAATTTTAGTATGTAAACATAAATCTAATTTACTTTTCTATCATTTTATTTAGATTTTGTGAAGAATTTAGGTTAGTAAAGGTTTTAAAATCGCATTTATTCATAAATTCGTCATTCGTTGGTCGCTCTCATGTGAATGGGGCTTTAGTGTTTTTTTGATCCTAGGAGCTTTAAAAAAAGCTTTAATTCTGTAAGCTGTTAGCTTACCAATGGTCACACTATATTGTGTAAATACTTTTAATAAACACAAACAGCAACAGATCATGATTGGTTATTCAATGTGCCCAGCCCACGGCTGTGGGTGAGAAAGGTAGTGAGGGATGTATGTCGCTTGAAAAAGAAATTACAAAAACAAAACAATAGGAAACAAGACTCAATTTAACGTAAAATATTTGCATTTTCGTTTGGTCGTCCGGAAGTTTAATTGGCATACTAGATTACCATTTGCCAGTCCAGTATTATTCTCCTGAATAGAAGAGAATATTGATTCCAATTCAAAGAAAGAATCAAAACCAGAAACATGCATCAAATGTCAAAATTTTGCGGAACGTCATGTTTGTTTTCTTAATTTTAAAATTGCGATTGTGCATTTGTGACGAAATTTGACCTAATAACCTATACTTAATTTTTTTTTACTTACTGCATGCATAAGTCCCCATTTAAATTGTATTTATCAACTTTTCGAAATGAAAGTGCATAAATTTCCTATACAAATTTCATAACATATATTTTTCTCAGACAATCTTTCGAGATTAAGTGCTCGTTGAATGGGTACTTTTGAAGCACTAAATGATAGCAAGTAATGAAAAATGAAAGTTACATTAACTACCTGAACATAATAGAATGCTGGAACTAGAGCCGCAAACGGAACTGGTAGAGCTGTCATAAAGTGTCGTACGTTATTTTTTTTTACCTGCGCACAATACAGCTGTTCAGCTTTGAATGTATTTCGAAGAAAAACAAAAGAATATTCTTGTATACAAGCTAAGAATTCACATTTTTTGTTTCCAATAACTTTCCTTTTAATAAATAATTTTTTTCGCGATACAATTAACCACAATATTTTTTTCCGACCCAAAAAGTTGTTTTTTTTCTTCATACAATTTGAAACGTCAAAAATGCCGTACGTGAAAAGTTAAAAACTGGTGAACTCTTCCGTCTGCGGCTGCATCTCCGTATGCGGCTACGTTCCATTGTGTTCGCAACATTGAATTTGCGTGTATTCAATATTTTGACAGCTATTCCATCTCCGACTCCAGTTCCGTCTCCGTCATTATTCTGTTCAGCCATTTATTCGACATCTGCATTTGACGTGTCATAAATACAACGAAACCCACACTTGACTTCAGACTAAAAAAAAAGTGTTGCAAATTATTCGTTGCCTTTGTAGTTCAGAGAGCTCCTGAATGTCAACCGAATGAACTAAATTCAATTTTTTTATGAGGAAAAATAAAAACAGAAGATATAACAAGTTTTTTTTTTTTTTTTTGTAGTAGCTCGTGTCGTAATTAGTGCGATGGACTGTCACGCCAGAGGTCTGGGTTCGATTCCCAGTCTCTGCCACCTAAAAATGGTTTTTAGGGCTACTGCCTCTTGCGAGGACTTGACAAATCCTCCAAGAGTATCTCCCATGGTTGGAAAAAGGCTTACTATTGTACTGAATTTTGTACTATTTAATTTTTACAGTACGTAAGTACCACTTTTCAACTTTCAGTACTATTTCAATTATTGGCAAAAGACCATACTGAAATTTTCATCAACTGAGCTCAACACATCACTCAATCGCGTTTTTGGTTTAAGTCTGATGAAATTCATTCTGTTTCGTGCAAAAAAATCGAGATTTTCATATAAATTTCAATTAAGATGATCGAAAAGTTCAAAAATGTACTTTTCGAATGTAGATGTTTGATGCAGTACCAAATTGCCTCAGCTTTGTATAGCTGGGTATACCTTAAAAATATTTTTTCGCAGCTTAAAAATTAAGGAAAATAATCAATTTTTTAAAACTTTTTTTTTAAACAAGCTGTAAATTGCGTGTAAATCGGAGTTTATTTTTTCATAGTAGATTACGGAGTAGATAATTTATTATCAATTTCAATTAATGTGAACTACATACTTATAAAGGGTGTCTCCTAGTTCATGCACTATATTTTGGGGGCTGATTCTTAGGATCGTTCCAAGAAAAACTAAAATTGTATAGGGGAAACATTCGTCTTCCCCCTTCAGGTAATTTCTAAGAAAATGGAAAAAAAATATTTAAAAACAAAATGATGTGCTATATACCTTTCTTGAAATCTAATATTTCATGTTGTTTAAATGAATAGTTTTTGAGAAATTAAATTTCAAAGTCAAAATTTCTAAAAAAAAAATTTATAAAATGTGAACAGCAATTAAACTTAACAAAATAAAACAACCAATATAAAAAGTTTGTTTTAAATTTTTCTAAAAACTAAAGTAGAGAGGGAAGATAGAATTTCTCCGCCATACAATTATTTTTTTTTAAATGATCCCAGAAAACATCCCTCAAATAGTCCATCGAATTAGGGGACACCTTGTATGCTCGTAAATAAACAAAAGTACATATTTGTCCGAAAACAGGCAACGCTTTTTGAAAATTCGGTTTTCACTTAATAACTATTTCAAATATGAAAAACAATATACAGTAGATGACGGATATAATAAACTCAAAAAATCCAAGGAATTCCTTTCTTATATCCGTGTTTTCTTATACTTATAAAAAATTGTATATAAGAAAGAAAATTTCTTATACAAATAAAATGTATATGAGAAAGAAAATTTCTTATATAAATAAAAATGCCTATAAGAAATGTCATGTATGGGCTTTTTTCCTTCTCGCCGATCTTCCTGTCACTTCTCGGGCAATTCAATAAAGGTGGGTTCAGAAATTTTGTAAATGTTACACGGCGCATCATTAAGAAAACTTCTTTTTTCTTATATGAGACTTTCTTATATCCGTCATCTACTGTATATAAATAAAATTAAAATACTATGGATTTTCCGCTTTTTGACAAAAATTTGACACCAATTGAATAAGAATGTAATTTAAAGAAAAAACTATTAAAATTTTCTCTCGAAAAAAAGTTTTTAAAAAATTCTCTCCGCCAAGAAAAAAAAAACAATTAAATCAAATATTCCTCAAACATGGGTCAAATAGTCTATTATAATTTAAAAAATACGAAATTCAACAACATACATACTATAGTTCCCATTTATGTCAAATTATTTATTAAACGTTAGATTTTTCAAAATTTTTGACATACAAATTTAAAAAATATATTGATTACAAAAAAATGCTTCTACATCTTCTCGTTCAAAAAATAGTGAACAATATTTGATCTCTAAATCTAAATGGCTGCAATGGGTCGATTTCAGTACGCGAACCAAATCTTCCTCTAAGATTCTAGTTATAGTTTTCATTGAAACTAATAATTGAAAATTTTAAATTTAAGTTTTGAGGTACTTAAAAAACGAAATCAGTGATTATTTTATTGCCAATATGATGGCTATAACTGGTGCGTAATGATGGCAACATCTAACAAAATATTAAATTCCTGGTAGAATTCATGATTCGAAAAATTTCGGTACTGTTTGGTCATTTTCCGTACTATTTTTTTCAGCGTTCAGTACTATCGGCAAAAGTCGATTTCCATCACTGGTATCTCCTGTCATAGAAAAGTGCCACTCACCTTTGCCGTTTGGATTCGGGAATAAATTATAAGTCTCCTCCTGCAGACAAAAAAAAAGGAATGTTTGGAAATTAGACTCTAGTTCTCCATTAACTGTTGTGCCACCAAGTTTATTTATTTTTTATCACAAGTTTTTAAATTAATGAATCAAAAAATATATCAAGAGTTCAAAACCCCCAATATAAAATCCTTAATCCGCCACTTAACACAAAATAATATAGCTGCAGCGCTTTTTGAACAAGTGGTTAAAAAAAAAAAACAACAACATTTTAACAGCAATTGGTTTGTTCGATGTCAGCCCTAGGGCGCACTGGGTCGCTCTAAAGCGTTTTATGTAGCACTTTTTTCACCCTAGGTTATTTGCACTGTGTTTGATGTGCGTTCGGGGTGAGCTCCGAGTGCGCTCTAATGGGCGTTTTTCTTTTTTAGTTCAGAGCAGAGCACTGAGTAGACTCTGAGCGAACGGAGTAAACTCTGAGCAGAGTATGTTCAGAGCACTCCGATTTAATTACGAAAGACACCCGAGCACTCAATGTCATATCTGTCAAATTACATGAAAACTGTATGAAGTTGGCCGCGCTCAGTTTTTTACTCGGTCTGCTCGGTCATTTTATACCGAGCTAATAGAGAGCGCTCTGAACAAACTCTGAACACGCTCTGAACGAAAAAAGAAACACAAATTTGAACTTTTATACACTCTGAGCTAAAAAATAAACACGATTTTTTGTTTGACAGTTCAGGTACTCTGAACTAAAAAAGAAAAACGCCCAATGAAACCCAGGTTTTTTGTCAGGGTGAGAATTCAGAGCTGCTTAAATTCAAATCAGTAATCAGTTGGTAAGTTAATGTAGTGAATGTTGATGACCAATTTAGATGGTGTTATGAGATATTTTGTTGATAATTGTGTTATTTATTTCTTCCATATAATTATAAACGAAATAGCAAGTCGATGAAAAAAGCAAATTAATGAATGATGTGTTAAAAAAAATCATGTGCTGAAACTTGTTGCACTGAGGTGTTCGATGTAAAACAAAAATCCGATCAGCCCTGAGTTTTCTTTACAGTTGATTGACATTTCCCAGGTCGCCCTGGGGCAGAAAACATCGAACAAAGCTAATAGTTTAACAAACAAAAAAAAATTGCTAAAAGCGTCAATAGTAGGTACAATCAGTCTTACAATCACTTTGGCCATGAAGTTTAATCAAAACAAAATGGAAATGGAAAAAATCTTCTATTTGAATTTAATTCAATAGGTACAGTCAACAAAAAACAAAATTTGTTAGAGCCATTTTCAAGAAATTTTGAAAGATAGTTGTATGGCAGCTACCCGCTTTAAATGAGCTAAGACAAAAATTCAAATTTTTGTTCGTTCCAACCGTTTAGGTTCTAATTCAGCTCGAAATCATAGACAACCAAACGCGCAGACCAACAAGGACGGTATGACGAAACCCACTTTTTCGGAATTCTCCATCATCGTTGTCCATAGTTTAATTTTGACTACAATCTCGAAATTGTTTTTACACGCAAAACCAATCATAATTTACTTGCCCTAGACACTAACTAAAAATTATAACTCAAATTAATCCGCAAAGGAAAAATAATCTCATCAAATATTACCTTCGAGAAAGATTTTCCAAAAATAAGGAAAATTGCTTAATTGCTTTTGTTAGTCTCAAAATTATTCTCTCAACATTAAACGTGCGCCACATCACGCATCTGTATACTAAGTGACATCTCAACTTATTCCATTCACATTTAATTAAATCGTATTCCCACTCAGAGAAATAAAATGTAAATGTTTTTTTTTTTTTTTTTTGTTCCACAAGACTTTGGCATTAGCAATCAATCTCGTATGCTTAATGTGTTTCGTTGACTAAAAGACAATTCATTTCATTCTTGTCTTACCTATAAAATGAAATCATCGTTTTACAAAAATAAACAAAAAGTCTAGATACAGCATAATTGAGTACATTTGCATACGTCTATATTGAATTTAAGGTAAAGGTATAATACTTACGATAAAAGTAATGTGAAAGCTTCTTATGGATTTACAAAAATATTTGAGTTCGCGTACTGTACAATTGAATTATGAATTTCTACACATTTTTTTATATGAACTTTGAAGAATTTTTGCGGAAAATTCGTATAGAAACAGTATGCGAACGAACCTTTTATTTGTAATTTAAAGCTAGCGCAGCAATACAAGTTCAATAAAACGCTGTATGAACTTTTATGTCCACTCTTTATTCTGCGGCTGTATTTGCACACCCTTTTGTGAGTAAAAAACAATCTACGTTGCTGACCTTTAGGGTTAAAATCTACACTCTTTGTCCACTTTTATATTTACTTATTTACTGGCTTATTTATCGGCACTTTTGGTTTTGTTATTGTTCACCAAGGGAAATTTTACTGCGCTAGCTATAAAATTGCTAATAAAACGCAACTAATATTTATTTTTGAATTAATTTTAAGAATTTATTTTTATTTAACTAAACGAGTTTAAAATTAATTTTTATAAAATGATATATCTACTATAAACTTAAAGCAAATATCTGTGACATCGACGTGGCATTGTGTTCATTCTATAAAACAAAAATTCTTCATAAAGGTAAAACGTAATTCAGAATTAAGCTAAAAAAATGTTTTCTATTTTTTTAGGAAAGCTAAATAATTAAATGTTATTTTTCAAAACACGAAAAAGATCTATGTATTGCACAACAACTAAAATACGAAAAAAAAAATTTTCGTGAGTAGAATAATTATTATAGATAATTTAAAAGGATTTCAGTAACAACAAACACAATTGCCTGACATATCCTTCTCTTGTTGTTTATTTGAATGAAAAATATTGGTTGTGATTAAATTTTCTTCATTTATCTATCCAACAAGGTCTTCACATTTATTTTTAGCTACATATTTACGTATTCCAAAGACAAAACGGCTAGCTTAAAAGCCTATTTATTTTGCGACAGCACACACAGATGTGTAAAATGTGTTTAGCTACTTAAAACATTACTTCGAGATTGTCTTGAATAATCCAAAATGTTATATTTGCTAAAAGCTTAAAAAATATATAGCTGAACAGGCAAATACCATTTCATGTTATAAGATCCTAGATAAAATGTAACCTTCACAATTGGACCCTTTCTTACATCCGAATTCTTATTATCTTTTTTTAGCCGAGAGTAAAATTATGTTTTTAATTAATTTCATTACAAAAACACAACACGTAAAGGTAAAAGTGATTGGAAATAATGAAAATGGTATGGTTTATTAATACAGGCTGACAGGGTGCGATTTGTTTATTTAAAAATAAAAATAAATTTTTATTAAGAAACATTTTTTAAAAGTTTGCGTTTTTCGACTTTCAACTTCGAAAATTTGGAACTTACATCGCTTTTTTTCCACATTTGTTTCGAAGTTTTGAATTTCAAGTCCGAATCCTGTGTCGAGATTTAGATAATTTGAAACTTTTAATTGAAAATCGATTTAGCAAAAGTGAGTGAGTGAGCGAGGGAAATGAAATGTCAGATTACTCGCCGGAAATTTGAAATTACTCATTTCACTTTTATAGCTTAATTACTTTTGCTAATGAAGTGAGATAAGTCGGCGAGTAAGGCGAGTCATCGCACTTCACTCGCTGAAATAGCTAAATCTCGGCACTGGTCAAAATATATTTATGAGTTTAAAGTGGGATGTCCTGTAGATATATGTATTATTATTACTTGCGATATAGGTAGGTACATAGGGCAAGTTATGGATTCGTGCAAAAAATCGAACTGGAGATAACAATTAAACTTGACATTACGATGATAGGGAAGACGAAAAAAGGTGGTCTCGCAATTCTGTCCGTCTGTCTGTCTGTCTGTGGACTCGCCTACAGCCTAAACCCATGGGCCGATTTTAATTAAGCTTGGTGTAGAGTGTTTTCTGGACATTACCCCGACACTTTTTTTTCCTTTTATTTTTAGGACCAAAAATAACGGTACCTGCCATATAATTTTTTTTAGCATTTTTGGAAAATCTTATTTTTCTCAAAAATGGCTCGACAGATTTTTCTCAAAAAAAAAAAATCAATAAATTTTATTGGGTATATGCTACCTTTTCGTAAAAATTAAATTTCCAAAAAATGGTTTTAAATGGTACCTCCCATAGAACCATTTTTTTTATTTTGGTTTTTCTAGAAAAGGAATAGCCTGATTTTGATAATTTTTTTAATGGAGAATCTTCTGAAAAATATTAATAGTTTTTTATACCAAAATTTTCCAAAAACTTTTTTTTGGATTTTCAAAAAAAGTTTCAAATTTTTTTCTTTTTTGAAAACCAAATATTTCGAAAACCATTTAGTTGATTTTTATAAAAATTGGTACCTAGCGGTTTTTTAACATTATCTAAAGTATTTTGAAAAAAAAAAAACTTTTTCTTATAATCAAAATTAACGGTACCTTCCATACAAATATTAAAAAACCGTTATAGAAAATATAAGATTTCTCGAAAACGACTCCTACGATTTTGATTAAAATTATTGTGAATACTAATATTAGTATGGTCTACAATCTGCCAAAAACAAAATTTACAATTAACCATTATTAACGGTACCTCTCATGGAACCATTTTCTTTATTTTGGACTATCTCATTATGTGTCTAACCGATTTAAATTAAATTTTTTATACAAAAGCTTCTCAAAAGTAGAAATCATACCGCATATCATAATTTTCAAAAAAAAACAACGATATTTCCAAAACGGGTAGATAATTTTTATCAAAAAACTAATTTTTAAGTCAACATAAATAAATACTAAGAAAATTATGGACCAGTTTTTTCTCTTAAAAATATTTACAAAATTTTATATATAAAAAACTAATTTAAAAAAAAAAAACCGCTCCTACGATTTTAATTTTTTTTTTCTCCAAAACTAAGGTAAGTTCAAGAAATCAAATGGTGTACTTTGTTTAGCTCTCAAAACAATTTAAGAAGACTTTTTTAATAAATTTATTTCGAATTATGTTGATTTTTAACAATTTTTCAATTTAATCTTTATAATGTATAATATACTAATTTAAACTTAAGGCTCCCATACAAAAATCATTTACTTTTAATACACTAAACCTTTATAATTCGAAGAAACTTTTACTACAAGAGCAAGTTTGTGCGATCCAGTCGTGCGTTTTATTTTTAACACATTCAAATTATAATGGAAGAATTTTTAAACAGTTGTTGTAGATAGAAGTAATTAAAATTTAAACTGTAATTTAAGCCTAAATGCTTTGCACCAAGCATTTTATGTGCTTCCCCAGAGGAAAAATTTGAATTTTAACTCATCTTAACGTGTAGCTTCCATATACAAAAATCTGTTTTTTTTTTTTTTTTAAACGGTTCTAAATATTTTGATTAAACTTCGTTTCTGTAAATAATCCGATTGGTTGGCAGAAAACTGCGATTCAGGCTTTTGCCAAAAGATTTTGAATTACGAAACGGAGAAATAAAAATTCCGAAAATTCAAGAAATTTCTTTCTAATATCCAACTTTTTCTTAACAACAGATAGGTACCTATAAGAAAAAAAAAGGAAGCTGTGCCTTCGATTGAATTTTTTTTAAATGAGATTGCTTATATGTATGAGTGTTTTTATATCCCTTAAATATTGTTGCACAATATACATACATACACAAAGCACGTAGCCAACTCGAGTAAGTATGGTCCAATTCCAAGAACAACCTTAAATTCGCAATCTCAATTAAAACAAATAATTTATAGATAATCTAAATACATACCTAACTTATAGCTCTAAAACAAAAGACTCTTTTTCCTATATAGTTCCCACTTAGACCCCTCTTTTCCCTTGACATAAATATTAATTTCAAATATTTACAGTAACAGCAGGTAACATTAAATCTGGATCTCCAACAGTTTTAGCACAAAAAAATCAATACCAGCGCAACTTACCTTGGTCATGCTTGTTTTTTTTTTCCAAGTCCTTCCACTTGGATCAGATTTCGTTTTTGTTTCGGGGGAAAGGTCATTACCACAACAACTTGAAGTACAAAACTTCTTTTTCTGTATCTTTTGCCATTTGCTCGAAATAAGTTGTGTCTTCAACAAAAAAAAAAAAAAAAACAAAAATCTTACTCTGATACTTCTGTTAAAAGCTGTTTCCCTTTGTTCGGTATCACAACATCGAAAAAAAAAAATGAACACAAGGCACATGGAAACGGAAGAAGCATAAGGATTCTATTGCCGTAAGTAGTAATTGTTCTGTTCTTTTGTTATGTCATTTCTTATAGCAGAGCAGAGAATAAAGAAGAACAATGCAAATAAATACGAAAAACAATCCACGCATTGAGTGAATTACATAGCAAATCATAACCTACAACATTTTAGAGGAACAATAAGAACAAATCTATTTTTGATGAAACACTACTCGTATTGTGACGTGAATTGTCTTCGTTCTGAATTTTATGTGAATTCTTTAATAAAATGCTTAGGTACTCAAATTTCAAATAAAAATAAGTACGAGAGAAAATTTGCTTGGCCTTGCGTCTTGTGATAAGTATCTACAGAGTGTAAGTTATCCAAGGGCAAGTTATATATAAATAAAATTCATCAGGAGAGATAAATTTCAAACAACAATATGTCCTTGCAAGTTCCTTTGAATTTTTTTGTTTGAATGTTGGTGGTTTTAATAGCTTCTTATGAATGGAAAATTTCCTAAAAACGGTCTTAAAAGTTGGTAAATTTGGTTGAAGTTAAGGCATACACCTGGATGGCACAGACATCCCGGAGACCATACCGACAGAAGGCATGTTGAAACCCCTTTTTTGGACTTCTCAACCGTCGTAGTATTAGTTTTGATAAAAACCTTAATTTGTACTTGCTCTATCTATAGGGCTTATTTATTTATAACAATTATAACGGTTTATCGGAATTAAAAATGGGTTTGTACCATAACGCGTGACTACTTAAATCCAAACGACGGCAGCGGCGAGTTGAAAAAATTCAGAGTTATTATTTCCGATGAAATACCATTCGAATTAATAAAACAAATTGGGGGTGTTACAAACAGCTGGACAGCGTTGCCATAAATAAAATTAATGTGCCATATTTTCTGAAAAAAAACGTGCCAATTTTCGTGTCATATAAAAAACCATTAATTCTTCTATTTTGTTGAAAAACTGTTATCAATTTTATAACGGGGTGTAATACAACAAAGGAAAAATCAAAGAAAATCATTTGCTCTTTTTGTGCATTGTCAGAAAATATGTATTTCTATCTACTTTTTACGGAATTTGGACGAATTTTCATTAAATTTGTTAAAATTAGCCTCATTATAAGTAAAACAATGGAAATAAAAAAGCGTGCCATATTAAATTTTTCGTGCCACCATACCACTAGGAAATTATCGTGTCAAAAAAGCACGATCGCGCCACTTTGGCAACGCTGCTGCACGATAACTCATATAAAGTGTCCGACTATTAAAAATTAAGCGCCCTGATATGAAGCATAGCGAGGTCTATGACGATTTACAAAAGGTCTTCTATTCGGAAGAAGTTTTTAATTTTGTTTTCATTAGTTTCATCTGAATTCGTAAAAGTAAACATGCTGAATCACTGCTAAAAACAATCGCTAAAAAACGGTACCATTTATGAAAAATTTGGGTAAAATTTAGAGCAAACAACAAAACATCTAAAACAGTGAACAAAATTTCAAACGGACAATAGTTGCCTCCAGAAATTTTTAAGTCCCTTATACAGGATGGGGCAAAATGTATGAACCGGTCTTGGCCGGCTGGCGCTCGGCCTGTGGTTGTGGTGGGAAAAGGAGAGGGATCTCGTTGTGGCAGTGAGAGATTCTAGTTTTCAGTAGCAACCATGGTTTGGACAGGAGAGCATTGTGGGTTTGCTGTTAGGAAATTTTTTTTTGAAAATGGCCGTTCTGTTATCGCCACGCAGAAAGCCTTCCGACAGCATTTCAATATCCCTGTTGGGGGAAACGTCCCTGGCGGTAATGCAAGTAGTCGTTGGGCTAGGACATTGGAAAACACTGCTTCAACAGCAACTCCTTCGACAATTTTGGTCCTTACTTTTTCGAGGATAATGGGCGAACCGTCATAGTCACTGCTGAGCGCTATGTGTCAATGTTGGAAGAGTTTTTTGAACCCAAGCTGGAAGAATTAAGTGAAGCAACGAATCTGCGAGTCATCTGGTTCCAACAGGACGGGGCTACATCCCACACTGCATGGATTTCAATGGAGAGATTGAGGCAAATGTTCCCCCAGCGCCTCGTCTCTTTAAGTGGTGACATGGAGTGGCCTGCGCGCTCATCAGATTTTAGCATTTGTAATTTTTTTTTTCTTTGGGGCCTTGGGCTACATAAAGGAAAAAGTTTTTAAACTTCGTTCACATACCCTGGAAGAACTTAAGGACAGAATTAGAGAGGAAGTTAAGGCAATACCCATCGAAATATGCAGAAGACCGGTTGAAACCTTCAGAATTTGCCTTCAAAAGTACATCGCGGCTAACGGCCGCCACCTACATGATATCATCTATCATCTGTAAAACGTGATGTAAAAAACAAGATTCTGTACTGAATTAAACAATATAAACATAATTTCTGTAAGTTGAATTGTTTATGTTTTACATCCCTTTAAAACCGGTTCATAAATTTTACCCCACCCTTTAATAGGCGTTATTCTTTTTTAGTTCAGGACTGAGCACGAACTGTCAAACAAAAATGTTGTGTTTCTTTTTGAGTTCAGAGTGCTCATAGCTTAGAATTTGTGTTTCTTCTTTCTATCAGAGTGCGTCCAGAGCGTGCTCCATGAGCTCAGAATAAAATAACCGAGCAGACGGATTAAATAACTGAGCGTGGCCAACTTCATACAGTTTTCATGTAATTTGACAGATATGACAGGTGAGTACTCATGTGTGTTTCATAATTAAATCGGAGTACTCTGAACATATTCTGCTTATTAGCCATTAGCTTATTAACCAACTTATCAAAATTTTCAAACTTACTTACTGACCCAACGCTTCCATACAGATTGGAAGCACTATTACCAATATTTCCCTATTTGAAACTTTTAAGTTTAAATCTTCTTACAAAATATCCCGATAATAAGGTATAATGACTCGTTCAATAAAACTAAGTTCGTCACTCCAAACTTCATTAGAAAATTCTTCCAATAAAATTGAATATTCATGACTGATTATAGGAACGGGTATAGAATCTTGCAATTGTTCAGAAAAAAAAATGTTTTCTCGAAAAATGAAAATTGCAATTTTAATTTGGTTTAATTTGCCTAGTTTATTTGCATTTAAATGATTTTAAGAATTTAACGAAAAAAAATGGACCTTTAAATTAAGTAAATGCAATTTAAAATGAAAAGCATTGCCTGAAAACATTTTCCCAAGCAGTCAAGAAAACACTTTTTAAACCAATATAAAAGGCTTCCTAGAACATGAACATATTAACATATTAATATAATATAATAACATGTACTGGTTTGAAATTTTATGCTAATCAAATTAATCCAACCGGCTAAAAAGGACAGGTGCCTTGATTTAAATTATGTGTACTTTTGTTGGGAAGTATCTATTAATTATAGAATACCCTTAAGAATATAAGCTTTAAGCGAACAGCTTTATCTTAAGCGTTCATTCGGAAGTTGTTTGTTTATTTTTATTTGATTTAATTAGGCGTTTTTTGGTATTCTGGGAGTGAACAGTTTTAAAGAAGCATTTTTTTTTTTATTAAATCCAGTAGATTTAGACTATATGTTTTCGAGGAAATTCCGACAAAGCCTGGATTTCTTTTTTTAAGAAGTGTTCAAATAAATACTAATTTAAACCAGTTTTGTTTATATGTAATTGTAACGGCCATATTATTCACTCAATACATCTAGTTTAAAACTTAAATCTGGATGTAAATCATACAAATTCAATGTAAATTCATCTGGATTTAAGTTTAAATCTCTTATACAATTTGATTAAATCAACAGATTTTTGGCTTTAAAAAAAAATATAATATGACATTGAAGTGTTTTCAGGTCCGTCAAGCTGGGTCCACCACAACAAAAATTCAAAAATCTAACTATGTAGGAAAAAGAAGTAAAAAACTTATTTGATGACGTCATCAAATCAGTTTTTGCGCTCTAAACGGTGAAAAGAATTTGGGGCTCCTTCGGGATCGGGGTACTAAATTAGCCCCAAATTAGCCGTATATTTCTGCATCATTAGATTTTTGAAATACTGTATTGGGAGCTTGTGGTGGACTCAGCTTAACGGCATGATGACGTCATCAAATCAGTTTTTGCCCTCTAAAAGGTGAAGGGAATTTGGGGCTCGCACGGTATCAGGGTACTAAAATAACTCCAAATTAGCCCCATATTCCTGCATCATTAGATTTTTGAAATACTGTATTGGGAGGTTGTGGTGGACCCAGCTTGACGTGAAGCTGAGTTTTAGGGTGAAGGGAATTTGGGACCCTTTTGGGAATGGAGTACTAAATTAGCCCCAAATTAGACCCTAATTCCTGCATAGTTAGATTTTTGAATTTCCATTGTGGTGGACCCAGCTTGACGCACCTAGTGTTGTCGTTGTTTTTTAATGATTTTTTTTATTTCATGTTATTTTTTTTAGAAAATTACCCCTCACACTTACACGCTCTAGCCTGTAATGCGAATCACCTTATAAATGTGTGTACCTGAAATACAAACATATTTTTAAAATAATTTTTCTGAACTTGTTTGCATAAATTTATATTCTTTCAAGATTCCAGACTGCGTTATTTATTTTGAGCTTTAAAGAACGAGTTTCATGCTTCTTTACGATATTCTTCTTAAAAATTTATTATATTAGATATGCACACAATACCACGTTTATGCGATCCTGTTATGCATTGTATTTTAAAATCATTAACAGAAAATTGCTTATGAATAAGCATTCCTACCTATACCCTTCCTCTGTGAAACAGTGGTTCACTATGGCGTATACGTAATTTTATTCTTAATTTTTAAGAAAACTGCTTTAAATGATTTTCGAAATGTTTGTTCCAAATATTTAGATATTCAAATTGTTTCTTATTAAAGAATTTATTAATGAACCATAACTTCTAGAGCAAGATCGTGTAATCCAGTCGTGCATTTTATTTTTTTTTAAACAATCATAGAAAATCCCCTCTTAGAAAATTCTAGAGATATTAAGGGTATTCATGCAACGTCGTTAAACACTAGATAAATTTATCTTTTGGATAAGTTTATCTTTTGGTAAATGAACTGTCAAATTTTGTATGAGAAATGGTTTACGCAAATTGGATAAAATTATCTAAGGATTTTGCTGCGGAAACGTATACAAATTTATTTGGATAAACTTATACGAAACGAACGTCATTGTGACTTTTAGAATTAGACGTGTTCAGATATATGATACATATCATGTCTCAGAAAATTAAAAAAAAAAAAAACTCTGACCGTGCTCTGTAACTATTGCATCGCGATTAGTTAGCGATACAAGTTGTGAAGTAAAACGTACTTTATAGACAAAAAGAGTTTTAAATTAAAACGTAGTTTATAAAAAAAATTGTGAATTAAACTTAGTTTATACATAAAAAAAAAAGATAAATTAGGACGTCTATATTTACTCAACAATTAGGAGAGCTGGTTAGTAAATTATTAAGGTAGAACTACATATAAAGGCTTTCCCAAACAAATGTGAATCATTCGTTGACGACGTCGAAAGCAACAATAAAAACAAACAATACGAATATATCGCATAGGAATATTTCGAATTGGTTTGGGAGAGCCTTAATAGTCAGAAGTTTTTAGAAGCAGATGTCATAAACCAATGAAAAGTAGAATGCTGAACAGTAAAAATCAGAATTGAGCCATAATTCACTCTTTCTCTTTTCTTCGTCCTTGTCTCAATAAATTTCAGTTTCGATTCCGTGAGGTGCATTTGTGGCGCGCTTCACTTCCGAAAGAAAAAGTTAGTGAAAATCAAGAAACCGACATTATGGGTGCGCCATATGTGCCTGTTTACATTCCAGTGAGATGGGTAAATTTTGTGTGAGTAAGAAAGAGAACGGTTAATTCCAGCCAAATTACGCCGATGCGCCAGTTTCAATAAATGTTTTCGGATTGAGCGTGAAGAATTTTTTTTGTGTGAGTGAGAGATACATGGTTGTTAAGGATGTGAGATAGGGATAGGTAGATTGAAATAAAAGGATTTTTTCTCTATAATGTAAACACGAGGAATATTTTGATGAACGAAAATATGGGTATGGTATGTTTCGCCAGAATTGTTTGGCAAATTAACGTTTCGCGGTGGTACATTTCGCCGTTTCTCGTTTCGCATTTTTTTATTTCGCAATTTTCGTTTTGCAAATTACGTTTGGTTTTTTATATGATATGACAAACCATCGTTTCGCAATTTTCATTTTACAATTTTTACTTAATATTTTGTTTGATTAGCATTTTTAGGTTTGACAATTTTTTATTTGGCATTTTGTTATTTGGCTTTTTCTTATTTGGCATTTTATTATTTTGCTATTTTTCATTCAGCATTTTGTTATTTCGTTTTTTTTTTATTTGGCAATTTGTTGTTCAGCTTTTTTTTATTTGGCAATGTTTTGGCTTCCATTATATTACATGCCTTAAAATTTCGCCCGAAATTGCCAAATAAAAAAAAGCGAAAAAACACTGAATAGAGAATATAAAAAATATAATGCACCTACGAAAATAACTGCCCAATTGCTTAAAACTGTTTTTTCCTTGGAGTAAAATGTGAACAACAAAAGAGATGTCAAAAATTTTAAACAAAAGATTTTACTTAATTTAATTTTTATTTCAAAATAAAATAAAAAAAAAAATATATACACTTCTCAAATAAAAAACATAATTAATCTTGAAAAGAGACGATGGTAATGATTGTTCAAACGATCAAAACAACTAATCGGCGAAATGATCTTTTAGCGAAATAATAAAACGGCTTGACGATATTTCTCGAAATGATTAAACGGCGAAGCGTTATTTCGCAAAATAATGAAACGGCGAAACAATATGTTGCGAAAAAATACTTGGCCAAATAATAAACATTTTAACAAAGAAAAACTAAGGAATAATTTGCGAAATGAATTTTGCGAAATGATTGAAAATATTTTTAACAAAAAGCGAAATATAAAACCGCCGAATGTTAATTGCAGAATTATTGAAAAACGTAATGAATAAAAAACAAAATATAAATTGCCAACTAAGAATTGCGAATTAAACAAAATATTTAACGACTAAGGCGAAACAAGAAATGCCAAATGAATTTTGCCAAACAATGGTGACCCCGAAAATATGCTTCATCAAAAGTACAATGTAAACAGGCACTATGATTTTTTGTATTCTCTCATTTTCGTTCGACTACTGCCTTGAGCTTGCGACTATTACCGCCATATTATTAAGTCGTTTAATCCAGATTAAAACTTTAATTCTATTTAGTTTGATCTATTGCCACATTAATCCATTTGGATTTTAATCCAAGACTGAATAATATGGCGGTAAAAGTTAATTTTAATCCAAGACTTAATAAAACGCGACTCGTGTATCTATCTAACATTTTTGTATCATTCCGAAAAAAATGTCTATGATTTCGCGTTGCATTTTAAAATAACTTCAAAATCTGAACAAGTCTAATGTATCACAAATTTGACGTTTAACGAACAGCTGATTCAATTATGCAGCATTTATCCAATTGAATAAAAAGGACGTTCACGCTAACTTTTGCGTAAACATATCTTTTTACACAATTGGTAAACTTATCTCGTTGCATGAATACCCTTATTATATTATTATCAGTTAGATAAAGGCCGCATTTTGTCTAGATAAGATGAAGGATAAGACCTTGTCTTACCATATTGAGAGTTAAGTATAATTTTTAAGATAACTAAGCTTTAAGTAAAGCACTTAATCACACTTAATGATACATTATCTGCTTTCTATTTATATCCCTGGTGCTTTAGTTCAGGATGTTTTATCTATACTCTACTCCTAATACAAGTGTTTTTGAAAATAAATACAAAAAAAGAAAAAAACACTTAATTCTTCACATCCAAATTATAATAGACAAATCCATTTCACATTAAGCTATATATAATGCCGTATCGTAACAAGGGTTACAAACATGAGACATAAATAGATATACATACATACATACATGATGCTATTCTGATAAAAAAAAAAAAAAAACAACGTATATCCGTGCAAGGCCATTAAAATAGAATGTAACAAAACACATGCGTATATTGTGTCTGTATATTAATACCTATGCATATGGAATGGATATTATCTACATATATAAATATTTTGAAAAACATTAAACGGAAATGACACAAAATCAATATGTTTTGCATAAAAGCCTCTTAATTGCAGTGACAGTATCTATATGTATGTATTGTATATATCTAGCACAGGGCAAAATAGATAAACCAATATAGGTAGGTATATAGGCTTTTGTATACAAAGTGTTGCATCAATCACTAGAAAATCAGTTTGTTAACGTGTCAAAAGAATAACAAGCAGTCACAATTCATTTTGTCTTAAAAACAATTTGTTATTCTGGCAAATATTTCTATTTAAGTATTGCTTGGGGTGGCATAAATTAAATTAAGCCTTAAATTATACATTTTGTTGCTGTTTTCCATAAGTACCTACATGTTTATAGAGTAGTGAGTAGTCTTTATTTTTATTTGCCATACATAACATATTAGTGGGTTTGCAATTTTTGCTCCCGTACATAAAATAGAATTGGTTGGTGGTTATTTAAGATAAATAAAAGCAAAGTACCGATCACAGACAAAAAAAAAAAATATTGATAACACAATTTTACTGGCTGAACAGAATGGTGACGGAGACGGAACTGGAGCCGGAGCTGGAATAGCTGTCAAAATATTAAATACACGCAAATTCAATGTTGCGAACACAACGGAGCCGTAGCCGTATACGGAACTGCAGGTGCAGACGGAAGAGTTCCCCAACTTTTAACTTTTCACGTACGACACTTTTGACGTTTCAAATTGTATGAAGAAAAAAAAAAAACTTTTTGGGTCGAAAAAAAAATAATGTGGTTATTTGTATCACGAAAAAAATTATTTATTAAAAGGAAAATTATTGGAAACAAAAAATGTGAATTCTGAGCTTGTACAAATTAAAGTTTTTCTTACTAAATTTTTATTAAAAAAAAATTATATTTAATTTTTTTTTTTATTTTATTTATTTTATTTCTATTCAAACCGGCAGTGATTCCGCCTATCAAAAACGAATGACAAAGTTTCCTTAAAATCTAGAACCTAAATACTATTTTTTTGCTAACTTAGCATTTACTTTTAATTCATATAATTCCATATAATTCATTACCCTCAAGTCAACTTCAATGCTTCCCACGAAAAGTGCTGACATGGTGTCTGGTCAACGACACCATTTATATTGCAGCAAACAATTTCCAATTCGTGGAAATTTATGTCGTATCGTCGTTAACTTACACAAGCATATTCTTTTGTTTTTCATCAAAATACTTTCAAAGCAGGTAAAAAAAATAACGTACGGCACTTTTTGACAGCTCTTCGAGTTCCGTCTGCGGCTCCAGTTCCAGCATTCTATTCTGTTCAGGCAGTTAGATAATTAAATTTTGGGCAATTTTTTTTGCTCAAAAGTTGGAAATAGACAAAAACTAAACTGATTTAAATTCAAGATGGTGGCCAACGCAAAAGAGCTGGCGGTCCAAAAGAATTTTAGTAGGCTTCTTATAATCCTTTCCCTTAAAGGAAATAGAAATTCTACCTGCAATGTAGTATTCTGACTAGGCTATAATTCACAGAGTGTTTTTGGTTTCCTCGATGTAAATAAGAGAAGTTACCTATAGGCGACGCAACGCGAAAAGTAGCTGAACTTTTAACATTTCTCTCCGGCAGGTACTTTGACATCAATTCTCAATAGTAGGTTTGTTCGATTATGGCATTGAATTTAGTGCATTGCTGTTCTCTTAACTCGTTCTGTTGAGTTTTGTTCCCTCTAGTTTATGGTGGATTTACATGTATCTTCATTCGAGTTCTGCAAAAAATAAGGGATACAAAGAGAAGAACAAAATGCAGAGATCTTGATTATAGGGACGCAGATGAAGATTATAGCGAAGACGAACATGTTCATCTTCATGGTGGTGCTCTTTCACACATTCGGTTTTTTGGTATCACTCTATCCCGCTCTACTTTTCTTGATGTTTGCAGATGAAGGTACATGTAAATCCATCATTACTTGCAATGGCGCAAAATTTTAAACATTTTAAAACCCACTAATATTTTTCCAAGCTATTTTTTTTTTTTAGTTTTGAAGATTTTCAGGTTTATAAAAATGTAACAACATTTATAATACTGTTGAATCTATTTTAGGTATTATGAATTTTGCAATAGGTATTGCGGCGATGAAGAACACACAAATCTACAAATCCAAGGTAGTGGAATTTCTTTTCGTATGTTTCGAAAATTCGAATTTCTTCTTTATTTATATGAAGTATAAAGTAATTATTACATTTAAAAAATAATTATTTACTGTACGTGTGAATATTTGTACCCATATTTTATAAATTCTTGAACGAAAAATTGTTTTGCTTTTATGTCTGTGTGAGTTTTAAATCTTCAAATGTCAGATTAGGGGGTTGATCAATTTAAATTTGTTTACATTACGTAGCGGAGTCCACTTTAGTTAGAAGAGTTGTTGAACTTGTTTAAAATTTGGAAATAGTTAGACAAGGGATCTTAACTAAACGACTATGTTAACTAGAGCCGGTTTTATTCCTTAAACGAGCAGTGTTTAAAATTTTGGGCCATTAAATTTTACTAGCTTTGTCTACGGCATAAAAATCAGCGTACACACCAAATTTTGTAATTTCGGGTGGAGTGCATATTTTGTATAGATAAAGTGGGTCACCATTGTTTGGCAAAATTCATTTGGCATTTCTTGTTTCGCCTTAGTCGTTAAATATTTTGTTTAATTCGCAATTCTTAGTTGGCAATTTACATTTTGTTTTTTATTCATTACGTTTTTCAATCATTCTGCAATTAACATTCGGCGGTTTTATATTTCGCTTTTTGTTAAAAATATTTTCAATCATTTCGCAAAATTCATTTGGCAAATTATTCCTTAGTTTTTCTTTGTTAAATTGTTTATTATTTGACCAAGTGTTTTTTCGCAAAATATTGTTTCGCCGTTTCATTATTTTGCGAAATAACGCTTCGCCGTTTAATCATTTCGAGAAATATCGTCAAGACGTTTTATTATTTCGCTAAAAGATCATTTCGCCGTTTAGTTGTTTTGATCGTTTGACCAATCATTACCATCGTCTCTTTTCAAGATTAATTATGTTATTTATTTAAGAAGTGTATATAATTTTTTTTATTTTATTTTGAAATAAAAATGAAATTAAGTAAAATCTTTTGTTTAAAATTTTTGACATCCCTTTTGTCGTTCAAAGTATTTAGGTAAATACATAACAGAAAGAGGATTTTCACATTTTACTCCAAGGAAAAACGGTTTTAAGCAATTGGGCAGTTATTTTCGTAGGTGCATTATATTTTTTATATTCTCTATTCAGTGTTTTTTCGCTTTTTTTTATTTGGCAATTTGTTGTTTGTCATATGTTGGGATGCGGAATTGATCCCGGACATTTTATGGGAAAGAAATTGAAATGAAACACAATCAATTTTTTTAGTATTAAAGTATAATTGCACGATTTTATTTCATTAAGTAGGTTTTAAATCTTACCTCGAAGAGTGTCAGAATAAAAAGAGAAAGTACAAAATGTCGAAAGCTCAAGCTAAATATATTAATTTATCATAACAAAAACGAGGTAAAGTACCACGAAATCAAATAAATACAAACGAAATAAATATTAATTTAAAATAAAAAATTATATTAAATAAATCTCCCCCTAAAAAAATTAAACAAAATAATATACTTATAAATAAAATTCTTGTATATTCAGATAAAAAAATTAAAGCAAATCTTCCACTTCTATATTCAACATTAAATCCTGAAACTAATTCTGATTCTCCTTCAGCAAAATCAAATGGTGTACGATTAGTTTCTGCTAAAGAAATAATAAATCAAATAAATACTAAAGGATATAAAATAAAAAAAATCATAAATAAACTTGATAATAATAAAAATTAATTAAATTATAATTATTAATTAAAAATACAAAAGATAATAATTTGTTGTTCAGCTTTTTTTTATTTGGCATTCAATTGTTTGGCAATGTTTTGGCTTCCATTAAATTACATGCCTTCAAATTTCGCGCGAAATTTTAAGGCATGTAATTTAATGGAAGCCAAAACATTTCCAAACAATTGCATGCCAAATAAAAAAAAGCTGAACAACAAATTGCCAAATAAAAAAAAGCGAAATAACAAAATGCTGAATGAAAAATAGCAAAATAATAAAATGCCAAATAAGAAAAAGCCAAATAACAAAATGCCAAATAAAAAATTGTCAAACCTAAAAATGCCAATCAAACAAAATATTAAGTGAAAATTGCGAAATGAAAATTGCGAAATGATGGTTTGTCATATCATATAAAAAACCAAACGTAATTTGCAAAACGAAAATTGCGAAATAACAAAATGCTAAATAAAACAATGCGAAACGAGAAACGGCGAAATGTACCACCGCGAAACGTTAATTTGCCAAATAATTCTGGCGAAACATACCATACCCAGATAAAGTGTACACAAATAGGTAAATATTTTCGGGCATATATTGAGCGTGAATAGAAAGGGTAGATGGAAAATTTGTTCACGCTTTGGGGAATTGGACCCTAGCTTCTGTAGTGTTTATACAACAAATCGATATACACGACAAAACTGACTAAATTTTATTGTCTGCAAAATATTAGCCATTTTTCTTTTACCGTGTAAATCTGCAAGTAAAGTAAGTAAGTAAGTACATTTCGATTTCGATAGCAAAAATTCAATTTCCGTAGTCTCTTCGTCGAAATCGGCGAATTAAATTTCCTGAACCACGAGTTAGATATTGAACCACGTTTGTACAAATGGCGCTAAGTGTGAAAAAATAAATTTGAATTTTAAAAGGTTTAATCTATTTGTTTTGCTTTTTTAGAATTTATTTTACCAATAAATTGTGATAGTTACCATGTGCCTCTGTCTGTCTAGCCTCTAGCTAGAGCTTAAGCCACAGTTCTGATTCTGACTGATTATGAGATCATAATTAAATGGTAGGTAGTAGCGGTAACGTTCATTCGAAGGTGCATAGCCAATAGCCAAAGTTCTTTAAAATACGCATTTGTCTTTCTTTTTAATATTTCTTTAATGAACTATCGTCAGTAAATATTTAAGATCTGCTTAAGGATTCAAACAAACATCGGAAGAAATAATTGCAACTTCCTTTCAAAATAACGAAAATTTTCCTGAATACGGTGTTCTTCTAATTTCAGAGCACTGAGCTAACTTAAATCCTTAAAATCCGAAGAAAATAATGTATGTGGTTGATCGTCGCGTCACCACGACTCGATTGCAATGAAGAATGATTTTTAATTTAAAAAATCAGTAAATAGGTATGTCGATAGAATTTTTTTCACACATTATACAAGTTGTTACCTAATACCAATAAGAATATAACTTTATATTCTTTTCTAATACATGCAATTTATTGTAAGGGATGATTCTTGGGATCGATCAATTTCTGCAAAGCTTACTTAAAAAATAAATTTGGTGGCACAAAAGCATGAAGAACTAGGGCCTATTTGTCTTACAACTCTCAACCATTCCTATTTACGTGTCTGCGGGAATGGAGGTACAGTTTATCGCCGAACCCGAACAGCACTTTTTTATATGACATGAGATACTCTTGGACGAATTGTCCTCGCAAAAGGCAGTAGCCTGGTACAAACTTTTTGGGTTTTAGATGTAAGCGGCTGGGAATCAATCCCGACCTCTGGCATAACAGTCCAACGCACTAACCTTTACGCCACAGGCTGCTACGAAAAGTTCTCTTAAATTGAAAAAAAAAATTATTAAAAGCCAACAAAAGCACATACAATCATGTGTTTTATAACTTTGTTGAAAATTAATATTCCATTCTTTTATTTCTATTTTTTTTTTAATCAAGTTATTTAAGTGAATAGTTCTTGAGAAATTAAATTTCAAATTCAAAATTTTATTCTTAGAATGATCCCAGAAAGCATGCCCTAAAATAAAGTACACAGGTGAAACCCTGTACAACGGCAGATGTAGGAGAACTGAAAAAAAAAAACGATTTAATGATTTTTTTTTTAATGAAAATTCGAAAAACCTATACGTATTAATAAAATTCATTTTAAAGTTCACTTCTGAAACGCTTGTATAACTAAACACCAACTTCTTATCAAAACAATCAAAAGTAACCATGCTACAAAATGTCGGATTAAACTTATAAGCTTAGATAAAAAGCATTTTGTAAGTGTTTGAAAATCAGGTTTTGAAGACTGAACTTCATATCAAAAAAAGCATAAATTAGAAAATATAATTTTTGAATTTTTATTCTTGTTTCTTTTTTACCCAATATTATCACAAAATTGTAGTTCATAAAATTATATAAAATATAATCGCATTTAAGTTTTTAACCAGTTCTAAGAAAAAAAAAATAGATATATATAAGTTTCGCCTCGAAAAAAAAACCCAATCAATTTTACAACTCAGCAAAAGTACCTTATTCGGACACCTTATTCGGCATCATGTCCTCTTAAAAACACTGCCTACGTTAAAATAGACTGACATTGTTTTTTCTTATTCAAATACCTACATCACAACAAATAATGATACAAGAACCCTAAATGGGTTTGAGTCTTGAACCAAATTTAGCCAATAAACTGACTTTTCCTCTCGTCAGTAGTATTTTTTTTTTTTTTTTTTTGTGTTTTTGTAAGAATTTCGGTCAAGAATAATTCATAGCACATCTTTCCCAAATTTCACATGTTAAATGGAAGTCATTGATTTGACTGTACAGTGTACGTACATAAACATATAGAAACGAAAATGGATCTTAATAGAGGACGATTCAAAGGCAACGGTTTCTTATAATCCTTAAGTTCTTCTTCCGTCAATTTATTTATTTTTTTTTTGTCTTAAAACAAAGTATCCACTCTCCATTTATGTATGATGAAGGAGTAGGTATGCTTAAGGGCAAGTGAATTTATCGTTTACCCAAAGAATTGTGGGTTTTTGGGGTGTTTTATCGTGTACTTTTACTCTTTTGATGTTTATCGATTTTTCCCACACTTTTGCCTTTCTACACATTCACTAATATTTTATGTATACAAATTCTACATACATACATCAGTATTATCTGTTATGTATCTTAGTATACAACTAATAAAATACAAAATATCAAAATTTTATGTCTCGACTTCCGGTCTCCATAATATTGATTCCAGTATAGCGAAAAAAAAAAAACAAAACAATTTTTAAATAAAGTGCACACATGAGTCACAGTTACGTACTTGCTTGAACAACTCAAGTGGATTTAATTCTTAAATTAAAAGAGTTTTTTTTTATTGCAAAAGCGATATATGTATGTACCTAGAAAAAGCCGACAGTAAAAAAATCGCCGTAACAATTTTGGCAAAAACAAAAAGAAACCAATACGGTCACAAGATCAATATTCAAACTCAAAACTTTGAAAAAAAAAAATTATTCAAACTAATTTCACAATTTTACGTCATTACGTATAGCTAGTATTTTAAATTTTTTCAAAAACTATTTTTAGTGTTTGGGTAGAAATGTATAGGAACATTGATAATTAAAAAAAAAAAGAAATCACAATTTTTTTAATTTTTTTTCAAAGTTTTAAGTTTGAAAATTAATTTTTCAAAATTTGCCAAAACTAAAATAAATTGAAAATAGAATTAAAAGATAGACTTTTGGCTTACAAAAAAGTACAGCATGACATTGTATGTGTTGCCGTTGTTTATAAATGATTTTTTTTTTTTTAATTGCCTCTCGCACCTAAATAGGGGGAAAGAGACCCCCTTCTCTATGAATTGTACTTGCTCTATAGGGCAAATATTAGTTTCGTGTAAAAAAAAATGTTGATGTTGTAATCAAAACTAGCGGTACCGAAGTGGCACAATCGTGCTTTTTTGAGACGATAATTTCCTCGTGGCACGGTGGAACGAAAAAATTCAATATTACACGTTTTTTATTTGCGATATCTTACAATACAGTGAATTTTGATAAAAACGGATAAATATACAAATTCTAAAACAATAAGCAGCAAATTAGTTTTTTTAATAGAAGAATTTGTGATATTTTTCATATGACACAAAAATGGGACATTTTTTCAGAAATTGTGACACGATAATTTTTGCTCAGGCGGCAACGCTGACTACAATCACGATAATGTAGATGTCCGAAAGGTGGTTTTCACAATACCGTCCGTTGGTCGTGTGTCCACTGTCCGTCTGTCCACTGTTATTTGAGTTAAAGCCAAAACGGATGGATCGATTTCAGCGTTGCCGAAGTTGTACAATTGTGCTTTTTTGAAACGATAATTTCCTCGTGGCATGGTGGCACGAAAATTTTTACTGTTGCACGTTTTTTTATTTCCTTTTTTTACTTAAAATGAAACAGATTTCGCAAAAATGTAATGAAAAACGGTCCAAATTCGTTACAAAATCGACATTTACTTATATTTTTTGACAATGCACGAATAAAGGAATTTTTTGTTCGTGTACCCTTAATTAATACAATTATTTTCAACAAAATAGGAGAATTTGTGGTTTTTTTTTAATGGCACGGAAAATGGCACATTTTTTTTCAAAAAATATGGCAACGCTAGATCGATTTGCTTTAAATTTGAAACAGGTATGTAGTTGTAAGAAAACTGCATTTCAGGTTTTCGCAAAAAAATCGAGTTGCGGAAATAGGGATTTGCTGTTTTCTGAGAAAATTGCATTTTTCAAGTTATTCAAGAATACCTTCGGGATGGCCCGATTTTATTATAATTTTTTTATTTGGTAGTTCTATGTAGGTCAAACAATATTGCATTTAAAAGTTTTGAAAATATTTTTTTTGTGTTATTAAAAATTTAAAATAAAAAATGAAACAAAATTAATTCTTGCTCAAAAACTTAGGATTTAAGCTACAATTTTAGGCGAAAAAAAAACTTTGAATGGCATGAATGTCGAAGAGAAGTAGTTTTAGCAACATGAAACTACGTGCGCGATTCAGAAATCAAAATAAGCATCTTATTAAATAAAACATTCGATGAACGCAAAATTTCGTGTAATGGACCTGTAATTTGTCTTCCAACCTCCAAGATCTTGTGATTTGACTCCTACTATAGTTATTTGTAGGGAGATTAATGTTTAACTGGAGTTTGTGCCAGTTGTATAATCGTGGTTAAAATTTTGATCCGTGGTTCAGAAATTTTTAAATCGCCGATTTCAGCGGGTTAACTGAGGTTCAACGATGGTTCAAGGTTCTAATATGCACTAAAAGCCAATTACATGCCTGAACCATCGTGGTTAATCCGCCAAAATTGGTGAGTTAAAATTCCTGAACCACGGATCAAATATTTGTACAACTGGCCCTTAATCTCTTATACTTAGATTATCTCACGAAAAACTAATTCTAATACTATGTTTCCACTAAGAACTTAAGTGAGATGTAATTTAATTAATATTTAATTTTAATCTTCTTCAAACTTTGAAGATTTATTTTGTTAAGTTTGAAATTATTCTCTTTAAACATTTATAGGATCAAAAAGAAAAAAAATTCTTTAAATTAGTTTTTTCATTCTTCTTATTTTATAGGATCAGTTAAAAAACATGAAAATTGTTTTTTTTTTTGCATTTTGCTTAACACAAATGAAAATTTCTATCGCAATTTCGCATCAGAAGAAAAAAATTAAACGCCTTTTGCATTTTAAAAGGTACCTGTACTATCAAAATCACTCTACTTGTTTATTTTTTTTTTGCGGTGGAATACTAGAAAGATTTATTTATTTTAAACGAGATTAACATTGACTTAGCAAAGGGAAATGGCAGAAATGGAAAATTCTTGTTCACTGAAATTATGAAATTCTTACCTTTCATTAATTAAAAGATTATAAACTACATACATTCAGAAAACCTTAGTCATAGTTAAAAAGCTACTTGTTAATTAAAAATCCCTTTCGTATCCTTTTCTACTAAATCTTTTCATAGCATTAGGAGATATTTCTGGTACCTTACTGATTTACCTGCCGGAGCCGGATAGTATGTTAATGTGTTCAAAGATTGTGGTTTAATTATGCTTATCGCTGCAAAATACAAAATATGTGTAAGGTGTATTGTGCTTGTTTGCCAGGCATTTTTCTATAATTATAATTATTATTATTGCTATAAATTGACACAGAAAAAAAACATAAACTTCTGAAAACATGTCACCTGAAATGAGAACACCAAGATGAAGGGCGCGGAAATCACAAGGATTTATGATCCATATATCCTATACATTAAATATATTTTCACATAAACCTCAAGCCATAAACACAAGCCATACTTTCGTGCAGACATTTTGGAATGAAGCCAACTTTTGAAAAAAAAAACTTCGATTTTTCTTTGCCAAAAATAATATAAATAAATTAAAAAGGACTTAATATCGTGTTGTAGTTTTTCTTCCAAGAATGTTCACAAAAATTTCCCATAATACCCATGTACATTAGACTGATTCAAAAAAAAAAATTAAAATGTCTCCGATTTTAAATGCCACTAGCTTTTTAGTTAGAGTTAAGTGAAATAATAAGGGTTTGTTTCACAATGTCTGATTAAAGTTCCCTATAATTATCCGACACATAAATTATCCACAACTTAAATCCTCTCATTAAAAACCTTTGCGTTTCACAATCATAAATTTATGTGCCACTTAGCTAGTTGTCAGTTATTCCAGTTTTCCAAGGAATTTGACTGATTGAAAATAATCAATCAAATAATAATTAATTTATTCTCATGTTTTGAATTTTAAAGTGTCATAATTAAACTTTTTGGACCCAGAACTGGTAACAAACAACATTACTTTGGTGTTTTAAGGCCCCTTACTGCAATTTGATAAAATCCAGTTAGAAATTTTGTGTTGATATGTGAATGTGAGTGATTTAAAATACTTAAGTGCGTTTTGAAATTGCATTTTTATGGTGTTAAGGGTGTCGTGAAGTAAGTATTTAAGTAATTGGGTTAACGCATACAAATATCCGTCACTAGTCCAAACTATTGATGTATTTGTTGTGTGAGTCGCACTGACAGTAGCTGTAGATATTTTAAATGCCAGTTTAATTTTTTAATCGGAACCTCAACCGGCCTGTAAAATATTCAGAAATTTAAGTGCCACTTAGACCTATTCAGATATTGTGAAACGTAAATGCGGTTTTTAAGTGACAAATAAGTTCCATGTAGCTTAATTGGAACTTTAATCAGACATTGTGAAACAAACCCTAAGCCTGGTAAAATTTCAGCCGTTTAGATTAATATTTAGAGGTCGCTCATTTCTTTTATCCATACAATTTGTATGGGAAGTTTTCTTTTGTTTGCTTTTTTTTTTCTATAACTTTTCAACCGGTTCTTGTACGGAAATGGTTGAGACGTATTCTTAAAGGAAATTAAATTTTCTTTAAAATTGTCCTTAACTAATTTTTTATTTACAGTACAGTTATTGAAGGTTAAAGTGGATGGTTAATTCCATAGTTTTTTGGATTCCCTGTTGAAAATATCGTCTATAATATAAGTTTCATGAGATAAAAATATTTATAAAAACACAACAACACTGCTTTTCAAATCAATTTTTATGAAAAAATTCCTTCAAATTGATTGCTTCATGAACCGAAATTAACAATAAAAATGCGACATTTTATTTGTTTATTTTTTTATCTTTTTTCTTTGCGTTAAATAATATTTTTTCTTAAACAATAAATTTATTTTATCATATATAACCAAATTTAATATAAGGATTATATATTATAGCTGATATTTTCAACAGGGAATCCAAAAAACTGTGGAATTAACCATCCACTTTAACTTTCAATAACTTTGGAAGGAGTAATGTAAATAAAAAATTAGTCAATGACATTTTTAAAGAAAATTTAATTCCCTTAAGGAAAACGTCTCAACCAATTCCGTACAAGAACCGGTTGCAAAGTTATAAAAAAAAGTAAACAAAAGAAACCTTCCCATACAAATTTAATGGTAAAAAGAACTCTAACTAAAAAGCTAGTGGCATCAAAAATCGGAGACATTTAAATTTTTTTGAATCAGTCTAATCTACATTTCCTTTGTTTTTTTTCTCTCTTGTTTGTATTATTGTTGTTTTTGTGCTCTCATGTATACCAAGGATGATTGGCATATATGCATACATATGAATGCCTTTATATTTTTATAATATATGTGCATACATAAACAGGCATATAATTTTTTGTGACACATGTAGAGGACGAATTTTTGTTCATAGGTAAGGAAATTGTAGAACACTTTTTTTGAGACAGAATGTCAATAACAGTGTTGACTTTTGTGTTGTTGTTTATTAAATTCAACTCATTTTCTTATCGAAGATTAAATCATAAGCAGTTTTATATTTATTTGCATCAAGTAGATGTTTAAACAATTTATGTAAATTTTAGATAATAACAGTTTCTAAATAAGTGTTTTTATTCACTTATTTAGAAACTGTCATTATCTGAAATTTTTTAATTTTTTTAAACTTTTTTTTATTGTCTTCAGAATTTTGTTAAAAGTAATATTCTTTTGTATTTATTTTTTATAATATTATGTTTATTCTGTCACTTAAAAGAATCGGTTGCTCAGAGTCATGTCAAAGCTGAAACGCATAGAGCCATAAAATGGGGAGAACATAAAAGCAAAAAATAAAGAGATAACTAAAAATTAGAGAATAGTCCTTAGCCAAAAACATAAAAGCAAACAAAAGAGATAACTAAAAATTAGAGAATAGTCCTTAGCCAAAAAAATTAAAAAAATAGAAATTTTTTAATATATGTACATAAATATTGTTAATAAATGTTACTTTGGAAAAGTAGAATGAGCAGAATTTCATTTTTTTCAAAATAGCTTTTAACGGCCCTTAGTCCATAAAAGTTGGCGTTTCGTCTTTCGATCTCACTTGGACTCATCAGTTGACTAGTGAGGGCCTAGTCAATATGCAATTTCTATTGGGTTCAGTTAATTTTATGTACATAGATTTCATGATGAATACATAACTATATCCAACCAGATAGGAATTCATAATCATTAAGCCTGAAGGGTTTTTTCTGCCCATGGCCAGCCAATTTATGAAGATTTTTTACAAATTGTATATATGTACTACTGAAATAAATCAGCCAAGTAGAAGTCTTAGCACTATTTAATTAAAATTTTGTTTTATTAAATATTAAATTTTTGTATTTTAAAAAGTAAAATTTACAAAAAAAAAACACTTTTACTGTGTATTTAGAAGTACAAACAAAAATTGAGTGCATGGTTCATTGCTAACCATCGTTGTATTAGTTACCTAATTTATACTTTATTTAAATTTAAGTTTTTTCGACAAAAATTCTATCTTTCGTTTTAATGGTCGGATCTTCAAGATTAAGGTTTTCAATTTAAGATAAAATATCAAGCTTTATTTGTATTTAGAAAAAATTAAAAAGATATATCCTGTTCTATCTTAAGAAAATAGCCAGTATAGCTCTCCTAAATGCGATGTATATCATCGAACTACCTTTCTTGGCACTATAAATTCAAAATTTGATGAAAAATTACAAAAATTAATTATTTTGAAATACTGCCCAAAATCTCTTCTATAATAGGGATATAACCATCAGGAAAAGCGCCTAGAGGTCATTATCAATTTTACAGCAAAAAAAAAGCATAATAGTTCTAAAATTTGTGGTAAATATCAGCATTTTGAAAAATAATATTTTCCAATGCTATTAATTCAACTCACTTCTACACAATTGTCATAGAGAGCTAACATAAGAAAATACGACATAGTACCCCTTTTTTAATAATTCGATATAATGTATGTATATTTAGTTTTACCACTCGCCCCTTGTATTTTTTTAGATTTTACTTATGATCAGTCTAACATTATCTCGTATTTTGTTCTATCTGAAAGCACTGAAAAAACGGTGGTACACCTAGGCGTATACGCATTTTTTATTTTAATGATTTTTTAATAATATTTATTTCTGGATTTTTGTTAGTGCACGTTGATTTATACGTCAATTTAAATAGTTATAGTTATTTTAAATAAAATCACGATTTCTTAGTTCAGTTTGTTACTTTTTCCTCACGCCACAATTTTTCAAAAACGACTTATGAATTAAAACTTGTCAAAAAAATTATAATAATGGAGTAAGCACATGAAGTTAATCTCGATGACCTGTAGGAGAAAACGGGGCATAACGGGCTGCAATAGTATATTATTGTTAACAAAAAACTGCAAACATTTGTAAAGTAAAAGAATTTTTATTAGAAATAAATAAAAAAAAAACAACACAAACATATGTTTGCCAGTAAGACCTAGGGTCTTATAAATTAGGCAATGTTAGAAAGAATAGAAGGATAGGATAGATTTTTGTTGGCACAGTGGACTGAGAAATAAGGTTTTGATTATCTCATTAAATCCCAGTGGTGGCGTTCAGTTGAGGGAATATAGAAAAGAATGCTGCCTAGACTGGGGCTCGAACCCACACATCCAGGTTAGCAGTCAAGCACTACTTCCACTGCGCCGGGGCCACCCTAAATAAAATTAAAAAATGTATAAAAAAGACAGTTTGTAAATAATAAATAATTCAACATGTTTTTTTGTTTTTTGCTTGAAATTAATCATTCAATTTAGAAGTTGTGCTAGGGAATATCAGGGTTGTTGGGTTGCGTTCATCAATATTAACCTCTCCAGAACAAGAGAAACGAGACAATTTGCCACAAGCTCTGCAAGAAACCTATTCTTCTGTAGACTGGGAATACAAATAAACACAGCACAAATACACATCATCGTCTCCTATTTTTGTTTTTAACTTTTGGTATGCAATACGTTTAAATAATAAACCCCATAGCTCATTATGTACATTTTATTCTAACTTCATAGTTTGCGCTTAGTCTTCCTGTCATTGAACCACATAAGGCAATATTACATGCTGATAAAATCATATAGAAATACAAAAATAACATAATACAAAATGAACCGGAAGAATTGGGCACCGATGGGACATATTAAAAATAATTTACCTTATTGGAAAATTCAGTTTCCGCAATATACACTTGAAAAAAAAAAAATCCAAAAAATTGTTTTATACAAAACACAAAGAAACTTTTTCCACTGTTTTTTTTTAGAGTTTTCCCCCAATAACAAACGATATATTAAAGCAGGTAGATTATGTTTAACAGAGTTGTGAATGTTTTCGATGCAGATATACAAAGGGCCCTTTTTTTATCCGGGTTCTCATTATGCCCCGCCCTTACCTAAGAAATTTAAATTTAAGAAACGCTACTACCCCGAACTGTAAGCGACCGACCTTGAAGAAAATTTTCATAAAGATTTTAATAAATCCTTACTTTTGACACATTACCAGATTCCATTCTGAATCTCATATATTTTATTGGGACAAAAACATACAGAAAATTGAACGTCAATTTATTTTGTTTTTGTGAATTTTTTTTTTTTTTGTATACTTTAAAATTCAAAACTGAACCGCAAAGTCCCAAACAAATACCACATTTCTAAATGTAGGTACTAAACATATTCCTTCCTGGTCCTCTAACTAATAGAGATATGTATACCTATAGATAAAATATTGGAAAAAAATATTTTCAAACGTTAAATGTCCACAATGTGATGTGAATATTTAAAATTCTAGCAAATTTTATCTCTACGTCAGTATAGTCACTCGTCGGCATCTTTCATACTTCAAATAAATATACATTTGCTTATGTAGGTTCACCTAGCAGAAAATTTGCTCGATAAAACCACATGCCAACGTCAACACTTCACTTTAATGGAAAGAGATCCTTGGACGAAATCACCTTCGTCCTCAATAATGTGCAGATGACATAACACAAAAAAAAAATAATAAAAAAAAAAGAATAGAATCCATTTGCTTTGTAAACCAAAAAACAACCGAATAGAGAAAATGCACGAAAATTGCTAGAAAAGGTGGAATTTCTCATCACCACCAATATCAATGAAATTCAAAAGGATGCTCTCTAAAAACGCTCAACAAAATCACAATCGATGATTTTTTTTTTTTTTCAAAAATCGATTTCAATTGAATGTTTCTACATTTCTCATCTTTTTTTTTTTTTTTTTTTGTTGTTGTTTGGTTTGGCAGGAATGGCTTATTTTATTTTTACTTCTTTATCTTCGAAGCCCGTTTTGATATGGAAATAACAATAGAAAAGGACACAATTCGAAGGACATGCTATGCAAATTAACAAACCAAGTTACTGTCTTGCTTTTATGTTTACAAGAAGATGAGATAACTGTCTATTCAACTTAAATGTTTGTTCTAACTCATATGTTTTTACTTTACTGTGGATTTGTCTTCGATAAAATCAAACTTCTGTGAAGAAAAAGCTATGCAGGGTGTTTTGTATAAGATGCGATAAGAGACTAGAGCGTGCAAGTTGGGTAGAGACATTAAAGAAATCACCCTTCCCGCCTGAGCAGAGGGAAATAGACCTCTACTTCTGAAAGATTTTTTAATTGTCTCGACCAAACGTACACGTCCTAGCCACGGGGGGGGGGGGCGGGAGTTTTGGGTGCCGAAGGATCTAATTTTTTTGTCTAAAATTCGTACCTGAGTAGGGTTGTGAGAAAACTGCGTTACAGAATTTTGCCATTTTTCAAATTTCGTATTACAGAAATGGTATTATTATGACGTTTATTGAGAAAATAACGTTATTTGGCTGCTCTTAAACTAAAAATACATCTAAGAGGGATTATAAGTCCTATTTTATTTATTCACTCTCAATTAGCTTAGCAATAGCCGATAAAATTTTGAATACATTTTGATTGAAAGTTTAATTTAACTTTTCCAAAGAGTTAGGTGCTGTTGGACCGACTCCCAAATGGGTTTCACTTTGAATGGATTCCATTTGGGTGTGTTCATAAAAGTTTTACGTTATTTCCTACCGAATTTCGTGCAAATTTGGTTGAAATTACCTTATTTGGAAATTTGAATTTGTATGGGAAATGAAATGATTTTAAATTGAATTTGGAAATTTTGAACAAAATTACTTCATTTGCTGTAATGAAAACGCAGTATTCTTCAGGAAATACTTACATCCTACTTAACTTATTTATATCTACGGCTTTCAAGTATATCGGATCTGTTTCTGTTAATTTTCGTTTTTTTTTAATATTTCAAATTGTGGTAATATATAATAAGTTTTTAATAAAATCTGCACAAAAAGGTTAAAATTCTTATTAAGTAAATGCAATTGTACTTTATATGCATTTTTTAAGTAGTGATGCAATGTTGATAAAGGCCAAAAGTCATGAAAGACTTAGAAGCGATTGGGAATTTAAAATTAAAGAATAGTTATACCTAATTAATACGACACCTTTTCTTTTCGTTTGAGATAACTTATAGCATGATATTTTAATAATTAAACAAACCTACTGCAAAAAAGTTCAATCTACTGCAATTTTTTGTGAATCTACTGCAGAAAGTTTGCCGAAAAGTGGCAACCCTGGTTCAGTTGTGTTAACTCAACGTGCATATCGTTAAAAATAACGTGGCCAACAAGCACGTTTGACAACATTATTCGTCGTTGGATGTCGAATTTGGTTTGGCACAGTGCAGAATAGGAACATGTCCAAAACTTTTCAATGAACTGGTTAAAGCGGTAAGAGAGTGAAACCACCTTGCGGTGCATTTTGAAGAATTATTTGAATTTGTTTCAGTATAAAGTGCAATTGACTCAAAGAATATTGCTGACAGACCGTTCACGTCGCACAGTGGAACGTTTCATACAAGCTAGACGTAAAAAAATCAAAAAATGTTTCAAATAATTTGATTTTATTTTATTTTTTAGAAAACAATTATATTTTCCTGACTTTATTGAAAATTTAAACTGGGCGGAAAATTAAATTTGTAGGTGAAAGTAGGAGTGTCGAATGAAAGGAGGTTATTTTATTTAAATATTCATAGATGCATAAAACATAACATGCGTTATGCGCGAAATTTTCGCGCTTTTTTCAGTTATTGGCAATTTAATCCCCAACGATTAGTTATTGGACTATAGCTTTGCTCTACGATTTCAAAGTAATGAAATTTTCTTCAATTTGAGCCCAGAACTATCTGTATAGACCCAACAGTTTCGAAAATACAGACATTTAAAATTTAGCTATAATAAATTTATAACAACAAGTAGTATAATTTTCAGTACAATAAAAAAAATGGTAATCTTCTTTTGACCCAACTTACACGCTCTAGTATTTTTATACATGTTGTGCCAAGAACCATTTTTTTTATTGTACTGAAAATTATACTACTTGTTGTTATAAATTTATTATAGCTAAATTTTGAATGTCTGTATTTTCGAAACTGTTGGGTCTATACAGATGGTTCTGGGCTCAAATTGAAGAAAATTTCATTGCTTTGAAATTGTAGAGCGAAGCTATAGTCGAAAAACTAATCCTTTGGGGTTAAAATTGCCAATAACTGAAAAAAGCGCGAAAATTTCGCGGTTTTTTCGATTTTTGACCATGATGCATTCGGCGCTCGAGTTCGAAAACTTGCGTTTTTCATAGGGCCAATATCATAAACGACTCAGCAAAAAATCAGAACTACAATATCTAACGCATACGCTGATGTATAAGGTTACTGGACTAATAATGATAAACCCATATATAGATTATCCAAAATAATTAAAAATCATACATTTTACAAACACTCGGAAACATTACTCTTTAATTTCTATTTTAGTTCTCATTTAATATAGCACGAGTGTGAAAATAATTTGATAATAAACTACATAGGTACATTCCAAAATATATACCCATTTTGTTTTATAAAATTTCACGCTTCTTTTATAATTATAATCAAAATTTAGTGAAGCTTAAAGTTCACTTTTAAGCAATAATTATCTTTCACAATAAAAATTGGTTCGTCTTTAAAGTCCGATAATTTCCAAATTATTTAATTTAAATATTATTTAGATGTTTTTTTATTAACAGTGCACCAACAACAAAAAGTTGAACTTGACTTTTTTACGTCTAGCATGTATGAAACATCCCACTGTGCATCGCTTAGAATACGGCCAAACGCCAAACAGTCACATACAGACATAAAATATGGCGCACCCTTATTGCATTATGTATAAATATAATCTATCTTATAAAAATTCGAAAATTTTAAATTAAATTAAAAACAAAATTTTTGAACTTTAGTTTAAGTGTCGGAAAGTGCCACGTCTAACCTACATTTAATTTTTTTCTAAATCTTTTCGAAAACATATCCAACAACTCGTATCAACAACTTCGTAGCTGTGTCGCTCTACATAATTGCAATAAAACTGCTTTTAAGGTTTTGTGCATGAAAAAAACTATCACAAAAAACTTTCAACAAATAATAAAAACAACAACAACAACAACAAAGCACATCGTCGTCGAAAGGTTGAAGTTTCTTGGTTGCTATTGATTATTCCAACCAAATACTTTTTTTCAACTTTTTTTTTTTTTTAATCAAAATAACCCCTTCCCAGACAGTGAACAGGTATAGTATGTGTATAAAAGTAAGTTGCTTTATTATAAAATATGCAATAGTGTATCGTAGGTATTTGGCTAACTTAAAATCATTGGTTTTTCCCCGAACGATAAAAGGTTAAAAAATATCACTTATGCATGTGTGCCCGACAGGGTTTTGTGTTTTAAAAATTGATTATTTTCCCATTGATTTTCAACAAGGAATATGAACACATATGAACAAATTTTTATACATGTAGTAAATTCTAGACTTACCTTCATAATAATTTGTATATAAATAGCTATAGATTTCTCTTCACATGAAAGAGTTGGCTACAATATACATACTTAGGTTTGTAGGTAATTCCATCAGAAAGTAAAAGAAATTGAAGGAGCATGCTCAATTTCTAGTTTACCCTCAAGCATTTAAAAAGGAGCACACATTTTGTATTGCTATATTGTTAACATATGAAATTATGATGAAAGCATACGCAAGTTTTATTTTATTAAAAATTTATAGAAAAGCCATAAAGTGGTATTTCGTTGATTTGTGGAGCTCTTGTTGGTTACTCTTATATGATTGGTTGTTTATCTCACATATAATAAATTTATTTGAAATTTTTATATATAGGCATGTTCAAGAACCTTCTAAAATAAACACTTGAAAAATTCATACCAAAGTGGTGTAGGATTTTTACTAAACTTTATTTACCTAGAAGTATTTGATTAAAAATTGATACATACTTCATACTTTAAATATATACTGTAGTATGATTAGAATTTTCCTAAAACTAGAAACATGTTTACCAACTTGTTGCTCTCTATGTAGGGTAAGAATATGTATTAAAAAAATAAACACTACTAGGTGCACACTATTATCTATAATAGAATGTATGGCTTATTTTGATATCACTTTTGAAGTGTTACCGGTGTAGTAATTATGGGCGATTTCTGTGCGAATTATTATTGTCAGCTCCTGTATGGTCTGTGTTTTGTTAATGTTAACTAAGCTTTTCCTACAAGAAAACCCTTAAAAAAGTCTATAGAGCAGAAATATCATGCGATAGCGTGACCATTTAAAATCACCGAATTTTAAAATGATGCGATTAGGGAATTATTTCTCGCAACAAGTTCACTGTCTCACGAGCGTTATGAGCGGTATCTCTATCATGCTATAACTAAATGGTTCAGATCTTTTTTCAAAATCAAACGAACCGTGCCCACACGGTATGCCCAACCGTGTTAAAGCCATCGTGTCAATCTTATACAGGACCAACTGCCTGGACGTTTTCAGCTGATCTTCCATGACGAAGTCTGCCCGTAAGTTTCACATATCTAACCTGTTGAATTTTTTTAAAACATTTCGTACTCGTTGACCGAAAGTTTTTGGCCGGCTATGTTCGAAAAATAATTCGACAATTTTTGGTAACTGATATATGGCAAGAAATTGATAAAAATCTTGTAACCACTATGGTTGATTTTTCGAAAGCATTTGACTCGTTTCCGAACACTCTTTTTCTAAAAAAAATTAAATAACAATTTCCTCTTTGAAAGATCGGCTGTTTCACTTCTTAAAGAATACCTAACCGGAAGATCTCAGGCAGTTCTTGTAAACAATGAACTCTCTGATTTCCTCTTGACACATGCTGTCGTACAACAAGGATCAATCCTAGGTCCACTTCTTTTTTCGCTCTTCATTATAATGACTTACCCTCGACTCTCAGATACTGCAAAATTCACATGTATGCAGATGATGTGCAAATCTATTTGAGCTATCGGACAGGCATGATGGAGGATGCAACCGTAAGAATTAATAAATATCTGACTCGTATTGTAGAATGGTCTCACAAGAACATTTTAAAACTGAACTCAAGTAAATGTCAGGCTATTGTTGTGAGTAACACTGCGCTGGAAACTTCATATTTTCCAAACATTGAACTCGATGGGTCTGTCTTAAATTATGTTAAAACAGCAAAAAATTTAGGTATTGTTTTTAATCAAACGTTAACATGGGAAAATCATATATCATGTGCTCTGGGGAACACATATGCTGCACTGCGGGTTTTAAACATAACTGGAGGCTGTTTGCCTATCAATACAAAAATGATAATAGCCAAAACTCTTGTTACCCCAATTCTACTTTATGGCAGTCTGATTTTCAGCTGTCTTGACAGTCGAAGTAAACAAAAACTAAACGTGGCCTTCAACAATATTGCTCGTTTTGTTTATGGGTTAAATCGGTTCGACCATGTTTCAAGGTATGCAAATAGTATCTTTGATATGCCTTTCAGCAAATATCTTGATTTTCAAGCAATAGTTTTTCTATTTAAATTAATCCAGAACAAAAATCCCGAATATCTATTTGAAATACTTATATTTCCAACTTCACAAAGAAGCAAAATATTAATTACACCTAGTTTTAATCATCACAACTCAAAACGACAGTTCTTTGTGCACACGGTAGGTCTTTGGAACTCCTTGCCAGTTAACCTGCAAAGAATAAACAACTGCAAATTGTTTGGAAATTTTTGTATAGACCCACTTTGGAAGCTAAAATCGTTCATTAAGTAAGTTATTATCTGCTTTTTAACTATTTCTTTTTTTTTTCTTTTTTTTTTTACTCTTCTACTTTCTTTTATTTGATAAACTGTTAATTGATTATTTGTGTAATTTAATTAATAACCACAATTGTACAAAGTATAACAAAAAGACGCTATGTTTTAAAATACTTATGTTTAAAATTAATAAATACAATACAAATACAAAAACTGTGCCATCGTGTTGTATTCCAGTTTTTTAGTGAAGTTTTGGAATATTATTTGTTCTTTTTTTCTCAAAAATCGTCAATATGTATGCTATTTCTTTATGGGCAGTTTTTACCAAAAAACTGAAAATCAAGTTGAATACAATCGTTTACGAAGTTTAATCAAAATCGTAGTAACCGTTTTTGAAAAAATTAAAAGTTCATGTATACATAAATGTCAGCTACCCACTCCAGCTGAGCTAATACAAAAATAATATTTTTTTTTTTAGGGAATCATGAAAATATTGTGTACCAAATTTCAAACAAATTGTTATCTATTATCTATAACTGTAGATGATGTTTGCAATGCGATATTTATTGGTTTTATTTACTATCTTGTTTGTGTAGGATTTTCGTGTTGACCGCATGAAAAATGCTGTTGTGAATATGTGATCTTTTTACCTATTCTGTGCGTTTTGAAAAAAAAAAAAAAAACTATTTACATATTTTTGTATAGTGTAGTAGTTACAATTATTTCATTACAAGCCATTTGACTTTTACTGCGTTTTCATTAGAGCAAATGAGGTAATTTCGTTGAAAATTTCCAAATTCAATTCGAAATCATCTCATTTCCCATACAAATTCAAAACAAATTTAAAACAATAGTTAGTTTCTATAAAAAACGTTAATTTTTTTTTCAAAATTTTGAGTTTGGAAATAAGTTTTTCAAAGACTATCACTTGAAAAAACTTTATTTAAAAAGAAAATTGAAGCATGGATTCCTGGCTTTGACAAAAGGTAAGTATAGAATTTTATTCTATTCTATGAGTCATTTTCTATTTCAAGTCAATTTTTTGAAAAATTGCCCAACCCAATTAAACAGGGGGATATATAGAAGACCACCCTTAAAGGATTTTTTTCTTCTTTTGACCGAACTTATACGCTCTAGTATTTTTATGCATCTTGTGCCACGAATCATATTTTTTTAGTATACTTTTTAATTATACTACTTGTTGTTATAAATTTATTATTGCTAAATTTTGAATATCTGTATTTTCGAAACTGTTGGGTCTACACAGATGGTTCTTTAAATTGAAGAAAATTTAATTACTTGTTGTTGTTTCCCAACTTTGTACTTACAAAGTAAAATAATCAGTTAATTTGGTTTGTGTTGCGTTATGGAATCTAAAGCCCAAAACAGATGTGCAGCTTTTTCCCCATGCAGCGAATTTAGAAATAGAGATATCATGCAGCAAAGGCTGCATGCAGAGCCTGGAATATGTCAGTCTTCATAAGAACCTGTGTAAATTTATTTTCGCTGCATTGGAAAAAGCTGCACATCTGTTTTGGGCATAATTTTAATAATTTATTTTTTCAAGACACTTGATTTCACCATCATCTATGTTGTTTTGTTATGCTCAATAAATTTTCTTAAGATCGTCAACGCTTTTAAAGTAAGAAGTAAAAAGAAGCTTATCTTTTTCTGCTGATTTCAATTGTGTAGGTATACTTAAAAGAATTTTTCTTAGGTAAATTCCAATAAAAGTATACAAAATAAAAGGCAATTAAGCGGGTAAAGCGAAAGGTACTTATTATAGATGAATTTTATATGAAAAAATCCTCAAAATTTTGGTTCTCAAAAAAAGAAGGTACTTATGCGGGTTAGGCACCTTTGCGATAGGCACTTATACGGGTTTTACTGTATATACGAAATTTAGAAGAGCAAGTCCAAAATATTGTGCAATTTTTCCAAGAGTTAAGAACTAGTTTGTGTGCCACTATGGCTTTGATATTTTTTTTATTATAAATGATTTTTGGACCAAATGTGAGTTTTATAGCAGTTGGACGTCAGCTACAACCCTGTAGCCCTGTAGAAATAGGAAAACATATATTATTTTAAGATTGGATGTAGCTTTATTGCTATATATTCAATCATCGTCATCAATTAAATACATTTAAATACAAATACCATAGGCTAATAATTTTGACAAATACTTTTATCGTTTACTATATTTATTTAAAAATAAAACAATTAAGACAAACAGAATTCATTTCCAAGTTAATGGTTTTGGTTTACCACATAAAATTTAAATCATGTGGTTTTAACAAACATTTACATTTGCCAAATACTAATGTATAAAGCAAATGAAAAAAATTAGTTTTCAGCACTACTGCATCAATGCCTGTCACACACCATAACAACACCGCTATCAGAAAACCAATTAAAACTTCCAAAAAGGATATGTTTGCCTTGTCATACCAAACGGTTTAATGTAAATAAAAGTTAAAAAGCTTTTCATTTGTTATTTTAAACATTACATCCGCCACAATGCTTAGTCCAAAAGCCGTGGCCAACACATTTAAGGAACACTTTAATAGTTTTAGTTTTACTGTGGTATGGATTCGTGCAGTGAATTTGAGCTTGGTGCGTATAATTTTGTTAGAGAATGGGAGTTGAAAACTTACTCAATATCACATGACAGTTTTTGGAATAAATGTCATGATTGTGAAACAGGTTTGTGATGTTTTTTTTTTAGATACATATGTAGATGCGATAAAGTTATACCTACATATATACATATGCATGATTTACCTTGAAACCTCAACGTTCATTGCTTATGTCAAGGTGAAGACGACATAACAGAGAAATAGAGAAAATAAAAAGTGGGATGGTTCGCTAACACATTCTTGGATCCGCGCATATGCAAGTATATTAGGAGCTTAGTCTAAAGCATACTTTTATTTTGGTGGCACGACAGCTCGTGTATAGAACCAAAGCCTAGTGACTTACAGCTCTTAACCACTCCTGTGTGCCTGTTATTGGCAGGAATGGATGAGACCTACAGGTTTCTACCGAATCTGATCGGCTAAGATAAAAGGGACGTATTCATGTCTAAGCTGCGGTGACGTCCAACGGTAGTAAGCGAGCGCTCTACCTAGCGCTAATTCACACTAGATTGCGCTAGTAAGAAAATGGTGGACTATCGCTCACGCTAGTTCGAATCACATTTCTTGCTTTTTAATACTTAAAATTCTTTTGAGAACACATTTACGTTTAAAAAGAGAACTTTCACGCTAATAAGCTTGAAAATCAAATGTGTTTTGACCTGCTAGCTTAAGCACGAACTAGCGCGAAATCTCTTACTAGCTCAACTAGCGTAATCTATGACCAGTGACCACGTTATTATGCTTATTCGCACATTAGATTTACTAGCGTACTAGCCCGAACTACATTATGTATAGCACTCGCTTACCAGCGTTGGACGTATCCGCAGCAATTATTGGTTTAAAATTAAATTACATTTGGCTCTTACTTAGCTCCTGAATATACCACTAATATGCTTAACTCATATATTTCGAGCTTTCTAGCAGGGGTTACTCCAAGCGTCACCCAACTGTCACTTTTTCGAAAAACTACATTTGTTACGTCTGCTACGGTAGTTTATGTAGTTAAACGTAGTTAATGTAGTAGTTAATATAGTTAATTAAACAAATTGTAGTCTCAAATGTCAAATTATCTGTCAGCTTTCACTTTGAAAATTTTATGTTGAGTTGAAGTCAAAGCAAATTGAAAATTACGATAGTATAAACGACGAAAAAACTTGTTCGTTTAGTTCTTAATTTTGAAATCGGATTTATACGCTGTTTTGTATTCTATTTTTCAACATTCCTAAGTCTTATTTATTAAAAGTGTATATTTTGTTTTTTTGTATTTACTACAAATGTAACAAATTGTAGTAAATTAGACGTGTAGTATATTCAATTTACTACGCCTAGTTAATGATGTAGAAAATGTAGTGTAGTTAATTTGGCCAATCCTGCCGTCATCAACATATTATCTTAAGTAGATATATTAAGGCTGATTTCCAATGGCACGTTCGCATTAGGGACGCTTACGTATACGTTTACAAGCTTTACGAACGAGTCGCCATGACAGGACGACTTTGGATAAATTGAATAGATACTTCTGTCAAAAGACTATCGAAATGGAGTAACGACACTTTGAAAAAAGCAATTCAATTTCCTTAGAGGCGCCACCTCAATTTCGATAGCAACATGTCAATATCCATGGAGTCGCACTTCGATTTCGAGAGATTGTAGATAACACTGGAAGTCAAAGTTAATCCTAGGCCCAATTCATCTAGAACTGGCTTATGGGTTTGGTATGGTTCTAGCGTGCATACATATGCCACGTTATGGAATTTGCATGTTCTCTTATGGGACAATACACACACAGATGACGAGGCGAGGGTATGGTGCAACATGTCATCGCCACGCCATATTGAAAACTCCCGTGGCCTACGTAAACCGGCACGCCATATTGAAATCACTTGAAGATTGCACATTAGACTACTACTTTTATTTTGAAGTATTTTTATCACTTTATCTGTGTTAAACAAATCTAAAAAAATCACAACGATTAGGAAAATTTTCGAAATACTAAAAAAAGCATTCCTTTGCATTAATTCTCATTAATTCACTCTGCGTTTTCAATTCACTCTGACAAATATCGGTTCATGTCACTTCTGTGTAAATTGAGTACATCACACCCACTCCACTCCCGAAGCATGCCAATGACACACCAGAACCATGAGCCACTTCTGTGTGAATTGGGCCCTAGACTGCTCTTAATTTATTTGCAGAATTGACTGGCTCTTGTTTAACTCAAAGTTTTACAAACTGGGTTCAATATTTAAGCCGTGGTTTAAGAAATTTAATTCGCCGATTTCAATTATGGTTCAAGTCTTTGATAATAGCCAAGTATATGCCTGAATTAATACACCAAAATTGGCGAATGAAATATATTCTAAACCACGGATTTAACCCATGCTTGTACAACTGGCACTAACTGATTTAACATAAGCTCAAGTAAAGTTAATTTATGTATAGCATTCACATAATAAACATTTTTTCCAAGTCAAAATGTGTTGAGAAGGTACTGTAGGTAGTATAAGTACAAAAACTGGTATGAAGTGTGGCTTTGTTTCCCAAATAACTCATAAAATTCCCCAGTTTATGAGCACGTAAACTTAGTACCTCAATATCAATCATCCCACAGAAATTCATTAAAAAATGCTGAAATTCTTACATAAATAAAAATTAAGTCAATATAAAAATACAAACTTACATTTTTTTGAATGCTTGACAATTTACTGTAGTCCAGTTATGCTTTTCATGCATAAAAATTCCATTTGAATGCGATTATATTTTTCAGAAAAAAATTCTGATGGTTTTTATTGTTTTTTTTTCCCATAATTAAAATATTAACTAAAACGAAAATGTAATCATATTTTCAGGAAGTATCTGCAACCATTTCACTAGTTTTTCTTCGTTTTTTTTTAATAATTTACCTACTTTCGTTACTAACACTAATACACTTATTTTATGTTAATATTTAAACTAACAATTTTAATAAATTGTAATTCGCTAATTAGAAACACAAACACCCAGAATTTTTATTTCGTCAGTTGTAATAATTCCACAAAATATTATAATCGCGTGCTCTGCTTACATTCCTTTGTTCTTTCTTAAAAATATTTTTATTATTCCCTCATAAAAGGACGAAGAAATATAATACGATGAAAGTGAAGAAAAATAAAACACATTAAAGAAACATCCAAATATCCAATTGGAATAAAAACAAATTCATACAAAACATTTAAAATGGATCAGCTCAGCCCTTGATGTACAAAAGGGCGCTCGAAGTACGAAAAACGTTTGAACGAAAACACACATAACAAGAACACAGAGAATTGAAGAACCGAAGGAGAAATAGCAACGAAATGATAATACGAACACGAATAACGTAAAATTAGGTCACCCGTCGTCGTCGTCGTCGTCTTCGTTGTCGATACGATAGGAAGGGTATATCATCACATTCGAATATGACTCGTCTATAGGACTAAAGGACGAACGAAAAGAATACCGAACAAAAACACTTTTTGGTGTATAATAGTGGTCAACTTGAAAGGCGGTGGTTTTCTTTCCTTTCTTTTATATCCTTTTGAAACAACCCCACTACTGTTTTCCTTTTATTTTTAGTTTTTTTTTTCTTTTTTATTATTTTCACCTTCCACTTTCTGTGTCCATTAAAAGTGGTGACTGAATGGGAGCACTGTTGAATCGCATACGATTATCCTTTCTTTCGGCTTGCCCCTGTGTGTTGTTAGTTAAAAAAGTGTATGAACAGGCGTAGTAGGATTTCCTCCACAACTGCACACCCTTGGGTCTTATTCTTTATGGAATATTAATATTCAACAAGCGAAGTAAAGGCAGCAGCGAGATATTCATCATGCACTACACACAAAACACTGTGTAAGGTCACTAAGTTACAGGTACCGAAGATAGTTCAAGTAGGGACCCTTTCTAAGGACGAATGAAAACACACACATACACACACCGGTACATATTATTACGAAAGATAAAGCTCAGATGGATTTTATCATGGCATTCATCCCGGATAGAGAACTATATTTCCTTTAGGCTTATTCAAAAGACAGGCAAGGCGCCCCTTTTGATCGAAACTAAGATTAGTTTTAACTTTATAGCTAAGCAGATATTTATCCTTATCAAGGAAATTTTCTGCTCTTCAACACTACCAAACATATAATTGTTCAATTTTTGTCTACTACATTCTACTTCTAATTTAATTTTTGTGTTGCATAATTTAAAAAATTAATAATTTTTTTTTTTATTTTTAACGTTTTAGTGCAAAAACGGCGACACAGTGAAATTAATTATGCACGTAAACACACACTTATATTAAAAAAAAAAAGAGAACACCAAGAAGTATAAAAATTAAGGAAAAGAATCAAAAGCAAGAACTTCTACACTAATGTCTTTACGAGACATTCTAAGGATGCAAGTAGATATATGAAACGTTTGTTTGAAATAATTCACTAAAGTTGTATATTATCCTAAACAGTTTTTTTTTCTTTTCTAATAGGTATAGGTAGATATATGTATATACATATACGACAATATATAGATTAAAAGTATTGCTTTTCTGATGATTAATTATTTTAAGTACACTATAATAGAGTTAGAATTTTAAGGTTGTAATTTTATTCGCTTTTCTGTCCAAGAGTTATTTAATCCTTTGGAATTGATGTTGTTGGAATTTTGAAAAAATAGAAAATTCCTTTGTTAACCAGTGGTGTGATCTAATAAGAGCCAAACGAGATGTGCGATTTAGTTGTTTACACGAATAACACCTCACGAAGACTGAAGAAATTTCTTCAAATTCTTTTGGAGAAAAGTATTTCAGCACTTTCGTCAAGTTATTGGAAAATTTAGCTCGTTTTTGTTTGTTTTTGCATATTTTTTTTTTTTTGTAAAAGCTTTGAATAGGGGGATGTTTTTGATGAAGTTCCTTGTTTTAAGGGGTATAACTTGTTGGGCCAGGAGCTTTTATTGGGGATTCATTTGAAATTATTTCTCAAGGTAGATGTAGACGTTAGAATTGTGTCCTACCTTATTATGACTCTCAATGTTTACTGTTAACCTTTTATTTTTTTTTTTGTATATTACTCATACGCCACAGTATCCAAAATGTATTTAATATAAAAATGTTGTTTATGTATAAATTTATTTAATCAACATTGCACATATACGTCCAGTATTAATGTATATATACTATTTTTATTGTACAAGGGGATTAAAATTCAGTCAAATAAAACGAATCAATGCTCTTTGCACTTAGAGCAGTTTTTTTTGAAAACAAGCACCAGAAAATTCGCGCAAGCTACTTTCCATAAGCCTTGAACAGAAGGAAAAAAATACCATCAGCAGCTAATTGCTACAAGGGATGTTGTACAGTTGATGGCCTTAAACGGGTGAAGAAAAATGCAGGACATTTTTCATTTTATAATAAGTTTTCCTTTGTTAAAAAGAATATTATGCACCACTGGATCTCGCGCATTTGGTGTTGTGCTTTCGAAAAATTAATTTTCAAACTCAAAATTTGAAAAAAAAACTTTCAAATTAATTTTTTTCAAAATTTTATGTGACTAAGTATAATTTTTATTTTTAAAATTCAATGCTCTTATTAATTTTTAATAAAATACAGAAAACCGCATGCTAAAATGTCTTTTACTTTTTGAGAAAATTGAAAATAACGAAATCTACTTTACTACTTAATTTGTAGAAATAGGATCTTTTGAACAACAAAATAACGGATGGGAGTCGAAAACTTACTTTTGTTATTTTCAATTTTCTCAAAAACTAGACTACATTTTGACATCTGGTTTTCAGTGTTTGACTAAAAATTGATAGGAGTATTGAATATTAAAAATAAAAATACTACTAAAAACGTAAAATTTTGAACAAAATCAGTTTGAACACAATTTTTTAATTTTTTTTTTTTGCAAAAATTTAAGTTTTTAAAATTAATTTTTAAAAAACTGTTCACTAAAAGAACTTAATTTATAAACAAAATGGAAGCACATACATATTTATGGCTTAACAAAAAAGTATAGTACGTTGTTTTAACCGTTACCGTTGTTTTTTAATAATTTTTTTTTCTGTATTAAGTCAATTATTTTAGAAAATTGCTCCTCCGGTTATTTTCAATTTTCTCAAAAACTAAAAGACATTTTAGCATCCGGTTTTCTGTTTTTGACTTAAAATTAATAAGAGCATTGAATTTTGAAAACAAAAATTATACTTAATTACATAAAATTTTGAAAAAAAATAGTTTGAAATTTTTTTTTCATTTTTTTTTTTTCAAAATTTCGAGTGTGAAAATTAATTTTTCAAAAACTATTCACTAACACAACTTAAATTAAAATGAAAATCAAAGAAGAGATTTCTGGCTTTCCAAAAAGGTTTAGCATGGCATTTTGAATTGTACCGTTGTTTTTAAATATTTGTTTTTCTGTTTTAAGTCAATTTTTTAGAAAATTTCGCCTCCTGCTTAAACGAAGGGAAAAAAAACCCCACCTCCCATACGATTTTTTTCTTGTCTTAACCTAACCTACTCGCTCCAGCAGTTGAGTGCATCTTATACCGATCGCCCTGTATACCAATTCCTTAAGAAACATACAACAAATGGATGAGTTTTTTTTTTGTTGGTCATTTTTTTCGATTTTTTTTAAGTTTTTGATTTTTATCTTTTTAAGGGTTGGTTTGAGAAACTTCACATTTATAAAGCGTTTAGGTAATTTTGGTCTCGATTTTTGAAAAAAAAAAAAAATTAAATTAAAAAAAATATGTTTTTTGATTTTTTTTAAATTTTTGAAAAAAAAAATATTTCATTTTAGGTCAATGTTTATTTTTATTTTTCATAATTTTATTAATTTTCAATAGTCTTTTTATTACCAAGTGTATCTAGGTATATTTAAAACGCAACACGAATTTCCTGGGAAACTTAAAGCCTTTCCAATTTTTTGTTTTTAATATTACCTCAAATTACACATAAAATATCCAGCATGTGAAATTTCACGTTTCTAAGTCAACTGGAACTGGTAGCCGCCGGAAATGGGTTAACTTCAACAATACAGGACATCATGAATTGGCGTGATTGCTTCATCATAAGACCAGCTCCTTGATGGGATGATGGGTACTTACTTGTACCTGCCACTGAATGACCACACAGTGTATTTAAAGCTTTAGAATGCAATTTATTTCAAAATACCTATTCATTAATTATAACTATTGTAAACCTAATAAAAGCTTGCAATAAATAAATCTTTTAATTGTGTCACAGACTTATTTCCCTGCAAAAAAATAGCCCTCATTGGGACTTTTCACATGATATATGCCAAAAAGTGTGACAACACTTGTGAAAGAGTTAAATGAAGGGGCGACCGATATAATGATGGCTTCATATTATAACAATTTTGCTGTACGAGCTAAAGACTTATGAAAATACAACAAAAAAATAACACTAATGTAGATCTTTCATAGGTATAGGTCAAAAAATATTACAACAATGGGTCGGGACGAAACGGCCCATTCGCCTTTGGGATAGTTTCCTGCTGCAATTTAAAATGAAAGCGCTGAGGCACGAACTTAATTAGAAATGATAACGTTTTCGAAACAATATTGGCGCGCAAACTAATATTTATCTGTTGACCTGACCATGTGCTGCGAATGTATAAACGGTGTCGGTGACAATTTAAATGGTAAACAACATAGTTTATGGGGACAATTTATTTTTATTTGATGAAAAGAATTTTTTTCATCTTAAACTGGACAGCTTTTGGTACCTACTTGTTTTAGAAAAGGCAAAAGGTCTCGGGCCGATAGGAAAAAATTACTTGACTCGTGTGTAAGCTCGTGCCGTGACGACTGTTGATGTATTCAAGTAATCACTTGATATGTTTTTCCCCACACCTTTGTTTGGTTCATCTTTGCAAGTGGAGTAGCGAAGACATAGTTTTCTTGTGTTCTTATTTCTTCTGAAAAATTGAGAAATTGTCGCTTTATAAATAAAATATTACTGTTTTTTGTTCATTTGGTCTTTTTGTAGTGCAATAAAATTATGTTTGTAAATTGTTTGTCTGGTGTAGGTAAACTCGATTGGAGAAACTTGGAATGAAAAAAGCTTTGTTGTAGGTAATGTAGAACTCAAGTGGGGAAGTACTTTGTTTGCGATTCGTTTTGGATCAGTTTTGGTTTCGGTTTTCGCTGAGTATGGTGAACTCTCACAATACATGCGGAAGTCGGTCAGTGGTAATCCTAATTTCCATACTAATTTGAGCCAACAAACGCAGTTTTGCGGATCCGTATTTAGGTCCGTATGTGGAGTATCCTCCTTACGTTGTGCGGATCCAAAACGGACTCTTTTGCTTAAAGGGTATTCACCTCAATAGTGTCAAAAATTAACATGCGAATAAATTTAACGCAATTTTAGCCCAATTCACACATGGCCTTAGTTTTAACTACTAGTATACATATGCACCCATTATACAATATTAGGCAACAGCGACAAAATCAGTTGGGCACTAAACAGCTAGATGTGAATAAATCAAAATTAAAGCAAAGCGTAAACACCAACCGATGGTATGACAAAACCCACTTTTTTTTTTAACTTCTACGTCATCGTCTGCGTCGTGTCAATTTTGATTACAATATCAATTTTCCTTTTTACACCTCTAGAGCAAGTCAAAATTGAAGCAGCAAGTGTATCTACTTCAACGCTACAAAAAGTATATACCAAAATAGCCGCGAGCAGGTTGGTGACTAAGGCTAGCGGTACGATATGGGACCCGAGTTCAATTCCTAGACAAATAAGTAATTTTTACAACAAAAATAATAAAAATTTAATCAATTTTTAGATATCTTTTCAGATAATAATCATTATAATAAATAAAACTTTAAAGAATTTTAAAAACAAAAATAAAAATAAAACGAAAACGAAACCAATACTTTCAAAAAAGTGGGTCAAAAAGAACAAGTCCCCCAAACTATGGGAGACTTGACTTGTTCCTCCCCTACGGGAGACTTGACCCCGAGGTCTGCCCAAGAAAAAACATCATTAATTTTTTTTGAACGAGTTTGGCTGAATTAGGAAAAAAAAATATCTCAATTTATTTTTGGCGCATTATTAAACTTCAATTGCATAAACCATCTTCATAAAAAAATTACTTGTGGTACTTCCAATACAAACAACCGTCTCAACTGCGCGCGTGCGCTCGCGAGCAATATCATGTTCCATCATTGCTATGCGTTTCAAAAATCCATCAAAAAACTGTTTGATGCGTGGCATGTTCGAGAACACAAATGTTCGAGTTGCCGCTGCTGATGCCCATAACAATTTTCGTTGATATACCTAATAATGAATACGAAGCTTAAGTTACAACACTTTCTTGCTTGTCAAACAAGAAATCAGTGAAATAGGTTCTCGTTTTCAACACTGCCATCTTCCTATCCATTTATTAGTTAATATTTCCTTATGATATTGGTTTTCTAAAAGGCTTGTTTGAACAAAATTGTTTTTTTTTATGAAGTGTGTCATTTACCCTTTGGAGGTTATCGCAAACAAACATTTCCCTCGTTCAAACATGCCTAAAAGTTTCCCTCGGAATTTATTGGTATCGGGAATAAATTTTCCAATGGAATTTGGATGTTATTGCATTGTCCCCTTTCACACAGGGCAACTGAGTTGCCGGCAACAATTAGTTCAAAGGCGAGAAGGGCAGGAAGAAAGAGGGGTAAACGAAATCTCCCCGGTCAACAAATTCAGGAGACTTTTTTGACGTTTCTCTTCACACTACGTTTGTGTGCGTTCAACCAAGGTAGTTTAAAAGGAAAATACAGCAAGTCTCCTCCGACTTTGTATCTTCGTGTGAAAGGTACAAGAGATTGTTAAGGAGATTTAAAGATAACGTCAAAAAATCACCAGCAACTAGTATCTTCGTATGAAAGGGGACAAAGGTACAAGAGATTGTTAAGTCCCCTTTCACACAGGGCAACTGAGTTGCCGGCAACAATTAGGCTGTGTGTGAATTGGATTAAATTTGATCCCAAAATTAAATTTTGACACTATTGAGGTGAATATAAGACGTCAAAATTTAACATGGTCCGGGGGCACGTTAAATTTGTGCTGCTAGATTAAATTTTGACGTACAGGTTTTTTTTGTTTTCATGTGCATAAAAAGAACATAGATGCATTAATAGGTAACTCAAAATATAATTAAATGATTCTACTCTAAAATTATTATGAAAAGGTTCAACGCCAATTTGTATTATCTTATTTCTAGAGCCACAATGAAGACTACTAGATCCTTGCTTGCAGAGAAGTAGAACATTAGCTTTTGTCTTGGATACAAGACGCAAAATAGAACCCCGAATCTGGTGGTTAAAGTGAAATTCTTAGAAAAACACATCGTTCTGAATGAAAAGTCTCCATAAAAGGTTATTACATCTCAAAGATGAATGGATTGATACTCCTTATTCCTCTGAAGAACAACATATATGGTAATTGCAGCAATGATAACGAACATTAAATAATTAAATAAAGTTGCCAGCTCAGTGTGACCACCACAAGCGGCCAGAGTTTTTTGCATCTTGTATTTTTGTTCTGCAGCTGCTTGCAACAGAATACGAACCATAAGCGTTCTTTGTAACATGCCCAGGGTAAGAGCACTCTCTTTGAACTCATTAGAATGGGCGTTTAATTTTTTAACTCGCGAAATTTATTACAAAAAAATGTGTTCTACTTTGTTCCAAAACTCGCGGACGGAAGAAAAATGTGAGAATTAAAAAAAATCCCATTTAATTGAATTCACACAGCAAAAAGATGAAATTGTATTCACCCCTGCAAAAACGTCAAAATTTAATGTGGGATCAAATTTAATCGAAATTTTAAACGAATTCGCACACGGCCTTAGTTCATAAGCGAGAAGGGCAGGAAGAAAGAGGGGGAAATGAAATCTCCCCGGTCAACAAATTCAGGAGATTTTTTTGACGTTTCTCTTCACACTACGTTTGTGTGCGTTCAACCAAGGTAGTTTAAAAGGAAAATAAAGAAAATCTCCGGGTTTTTGTTGCTTGCGTGTGAAAGGTACAAGAGATTGTTAAGGAGATTTAAAGAAAACGTCAAAAAAATCACCAGCAACTAGTATCTTCGTGTGAAAGGGGACTAAGGAGATTTCAAGAAAACGTCAAAAAAAATCACCAGCGACTAGTATCTTCGTGTAAAAGGAGACATTGGATTTTTGTTCGAGGGAAATTTATTCCGTGGGAGATTCACGATAGCAGAAAAATTCTCGTGGGAATGATATATGCCGTGGGAAACTAAATTCCCCGGGAGATTTCCGATAGGGTCCATTAACAAACTAGAAACTTCCCAAATATGTTTCTTTACTTTTCATTTCTGGTAAACAATTAAAACATCAAAAAGCTCGAGCCCAAACATTTTCCCCCAATTTTACCCAAAAAGTAAGAAACAGACCTACTGTTATGCAGCTCTGTAGTGTTACATAACCCTTAGAGAGGTAATAACAACAAAAGATGACAAATCGAATTCCCTCTTTAAAAATACATAACCTCAAATCGACATTTCCCATCAACTTGACATTTCTCGGTATTCTTTGAAACTTTTGGATGATACAAGATTTTTCTGTTTTTGTGCAATAGCAACCTATTCGAGTAAAAAGTTTTGAATAGTAAATTTGTCAAGCAATGTCGAATTATAAATCATACGATTCATCATCAAGACCTGACCCTAACTGCCGTTCTTGCACTGATTTCAAGACGTGGTCAAGAAAACAGCGTGAAATAACCAAAACACCAAAAGTATGTACTGGAATTATCTCGAAATTTACTTCGAAAATCTAATAAGATAAGAATTTTATCAGAATAATGTTGAAGAAAACAAAGAACTAAATCATCAAAGCCTAGTAACACCTAATGATTGTCCTTTGGACAAAGATAGCTTGGGTCAAAGCACTTGGGGACTCCTACACACTATTGCAGCCGTCTATCCCAACAATCCTACAGATAATCAAAAACAAGATGTTAAAGTATTCTATGACTCCCTGTCTCGGTTGTATCCTTGTGAAGTGTGTGCCAAGGATTTCCAAAATGAGTAAGAATTGACTTACAAGTGTGTTTTTTTTTTTTCCTGTTCTGTAATGAAACTTATTTTTTAGCATAAAAGAGAACCCAGTCAATGCCAGTTCTCAGGCCAAACTATCGCAATGGTTGTGTAATTTTCACAATCGCGTTAACGAAAAGCTAGGAAAGCCTCTATTCGACTGTAGCAAAGTGGACGAGCGATGGAGAGATGGATGGAAGGATGGTTCTTGTGATTGAACTTCATCAATATTGTTTGTTAGCTTGTTAAAGTATTTTTGTTAATTTATGAAAATAAAAACAGTACCTAGCTGTTTTGTAAATCAGTTAAACTTTGTACCAGGTCTCATATTTTTTTTTCTATGTAGGCAATTTTCAATTACATATATGTATTCTAATCAAAAAATTGAAAGATTCAAGTTGATACTCAAATAATATTGTAAATAATGCCCAAAAAGAAGGAACCAATCGAAATTAAATTAGGAACAGTCCCCAAAGATCCTCGCTTTAAAAGTCAAAACCAAACACGTTATTGCTATGAGAGCTATTGTGATTATTTTCGATGCCAGCGAAAACATGCTGACGATCTGGATCAATGTAATTATTTTAAGAAAGTCTATACTGTAATGTGCCCTAACGATTGGATTTCAAAGTGGGATGACCAACGTGCAGTTGGAACTTTTCCGGGAAGAATTTAAAATTGTTCACACAATCAATGTAGTTAACTTTAACTTTTTTTTTTTAAATAAAATCTGCTGCACTCAAAAAAGCTAAATGTTAATAATAACAAGTTGACCAACTCAAAAATCTTGTGTATTTTTTAGTTATTTCATTAGTTTAACTTGCAAGGTAGGTATAAATGTTGTTGCAAATTGCCCATATCTCTTCGTAGCCCCATCCATTATCTCACTTCGTGTATGTCATGTCATTAACAATTCATTTGCCAGTTTTGTGCAAAAGTTATGATAATTTGTATCACGAATTCCATCGTAGTGGGAAATTTTTACGAATCCTGAAAAAAAATCTATAACTGAATCCGTCCGTAATGGAAATTTTTATGAAATTTCCCCAACGATTTATTCTGTGATAGTTTTTTTTGTTGCATTTCTTACAATTTCCGACTATGGTGGAATTCGTGACAGGGTTGAATATTTGAAACACAAACATATATTCAAAATATATATGTACATATATAGTTAGAGAAACTCATTTACGCAAATTTAAAAGTTACCTCTTCACTCCTCACTCTTCAACTATTTTTTACGATTTGTTCAATATGATCATGAGGAATATTTCACCGCTCTTCCATTGCATTTCATGTCAGAACAGAACAAAACAGGACAGTACAGAACAACAACTGATTTTGACATTTCTCACAAATCTCTGTTTTAAGCTTTGTTCAGTGAAGAAATAGTAGAACAGAACAGAACAGAACAGGACAGAACAGAACAACAACTGATTTTGACATTTCCCACAAATCCTGTTCTAATCTGTTCTAAGTTGTTCTACCTCAAAAGCAAGTACAGAAAATCCTGCTCTAAACTGTTCCAAACTGTTCCAAACAGACTCACTGAACAGCAAGTCAGAACAGTTTAGAACAGAAAATTTCTCACTGAACAGCAAAAACCTGTTCTTTTCTGTTCTAAACTGTTCCAAACTGTTCGGAACAGCCTCACTGAACACTCCTTTAATCTGTTCTTAGTTGTTCTACCTTAAAAGCAAGTACAGAAAATCCTGCTCTAAACTGCTCCAAACAGACTCACTGAACATCAAGTCAGAACAGTTTAGAACAGAAAATTTCTCATTGAACAGCAAAAACCAGTTGTTTTCTGTTCTAAACTGTTCCAAACTGTTCGAAACAGCCTCACTGAACACTCCTATACAAGGCCGTAGCCAGGGGGGGGAGGGGTCACAGGGGTTTGAACCCCCCGAAATTTTTTTAGAAATTATTTTTTTTTATTAATAGCTTTTTATTAAAAATTTTTCCCAAATTTCTGCACTAACAGCCCGATTCTCCCCGCCATCACTGACACCTCACAAGTCATAAGAGGTGGTGAAATTAATTTTGTGACTTTTTCGTATTCTCCCCCAAAGTCACAACTTGTGAGAGTCACAAAAACAATCGAAATTGTGATCTGCTTCAGAGCAGGTCACAACTCACAAATAACATGTGTTGTGTCATTTTGACCTGACATTTTGCTAAAAATTTGCACCTTTCGAGATTTTTGAGTCCTAAAATAAAGTAAAATGGGAATCGATTCGATTTATCCGGAAATTAATCAAAAAGTTTTTACAATTATTACACAATATTTTCTTTAAAACGAATCATTGCACCGCCATCCATCGACGCTGTCCGACGGCTATTCAGAACTTCAAGGACGCAAATAGCTCTCCAAACAATTTCTATAAAGATTTTTTACTTCTATTTTGGAAAAATATACTATGCAAACGTATTTATTCACTCACTTTATTGCTAAAAATAAATGGAACCTGCATTTTATAAGTTTTAAATAAATTTTGGCTACCCTTCCAGTTTCGACATGCACACCGGAACGAACATTTTCAACGATGAAGAGATTAAAAACATATCTGAGAAACTCTACCGGCGATGAAAGACTGACTGGATTAGCTTTGATGTTAATTCATAGAGAAATTGATATCAATACTGAAGAGGTTATAGATGTGTTTGCTGCACAGAAAGCCAGACGGCTTAATTTGCTGTTGTAAAAAATACTTTTAATACCTACGTATAGATATTTATGTGATGTTTTTTTTTGTGATAAATACTCGTTTTGTGATGATGAGTAATAGATATAAAAATATTAAGAAAAAATCAAATTCTTTGTTTATTTTATTGTACCATGGACTACAAGTTTGATTTTGATTTTCTTACAAAAATTAATTGGTTGTTTTCCTTAGAAGAGGGAAGCCTTTTTTAAAAAAAAGTTGACTCGAGAAGTTCAACAGTTTTTTGAATTACTGTAAGAGGTTCTCATATCCTCATATCATATCATATCATAGAGAGGTCTCTGTAGATTACATACTAAAAAGCGAAAAATAATTTTTCAATAACTCATATGGAGATTTTTCGAGTCCTTTTTTTTTTTAAATTGCACTTTAGAGTGCAAATCTTAACAGGAAATTCTTAAAAGAATCTAATTGTTTAAATCCTTCTTTTATCGAAATTTATACAAAATTTGAATTATTTCTCTTCGACGGATAGCGGAACACAAATTTTAACGCGAATGTTTAACAGAATAGGGCTGAACACCTCACTTTTCATTTCAATGTTCCAACGAAAACCTGCCGCTATTCTTCATGCAATTAATGTCGAATTCCTTTTACCAAAAAAATTCAATTTTTTCTTTTAATACAAGGGATTTGTCCAGAAGTCGATTTTTTCTTCTAAACAAATCGATTTTTTTCTTAAAAGGAATTCGACATAAGGTTACATATTTAGGTTTTACATGCATACATAGTTTTATTATTGTTATACTTACTTTCAACATAATCGTCTTACCTCTGCTGTTTTCATAATTTGAATCTTACACTTACAAAAAATTAAGAAAAAAAATTATTTATGTAATGTTTTTCCTTTCAGAAAGTAATCCACTTTATTATCAAGTAATTGCCATTATGGCTTTGTTATTAATACATTCATACTTTTGTAACGGTGTTTTGTTTTAATTTTTATTTTTTTTTTTTTATTTTTTTGAATAAATTCAAAATATTATTTCTATTTGGAAAATGTTACATTTTAATTTAAATTCTGCCTGGGAAGGTACCAGCCTCACGTTGGTCATTCCATTTTTCAACCCATGCATTTGGGCACATCGATGTGAAGACTTTCTTAAAATAATTGCATGGCTCGTAGCTAGCTCCACGAATACGTTGACAACGATGGTAATCAATGTAACTCTGATAGCAGTAACGAGTCTGGTTAGTATTGGGGAAACGTGGATCGAAAGGAGCAGTCTCCAATTTGATTTCGCCCTTGGACATGTTCGGTTATACTTTTATGCTAAGAGAGACCATAATTTCTTTTAGATTTTAAATTTACAGAAAATAATATAATAAAATAGTGAGTGAGGAAAAAAAAAAGAAAAAATAACTTAAAATCTAGAGATGGGAATGAATGCTTAACCTATTCAAATTTTAATATTGTAGTTATTGCTACGTGCTATTGGTAACGGCTGGAGACTAACATTAATGTCCACAACTATACTCCTTAATCTAACACTGTTCTTTATATCATAATACATACATACATAATTGTAATAAGAAATGGAACTGATTTTTTTAGTTTTCTATTAATTTTTTTCTGTGAATAAAATTTGTAAGAGTTTATAAAGCAAAAAATTGGGGAATATATTCTTGCTGCGATGATTTATCGGACGAGAGGTCGTGTTTTGCTATCTGATTCGCAGGCTGTGCTTTTGTACTTTTTCACCTCCCGCAAGTAGATCGACCAAAAGTCTTTCACATCGCCCGTGTCGGTTTCGTTCGATGCCTTTGGCTTAGCAACTACGCCAGTTTTAAGTATCTTACCGCCACGTCTTCGACCGAAAACCGGCAACTGGGGTGGAGGCGGTTGCTGAATGGGGACAACTGGCATTACGGGGGCTACAGGGGCTGTGGGTACTGCATGAATTTGCATACTCTCACCGACTTGCTGCTGAACGAATGTTTGTTGCTGCTGCATCTTCTTAAAAATTTCCAAAAATGACCCATCATTTGCGAATACCGGATGCGAAGGTTCCGGCTTGGGATACGGATATACCTTGCCTTCTCTGGCAAGCGCCAAACGCAGTTTCTCTTCGATTTCTTTGTGAATTTTCTCCTTGTCTATGGGCGCGTCGGGCTGTAGGTTCGAGTACACACCAACCTGATCTAATTTCGCCTTCTTCCATGAAGGTGTTTCTTCTGCAAATGATGGTTTTGAAACAGTCGATTTTGATGACGATGACGACGATGCTGGCTCTTCGCGCAAAGATGGCAACCGGCTGCCAGATTTGAGAGAATCTTTGTAAGACTCTGTGGATAGAACGATCACGTTTGCTTGTTTATTTGAGCTCTCTCCGCGGTCCTCACGACGCCTGCTTCTACTGCGGCTATCTCGTGCTCCGTAACTCCTAGAGCCTGACCTTGAACGGTTATGACGTCGTCGAGAACGTGAGTGCGAGCGCGAACGGCTCTTCGATTTATGAGAGATCCTGTGCGTTTTTGAAAAAGACCGCGATCGACTCCTGTGGCTGCTGCGTCGGCCTCTTTCGCTTCGCACCTTCGACTTTGGTGGAGATGGCTCATATCGATGTCTCGATGGAGACTTTTCTGCACGATATCTCCTGCGATACCGACTGGCATCGCGGCTTCGGCTTCTAGAATGTGTGCGTTGCCTATGTCTGCGGTCTCGCTCTGGACTCAAGCGATTCATGCGACCACGACCTCTACTGCGCGAGCGACTGGCGCGGTAGTCACGAGCTGTGCGGTGGTGACTCCTGCTGCTAGTTCTGTGCTCCTCCTCATCGCGTGAATGTCGCGATATGATGGGTGGTGATGGTGGTGTAGGCGGCGACATTATCACTCCCTCTCTCTAGAGCGCAAGCAAACGCCAGAATCTGCAAATTCAGATCTGAACTTTTGAGTATTGTGTATTCAAAAAAACAACAGACTTTGCAGAGAAAGTCGTTATTTAGCAATTACAACAAAAATTATGTATGTTTTCTCGAAATCTACGCATTTCTTCAACTTGACCGTGTTATATGTTTTCTTTGTTTTTTGGGCTACAAAGAAAAAATATAACTTCAGTCATTTTTTGTTGAATTTTTGGAAAAAGTTTTTTGTTTGCTTTTGTGGTAGAAAAAAAAGGAAAGATAAAATATTGATAAAAATTTGACATTACTTGTAGTAGGACGACGAAGACAGAACGAACGTGGAACGTGTCCTGTTTGTGTTAAATCCTGGCTTTTTGTACGTTTAATCCTTTTGGAGTTTGGTTTTATGTGTGGATCCTATTTTTGGATGGTTACTCTCTATCGAGGATTATGAACTCCCCCCTACAAAAATATAACTTAAACGCATGAGATTTTTGGGCATACAAATTTAATTTATTTTTTGTGGAAAATACTTAAGTAAATATATAGTACACTGTGGAAAAGATAAAAATATTGTTGGCTAAAATAATTATGACGCAAGGGGTGTGGAAAAATTAACAGATAAAAAGAAAAAAAAGTGACTTTTCATCGCTTTTTTATTGGTTTTTGGTTTTGGTTATGTAATTTTTTTTTGAGAATAGAATTTTTCACGGATGTCTCATGTGTATTTTGTCGGGTTTTCTTTTTATTTGATACATATTTTTTTGAAAAAAATCAATTCCATTTCTTAAATTACTAAATTAAAATATTAAAAACACTTAAAAGTAATGAGTGAGGGCGTTTATTTGGTAAAATTACCTTGAATTTAGTATGAAAATCACGAAACTACTACTGAGCCCTTGTCTCACTGTGGGAAAAACTTGGTAAAATTCAATATGGCGAACTATTTTACATCGACTTCTTTTCTTTTTGAAGTAAAACTCAACGAAGGGTATAGATGGGCTTTCTGCCTGCTGAATAATTCTTAAGTGCCTGTTTACATTGTATTTTTGACAAAGCATATTTTCGTTCATCAAAATGTTCCTCGTGTTTACATTATAGAGAAAAAATCCTTTCATTTCAATCTACCCATCCCTATCTCACATCCTTAACAACCATGTATCTCTCACTCACACCAAAAAATTTCTTCGTGCTCAATCCGAAAACATTTATTGAAACTGGCGCATCGGCGTAATTTGGGTGGAATTAACCCTTCTCTTTCTTACCCACACAAAATCTACCCATCTCACTGGATGCGCCGTTTGTCAAAAATACAATGTAAACAGGCACTAAGGCGTACCTGCAATGATCATTACACCCCGTCCACACAGTTACTATATTTATATTGTCCCCTTTCAGGCCCATCGCCCACTAGGCAACGTTTATGTCGAATTCCTTTAAAGAAAAAATTCGATTTATTCAGAAGAAAAAATCGACATTTCTGGACAAATCCCTTGTATTAAAAGAAAAATTTCGATTCGGTTTAGAAAAAAGATCGAATATTTTTGGTAAAAGGAATTCGACAGAGTTGCGCAACTAAAAGTTGCTCAGAGTTGCTTGCCATCGCTCACTAGGCAATTTCCGAGAAACTTTTGGGCTCAGTATTTTTAATTGAAATGTTAAATTGACCTTGTATTTTGGATTAGTGACGATACAAAATTCGTTCAGTGTGAAAATAAAATTTGTTTTTCGGGTTAAAAGCCTCTCATTTTGCAAAAATTTTGGAAATTGCCTAGTGCCCCAACTAACAATTTTTATCCTATATTCATCCAAAGAAACTACTTATCATCTATTATCCTACTCATATACGCTTTAAATAATACTCCAAAGAGTAAAAAGGGCGAACTTTTTTGAATCCTATTGCACCTTTATGGAGTAAAGCCTTTAAAATTTTCACTTTTGTACTTTTTCACTTTTTTGGCTTATGTAGTTAAAGCTTTAACTACATAAGCCAAAAAAGTGAAAAAGTACAAAAGTGAAAATTTTCAAACTCATTTTGGGATAGTGTTGCTCACTGGAAAACGTATAAAAATGATGCAGAAAGCTTAGATTTTGTTTTAAAAAGAATTGTGTACATTCTTTTTCACAAAACATTTGCGCTAGTGGGAAAAAAAATATTTTTACTTTTGTAATTTTGCAAAAAGTGGCCAATATAGTTAAAACTTTAAGCCTTAACTACATATTGGCCACTTTTTGCAAAATTAAAAAAGTAAGTAAGACTTTAAGCTTAAATTTGGGTTTAAAAAGAATTGTATAAATTTTTTTTCACAAAACAATTGCGCTAGCGGGAAAAAAAATATTTTTACTTTTGTAATTTTGCAAAAAGTGGCCAATGTAGTTAAGACTTTACTCTATAAATGATAATATTAGGCACATCACCCACTAGGCAACTTTTTGTTGCTAGCCCAGCAACTTTTTGTTGCTCCCAATCCAATTACATTAGCTTATATGGGAGAGCGTCCACTAGGCAACTTTTTGTTGCTCTGAGTTGCCGACAACAGAGAGCAACAAAAGTTGCTTGCTATCGCTAACTAGGCAATTTCCGAGCAACTTTGTGGGACTAGACTTTGACTTTTGTCGCCATATTTTGTTTGTGATAGCTGATGCTTTCCGGTTGTCTGGCTATGTATAATCGTAAGCTGGCAATGCGAAATGAATTAATATTTATAATTATAAAATATTATATTTTTTATTATTATAATGTGTAGGTACTCGCATTGTTGAAAAAAAGGAAAGCATATTCCATTTCCAAAAATTGGCCAAAATGACAGAGGGTAAAAAGGAAATGCACGCCATTTTGGCATCCACAATGTTAAGCGGAAACGCTATTTTGATATCATATTTTTGACAAATAAGGATGCCGGCAACAAAAAGTTGCCCTGTGAGCGAGGGTAAGCAACAAAAAGTTGCCGGGAAAAAAGTTCCGCGAGCAACTCCGAACAACAAAAAGTTGCGCAACTTAAAGTTGCCAAGTGGGCGCTCTCCCATATAAGCTAATCTAATTGGATTGGGAGCAACAAAAAGTTGCTGGGGCTAGCAACAAAAAGTTGCCTAGAGGGCGATGCGCCTAATTGATATAAAGATAGGAAAGCGAAACAAATTTCAAGTATGACGACGAGGTATATAATCATACAAACGGTATTTTTTTTAAATCGCTTTTGCTATTTCATCAGCTTGATGCTCACATATGCAATCTGAGTTTCAGCTTGCAGGAAAACCGAAATAACAGCTGACAGGGTTCCAGTTTGTATAGAATACCTATGAACAAGGAGATCTTCAGGTGATTTCATTATGTTGCGCCGTTCATGTAGGCCACTCGTGTTTCTGAAACAGTGTGGTAAATGGCAAGTCACACTTTTCTCCGGCCACGTCATCTATGTATGTATTGCCGCATAAGATAACATGCGGATTTTACAACCTGGCACATGTATCCACCACGCCAGAATCACATCAAAACCATATGCCATAGTTCTGTGTGAATTGGGCCTTAACAATCTCCTGTACCTTTCACACGAAGAAACAAAATCGGAGGAGATTTGCTATATTTTCCTTTTAAACTACCTTGGTTGAACGCAAAACAAACACAGTGTGAAGAGGAACGTCAAAAAAATCTCCTGAATTCGTTGACCGGGGAGATTTTGATTACTCCTTTTTCTTCCTGCCTCTCTCACCAATAAACTGAATGTTGTTGGAAACTCATGGTCGTATTAATGCTCTCCCAAACCAACGCGATTAATCGCCGCGACAATAGAAAACAATAACAACAACGTGTGTTTTGTTTGACAACCACACACGTGTTGTTATTGTTGTTTTCTTTTGTCGCGGCGAATAACCGTGTTGGTTTGGGGGAGCCTTTAATAAAAACTGTCTAATTGTTGCTAAAGTGATCTTATTTTTTAAATTACTTCAGACAACGTATTCCATTGTCTAAACTTTGACAAAAATGTAATATTTTTTTTAAGCATATTTCCGACTGTTTTGATATACTTAGGCATAAGTCCAGTTACTTTACTTTGAAACTCTGTTATATTCTGTTCATTTGTTTGAATTTCAGTCCAACGTTCTAGAAAAGTTCATATAAAAAAAAAATAAAATGGCAGTAAAATACACAGAAAATCACAGAGTTTTAAAGTTAAAGGATCAACCCTATAGTTTAAACAGTCAAAAATCTAATAAATACGAATATCAGATACTCTTTCTTCGTGTGAAAGGGGGACAATTCAGTCACCTTACTCGATACTCGTTACTTTAAATATATAGCTCTGAATGGTACCAAAAATACTATTCAGTATCTTTGAACTGTACTTTTTCTAGTGACACTTCGGATGACGTTTAACGAACGTTGTTGAAGTTGTGGAAAAATACATGTCTCTTTTGCGCCTCGTTGAAGAAAGAAAAACCAGACAGAAACGATTTTAGTTTAGGACGGAATAGGCAATTTAATTTTGAGTGTGAACTTGAGGTGATTAACAATGAGTGTGGAGTCGCTAGTTTATTAAAAAAAATCCTCAGTTTAGTAATATATAACGATTTTAAGAGCTCCGTGTTTTCTTTGTTCGCAATACGAGCAGTTTTGATTGCCTTGTTGAATCCTTCTTAACACGTAATCGTCCAAAATATCAATAGTTATCTTACCGGAAGAACTCATTTCGTCATCCATTATACAAAAAACTCCTCCCCATATAACCTTATCCAAAACAATATAAGTGAGAACTTGGGAACAAGCAGCAGACGAAAGGAATATCGATAAATAAAATTAAACAAGGCAATGGCACCAGCACTGAGCAAGTTGGCCCAACACCAAAGTGTCATACTCGGCCTTACGGGTATATCAGCCGCTCTATGGATCATTGGCCACGGAAAAATGTCCAATAAGAAGAGGTAAGTAATATGATCATGATAGTGCAATGTGCAAACTCAAAAACCAGATAACACGATTATCAAGGTCGATTAATGGTCTTGAATTATAAAACGAACTGATCACCTGAAAACAGTGAGTGGAAAAAGTAATCATACGGTTGAGGAGTTGCATAGATCGTCTAGGCACGCACGGACACACAATCAACGTAACGCAATTTTCTTTTGAACAAAAGAAAACGCTGAGGCGTAAAATGTTTATATTGCTGGTACACAAAATTGTTCATTATTCGATTGTTTTTATGCGGTTGTCGTGGTCTGATTTAAGCCATGGATATTGAAGCTATACATAAATTGGTTCAATTCAGGTTGCGTTTTGATTTGTTGTTTTCTTAATCACGGGAATGGTATTAAAGTTCAAATACAAACAAATAATTGTTATGAGAAATCCGATTGTTTTTATGAATGGATTTTTTGTAGATATGTATGTATTTTTATTAATCTCTCATTATGGTTGGTACGTAAGAATTTCTCTAACTTAAAGCGTTCCCAATTAGCACCTGTCCTGCATAAAAATTATAAAATTATTAAATAGTAACATTTAATTCTATGTATTATATCTAAAGTTTCGATGAGGATGTAGGTACCATGTAAATAAAAAATCAATTTAAATTTAGAAACATAAATCTGAAAGAAAGGAAATTTCAATTTAATTGATTGTGTTAATTAATATAAAGCATGACTTGCCATATTTTGTTATTATTTTTGTTTACGGGAAAACTTATGAAGTTGTGATATAAACCTCGACTGAAGACTAACCATTCGAAATTTATGAGTATGTATTCGACTTACCTATTTATTCACGACCAAGAAGAGAATTAACAAAAATAAAAGAAAATTATTTTTGTTGTTGTTTTAGTGGACTGTATTGAATTAAATTCAAATGGAAGATATATTCACGACCGCTTCGAATAGTTAGGTATATTCCTATAGTTTAAACGTGTTTTGGTACTAAAACAACCATACCTATTCAAATACAGATGTGTTGCAATTTTATACGAATGTTATTAACGGATATTTCAACACTTAGATTAGGGTGCCAACGAAAAAATCGATCAATAAAAACTTTACTGCTTTGTAACGTTCATGTTGGATCCCTCATAACAATGTTGTTGGCTACATTTTTGCACCATATTTATTACCTAATATTAAATGTTAGAGAATCATAAATAAATAAAATCATTTGGTATTTTGCATTCGATTAAAAACTGATAAAACCATTGAATACCAAAAGCTTAATAAGTAGGTATTTAATTAATTAACATTTTTAAATACACCAAAATAAAACATAGAGTCTCATTCGTGTGCTAAAGGATGAGAAAGGTCTGAGCTAACAAGCTTGAGCTCACATGTGTGATCGATCGAGCAGAACGCAACTTGTACTTTTATTTATGTAAGAAATGAGATCGTTTTTAACAAAAGGATTCAAGATCTACATCATCGTTTTTTGCTTTGATTTAGTTATTAAAGTTAGGAATATTGAATAATTGTCAGCACAAGTTGGGATTGAAGAAAAAAAACATGTTCTAAAAATGTTTATTAAAATAGGGGGTAACATTTGTTAAATATTGATAAGCAACAATACTTGGAAGTATGTACCTATTAATAAAGTGTATGCATGTAGATGCATTAATTAATAAATAAAGGAATACAATGAAAAATATTGCCATTTTTGCAACAAACAATTTTGTATCCAAAGTAAGAATTCCAAAGTGGAATATCAAAACTTCATAATGGAATATCAATCATGATTACTCTTAAATTTTGAGATTAACAGTTACATACATAATATGTATGTACAGTAAAATAATAAATGATCGATTGCGTTTAAAAATAAAATGGCTCAAGGAAACTATGGCGATTCTTAGTTTAAAAAAATACGTACCGATAAATTGTAATTTTTTTAAGTTATTTACCGTGTAGTTAAATTGTAAAATTTAAAAAAAAATGTGAAAGTGAAATTATTCAACTTATATTTCACAAAAGCAATTTCGTGATCCATTCGTGTATTTTTCATTTGGAAGTGACTTTTGGAAGTATAGCCGAGTCGTGTCACCCAATTTTTGTTTTCATTTCGCGTGCGTTAGTGCACATCAATTTTTAAAGACTGTTATAAATTGGCATTTCTCTAGTTTCATCCAATTTCTAACAGTTATAACAGTTTACCTCCGTTTATGAGCTTCGTTGGACTTGAAAAAGAACTCTAGGTGATCGATGTATGCCCACCGGAAGAGGGCCCCATAAACAGTACCATTATAAACTTAAAACACTTCCATTCAAAATAACTACTTCTATTGTGATAGCAATTTGATTCAATTATTTATTGTGCGAAATATATTTTTACTCCATCCAAACCTACATACCTACATCTATTAAAAAAATGTGAATTTGTGATTCAAGTTGATTTTATTTCAGTATTTTGGATAATTAAGTGCTTTTTTTTAATCAACAATGTTTTTATTATCTTAAATACTGAAAACTAGGTGTTAAAATTTTTTTTACGCACATAATATTCGCCTTTAAGTAAAACGACCATCTAGAAAAACACATACATTTTTAATTTTACGACGCACGTCAGCATCGGAAAGCTAACGACGATACGCATGGTTTGTGAATACCCTTAATATACTAATATAACATATTTAATGCCTAGGCGGTGACTTTAAGTTTAAAAAGCAAGCAAACAAACAGTTGCTGTTTTCAATATCAACCGTGAGCTTGCAATTTTCTGGATACCAATTATCAGAAAGATAATTTTGTAACGATAGATAGTAATTGAGTTTTTTTTTTAATATTTAATAAGATAGTAGAAAACATGTGCAATATTTTCACATTCTATCGATTATATAATCTTAAAAAAATGTCTTCCAATATTTTCAGTGTCTTTCATGAAAGTGAGTAAAACTAGGCCTCCAACTTTTACATACAAATAGGTATAATCTAATTGTAGTAGCCGTGGCGTGATGGTTAGTGCGATGGACTGTCATGCCGGAGGTCTAAGGTTCGACCCCCAGCCTCGCCACCTATTTATTTAAAAAGAAAAAACGGCTACTGCCTCTTGCGAGGAATTGACAAATCCTCGAAGAGTATCTCCTGTCACAGAAAAGTGCCTCTCGTTACCCGTTCGGATTCGGCATTCCTGCAGACACGCACACAGGAATGGTTGAGAGTTGTAAGTCACTAGGCCCTAGTTCTTCATGAGCTGTTGTGCCATCAAATTTATTTATTTATAGGTATAATCTAATAGGCAAGGCATATAACTTAAATTCGTTCCCAATGCTTTTGTATGAATTAATCATTTGGTACTACAGATATTCAGCCCAGCGGTAGGGACAAGTGTGGAAAATTGTTTCAAGTTCACATATTGCTTCTTTTCAGATGTTATCGAAAATCAATTAAAAATACAACTGCGATAGAGGTTTATCACGTTTAAATTGATTGCCTCACGAGAGTCCGAACCATACATTATTGTTTTAATCATAATTTATATATATGTATATGTTTATATGCTTTTGCCAGTGGCGTAATAGTAAATGCGTGTTACTGTCACCCAAAGGTGACGGTACGGCAACTGCCTCTTGCATGGATTTGTCAAGTACTCTTGTCATGGAAAATGCCTCTTGCCTTAGCCGTTCGGATTCGGCATTCCATTCTTTTAGACTCGCACACAGGGTTCAGAATTTGTAGATCACTAGACACTGATTTTTTGCCAGCAGTCGAGCCACCAAATGTACTTATTATTTATGGCAAAATTACTATAAAATACCTGCATTTGTATCTTATTGTTCAAAAAAGAATATTTTTAAATTTGTTAAATAGAACAAAGTCGAAGCCATAGTTTCTGTAATTTGAATTATTGAAAAAAAATACCTGAAACGCATGTTATTAACCGAAATCGGTTGACTAGTGTATTGTCAATACGCAATTTGTATCAAGTTCAGTTCATCTTACATAGATTTCACGAAATCTATGAGTCCAAGTGAGATCGCCGGGATGAAACGCCAATTTGTATGAACTAAAGGCCGTTAAATAGTGCTTAGTTTGCTATTTGGCTGATGTATTTCAGTAGTATATTGAGTTTGTATTATTAAAAAAAAAACAAAAAAATCTTCGTATAATCAAAATCGTTAGACAGAACTTTGGACTAAAATTGGCAAAATTATTTGAAAATCCATTTGTTGTTCTTTTTTCCAATTCGACTTTATTAAATTAATTTATACTATAATTTATATATAATTATTAATATTATTAATATTGCCCGCCGCACCCAACAAAAATTATCAGTTAAACAGTTTTCTAATTTAAATGCTCTCGCTTTCACTTTTATTTTGGTTTAAATATACAAAGATGATGATTATTTAATTATGTGATTCGAGATTAGTAAACAAAAATCCATCCTAAATGAGCAATATTTTTCGTCATTATTGGTGTCACTGTTTTTCTATTTTCTTTCTTGACCTCGCCTCGATTATATGTATGAGGAAAAGGTGATTGCACAATGCGTGATCTTAAAAATTATCATATTCGTTTGCAAGTTGCTTGTTGTCACTTTTTCTTCCGTTTGTCGGAGCACAGTGGCACCAAATAAATTTTCTTAAAAGGTAAAAATTAAACTTGAATGAATCAAAATATCGTACAGCAAAAGTAAATTTATTACCCAAGTTGGTAAATTTTAAGAACCAACTACAATATGTTATGTACATGTACTACACTATCGTCAAAACATTGTTATACGGGGTGTTTTTCATAAGATGCGACAAAAGGCTAGGAACGGGGGCCTATTTCTCTCTGTTTAGGCGAGGTACTTTTTTTTATAAAAAGTATAAAAAAGAACGGCAATATCTACCATTTTTAAAAGCCCCATATCCACTTTTTAAAAACTTCAAACATGGAGACAGTTGTGTAGAGATTCTTTTTTTTTCGATAGTTAACTCCAAAAATTGGAGTTAATTATTGAGTAATTTATATCATGACGAAGATGGCTTGCATAAGGCTTGTTGAATTTGGCTTGTTGCATGAGGAATATTGCATATGACATGATGTGAAAACTATTGGATAATTTATTTAATTTTAATTTCAGGTTAAGATTTTATTTCGAAAGTTAGAGGTATAATATACAGTTATATTTCTACGTAATTAAGTATATAACTTTTTTACAAGTAACACAATTTTTTTAAATTTTTGGAAAAATGTGTCTTTTTCAATGTTAAAACCACCAAAAATATTTGACAATTCACTGTCATAACAATTTTTTTATGAACTGAAAATTGTCGGGTACTTTGCGAAAATTTACAAAATTGTCCAATTGTTTATGGAACGGATTTTGACAATTTTTAAGTTGTAAATTACAAAATTGTCACGTTTCACCTGTCGCTGTTGTCATATCTTGAAATAGGGCCCAGTAATTTCGAATTCCTTTTATCAGAATCGATTATTTTCATTCAATACAAGGAATTTGTTCAGAAAAATCGATTTTTTTATTAAAAGGAATTCGACATAAGTAATTAATGTGTATATGATAGTGAGTGACGCATAGTTTCCGCTTCTTACATAAATCTGCACCAGATTATTTGGTCGGCCAGCTGATCTGCCCAGGATATACACATGTATGTAGGTGAACGACCAAGCTTTTTCTATATACAATAATGAATGTCTAAAGCTACATTATGTAAGTAAAATGTTCTTTATATCGATGGGTGGGAATTTAATATAGCCGCCTCTCGCTCTGTTTATATAAAAAAAAATAAAAAACTAACATAGTAAAATACACTTTATTTCGATTTCATGCCACTAATTTGCGCATTCGGTGTCATAGTGCGCAGCCGCTGTCGCCATTGCCGCCGCCGCCGCTGTCGGCTACGTCATTTTTGTCTTCATATATAAAGTGCATATTGAATGTGGCTTTTGTTATCCATTTACATATTGTATGTGATTAGACTTGATACATACACACACACAAAACATGAAAATAGACAGACAAAGATTTGAATTAATTTATTGAAATTGTTAGTTGTTATATAGCCGAACGCACTAAACGTCACTTTAAATATGCATGTTTGTTTGAAAACAGAAAAAAAAAATTAATCTGTGAAAGTCAAGATGCGTGTAACAAAGATTATAATTATTTTATTTAATAAGGGTTTTGTTTTTGTTTTGACGCATGGAAAAATTATGATGACTAAGCTTTTATTATTATTATATTGTTTAGCTGCGCATTTTCAAGCTTAGACCTTTGAGCGATATATTTTTTTAAACAAGCTAATCTTGTTTTGTTCCAACTTTTGGTTAAAGATCACAACAACTATGGATAAACCAAAAGTTGTATATGTAATGAAATGCCACTAACGTACAAAGTTGCCCAAATAATGCAAAGTTGATCGTCACCTTATTCAAAAATTATAAATTTATTTATACTGTTTTTGGAATGTTGCAAAACCGTAGGTAGGTAATCTTGATGATGACTTTTTGATTTGTTTAGAAAAATTGTTTTTTTTTTTCTATTAAAATTTTCGCTATACTGCTTGGAAAGTCTAGACAATTTTTTCTTTTACAATAATTAAAATACTTTTTTTTTTTATATGTAAATATGTTACATACTATTTGTTTTTTTTTTACTAAGAGACATTTTTTATCATGTTATCGGAACGAGTTCTGAAATTCTAGCTAATCAAGAGAGTAATGAATATGTACTGTACCTACTAATAATTTTGTATATTGTGGGTAAATTGTACAGAACTAAATAAAAAGCACATACAAAATGTGTTTAATTTTTAAAAGTTTGATAACTCAAACTATTTTTGTGGATAATAGTATATTTCGTTTAACTGTACTTAGAATTTACCGGTAAAAATCAGAATTTTTCAACAACATTGGCAAAATTAATTCATTCCTGACTGTCCCCTTAGGGCGCCAATGTCAACATTTTGCTTGGACAAAAGTACCTTGAAGTAGCCCGCTTACCAAATGCGTGGTGGTAAAAGTCTGTCATGAATTATGAGAACATTTCACTCCTACCAATTTTGTTAAAAAACAAAATCTAAGTTTCACCGGTGAATTCTTGTCTTTAAAATTGTTTTAAAAAATGTTCTGAATTTTGCATTATGTTATATTGGATTGCCTGCAGAAACTCCGAAGAATTTAAGATATTTCATACAACATACAAAATTCTCGGAGGCAATTCGTCAGGTAAGCAGACAGTTATATACCCTTAACATACCCTTAAGAACTTAATTGACCCTTAACGAATCGAATAACAACATTGACTTTTTCAATCGTGAATAAAACAAGATGTGAATGGAATAATTTATTATTATTTTGTATTGTATTATTTATACTAGAATGTCAGTTTATTAGACTTGACCATTCTTTATTCCGTCAATTTCATTGAATTTTGAACAACAACAACAACTTAAAGGTGCTACCACCAATTGCTTACGAATTAATTTTGGGTATTTTAATTCGTTTTATTTTGTTTGGCTAGAGATATAGCTATTTCAAGGGGTGCCAAGCCCTATCATCAGTCTCCTTTATAGTGGTGCTGAGCTTTAATCCAATTTTATTTGAAAAACTTTCTACACATCATGCGGTAGTACGTAGGGTACACAGCTCCGAAGACTGAGCAAAGCTGATGCGCGGGTTCAAATACCGCATGATGTGTAGAAAGTTTTTCAAATAAAATTGGATTAAAGCTCAGCACCACTATAAAGGAGACTGATGATAGGGCTTGGCACCCCTTGAAATAGCTATATCTCTAGCCAAAACAAAAATAAAACGAATTAAAATACCCAAAATTAATTCGTAAGCAGTTGGTGGTAGCACCTTTAGGTTGTTGTTGTTTAAAATTCAATAAAATATTCCTATATTTATTCTTATACCTTGTAATACACAACGTTTTTGGTTTTGCCATTTTGGGCATACACAAACAATGGCACAAAAGCAAAATAAAAGTGGCCGTGTGTAAAACACGGATACTCCAAACCGATTCCGCAAATTCCCAATGACTGGCCTTGCGGCTTGTTTGTCATGGCAAAAGCAAAAATCGGAAATTGACGTCGAACGGCAAATCATTCGATAACATAGGAATTCGTGTAATCAAAACGTCTTCGCTTTTATAATTTCCCCTTTAGAACAGTTGCTTCAATGATGTTTTTCATGAACTTTTTTACCGCTAGTCTGGTGCCATTGCAAAGTCGTGGTTGATTGATGTTACGTACCATAATCAGCGAACAGACTTTTATGCGGTGGCAAACCGGACAATTTAAGGAGTTCAAAAACTCAGTTGGTTATTCTTCTTGATTCATCACATCGTCCGCCGTTGTGTAGGAAACAATCTGGCCCTGAATCGCATTTTGAATGGCCGCATAAAGATCGTTGACGTCTTTGTTTCTGGCAGCCAATATATCATGATCAGATCATGTTGCAAGTGAACACGCATGTTTAAAGTCAGTTAGAGTGCCTTGACGTGTCGCCACAGATAAGACGATTTCAGACATGCGTTGATTTCCTCAGCAGCTGTTGATCCCGGAATGACGGGTAGTGTTTGGCGAAAAATCACCGGCCAGCACTTTAAGTGTACCACCGAAAAGGCGCTGATTTCCACGTCGATCTTGCAGTGTTCGATTCAAGGCTTCCAGTGATTTTTTATGCGCTATCGTGCATTCATTCGAAATTATTATATTGCATTGCTGCAGAACTTTTGCCATTCCACTTGTCTTGGGTTGGGTTTTTTTTAATTTGCATATTCAGTGGAAGCCTTAGAGCAGAGTCTTCCATTCGTCCACTATCCAACAACGTGGCAGTGATTCCCGAAGACGCCAATGCCAAGACATGCCCTTGCGATCGTTAACTATATTCGACAAAATAATTACCTCGTTCGTCTTTATTTTTCATTATTTTTTTTTTCAAATTTTAATTATTATTTCCTTTATTTTTGTGTAAAACCTTTCGATTTTTCTTTAATAAATAATTAAATTTGTTGCTATAGACATTTTGCAAACAGCATATCAACTGATGTCGAATTCTTTTTAAGAAAAAAATCGATTTGTTTAGAAGAAAAAATCGACTTTTCTGGACAAATCCCTTGTATTAAAATAAAAAATTCGATTCTGTTTAGAAAAAAATCGAATTTTTTTGGTAAAAGGAATTCGAAATAAAATTAAATTATTATAAAAATCAACATTTTGCATAGAAGAACCTATTTAGGAGTAAAATTTTGAAAAATTTCTTAGCTAAGAACCTTCCACAGAAAATGCCGAATATAATGCAAAAAAATCAAGCAAATCTACTATGCCGTTCGTGATTGATGTATATATATTTGTATAGAAAATTTATTTCAAATAAAAATTTTATAAAGGTGGTTTTGACACTACAAATTTTCATTCCTAGAAATAATTTTATATTAATGTCGTTTTTCTTTTGCAAATAGGGATTTTGATCCCGGATCACGAATTTTCTTGGCAAAAGAAACGCAGATTGGATTTGTTTTTTGTTTGCAAATGTATGTGTGGGATGTCAAATTTAATTTTGTCAAAAATAATTTTAATTTAATAAAGCAAAAAATAATTTTGATAAGCAAAGAATCAAAAACGGAATGCAAATGAAATAGAAAATCACAGAATCACAGAATCACACAAAAGCACAAAATGACGTTTTATAAATAGTGTGTGTGCAAGTGCGTGTTTCATGTAGATGCAAATCTCTCTTTAATTCGGGATCAGAGATTTTGATCCCGAATTGTCAGGGATTGATTTTTTGGTTGAATGTAATGCAAAAACTTGTCCGGGATCAAAATCCCTCACAGGGATCTTTTTTTTTTTGGCTGAAAGAAAAACGACATAAGTCTCTTCCCGAGATTTTTCACACTAAATCTGGTTAAATGTCAAATTTTGAGAAGTGGGGATGAAACGCTCTCCCATCAGAGAAAGAACATTGTCAAAATGTCGGGGACGGTTTGGGCCATTGACGTAATATGGACTGCTAGTACCCAACTTCACTCTTGTTCCAGTTTACAGCAGCGCTCTTGGGACCCAGTGGTCTTTGCAGGAAGCTCACTTGAAAAATACTTATTTAAAAAATGCATTATATTGCAAAAAAAAAAAACCAATGTGAAAGATCACAAAAACTTGTTCGATGAAAATGTACCAAAATTGCTCAATTCATGGACCAATAACACGAAGAAATTAAAACAATAAAAAAATTATTATTCAACTTTAATAAAAACGAACTTTCATGGGTGCCATCTATTGTCAGTTCTTTTTAACGTCTTTATTAGTGTTCGAAATCTGTTTATAGTAATGAATGTGGCCGCTCAGTCCTCAGTAAAAACTAAAAGATTTTTAGTTGTTCATTTAATCATGAAGCCCAAGTGTGTATTCCTTCAAAAAAAACACTATAATATAATATAAGAAGTACACAAATATTAATTCTTCTAATTAAAAGATTAACAAAATAATAAAAAATATGCCAGTGTATCAAAACTTAAATAAAAATAAAATTAACACTTGGACAACCCTTTTAGGGCCATCGCCCACTGTGCAACTAAAAGTTGCTTGGAGTTGCTTGCCATCGCTCATCAGGCAATTTCCAAACAACTTTTGGGTTCAGTATTTTCAACTGAAATGTTAAATTGACTTTGTATTTTGGATCATTGACGATACAAAATTCGTTTAGTGTGAAAATAAAAATTGTTTTTCGGGTTAAAAGCCTCTCATTTGGCAAAAATTTTGCAAAATTCCCAAAAGTTGGTGGAAGTTGCTCGGAAATTGTCTAGTGGGCGAGGGTAAGCAACAAAAAGTTCCGCGAACTCCGAGCAACTAAAAGTTGCGCAACTTAAGGTTGCCTAGTGGGCGCTCTCTCATATATATAAGCTAATGTAATTGGATTGGGGCCATGCTCATTATATTCGATTATTGAAAACCTAATGTCGTTTTTCTTTTGCAAATAGGGATTTTGATCCCGGATCACGAATTTTCTTGGCAAAAGAAACGCAGATTGGATTTGTTTTTTGTTTGCAAATGTGTGTGTGTGATGTCAAATTTAATTTTGTTAAAAATAATTTGAATTTAATAAAGCAAAAAATAATTTTGGTAGGCAAAGAATCAAAAACGGAATGCGAATGAAAAAGAAAATCACAGAATCACACAAAAGCATAAAATGACGTTTTATAAATAGTGTGTGTGCAAGTGCGTGTTTCATGTAGGTGTAAATCTCTCTTTAATTCGGGATCAGAGATTTTGATCCCAAATTGTCAGGGATTAATTTTTTTGGTTGAACGAAATGCAAAAACTTGTCCGGGATAAAAATCCCTGGCAGGGATCAATTTTTTTTGGCTGAAAGAAAAACCACATCAAATTTGCTCTATCTGATAAAGTACTGACAGATTTTTTGAAAAACTGGCCTTTAATTCTTAAAATTTGGGAAGAGTTTTATTAAAAAACGGTATTTTAGTAAAACAGTGTAAGCTAAGCTCAATAATAATAAAAGCGGGCGGTTTTTTATTCAATTTTTTAAGTAGTTTTTGAGTCTATTAAGCAATCCAAAATTTCAACGACCCCTCAAAAGTCTCTAAATAAATACAAAAAAATATCGTCGCGAAACCTTCTGCACCCATCTTAATTTTAACACGTACCGCTGGGCCTGTAGCAGGCAGGAGGTTTCGCGACGATTTTGTTCTTATTTATTTAGAGACTTTTTGAGGAGTGCACTCATTAAAAAATGGACATCACTCATTTATCGACCAGTCTAATGTATGTATGTAAGAGTATATTAAATACATAAAATTACTCTAAACAATCAAATGGGGCTGATTAGCTATTTTAATGATTAACTACTCAACTCTTTGATAAAATTTTTGATTATCAGTTACGATAATTATTGATTAAAATGATTAGCTGTGAACAAACTCACCCAGTATAACTAAATAAAATATTCATCAAAATGTAGCAGGCGATATTTTATTATTAAGTGCAATAGATGTGTTTTCATAATTTTATCTATAAAATAAGAAATTGTCGCGTGTCAATGACTTTTTATTTTCACATTTATGTAGCTGAAATAACAAAACCTGGGCTTCTTCGGTGCAAATGAACTCGGTTATCTTTTGTATAGAAATTTTTGTTTTAAACAAAAATAAATTTGTTTTTTTCCCAAATTAAACAATTAAAACAAAGGTTCAAATTCCGCTTGCATATTGTAGAACTTTGCATGGACAAAGGTCAAAATTGTTTCTTTGAGTGGCACAGTCTAGACCCCTAAAAGCAAAATCTGGAAAAGTACTTACAAAATTTTTAATTGGGATATTATGATTCATAGTATGCATTTATTTTTTTAAAGGCTTTTTGTATAAAATAAGAAGAAGGAAAACAGGAATACAGGAATTGTACAATGACAATAGAAAAAAATGCAAAAAATAGTAAAGGTAACACCATCTTAGAAACGACGGATAATATTAATAACAACTTACAAATAAAGTCTGTTCTTGAAAACTGAATCTGGGGTTGAAGATCACTGCTTTTAAAAATAAAAAATCGGAAGTGGCCAAACAAAATTATAGATGGTTCTTTTATTTTTGTGTATACCTAGCGACCTTTCTTAATTGATAAGTAAAATTTTTAAACAGTAAACTCCACTTATTTGAACAACGCTTACTTAAAAAAAATAAGTACATCGGAACGCAATTTTTTTCATGCAGCATTTGTTGCAGAATTCTCATAAAAATTACTTCAATAACTAAAAATCCCGGTAAAGTGAAGAAACAATTAGGTACTACAAAAGACTCTGCACAGCTTACATACAGGGTGATCGCTATAATGTGCACCAAAAAGCTAGAGCGAGTAGGGTGGATTGAGACAAGAAAAAAATCGTGTGGGACGGGGGTATATTTCACCCCGTTCAGGCGGGAGTTGTTGTTGAAAGTTGAAATAGAAAAAAAAATCATTAAAAAACCACTGCAGCACCTACAAACAGGCGAAAATTGAACCCCCTAGTCCTTGGTGATTATGCTTGTAGCACAAAATTTCGGTAGCATTTTGATGAATTATAATATGTAATAACATTTTTTTGTCGCTTGGGAACTGAAAACTAGGCTTTATTTTACCTACATAAATAACCCTTGTCTCAGACCTAAGTTCTAACGTATTATTGTCGTTTGAGAAAAGAGGAATCTACTGTATTTTCAAGGAATATACATGTATGGGTCATTATTTTATCTTATCATGGTATGGCTTTGTTTTCACATTTTGATTAACGCTCAAATATATGTACCTATTGGGTGTAAATGGTCTGAATCATTTTTTACATTCGAATTTGAAGAATTAGCTTATCTTAAATTATTCTAATTGCAGAGTACGATTTCGTGAACAAAGGTTGACGTGAAATAGGTATATAACCCATAAGTTACAAAAATAATAAATACATTGATGACGTGACAGGTCGTGAAGAACCATGGCATAGTGAATTGCCACTCTCACCCATTCCTGGTGTGCAATTTCCTGCCGACTTCTAATGGCCTTAGATGAGAGGCACTTTTTTATGACAAGAGATACTCTTCGAGGATTTGTTACCTCTTCGCAAAAAAAAAAAAAAAAAAAGCACGACTGGATCGCACAAACTTGCTCTATTAGTAAAAGTTTCTTCGAATTTTAAAGATCGAGTGTATTAAAAGTAAATAATTTTTTTATGGGAGCCTTAAGTTTAAACTAGTATTATACATTATACAGCTTAAATTAAAAAATTGTTAAAAATCAACATAATTCGGAATAAATTTATTAAAGAAGTCTTCTTAAATTGTTTTGAGAGCTAAAAAAAGTACACCATCTGATTTCTTTAACTTACCTTAGTTTTGGAGAAAAAAAAATTAAAATCGTAGCAACGGTTTTTTTTTTTAATAGTTTTTTATATGTATATAAAATTTTGTAAACATTTTTAAGACACAAAATTGGTACACAATTTTCTTAGCATTTATTTATGTCGACTCAAAAATTAAATTTCGAAAAAAATTATCTACCCGTTTTGGAAATATCGAATTTTCAAAAAAAAAATTTGAAATTTTTCTAAAAATCCAAATATTTGTTTTTTGAAAATTTTGATATGCAGTATGAATTTAACTTTTGCGAATCTTTTGTTAAAAAAAATTTAATTCAAATCGGTTTGACACATAATGAAATAATCGAAAATAAAGAAAATGGTTCTACGAGAGGTACCGTTAATAATGGATAACTGTAAATTTTGTTTTTGGCAGAACGTAGACCATACTAATATAAGTATTCACAACAATTTTAATCAAAATCGTAGGAGTCGTTTTCCTGAAAATTTATATTTTCTGTAACGGTTTTTTAACATTTATATGGAAGGTACCGTTAATTTTGACTATATAAGAAAAGGTTTTGTACAAAATATTTTAGATATTGTTAAGAAACCGCTTGGTGCCAAGTTTCATAAAAATCAACTAAATGGTTTTCGAAATATTTGGTTTTCAAAAAAAATTTTGAAACTTTTTTTGAAAATTTAAAAAAAAAAAGTTTCTCTATAAAAAATTATCAAAATCAGTTTATTTCTTTTCTAGAAAAACAAAAATAAAAAAAATGGTTCTATGGGAGGTACCATTTAAAACCATTTTTTGGAAATAAATTTTTACAAAAAGGTAGCATATGTATGTCTAATAAAATTAATTAATTTTTTTTTTTAGAAAAATCTGTCGAGCCATTTTTGAGAAAAATAAGATTTTCAAAAAATGCTAAAAAAAAATATATGGCAGGTACCGTTATATTTGTTCCTAAAAATAAAAGGAAAAAACGTGTCGGGGTAATGTCCCGAAAACACTTTATACTAAGTTTAATTAAATTGGGCTTAGGCTGTAGGCGAGTCCATAGACAGACAGGCAAACAGACAGACTGACTGACGGACAGAATTGCGAGACCCACTTTTTTCGTCTTCCCTATCATCGTAATGTCAAGTTTGATTGTTATCTCGAGTTTAATTTTTTTTAGGAATCCAAAACTTGCCATATAGTACCTATATATCGCAAGTAAAAATGAGTTCAGACCCTGTTTAAAAAGATTTCCCTAATAGATTACAGATTAAAAAGTAAGTGCAAAAAAATAAGTCACCCTTCTTTTGGAAACTGTGATAAAAACGGTGTAGGAACTATGTATGATTTTCGATTCTCGAATATACGCGTAAGTTTTTTATAGGGTACATTTGGCTATCAAAAATTAAAACAGCTGACACAAATAAATCAAATGGAAATATTTTCCAACCGTCAAACTTGTTTTTGATTGATTTTGAAGATTATTTGGTGCAGAAATAAGTGCCTTAAGTGGTAAATAAGTAGTAGTGAAATATCACAATCTAAACAGGGTTTTATTCAATAATTAATTGAATTAGTAAATAGGCAATATTTAGTAAAAAAAATCTGCTGCTTATTTATTACAAAAATAAATAAATAATATGTATGAAAAATTAAAACGCGATAAATGTATAAGATATACCTACATACGTATTCAAATCAATTCAAACGTTCAACCTTCTGGGTGTTAATTTTACATACATACAAAGTCAAGCCTCCACTTGTTTTTTTGTTTACAAATGCGAATCTGAATTACTTACTTAATGTGTTCGTATTACATTTAGTATAGTTTCCTACATTAAAAGTCAATGCTTGACTCGAGACTCTGACCTTTTTTGCATTAAATTATAGCCCCAAGCTAATTCAAAGCTGAACAATATTTCCTCAAGGGCGTACTGGGCAAATTGTTGGTATTAATTTTTTTTAACACAATAATTAAAGTTAAAAAATATCTATTATCAAAACAATACCTGGAAACCACAAATCTAAAGAAATGTGCTAATGTTCATAACATTCATATTGTAAAATATGCATGTCGATTATGGATTACTGATAAGTAAAAATGCTTGTCCAAAAGTATTTTTGTGGCTCTGTTTATGGAACGAGTATTGTATGGCTTTCATTTTTTTTTAACTAACTCTAAATTCGTATCCATCGTATCTGCATTGATAAATTTAATTCATATTATATTATCTTATTTACTAGTATAGTATTGTCACTTCTTTGCTCAACTGAATGTACTTCAATGTTTCATTTGAAAAAATTCTAGCAAAATTTTAAGCCTAGTACGCTGCTGATACGAAACGAAATTTTTAGTTGGTCTCCAACATGACAACGAAATGCTTACGAAAACCATAACGAAAAATTACCCCTTGAAAGTGTCACCATTTGCAAAAACAAAAAACAAACATAAACGCATAAAAATCACATAAAGCAATGTTGTGTCGTGATGAAAGAAACAACAAATACAAACAAGAATAGAGAGCAAATGTCACTTTTCCGCACACAATTAATGGTATAGGCAATTGATTATGTTCGAAAACAGAGGGGAGATCTCTCAAAATAATCTGCTACAATTATCGATTTCGTTCTTCGAACAGCGTACCGCAGAACGAAAAGCAGAACGAAATTTTTCGTTTATGATTTCGTTGTGTCATTTTTGTATGGGATTTTTCGTTTCGCATCAGCAGCATACTAGGCTTAATAATGCAGTATATTTGCTTCTGGCTTTCAAAAAAGAACCAAAAAAAAATCCATACAAAATTCATTTCGGCATTTTTCGATTTTCAAGCCAATTCCGAAATTACTTTTGTATGGATTTTTTTTTTATCTTTGTTCAAATTGGAAATGGTTTACAAAAATCGCAAGCAAGACTTCAATCAAACTAAAAACCACTTCAATCACCCCAATGGTTCAATTATCACCTACTATTTTGCAAGTGATAAATTTTGACGTTTAAAATGAAAAAGTTAACGATTCTCAAAGATACAGAAACCCATATTATCACATTTTCCAAGCATTTCTATTCCGCATGTTCCAGTCGATAAAGTTATCGCCTGTCAAAGTTATAGAAACCCGATTGTGCGATAAAATGAGTTTCGTTTCAATTCTCATCGTTTCTCGACTATTTTTATCGATGCGATAGTTACAGAACATGGGTACTGGTTTTAAAAAAAAAGTATAGTATGACATTGTAAGTGTTGCCGTTGTTTTTTAATGATTTTATTTTCTATTTCAAGTTGATTTTTTAGAAAATTGCCCCTCTCGCTTTAACGGGTGGAAATAGACCCTCACATAAGATTTTCTTCTTTACTGGACTCAACCTACACACTCTAGGTTCTTGTCACACCTTAGGTGAATCATCCTGTATAATTATTACTATCCAGTTTATGTATAAATCAACTTATAATATATACAAATTACAAATTCCAAGCAATTTTGACCACAAGAACAAGTTTATGCGATCCAAACCTGAATTTTATTTTTTAATCTATGTAATTCTATTTTATTTTATTTCAGAAAACCGCGCCCTGAGGACCAAATATTGTATACTATAAATGAAAAGAAGGATAAAAAAGCACCAAAGGCTCATGTTAACGCACTTTTCTTTAAACAATTAAGACAGTTGTTGCGTAAGTATTTATCTATATCCAACAAACGTTTTATTTTATATTTCTTTTTTGATTTTATGTAAAGCTGTTCTTATACCCGGAATATGGAGTGTCGAGAGTGGACTTCTGGTTCTTATTGCTGGTGCCCTAGTTGCAAGATCAATAAGTGATATTTATATGATTCAAACGGCCACAGTTGTTGAGAGCACAATTATAGGAATGAATAAGACTAAATTTAATTCGGCTCTTCTTAAGTACCTTGCTGCTCTTCCAATGGTAATTTCTTTTAATAATAAAAAAAAAAAAATAGTTGTTTAATGAAAGTTTTTATTTTTCTTCTAGATATCAGTTGTTACAAATGTTCTTAAGTGGAGTTTGGGAGAATTAAAATTAAGATTTAGAACAAATTTAACTCATCACTTGTACAAAGAATATTTGAAGTAAGTTTAAAGATCTATCACACGTTAAATTCGTTAATATTATCTTAGAAATAATTTCCAGAGGATATACATATTACAAAATGTCTAATTTAGACAATCGTATTGCAAATGCCGATCAGTTACTAACAACTGATATTGATAAATTTTGTGAAAGCGCAACCGATTTATATTCAAACATCAGCAAACCAATTTTAGATATTATTATCTATGTATATCGATTAACAATGAACCTTGGTGGACAGGTGAGTAGTCTTAAGGCCTGGTCAAACAGAACGCGAGCCGACGGGACGGTCAATACTTCAACATGGAAGGAAAGAACGCGGCGGGCAAATTTTGTTTGTAATTTCTTACAAAGACCGCCGGACCGCGCTCTGTTTGACACGGCCTTTAACGTAGTGAAATTCTATGAGAACATTTTTCATATTACACAATAGTAAAAAGAGCTTTTCAATCAATTATTCTATAGCTAAGTCTGTTATTACAAGATGGCTCTTGAAATACAAAAAAAAAAAAAAAAACAGATCGGAACTTCTCGAATTTTTTTTTAAATTTTATTTTGACACGAAAGTGCACTATTCATATAGAGCAAGTTATAAATAATATTCGAAAATAATTTCGTCAAAAAATGAGCAAGTAAATTCAAGTATTTAATGCAAAGCTGAATTCTAATGCACCATTGTTCTGAAGTAGCGTATTTTGCGTTGTATTCAACTGGGGGGTCATTCCGTAAAACGTAAACGATAAAACGATATCGTTTTGTTGATTGCTGTCCCTATTTTTCTTCACAGATATGATAGAGAGGAGTATTGTAGAAACGATATCGTTCGATCGTTTTAATTTTACGGAATGACCCCCCTGATAATTATTATATTATCATCTGTCAATAATTTACGACTCCAAAATCTGAAATTTGGTACTTTCACACAATCGCAGTCAAGTACATTCATTGACGATGATTGGATTAACTCAGCCGACTAATTTTAACGTGAATCAAACAATGCAGAAAAACTCCATAATCAATCTTTATTAAAATAAGGCTCTGGTCTGTTGAAATTACGCGCTTTCAAATTATTTATTACTTTAAATTATTTGTACTTTGAATTTAGATTTTGTTTCAAGTAAATTTCCCTAAAATTTTTGTTGTGAAAATTAAATTAAATTTTATTAAATCGTTATTGTTCATACAAAGAAGTCCTAATTTTATTTCTAAAGGAAATATTTATTCAGAAGGACACTTTTAAAACACGAGGTCTGTTTCTACAAGCTTTGTGAGTTACCAAACAAGAATTGCTCGCTTAAAGAAATAAGATATTTTGTGTAGTTCGCAATTTTACTATCATTAGTTAATTTAAAAAAAAAAATCTTAAAATATCATTTCCCTCATTGATTTAGACCCCATCAATTCTAATGGTATACCTTCTCTTCGCTGGAGTCATATTAACTCGCTTGAGACGACCAACTGGACGACTTACAGTCGAGGAACAAAAACTTGAAGGAGAATTCCGTTATGTAAATAGTAGACTTATAACGAACTCAGAAGAGGTTGCCTTTTATCAAGGTAACAACCGCGAAAAACTTACGCTTTTGGCCAGTTTTTCCAAATTACGATCACACCTGAGGAAATTCTTAGAATTCCGCGTTAGTATGGGAATCATCGATAATATTGTTGGCAAATGTACTAAAACGAAATGGTTTTTACTGCAAGGATTTTTATTAATATCCTGTTTTTTTTATGCATACAGATATTGCATCCGTTGTTGGTTTCTGGGCAGTTTCACTGCCATTTTTCACAGAAAATCATCCACTTCTTTCTGGAGGTACAAGTGCGACTAGATTGCAAGTATGTGTTTAAAAATATTTTCCTGTTCTTTAGTTATTATTTGGTTTTGATGCTTAGGCATATTATACATACGGACGAATGTTGGTTAAGTTAGCAGAGGCTATTGGAAGACTTGTTTTAGCTGGACGTGAAATGTCCCGATTGGCTGGTAAGAATACTAATCAAAATACATATTCTGTTTTCTCTATTCATGAGGAGTTTTTTTTAGGTTTCACTGCACGTGTAACTGAATTGATTAAGGTACTGGGTGACCTTAACCAAGGTCATTACGAACGCACAATGGTCAATAATGTCAGCAATGGAGAAACTAATTTCGGACCAAATATGGGAAAAATTGCTTTCCAGGATAATATAATTCGATTCGAAAAAGTTCCATTGGTCACACCGAATGGAGATGTTCTGTTAAAAGAGCTATCTTTCGAGGTCAAGTAAGTACAAATATAAAATCAATAATAAATGTGTCTAATGTGTATAAATACTTTGTCTTTTTTTTTTTTTTTTCAGATCAGGAATGAATGTTCTTGTTTGCGGACCAAATGGATGTGGTAAATCTAGTCTTTTCCGTATTTTAGGAGAATTATGGCCAACGTGGGGTGGTAAAGTGACAAAACCACCACGTGGTAAACTTTTTTACATTCCACAAAGGCCCTACATGACTCTAGGAACACTTCGTGACCAGGTTAGCTGAACTTTTAGTACCTTATTTAATAATTTTTATTGAAATCTATTCTTTTTCCTGTAACAATTCTATCAGATAATTTACCCACATACATACGAAGAAATGACTCGACGAGGCAAATCTGACAGCGACTTGAGAAAATTCCTTGAAATAGTCCAATTGACAAACTTAGAACTACGTGAGAATGGCTTGGATGCCATTGAAGACTGGATTGATGTACTATCAGGTGGTGAAAAGCAACGTGTTGCCATGGCAAGACTGTTTTACCATAGTCCACAGTTTGCTATTTTGGATGAATGCACCAGTGCTGTTTCAGTTGATGTAGAAGGAACAATGTACCAATATTGCAGGGAAGCTGGCATAACACTGTTTACTGTTTCACATAGGAAATCACTTTGGAAGCACCACGATTACTATCTGCAATTTGATGGACGTGGTACATATGAATTCGCGCCAATTGATAGTTCTAAGGAACAATTTGGATCGTAGGATAAGTTAAATAGAAAATCATACCCCCTTCCCCTTAGATCAATTGTATTGTATGTGTTATTATAATTTTATTCATTTCGAAATGTTATAGTTTAGTTTTTTTCTGTGGTTTCAGTGTAAAAGAACAATCTTTAGTTGGGGTTGATAAGACAACGTTTTATAAAAATGAAAATCAATGAAAATGAGGTGCTGGATTCCTTAAACTTTTATTTATATTATTATTGATCTTTCGATGAACAATCCTATTAGTTTTTAAAACTATTGTATTATTGTAGGTTAATTGGAGAGAGTAAAGCAAATAAAGCTTATAAAAACAGTTAAATCAAATTTTAATTATGCTTATCAGTTCCATTGTCTGTAGAGCTCGAGACATTTCTCAAGGAAATTATTTGTGTTTTATAATATACATTCTTTAACACTTAAGACCAACTACTTGTTACTGAGTCGTATATTTGCTTTTTCAAAAAAAAAAAGTCCTTTTTGGTAACTTAAATCGGACTCTTTCCAGAAACTTCCTAGGAACTTCTCTTTGGTTACCTTCCAAAATACATTACTCAGCCTCGTCGTAGTATATTGCACTCTGTAAGTTAGCTTTGTAAGTCTATGACGGGTATTTGGGAAGGAACAGGAATACCAATTGCCAACCGACTTGCCGATGCCGAGTTACTATATCTGTATTCATTTGTTTTGTAAAATAGTTTTTTTTTTCGAATATATCTTTTTTTTTATTAATTCCATTCCAGAAAAGCAGGCAAATGCGCACAAAATTCGATTAATATGTATAAATAGTAAATTCATGAATTTTCTTTAAGACATATTTAGACATGTTGTTTATTTTTGTTATTAAAAGGAGAAAGAATTTCATTTCATCATCAATTATTGTATTGTATTGTAAAAATAAACAATAAATTTACTCAATATGTTTTCTTTATTTGAATTGGGACTTGCGGAGCGGAATTCCACTGATAGCTTAAAATTTTTACTATTTAGAAGGCTGAGTTCTTCGTAGTTTTTTACTCCTGGACGAAAAAAAAAATAGATTTTATTTTGTATGAAATCAAATTTGAATGTGGTGTGGGGTCGTGGAATCATTAATCCATATTTCTTCAAAAACTAGGGTAAGGACAATGAGAACGTAACTGCGAATGTTCCCCATTATCGAAATTGCTAGAATTTTAACATAAGAGCCAAAATTTTAGTACGAAAATGGAAATCTATTGCCAAATACGAAAAGTTTCGAATGAAATTACATAGAAGTAAATTGTTTATAGAAACGTAGGTATTTGTTTTTTGTTTTTTTTTTTAGTATTCAACCCATGACTAATTCCATCGTAATCGGAAAAAGTGAAAATTCGCATACAATAGCCATTACGAACGGATTCGGTTTTTTTTGGCATTCGTAAGTCTCCGAATCCGATGGAATTTGTGATGGGGTTGGCTATTGTTTTGGACTTCGCGTCGAGACGAAGGCCCTGAGACCACCGTTATGCTCTAATAAAACGCCAAATAAGGAAATAAGTTACTATTCTATACAGCTTCAAATGTTTTTGCTTATTATTGATGATAAATCAACGGAACGAGTTGTCCCTACGAATATTAAACGTTAAAACAATCCAAGTTTTTCAGTTATGTGTTATCAAAATGATAACTAAAAATATCTCATAGATAAAAGTATGCCATCTAAAAGCTCAGAAATTGTTTATAAAAGGTCAGCTATTTTCAGAAATTGGCCAGGCTTAGAAAATTTGTAATCTAGGGTTTTTTCAAGGTCATTCAGAGTTATTCAAAGTCATCGGCGAATTTTAGCATCTCATTTATAGGATATTAGAGAAAGATATAAACCATCTGAAAGGTACATCAGGGCCAGTATTACGAATTACGAAACGAAAGGCAAAACAAACGATACCTAAGAAAACGATAGCCATGACATAGCCCGATTATGATTTACGAAAATGGTTGCATGGGCATATTGCAATTTTAAATCCAAAAATCTATTTTTGTAAATAAATATGCGAAAGATATATAATAATCCTAAGTCAAAAGAGTCAAAACTATCAAATACGACCGCAGTCGTAAGAGAAAATGAGTATCGTTAAAAAAAAACGACTATCGGAAAATGTAATCGCAACTTAACTATAACGAGGGATTTTGAATTGTAATTCGTAATGCCATAAATGACGTGCCAAAAATCGCATGTGACCTTAAAAAACTTCAACCCTGGATTAAAAATCTTTTAAGCCTGACCAATTTCTGAAACTACTTGACCTTTTATGACCAATTACTGAACTTTAAGATGGCATAGGTACTTTTTTTTCGAAAATTCCAAATATGGGGTGTTAAGATCCCACAGCCAAATTTACGTTATGATTGAAAGTGTGCTATCCTTTTCAATCTTGAATTGGCACTCTGTAAAACTTTCGAAATGAAAAAAAAATGTGTAATTACTTTTCCGTTTTACCTCGCAGCATGTACATATTTCTTTAGAATTCCACTATTGGAGTTGTTAATCCGCAAGTATTAAATTTTACCCTCTTTAAAAATAGAGCAGACAATTTTCATTTTCCGATCATCTTGTTTTCGAACGAAAAATAGGGCTACTGAACTTTTTACAACAATAGTGGAGCCTTGGCGTTTTGGTAAAACACCTACCGGAATAAGGGTGATTATGCTCAAATCCAAAAAAAAGTTTTTTTTTTTTTTATCAAAATTCAAATGCAGAACAAAAGTCCGAAATAAATAAAATCACAAAAAAAGCTCAGTCGTCGCTGTTCAATGCAAACACCTTAAAGAAGACTGCTTTGACTCATGAGATCCTAGTGTGGTGTTGCTCCTTGTCGTGGGTTGGGAACGAAATCCAGGTGACATAATCCGACATTTTTAATTTAAAAAAGATAAATTTCGTATTTTAGCAATTCAGGATGTTGTTCATTCGGAATTTCCTACCCAACCTCAGTATGTTTCATGTATAAAAATAAAATATGTTATCTAGAACCATAAACTGGCATTTACTTTTATTAGACTTTATAAAATTATGTAGTAGTAAAAACTTCCTTATTTCTTTTTAAAACACCTTTTTCCAACGAGACCCAAATGTTTTTGGCAGTGGGTCTATCCTCAGCAGATTCATTAGTGCAACAATAAAACAGTTCTACAACAGGATTATATTCTGTAGTTAGTTCAAATGCCTGTGGCAAAGGCGGTCGAGTTCCGCACGCCCGTTCAAAGCTCATTTCATCCATCGATACATTAGTATTTTCTTTACACGACTCTTCTTCTAAGTCATCGTCACCAAAGCCAATGGTATGAGGTGGGCATAGTGCGATTGTTTCATAAATAATTAACCCGAAACTAAAAATATCAGCTTTTTGATCGATTACATCTTCTCTATCAATTACTTCTGGAGCTGACCAAATATCCGTACCTGAAGATATACGTGTTAAAAATAAAATAGGAAATTATTGAAAAGAAAACATACCAACATATTGTAGTTCGGGATTTTCTTTGAAATTAATTAGACCGTCTTTGTCCAAGGGAAGACTTACGCCAAAGTCACATAACTTGCAGATTTCGAAATCGTTTTTTACAAGGATGTTGTAAGATTTAAGATCCCCATGTAGTAGGTTTGCTTCATTGTGTAAATAGTCCAATGCTTTCGAGATATCAAAGATCATCTGAAATTTAAAATTCAGCCGTTTTCACATTTTTTTGGAATCTCAAACTTTTTACTTTTAAAGATTTTTTTGCAGGTAAGGCCCCGAGGTCGTCGGCTGAACGATCTTCCAATATTGTTCCCAGGCATGTTTGGCAACATTCTAGCACTAATGTGTCCACGCCATCTTCTGTTTTTTGTATTCCGCGGAAGCCCACAATATTTGGATGTGAAAGTTTTCTATGTATATCAACAAAACTCAGTTTTTATGAATTTCGCTCTAAGTTCATAGGATTTTCAGAAAAAACTTACCTCAGAATCTCAGCTTCTTCCTGAATTCGCACATTATATTCGACGTTTCCTGCACAACGTGCTTTTCGTGAAATTCGTTTCACAGCCCAGGGCGAACGCATTTGCCCGCACCTAGGAGAACGGTCTAGTTTGTAGACATTCACGCCAGTACCATAGCCGAGACTTTTCATAAAAGGTGACGGCGGGATCTTCACTGGGGTGCTCTGGAGGGCAACGTTTTCTAAATGTAAGTTTCGAAAAACTTTACGGGGAGTTTGATCCATTTCCTTTCTTAAATGTGAATTGTGAAATTTGTAATCTATTTTTTATAATATTTTTCTTCTCAAATGCAATTTCGTCGGGAATTCCGTTTCTTCTTTGTTTAAAAACGTTTATTTTAAAATTGAAGTATGTAACGTAACGTTAAGTAAAAGCTTGATAAAATGCCCGCGCTCAACACGAAATCAAAATTCAGCCATATTTCGTTGAACGCAAAAAATGGGTACGTTCAAAGCAAAAAAATTTCAGAATCTGAAATTTCAGATTTTTTTTTTGAACGCAAAAAAAATCTGAAATTTCAGTCAAAAGCTACTGTGTTAAATTCCCGTATTCACTTATTAAATTTGCATAGAATTGAAATAAAAGAGAAATTTATATATTCGTAAATTGTTAATTTAGCATGAGCTTTGTAGATGAAATTTTATGTAAAAAGATTAGCAACAGGTTTGTTTGTTATTGCGCAGTAAATTTATTGTAACTTCAATGCAAAATCGTTCCACAATAATAATTTATTAAGACAAATCATTCCTTTTATTTAAAGAGTAAAACAATTACCAAAAAGTTCTTTTAATTAAATAAGTAAATATTACAATTTTATTATAAAAACTTATAAGCACAAATCAACCACTAACCACACCGAAAGTTATAAAGTTCAATTTGATGTGTAGCACTTCAGCTCTTTTAAGGCTCATCGCCCACTAGGCAACTTTTAGTTGCGCAACTTTTTGTTGCTCGGAGTTCACGGTAACAGAGAGCAACAAAAGTTGCTTGCCATCGCCCACTAGGCAATTTCCGAGCAACTTTGTGGGACTAGACTTTGACTTTTGTCGCCATATTTTTTTTTGTGATGGCTGCTTTCCGGTTGTGTATAATCGGAAGCTGGCAATGCGAAATAAATTAATATTCAAATTATAAAATATTTATATTTATTATTATGTGTACTCACATTGTTGAAAAAAAGGAAAGCACTATTCCATTTCCAGAAATTGGCCAAAATGACAAAGGGTAAAAAGGAAATGCACGCCCAATGACAATCGGAAACGCCATTTTGACATCATATTTTTGACAAATAAGTATGCCGGCAACAAAAAGTTGCCCTGTGAGCGAGGGTAAAGCCAGGTATGCAGTTCAAGCTAAACTAAATTTTATCTCTACAATTCTTATCTCTACAATCGTTTGCTAATAGCACAAATGTCAAAATTTATCTGTGAAAGAATGCGTTGAGCATTATTTTGCACGCTAAATTAAGTGGAGACTTTTTAAATTTAGCGTGTGAACTGCGTACTGCCTAGCTAAATATCCTCGCTAAAATTTATCTTTGGAGGAAATTTGTATGGAAGATAAATTTTAGCGCGATCTGCGTACTAGGCTTAAGCAACAAAAAGTTGGCGGGAAAATGTTCCGCGAGCAACTCCGAACAACAAAAAGTTGCCTAGTAGGCGCTCTCCCATATAAGCTAATACTATGTTTCCACCGAAGGTTTATCTCAGTTTAGAGTATATAAATCTATTTGGTGTTTCCACCGCAAAAAAAGATTAAAAAGTAGATTTATTTTGACAGTATGCAGATGTTGTTTCACTCTTTCTAATGGAGTTGGAGTGAGGCAGAAAGCTTCATATATGTCCCCTTTCCAATGAATGCATTCAGTGTTAGAAAGTATAGGTCAGTTCGAGTTTTAAAACTATTGGACCTATGAAGATTTATCAAGATTTATTTCAAATCTTCGAGATTTAAGGCTTAACTACATTCAAGACTTTTTGCAAAAAGTACAAAAGTGAAAAACTAAAACATGCGCTAGAAATGCCTGTGTGTGAAAAAGCCGGCGAAAATAGTGTTTGATATATCATTTTAGACTGATACTACAGATAAAACACAATTTGTTCGCACACAGGCATCTCTAGGCATATTTTTGCTTATCACATTTTCACTTTTTGCCCTACTTTTTGCAAAAAGTCTTTGATGTAGTTAAGCCTTTAGGAAATAAATTTGTATGGTAAATCTTCGGGATTTGAAGAAGATTTAGGTAAATCTACTTAAATCTCGGTTTAGTGGTCGTTGGAAACGTAGTATAATGTAATTGGATTGGGAGCAACAAAAAGTTGCTGGGGCTAGCAACAAAAAGTTGCATAGTGGGCAATGGGCCTTAAGCCCTAACTACATTGGCCACTTTTTGCTGTTAAAAATATATCCAACTCCTTTGGTATAGCCGAAAAGATACGTAACCTTCTAATATCTAACAGCAAAACTTTAAAAATAGTTTGGATTCCTGGTCACTCCGGTATCAGTGGCAACAAAGCAGCTGATAGTGAAGCCAGGTCTGCGTTAAGGGAACCTTTAACTATGTTTTATCAGTACAATAAAAAGGACATCAAAAATCTCATCCTCGACAATTGGAAATTTAGAATAAAAACATCCTGGGATAATTACAACCACGCCTACAAAACCTTTAATCCTCAAGGTATTAAACCGATATACCCCCATAACATCTCTCATAAGAAACTGAGGATTTACATAAGACTTCGACTCGGCCACACATATCATACGCACAAACATCTATTCAAAAGGGAATCGCCTGCTGCATGCCACCTTTGCGATGAAAGACCCCCACTTTCCTTACATCATCTCCTCTCCTGCAAAAAAACTACCTCAACTACCAATAGCATTTCCGAACATAACCTCTCACACCTACTTTCCGATGTCAATTTCTATAACATTAATACTGTATTTAATATAATATCAGCTCTCAATCTAGAAAACTGTATCTAGTTCTTAATTTATAGTAAGCCTTACTTTCAATTTTTTTTTTAATCTATCTAGTAGAAAGCCCTGGCAGCTAATTCTAGTCCTAAGTTATTATTAATTTTGTAATTTACTTACATTTTAATAAAGTAATAATAATAATAATAATAATAATAATAATAATAATAATAATAATAATAATAATAATAATAATAATAATAATAATAATAATAATAATAATAATAATAATAATAATAATAATAATAATAATAATAATAATAATAATAATAATAATAATAATAATAATAATAATAATAATAATAATAATAATAATAATAATAATAATAATAAAAAAGTAAAAATATTTTTTTCCCACTAGCGCAAATGTTTTGTGAAAAAGAATGTACACAATTCTTTTTAAACAAAAATCTAAGCTTTCTGCATCATTTTTATATGTTTTCCAGTGAGCAACACTATCCCAAAATGAGTTTGAAAATGTTCACTTTTGTACTTTGTACTTTGTACTTGCCTAGTGGGCGATGTGCCTTAACCTCGGAAACGTCAAAAATTAAAATTATCATTCTATTACAATTAATGTCAACTGTCAATAGCTGTCAAAATCTCCCTTTAGCTGAAATACCATCAAAAAGTTATCTTTACGTAATTTCGGATTTTTGCAACCGTTTTGTGAGCTAAATAATAATTATTTATATAAGAAAATGTCAATATTTCCAATTATTTTCTACAGGCACATAACACCATGGGTAACGCATTCGCCCTGTACGCCAGACCTCAAGTAACACCTGATCCAAGGAAAGAACCAGCCTTTGATCCCCTAATGGGCTTTCCAAATGGTCGCAAAGAACGTGTTATGATTGCTACGGAAGCTGAAATGCAATCGGCAAAACTTGCCCACGAAGATCGTGACTTTTGTGCTCATAAACTGCTCAAGTATCGTGCATGTCGAAGCGATCAGTTCCCATTCGTGTACAAGTGCCATCATGAGAAACACGAATACCTAACATGTGAATACGAAGATTATGTGCTGCGAATGAAGGAATACGAACGCGAACGGCGGTTGATGGAGCGTGCAAACCGCATCCAACACAGACAACAATTGGCTGCCTAAAATAAAAGCGAAAATCTTGTTTTTTTTTTATTATAAATATTAAACAAGCAACTTGATTGAAACTATAGATTGCTTGGAGTTTGTCTTTAAAGTAGGAAACGCTTTTATGTGTAGATAACTTAGCCAGATTCAAGACATCAGAAATAAAAATTGATACCATGAATATTGTAAAAAATATAAACGTCTATATTTCAAACTTAAATTTTTTGTACAATTATTTAAGATTGCTAAACAATAGATTTCCCAGCGTGCTTCTTCTTTTTACCAAATTTCATCTTCTTTTTCGATGGTTGCTCTGCGGTCACAATGGGTTCATCTAACCTTTTCACTCCGCTAAATATAAGAAAAAAACAAAATTTTAAATTGTCTCTATTGTCGACACATTCTTCAACTTGCCTCTTTACAGAAATCAGTTTTGATTTACTAGCTCCAGCCGAAGAAAGTGCTTTCGACCAATCTTCGTCTGTGCCTTTGATTACAAAGTCTTGAAGGCTTTCCTTTTTAAGTTTCTTTAGTTCTTCTTTTTGTTGTTTTGATAGAATCTAAAATCGAATTAATTAAAAAAAAATCACATTTATTTTGATTTTTAGTTACCTTAGCAGTTTCCTCCAGTTCGTCATTTAGCGAGAGTGAAATGGGAACAAAGTCTTCGCCATGGTTAAGTCGTTTCTCGCTAACCATTGAACTTTCTATGTGCCCTTCTATCACATTGGCAAAGTATTTTGTAGTCTTTTTTATTATATCGTAAAACTTTGCCAAAATTTGACTTGACGGCATATTAAGCTCGGTTGATATTGCATCAACAGTCTTACCTTGGACTCCCATTGCTAGCAGAATTGCCTATACGAGTTTCAATTTTAGTAAAGAAATACATTAAACAATTATATTTCTTTACCTTTTGTAAAGAATCAGCTTGGAATCCTTGAATTCGACCTTGGAAGAACAAAGAACTAATATCAGTTATTAAATCGAGAATAAGTCTGAATTCAACTTGATTCCTAGAATATGCTTCCAGCCTTTGAATGTCGTGTGGCAAGAAATACACATCCAGTGTATCCTTGTCCAACTCTGGAAAGTCAGTTAAAAGTTGGTTTTTCCTGTTAACAAAAATCAAATAATTTTCATTCACCTTTAACTTCGATTTTCACTGATCTATTGTCCAATAACGAAAGTGCTAAACTCGTTGGGAAATCCTTGAAAACACGTCCCAATAATTTGATAGCTCTTCGTCGAAAATCATTGAAATACAAAGACAACCATTCGGTGGTTACTTTTTTCATGATTCCTTCTTTATGCAAGGTGTGCAACATTATACAAGAATGCTCGCCTGTTAAATCATTTGCTTTTTGACTGAAAATGAAAACGGTTCAAATGAATTGTTTTGGTGTTTTCGTGTCGAATTCATTTATGCATACATACCTTACATAAACAGGAACAAACTCTTGATTCTTCCAAAATTTAAGAAGATCTTTTGTCAAACCGTAAGATGTTCCAATGTAATCAATATTTTCTGGGGCTCGTTCATTAAGGCGTTTCAATAAAGTTGGAATCTTGCGACGGGGAGCAATTGTTTCCTTGAGAAGGCCAACATCTTGCTCATCAACTTCTTGGATTCCTGTAAATTTATTTTAGAATTGACAATTTAGAAAAAGAACAATCAAAATCCACAATCTCTAGATGTTAAAAGTGTACAAGAACAACTCAGTGGTTTCCGATTCAAAGTGACAAATAGCACAAAGATTTAACGATTAAGCTACGTATAGGTGCATAATATCTAGAAAGAAAAAAAAAACTCACCATTTTCTTCTTCATTTGTATTCTCATTTAGATCAGTAAACTTGAGATTATAGTAGTCCTTTAGAAGTTTAATAGCCCTTTTACCGTAACCCATCTGCAGGAAATCATTAGAGCAAGCGATACAAATAAACAATTCTTGAAGGAACTTACTCTCTGATAATTAGGATGTGTTGCTATGCGAACAATTCGCAGTCCAGATAACTTGGGAAACTCATGATCACCAAATTGCTCAGAAATATTCCACGGAATCAAATCGCCACTTGCTTTCTTTCCCCTTCCCAACGAGCTTGTTATTGTTTGAGATGATATTTCACCCTCTAAAACAACTTGTACGACAACCAATATCTCAGGTAATTGGTCTTTCCTTTGAATCGGTCCCAATAAACAGAATAAATGATGGGCTGGGGCATCACTTATCATTTGCAAGTCATTGGGGCTGTTTTTGTAGTGCGATGCAACGTAAATAGATATCACTCGATGGAGGAATGATTCGGCTGCTTTGTGGTAAGAGAATAGAGCATCACGATCGATATAGTATAATTCACACACATCAGGCGTTGGACAGCCCGAGCTTATGTTCGGAACTGTGGTTGCATCGAGGCAGAGCAGATTGATAAGCCAACTTTCAATGTCATCTCCTTCCCGATAACGAATGGATTCTTCCAGTTTTATCTTAAATAAAAGCATGAAAACTTAATATAGGTTCAAGGAAGGACGAGATTGTTAAATCCCTTACCGGAGGCGGAGCATTGCTCTCCTTTTGCAGCTGTGAAATCAATTTTAAACTAAGCGACCTTCCAGTTCCTTCATAGCCGTTAATTGTCGAGGCCATAAATATAAGATAAGGACCTATCATCTTCTTGACAAGAGGCAGTGGAATAGCGGCAGCTTCGTCAATAAGCAAAAGATCGGCAGCGTTTAATAAGTGAGTGTCGTTGGGAGATATGTACTGAATAGTTTGTCTATTCTGTCGATTGATGTTAATTCGAATGATTGCTTTTTTGTAGTCTTCATTTGTTGATCGTATGATGGTGTAGTCCGAGTGTTCTTGATATTCTAATGCGTCAAATCCCTTGAGGACAAATTCAAACAAAGTAATCAAATTCTCTGGATGAGGTGATGTCACATAAACATTAACATAACCGAAAGAAATAGCAGCTGCAATTGAGAGACCCATTGCAGCAGATTTACCACGACCTCGAGCTGCAGTCAAAGATGTTGGAGGTCTGAAAAAAAATATTTTTTTAATGATTCTGAACGGTGTTCCATGAAATATTTAATTTAATCAATTTTACTAAAAGAAAAATTAATTAACGAATACCAAAAATTCATATCTTTTTGAACAGATTTGTTGTTATTCTTAACATAAAATTTATACTGGTTTTAAATGTTGGTGTATAAATAATTCGACTTACTTAAGTTGTTTTTCAGCCAAAGCTTCAATAAACTGAGCTACAGCTTTAGCTTGGTCATATGTTTTGCATAGATTGACCAAAGGCCCTGCTGGTGGAGTGTCTCGAAGACTCTCTTTTAAATCCTGAAGCATTTCATCGTTTTCTGATTTGCCAATAATAGCTGGCTGGGAATAATAATGACGATTTTTGTTTGGGTTAAATAAAATTTAGTTTTCTACTCACATTTACAGGATCGATATTAATGGTCTTTGAGCTAAGAGGTAGTACGGTGAGATCGTCATTTACAACCAAACATCGCTTACAATCGGCCAGCGATAGAATCAAACGTTCATTAAACCGGCAAGTTATGGTCTGATGAGCTTCGGTTCTGTACCGTTTGTGTACATCCATACTCATTGTGTAAAGTTGTTTCAAAGAGGACAGAGACTTCAAAAGCAAAATGATTAATCCGCCTCCTTCAACTGTTTCAACAGTTCTAGCAAGTAAATTGGGAGTGAGTGCTTCGAAATCCTGAAATGTTTTTGAAATAATTTGAAAAAAGTGTTTGCTGTTTTAGTTTTCTAAAATTACCTGAAGGACACAAACTCCATAAGTTCGACCAAGAATAGCATGAGTTTCATTATAGTACCTTCCATGAATAGTGGTGGAAACTCTGAAGGTATCAAATAGATCAGCATCGTTTACATCGATTTTACCAGCAGCTATTTTCTTGGCACGTTTCTTTCCATGACTTAAATATAAAATAAAATGTAAAATAATTATGATTTGATGATCATCGATCGGTGGAATTATGAATCTTACTTTGAGATAGCTTCGTCTTTATTTTTATAACACCAAAGCACAGTTGGGCGTGTTTTTACAGTTGACTTTGTAAGAATATCATACAAAATAGGAACCTAAGACAGAAATATATTAATTCATTTATAACAATATAAGTTTTCATAATTTATTTACTTGATCTCTAGCTTTGTCGCCAATAATAATAAACATTGTCCGATGTCCAAGTTTGACACCATTTTCGATCATGACACGAATGCGATTGTCAATCTTCTTTTTAACCATTTTGTTTAAATTTATTTAACTATTGATTTATATCAAATAAATTGAAGATAACTAATTATATTTGTGGTTTATTGCAATTGTTATTAACCGACACCTTTAGTTCTTACACGTGCGATCAGATTTTATTCAGCCAGCGGTGCGGTCAGATTGACGTTTTTATCTGTCAGAGCAGTGTTCTACTACATTTATAAAACTACTACTAAATTATAAAAACAATTTTGAGGGACCGCCTGCATCAAAAATGTATGGCATTTCTTTGAACCAATTGATTTAGGAAGCTTTCAAATCTTTACTCGCAAATAGAAGAATTTTTCTAAAGGCTCTCCCAAACCAACGCGATTAGTCGCCGCGACAAAAGAAAACAATAACAACAACGTGTTGATTTGTTTGACAACCACGTGTTGTTGTTATTGTTTTCTATTGTCGCGGCGATTAATCGCGTTGGTTTGGGAGAGCCTTAATTCAATTAAGTTAAGATAAATCGCACGATATTTGAATTCTTTTTTGAAAAAAACGTTTAACAGAAAAGCTGGATTGCTAAAATTAGGGCAAATTCAAAATGATTACAATTTTTTGCGCAAAACATAAAAAAGCATATATTGTAATGAAATCGCCGTCTTATTGATTAATCCGCCTCCTATTTGCTTTTCTTTTTTCTCACATTTTGTATGTTCTTTTCACACTTGCCCGTCACAAAATGTATTGCAATTGGTGCGTTCTTTTATGTTAATGCGGTTAACTATAGTTAACTTCTGTCGTTCCTTTAATTCAGAAAAGTTACTTCGAGTTAAATTTATGACGCATAAAGTCGTTCCTAAAATCAAAGTAAAAGTGTCAGAAAGTTACTTTTTGTAACTTTTTCCAACTCATCTCCTTGATATGAATTGAAATAATTAATCTGTCAAACACAGCTGAAATGCAATGTTTTCATTGTGTGGCGAGGTTTACTTTTTGTCCTTTTTTTTCATTTTATCGGCATTTTATTTTTATATTTGGTCAATTTTTCATCAAAAATTCTGTGCCATTAGCAATGAACAAAAATTGCACTTATTTCTGTTCGATTTGTACGAAAACTTAGTGAATAGAAATTTAATTTGGAATTGTACACCTGTAATTTTGGAATTCCTAACAATTATTTTTGCAATACATTTAATCACATTCTTCCTTGATTATTCATTCCAAATACAATTCGATTTTTTTTCAACCCCTATCGTTTGACTGATAAACTATAATGTTAACTCTGGTCGTTCCTAAATGAAAAAGTTACCCAGAGTAACATTCTTAAGTATGGCACAACATTTATTTTTGACACATTTACCATAGTTCACCACAGTAACATAAAAGAACGCACCAAATATAGCATTGATTTGAATAAGTTTTTGATCGCACTTAATTGCGCGATAACACCCCAACTCCACAGGAGATGTTATCCCCAACTAAATGTCTGATATAACTTTCAAGATATTTTCTTCTATCTTCACCGGGAAATTTATGTAATGAACATGGCATTGAATGCAGAGACCACCAACTACATGAGAAGACACAAAATAATGAGAAAAGCCTTAACTACATTGGGCACTTTTTGAAAAATTACAAAAGTAAAAATATTTACTTTTTTTTAGCTTTCTGCATCATTTTTAAAAGTTTTCCAGTGAGAAACACTATCCCACAAGGAGTTCATTCATTCATTCATTAATTCATTCATTAATACATTCATTCATTCATTCATTCATTCATTCATTCATTCATTCATTCATTCATTCATTCATTCATTCATTCATTCATTCATTCATTCATTCATTCATTCATTCATTCATTCATTCATTCATTCATTCATTCATTCATTCATTCATTCATTCATTCATTCATTCATTCATTCATTCATTCATTCATTCATTCATTCATTCATTCATTCATTCATTCATTCATTCATTCATTCATTCATTCATTCATTCATTCATTCATTCATTCATTCATTCATTCATTCATTCATTCATTCATTCATTCATTCATTCATTCATTCATTCATTCATTCATTCATTCATTCATTCATTCATTCATTCATTCATTCATTCATTCATTCATTCATTCATTCATTCATTCATTCATTCATTCATTCATTCATTCATTCATTCATTCATTCATTCATTCATTCATTCATTCATTCATTCATTCATTCATTCATTCATTCATTCATTCATTCATTCATTCATTCATTCATTCATTCATTCATTCATTCATTCATTCATTCATTCATTCATTCATTCATTCATTCATTCATTCATTCATTCATTCATTCATTCATTCATTCATTCATTCATTCATTCATTCATTCATTCATTCATTCATTCATTCATTCATTCATTCATTCATTCATTCATTCATTCATTCATTCATTCATTCATTCATTCATTCATTCATTCATTCATTCATTCATTCATTCATTCATTCATTCATTCATTCATTCATTCATTCATTCATTCATTCATTCATTCATTCATTCATTCATTCATTCATTCATTCATTCATTCATTCATTCATTCATTCATTCATTCATTCATTCATTCATTCATTCATTCATTCATTCATTCATTCATTCATTCATTCATTCATTCATTCATTCATTCATTCATTCATTCATTCATTCATTCATTCATTCATTCATTCATTCATTCATTCATTCATTCATTCATTCATTCATTCATTCATTCATTCATTCATTCATTCATTCATTCATTCATTCATTCATTCATTCATTCATTCATTCATTCATTCATTCATTCATTCATTCATTCATTCATTCATTCATTCATTCATTCATTCATTCATTCATTCATTCATTCATTCATTCATTCATTCATTCATTCATTCATTCATTCATTCATTCATTCATTCATTCATTCATTCATTCATTCATTCATTCATTCATTCATTCATTCATTCATTCATTCATTCATTCATTCATTCATTCATTCATTCATTCATTCATTCATTCATTCATTCATTCATTCATTCATTCATTCATTCATTCATTCATTCATTCATTCATTCATTCATTCATTCATTCATTCATTCATTCATTCATTCATTCATTCATTCATTCATTCATTCATTCATTCATTCATTCATTCATTCATTCATTCATTCATTCATTCATTCATTCATTCATTCATTCATTCATTCATTCATTCATTCATTCATTCATTCATTCATTCATTCATTCATTCATTCATTCATTCATTCATTCATTCATTCATTCATTCATTCATTCATTCATTCATTCATTCATTCATTCATTCATTCATTCATTCATTCATTCATTCATTCATTCATTCATTCATTCATTCATTCATTCATTCATTCATTCATTCATTCATTCATTCATTCATTCATTCATTCATTCATTCATTCATTCATTCATTCATTCATTCATTCATTCATTCACTCACTCACTCACTCACTCACTCACTCACTCACTCACTCACTCACTCACTCACTCACTCACTCACTCACTCACTCACTTACTCACTCACTCACTCACTCACTCACTCACTCACTCACTCACTCACTCACTCACTCACTCACTCACTCACTCACTTTTTAAAGCCTTAAAGCCGGGCATATGTCTATTATTTTCGGTTTATTTAACAGACTTTTTATTATTTGTTATTATTATTATTTATATGTAACGTAATATAAAATTACAATAAATAATTGACAAAAGCATTAGCAATAAAAGCCATCAACTTTTAAATTTTTAAAAGATGTATTTTGTATGGAAGAAACGTTAAGTTAAAAGGGCTTTATGAAATCGGTCAAAAGTGTGGGATTATTATTGGGTAGGCAAAGATTATCTAATTCGTTACTTTTTACGGCTAAAGTAAAAAAGTTAACTTCTTAACCGATAATTTGGTAACAGAAGTGGGCAAGAGTCCATACAGTTTTTTAATTTTTATGTTTTTACTTTTTTATGAAATATATACATACACTGTCAGACAAAAAAAAGTGCAAAAATTATTTTCAATAATATTTTATTTAATATGATATGTTCTGATTTATTTTTCTTAAAAAAAATAATTTATTCATATTTTTCAGATTATCTTACGTCCACAGAAGTAATCGTTTAAAGTTATATACAAAATGTAGGTTAGAAATTAAATAAAATAGCAATATTCAAAGAAAATAGAAGAGACAAAATAAAGTGCAAATTCGAAAGATCATCACGTAAAATAGGAATTCAGTTTCAGAAAAGAAAAATGTTAATAGGTAGTGGCTCCTCCTTTATTTTGAATAACTGCAGCAAGACGTTTGGGCATGCTGCTAACCAGGTTCTTCAAGATTTGATCTGGAATTCTCTCCCATTCATTTTGGAGGCTTTCCCAAAAAGATTGTAAATTGCGACGTTGATCTAAGGGAATCCTTTCATCCAAAATGGACCAAAGGTGCTCAATAGGGTTTAAGTCGGGAGATTGGGTTGGCCATTCTAGTACGTTAACATTATTTTCGGTAAAAAAAACTGCTTAGCTACTCTGCTTGTATGCTTTGGATCGTTATCTTGTTGAAAAATATAACTTTCCAAAGACATTCTAGAAGCAGAAGAAGCTAAATTTTCCCTAACAATGTTCACGTAACTAGAACCCGTCATTTTGGTTCCAATTTTGACAATATTTCCAACGCCACTAAAAGAAAAACATCCCCAAACTATAAGTGACCCACCTCCATGCTTCACCGTTTTTTGTAAACACCTATGGCTGAGTCTTTCGGATTGCTTGCACCAAACTCGCTTTCTTCCCTTACAGTTTTTTAATTCAAATTTGGATTCGTCAGACCAAATAATTTTTTCCCAGAACGATTGTGGCTTCACTAAAAACTTTCTAGCGAAAGCTAACCGTTTTTGAATATTAACTGAACGGAGTAACGGCTTTTTCTTTGCAAAAAAGTTTTTTAAACCGCTTTCATGGAGTCGCCTTTGTACTGTCCTTGCTGTTATATTTAACTGCAATTCTTTCTTCTTTAATATTTCTGGCGGAAGATAAAGGGTTCTTTCAAGCCTGAATTTTAATTCTGCGGTCATCAACTGCAGTTGTCTTCCGCTTCCTTCCGCAAGAACTTTTAAAACTAGCAACAGTTCCTCGTTCAAAGAAATTGAGGCAGATTTTTCTTACCATAGAAATGGATAATCAATATTTTTCTGCCAGTTTATGGAATATAAAGCCCCGTTGACGGTCCAAAACAAGCAATTCCTTCACTTCAGATATTAACGGTTTCATACTTAAGATTTAAGTAATAAAAATAAAATTTAACACGGAAATTATTATAAATTGGAATCTTTTGCTTCTACCTTTTTATATTTTATCAATTGTAAATATTTTTCTTTAAAACTTAAAACTTTTTGGCAGGGAATAATAAAAATGCACTTTATTTTGTCGCGAGTTAAATTGTTTATGCTCCAAAAATACCGCAACTAATAGTAATTAGACATAACAATGGATTGTTTTTTTTTTTAAGAGTAAGCAACTGAGAATATGTGACGTCAGAACATGAAATGGAATGATAAACACTCTTTGCTTTTAAATAGCGGTAGTTTGAAAATTAATCTAATACTTTTGCACTTTATTTTGTCTGTCAGTGTATGTAAAATTTTATTTTATTGATTTTTACTAAAATGATCTCAAAAACTGGTTTCAACGTTTCTTTTCAATAATTTTAACTCTCATACATTGGAGGCCCTCTTATTGAATTCGTCAATTCGAGGAATGATGGACGAACCTAAATTACTAATGTACCTAGTTAAAAATATGAATTTCGACAAAATTTTAGCACCTACGATTTCTTAAAACTATTTTTTTAATGTTTTTTTTTTTTTTTTCTTTTTAAATAATATTTCCTTTAAATGCAATCAAGTAGTTTTCTCTCTAATTTTATTCATCTTTATTTTTATTATAATATCTGCCTGCCTCATTTCAAAATTTGAGGTGATGAGACCTATTTTAACCGTACAATAATTTGTGTTGAATAATTGAATTATTCTGCTGTATTCCAAGCAAGCGCCTTTTCACTTTTTCCTTTCGTATTTAAATTTGAAGACTGGAGCGGTATCTTTGGTTCCAGGCTCAATCCGTTTTGGCTTAAGTTTCCTTTTTTGCTGAAGCAAACGCTTCATTTCTAACTTTTGCTGAACTACACTGAGTTCTTTCTCTCGTTCTATTCTCTTGCTAAGTTCCAAATAAGACTGCTGTTTTTTGGCATTGATTCTTTTGAAGTCCTGAAAACAAAATCAATCCTTGAATAATTTTTACCATAATATTTATTTCCAAAACTTACATCTTCACTTATGTCGGGAACTTTGAGTTTTGCCAAGTCCTGTATCCTTGGTCTATTAGTTTTTCGCCCTAATAAACTGGGATGGGTGTCCAGTCTCTTGGCAACATCGAAGTCACTTAAATTTTTTATTTCGTCTTCGTCAACAAAGAAAGTATGTTTATTCTGAACTTCATTGGCAAAGTCAATCATATGCAATTGAGATTGAAGTCGTTTAATTTTTTTGGTTTCCATTGTGCGTTTCATGCCGATATACTTCAAATCCTGCGTTTCCATTAGAGACAATTGATCCTTGGTGTGTTCGTCGGGTTTATCGAATTCGATGTGTTCATCATCTTGTATCTTGGAATTTATCATGTGATGGTAGAATTCATCAGGATTTTTATTCAAGGAACGCTTGTGGAGGAATTTTAATGTTTTCTCTTTGTGATGCGCATTGTTGGCACGTTTTTTGTAATCTTTTTTCTTCTCGAGTAGTCCTAGATGCTCCCTTGATTGGGGCTGATGACGTTCTCTGTGGGTCTTTTGGTTGCTTTTGGATGCTTTTTTCCACGAAGACATTATTTTTTTTTTAATAAATTGATCTCTTTTTATAGGTATTAAATTATTACTTTAATTTAAAAACAACACAAAACTGAAACTCATGTGCAAAGCCAAAGATACTGCTCATGTGTTAAAAGAAATTAAAAAAAAAATAAACGACAGCGACAAAGTCAAACGTCAGTGTTGATGAAATTGTAGTAGATTTTATAACAAGGTGACACTTTTATACTGTTTATATGCAAAATCGAGAGCTTTAGTTGGATTAGGGTCTAATTTTCGACCCAAGTTTTTCGTTCATAGTCCCTTTTCAAACAAGGCAACTGATAATCAGGGGGGTCATTCCGTAAAATTAAAACGATCGAACGATATCGTTTCTTCAATACTCCTCTCTATCATATCTGTGAAGAAAAATAGGGACAGCAATCATCAAAACGATATCGTTCGATCGTTTATGTTTTACGGAATGACCCCCCAGTTCGTGGTCGAGAAGGGCAGGAAGAAAGAGGGGTAAACAAAATCTCCCCGGTCAACAAATTCAGGAGATGTTCCTCTTCACACTACGTTTGTGTGCGTTCAATCAAGTTAGTTTAAAAGGAAAATAAGCAAATCTCTTCGGGTTTTGTTGCTTGCGTGAGAAAGATAAAAGACATTGTTAAGGAGATTTCAAGAAAACGTCAAAAAAATCTCCCAAAACTAGTATCTTCGTGTGAAAGGGGACATAGAGTTGAGAGCAAAGAAACTGAATATGAAGAAATGAATCCTTCGTACGTTTCACCCTCCAAAACTCATTTGTTTACATTGTTGTATTTGTAACTTAATTTTGTGTCGATGAATAGATGTGAAATCCAACAACAATATAGCAGGGTGGTGTGAAGATAAGTACTGTGAATGTGTAAGTTGTGAAGATAAATACTGTGAACGTATGAGTTTTATACCGCCATTTTTATACATACCTTCTCATTTCTTATCTGATAGAGCTTGTAGGCAAACTCAAATGACAACCGAGGATTCATATCTTTATAAATTCAGTATCTTTGGTTGAGAGCTTGATATTGAGCTGAGTTGAAATGGTGTTGAGATGACATAATGGCGTTTGTCAAGTTAACTTTTCAACCCCGGTTTTTTATAGCTCACTCCAACTCGATGTATGTATACAAACGGTCGAAGCGATGTTCAAGCTAGCTTAAATACCTCATTAAAACAAGGTTATTGAGAGCTCGATTTTGAGTTGAGTTGAAATAATGTTTGAATGACATATCGTCGGTTGGGAAGAAAAACGATACAACTCAACAAATGAAATTTTTGAGCTAACATTATGCGTTTTTCTTTCTTCTAAGCAGAGCACTGAGTAGAGCCTGAGCGCTCCGAGTAAGCTCTGAGCAGAGTATGATCAGAGCTCTCAGATTTAATTATGAAACACGTCTGAGCACTGAATTGCCATATCTGTCAAATCACATGGACATTGTATAAAGTTGGCTGCGCTCAGCTATTTGCTCTGTTTGCGCGGTCAATTTATTCTGATCTAATGGAGCAAGCTCCGAGCTAGCTCTGATTGAAAAAAGAAACACAAGTTGAGCGCTCTGATATGTCTGAGCTAAAAAAGAAACACAGATTTTTTTTGACAGCTCAGTGCTTTGCTCTGAGTTAAAAAAGAAAAACACCTATTTTTTTAATTTCCAAAACTGAAATTTTTTACGAATTTTAGTGCAAAGTTCTGTCAAAGTTCATATAATAAAACATAAAATGGTAATAAAATTCGTATAAATTGGCAGATTTCGCAAGTAAAAGAACAGACCCATTGTATTTTTGGAAATAAAAGAAAAACTGTCAATTGGAAAAACACCAAACTCTACTACGATATTAGAAACTTACCGCCATATTATTCACTCGATACATCCAGATTTAAACTTAAATCCAGATGAATTTACATTGAATTTGTATGATTTACATCCAGATTTAAGTTTTAATCTGGATGTATTGAGTGAATAATATGGCCGTTAATGAGCTGTTGGCTGATCTTGATATTATTTAAACAGATTAATTGAAACTTAAATTTTCCTTGAATTTTCTCTTGCTTGTTTTGTAACCGACGATATGCTACGTTTATATGCAGATCGAGAGCTCGAGTTGGATAACGGTCGGATTTTAAGGGCCCTACACTCGATTAATGGTCATTCACAATAAATTTTGAAGATCTTTGTCAATGAATATTGATGTAAGATTGCCACCACACCTATCAATGATTATTGACAATAATTTAAAAAATTCCTTCAGGATTCAGAAAAATTAAAGGCTTAACTACATCAAGACTTTTGACATGGATTACATGTCTTTCTCGGAGGGTTGGATGTTATTTAGCGAAAAGAGGAACGTCACAAAAACATGTACCGCTCGCACCCTACTCACTACTGCTCAGTGACTGTTTGCACTACAGACATCTTACATACATCTACCAATCGATATATAAAGATTGCGCAAAGATTATAGGGGAATTGTTTTATAGCTATCGCCTCATAGTTTCAGGTGATGAGTCATCGCGTTTGGGGTAAATCGCAGCTAAATTAGGAGTACTCAAATTAATTTGAGCTCAATTTCTTCGGATATACAAGGTGGGGCAAAAGATATGAACCGGTATTGACCGGCTGACGCTCGGCCTGTGGTTATGGTGGGAAAAAGGGAGGGGTCTCGTTGTGGTAGTGAGAGATTCTAGTTTTTAATAGCAACCATGATTTGGACGGGAGAGCATCGTGGGTTTGCTGTTAGGACTTTTTTTTATCGCCACGCAGAGAGCCTTCCGACAGCACTCTAATATCCCTGTTGGGGGAAACGTCCCTGGCGGTAATGCAATTAGTCGTTGGGCTAGGACATTGTAAAACACTGGTTCAACAGCAACTCCTTTGGCAATTGGAAGACCCAGAACTGTAATAATGGGCGAACCGTTCACTATCACCGCTGAGCACTATGTGACAATGTTGGAAGAGTTTTTTGAACCCGAGCTGGAAGAATTGAGTGAAGCAACTAATCTGGGAGACATCTGGTTCCAAAAGGACGGGGCTACATCCCACACTGCTAGGATTTTAATGGCGAGATTGGGGCAAGTGTTCCCCCAGCGCCTCGTCTCTTTGAGGGGTGACGTGGAATGGCCTGTGCGTGCGCACTAACCAGATTTGAGCATTTGTGATTTTTTCATTGGGGGTATATAAAGGAAAAAGTTTTTAAACTTCGTCCACATAGCCTGGAAGAACTTAAGGACAGAATCAGAGAGGAAGTTAGGGCAATACTCATCGAAATGTGCAGAAGAGCGGTTGAAAACTTCAAAATTCGCCTTCAAGAGTGCACCGTGGCTGACGGCCGCCACCTACGTGATATTGTCTTTAAAACTTAATGTAAAATACTACATTCTGTACTGAATTAAACATAATATAAACATAATTTCTGTAAGTTGAATTGTTGTTGTTCTATATCCCTTTGAAACCGGTTCATACCTTTAGCCCCACCCTGTATAAGTGGCCACTGACGTCATTGGTATTTCATTCGAAAGGGTTTAAAAAAGGGCATCCTTTCCGCGTATTTCCCATATCATTGATTCACGTTATAGCACATAAGACATAAGACATAAGACGTGTAAGGGTTTTTTTTTTGCAAAAAGTACGAAAGTGAAAAACTAAAACAGTCGCCTGTGTGCGAAAAATCCTGCGAAAATAGTGTTAACTACATGGAAAAACTTTTTGCAAAAAGCACAAAAGTGAAAAAATACGAGTATACTCTAGCGACATCTGCGTGAGAGAAATTTTACCAAAACTGTTGTGTAACTGTGAATTTTTCTGGATGGCTGGAAGCAACGTGCCCGGGAGCTTAAAGCAAGCAAGCGTGTGTAGGGCTCTTTAGACCCAGGTATTTCGTTTATAGAGCTGAGCTGAAATTGTGTTTTATATTCTCTTTAATTTTCTCAAAACCAACAACGAAATGAATATAAGATTGAAACCACGAGACTGTAAACTAGACAAGAGCCAGGAAAACCGTTCATTTGCATACACAAACACGTAAAATGGCATATGCCAAACTATAACCAACTTCTCAATTTAAAGGCCTTTCATACTATCCCACTATGTTACTGAGTATAACTCATGTCAAAAAAGTGGTAAGTAAAGTAAATCATGTATAATAGTGTGGAAACAAAATATGAAATTTCATCCTATACAAGTTGACAGTGCATCTCATATAATTTGACATATATTAATACATGAACATTTTTTGGATTGGTTCTAAAATCATCACACATTCTATCCCACTTGGACTTGGGGTTTTGAGGTTATGGTGAAATGATTTGCTTGAAATTTGGATGCAAATGTGGAAGCAAAATATGCAAACCACAAATTTACTATTTACTACTATTCCTGCGTAGTCAATTTAACTATGCCTGCATAGTCAATTTAACTATGCCTGCGTAGTCAATTTAACTATGCCTGCGTAGTCAATTTTAGTATTCCTGCGTAGTCAGTTTAACTATGCCTACGCTTAAACCTGTTAGATTCGAAAGAACTTTACAGTTTATTGCACCCAGGTATAAGTACTTTTTATAGGAAATTTAATTTACTTTAATTCTTTGGTGCAGACTTTACCACTTAAGCCCTTTGTTTTCGAAATATTCGCGAAAAACTAAAAAAGGGACCTTTAACCTCCTCTCCTAGATTAAGCTCGCGGCCCTGGGCTGGGGACTTTTAGTATGTTGGACTTAAGGGTCCACACGATTTTTTTCATTTATTTTGCGATTATAGGTCTTCGTTGACTCGACTATTTTATGAAATTGTATGTAGATTTAAAAATAACACATTTGAATGACCAACAACATCAAATAAAAATTACATATAAGAACAATAAGAACCATAGTTTTAAGCTGACATTTGAAATTGGAAATTTAACGAATGCCGATTATTATTGAACGATTATAGAAAGCATATAAACAAAATAATTTTGTCCGTTCCTTTCCTTTATCAATATTTTGTGATGTAGTGTTTATGCCCTTAAGAAAAACTAACTGCCTTATTCATAAACAAAAAATGGTTATTTCAGCCCTCGTGTTCAGGGAAACTACACCATGGAATAACAATTTTCCGGACTCAAATGGAGCAGTAAGCAATTGTCTTTATTTTGAGTCCGGAAAATTCGTATTCCATGGTGTAGTTTCCCTGAACACGAGAGCTGAAATAACCAATTTTTGTTTATGAATAAGGCAGTAAGAGTTTTGGAATACTATATACACGGGAAACATTAACCGTTGATTTGTATGAAATACATACACGTACACAAGTACACAACTTGTGGTATAATTATTGGATATATTTTGATAGAAGATTCAATTTGAAAGAAAAATTCATATAATTTAACATTAAAAATAATCCCCCCAGATTTCCCCCTAAACAACCATCCATCTATCTTGAAAAAAAGCTTTATTGGTCTTAGGTAAAATATATTTAAGGTGTTATATTAAGAGTTGTGTAAAGAAAAGTCAAATTTTCTCACCAAATCGGTAGAGCTTATTTTGTGTTTAGCCTTTATTTCTAATGGTAAATGTGTTATATTATTCCCAGCTACTTTATGACGTTGTCTGCATAATGTAGAAAATAGAAATAGTACTAAAACACGCCTAATGATAAGGTATTATTATGTTGCGAGGCAAGAGGATGTATGCGGAAAGTATGGACGGGCATTAGGTAGGAACTAGGATTGGGAAAGGAAACGGATCGAAAAGGAACCGGATTGGAGTGTCTAGCTCGGGAACGCGGCCTGCTAGCGAAGCACGGCTCAGCTCGCCGGAATGGGGGGGGATCTTGTCCCCGAAACTAGACCTCACCTCTCAACAAAACACAAAACAGGCCTAAAGAAAAATTAAGGAGAAGACCACGGACGGACTTCACCACACTAGGGCGCTGCTGTTGTTGTTGCAGCGAGGCCTTTTATTTCCCTCCCAACCTGGAAGTTCATTGGCCCAGGAATTTTGAACTTCCCCTAAAAAAAAAAGAACAGTTAAAAACCGTTCAGGTCACTCCTCACACACCGATAACTGGGCTAGCCATCCGCACCCCTGAAAAATTTATCTTCACCAATGCATTAGCGAAAGAAAACTAAGAGAAACAACACAACTCATTTTTGTTTAACAACATTGAACATAATTTTTATTTTTAATTGTCATAAATGGGTTGGAAGTTTGAATGAAAACAATAACAGTACATTAGTATTAGAAACATCAAAAACAAGGTGTCCGAAATTGTTCCCCACTGTCACAATCAAAGTGGCATTAATTCCCACCCACACGTCAAAAATTTCCCTATTCCTAACTTCCTACCTAAACAGAGCTCGGTGTAGGTATCTATTAGGATTTTACCAAAAAAAAACAAAATGGATAAATCTAATCAGCGGAAACAAAAAGGTGACACTTACAAAATATTTTACGTTACTATAATAACAAATCCAACTTCCTCAAAAATAAAGAAACGAATAGGATTTTTGAATTTCGATTGTACAATAATTTTTTTTTATATTTGGTATTCGTTTAAAAGAATCAACTAAATGCTTTACCAAACTTTTTTGTTTTGTTTTTGCTTTATGTATACGTATATATATAATTACGATTAATGACGAAATTTTAAAAATTAGATTCAAATTTTTAAATTAATTTTACGAAACTTTTTCTTTTAACTTTAAATAACTTTAGGTTTAGGTTGATTTAAATTTAGATTTAAGTTTTAAGAAACTTCTTTTGAAAGTTAAAATAATCTTAAATTTTTTTCTGATTTTAAATTAAAGTTTAACCTTTGCTTTATGAAACCTTATTAAAATTTTAAGTAACTTTAGGTTTAGGATTATAAGTATCCTTAAGATTTAATATTGTAGTAGTATCTAAGTTTAATTAGCTTTAAGAAAAAAAAATTTTTGTTCAAAGTAGTTTTAGGTTTCGTTTAGATTCAAATTTGTATGAATTTTAAAAAAACTTTTAAAAAATATCTTTGAGTTTTTACAGTGTAGTTTTTTTTTATTAACTTTAAGTTGTAAACGTTTTAAGATTTTTCACCATATTAAGGTTTTGCCTTTCTATCGTAGGGTTTTTGTTTCTTTTAGATTTGTTCAGTAATCTTAAGTTTTATTAGTTTTTTTTTTTTTTTTTTTTTTATATCTTTAGGTTTTGATAGTTTAAGAATTTTTTTTTTGAAAATTTAAGTTTTAATAGTTTTAAGCATTTGTGCAATTTTGGCAGGTTTTTTTGTTTTTTATAGGCTATTAAGCACCATTGAATTTATATTGAATAAATATAGTTTAACAAATTAATAAAATGTTTTTTTTTTATTCTTTAAATGTACTTATCTGGGCCCTTGAAGTATAGTGTAGGTGTATTTGTGTAAGCGTGTAAGTGTATTCGGGTGTGTGAATGTGTGTTTATGAAATACCGTGACACGATGATACTCCTGGCGGTCTCTTTCGTACGACCGGTACGGCCACCTTAAAATCAAAAAATGGACGGGAGTGTCCGAAAATCCTGCTCGATAATGCTCCTGGTATGGTATCGTTTATACAACCCGTACGGCAGCTTTAAGTTCAAGAGTATAATGGGCTTTAAACCCAAGCTCCAAAAGAAAATGGTGGCGGTCCGACACTTCTTGCCTAGGTCGTGACCGCCAAAAATCTATAAAGAAAAAAACCCACCTAGTTAGCAATCGGTTTCCATCTATTTTTTTCTTTTTTTTTTTTTTTTAAACTTTCTAACTTTCTCACAAACTCACCCCTGTAGGTTATTTTTTTCTTTCCTTGTTTTTGTTTAAATGTGTCGCTGGTGAGTTATCCTCTGGCACTATTTTTTTTTCTTTACGTGTTGTTTCGCCTGATATACCTATTTTGTTTAATTTATTTTATTTTTTTGTTTTTGGTTATTTTTCTTTTATGAGTTTTACCGATTATTTAAATGTTTTCACGAAAATGTACAGACGTTCCCACAATTCGTTTTCTTTTTCGTTAGAACTCTTTCGTTTTAAATGTTTTTTTTTTCTTTTTTTTATATTGGTTCACCAATAAAGTGCACTTCTCCGTGACAAGAGGATCATCTACCAACTGACGGATAAAATAGCAGATATTACCGACAGGCAGGGGTAGAACACCAATCCTATGTATATAAACACCGTAATCTCACACCACATTATTCTCGTTTTTTTTTTCTTTTCACTCGACTAATTTATAATGTATAAAAAACATTCTGTTACCTAGTCACCCGTTAGCCTCTATTTTTTTTTGGTTTCATAATTTCTCCTCTTTGAGATTGTGTGGGTGACGATCAATTCCACTCAGGAAATCTACTTCCAGGCCATGTTCCGAATCCTACCTTCCAGACTTCCAGGCTTAAGGTAGAACCTACACGGGGATATTTCCAAGTGTGGAGAGTGGGCCTCGAGAGTGGTGAATATAATTTATTAACCAAGGTCTATTAACAATATTGTTTGGGGTGAATTCTTTAACAAAATGATCAAAACTCATCAGCAAAGTGAAAGAGTTTCCCACCAATGAAGAAGTTGCACAAAAAGATACCAATCGCATTATCATTTTTGTGTTCAAAGCGTTGAAATCCATCACTTCTCACCATCAATCATCCCCAGTCACATCAAAATTCCACACCTTAACGAGAGATAATGACAGCTGGGACAGCTTTGACAGTTGTAACATTCTCGATCACGGAAAATCGTGTAGCCGAAATTTCATAAGAAACCCAATAGAGGAGAAATTTTTACTCTCTCCTTTTTTTTTTACTCTCGTTATGATTTTTTTTGAGTCACCAAACAGGAAAATGTGACAATTTACACGAATTTGTACAAAATCCTACGAATTTGTACGTAGCCAAACAGACCTAAAATTCTTCCTCGGCCCGTTTCTTGACATCTGTCTTACCTGTCAACCAACCACTCACCCTTAAACCACCATCATTGGCCTCGTTCAGGATTGTATCCAAAGCGATCTGGATAGCTTTGTGTTGTTGTAATGCCTTGTGAAAAAACAGCTGATGCAACAACAACTAAACGAATCTGAAAATTTTTGGATAGGTTGACACCGCCTTGGATAGGTTTCTGAACGCGAGGATTCATTATTTGGTTTTTCTCCTCTTGTATTTTCCAGTTGCTGGAAAGTTATACGTTTCTGTTTCTGTTATTTATCTATCCTAATTCTCCTCTTATGTCAAGTATAAGTAGGTAATTCAATCCATACATGTAAACAAATATGGCTATTTCGGATATTGTCCTTTATTTTTATAAATTTGTTCTTTCGTATTAATTTATATTTTCTTTTCAGGGTTATGATTGCAGAATAAAGACGCTGGTTTGTGGATAGGCGCTAGGCACCCGCAACAATTAAACTATCAGTATCCAAAGGAAAGACTGTCGCTTGTTACAAATTTAATTACACACTTACACCCCAGAAAATAACTGTAAAACAATCGCTTAATCATAATTCAGAAAGTTTGCAAAAACTTCGATTATTTACTTAGAGAAAAGGGCGGTTTTTGAAAACAAAATAACCATCCTTAATCCTTGGAGGCGGAAGTGTAGGTATGTATACACCCACCTTTAAGCGAAAAGAGAGAAGAGGGAAATTATGTTATAGGCTTATCATCCTGTTATTCACAGCAATGCAACACGTGCACGATAGTCACGTGTCGGCACGTGTGTTCTCTATCGGTGAAAAACATAGATTACGATGTCATACACATCACTTTCTAGCTCTGATTTCACGGATGCACTATGCTCTGGGAATAGAGCTGGTGGTTCTTATGAAGCAGGAAATTCCTATCGTCAACCCCAGCAAGTGAGCCAGTGATTTGTAATTTTAAAAACAACTTAATTTTCTTTCATTAGACCCACGCGTCACTTCAATTGTAGGCTTAAGTTATGTCGCTGTGAGAACTGAATTGCCTTTTATCCTCTGTTAAGAACAGCAAAACGATTCGCTGTTGGGAATACTTAAAAATCCATTTCTCCTGACAAGAGTGTCAAAAGCCGTGTTTTATAAATGATTTATGAAGTCTGAACTTATTTTCGCTTTAACTTTTAAAAACTACCCATACAGCTTGAATTTATTATTAATAAGATAATTCAACTTTGCAAATTATAGGTAGATATTTATTTAGTCTATATTTTAAACTGCAAGATTTATATCTTTTTTATTTATGATATTCGAACTTTCTAAGTACAAATCATATTGAACTACGGTCAGAGCAGAATAGGCTATAGCAATCAAGGGCGGCAAATAATTATTTTGAAATTCATATTTTCTTTTTGATGGACATTATTTTTTTTTCTCGTCCGTCAATATTATTTCGATGTCGATTTTTAATTGAAGAAAGGATTAAAAAACTTAGGTACATTTTCTTTTTCTGAAACAAAACTTTAATATATTTACATAAGTTCAACATAAGAGCTTAATGACAGTTTACGCTGAGGAAAAAGTAGAACATACGCGTTTAAGTTGAACATAAATATTTAAGTTTCGTTTCATCAAATGGGCTTTACCGAGTAAAGGCTTGACCACGTATTGAACAACAAGCAACTAAACGACAAAATCCTGAACGAGATAAGTAAATTAAAATACATATATGAGAATGAGATTTTATGGTTGTGCCTTGCCCCCACGTACTCATTGAGCAAACAAGTGGAATTTCGGAGCGAGCATAAGTGAGCTCTTTACGTCCTGGATTATTACAATTAGCACTGCTGTTTACAATGTATTTAAAATAGACTATTTATGCCAATAAAAAGTCAAGATTTAGTATATGAAAACCATATTTGGTCATTTTTTGGAGAACCACTGTCGCGGCAATTTATTTTCACGGCATATCTAAGGCAATTAATTTCAACTATATGGCATATTCAGAAGATATTTTTGACCAAAATTTAAAAATTGTCATGCTAACTTTATATGAACTTAGCATGACATCAATGCTTGGAAGAACCAGTGCCGTGGCAATTTTTTTCTCTTCACGGCATATACGGCACTTTCTGACACAGTCAAGAGTTACATTTTTGAAAGTTGTCATGCTAACTTTATACTGCTAATTCAGCCCATTGTTTAATTTTTAAATGAACCCTGAATGGCAAAGTATAATGTATATATTAAAATGTTTTATAACATTTTAGAACTCTTTAGAATGACTTGTAAATTTGTACAATTGTTCATTATGGTAACGCGAATAAAATAGATAGCAGTTTCACTTGCTACTATTGAAAATTCACATAATATGCATGTATGTACAGAATATTCTTCAATTGTTGCAGCAAATTGAATTTAATGTACATACAACATATTATTATTGTTATTATTAATATTGAACAAAATTAAATGTATAGAAAATTGACAAAATTGGAATGAATAAAAGCTTGAAACGAAAATTGAAAAAAAAGTAATTTCAAATTAAAATCCTTTGATTTCTAGAAGGCTCCCACATGGACTGTAAAAAAATAAATAAATATGTAAATAACTAAAGTTAAGGACATCAAGGACAGAAGGGGATTCCAAAAAAAAAAACGCGAACACCGGCCCACCGGGGCCGGCCCAACTGTTCGTCTTAATTCTAATTTATGTATTTTTACAAATAAAATTAAAGATTTAAAGATGAAATTCATTCAATTAAAATAGTGGTACAACCGGGCGTATACGCACTTTTCTTATTTTATGAAATCTTTAACAAATGTTACAATTTTTTTTAGCTGGTTTATGTATGTAATTGATGAATTGATTTCTACGTACACCTCACTAGTGTCAAAAATTAATCTTCGCATAAACACGGTAATTTTCTCGTTTTCGCTTCCTTTTCGACTTAGCTCTAACTATGCCAAACTGCAACTGATTCTCGAATTTTTTTTTGTATTTACACAAGAGCAGCTAAGACTTTTTACCCGCACTACAACTTTTTCCTATACGGTTAACAGACTTTCCCGCAATTTGTTATGAAAATGAAACCCATTTGTTGATATTTTTAAGTTGTTTTTTGACGATGGTATTATTTTTTTCACAAAAGCACGTAATTAAGTATCATTTTTTCTTTTCTATTTTAAAAGCCCAATTTACTTTAAAAAGCCGCAGTGCGTCAAAAATCATTGAATATGTGGTTTTAGTACAGTCAACTACAAAATGGTGGCTGTTCTTTGCAATTTGGTTAGGAAAAACATTTTTTATGTGTAGGGGAATGTAGCGTGAAAGGAAAACTTTGATTTCGGGGTTATTCAGCCGCCATCTTTTTTGTAGTATTGTAAAAATTCAATTGCCACTAACTTCATGATTTGTCGCTTACTGTCGGACTGCTGCAGTTCAGGTTCGGCATATTAAAAAACTGCCGCGGAGTGCTGTGTAGTGTCGCGCAGTTCAGCTAAGTGCAGTTCCGCCGGGTGGGTCTTACCTCTATAATATTTTATTTCTTACAAACAGCGAAAAGCCAATAACAAACTACGCGACCGACACCAGCAAACCAAAAGTCCAGCAGCAGACGTTTGTTTATATATTATTATACCGATAATTTTATTAGGACAGTTTGGTTCTTCAGCTTAATTTTTATATGGGTTTAACCTACATAGCTGTGGATAGTTAGCCGAACGTGGGTACTATCAGTAAAAAATATGGCGCGATAAATTATTATTGTTGACGTTTTTTTTATTTTAAAATAATAAAATACTAAAAGAAACACCCTATGTTAAGGTAAGATTCTACTTTTGGCAGAATTAAAGCGTTCCACTCATCATAAAAACGGTGACGTGAAATAAGACCCAACGAAATAAGACCAAATTTGGCGTTATTTGACTTTTAAAATAGAAATTAGGCCAAATTGGCTTTATTTCTATTTCCAAAACGAATTAAGGCTTTGCTTCGAAATAAAGCCAAATGTTGGGTCTGTTCGTTTACTTCCCAAAACAAACAGATTTGTTTTTTTTTGTAAACGAATTTGCCTTGATATCAGCACCTGTGTAATAAAATGAATAGCAATTAATATATGGAGTTTAGATATAAAATCCAAAAAAAATAGGGGCTACAGAGTACCCCCTAATGAATTAACACTCAACTTAAAAAATAAACTACACCTTAAATTTTTTATACAAAGTTAAGAAGAACTCCTGATTGTTAAGTTTTTTTTCATCATTGTAGGATTTGTTAAATTTTTTGTTATTTTGTTTGAAGTTATTTTATCAATGTTAGGAATTATTTAATTTTTCTTAAAATTGTACTTTTATGGTATAATTGCATGTAATCTTAGAGAAAGTTCTGTTTTCTATTTTATTTTTTAAATTTTTTACTGCTGCACTACAATAAGTTTTGAGCACCTATCGTGTCGCTTAAGGAAATCATTTGGATGCTTCAATCAACTTATGATCATAATAGATAATGTTGAATAGGTATTTCGATAAGGTAACATATATGGTCAGAAAACATGAACCTACTCAACTTTTCCTCCGCGTGGAGACGAGCGGCGGAGATGCACGGCGGCGGCGTGGCTGATGACCGCGTTATCACAATCGAGCGCGCTATTTGTGATGACGCGGTCCGTGCCACTGGCCGCGCCACGCATCTCTTCCACTGCCGCCGCTGCCCCTCCCCACGCGGAGGAAAAGTTGAGTAGGTACACTTTAGAATCACGACTCACAATTACAAGGTTTAGCGCGAATTTCCTTTTTATCTTTTGCTGATGCTTAGGACTTTTTTCATCTTGTATTGTTCGGAACTGTTTCATTTTGAATTAACTTCCTAAATGTTAAGGATTATTTCATTTTATAGTAGAAGAAGAAGTAGAAGCGCCAAAAAATATGTTACTGTAAAACTGGAATATAAAAATTCTGGAATCGAAATAAAGTTACATTGGTTTAATTTCGATTTGAAAGCCCAAATCCAAAATTCGGGCTTATTTCCAAATTGAAAACGAAATAGGGCAAAATTATTGATTTTTGGCTTTATTTCGTTGGGCCTTATTTCACGTCACCGTTAAAAAGTACCATGCAAGGTCCAATAGAACACGCCTAATAAACCCCAACAACTCGATTAATTTATCTTCAAAAATAAGTTTTGTGTAGGAATCCAAAATGATAAATAATGCTTAATGCAATGCTTAATCAATCAATGTAATCATCCTTATCTTTATCTGTTCAAAGAGGCAACATTTATTGCAATAAAATGAAACTTTAAAGGATTGCTTAAAAAGAGAGCATACAATCTTTAATCCCGAGACCGGTCCGTCATTTCCCCAATACACCAACACTCATAGTGAAATTATATAGGTATCAATCAAAACAAAAGAAACCTAAACCAGAGATTTGACATGGATCAGTAATCTAATACCAGATTACAATTCCAAGAAGGGTGTTTTTTCTTCAACCCTCCTCTTGTTGCAAAGTCTAGGTGGGTGGCATCAATCTACCCATCTATATCCATCCATCCATCCATCCACAATGCCTGAGACTCTGCCAAAGGTGGTAGTATATTCTGTAATATTCCATTCATGACGTGGCGCATAGGTACTGTAAAGGATCTTGTGTATATTTAGTGGGTCGTGGGGCAACATTTCGGTCGCTGTTCGTTTGTTGTTGTACTTGTTCGTATGGATAAATCCCAACGAGGACATCGAGGGTGCCGTTCATTGTTGCAGAAAATAAGAATTTTCGCTTCATGGGTATCTACTGCTCCTCTAGAACTCCTGGAGCATCTGCATGACATGCGCCCTCTTTATTTTATTTTTTTTTTTTGTGTGCGTTATATTCCCCATTGGCTTTATAGGTATATTTTTCTTTTTTTGCTCACTTTTGGTTTCGTCCTTATCTGTACTTTCTCGTATGTGTCTCTAGGCTGTCATTTTATTTCTGTCAGAATGTGTTTCTTAATTTTTTCCCGCTGTACCTTGTGCCCTATGATATTTATATAAGGTCGTCCGAGGAACGGAGGTTGGTTGATAGATAGTATACCAAGGGTCAGATGAAACGTTCTACACACCGAGAAAATTCATACTGGAGAAAGGTGGAAATAACAACTGAACGGATTATTACCGACTTTATACGAGGGTTGACGATGACTGGTAGGTTGGTTTTTTTTTTGGTGGGTGTTGAATGTGCGGGGTGTTGTTTGGTATATCGAAAGGTGATACTCCTGCGGCGTACTTTTCGCATCTTTTTAAATGATAATTTATTCAGCTAGGAGGAAAGATGTTAACGAAAGATTATATACCTACCTACATTTTTTTTGGTACTTTTGTTTCGAAAAAATTAGATAAGCACAACGACACGGGGCAAACGAAAATGAAATGGCATTGGAAAGGACATTATCATTTCAAGAGATGACATTGAGAGAGATTTTCTTTTCGGTATTTTGGCTTGAAATTTACATTATACATACAAACATACATACATATAGAGGTTGTTTTAGCTTTAGTTGAAGACTTATTTTAAAAATAAAAACTTCAAGATTTTAAAGCTTTATGAAATGTTTTAACACCTTGTATGAATAAGAAGTAAAATTACAAAAAGAAAACGACTAAAGGAAAAGACATAAAATACTCCCTAAATTATGACATGAATTTTATTAATTTTTTTTTCTTTGTAAAAATAGATCGTTTATAGATATTTTTTGATGCTTTTAGTTTGAAATAACAAATTAAGGTAATACTCGTAGAATTTGGTGAAGAAATTCACCAATCTTCAGAGATTATCGATTTTTTTATGAAATTCAAACATAGCTAATCCGTTAAGCCTGCAAACAGTTGTTGGAGCCCTTAGCTAGGTTTTTAACCATATCTAAAAGTGGAAAACAAGCGTTCTGGCTCTGCATCTTCAGACGTCACTGTTGTAGCACACGAAGAACTTTTCAACATTTTTTCGAATTTCAAATAGTTTCTGGTATATTAAATTTCGGCACCATTCTTCCACATTTGTTTCCATATTTAAATATTGAAATAAAACAACTTTTTGAAAACATTTCATCGATATTGTCCCATAGCTGTGTTTTGATGAATGAAATATTATTTTTCAAATATTTTTAATAGACACAAATCGTGACATAATGGTTAGTACATATAGAACTGTAATTCCGAAGGTCTGGGTTGGATTCCCAGCCTCTTCCACCTGAAACCTCTTACAAGGAATTAAAAGATCTGGCAAGAGTAACTCTCGTCATGAATAAGTACTCTCACCTTAGCCTTCCACAGTAAACTGTAGGTCTTCCCATTCAAAACAAAAATACTACCTAATAACTTAAAATCTTGCAAAAACAAACTAGTTTGAACACATTTTTTTCATTATTTTGAGTCTGTAAATTAATTTTTCAAAAACTATTCTCTCAAAAAATTGGAATTAACATCATCATAAAAAAGGACTTCTGACTTTAATAAAAAGTATAGCATGTAAGTATTGCCGTGATTTTGTTTCTATTTTATAATGATTTTGTTTCTATTTTATGTCGATTGTTTTTAGAAAATTACGGGGGGGAAATAGACCCTCCCTCCTATACGATTTTTTTATTGTCTCCACTCGCTCTAGCTTCTTGTCACACCTTAGAGGAATCACCCTGTCACACCTTAGGTGAATCACCCTGTATATACAAATTAATTTTTGAAAAACTTTGTCAAAAAAAAAAAATCGGTATTTTTTACTTTTTACCTACTTTTCAATAATACATATGCAAAATTTTAGACGAGTCTTGTAACTTTTTAAAATTTTACTAAAGTTTTAAAATTGACAAATGCCTGTTTTATCTTTTTAGTATCACACTCATCAAATGACACTTTGATAATTACAAATGTTAACTGGTATGAACTGTCACTAATTTAGATTTCAGCTGCAGCTGAACAAATTTCAAAATCGATTCGAACATTTGTTGTTTAACATAAACTTGACACTTCTTCTTTTTATTTCTCCACCTTCAAAATGTTGCGCGGATTTTCTAACGTTTTTGTAGAGATTATAATTTTAGAGATAAAATTTGTCTTTTCCTAATCTGCGTACGATAGAAAATTGTTAAGTATATAGTATCATGCTAATACCATTAGGCTGTTTAAAATGTTGGGCCAATGTCTTTTAATATGATAACAATAAGGATAAACATGTTTATGCTTTTTTTCAGAGGTAATTAAATAAATAAATAAATAAATAAATAAATTAATTAATTAATAAATAAGTAAATAAATAAATAAACACACAGAGTCCCGTTGGCTACAGCTCTGATACACAAGCTAAATGGTGGTTAATTTAAACAAAAGCGATTAAAATCTTATCGTAACCTTTCGTAACTTGACCTAATGTAGCTAGTTTTAATAAAAATCAAAAGATATTCCATAAGTTAATTTCCCCTCTCACTTTCGTGAAGCGTGAAATAGTTTGTGTTGACATTTTACAACTTCTGCTTGTCAAATAGTATCAAGTTTACATTTTTCACGAGCAGTGAATTGTGATAAGGGAATAACATACCCTTCGGGGTAGGATGATTCGATTTTATTTTACATTTGCAAAGAAGACACAACACCCTTTGCTTCAGGAAATAGGAACATTTTTATTCATAGTAAGTATTTCATAGTGTTACCGATGTAAGGTACAAATTGTATAACAGACAGTCTGTCTTTATAGCAACCCTTATTTGGTCGTACGTTGTATTTCACATTCAATAACATACATATGCACTATGCAGGTACCTACACAATGTACTTATATGTAGGTACAAAATTATCTTGTATTGCTGCTAACTCCTCTATAAATCCTTATACCTACACTATTTTCATTCATATTTTATAATTTATTTGATAAAAAAAAAGTTTAAAAATTGAGACAAAAGAGTCTTTTAATCTAATTTATATTTTTGACAGATTGCCAAAAAAGACATTTAAGAAATTGTTCGATTTCTAGAAAGGAACAAGTCAACTTTTTTGGATACACTACCGCAATAATTTCGTTGGCTTTGATGGAGGTTATCAACAAGAGAATACACAAAAAAGAAAAAAAACAAACAAAAGCCAAAGAATGGAAGATATTGCTTTTGGCTGAATGTTTACTAGACCGCGATGGTGATGCTCAAAAGCACCAATTATCGTTATTGGCCATATTAAAAATCGAATGAGAAACACATCTGTCACGCACGACCCGCGCCCTGTGATGATAAATATTCGCAACTGTTTCCAAAAATTATACCTATGTATAAAGTTTACGTGCTGTTATGGGTTGCTGACTGTGCTGAGAAGAGGATCGTCCTGGTCCTTTCAAATGATTGAGGAGGAATAGAACAAATTCAGAAGGGCGATGACGGAAGGGTGTTGACTGCATATGACCGATTATAATTTTTCAAACCTTTAAATATGAAAGTTATGAGAACACGATTGCTAACAATATTTATAAGAGGGCGGATGTGACGACACAACTGACGGCAAGGAGTGCACAGATGGCAGGTTGCGGGTTGACAATAGTTTGTATTATATATTGTTAAATGAGTTTATATTGTCATTGAGAAAAAGATGAGGCCATTCGAAATCATGGCAATTAGGATACCTATACTGCTGATGGTGTAAAATGTTACATTACCACCAGATTTCTGGAAACAGTATTTTTTCCAGATTAGGTAATGTATGTACATAAGGTGCTTATTTTTAGACTTTGGTGATTAAAGATTTTAACAGTAATGAGGTCGCATACGATTCTTGAAGCACATGCTTGTAATATAAAATTACCAGTTGGAATGTCTTATTACTATTAGCCATATACTGGGCCCGTATTACAAAATTACGATTATCGTTCAATCCCTCGTTATCGTTAAGTTGCGATTACATTTTACGATAGTCGTCTTTCTCAAACGATATTCATTTTCTTTTACGACTGCTTACGGCGGCGGCGGTCGTATTTTATAGTTTTGACACTTCTGACTTAAGTTAATTATGTATCTGTCGCATATTTATTAAAAAAAATAGATTTTTTAATTTTATGTGACAATATGCTAATGCATCCATTTTCGTAAATCATAATCGGCCTGTGTCATGGCTATCGTTTTTTTGGATATCGTTTGATTTGCCTCATGCTTCGTAATTCGTAATACGGGCCCTGTGTTGCTTAGCGATTTTCGCTTGCCACGTATTCGTATTTTTTTATTCGTACGATTCATCAGGAAGATGACCAACTCAATTTTGTTAAATAAAAATCCAGAATCCAAGGGAGGTTCTTACTGAATTTTTGGTGTAACATTCATTGGGTTATATTTGAGGTTTTAGGCGACAAAAAAAACGTCTTGGACCTAAATTTTTTAATCAGCCGAGTTTTACTGAATTTTTGGTATAAGTAGGTATATCGTTTATTTTGTTAAATCTCAAAGGAAAGAAGTTAAGTAGGTATCTGCACTGTTGAGAGCCGTCTGGCGGCGCGAATGCTGAAATCAAAACGTATGGGACCTACATATTTGTAACCAGAAGAATTATTCTGATTTTTTATGTATGGCTTATGTGGCTATATCTTAAACACCATAAGTGTTTGGGGTCGTCTGGCAAGAGGAAAGCTGAAAGTAAAACGTCTGGGACCTTAATATTTTTAATCAGTGCACAAACCTTTATTGTTTATATATATCTAAATGCAAGTGTTTATACCTCCGACAAGCGCAAAAATTACCCTTTTCGAACGCCCACCCCCACCCCAGTTAAAAAAAAACTTGCCAGACGGTTGAATATCATCATATTATTACCTATGATATAACGGCAAACACAAATTTTGTGGTACAATTTACGCGGTCTATAAAATGCCAGTGGGCATAAATTACATATCGTTGAAAAGGCTTTTTGCACAAAAGTGCACAGAATGAAAAAATTTATTAAATAACTGTATCACAAAATCTAAAAAACAATAAAAGAAAAGAGCCAGAGCGAGACCGAGTATTTGTCAACGACACTTATCATTTACTTTATATCTATTGAAATTGAAATTTACCTTGAATCTTATACCTTTTTCTTTTGTTCTTTTCCTTTGCTTCAATTTTGTTTAATTTGTTTTTATTTGTTTTTATTCTTGTTTTTTTTTTTATTTGTTGTTATATGTTATGTATGTACCTTAATATGGTCAAACGAAATATTTATTTTATTCATTAAAATGACATTTCAATTTTTTCCACCAACCAACAAATTTTCCAGCACTGAGTGGAAAGATTATTGGAATGTCTGATGACAGTGTTCAAGGCTGCAGAAAATAATAATAAAAGTTCATAATAATAATATGCATGTATGTAAGTAGCTCAGTTTTTCTTCACGCTCAAGACTGCTTTTAAACGATGCAATTATTCTTGTGATTTTTTACTTAATGTTGGAATATATCCAAAAATCTTATGCAAATACCCATTTTTGCTACGATAAACTGTCAACGCGTTGATAATCAAAACTTTTTGTGTGAACCACGTCGGCAGCATAGTTTTTCTCCGCGTTTAATGTCATTTTCATTTGGCTCATTTTGCTATCGAAAAATTGTATGCAAACGTCAATTTTTGCTATAAGTTGTCAACGGGCTGATCATGTCGACGACATAGTTTTTCTCCACATCATCATCATATGAGAAAATGCAAACACAAATTTTGTAGTACAATTAACGCGGTAAATTTGGTAATAAATTTGGTTGGGTATTGTCGGTTCGGTCAAGGTCTTTTTAAACATTTTAATAGGCGTAAATTTACGAAAAATGATGTAAATAGTCATACAAGGTAAAGTTTCTGACAGTTATAGAAGATAATGTAATTGGCACCGAATTTCGAGGGCTGAACGTACCTACTAGTGATATAGTAGATGAAAAAAAGATGAAAAAACATCAACAAGCAGTTTCGTTCGAAAATAAATTATTATTTTCACTCATGATAGCCTCCAAATTTGGTGAGTTAACTTGGAATTTACTGAACAGATGCTTTTGATATTTTATCCTCTGAATCGAATCGCATTTTTTTTTGAAAAAATGTGAATAAATTTATGTGCAGATTTAACTAACTTTGGCTTAACTCGCCACTGAAAACCTGGGCCTAAAAGTGTCCGAATCATAAAAAACCAAAAGTAACATTTTATTTAGCTAACCATCTAAAACATTAATTGTTATGTCATCTCATCATATTCATAGCGCACATGAGCTAAGTATTTTTTTTTCCTTTTTTACATTATTTTTTTCTTTTTCTTTTTTACTCAAAATAAACAAAAATTTATACATTTCGATTTTATGAATTTTCAAATAAACTTAATTGCCCAAAAACACTCCCCAATATAGGGTACACAGTATTTAAACAACATCTATGTTTATGTATGTATGTACCTTCAGTCAGTATAAGTATAATACCTAGCCCAACGAAATTATTTCCGTTTGAGCTGGGTGGGTGGAATAGTAGATATGTAGTCCGAAAGAACCATCATCGCATGGGAGTCGACGAGGCGGTGCCATAACGATTACGTTGATCGCTTTTTTTTGTTGTTGGGTGGGTGGTATAGGATAAAATGTCGGCAGGTACAGAAAAGAAGGAAAACTCATCCAATACGATCCCCTTGTTTACGAAAGAGCATAAATGTAATCATATTACCTCGATTCGAAATGAATTCATAACTGAATTTTCCTCTTTCCATCATATCGTTCAAAGCAATGGTGAATCTTCTCCCAGTTTTCTAGGCGGTGCGACGTTGCCATTCTTTTATTTAAAAAAAAAAAAAAAAAAAAAAAAAAACTATTTCTAAGCTTATTTATCATGATTGTTTTGTTAATCTAAGAATTTTAGAATTAAATAAGTAAAGTAAAAAAGACTTTTAAATGGTAAATTCAAATAAAACATTGTTTCTCAAAGTCTAAAGTATTAAAACAAATTACTCGGTCGTTGATGTACTTACGAGCACGACATACATATGTAGGTATATTATAAAAGAGCAGACACTATTCTTTTACCGCAGTGTCATAAGCAGAGCTGTAAAATAATTAAATATATTGGGCCTTACCAATAATCAAATTTAGTTATGACTTAAATATTGCAGTGAAATTAACCTTAACGTTATGGATCCTAAATTATTGACTATACATTATATTCTCAATTTTTTGAAGTCAGTTGAATATATGGTTCATTATTTATAGTCCACGTAAATATTTAGGTAATACCATGCACGGTTTATTATTTAGAGCCCATTCAATTATGATCTATTTTACTGAAATATTTAAGTCGTAACTAAATTTGAATATTGGTAGGGCCCATTGTGACTTAGGTACAAGTTAAGTACAATTGCCTTGTATTTTAAAATTTTAAGTAAAAGTACAATTCCATGCTAATTGTACTTAAAATTTCCAAGTACCAGTACCGGTACTTGTACTTGTAGTTATAATTCATTCCACAAAAGAATTGAAAATTTTGTACTCATTACTTTAGCACTTAAAATTGTTGTACTTAAATACTTTTCAAATACTTTTAATTCCTTTATAACTTCTAATTCGTTCTGAAATAAAAATATGAAGGAATTTAAAGTACTTAAGGAATTAAAAAAGAATTAAAAGTATTTGAAGAGTATTTAAGTATAACAGATTTAAGTACTAAAGTAATGAGTACAAAATTTTTAATTCTTTTGTTGAATTATGATTACAAGTACAAGTACCGGTACTGGTATACTTGGAAATTTTAAGTACAATTAGCATTGTATTGCAATTGTAATCAAAATTTTAAAATACAAGGTAATTGTACTTAAGCTTTAATAATACAGGTCTGGTCATAAGCAGAGCTGTAAAATTTAAGTACATATATCAGTATCAGTACTAGTACTTGGAGTTACCAATTAGCAGTATTTTTCAAGTACTTCGTCGTACCAAGTATCGAGTACTTAAGTACCAAAGTACTGTAGCAGTAATTTCAAGTAATTGACCGTTACTTTCAAGTAAAAAATTAGTACTTTCAGTTAATTGATCATAGTTCTTCTATAACACCAACATACATGGTCGTATTTATTAGATTTTTGACTGTTTAAACTATGTCTAAGTATTTTAAAACAGTCGGAAATATGCTTTATTTAATAAAAAAAAATATTACATTTGTCAAGGTTTAGATAATCGACTACGTTGTCTATAAGGTAAGATAAAAAGTTAGATCACTTTAGCAACAACAAGGTTTTTTCAAAACTTGGACGGCTGTCTAAAGTTAGACAGTGTTTATTATTACGACTAACAGTTTCTTGTCTGTTGATCAAAGAAACATTTTTGGCTAGAAAGTAGCTTGAAAGTACTGGCCAAGTACTTGAAGTACTTCTCAAGAAATTGAAGTAGGTACTGCTCAAGTACTTAATATACGAACTTGGTAGGTACTTGTATCCAAATACTTAAAAAAACACTGTGTATTGCCTTTTTTTAAGTACCAGTACTAGTATTGGTACGGATACCAGTATCTAGTACTTGTACTTGAGAGGACCGGAACCTTGAAATACTTTAGTACTTTCCAGGTTTGGTCATAGGTTTAATTTCTAACACCCAATCACAATGTACTTTTGAATTATTTAGGTGGTTGATGTATAAGTGGTGTTGGTCAGCAAGAAAAATCAAAATTAATGTGAAAGTTGGGCTGAGTACAATATTTCTTTATTGAAAACAGAGGAACAAAAAATGGCAATTATTGATTGAGTACCATCTATTTTAAGACCATTACTTTATGCATAAACTTTTAAGTTTCAAATTAACATAAAGAAAAATCAACTTGAATAAAATAGTAAAATTAATTTGAACAATAATTTTTTTGAATATGGCATTGCTGGTATTGTTTCCATCAACCAGCAAGCAACAACCACCCTCATTTGGCAGGATTGGAATAAAAAAAAATCGAAAACTTTTTGTTTTCTTTCGTTTCAACACCTTCAGGCGATTTGGTTTTCGTTATCTGGTGGAACTGACAATTTCACATAGAATGATACACTACACAGGCATAAGCAAGCATTCATATCGTCCTTGGTGGCCTCACAGAACTGGAAGTGGAAGACAGTACCAAAGATATACCTTAGAACAACGTAGGCTTAAAGGTAACCCAATGCAAACAAAATATTTTTTGGGATGCTGTCTTTGAGGGTTAACAGCAGAGTATAGAAGGTAAGGTATGTGTGTTTATATATTTGTGTAGAAGGGAAAGTTCCAAAAACACCCACTGGGTGGTAGCTCTGGGAGGATAATTGTTTTCGTTCGACTTTTTCTTGTATTTTTTTTTATAAATAGGTATATATAGGTATAAATATACTTCACCTTCCTATACCCCATTGTTTGGCAAATGGGTATTTTTTTTTTTTAGCTCGCCTTCAGAAAAAAAAAGGTTTTACCTCTACGGTTTTATGGTATAAGATTGGTAAGCTTACAGATGAAGATACCACAGAGAAAAACTAAGCTATCAAAGAAAAGAAGGATAGATTGGAGAGATGATGGTGCAATGATGAAAGTATAGGTTTTCAACATTTTTTTTTGCTGTTGTACCCAATACAGGATTAGGTTTTCGTTGGAAAAAGAAACTTTGAGAAATCTTTTACATAGAATGCGGGAAAATCGAAGAAATTCTATTTGTTTTACCCAGAAATTCCAAGAAAAATATAAATGAACCAATCATGACTGGGATTGGATATCTATTTGTATTTCGAAACAAGTAAAAAACGAGATGAAATTGTTCTATTGAAGAATTCTCGTTAAAACTATTCTGAATTTAAACTTTTTTTTTATCTAAGAAATAAAATAATATAATATATTATCTTATTATTTATCTAACAATAATTTCCGAAGATTACTTTCGGCCAATTTCTTGACAAAGTTCGTTCAAGAGTTGAAAAATCCATAAAACCCAGGAAGCTTGCTGCACATAACACAATTTTTTGAGTACCATGTGCCTAATATTCCAACAAACTTTCAATACCACTACACTATAATTACTTGGTATGAAAGGGAACAGAAATGCATTATTGTTGCATAGTTATTAATTAAGACAAAAAGTGCGTCTAAAACACTATTTTCCCCAAAATAAAATAATTAATGCCGCATCTCGACACATGTAGGGTATAACGTTAATCTGAGAAGCCACGAAAAACAAGATTTTTGTGGCGTTATTGAACGGACTTTTTTTGGCATTTATGAATATTTTTTTTTTAATTTATCCTTTTTGTTAATTTGAAGAAAAAAGTGATCTTAGTTGCATATGCTGGTGTTATATTTAAATCTCGTGGTATAAAAATTTTTTATTTTGTGGTATTTTGTTTATCTTGTTTTTTGAACTCGCACAAGATTTTTGTTTCATGAAAAAAAACCAAAGAACATGAAGTGTTGCATGTTCGAAGCTCATCCTAAGTCATCTAAACAATTTTTCTGAACCATACATACATCCATATTCAATGATTCGGGACAATTGGAACTTTTGATGCACTTTGATGCACATGCACTCTTAATATCTTTTTGATTCCATTCAAAAGAATGTTCTGAGAATGTTCTGAGCTATCGGACTAATAAGAATACATATTACTTGCAAACACCACCAAGTATTCAAAAATCAAGTTTCCAGCAAAATTAAACTGACAAATATTTAAATATTTATTGATAGATTGACAGAAATTTGTGTCAGAAAATGATACTGGGTGCTACGAAAGTATTAAAATATACACTAGAACTTTATTTACTTGAATCGAGATCTTATACTGCGTTTTCATTAGAGCAAATAAGATAATTTCGTTCAAAATATCCAAATTCAATTCGAAATCTTCTCATTTCCCATACAAATTCAAATTTCCAAATGAGGTAATTTCAACCAAATTTGCACAAAATTCTGTAGGAAATTACGTAAAACTTTTATGAACACACCCAAATGGAATCCATTCAAAGTAGATCCCATTTAAAATGACAGAATTCAATGACAATCTGGACCGTCAAACAAAATTTGAAATGTGCAACACTTTTTTTGTAATTTGCCAAATTACCTCATTTCGTCTCTAATGAAAACGCAGTATATAAAACTCAATAGTAATCTTAAACCGAGTTCTAAGGAAATGATTAGAAGTGAACAAATGATCAAGTTCTAAATGTTTTTAAAACTAAGTACCAAAAATACACCGAGAGTTACTGGATCGAGTTTAAAATTGTTTTTAGAACTTTGTGAAAAAATTGGCCGTTTTCCGTTGGTCACTCCTAACACTCTTTTTTCACTTTCTTGCACTCCCAACACTGCAAAAATCTTCTATTAGCTGTTCGGAGTGATGATTTAGGAGTGTTTTTTTACGTCTGATTTAATTAACGAGTGCTAGCAGTGCAATCTGAACCTACACATACATACTCTTAAAAGTCCTTGGTTGGATTAATTGTTGGGACGTTCTGGAATTGAAATTATTAATACTAGGTACATACAAACATACATTGCCGATGCGGAAGACAATTTTAGCGTGAATGTGTCACTTGACCCAGTCAATTTTTACATGCTACAGAGAGAGGTCTACAAGAATTTTGACAACCTGATAAAATAAGCTTGATTGCTTTAACACCACACCTGACGAATATAACAAAAATAGTCAGGCTTTTCTTGGCGAAAAAAAAAAATAATTATGAAAAGTCCCCTTCTGTGATAATACTATTTATTTTTTGATTCGAATAAAAAAAAATAAGGCAGTCGCAAGCTCATCTCACCCCGCCTCGCTTTTCCTATTCATATCCCAATCCAACAAGAACAGTCATTCATTTATTTCAAATTACACTCATCGGTGTGGTGCTCATGAACCTGCTGAGGCTGTTTTTGATGGCATGTAGTACAACAACTATCGCTGTGGGAGTTTTTGCCAACAATGGAACGCTCCCCCGGGAATCATGTCAAACAAGGCGCATCTGTTATCATCTATCCTCCCGTTCTATATTTTGTTTTTTTTTTTTCGTTGATACATATAGTCTGTCTCCTGCATTTTGCAATTCCACCCATAAATCGACTTGTAATTGTATCTAGTGTGTGCTCAAACTGTGCACACAAAACAGTTACAAGTTTTTTTTTTATTAATATTTTGTATGGTCTTTTCTAACCCCTGTTGTTCTTTAATGTTACCCTTTATTTTGGCTGATTTTGGGTTTTCCACTTTACCCAACATACACGAGTGATGTGTTTGCAACAAGGACCCTCTTCCACCGGGAAAATAAAAATTAAAATACAATCATCTCGTGCGAGAACATATGACCAAGCAATCCGGACAAGTGCCCTCTTGTGATGGATTTGTTATACAGACAGAAGAAAGGACGCAGGAGGATATCCGAGGATGTCGAACGATGCAAGGCGGCTTGAAATAGAGATAGACTGGTTCGTTTTTATATAAATTATTATGAATCCGATCTAGGATGTAAATCAAATCGTCAGATAATCGCGTTACAAAGGCAACTCTTGCAATCAGATTTCGTGCCAGTCAGGCGAACGCACTCCGGGGTCTAGTGAGTTGGAAGGATGTTATATGTACAAAGGACATCTAAACATTTGATATCAAAACCACCCCAAAGTTAATGACAGATTTTGGTCTCTATCTGAGAGTCTGGAATTTTTTATTTTAATGTTGTGTGTTAAGGGTACAATCATCACGACAGGAGGTTATAATATGAAGTGCAGAGAAAACGTATGGGGTGTGAAATCTTGGTGTAGAATGCTGGGTGTGCACACACGCATAACAAAATCCCGACACACCCCCGAATTGGGTTAGAATGCTATTTATTGCATTAAGAAGCAAATTGCGGAAAAATTAGCGGCTGATTTTGGGATCATCTAATTATACTGAGTTTTTCTTGCGTTGGCCCTCTGTTCATTCAAAGCGGTTTGTTATTTCTTTATTTGCTTTGAGTTAAGAGTAAAATTCAATGATATCGATAGTTTTATTTGTACCATACCATATACACTAAACACCTTAATGTGTCATATATGGAAAAAGTTTTGACATAAGATATCAAAATTTTGTTTTTATAACGGATTTTTTAAAAGATAACTTCAGTGTACAATGATGGGTTGAATTTTATGAACTGGGTATTAGAAAACTCAAGTTTCCATCTGAATATATAATTATGATGTAAGAGGTAACAATTTTGTCTTAATTTAATGCAAGCAAGAAGTTCAAGTTTAGCCTTTGTCGATTCCAAAGAAACTCTCTCTCATCCGCATAGTCAATGAATTCTCCAAGTTGTCCGAAAACTTAATGAATCCAATATCCCAGGCGAAGGCAACGTATCTAGAAAGACTTGTTCACAATAACAAATCTTTGGCAAGGTGTGCAACAAAGTGGCGACTGAGTGGAATGGTAGTGGCGTGGTGACTAAATGGCAGTTGGCATTGCTAAAACAAATGAAGATGCGCTTATCAAAGTGAAGTGGCGGTGGCGTGATATTTTTCAGATGGTGTGGTGCGGCCGGTGCCAGTATGAGAATGTTTAGTTTTCAAGTGACAAGCGAGTGGTGACGAAGTTGATTTTTTTTTTTACTGTAGATGCTTGTCTTCTCGAATATAAATAAATTCTTATTGTAACTGATATCGTTCGCCACCGCAATGGGGGTTAAATCACTTTCATACCACTTCGCCGCCACTTCATCGCCAAGCCACTTGTTCACCACTCCGCTACTCCATACTAACTTCGTCACCACTTCAGTGCGCGCCTTACCTTTGAGAAAAATTTTAAAAGTTGTTGAAAATACTATTCTCAGCATAATATCAGCTGCTCTAAATACTAAATTTAACTATCTGAGCTAATATTACTTAAGTATCACCCTTTCTTATCAACAATTTTGAGGAACCGAAGGAATTCAAATTAAACTACCTAACCTTAACCTATCACGTAATCTACTATTCGGTGGACTTTTGTTAATCTTAGGTGGAATTGAGGATGAGCGTTCAGCGTTCCATTTTTTTGCCGCTGAATGTTAATTAAGTAAGCTGTTATGCTATGAATTTCATTCATGTCTACTCCCTTTTGCTGTCGGTTTTTGTTTTTCGATCATCACTTTCTCTCTTCCTCTTTCCGTATCTAACTTTATTTCTTTCTACCTTACTTACCTCTCGAATTCTTAGCTCTCATTAACTCTCTTTTCGTAATTCACGTCTTCTTTATTTCTGTCGCGATAAACTTAGCGTTTCCCTTTCCCTTCACCATACCTGTATGAATTCGCAAATTCTATACCTATCCTCCGCCCACTGCCACGACCTTAAGTTTTTGTTTTTTTATTCTTAGGATGTGTTTACATTGGACTCACTCCGCGACGCACTTTGATACCTCTTTACTTTATCTCTCTCATGAGTTTTTGTATTCCCAATAGAGCTCTTTATATTCCTCTCTCATTTATCCAAAAACTTCAAAATGCTTACTTTGTGGCAACTGGCATTTGTTTAATTTATTTAAAAGAAAATTAGCATTGTGTGCCATATATTAACATAAATATTTAGATTTATTCTTATTAAAATTAAATATTATAAATCACTCTATAAATATCAAAAACTATTTTATTTTCGCTTTAAAATGTTGCATCTGTCAGTTGCCACAAAATGATGGCTGTCAATTTCGTTGAGTGTGTTTTAATGTTTGAACATTTTAAGAATTTAATTTTAAACCATCACAAATTCTATCGTATTTGACGGTGTTCATATTGGACTGAATTTTCAGACTTTGTTTGACTTTTATCTATCTATATCTCACTCCCACTGGCGAAGTGTGAGTGAGAAAAAGAACAGATATGTCACAAAAAGTCTGATATTTCAGTCCAATGCGAACACCGTCTTTGAGTGTTTCAGGTCCTGATTTTCATCGGTGCAAGTGTGGAAGAAAAATATGAAAATAAAGAGATAAAAAGAAATTCCAAGTTTCTTTATAAGCAGTCCAGACAGTAAATTGGCATTTTTCAATTCGGTGGTCCCACTTTAAAGCACTTTATTTTATGTATAGCACCATAATCATGCTGCTTTGAAATAGCTTACTTAAAAACAAAGTAAATAAAGTCATTCAATTAAATTTAAAAAGTTTTTCTCCACAAATATTTTGAAATACTTTCAATTGTTTGTTGAATTGTTATTTAAACAAAAAAAAAACAACTTTCTCAAAATAAAAGTAACCATAAGTTTCACAGAAGTTTGTTTTTTAAACAAAATTATTTATTTTCTTTTGAACAAACTAATGTCTTGGCTCCTATTCGCAAGAGTAAACATTTCGACTCATCAGCAGCTAATAGACACTTCATTCATCTCAAAAAACCAGAATCTCAACGCATCATTTACATAAAATAAGATGAAATTCACCATATAGAGGTTAAATTCAAGCAACTTTGCCAAGGAATGGATGTTTTTTTTTTAAGAGATAATAATTCTGAGATAAAAAAAAAAATCGTAATTAAATTGGCTTCGCTCAGATTCAACACATTAACCAAACTAAATGTGCTATAAAAGAAAATAATTTCATTTGGCTAATTCGAGGCCTATTAAGACTAAAAGGTCGATGAGCGAGTGTCTGATGCCGCGCCGGCCGGCCGAACCGCTATGGACTGTGTGGTATGGCGACGCGAAGTTGAGCCGTCTCGTAGGATTCTAGGAGGGTGTGATCACAAAAAACATCAGAGTCATAATCATTTGTGCTCCCTCTGAATGAACTGGCACAACCACGTTAAGCATTCGAATTTTGCTGAATGAATTCTATTTGTACTTAGGAAGTTGTACAAACGTGGTTAAGCTTTGCTTTAAGATTTTAACCCACCGATTTTGGCGGACGAACTAAGGTTCAAAAATGTATTTGTTTAATGGCTCCTTTACATATGTACTAGAACTCTAAATCGTAGTTGAACCTCACTTAGGGCCAGTTGTACAAACGTGGTTCAAAATTTAATCCGTGGTTCAGCAAGTTTAACTCGCTGATTTCGGAGTATTAATTGAGATTCAATGAACTACCGTTGAGTCTCAATTAATCCGCCAAAATTGGTGAGCTAAAATTCCTGAACCACGGATCAAATATTTGTACAACTGGCCCTTAATCCGCTAAAATCAGTGGGTTAAAATCTTGAACAACGGCTGAACTACGTTTGTATAACTGGATGAATTATATAGTTTAAAGGAAACTGGAAAATTTTCAAAGTTGTATTTTTGGTATTTTCTGCCGTGTCAAGAAGAAATTCAAACATTATCAAAATGTGAGAAAAATGTCATACTTCACTTTTCCCTCCTGTGACAATACACATCTGCGCAGAACATGAAATTTGGATGCATTGCATAGTTAAATAAAATGTCCCTCATGAAAAAGTTAAACCAGATAATTTCCCTATTGATATTTTTTCGAAAATCGATGAGCAGTAGATGAAGTAGGGATCTTTATTCAATGCATTATTTAATGATGATTCGCAAGGTGTTAGGTGACAGTTATAGCTGTCATTGAAATTCATCATTGAAAATTTTAATGATTTATTTAAGGACGTTTAGAAGTCGAAACCTTTGATTATTTTGATGCCAAAATAAAGCTTATGACTTAATTAATGTATCTGGCCAAAAAAAAAATTATTTCGGTCCAACCTTTCTCATGAAATGGCTTTTATTATTTCAATGATCATTGACCAGGTAGTGCAATCATTAAAAAAATAAAAGTCAATTTCTGTGGAAGGTTGGACTCAACTGAAATTTTTTTTTTCGCAATAAAAATTAATTTAGTCGTCAGCTTCAAAATAATTACTGATTTTGCTATTTAAGTGCCCTAAATCTTTAATTAAAATGATAGCTATAACTGGCCCCTTAATGTATTTGACCCATATAGAGATTCAGTTGAATCTGGCTTTTTCGGCAGTATCGGTATACAGTGTATCTTCGGGATATGGTCTTTTAACTACAGGTTGGTTTTTCTCATTACATTAGTAACTGCAGTCAGCCGCAGCCTACAGAAAATCCTTTCCAGTTCTCTTAGACAAGGTCTCCTTGCTTCGGGATCTTCAAAATATTCGGTTGTTTTTTTGGAAAGCTACATATTTGAATTACAGTTACAATTAAAGCTTATACAGTGGGATTACTGCCAATAAAATCAGAAGTTGGAATTTACTCAACTGATATCAGTGGTGAATTTTTGGGGTTTATACCACCCAGAGTTTTTTTAAATCTGCTGCCCCCTCCCCTCACTTGAATTTCGTGACATTTTTGATATATTGAGCACAGAAAATAATAACATCTTCACTGGTTCGGATGCTTCTGCTTGTACTTGAGGTTGCAGCTTATTTGATAGTGGTTAATCCCACTGATTATGGATAAGGTTGTTGTATCTCGTATGTCAAAATAGAATAGCGGCTGTGTCATTGGAGAATTTTTTAAATCGAAATTGCGTAGATACGGCCCGCGAACTTCGTACCGCGCCCAATTCTTTTTAAATGGATTAAAGCTATTCGCCAAATATCTTTCTCTATTGAAATATGCCAACTGGACTCGAAAAAAATAAAAATTGTAGAAAAATTAGTTAAGGATTCAATAAAATCAAAATAGTGCGTATACGCCCCAGTGGACCACTATTTTAATTTTATTTCTTTTTAATAGAAAATCTTGCTTAATAAATAAATTTTATCATATTTTTTTCTAGTCAAGACTTTTTACAAATACTCGATTCGGAAGAAAAACCACATAACTCAACAAATTTCATTTTTCAAAATATTTGTGTAGGCAACAGAAAATTGAAAGAAAAATTGAATTTCAATTAATCTTTTAGATTTTCAAGGCCACACAATAGCTCTTCAAGTTCAAAAAATTATGGTAAAGTCTGGTATTTTTTAAATTGATATAGTTTTTCTTTTGAGCCTAGTTTATAGATATCGAAGCGAAGTAAAATGTTCATACAAAAAATCAGTTTTTTTCCCAGGCGTGAAAAATTCAATAAAATTAAATGCAATTATTTAAGCGACAAGGAGGAAGAAATCTGGTTCGAAGTGAATGCAATTCAACGGACAATTACCTAAACCAAATATAAAACAAAATTTGTTTTTTTTTATAAACCTTTCGAGAGCAAGATTTATTGATGTTTCATTTCGATTTGGATTTCACTTCGCATTGATGTATAAACTAGGCTTTATTCACAAAAGTTATATCAGTGGATAGAGCTTCGAAACAAAAGAAATCCTGAAGCGCCACAAGAATTCTTTCGATTACCTATTAAGGTGCCGTCTTCGGTGTGCGGCAACTCACTTTTTGTATATTCGGACAATTATAGTGAAAGCTCTACTTGCGTACTGCTCCGACAAGCCGCATATTCCCTTAAGCGGACACATTTTGGGAACAAACTTATTTTTCGGATTTCTCATACAGATTACGTTCATTACGTTCATTTCAGATTAAAATGAAAAAAGCAGAGGGTCCGTTTTCATAGTTTTTTTTTTTTTTTAATTTTTAAGTAGGTACATACAAAAATCAACGGACAGAAAGATGTTATGTTGAGAGCTTAGTAGGGGATTTCCCGAGTGACAACATGTTGGCGTGATGAACAGCTCATGAAGAACCAGGGCGTAGTGACTTACAAGTTACAACTATCCTGTGTGCGTGTCCGCAAAAATGGAGGAACCATTTAGTTTATTGCCGAATCTGAACGACTATAAGTTCTTTGCCAGGATATACTCTTAAGGGATTTGTCCCTTAATCATTAAAAATGGCAGCAATCGCGAATAGAGGCACAAAAATTTAGGCTTTGCGCCTAGGGCGCACCCAATTTTACCTTGTTAATTGTTGAACCATCCCTGGATATTATGGATTTAGCAATGAAAAATATTATAAATCCTAGGATTAAATTAAAATATATTTTGTTTGTTTGTTCTTTCTTTTTCAGGCAATATAAATTATTGCATTTAATTTAATTTTTTTTTCACCCCTGAATCCTGATGGGAAAAAAATATATATTTTTTTTAATTTGAATATTTCACTTCACTTGAGTTTATAAAGTAGACTTAAATGGGGACAAGGCCAATACAAAATATGTAGAAAACACACTAAAAAGAATGATTTTCTCACAAAGCTTGACGTCGAATTGACGGCTTATGTATTGTTTATCATATAATATTATGCATTTAAAACGTTTTTGTCTTTTAGCCCTCTATTAAATCTTTCTTCACTTATCACTTCCTTCAAAGAGATTATAGTTCAAAATTGAATTTTTCAAAATTGCCAAACGCACAGATAGCACACATCAACTTACGCAAAAAAAAGATCATGTATCGACGTGTCGGCGGCGATGGATTCCATTGTTGATAGGTGATGATGGTCCATAACGGTGGTGTTGACAGTCGTATGTATGTTTATAACTTATACCAAGAAATCGAATCCCAAACTCATCACTTTCTTATGCCACCACACCAGGTAAGGTATAGCTGATAATGTTGAAAGGAAGGACCAGTGCAAATAAATAAATTATTGTCTTAGTTGGTCGTGACTCGTGAGCTTAGAGAGGATAGCATGTAATCATCTTGTCCATTATCGTGTCCTTTGTTGGACACGAAACATTGATTGGTGGCACCAGTGCACTGGTGTGCGGTTATAGATAGCACAATCCAGGCCATGCCAACACACCGTAATCCATGAACAAAACAGAAATCGTGAAATGGCACGCACGTCATGAGCCACGAACACAAAGTGTGTATTAATATTTAATAAACCGTATTACCTATTATGTATATAGTGTGATGATGTGTGCTATAATACTACGATTCGTTGAAAGGATTGCGTGATCCTGGTCATCATATTGTCTGTTTATCACTTGGTCTGTTGTTAAATTCCTCATTAAACTGATTTCGTTGAACAATCCAAGCAAATTTGCTTCGAATCCGAATTGAACATCGCCTGCTGTCAAATACAAAGTAAAACATTAAATTTAATGACGTTTATAATGTCCTTGGACTCAGTGTCAGAACAGAACGACCAAACATAACCCAGTTGATCAATCAAATATCGAAACAGACGGAAAACCAACAGACATCGCAGGGAAGTAGATATTAACGACAATGACGTATCATCATCATCATTATCGAAAATGACCTTTTCGGATGAAAAAAACACATGAGAAGATATGCATCCTCGTGCTTACACCACCAAGTCCAATATAAAGAAGTGTCGGACGAAGATAGGTATACCTACAATACATCAAACTGGCGTGACCATGCACAGCTGTGTGATTTTTATTGCTCGTTCAAGGTGACCGGGGTGAAGATGTGGTGTCTGTCTGTATGTCTGACTGTGTTATCTATTTGATAGTGCCTCCAAAACTGGGTGCACAATATGTGTGAATCGTGCGGCATTAATAGTGTCAATTCCCGAACACTAAATAACTTATTTTAGAAAGAATGTTATTTTTTTTTCTCTTCTCTCAATTTTTTTTATGGCATTTGGATAGTCCAGTTTTCGCCTTTAGATCCTTTTATTTATCATTTTAAGGGATATAGATGCGAGTGCGGGAGTTTATTAAAGAGGAATTTTGTGCTTGTCTTTAACATACCATATGGTAAGGTACTTTACTGAGGTGTCGAAATTCAGTAAACGTAGGTAGTTAATTTTATGGAATTTAAGGAATAACTCACCACTTTTTCGCATCGGGATAGATGTCATTTGGGGTAAGTGCATGCGCACTATTGACATTAAAGCAGACTTTATAGTAGAATATAAGTTTCATACTAAAAATTTCGTAAAATTTGCAAACTTAGGAATTTGAAAAAATATTTACAGCACAACGCAGCACAAGTTGAGCACAATACATGAATATCCTTTATTTTCTTGAAAATCAAAAAGCTGCAAATATGCAAATATTTTTTTTATCTCTTCAGCACTTGGCAGCACAAACTGAGCACAAAACAGCACAAGTTTAATTTTTTTTTTGAAAATTGCAGTTCGAATTTGAAAAAAAAAATATTTACGGCACAACGCAGCAAAAGTTGAGCATAATACAACACAAACTTTTTTTTTTTAATCTAAAATGGCGTTGCTAACTTCACGCTTCGCAAAATTAATTTTTAGCACCAAAAGCTGCGATTTTTTTTAATATCTTCGGAAACTGGCAGCACAAACTGAGCACAAAAAATTATAAGTTCAATATTTTTCAAAATACAAGTTTTGCTAAATTTTAAATCCGTAAAATCTGCAAATTTGAAAAAATTCGAAGTTATTCTAACTTCATTTACAAAAATTATAAAAGTTCTATTTTGTTTCTCTTCAATGTAAAACTCTGACATTGATTAATCAACATTCTACTAATGGTTGAGAAATTTGAACTTACCGATTTCGGCGGATTAACTGAAGTTCAACGATTATTCAAGCATCAAATATTGGTTTTTATAACATATTATAATAAAATTTAACTTTGAACCCAAAGCCGTAGACAGACAAATATTTCAGGAGGAGGGATATGACTTTTGATAAAAAATGCTGCAATTTTCACTTAGAGTACTGATGGCACCAACACAGGAATTTGCATTTTTTTTGCTTTGCATTTCTATTCCGTATTTTGCAGTTCAATAAATAGTGGGTGGAATCGCGTGACATTCTAACTTCACTAAGCGAAGTTAGCATGTCATACCCTTTGCTCAGAAATCAGGAAAGCTATCACATTGAAATAAGACTCCAAATCGCATTTTTTTGCATTTATTTTCGGGAATTTGCAGATTTTAGCAGGTCATGCCCTTTTCTCAGCAACCACGAGCCAGAAGGCTCCAAATTTGTAGTGTTTTTTTGCAGTCCGAGAAAAGCCTCAAACCAAATTTTGCAGTCCTCATTAAAAAAAATCATAATGTTAACAAACTTCATAGTGAGGTCGGCGCTGAAATATTATTTTTTTTTGATTTTTTTTTAATAAGAACATCTAAAATTTAATTTAAGGCTTTTCTTGAACTGATAAAAACAATACTTACAAATTTGGAGCCTTTTGGCCTCTGATGGTTGCTGAGAAAAGGGCATGACCTGCTAAAATCTGCAAAATCCGGAAAATAAATGCAAACAAAATGCAAAAAAAATGCAAAAAAAAATTAAAGAAAATGCAAATTTTTGTTATGGTCGCATAAATTTAAGTAGGTACAAATTGCCCTGCCAACTTTACACACGTTCCTGTTTAGGTGGTATAAGCAAGTTTTTTAAAATTAAATTGTTTGAACAAATTTAAAAAAAATTGTGCTCAAATTAATCTTCTTCAAAATTTTACGTTATTTATTTTTTTAATAAACTTTTTCCCCAGATGCTGAAAAGTCTTCCTGTTTTTGAGAAAATTGAAAATATCAAAAGTAGGGGAAGGTGGCCCAAAATGGCCTACCAAGGTAAAATGGCCTCTCGCTTAATCGTAAAATCGAACAGAATTAGAAGGTTTTTATTATTATATGTATTGTATTATTTATACTAGAATGTCAGTTTATTAGACTTGACCATTCTTTATTCCGTCAAGGTTTTTGTGAACAGTTTATCTGGCAGTGCCGACATACACGAAATGTTAGCAGCTTCAAGCTAATGTTTTAAATTTGACAGGTCAAACTATCTCTAGCCATCTCCAAAAGTAGACTTCATACAAATTGGTAAAAAATCTGTTGACAAAAAACTCTATAAAAAACATTAAATTTTGGAGAAAGCAGTAAATTCATGTAAGTATAAAGTATTTCTTATTAATTTACTGAAATTAGTTGGCCTAGTACTTTTTCAGTTTGTTCGAAATTAAAACTTAAATAAAAAAAAACCCTAAAAGGGCAAAATGGCCTACTAAGCACTCGGCTAAAATGGCATAGTAGGCCATTTTATATTTACGCTTACATTTTAATTTACTTTATATTGAAAATGGTTGGAAAATATTAACGATCTACACTCTACAGAAAGGCATTCCTTGACTAAGGATGTATTAACAAAAGCCCTAAAAAAGAAATAGGCTGGAAAAAAGTATCCAAAACATTCGGAGTTCCAAAAACCTACAAGAACAAGATTTTGAATGGCTTAAGGCTGATTTCCAATGGCGCGTTCGCGTAAGAGACGCTTTACGAACGCGTCGACATGACAGACCACTTGAAGAGAACCTGAAAATCAAAATGAACCTACATAACTGTAATTTCGAATTCCTTTCAACAAACTATTCCATTATTTTTTAAACAAAATCGATTTTTACCTTTCAATAAAAGGAATTTGTCCAGAAAACATGATTTTTTCTTCTAAATAAATCGAGTTTTTTGTTGAAAGGAATTCGAACGTTAGTTTAACTGTCAAAACGCACGCTGAAGTTGATTTTTTTCAACTTTAACGTTGGGGTAGCTTATGTTACGTTGGTTTGTGTACATGCTAATAGGTGCCAAATCGTAACATAATACCCAACGCGTCATTGTAAACAATTTGCTTAAATTGCTATGTGTGAGATTTCGCGTTGAAAGAAAAATCTGTCAAAGCGACGCCCAACGCGGCATTGGAAATCAGCCTTACAGAAGGGTCCACATCTTCCAAGCAAATGGAAAAGGAGCTCGTTGACTGTATTTTGCCTTTAGAATCACGTATGTTTGGACTCACTCAGGGTTTTGGTTAACTTGCCTCGTTGATTAACTTGCAAGGGCAATTTTGATCGTTGGAATTTGAAGACGTTTTTAAAATTAAATACTTTAAATACTTTTTGGAACTTTTTAAACTCGTAAACTTGGTGCTTCAAATTTTTCCATTAATTAAGTAGTAAAGTAGATTTTATTATTTTCAATATCCTTAAAAACTAGAAGACATTAGGGGGGTTCACATTCAACGACGTGTCGACCGACCCGAGTCGTTTTGCTAGCGTTCACATTCTACGACCGTTTCGCCGACTTCATTTGAAACAAAAAATTCAATGAGCAAACATTACGCGTATTTAATTTATTGCACCAATATTACCGCACTATTTTCAGTTTTTATCGTTTCTATTTGTTGTCTTACTTCGATTTCAACGCGTGCTATTTAATTCTTACATAAAAAATAGAAGAAAAACTGAAAAATTAAAATCATCGGTCGTTCGACTAGTGTTCACATTTACTACAACGGTCGACCGACCGAGCAAAATATTAAAAAATTTGAACTACACAACAAGTCGATCGACGGTCGTTCGACTGCTGTTCACATTACAAAATACTGCCGACTAGATACATGTTGATCAACTTGTCGTTGAATGTGAACCCCCCTATTTATGTCGTTTTCGTTGGTATTTTGGGAGTGTTTTATTCTTATTGAAAATGAAAATTTTTTTCACTCTAAATTTTCCAAATTCCATAGGAATGGAACACTCCCAAAATCCAATCGAAAACGACGTTAAAACTCTTATTTTTAATATGTAATACAGTTTGCGGGGGGGGGGGGGGGTCAAAGTTACGGTCATGGTATTTTTTGGACTTTAATTTATATAGACTCCGTAAATTAAAGTCCAAAAAATACCATGACCATTGGCCTAGCTGGCTTTTGCTCTTTTCCAAAATTGTATCAATAAAACTGATTTTTTTTTTCAATTTTAATACCAAGCAGCTTTTAGATTCAAATTCAACTTCGATATTTCTTACACAAAAAACACAAAAACGCCACAAGACGGAAACGATACCGAAATGAGACTAAGTTGTACGAAATCAAGACTACAGTAAAATTTCTCAATTTTAACGGGAAAGGTACGTGGTCAGTCATAATTCAGAAGCAGCACAAGAGTTGTGCGGTATGTGCCAGCACATATACGGCTCCGCACTTTGAGGAGGAACTGCAGGAAAAAATTAAAGAAACGATTTAATATGTTTTTTTTTTAGAAGTATAATCGAGATGAAACAAAAACAAAAAAAGTTTTAAGTTTTCAATTTTGAGATTTTTATGCAATTTTTTCAATACATGTTTTGCTAAAATAACTTTGGAACAAAATTTTCACTTTTTCTTAGAAAGGGTCTAACTATATGCTTTGGAAAATAAATAAAAACAGTAAATCTCGACTTTTGTCACATTCATTAATTATTTTTAGATGTGACATAAAAAAATCAATTCGTCCTAAAAATGTATAAAACCGCACTTTTTCATTCAAAGTCATATTGTGCCTTCTAAGATATGGAAGCGGGAAAACTAAAAATTACCAAATGCAAGTTAGATGAAGAAGTCAAGTGTTTAATGCACTGTTCAACTTAGAACATCCTGTCTGGCCCTACTAACAAAATTGAAACTTATGCATGTTTTTCGCCTCATCTCGATTAGACCATTTTTAACAGAGATCCATGAGCATATATAGCCAACTCGTTAGCAAGTACTTAAACGTGACTCAGGATTAAAAAGCACTTAAAACAGGAAACATTCAAATTTTAAAATCAAAAAATGGTAAAAAAGTGTTATAATAATTTTGCTATACCAGTGCACATACTATATATACTAAAACTATTGATTTAAGACGAAGTTGTGGATTCCTACTAGGGTTGCCAGATTTTTTTCACAACGTGGCGGGACAAAAGACAAAAATATAGAACAAATAACGGGATTTCAATTTTTTCCCGGGACAAAATAAAAGCTCATTATATTAAAATTAATAAATTATTTTATATAAAAAATATTGACTGCCTTATTTGTAAACAAAAAATGGTTATTTTAGCTCTTGTGTTCAGGGTAACTACACCATGGAATAGGAATTGTTCGGACTCAAACTAAAGGCAATCTCTTACTGTTCCATTTGACTACGGAAAATGTTTCATAGGTACAAATTTGGTTAGTCCTGGTGCGATTCGAATAAAATTTCGATTTAAAATTTTATCCGAGATTTAATTTTGAAGCTCCCGTGTACAACTCATCAGAGTCAAAGATTAAACTTCGGACAAAATTTAGCTCGATTTAAATCCAATTCATACATAGCCTTACTTAATTCGCACTGCGAAACAAATCTTATCTTCCTCACCATAAAATAAGAAGAAAGAAGTAACTTTTGACAGACGTCAAAGTTATAAAGTAAGCATTTTTAATTCGGCAACAAGCAGGAATGAATGGACTTTGAACAAACGACGAATACTTTTGAATATTTGTACTGCGGTAAAAAGCTTTAATCTCCTGAGAAATGTCAAATCTCCCTAGAGTTTGTGCAAGTTCCCGTAGATCTTGCTATAAAAACGAAAAATTTACTTTGTCTAGAAAAAGTGAGTTTTTGCTAAACAGACTCGATTTTTTGGTTGCATGGAATTCGACATAAGTATTGTAAGTATTTCATATTTCCACGACATATTTCCACTGTCTATCTAGTCAGAAATCTAATAAATACGACTGCTAGTTTGTAAACATGTCCAATTTAATTTTTTATATTAATTTTGGACTAAAATTGGAAGAAATTGGCAGTTTTGGGAACCAAACGAATGTTTGGTTTGAATTCTGGTTTGAACCCGGAAAAAAAGCTGCCCCGCCGGGACAGTTAAATTTATGTGCGAAATCCGGGACGTCCCGGTTTGCCAATGCTAATTCCTACATATGTACATAATTTCTTTTCAAATAATAATGCAGCCCAAAACTGAAAAGGCACCTCATTTCAACAGGGGACCTGCGGATTTTTACGAAATATCGCTTAACTGCTTAATTTTTGTCGATGATAGATTATTATTTGACTTCTATTCTTTGGAATTTTTTTGACTTCCATTAAATTACATGCCTTAAAATTACGCTCAAAATTTTAAAAATGTAAACGTATTTTGCTGAATTTTAGAAATGTAGAGTGAGAAACGGCAAAGAAAACCCCCGCAAAAGGGTAATTTGGCAAAAAATTCTGGCGAAATATACCATAGTTAGAGCTACGAAAAAATTTGGGAAGACTGAAATTGTTGTATGACTGCTACCCGATTCAGATAAGCTAAAAAAACGAAGTTCTTCTCTACGGAATTACATAAAAACTGTTCTTTTAGCAAATTTGAAGCAAATACATTTATGCTCTAGCTCAAACAACATCAACAAAAAGTGCATAATAACTGTATTAATTACCGTTTACTTACATCGCATATCGTAAGTAATTTTTAAGTTTTAACAAAAAATACTACACGTTAGTGTTGTGCGTCGAATTTTAAGAAGGAATAAGCAAGCCCGAAAAATATTTTATTTAATGAAAACATAGGTGTTTTTTTTTTTTAAGGTGACCCCTATGGATCCGCAATTGACTGTCAAACTTATTCACCGCAATTGGCTATCCAAACTTATATTGTAAAATAAGATAATTTACCCCCGTTAACCAGCTGGAATGCGTTTGTTATGTCCTACTATTTAAACTGTAGCTATCTGGACAATAGACCAAGTGCCCAAGAAAATCTAATAAATTCGACTGAGTTTTTTTGATATTTGTATTTTCTGCTTTCAGAATTTACGGCGTTCATTTTTCGATTTTATTTTTGAATTTTTTTAATTTTCTCTGCTTTTAAAAATGCAGTTCTTCCCAAGTGGACTTTCTGTTTCATCACCTTCAAACATGAAATTATCCGCACACCGCACCCTCGATGACTCATCTTGACCATACCTCCATACTTACTCTTTGCAATTTTTTCACAAAAAAAGAAGCTTTTTTCTTTTTATTTATGTTTTAATGTTTTTTTGTCATGTTCTTAACTTATTACATAATAATAATTATATTTTTTTATTTTTTTTATAGCTAAATTATTTACACAGTACATTCACATGAATTTATATTAACTTTTCTTTGTTTTTAAGTTATATAATTTATTTACTTTTTACATCATCTTTCTATAATAAAGGCTTGATTCTCAATTAGTTTCTTATGCAGCTATATATGTATTTATAATGTTTCATGTCCTTTAAAAGGATTTGAGGTTAATACAAAATTGATTTTTACTGAAAACAAAACAAAAAATTTAAATGAAATTTTCACCTACATAAATGTATATGAAAATATATACTTATGTATGTTTATAACAAAATATTTACAGACAGCACACATTAGCCACATTTATGTTTGTTTGTTGTTTTTTGTATTGTATTTTACAAAAATATGTTTTAAATACATTTTAAATTTTTTTTTCAAATATTTTTTGTTCGTCAATTCATTATAGTGTCGGTGAAAATCGATATCAGACTTTTTTCGAGTTAGTAGGTTTGTTTTTTATTTTGAAGTAAACGGAGCCTTATTTAGATGTTTATTTACGTATTTATGCAGGTTGAGTTGTTATAAATTTTTATGGGGCAATATTAAGGAACTGTACCTACATTTAGTATGAAGAAGAAAGTAAAATTAAAAAAAAAAGAATAACTTACAAAGGAAATTGTCGTATTTTAATGATTTTGGTAGGGATTTTTGTGAAAACAAAGATTTGAAATAGTTTTATATTTAGAATTTTTTAGGTTTTAGGTATACCTACATATATAGGATTCGATATAAGAAGGCTTTACAGATCTTGCTGATATTTTGCTAAGGGCATGTTTCCCAATATCGGAGTGAAGTTCTTATTATAGTTAGGTATCCGATGCATACATTTTGGAACAGGTTCAACAATTCACAAGTTAAATTTCGCAGCAGAGCTCCCAAAATTTAGTTTCATATGCTTTGAACTAAAAGATAAACAGAGTACTTTTCTCCCTTCCGACTAACTGCCTGAACAGAATACAATGCTGGAACCGGAGCTGCAGACGGAACTGTGGAAGAGCTATCAAAAAGTGTCGTACTTTATTTTTTTTACGTGTCCACAATGCAGCTGTACAGCTTTGAAAGTATTTTTGAAGAAAAACAAACCAATATTCTTGTGTACAAGCGCAGAATTCACATTTTTTGTTTCCAATACTTTTCCTTTTAAAAAATATTTTTTTTTTTCGCGATACAAATAACCACAATATTTCTTTCCGACCCAAAAAGTTGTTTTTTTTTTTTCCTTCATACAATTTGAAACGTCAAAAGTGCCGTACGTGAAAAGTTAAAAGTAGGTGAACTCCACAGTACACATATAGAAGGTAATATCTTCCGCGTTTTCATTTTTGTTCAGTTCTGCGCATGTCTTGACGAGGGTCACTGCGATTCGGAAAGACTTGTGTTTTGTTTTTGTAAATTCTGACAGGCAGGTCACTGTAATTTTCGAAGATGCGCAATATATTACCTTCAATATGTGTACTTTGGGTGAACTCTTCCGTCTGCGGCTGCAGCTCCGTATGCGGCTACATTCCGTTGTGTTCGCAACATTGAATTTCTGTGTATTCAATATTTTGACAGCTATTCCAGCTCCGGTTGCGTCTCCTTCTCCATTCTGTTCAGGCAGTAACAGGACTCATAATAAAGTAGAATCACAGAAAGAAGAACGAAATAAAAGGCCCGTTCGTCTTTTCGATTACTTCAACATTCGTAGAATAACAATTCATTTTCGAAAAAGCGATTAAATAAAAAGTTAAATACTAAAACTTATTGAGGTGTTTACTTAAAAAAAAATTGTTTATTGTTGTTTTACCACTTAAAAAGCTGTCGGAAAATTAACTTCCTATTGGTCTGCAAATTGTAGACAAAATATCGTGTCTGAAATGGCATGTGTGCTATATTGAACAAAAATTCTTCGTAAAGTTATGAAATTCCAAACTGAATTTTCGTTGACTCTGTGAAAAATTCGTTGGACCAATGAAAAACTTAATTTAAACTATTAATAATCAATCAACTCAAAACATTCTTTTACTTGTCTATGAAATCTTTATATTTGTTTATAAGGTTTTTCGTGAATTTGAACTTCATATGGACGAAGTTTACTGTATTTAGTGAAATCAACGAAAAATAAATCTTTAATGAATGTAAGGGTTTTATGTTGACTAATAAGATAGTTTCACTAACTCAACGAAAATTTGTTCCTAAACAAAAATTTTTATAAATTAGAAACCAACGAATTTGAATTTTAATGAAAAAATCGTTGAATGAATGAACTTTTTCGTTATGTTATTATGACTGATGGTTCCACGACAATGAAGGTAATCTTTTGTCCTGTCATATTCCTTAGTTCTGTAAACCTCACATCGACAAAATTAGTCGAGAAACGTTAAAAAATTGAACAAAAGTCATTTAATTTGTTTTTTTTTTCATACATTCTTGATGTCATAGTTACACAACGTAGGCACTGGTTTCTAAAAGGAATGGAAAACGTAAAAATGAGAAAAAATGAGTGTCGAGTGGAGCGTTGAAGTAAGTAGGGACATAAATTTCAAAAACGTTCATCTTATGGGAACGCTGGTAGTTTTGAAAACATTTAGTTCATCTTTCCATCTTCAAAATTCTATTGTAAACATATTTTATTTAAGGAAAGAATGGTGGTAGCTACGTAAAAGTTTGTTTTGATGATTTTTTTTTTTAAATGTGTTTTTTTTTATTTATCAGCCGTAACAACCAAGAATCGGGGTCCGAATTTTGCTACTCTTTTAAAAAAAAGTATTTAAAAATAAATAAAATAAAACTTTTCAAATAAATTTTTCCTTTTTCAAAAAAAACACAAAAATAAATTAATTATTTTTTTAAAAAATAATTTTGATGGAGTAATTTTTGGTTTCGCATAAATAATAACCTTGAAACACCCAACCTGCATTCAAACGGTCTGGAATTAATTTTTGTTTTGTTTAAGTTTCTTTTACAATTGTACAACATGCATATATAATTAATTTATAAAATATATATTTATAATTTTTTATTTTAAATATTTATACATTTTATCCTAACAATATAGTATTAACACTAATTTTGAATTATATTACTATTTTATAATTTATCATTTTAGCTATACACAATTGTTGTTTTTTTTAATCAAAAATATAAATATACTTACAAAATAATAAAAAAAAATGAAAAAAAAATTACACAACAAAATTTATAATTGCATTTTTATAAAAGTTTTTTTTTTTTAATTTTTTAAATTAAATCAATTTAAACTTAAAGGCGTTGTTAAACAACAAATCAAAATTAAATAAGATGCTTATAACATAAAATATAGACTATACACATGGATTACATTATACATTTTATTTATATATATATATTTTTCTTATGGGTAAAAATATGTACATGTTTTTGTTGTTGTTAATTTCTCTTATCGGCTTTTGTTAGTTCTTTAGTATATTTTGCGATTATTCTCTGCATTTTTGTTTTTTGTTTTGAATAGCGAATTTTAAATTAAGAAATTTTTGAATTTTATTACATCTCATTGCATTAGAGATTTAAGCAAGAGCAGGGAATTCGCAAAAGCTTTTCTATATTACCAAACCACACCTTCATTTAGCATATTTTGCGGCTCAGAGAAATTACCAGATGTCATAAATTCAGGTGATCCACTGCGGGGTCCTCCTCCAATTCCACCACCACCACCATTGCCCATTATATGATCAGGTGGTGGTCCACCTGCACTGCCCATGTTCATTGATTGGGGGCCGCCAGCTTGATTTAGGAAATTAGATTCAGGTGTTAGACCGAATTCACTAACCATGGGTATTGGTCCGGAATGATCCATGGGTCCACCTGTCCATGAAGTGAAAAAAATTGAAAATATTTGTTTTAGATTGACTTTATGTTTTCTCGAGTACATTTTTTTTTTATAATTCAAGTAAGATTTGAGTTTTTAACTTTTGTAGTATCTACAAATTTATTGCAAATTGAACACGTTGCGTCTTTTTGTTCAAATTTTCGAATTAATTACGTGACGTTTGGATATATTTCGTTTTAAAAACGGATGCTAAGAGATCGCGTAATGTCACGCTGACATCCCGTTTTCTCGTCGCTTTATAAAACAGCCTTCACAAAACGTATTCCAAAGATGGTGCTCACATTGGCCTCACTTTCAGGCGACTTATTTTGATGTCTCTTAAAGTAGGGTACACATTATCGATCACGTATGACAGTCGGCTGACTGTCAGTCAATATCAAAAAATTTTGTGAGCATGAGCTTGCCTGACAAACCATCAAACAGAGTGTACACATTATCAGTCGTGAGCAAAACTGTGATACGTGATCGATAATGTGTACCCCGCTTAAGGCGAAAAAAGAGCTGAGTAAGGCAGAATTCTTTTTAAATTTATTTTGAAAAATCTTGCCATACTTGGCTATCTCTTTTCTGTCATCGAGAGATAGAAGTTAGATAAAACAAAGAGACGTCAAAATGAGTCGCCTGAAGTGAGGCAAATGTGAACACATTCAAACAGCATGAAACGTCAAAAAAAAAAAACAATTCTAACGAACCGGTTCAAACCAATTCAGATTAAAATCAAGCGCCACCTAGCGATCAAGGCTGATTTCCAATAGCGCGTTTGCGTTAGAGACGCTTACGTATACGTTTACAAGCTTTACGAACGCGTCGACATGAGAGACGACTTGCAGAGAACCTGAAAATCAAAATAAACCTACATAACTATAATTTCGAATTCCTTTCAACAAACTATTCCATTATTTTTTAAACAAAATCGATTTTTTTCTTTCAATAAAAGGAATTTGTCCAGAAAACCCGATTTTTTCTTCTAAATAAATCGATTTTTTTGTTGAAAGGAATTCGAACATTAGTTTAACTGTCAAAACGCACGCTAAAGTTGATTTTTTTCAACTTTAACGTCGAGGTAGCTTATGTTACGTTGGTTTGTGTACATGCTAATAGGTGATAATCGTAACATAATACCCAACGCGTCATTGTAAACAATTTGCTTAAATTGCTATGTGTGAGCTTTCGCGTTGAAAGAAAAATCTGTCAAAGCGACGCCCAACGCGGCATTGGAAATCAGCCTTCAATAATATGAAACATGGAAATTAATTCCGGGGACACTGAATTCATCGATTAAACAATTGATCAACAGAGACATCTGTTGTTCATTAATTTCTTCATATTGGGAAAACAGATCGACTGATTGACAGTCTATCGACCCGAGTATTTTCATGTTTAGACAACAAACAAACTCAAAACTGCAATAAATTTTCATATTAAAACGAATCTTACAAGAATTGTAAATGTTTTCACAGAATTTGAATACATTTTTGAATCAACTACAAATCAAATGTTGTAAAACCTAATAAATTTTTTGATAGTTAAAAGATCTATTTCCAGATCTATTTTCAAAAAAAAAAAATTGAAATCATTTTCTCTCACAACATTTAATCATCGTTATTCCTCACATTGCATAACATCGCTTGTCAAAACTTACAAACTCACCTGGTGTATTAAATGGCATTGGTCCGCCAGGATGTCCGGGAAAAAACGGTCCATCATGCGGATGAAATGGCGGGCCACCATATCCAAATTCAAATTTACCATCGGCACTGAAGTAGGGAAAACCAGGAGGTCCATCATCCATACCGCCGGGTGACAAATTCATTGGGAAACCGCGCATTTTTCTCGCTCCACCAAAGAATGGCGGTCGACCCATGCTGGTGATTTGTTTCATTCGACGTTCTTTTGATCGTTTGTTTTGGAACCAAACCTGTAATAAAACAAAAAAAATATTATTAAAAAACATAAACTATAATTTTATCCTTTATTTGATTTTATTTCTCTTGTTTAACCGCAGTATTGGGGTAGTGTAATCCAGGACCGCATTGCATAATGTCTTAAGCATGGCGCCTGAACACCACAGAGTTAATTTTTCCTCTTAAAAGGTATGTATTTCTGATTTGAAATATTCTAACATTGCCAATGCCAACATATTTGGTGGAGAAACGGCTAGATAAACGTTTTAGCAGCTCCTTTTGTTGTATACCGAACGCTTTGACATTTTTTTTGTTAAAGTCAGTGTGAATTCTAAAGATATACCAATAAAAACGTTGATTCAGGCTCTGTACGAGGATCAGGTGCTACCCTGTAGCTGAGGTAAGTAAAAAGAAATTAACCCATAAACGGTTTCGACAAACTTAATTCAGGGCAAACCACAGAAAGCACGGAACTGAGTAAACGTTTAGAACCATCATGATCAAAGAAGTTTTTTTTTTTTTATTATTGACTCTTACGAATGATGGTCTTTAAAATATTTTTATGATCCTTCTCGCCCTTTTTTCTATGTACCTTCTATAAATGTATAATAATAATATACATAGGTGTTTCCTCTGTGTCCCGTAAGTGGCGCGAGTCGTTTTTAAAAAAGATTATAAAACTTTACGATGCTGCAGAAGTCGATAATTGTTCCTCTTCTGCGACAAAAGGGATATTCATTCCACAGAAAAAAAAAAAAGAAAAGTGAAGAAACAAGGGATTTCCATTGAAAAAAAAAAGAACATCAAGTCAAGGAAAATTATCGCGATTATGTTCGGATTGTGTCCGAAACCTCAATTCGATGTTGAAGATTATGTTCAGAAATCCAGGGCTTCTTCTCCATCTCATCGTCATTGATGGGACTACTTGGACTATATTAGTCGTTTCGTTTGGTGGTTTGGTTGTTCATGGTGCATCTTCCAGCTAGCTCTTAATATTTTTTTAATGGCGCGTCGAAAATATGTTGGCCTGATTTACGATCATGTGGTCTTAAAAGTTTGTAATCTTATTCTCTCATGTGTATTTTTGTTTGCATGAAGGTTGTGGTGGTAAAAAAAAAAAAAAAAACAATTTTATTTTTTTCAAATTAGTTCAACTTGAAATACTATAGTAGATACAAAAAAAAACATCTTTATCTACTATATCGGTATCTACACATAGTTAAATATACCTTTGTTTGTTTGATGGATGTTTTTGACCTGTTTTCTATTCTGAACGTGAAAGATTGATATTTCGCCAATATGCGGGATGAATTTGTATACTTTTTTTAAGGAATATTTTTTCTAAGTCATATTGAATAATAATTTGGAAAGAGTAAAATTTAATGCTCTTAATATAGGAAAAAATAAAACTTTCAATAAATTGATAAACAAATATACAAAGAAGTGCTGTGGAAAAGTGCATTGGAAAATTGCCAAAGTCATTGTTAGACTTTAGCAGGGTAACTGTTATATCATAATTGCAAAACTGCAAAATTTTATTTTTTTTAGAAGATTGTTATCACACTGAATGTAAGTCAGTGGGTTGTTATGTTTTTCCTTAGCTCAGTTTCGTGATAGTGTATGTGTACTGGCCCCACTGATTTGAAAAAAAAAAAAAACAGCCATAAGCCCCGTATAGTGACAATCTTTGTTGAACATAGTATATAGACCATTCGCTGTTTTACATTTCGCAATGTTTTGTTTTGCAATAAAATTATTTCGCATTTAATTGTTTGGCAATTTTTTTTGAAAAGTTCTTATATCAAGTTCTTATTCCAAGGTCATGGAATTGGAAACGCTGATAAATTATCAGGTTAAGAAATATCTCGAAGATCGAAAGCAGCAATAGGTCCACTGCTGATATGATCTGATGGTTTATCTCACCGAACAGGGGAACAAATCTTTACATCGTTTCGGAGAAAGTAAGATTATTGCATTTGATATTTCAAAGGAATTTGATAAAGTCTGGCATCTTGCTCTCTTATCGAAAATGCATGCTTTCGGTATTGATGAATCACTTCTTCGTTGGATTAGAAACTTTCTTTCGAACCGTTCTAAACAAGTTGTATTGGACGGATTCAAGTCTAAAATCTACAACTTAAATGCTGGTGTGCTCCAGGGCTTCTTCTTCTTCTGATCCAATCTTCTTCTAATCCAATAAATTGTTTCGCTGAAAATTGTACCCTTAGCTTTTCATATTCGTTTCCAGACTCACATCCCTGCTTATCGGATGGAACTGCAACAGCAAAATATGATTAGTTCGTTAAATTCTGATTTATATAGCATTGTTCAATGGGGAATAAAAAACATACTCGACGTTGCCAAAAATTCCGCAAGATGTCTAGTCTAGATTTCCTTTGAAGATGCAAGAATTTTTTGTTCCCCTTCTGATCTGGCTATTTTCTATAAAAGTTATATACGTCTAAAGCTTGAGTATAACTCCCATCTTTGGGCTGGTGCTCCAGAAACTTCTTCAAATTGATTGGAGATAGGAACATTATAGATTAATTTACATCCCTCGAACACCGTCGTAACGTTTCCTGTCTCTCTCTTTTATTGTTATTTGTATGGTCAGTGCTCTGGTGAAATAGCCAGTTGCATCCCCCCCCCCCCCCCTTAAACAATTCAACCATAATACTCGCGCTTCTAGAAATCTCCATCAGTTAACCCTTGAGCCCAATTTCGGGCGTACTGTCAAATTCAGGGATTCGTTCTTTACGCGAATGTGGAATGCTCTTCCAAGCTCCCTCTCATTGTGATATTCAGAAATTTAGGACCAATGTACACCGGCATCTCCTTTAAAATCCCATCCCCCTTACCTAATGCTCGCACTGTGTCTCTGACATATTAAGGGTACCGAAAGCCCTTGATTTCCCGTGAATTTTAAAAATAAAAATAAAAATTGTTTCACATAGTCATCATTTGGCAAATTTTAGGTACATCGAAATTTTAATCTCGAATTTCAATATTTCGGTAATTGTAATAATGTATTTCAAAATTTCGCATCTCGTTATTTAGCATTCTTCTAACTATTTTATCGCAATTGATTATTTCTCTACTATTTCGCTTTTTATTACTTCGCATATTACTATTTTGGATGGTATTATTCAACTTTTTAATTTTTTGGCTTTCGATATTTAAGGTATACAATTCAAAATCAAGAAGCAACTTCAATTAGCCCCTTGCATTTTTTTCTGGCGGGCTACCTAAACTTGATTGTTTTTAATAGTCTTCCCATGAACCTGGAAGTGTACAAAAACTTTACAAACCTTTGCTAGTGTATGGACACCGAAGGGCGCCATTTGACTGACAAATAATTTTAAATCAATGTTAATTAAAATGCTTAATTCTTGATTTAATCGGACTAAGTTTCATTACAAATTCAAACCCAATACGTCTGCTACGCCCCCAATGCCACATTGTATGCATATAGTAATGTAATGAACAACCTAGAATTTAGAGAGCATTATATGAGAATTCAAATTTAGTTAGCTATGACCTAACCAGGCAAAACTAAACGCACCAATCTGCTCCTTTAAACAGACTGTGGCAAAGAAAATTCTTGAAAAAACAAATGTTAGGTGGATTGTACTCGACTCTTGCACAAATACCAAAAAACTTTGGCCGTGTTTTGACAAGGAAAAAACAGATAGGATCTTGACACTAAATAAGAAAGCACTGTACTCTCTCGTAGGTACAGTTACTAGACACAATCTGCTGAAGAATCACAAGAAAAAACTGAGGCTCAGCACTCTCGCAACTAAGAAATAAACACCTTGGAAGCTACTTCTTTAATAACTTAGAAGAGCTCTCCAACTTATCTGGTGTAAAATTATCGAAATTCATTAATGCCTCTAGATGGCTGAATAATCCATGAAAACTTTTATAAGGGATCTATATTGGCCTATAAGTTTGATAGGGACAAGATCCTCTATCAGCCCAATAACCTAACCTAATAACATAATCTAGCTATGGCCTATTGTATTCTGAAACAAGAAAAGCGATGAAGAATAAAAGTTTTTTGTTTGTAAAAGTTTTAAAATGAGTTTGCAGGCTTTTGTCGTGTTTTTGCAAAAAGAACTTTTGAAAAAATCTAAAGCTGAACTTCATTCTGTGTTCAAGTAACTTCGTTAGCCGAAAATTAAAAATTTCGTTTGAATTTATTCGTTGTTCGTATTCGGTTTTATCGCTTAAACGGTCTGCGGTTTTGTTAATCGAAAATCTAAATTCAGCAAAAAATAAAAATTTGGTCTTTTTCAGAAAGTTATCAAGATCATTTGTTTTTTTTTTTAATCTTTTCTTTAAAGTTCTAATGGAGTGAAAGTTGATTGCACAGTAATTATTTGACAATGATTTTTTTTTAAATTGCTTAACCTTACTAAACTAAACAAAATGTTTCTTTTATCGATTTTTGTCAGTACCTAACAAAAATGGTAGCTGAGCTCCATACATGAAAATATCTAGGTTAATTTTCAAACAATCGTTTATAAAATTAAAACAAAATAATTTGTTAAGCAATATTGAAAAAAAAAAAACTTTAAAGCATGCTATTAAAATCAAACTCCCACACTGACCACAAAAGTAAATAAATCAATAGCTTTGGCATGTCAAGCTTTTTCTTACCAAATACGTGAGAGTACGGCTTTTATGTTCTTTATCTATACCCAAGTCGTAAATGTACGTAACTTAAAACCGCAGCAATGTCTACAACATCATCGCATTTGGCGCGGGCCAAAAAAACAAAACAAATCTTGAATCCATTCATTTACAAAACTGAGACAGACAATCATCAAATGGCTCAAATGTGAGATCATTTAATTTAACGATCTCGATCTACATAAGTTGAAGGGGAACTTAACAAAAAATAAAATAAAAGAGAGCATACCTATAAGCCTTTCATGAAATAAAACATTAAAATTAAAAAAAGGCAGCTAACGACTTTTGTAGAATTTGAAAGTGGCGCCAAGATAATGTGTCACGCGTGGTATGTTTGGAGTTTCAAAAGTCTGAAACAAACAAAATGAATGACACTGTTCAAGTTGTGATTAAATATCATTGTAACAGTATCTGTCTTATTTTTGATTTAATTTTTGTATCAGCTGTTTATATCGCCTAAGAATTAAGCCGTAAGCGAATGGGATTAAAGGCGCGTTTAATAATAATAATTTTTGACATTTATGAGGTTAATCTGCACGTGGAAATGTCAAATTTTAACCCAATTTACACACGTCCTTAATAAATCTCTCGATGTTTGGGAAGATAAATTTGTGGGTATAAAAACTAAACAGATAAAGCTGAAGTGCGTATTGTACTTACAATCCTCCATCCTACCAAATGTAAGAAGGCATGTGTCCTTTTTTTTAAACCTGAGTTCTCTTGATATTCCACACATTAGTACCTAGGTATTTGGTTAAGTAAGGTCTTGTGTGGATTGGGTTGAATTCGCGTTAAATTTTATCCGAAGATTAATTTTTGACACTAATGAGGTGAATCTCTATACGAAGAAATGTCAAAATCTTATCTCGAATGAAATTTATCGAAATTTTAACCCAATTAGCCCACGGTTTCCTTTTACACAAGGCAACTGAGTTTCCAGCAACAATCAGTTCATAGCCGAGAAGGGAAGGAAGAAAAAGGGGTTAACAAAATCTCCCGGTCAACCAATTCATGAGATTTTTTTGACATTTCTCTTCAAACTACGTTTGTGTGCGTTCAACCAAGGTAGCTTAAAAGGAAAATAAGCAAACCTATTTGGGTTTTGTTGCTTGCGTGTGAAAGGTACAAGAGATTGTTTAGGAAATTTAAAGAAAACGTCAAAAAATCTCCAGCAACTAGTGTCTTCGTGTGAAAGGGGACTAAAGTTATCGCAAGCTGATCTAGTTGCTTTTGGATTAAAATTTCCATTTAAAATTTTATTCAAGATTAAATTTTGACCATTTAGATGAAGAGATTCACCTCATTAGTGTCAAAAATTATTCTTCGTATAAAATTTAACGTGATTTCAACCCAACATAGAATAAAAAAGAATATGAAAAACAACTTCGAAAGAAATTACGAAACTCATGAATACTTAAAAGTACCTATAACACCAATTTACCTTCAAAAGTTTGTCTGTTTTCAATTCCCTTGGATTGGTACCACTAAACCAGTTACAGAATTCAAAGCAAAGAATTCTATTTAATTCCAACTTTCTTCTAAAATTTCAAACCGATATCTTAGAGAAATAAAGTTCAAAATTCCACAATCAAATAAGACTTCGTGCAATTTATTTGAAATTAATACGATAAATTCATTTTATTGCAAAAAGAAAAAACACGCACAAAATCACCTTCGACAATTTTATTTATCACCTTCGTGATAGCGTAATAGCTTTCAACGCCTTTCCACCACACAAAAAGACCATTCAATAAAAAAAAATTGAAAATAAAAATAAAAACAAAAATAAAAGATAAAAAGTGCCATTAAAACTTAAATCCTATTTTTCATTCACTCCTCTATGGTCAAATGGTTGAACTGTCAAAATTGACATCCAAGAAGAAAAATGTTAATTATCTAACACCCAGGAGGTGGTCTTTATGTGGTAAGCTGGCACTCTGATGGCAGGCTGCTCAATGTAGTTCCACACCATCACATATAGCTACATATGTAGGTACAACTTGAAATCGAAGACATTCACTGTATAGCGCAGACAAACCATTTCATTCGATTTGAAATGAATTCGTTTCGCCATAAAATGTCGGGAACGTCAGGCGTTTTGTTTGTGCGCTATATGAGAAGAAAATCATCAGCATCAAGCCAGCAACGACCATACATGAACTTTCGAAGCGTTGAAGGCATACAAGTATGGTCTATCAAAGTCAGTATAAATTGGCATGGTTACCATCTGTTCTGTATTTTATTTGAAATTTATTTATAAAAGTTTTTGATGGAAACATTTTGCAGAAAGGCAAATTTACTACCTATTGTTAATATGATTTTGAAATTTTGATTTTGTCAAATGTTAAAATGTTATACCACGTTTCCATTAGAGCAAATGAGGTATTTTCGTTGAAAATTTCGAAATTCTAGTCGAAATCATATCATTTCAAAGAAATTTGCATGAAATTCGATAGGAAATTACGTAAAAACCTTATGATCTGAACACAACTAAATGGAATCCATTCAAAGTGGAACCCATTTTAAATGACAGAATTCAATGTGTAAAATATCAAAAACGTTCGATTGACAGCCGGAACTGTCAAAAAAAATTAGCAAATTCTGTAATTTGCAAAACTATTTCAGTTTTCAGCTTTAAAGCGATTTTTTTAAAATCTTTTTTGAAATATGGTCACCGTATTTATAGGCTAAACCTTACCTAGATGTTCTTCAGAGATTCTTCATCATAAGTATCTATGCATTCTACAAATTATTATAGGAAAGGAAGAAGTTGAATGGGTAACTTCGAGGTTAATATTTTTTTTTAACCAAAAAGAAGAGTAGGTACAGGTGGTGTACCTACCTTCCTACATGTACCTAGCTTGAGCGGTTGTTTTTGTTGAAATATACGAATGATGTTATAAGATCCCGCTGAAAGGTTTTCGGTTAAGCGTTTGTTAATTCGTTGAGGTATCCTAATTTTTTTTTTTGTGAGTATGTGGTTTCCCTTATTCTTTTTGTGTGGTTTGAAATTGACTTTGAATGACGTTGCAAAAACTGTCAGAGCAAACGCCCCCATCATTATATTTGTAATTTAAGAAAAAAAAATATGTTTACTTTCATTTACTGCCGAGTTGCAGCCGTTTGATAGAGTCGGCGACCCTTGGCTATTGTTTTTTTTTTAAATAGAAAATTAGACAGATAGGGTTTGTTGGTGCGCCAGCCATTGTTTATTATTTTGAAATGATCACTGTTTTCGTAATTGGGTTGTTTCGGTAACGTATATGCATCGACGTTATTGGTTATCGGGGAAGTATTTAAAGGTGGGTTATTGGTAGAAATCGACATTTTTAGTTGTGATGATTACGTGGTTGATAATGTTCTTTTTTGGGGATATTAATTTGGATAAAGATGCTGCCAAAGTTAAGTCCGATAAGTAAAGTCTTGGAAAGGGGTCTCTTCCCCCAAATTTCAGTTCTTTCTAAATTTACTCAGTCTGCACGGCAAGTACCTACCTACCGTACCTGCAGATGCGAAACAGTGTGAACAAAATTCGAGGTATTAATTAAGGGGAAATGTTTTATGATTGTTTCCAAATGTTCAATAAATTCTCTGTTGTATATTTAGAAAAATGAGATTTGTTGAGTTGTGTCATTTTTCTTCCAAACCGACGATATGTGGTTTTCGTCATACCGTCAAATATTGATTATTTTCTTTTGTTTTGCTAAATGTACTTCTTCTTTATACTCTTATTAAGTAGTTTGCCTTTAATCTCGCCTATTATTAAACAATGAGGTTTTAAGTCGGGCGCCACTTGAAAAAAAAAAAAATATCCCAGAAAATAATTCTTGCAGTTTTGTTAAGCTCATATATATGATCATAGTAATCATTCCTCATGCTGACACCAGGTTTTGATGTCATTTCCTTATAATAACGATGTTGTATTAACAAGAATTATAGACATCTTTCTTCTCGGAATCATGGAATTTTTTTCCAATCGTCCTAAGAATTTATTTTTTTTTCTTTCTATCCCTTTTTCCCATAAAAAACATATTTTTCTGACAGGTTTAAATTGGGAATTTTGATAAAAAAAAGGATGCCTTAGTTTTGAAACTCAACATCCTTTGATGTATTTTTTTTTTTTTTTAACCATGGGAAAATCCAAAGAGTATAAGTCACTCAAATCTCTCTCTTGCATTTATGTAGCATGACAAGTTAACTCCTTCCAAGAGACAAGCCCCTCTTGATGTTATATATATTTGTTTTTGTATTCTCCATTCCAAGCAACCAGACGTGTCATGTTATCCCATATAGCAATGGCAAAGTAGCAGGTGACAGCGGTATGTGATCTTCACACATTCATCCTGTCTCTGATGTCAAACGGAATAAGCTTGACAAAAAAAAAGAGCTCAGTAAAATAAAAATATAAAAAAAAAAGATAACACAGAGTCTCAAAAAGCAGTTCTTCGTTTAAGTATCAAACAGCAGGAGCGCGCACAAGCAACATCACAACTCACGACAAACACATATCACCCAAAGACCCGAAAGGAGTAGCGCATTCATCGAGCCTGGGTATAGGTATATGATCCACAGGGAGCTGTGACTGTCAGATTTCCCACATCCCATTCGAAATATCTAAATGTTAGAGAAGATATTCTGTACCACCACATTATTGGTTGACTGCGCTCTGCGATGCGACACATGATCCCTGCCCAAGACACACGACATGGGATTCTTTGATCATAGCCGCATCAAAGGAGGCTGACACTGTCTTCTACCACTCTCAAGGTATTGCATGACACCAGCAGCAGCAGCGTGTTCCTTTTCCTTTTCCTGTTCCATCAGGGCAAGAGCATGGCGGTACATCGTGTAGAACACATCAAGGCACCTCTACCTACATTGTGTTGTGTAAAACATTTTGTCCACAAGATTTTTTTTATGAGTCATTTGTCGTCGTCGTTGTTGTCATGTTGTCGCTGTCAGTCGCGGGAATCTGGGAAGCTGAGATGAGTCTTGTAGTCCGAACGCAGTAAAGAATAATTTTATATTTATGTTGTTGTTGTGTTTTTTTTTTTTTTAATATTTATCGGAAGAAAGATATGTATGCAAAACAGTTTTATAAGCCATTAGGATGGGAACTACAAAAGATACACATGTATAAATCGATGTAATCATGGTTTGTTGTGGTTAGGTACCTTCTTTTTTGCCTTGCGTCGAGCCATGGTCAAAAGAAGAGTATCGGCCGTCGTCTGTCGTACAAGTGGTGGTGGTGATCTGTGAATGTTACATAAATTTTCCAGTTATGGTCATCGATTGTTTTTTTTTCATTGCCAGTTTAATTTTTAAGTCCTTCTGTCAGAGGGATGTCATTTTGGTACCCTAATTGATGCAACATGCAACAAATTAGTTATTTTACGACATTTTTGTTGGTCCATTATTGTACTGAGATTTAATGGTATTTTTTTTTCGATTCAAATAAAGTCAATCGGGCTAAGAAGCTGCATGTGTTTGTTTTACATTTTTCGACAAATTGTCAGAATCAAATTAGCTACTAGCAACGGTGGATATCAATAAGTGGCATGAATAAAGGACATTTTAAACATAAACTTGAGAAATTTAGACTCAGCTGCACATTTTACTTCCTTATGAATTTATAATTTCATTTCCAGCTCAATCAAATAGTTTTTTGTTTGTTTTTAGCGCCATCTATGATAAAACTTGCAAGTTTTTTATTTGCGTGCACTTTTTACTTACGAGTAACAATAAATATATTGTGTAAGTGGAGACAGAATATTTATGTTTAAAGTTCTTATATAGTTAAAGTTGTTCCTATACCCAAAACTGGTAATGTTGCCATGTAAACCTGAAAGATCTCAGACCTATCAGCTTGAAGAACAAGTATTGATAAGAGATTTATGTCTACGTCCCAAGACAAATCGATGGACACATGCTCTGCACACACTACGGGTGCGAACCATCGAATATTCCCTTCTCCATAAAGAATTGTACTATGGTTGCCTTCCTCGATATATAGAAAGCGCTTTTAACAATGATGACACATCTTCAACCACATCTGCACTCTCATCTCTGAATGTACAAAGATAGTTCGCTTCGTGATTTGATTAATCAAATGCTGACCAGCAGAATTATTAATTCAAAAATGGACGTCTTTTCCCCAAGAAGATTTGTCAGTATAGTAGAGGTATACCACAAGGCGGTGTTCTTTCTCCCCTGCTTTGGAACACTTGGTAGTAAATGAGCTGCTGTCCTGCCTGGAAGCTGAGAGTTACAGGGTGATTGCCTTTGCGGACGACGTTCACGCTTCTATTATATAACATAAGGAAAGCATTCTAATATGTTGAAAGAACTTTTATAAAATGCTTTAAATTTGCTGATAAAGTGGGCAGATCGGTGTGAACTAGTGGCCAACCTCTCATAATACTGATCCTGTTCTCTTATTTTTGGAAATACGAAATTCATTATATAGATTCTCCTTCTAGGTAGGCATACCACTAACTTTTTCAGACGAATCAAAATACTTGGGCCTTATTTTAGATAAGAATTTAAGCTGGAAACTTATTTAAATGAAAGAGTAAAAAAGGACACAGAGACTTTTCTAATACAATAAAATGTCGTTGGAAATTAATGGCGTTTGCAATCCGACATTACTCATTGGCTATACACTTCCGGTAATTGTATTGATTCTAAACTAAAATATGGTGTGACAGTATGGCGGACCGCTCTAGATAAAACAACAAACAGTGGAAAACTAAACAAGGTCCAACGCTGAGAATGTAAGTTTATGTATGGGTGGATAGGATTATCAGCACGACTCTCTCCGTCGCACTTGACTTTCTGTTCCGTCTAACACCCCTCGGTACTTTTTTCAAACAAAAACTTGCCAGTACATGCACAATTATAAGTGCCACACTAGATCAGCGCAGGGCCTGTAGCAAATTCAATCAAGGGTCCCTTGGATTGTTTTAGGTTATCAAGTATATGGTATTAAATAACACAAAACTGTTACAAACAAACTTTTCCTGAATTAATTTGCTCAAATTAATAAATAATACCATTATTATTGACTTCTCAGAGGTGATTAAGACGTTGTTGGCTCATCGTGTTCCTCAATTCATTTTAACACGATTTATTTTTAAGAAAGATCGTTCACCATACTACAGTTGGTGATCATGAGAGACAAATAAATGCGCAACGCATTTTCAACGTTCGGGAAAAAAGATTGTAAAGAATCATTTATCAAAAGCTTCAGTTCCGGAGCCTCATGATTCTTGCTCTCAATAATACTAGTCACATCGGAACTGAGCATTTCAGCGAACTAAACTAATTTGTCACCCACGCTGTTCTCCAAATCATCTGCTTAGCCACTTAGGATGATTGCAGATTTTTCCAAAATCTCTTCTGTTGGAAGAGATTTTAGCACTCGGAATTTTACGAAAACGGCAGCAATTTTTACCTAAAGCGGTGAGTATCTACGTTAACAATGGTGACAATAAACACCTGAATTTCATATCGTTGTCCAGGTGTTTGATTTTCAACAGAACGTCGGGTGTAGTTGAGCCGCTATAGTTGTCCTATTTTGTATTTCGTTTCCTACGTCTAGAAGTTTCTTGCTGATATGCTTCACAGCCAGTCAGATCTTTGGCTTTTGCCTTAATATCTGAAAATGTAGATTGCATTGCTTGGTCCATGTAATGATTCATGAAGGGCGTATCCAGTGTAAAGGTCTTGATCATCTGATTGCAGCGCAGTATTAGTCGCTTGCGAACGTTCTAAGATTCTTTTCCACAATATTATTATTATTATTTGGTTTAATTTTATTGAAAATGAGGTCTTGAGGTTGCATATAATTTGAATTTGATGATAAATAGCTTTCTGTTCCTTACAATGCGATCAGGCAAAGAGCTTCCTTGCCATTTGATAGTCTGTCTGCCTGCTTAGAAAAAAAATATTTTCACACTTCAATCTAATCTAAATACTTTTTATGGTCAGAAAACACTGATGCGCTGGGCCCCTAAATGAGCGGGGCCCGTAGCCGGCACTGACAACCATTCATCTTAAAGCTTCAACGCAGTGGATCAATACTGAAATTGGCCACTCAACCATCCTGAATTTATTCGGATCAATACCAAGAAAAATAGACTACACCATTCAACAATTATAGTTCGATAAAAATTTCCAGGTTACTATCCCTTGAAGATCTATTTGGGAGGACTTGACATTCCTGAAAGACGAATCGATCTATTTTTATGCTGATTGACCAAAAACTGTTGATGGGGTTGGTGCAGGTGTGTACTAAGAAAGACCAGTGCCAGTAGCGCGTTGCAAAGAAAACGTGACATCAAATAATAGTTATATTTTCATCTTCTCCAGTTAAGCTGATGAACTCGCAAAAAATTGAGCAACACTACGTATTTTGCTATAATAGATGAAATATAGGTATACCCGTCAATAAAACAAATCTGGCTACAGCTGAATCTGGAGCACTCTAAGGGTTTGTTATCTCTAAGCGGATTACACATATCAGCTTCGTAATAGGTCTCATAACTGAATACTATCTAATATAGGGAAGCATGCAACGAGGCCCGAAGTATTCTCGAACGATTTCTGCAGAAGCTGTATGGACGAGGAAGAGAAAAAAAATCGATTCCTGATATTATCTGTACATGTTCTGCTCTATTTTAGAGACTTAGGCTCCATCTAGGAGAGTTTTTCTATAATGATCTTATTGATCTGGCAAATATAGAAGTTAGTAGTATCGCACGCTTCATAAAAAGCTGTAAATGGTTCAACGAGTAGGGAGAAACTCTACTTGATTCATGTGGTATGGGTTGGGTATCACAAAATGGACTAACTTATGGTCTATGTGCGTTAAGCATTCACGCTAACAGTCACGCTAACGGCTAACCTAACCATTGTTGTACCTAACTTAACCTAAAGCATAAACGAACAGATTATTTTCGTATATGTTCATATGTATGTAAATCTCCGAAATGTGAAAATTCTTGAATTTATGGTTAAAATCTGGAATTTTTCAGCAATATTGGTAGACTTCAGTGAAAAATGTTTTGTTTTGATAGTTCATCCCGGTCCCGGACTTTTACCATCAAACATTTAGTAGATAATTTCACTGACAGACAGAAAATAATGCGCTATATTCATTTTAATACTGCAATTACCTATACAAACAAATATAATACATATATAACCAACTCGTTGACTTCAAGTAAATTTTACACATCTGTGGGTTAATCCTATATTATAAGCGAGGAACGGAGGGTAAGCCACTTCATCTTATTTAATTTGACTCCCGTGTAAAATCTGCTGAGCCATAAAAAAAAAAAAAAAACCAATTAGCCTAGCATTTAGAAAAAAAAAAATAAAACTAAATATTTTGTTCTTTTTATTTTTATAAGCAAAACGGCGTGTTCAACGTGGACTGCGAAACACTGCGAAACACTTGGCAATTTGCATCGCATTCATACATCATATCACAGAAACCTGTCACTGATTTATGACAGGAGTTTTTTTTACCTTCCATTCCCATAAGTACCTAGGAATTTGTGAAAAAAAAAAAAAAAAAAAAAAAACACTGCGTGTTGACCCCCCAACCCAACTCTTGTAAGTAAGGTGGTTTTCGATAAGCACCTACAGCTCTCTCATCTGAAGTGTAAAATGGTAACTTGTGTGTAGTGAGTGTTTATTGCCCGCGTGCAAAGCTGTTGGATGTCATGTCATGTTATGTCAGGCTGCGGGCAACAACGACGACAGTTGATGAATGTCTATTTATCTCTCCTTCCGTCGAAAGTCCAACCAAACAGAAACCTAACGATAAAAAATGTTCACAAAACTTCTATGCCCAATAATATATACAATATACATACATCTATCTACAGAGTTGTTAACTAGACTTCCACAGAAAAAGCTGTGATAAATCAAATCCCAAACTAACTTCTATAGATACAAAAAAAATTATATTCAAACCTAAAAAACTTCCAGATATAAATTCACGAACAAAAATGATGGTTTTATAGACAACAACTTTAACAATCGTTGACGAGGTGGAGGTCTCATAAAATTGAAATCTTCCTGACATAATATGCGATAAATAGTTGACCAGATGATCACCGAAGACGACGCAACGCAACGCAACGACGCGACATAAAATAGCCTTAGTCGGCTTTTTATAACAAACACGGTCACGTACAATTTTGGTAACAGCAAACTGAACATCCGTCAATTTACGCCCCGACCAGACCGATGAGCGACGATTATAATGATCGTCGTATAGTCGTCATCATTATTTTTATCTCTGCTCCGGTGTTTCGCATTTCCAAAGGACTTGTCTGCCTCCGTTTACTTTAATTTATATAATTTTTTTTTTCGAAAAACAAGAGGGTGGCAGCAGCAGCAGGGGGTGGGGAAAAAAATAACTCCTTCAACAAAATTGGGAAACATATAATTTTGATAAATGTTCCTCTATTTCTACCTACCTTCAGAAAATTCGAGCTTAAAAATGTAGCGGAAATGAAAGGAATTGCACTGAGACTGACATGAACGATCGTTTAAATTGATCGAGCGTTACTGAATGACCTAAGCCACTGACCAATACGCTCGGCTCGGTGTTGTTCCAGAGCCGACAACCAATTCTAATTGGATGTTGAAAACCCGCAAAGTGCGGCGATCGAGGATGACGCAGATTAACAAAATTGCTGCAATTTCAAGAATGAAACTTGACGATGAGGGACTGGTGCACTCTCACTGTATATCCATTTGTAAGTAGGTACGTGACGTAGATGGGTCAATCGATAGTTGTTGACTGCCATCATCATCATCAGAGATGATCTTTGAGATCTTGATCTCAAATGTTTTGACAGTAATTGGGTAATAATGTGATGAAAGGTTTTTTTTGACTTAAAATTATCTTGGTCTGTTTGGAAATTGGGATGATTTGAAAATAATTTACAGACGATATAATTTACTGTCGAAACAAACAGTTTTACGAGAGGTATAATATTTTTTTGTAGAAAATGCTCTACGAAGTGCATAGAGAAGCATTTGTACACAATAGGTAAATGGGAAGAAAGTTCAACACATTTTTTGGTAGACCACAAAACTACAGCTTGAAGTAAAAATTCTTTGGATGCGTTGATAGCTAAATTTCAAGGTCGAATTTCAGCGTAGTAAAATCGTAACTAAGGAACTAAACGCTGACATCATTGTCTGGCTAAATGGGTGGATGATAAAGTAAAAAGAAAAAAAATGTATACACTACACACCCTAGCCTTTTGCCGCATCTTATGCAAAATGCCCTATAAAAAATTTAATAAGAACATTATGAAAAATGGACTGCCTGAACAGAATAGAACGCTGCAACTGGAGCCGCACCTGCAACTGGAAGAGCTATCAAAAAGTGTCGTACGTTATTTTTTTTACGTGCTCACAATCACAATACAGCTGTACAGCTTTGAAAGTATTTTGAAGAAAAACAAAACAATATTCTTGTGTACATAAGCTCAGAATTCACATTTCGTATTTCCAATATATTTTCTTTTAATTAATAATTTTTTTGCGACAAAAATAACCACAATATTTTTTTCCGACACAAACAGTTGTTCTTTGTCTTCATACAATTTGAAACGTTAAGAATGGTGTACGTAAAAAGTTTAAAAGTTGTCGGCTACGTTGCGTTGGGTTCGCAACATTGAGTTTGTATGTATATTCAGTATTTTGACAGCTATTCCAGCTGCGGCTCCAATTGCAGCTCCGTCTCCATTCTGTTCAGGCAGTAAAACTGTAGTGCTGCATTTCATACTTAAAAATATAAAATTTCCCGTTTTCTTTGGGTAATTGAGACAACGCCCATTCCAGGTGCCAAAAAACATGGTCAGAATAAATTTTGTAGAAAATTTTATAAGCAGTTTTTTTTTTATATCAAATAATAGGACAAAAAGTTTCTAAGTCAAACACGTAAAAGACCAAAAAAAAACTACATGTTCTTGCCGCTAGAGCTCCCTCGGATTCTTGGGAATCTTTGTACACTTTTTGGCTGAACACAATGTCTTGCTGCAACTGGAATTGGAGCAGCAGCTGCTTTCAAAAAATTTCGTACGTAATTTTTTTATCTGCCCACAATGTGGTGTAAAGCTTTTTGACATTTGATTTTATAAAGTTTGTTTATGAGGTTCCACAAAACATCCCTCTCACTAACCATTTTGTATAATTGTTTCTGATCCGTCAATTATTTAATTTGATTTTATTTTGAATTTTAACACAAATGGGGTTTTCCAAAGGTAAAAAAAAAATCAAATTTTGTTTGATCCAGATCTGTCAGAACACCGATTTCGACAATTTTCGTCTTCCAATGGGCAAACAAAAATGATGTTTCTCGGAAAAAAATCAATTTATGAGAACTGATTTTTGCTGCAGATCTACCCCTCTTTTTACTTACACCACTACACACCAGTACAATTGACAGCTACCTTGACAACATAAGATCCACAGATACGAATATACACTTATACCATGACAACAAAAAAAAAAAATTAATCTAAAATCGTACTTCATTCGCCACATCAAAAATTGAATTTTAGGCAGAACTGAATTTACCAAAGGAAAACCCCAAAAGAAACACAAAACCAAAATGATTGACAGCTAAAATTTGACATTTGAGTTGAAAGGAGTTTGAACTTCATTTCAACCTCTATGTTTAGCAGAATATATTCGTTCATTTCTGAAATGTCAAAATTGCTGCACAGCAAAAGTTAAAAGTTCGCGAAGCTTTGCGGCTTCGACTGCATCTCTGCTGCAATTGCGTTCCATTGTGATCGTATTACATATTGATTTTGTGTGTATTTAATATTTTTGACAGATATTCCGACTGCGACTCCGGCTGCGGCGCTGTCGCACTGTGTTCAGCCACTAAGCCGTTCACGGGATCAATATTTTAAAATCAATTTTTTTATGTACAAGGCCGTAATCCGAAATCTAATGTTACAAATCTGAACACTATAAAATATTCTACCACACGAAACAAAAAAAAAAGAGAAAATCCACACTTAGGGATCCCAGATAATCTCGATCCTCCCATTATTACTTATGTGAGAATATTTTTTATTGTATCGAGACTGTTACTCTTTATCGGCAGTTTATAGTGTGAAACAAGCCTAATGCAAACAAACAAAAATTAACAAAATAAAAATATGAATTAATTAAAAAAGTATCAAATTAAAAGTTTGAATTTAATATTATAAAAACAAATTAAATCATAAAATGACATTTCTGGCATATTTTTAAAAGTTTGAAATGACAAATCCTAATGGTTCGTCTATACTTATGTATATGTATTATATTTCTAAAACTAACAATCATTAATTTCTTCTCATTAATTAAAATAAAAATTTGGATTCAAAAAACATTACCTATAACAATAAAAATGTGGAATAAATTAATTTTATCTTTTTCACTCGTAAATTTTATAATCCAAACTCAAACTGATTTTCAACGCCTACCATCATCACTATACGTATACGACTTTACAGTGCTGGCGCCAAATAAGCAACCGCGCGTAAGCTGCTGACATGCTGTTCCGTTGCGATTATAATGGTCCAGTTATTAATGAAATCTATAAGTTGTCATTTTATCTTCGATAATTATCAATGAAATATGCGTATACCTCAATTACACGAGTGGCACTTGATTAGCCAATTATTATTATTGCTTTGGTAAAATTAGGACAGACAACTATTTGTAGGTTATAGAGGTACTTTAAACTATATACATAAGGTATAGAGGTAACATAGGCAGGCAGTCAGAAGTTCGAGACGGTCTCCTGTGGATATAATATCTTTTCTTAACCAAAAGAGAACCGAAGTTGTTGTTTTTATTTTCAAACAGTTAATGAATGAACTCGTATAATATTCATATTCATAAGATTTTCGGTTTTTTTTTAATACCTATACTTCTCTGGAGCGGCACAAGATGATTTATGATCAAATCTCTGCCTTTTTTAGACTTATTCATGGTTTCGTTTCAAAAAGGGCAGTCTCGTATATCTGAATGATGATGATAAAAAAAATCACCTAAATTTATTCGCTGAACAAAAAAAAAGTGTTTTCCTGTACCTTGAGTGGATTTTTTTTGGAAGTAGGTATGTATATAATATTTCGGCTCTTTATGTGGTGATGATGTGGTTTTATTTTAGTGCTTTTTATTTTTCGGCATAAATGATTTCTCTAGGGATCCAAATGGAAAAATCATCAAAACTTATTTCATGGCTTTCAAAAAAAAAAAAAACGAAATCCTTGTCAGAATAATTTTTGACGTCCGACCTTTAGTTTTGCATAAAAAGTGCATAAATAATCGGACTTTTTTGAATTTTAATTTTGTGCAGACACTCACGACTATGAGACGCGCCATGTTTTCGTAGAAAATCAAAAGTTTTGATTATATATAAGCTCCAGAATCCTTTTATCTATTGCGCTGGTTTTACAAAAACAAAAAATAAGAACAAATCAAAAAGATGCCACAGCGGAAATAATTAGATTGATTCAAAATAATAAAAAAGGACCGAAGATGAAACATACATAGGTTAAAAATTAGGTTAGAAGGCGTATCATCACAAGCTGCAGGTTTGGATCGAATGTGTTCCCCAGTAGGGCTATTCCAGAAAGCGCGCCGGATCGTTTTTAGACCGTGTTCGAATTGGATTAAAATCGCGTTAAATTTTATCTGAATATTAATTTTTGGCACTAGTGAGGTTGATCTGTATATACAAATGTCAAAATTTAATCTCGGATAAAATTTAATCAAAATATTAAACCAATTCGCACAAGGCCTTACTGGCGGATTTGAAATTTCCAATTCTCAAAAGCGATTCACTTTTTATACCACCTTTCATAAAAAGCAACAGCTTTTGCCACATGCCATTTTGTATTTAAAAGCGACAGGTGAGTACGAGTAGCCCTTGGTGGCGGATTGAAAGCAAATAGGCAAATTTAGGAAAATGAGATCTCAGAGCCCCCTCAAGGCGAAAAATGTTTGCCTTGCTGTAAGGTATTTAGTTTATCCTGATTAAATAATAGAAATTAATTATTTTTGGATGCAAAAAATATTTTAATACAAATAAAAATGTGAGGTGAATATAATTTTTTGATTATAAGGTCGTGTGCGAATTCGTTTAAAATTTCGATTAAATTTTATCCGAGATTATATTTTTTGACATGTCTATGTACAGATTCACCTCACTAGCATTTAATAAAATGTATTTATTCAATGTCACTAGTGTCAAAAACTACTTCGGATAGTGGCTGATTTGCAATGGCACATTCGCGTTAGAGACGCTTACTTATACGTTTACAAGCTTTACGAACGCGTCAACATGACAGACGACTTAAAGAGAATCTGAAAATCAAAATGAACCTACATAACTGTAATCTCAAATTCCTTTCAACAAACAATTCGATTTTTTTTTTAAACAAAATCGATTTTTTTTCTTTCAATAGGAGGAATTTGACCAGAAAACCCGATTTTTTCTGCTAAGTAAATCGTATTTTTTTGTTGAAAGGAATTCGAACATTAGTTTAATTGTCAAAACGCACGCTGATGTTGATTTTTTTCGTTTTTAACGTTGAGGTAGCTTATGGCCGTGTGTGAATTGGCTTAAAATCGCGTTAAATTTTATCCGAAGATTAATTTTTGACACTAGTGAGGTGAATCTGTACGTAGAAATGTCAAAATTTAATCTAGGATAAAATTTAATCGAAATTTTAAACGAATTCGCACACGGCCTATGTTACGTTGGTTTGTGTACATGCTAATAGGTGCCAAATGGTAACATAAATGTCCAACGAGTCATTGTAAACACTGCATAAATTGCGTGTGAGTTTTCGCGTTGAAAGAAAAGTCTGTCAAAGCGACGCCCAACGCGCCATTGGAAATCAGCCTTAAAATTTAACGCGATTTTATTCCAATTCGCACACGGTCTAAGTGTACCTAAGGCCGTGTGTGAATTCGTTTAAAATTTCAATTAAATTTTATCCGAGATTAAACTTTGATATGTCTATACGGACAGATTCACCTCACTAGTGTCAAAAATTATTCTTCGGATAAAAATTAACGTGATTTTAACATAATTTACACACGGCCTAAGCCAACCTCGCATACAATTGTTTTTTTTTCACCAGACTATTTTCTCCTATACGCAAAACAATATAGGTACTTGTTAGTTGATTTTCATGAAAAAAAAAAGTTGTGGCATCAGATTTTCGCGATTTGCTTGCGGTTTTTCGTGTTTTTTAGTAACTTCAAATGTCTATGGTAATTTTCGGCCTATATGGAAAAGGAAGAGGACTACTTTGAAATTTTGTCTCCCCTATAAAATTAAAGGCGAATTAGAATACAAATAAAAATAATTCTGGCAAAAGAAAAAGGAATAATCATGAGAAAATAAAAAAAAGGGTTGAGAATTTTATGATCGCACAAAAAACCTGAAATAAAATCGAACTTGACGTAAGCCTGCCGGTTGAAAAATATATAGCCCATAATCGTCCATTTTTGCCCCTAACAAATACCAAAAAAAAATTGAATTTTTTAATCCAATCAAATATATTTTTTTTGGAAACATGAATGTAATACATATTTGTTATAACATTTCGTGACAGAAATGGGTACCTATTTTCTTTTCATGAAACAGTAAACCACTTTAAAAAAAAAACAACAAATTATTTAGACGGAAAACAGCTACTGTCAAATTTTTGGAAACAGCTGACAGTTAAATGAGAAGAGTGGAAGTAAAAAAGGGCAGTGACCTGGAAATTTTTGGCATTAAATAAGAGAAACTGGAAAGATCGTTTTTGTTCTTGTTTACTTTTGGGAACGTTCACTCGATTTGTCATCTGTCAAGTCTGGACTTAAGGGAATCGTATTTACGTTAAATTTATTTTGAAAGAATACGAGTAAAAAGTTAAAATTTGAATAAATGAGTATATTTTAGCATTTACATTTTACATGTGTATCTAATAAATTTAGATAATAATAGTTATTATTGTGATTTTGTATGTATTCACTCAATTTGTTTCAATATTCATCAGTGCCTACGTTCTGTAACTCTCACATCGATAAAATTGATCGAGAAACAATGGAAAATGGAACAAAATTCATGTAATTTGTTTTAGTTCTCATCGTTTTTCGACCAAATTTATTAATGTGAGAGTTACAGGAGTAGGCACAGAATAAAGTAATTTAAAAATGCAATATTTCGAGGAATTTAATTTTAGGAAAGTTGGCAATAATCTGGTTCGTGAAGCAAAGGTACGAAGAAGAAAAGTAGGCGCGATCCCAATATGTTCACTTGATTGACGGGTGACAGAATTTTCATTGGACACGTTCAGAAGACATAGGTGACTACGAAGTAAGGCAAGTTTCTAGTTTCTGATTGGTCAGAAATATGCATTCCAATCTAGGCAAATTTTGCTGGAAAATTGCTGGAAAGCTAGGTGAGAAATATCTCTCTACATTTCTAGGCAAGTGCATTTGTGTCAGAATATCAGCTGATTATATTTTGTCATTAAACAACAAGCTGAACTTTGTTCTTCGCGTGACTTGTTTTTTTTTTTTTCACGTGTATCTGAACAGTTTGAAATAAATAAATAAAGACTCAATTTAAAAAAAAAGAAAAGTTTACAAATAAATTTACAAAATTCTTAACTGATTTCTGCCCCGTGTGATGTGATTCTCATATAAAAACATTATTAAGTACTTTCTTCCTATCAACAGAAAGTAAAGGTTTGAAGTAAAGTTCGTAGTTTGGCATTAAGGACATCTCTAGTCATCATCTAGGTTCCTTAGTCAAAATTTGCTTTCAACGAACGTAGTTGACTATGAAGTTCCCTATGCCTTCTAAACGTACCCATTTTCTCGATCGCTCATCTATTAACGGAGGACGCGATTCAGCCCTATATCCATAGAGTACCTATATTATCTAGATCTAGAGAACCGACTCGTACCCCTCTTGCCTGAAACACCCGCAAATTTAATTTGAATTGAGTAAGAGAAAACTCTCTTATTTTACACTTCAAATGCACGGGACACTACTCTGCGAGGGAAAAACTTTAGGGCCTGTTTTTTTAACTTTTCAGTTTTTAAGTTTTAAGTTAACTTTTAGTTAAACCTAAATTTATTAAGGTAAGTTGGACAAACATGGTTCAAATATTAATCCGTGGTTCGACGGATTAATAGAGGTTCAACGATGGTTCAAGATTGTAACTGGCTATCATCACATATTTAAAACTAGAACCAAGTGATTCAGCCTCGATTTAAAATTTTAACCCACCGATTTCAGTTAAAGAAAAGGAGCCGCTATTATCATTCATCACGTATACTTGAATCCTTAACCCTGCGGTTGAATCTCAGTTAATCCGCCGAAATTGGTACCTATAGGTTAAAGACTTGAACAGAAATGGAACCAAGTTTGTACAATCAACCCTTAAAAAATCCACAAAATCTCATATAATAACTCATTTAATCGAACTCACCTGTATCACCCGCATTGGCAGACCCGTTTCTTTCGCCAGTTGTTCCCTAATGTGTCTTGTTGGTTTCGGCGTTTGATTGAATGCTGTTTTCAGTACCTCCAGCTGTTTCGCTTTGATAGTTGTACGCGGGCCTCGTCGCTTTGAACCATTCGCACCATCATCAGGACTTTTATTTTCCGCTTGAGAATCACCTCGTCCATCTGGGTCGCCATCCAGAGATCCCTGTCAAATACGTTAATTTAACATCAATAAAAGAATAATATTGCATTGCTGAATAAGAATCAATCAATAATAATTCTCAGCATGATTAATCATCACCATTATACAGTTATAACGTGTCGGCGCAGTCTTTGTTTATTAATTTCGATGATGATGATGATTATTTCCAAGATTTTATCTTTTTTTTTGTTCAAATATATACAACAACATGTGCATATTATATATATAAATATTGATTGTTATATATACCTGATCAGAGTCGTCGTGCGTATTTTTACTGTCCGTGCTCATACTTTGCACTGAGATGTCTGATGCGCCGAGTTGTCCACCTGCTGAGTCGGGACCATTTGGCCCCATGCCACCCAATCCAAGTGGTGGTCCTCTTAAATGTGGCTCATCATCGTCTTCGTCCTCGCTGGCGGATCCCATTAATGAGTCTGAAAATGCAAAAACAGAAAGAAATATAGTGAAATCCTTGTAACCTTCATCGTGTTGATTAAAGAGTTTTTTTAAGTATGTATGTGTTCACTCCCACGTTCACGTGTCTATAAAGTGTAACTAATAGATACACCTATGGGATTTGGTGTGAAATCTGTACTTGGTACGAATGTTTCCTATCTACACATAGCCTGCACGCGCCAATCCTTTCTTTCAAGGCATGCAAAACCTGCACGTTGGCTGACGTTGCTCTTCATTCGGTATTAATCGTGTTTAAAGTCGAGACACACGTCACTGTCGCACTTCGTCCTTTTGTTGAATCTTTAACTAACTAAAGTCTCAGGACGTTTGTCAGTTTTTTTTCCAGATCCCTTGGGTATGATAGAGAAGGTTAAGTATAGTAGAATCTTCTGCTCTATGATATCGGAATTGGAAGAGGGTGTTACTGGTGCGCGCCCGCATGTTCATCGCGTGCAAAATAAAAAAGGACTCTGCTGATATGGCAAAGTTTCTCTTTTTCTCTCTTGGGAAATGTCATTTGAATGTGATTGGAATAAAAATTAAATGAAATACCATTTTAGTTTGGTTAGGGTTCTGATTGAGTTCGAAGGACATACACATATCACATCACATTATGAGAATAAGGTAATGAGAAGGGTGCTTAGCTCTAGGTTTTTTTTTTTTTTTTGTTTGGAATTGTTAGAGGGTGGTAAAGGTCTGTTACGTAATTAAGTACAGATTCTTGTTGATGTAATTCAGTCAAAAAGTTATGTAAGTGTGACATAGGGAAACGTAAAATAGTCGTTTAACTAGTTAATGTGACCTTTAAAAAGAATATGCCACACGAATTAAGGGAATCTTTTGTTTGCCTAATTTATTTATGGTAAGTCGGTTTGTTATCGAACCTAGTTTTTTATGGTTGACTTGGAAAACGATAATTCGAGTAAAAGGATTTGATTTTTTTTTGAAATTTGAAGCGGCCAAGCCACTTCCGTGGGTTTCTAAACATTAAAGTTTAAAACATCGGATTTTGAATCAAGGTATAAGGAAGGGAAAGATTAATGGTTTAAAGTGGAAAATACCTGCAGCAGGACGAATTAGGGCTCTGCCCTTAGACCTTTTCTTTTTTAATTTGATAAAGGCCAAGTATCACAGTGCACACACTACTGAATAAGTTGCACTCAAATCTCTTATTTTGACCAATTAAGTGGCAATTAAATAGACTATGAAACAGGGTCTCAAGATTGTGTGTTCTTCCAAGCAGCGTTGTCGAAGTGACACGAACGTGCTTTTTTGACACGATATTTTCCTGATGGCATGAAAAATTTTAATATGGCACGTTTTTTTTTATTTCCATTATTTTACTTAAAATGAAGCAAATTTCAACAAAATTGAATGAAAATTGGTGAGCATTAACAAATATTTTTTGACAATGCACGAATAAAGCAAATGATTTCCTTCGATTTTCTCTGTTGTATTATACCTCGTAATAAAATTGATTACAGTTTTTTCAACAAAATAGAAGAATTTGTGGTTTTTTCATATGGCACGAAAATTGGCACGTTTTTTTCAGAAAATATGGCATATTAATATTATTTCGGGCGGCAACGCCGCTGCCAAGTGCAGAAATACATACTCTCTTATTAAGTTTACTTAAGAAAAGTTAAGAAGTAATGTACCTATTGCTTAAAAGTGAATTTCTTATTTTTTACGGGCGTGTCGTTTTAAAAATCATTTTATTTGCGTGACTCATTTTAAAACACGCAAATGCTATAGGTAGCTACCAGAGAACATTATATTTCTCACTTTAACTCAAACTAATATTTGCAATAATCAGCATCAGAAGTTCGTGTTTAAAAGTAAAAGGGAAGTTCAGAAGCGTGCGTTCATCTGAAGCGTATAACTCTCACAAAACGTTGGCAAACTCTTTGTAGCCAATTTATTGTGCTACTGTTGCGTAAAAACATTTTTATGTTTTATATTTATATACTCGTTTTTCACTCATAAATAACAAAATCTTATATATTTGACAGTGGACAGTAAGCAAAACAAATAATTATTTAGGCTGGTTTTACAGATCCTTCCTTACTTTATGTTTCGGATAGTTAACCTCAAATAGCTGCTAAAATTTAGTATGCTGCTGATGCGAAACTTAAAAATGACACAACATTATCATACAAGAAAAAAACTAAGTTTAGTGTTTCGTTCTGCAGTAAGTAAGGTACTCTGTTCGAAATTGATAATTAGCAGATTATTATTTGGAGAAGTTTTCACTCAAAGGTGTGAGAAAAAATTACATTTCAGTTTCATACTTTCATTTCATTCGTAATTTTGTTTTGTTCATTTCAGTTTCATTTCATTCATTTACAATTCAAGAAAATAGAACTCCATCGTTATTCAAATTTTTATAGGCAAGTTTGTCCGGGGTAATCTTCGAAACGACTGATTTTATTTTGATAGAATTTTAGTTGGAGGTAGAGTGTTTTCCTATTAGTGACCTTGGCTACTTTTATTCCAAAAATAACTAGGTGGCGAAATGGTTTTCAGTATTTTATTGTAGTGTTGACACCAACACGATAGGCATTCGTATTTTCTTTATATATTTATAAATTTACATATACATATTAAACTGTTCGTTATATTAAGCTAAGTTAAGTAGATCATATTAGCCACGACATTGTGCTACCATATTATACTGTTCTTAATTTAAAGTTAATTTAGTTCCAGTTGTACAATCGTGGGTTAAATGTGGAACCGTAGTTCAGGATTTTTAATTCAGCGATTTCGGTGGATTTACTGAGATTTAGCGATGGCTTAGGCATTTATTTGGCTATTATCACATACTTGAATCTTGAACCATCGTTGAACCTCAGCTAATCGGTGAATTAAAATTTCTAAACCACGCATCAAAATTTGATCCATGATTGTACAAGTGGCCCTTAATGAAGTAAACTATATTTTTTTTTACCGATGCATCATTTAGCGACCAGGTGGTTATGTAATGCTCTTGCTTTAGTGTACTGGGTTTCTGAACCAAGGGGGAAAGGATAGGAAAAATTATATTTCCCTGGATTTAAAAGCTCACTAGGGGAGCCTGAATTGCAAGGCAATTTAAGCCCAATTCCTGAAAACGAAATATAAATCTGATTAATAAATGAAAAGAAAATCTTACGTTCGCGCGGAGTCTACTGTGGTACAGCTTGTCTTTTTAATAGTTACTTTTTGAATTACTTTCTGAATTGACTGTTTACATTTTCTCCTCAACTATTTATACTGAAAAATATTTTACAATTTAACTTACTCCCTATTTTCTTAACCTAGTTCTAATATCGAAATCACAAATTTCGACATCAGAAAATTTTCAACTTAGTGATTTCGTCACACGTAAACCTCATTTCTTTATTTTTGTTAATTGCATTAAGCCGAAAACAGATGTGCAGCTTTTTCCAATGCAGCGAAAATAAGTTTACACAGGTTCTGAGGGCAGACATATTCCAGGCTCTGCATGCAGAGTTCTCTGCACGATATCTCTATTTCTAATTTCGCTGCATGGGGAAAAAGCTGCACATCTGTTTTCGGCATTACTCACTTCACACCAAGTCATAGGGCAAATTTTCTGGTAACGCTTCAGTTTGTACCTGTACGGGTATCTAAAGCGTTGACCAGGTATTGGGTTACTGTTTTGTTTGTGAAATAGTGAAGTTATGGTTTAGGCAATATTAATGTGCATTTGGTAAACAACAAACTGAATTGGTGATGCACTTGACCTTGGTTGTGACGTTGGAGAATATTTGGGGTAGGTTGTGGCTTATTTGAGAAGCTTTATTTGCGTCTCATGAAAAAAATTAAATAAAGAAAAGCACATACAATGGTGGGTTTTAACTTTTTTGAGAATTTAAATTTCAAATTCAACATTTTTTTCAAAAAATTTTGGTGTGTGTAATCCGCTATATAAAATACCTATATATCAGAAATTAGTTCCAATTCAAGTCATAAAATGCAGCACGTACTCAGTGTGTCCGGTCCATATAAATAGTTGATCCGGTATTTTTGGAAATTTGAGCATTTGCTCCTAAAAGCTCGGAGTTTTATTCATGCCGCACTCAAAAAGTTAGGTTTTGAGCAGATGATATGAGCACTGTTAACAATTCTACGGGGGTTTAAAAGCCCCCCAAAACAATTTTTAATAAGGCTAATGGAAACTTTTAAATAAAAAGTCCTAAAGCCGATCACAATGCTCGTTTTACTATTAAACAGGCATCTAAATCTTAAAATTTAGTTTTTTTTTCATACAAGACAGGTCATTTTAAAAATTTAAAAGCCAATCAAATATTAGTGAAACCGCACATTTTGTTAAGGACAGGGACGCAAAATTGATTTTGTACCTATACAATAAAATTATGGGAGATAATTTTAACATATTTTTCAATGCTGTATCTAATAAAAACAAAACCCAAACAAAACAACCAGCATAAAAAAGTTCAGTAAAAAAATTTTGACTGAATAAATTATATAAATAAAAAGATTCTATCATAATTTCAAAACCGGAACCGCAAATAAGTACATAAATACCTACCTAATACAAGTTCAAAATGAAAACGGAGTCTCATACAACACAATCAAACCAAAGATTGATACCAAACAAAAGCCAATCTGTTACTACCACCAGAAAGTACCAGAAATTTACATGGATATTATAAAACCACCCATAACCAACCGAGTTATCCGTTGAAAAAATAAAATCCCAGCTGAGACCCATTTTCAACCTTCATCCAATATTACTCAACCAAGTATGTAAGTATCCTCCCCTTATACTCTCAGCGAACAATTCATCATCCATTCAAGGATTTTCCAACCGTATCCTTCGGCACTGCATCAAACTAAAGGAAAACTGGCTGCCGTTTGCATTTTAAGCGCACACTTTGTGCGTATTCAACATTTTTCTGCATCACGGACCATATGATGCAAAACTAATTTGAAATTAATTTGCGTCAATGTGCCCGTGGCTGGTGTGAGTCCTTGGATATATTTTTATGTAAACAGAACACCAAACGTCAGCTGAGGGTATGAAAACTTTATTTTTAACAATAACAAAACATGGAACCACACAGAAAAAAGAATCAATAGAAAAAAAAAACAGGTGAAGTAACGCGAATCCATAAAAGTTAACCCAGTAAATATGATCAAAAAAATTACAAATACACACTCCAAGTCCTCGAAATCTTAAGTCCGGGTCCGGGCGCAAAAACCCACATTCGTCTCGGAGTGTTTTGATTGTAAATTGAATTTGAAATATCAAAAAATGGTGGTGGCGGATGTGGAAGGAAATCAACAACGCAGGAAGCCCTCAAAGGCCAACCAAGTGAAATGAAAAGCTTGTCAAAAGGTCCTTCCACGTCCTTCCTGGATGATATAGCTTCGCGTAAGGTAAGGATTATACCTATTCTTTAAAGGGCAGAAACAGCAATACGTGTATAGTCGTCGACGTGCGTCGTCGTTCGCCGTCGCATACTGTCAAAAACAAACAAACATCTGTGACCCGTCTTAAGAGAGTCCTTTGAATCAAATTGGATGCTGGATAGCTGGATGGAATGATGTATCCTTGTGCGAGCTGAGCAGTTTAAGGGCTTCATCGTATAAATTTTCCCATTAAATTTTCCATTGTTGTCATTTATCTAGGGGAGGATGATTTTTTGCTATTGTTGTTGTTGTGTGTGCTCAATGCCACACATCAAAAGGGATGACAAAACCACTTGCAACAGCATCAGGACAAGAGACTCGGTTGAACCCTGCTTTGGTTTTTAGCAGCAGTAGATGGCGGCAGCGGCGGCGGCGGCGATCAAGTGCATAAAGGATGTTATGCATGGTGCGCGCTTTATTATAATAGTAAATGTTTTTCGAATAAAATTTATTGTAATATCGGTTGGGGGTTGATTGCTGTGTCAGACTATGAGGGAGCTACTTGAAAGGACGATGACGAAAACGATTTGATTTCGTTCAAATAAGGTTACAAAAGGATACACAACATGTACAAGTAAATGAATGTTTTGGATTTTGTATATCTACAACGGGCGTTGGGTGTTTTTTTTTTTTCGTAATTCCTCAAGCTCAAGTGCAGGAAGCCAGAGAGTTGTTTGAAGTGTTGTTCAGCAATTGTTTGGTTAATTGTTTGAATTACAATTATGTTGTTGTTTTGAAAGGGTGTTTTTCTGTTTATAAACTGTTGGGGACAATGGAATGTATGTCAACAAGAGCAGGTGGGAAATGAGATGTTTTCAAAAGTTATTTATTTAACGTTTTTTTTTTATAGGTTTATATAGATTAAGGTAAGATGTAAGGAACCGATAAGAGAGATTCCGCTAGGAACTTCTGTTCGTACCTATCTCGAAGTAATTCAGAAGTTATTTCCTTTCAGATTTAAGGAAGTATTGAAAAAGCTCTTTGCAACAGTCAGCAGTTTTCGACAAAAGAATGTTGACAGCAACATGTTTAGACAACAAAATGGCCTATACAACAAAACTGAGTTTTGGTGCAGAGCTTTAACTTCCATTTTCCAAAAAGAAAGTTAGGTTTGGACCGTGGTTAAAATTTTAAGGGGGGTTGAAAGGAGGAGACCTAAAGGTTATTGCCGAACTCGAAAGGCTAAAATGAGCAGCACTTTTATATTTCAAGAAATGATCTTAGAGGATTTATCACTTCCTCGAAAGCGGCAGTGGCCCTGCAAAAATAAAAAACTTTTTTGTTTTTAAGTGGTACCGGCTGGAAATTAAACATAGACCTCAGGCATGACAGTCCAACGCACTAACCAAAAATTCAACTATATCGAAATTTTTTCAAAGTGAAAGTGTAATTTCCTTCGATACGCTACGATCTAAGCCAGCCAAGAAGTTACGCACAAAAAGTTGGTTAAAGTTATTCTCCACTATAAGGGGCGCCACCTAAGCTAGGGTCTTCTTCTGCTGATGCGCAGACCATCAGGGGTAGATTCGAAGAGTCGTCAGACTAGTGCGTCGGTGACCATGCGCTCTACTTGTCACAGCCATCTCAGTCGCTGTATTCTCAGCTTTTTGACCAGGTCGACTCGATATCGCTGTAAAGCCCGTAAAGCTCGTTGTTGAATCTTCTTCTCCATACTCCATCGACAGACTGGATCGAAAATCACCCGAAGAATCTTCCTTTTAAAGCACCCAAGCAGGTTCTTATCCGTTTTTGACAGGGTCCATCCTTCTACCCCGTATAGCAAGACCGGGATAATAAGTTTTTTATATAAGGTCTAAAGGGGTTTACTATCCAAATGCCTTCTTAGCCCGAAAAAAAAGCGATTGGCAAGAGTAATTCTTCGTTTGAACTTTGCACTGACGTTATTTTGCGATGTTGACTTGCGAGTTGCTTACAATTGGTTCACGAACGACGTTAAACAGGTTGCATGATAACGCGTCGCCTTGCCTCAAACCTTTCTCGACATCAAAGGGTTCGGTGGTTTTCTTACCTACTTTGACGGAGCAGCGAGATTTCTCCATCATCATCCTGCACAAGCGGACGAGTTTGACAGGGATGCCGAGATTCGCCATGGCTCTGTATAGCTCGTCACTGTCTACGCTATCATATATGCGACTTTATAAAATCGATAAAGATAAGGTGGTGTGTATTGATTTGAAACTCCTGGGTTTTTTCCAAAATCTGTCGAAGTGTGAACATTTGATCGACGCCGACCGTTGATTTGCGGGCCTATACAACCACACAGAGGGCCCGATCAGATCGTTGACAAAAGGTTTTAAGCGATCACACAATATAGATGACAGGATTGTGTATGTGACGTTAAGGAGACTTATACTTCTGTAGTTGGCAGTTGGCACAGTTCAGACCATCTCCTTTCTTGTGGTTGAGGCATACTTACTATATCGAGGTTCCATTACTGGCTGAACAGAATAGAATGACGGAACTGGAGCCGCCAACGGAACTGAAAGAGCTGTCAAAAAGTGTCGTACGTTATTTTTTTTACATGTCCACAATGGAGCTGTACAGCTTTGAAAGTATTTTGAAGAAAAACAAAAGAATATTATTGTGTACAAGCTCAGAGTTCACATTTTTTGTTTCCAATAATTTTCCTTTTAATAAATAATTGTTTTCGCGATACAAATAACCACAATATTTTTTTCCGACCCAAAAAGTTGTTATATTTTTTTTCTTCATACAATTTGAAACGTCAAAAGTGCCGTACGTGAAAAGTTAAAAGCTGGTGATCTCTTCCGTCTGCGTCTGCAGCTCCGTATGCGTCTACGTTCCGTTGTGTTTGCAACATTGAATTTGCGTGTATTCAATATTTTGACAGCTATTCCAGCTCCGGCTCCAGTTCCGTCTCCGCCACCATTCTGTTCAGCCAGTTAATCGGGCATACTTTCATCCGACCAAATTTTGGAGATAGGTTTGGTGTAAAAATTCGGCTGGTAGGCCATCCGAACCAACAGCCTTGGTCGATTTAAGCTTATGGATATCGCTAACCGCACTTTACTTAGGTCAGGTTAACGGAATTTTTTATCATCATCGTCCAAGTTGAATGGACGCTGTAAAACAGCGGAATTTTGGCTGTCTTCGCCATTTAGCAGTTTGGAAAAGTTTAGTTTCCAGATCCTCAGCACCGACTGTGTATCCACTACCATACTCCCACTCTTATCTCGGCAGGCTTCTGTTCTTATCTCATTCGCAACGCCGCCGCAGTATTCCGAATAAAAGCGACAATCAGAATTTATTGATCTCTTTAAATTTAACAGGCATTCTTCGTAGGTAATCTGTATGATAATTTCGAAAATATACATGATTAAATCATGATGAACAATCTTTCTTTTATTTGGTTCTAATTTAAAATTTACAAATTGTTCGTTAAATCCATAACACTTTGTGAAAATTTCATGTTACCAAACAGACCTAATATGTATCTCAATTCAATAGAATCTGGGTATTTTTAGGTATTATAATTTTTAACATCAAATTTATAAAATAAAGATGTATCTGACTGAGCTATTTAATTCTTGCGTGTTATTCCTATTTCAGCTGTTCGCTAACAAAAAAAAATTGCTATACCTACCTCGATTCGACTCGATTTAACGGCAATGCTGATTCTGATTCCAATGTCGACTACGACAAACGACGACGTCACGGATGTTATCACAAATTCTGCACGGAATTTCACACACGAACGAGCAAGTATTTTTCTTCTCTTGATGTCGTCTACTAAAATATGTATGAATGCCTGGGCCGAAGGCCAACGTTTATAATACTCCTTCCTATATAGGATTGCTGATGTCAGAACCAGAAGCAACATTCTCGGAAGTTGATTATGTGGAAGAACTTCAATACTCGTACCCTCATTGCATTTTATATCCTGCCTGTTTGAATGCACACTGAATTAGTACAGAGAGTTAATAGACATTCTTTAGGCTTGTAATATAGCACAGCCCCTCTGTTTTGGCCTTAAAATGCCGTACTCAAGTCGAAGACGTCGACTTTTGTGTGGTGTCATGATTGAACACAATTTGTATGTATATAGTACACTTGTTCCTTATCGAAGAGAGGGTAACGTTTAATGTTCGTGGGTGTTTTTAGAGGGTTGCGTGTATTTAAACCTGAATTTCCACCTTATACAACAATTACAAAATACCAAACATAACAATAAAAGTTCCTATCCCCTTTTTTTTTCTCATAGCTTTCATCATAACATGCTCTAGCGTTGCGAATTTCTTGGGTTGGCTCTGTAGACTTACACACTCCACCTCTAATACTATATATTTTTTCTTGGGGATTTTGGGAAAGAAAAAATACTAAGAAAACTATGAGAGAGTTCAAGAAACTCCCAATCATAAATCACAAATCTCTTTGAGGAGGGAAAACTATTGTACCTACAGCATCGATATTATTATTTTTGGGCATAAATGTTGGTTTTTATTCTACGGCAAAGTTTTGCCGACGGAAATCTGTTTTTGATATTAGCTCGAGCTGTTTTGAATGTTCCTTTAGAAAGGGGATTGGATTTGTATGAAGTTAATTTGATGGAAGAATGCTTTATTAAGGATAGGAAGGTACTTCAAAGATTAAGAACATATTGATGTGATTTAAATATTCAGTACCTAATTCAGTTCGTAGGTTTGTTTGTTTATTTGAACTTCTTTTTACAAACTTTCTGTTTCCTGCTAAATTATGCTATGATATGAATTGCTTTATTATGTTTATTTTTGTTATTCGAGAATGATGAACGCAAAAATGGTAAACAAATTGAAATAAAATGTCATCCACGTGAAAAATCTCTTAACTTAGCCAAATGCCCTCTGGGGGATTTTAGGTGCGTAACTTCTCTACTCATCTACTCGCGCATGAGAGCTTGAGTAGATGAGAGTACTAGATTATAGTTTTCATCTACTCATGAGTAGTTCGCCACCTCCAAAGAAACACGGCTAATGTCGACTAGGTATTAGCAAGATGTAAGGCTAAAAAAAAGTGTAGAGCTTAAATAAAATCCTACCAATAAACAATTTAACCTTCTGGTTAAAAAAAAATCCTCACATTTTCTCTGAATCTACTACAATTTCCATCAAAGTTGCTGTCAAATGAAAAAAAAAACGCAAAGTGAACTGTCAAAATGTTTTCAATACATTCAAAGTGGAGTATTGCCGTATTATTTTTTAATAGGAACTATTTCAGTACTTAAGGTAATTTGCCTTTAAGGTGTTTGAACAATTTCTATTTTATTTTATTTTTACTACATCACATTTAGTATTCACAGCTTTTCTTTTTCTAACCTTCATTATTTTATCACATTCGCAACATATCGGTAAGAAAATCCGATAAAAAATTGATTTTCGGTTCTTTTTTTCAATGCAGTATTTTTCTTCTGATCGATTGGAAGGGTGAACGAAAAATTGAATTCAGCTGTCAGGCATCAGTTCTTCTAGAATTGTGTGTTTTGGCTTAATTTTTATCTTTGAAAGAGACGTTTAAAGTAGTTTTGGCTGTTAGTTTTGCAATTAAAAAATATTAACAAAAACGAAAGAAATAACTATCTGCTTCCGTTTCAACAAAATAATAAAATCATGTGGAAATTGATTCACCTCAATGGTGTCAAAAATTAATCTTTGGATAAAATTTAACGCAATTTTAATCCAATTCATACACGGCCTAAAATATATGCATATACCCAATCAAAGTCAAAATATGATTTCAGTTATTTTTTGTCATAACCCTAAAGAAATCAAAGGAACAATATTTTTCTAAAAAGACATCGTTTATTCCCCCCGCCTCCACACCCACAATGTCGATTTTTTCCTCCAATTGTTCTCTTAAGACGTGCAATGAACATCGCTAGTATGAGAGTAGGTACATATATTTAAGTACTTAATACATTACTTTATGTACCATGAAAAACCACAACAGGCAACACTCGCATTGAAACGCCATTTTGATGTGTTTAATGTACAGCTTAAAGCCTAGTATGCTACTGATGCGAAACGAAAAATCCCATACAAAAATGACACAACGAAATCATAAACGAAAAATTTCGTTCTGCTTTTCGTTCTGCGGTACGCTGTTCGATGAACGAAATCGATAATTGTAGCAGATTATTTGGAGAGATTTCCCCTCTGTTTTCGCACATAATTAATTGTCTGTACCATTAATTGTGTGCGGAAAAGTGACATTTGCTCTCTATTCTTGTTTGTATTTGTTGTTTCTTTCATCACGACATTGCTTTCTGTGATTTTTATGCGTTTGTGTTTGTTTTTTGTTTTTGCAAATGGTGACACTTTCAAGGGATAATTTTTCGTATGGTTTTCGTAAGCATTTCGTTGTCATGTTGGAAGCCAACTAAAAATTTCGTTTCGTATCAGCAGCGTACTAGGCTTAAACATGGATTTCCATCATGTATTAAATGGAGACTAAATTCATTATTGGTATGTGACTTTTATGAAAGCTGGAGATTTTCATTTAACTATTAACTAAATTTGATTGTTAGTAAGGCCCTTTGACTTAAGAATACATTATGTTGTTTGTGATTCATTTAGGCCTATTTTTTCAGTGCGAGCTTAAAGTTAAACCCAAGTAAATCCACTAAATTTGTTGATTTAACTCTGGATTAACGGAATGTTTTCGATATTTTATCCTCTGAGTTTGTTAGGTCGATAGTTTTTTTGGTGGAGAATCAACTTAAAATTTTTTAGCTATGTAGTTGTCAAAAATCGGTCAAAGATTGAAATGCAGCTTTAAACTCGAAGAAATTTTGAAACAAAAAAAAAAATTGCAGAAAATGATCAATGTTTTGTTAAACCTATTAAAAAATAGCTGTTCCAAATTTATTCTAAATGCAAACGTCAATTGTCATTTAATTTCAGCCACTTTAATCAACATTAATATTTCCTAAGCAACAGGTTTCGGTTAAAAATGCAAGTTCAACATTAAAGTTTTATTTATCAAATGAAGTCCAATGAAAAAAGTTACTCATTTTAATAGGTTGCGAACCTACCCAACTAACATTGTTAAAATATTGTTCAAAATATTGTCTGAAATGTTGCTAATCTGGGTCATTCTCGTTCATTTCCAAGTCAACAAGAAGCCGTTTCAATGACCATAGTATACGTTACGTACATATCCTACCCAGTTTTTCGCAGTAAAATCTGTCATACCAAAAAGAGAACAAAAAGTAAAAAATGTGAATTATGAGCATTGTATGTATTTACACGTGCCCCCTCCCCTATAACCGATACTGACTTTTTTTGTATGAATGTGCACCGTAAAGTGGCTTCGTTTGTGGACCAAATATATAGCCTGTCCGGTCGTTGGTCACCACAAAGCCAGTTATGACTTCAGCCCTGTCTGTCATAAGTCATATTGTTACCATAACCAACCACACACTCTGTCCAGACGGATGGAGGGACACACACGACACACACACAAGGGAAAGTATTACTCACTTTTATTTTTTTTTTTCTTCATGGCTTTTTGGAGCCTTAAAGCTTTTTTATGATAAAATTTTTAGTAACAAAAAATATTCATACTCGTACACGCACTGCGAGAATATTTCTTCTCATTTTTTTTTTTCTTAAATGGGAACAATGTGATAATGTTTATTTGACAACGTTTATTGCCCGTATAGTCATAAATTTGAGTCTTTCCGTTAGATAGAAACTCTTCGAGCCACAACGGAATTCAGCACCTTCAAAAAAAAAAAGGTTCAGAAAAGAGAGAAGGAATACCATTTTACATCCGTCAGTAATGTTAAGTGGATATTTTATTAAATTTTTTTAACGTCTTTGGTTCATGTATCATATACATACTCGACTCGCATCTCTTAAGGAAAATACGTTTAAGCATTATTACCAGAAGTTTTTGGTACTCACATATATGGGATCGTAAAAAAATGACCAAACGCTTAGTTATAGCTGCTACTTGAGCCTATCTACAGATGGCGGAAAATGTTTATGAACTAATGGCTCATCGGCATCCAAATAGAAATAACCATGCAGTGGAGTTTTTTATGGTTTTCTTTGTAAACATCATGATATACCACTCCTAAGCGATACAATATGCCAATAAAAGTTTATCTTTGGGAGTTTTCCGGAAAAATGACTAGGTTAGAGTTTTTTTTAGGTATTTTTTTTTTTTTTTTTTTTGCAAAGATACAGCTACTGGCCATACTAATACTTTTACGCGTTTGAACTTCTGCCTTTTTTCAATTCAAATTGTTTAGCATTAATGTAAGGTTAAGGATCTGTATGACAAGGTTTGCATTCGTATACGAACATCAATCTTGACTTTCCGAAAACAAAAAGAAAAAAATACCCAGAGGATTCGTTTGCATAAGTTCGAAGCCAAAATTCTTGTGAATGATGACAACATTCTGTCTGTCATGGCCTTTGCAATTGACAGTTTTCCAGGCTTTAAATGCCGTACCCGGTGTTTACAGTTGAAGAAGTGTTTGATCTAGATAAACGCAAAAAAAAAGAAGGAAAAGCGAGAATTCTGTAAAAGATGGCTCTACATTCTCTTCTCCAAACTTATCGAAAATAAAACCCGAAGATATTTGCTTATTTTATTTTATTGTGAAGAGGAACGTAAAAAATATCTCCTGAATTTGTTGACCGGGGAGATTTTGTTTACCCCTATTCCTTCCTGCCCTTCTCGCCTATGAACTGATTGTTACTGGAAACTCGTTGCTCCGTGTGAAAGGAGACTTTACTACAAAAATACCAGCATGGTAAAATGCCTGCATAGCTCAGCGGGATCTGTCATTTCTGAGTCATTTCTGCGCGCATGCGTTATTTGTTAGTTTTGACAGAAAATTGTAAGTCCCTTCCATGACTTGCAATACCCTTCCGAACCTTCCGAAGGCAAGCGGGGTTACTCATCACCCGATTACTCTAGATAAGCGCTAATATCTTTTGTTTATGTTGTTGCCTCTTTCTGTCGATCGTTGTATTCTCTAATTATATTGTAGGCAGTTAGATGCATGTATTAAAGTGTCGAATAAAGCATTTATTTTAGTTATATTAAGTTATAATTTTTGTTGTGGGGTAACCAATCACCCCCTTTGCTATTTGCGTCAACTTTATTTTCTGTTTGATGCTTGGTTTAAAAAAAAAAAATGGCTTAGTTTTCGGATAGTAAAAATGAAAATGAATTCCGAAGAATTGCTGATAGTTCTGATACTGAAAGCTATTTGGATTTATAGTGGATATAAGAAACAAAACACAATTTATATGTGCACTTAGAGGAAGAATACGTTTTGATATTCTAAACAGGGTTGCCATGTCTTGAACTAGTTCCGTAGCACAATTTAAAAATTTTTGTAGCCCAAAATCGGAGCCGAAAAAGTAGTTCAAATAATAGCCCAACACCAATAAAAAAAAACATTTCTGATAACTTCAATCACAATTTATTTTTATTGAAAAAATCAACGAATAATAAAATAAATTTTTACTAACGAAAAATAAAATAATTTTTTTTTAAACAAACAACGAAAAATAAAATAAATTAGTTCATAAGAAAAAGAAGAGTTAACAATATTATCAGATTAACTGCTGAGAATCAGTCTATAAATGTGATAAAAAATAAAAATAAATTTGATGGCACAACAGCTCATGAAGAACTAGGGCCTAGTGACTTACAGCTCTCAACCATTCCTGTGTGCGTGTCTGCAGGAATGGAGGGGACCTACAGTTTATTGCCGAATCCGAACGGCTAACGAGCGGCACTTTTCTGTAACAGGAGATACTCTTGGAGGATTTGTCAATTCCTCGCACGAGGTAGTAGCCGTTTTTCTTTTAAATAAATAGGTGGCGAGGCTGGGGATCGAACCGTAGACCTCCGACATGACAGTCCATCGCACTAACCATCACGCCACGGCTACTACTACATAAATGTGATATCCTCATCAAAATTATTGTCATTGTCATCCTCGTGGTCATTGTTATCACAATGGAAAATTGTTTAGTTCAAGTTCCTTATCATTTCTTTTAAGGTTGAAAATTTTTTACAGCAAATTTTTTAAACCGTAGCATCAATACGCAAAACGTATAATTGTATCGTGCGATGCTGTATGGTTAATCGATTTCTTTCTAACAATTGTATTACGAAATACGCCAAATACCCGAAAACTCATTTATCTGAAATATTTTTGACGTTAAGAGCCAATTCAGTTCAAAATTCTTCCAAATTTGTTTGCAAATTTAGAGGAAAAAAACGGACTCCAATTCAACTGAGGGAGGTTATTCCATTGATTATTTTTCAGGGTTTTCTTACTTTTTGGAATTATCTCCAAGAGAGTTATCATTAAGGGTATATTTAGAGGGAGAAAAGTGTTTTATTTATATGATTTCATTGTATGATAAAATATAGCCCAAGATTAAATTTGGGCTATTTATAGATAATTAGGCTGTCATACTGAAATTGTTGTCGAAAATTTTGGATTTTCGATAAATAGCCCAATCTGGCAAGCCTGATTCTAAATAGTAGCCAAGAATCTTCTGGGTGATGAATACCCGGCAAGTTAGATTTGCACTGTGTCTAGGACAACAGTCGACAAAAAAGTTCAAACTTCTAGCGTAAAATGCCATTTGCCTGCATGCTCTGAAAACCTAAAGATTATTTGCCTTCACTGCATACAATGTAAGAAATTATGAACTAATTGTAAGATTTAGAAAAAAAAACTAGACTTCTCAGTTTTGTATTAATATAAACATGTGCTCTCATAATAAATAAGAATTATTTTTAACTTTAAATATTGTTTTAATTAAAATTAAATGCGGTGGGGTGATGAACAACCCCAGTTAACAGCTTAGATGAGCCATATGAGAGGCACTCCATTACAAGGAGGAGTGTTCCTAAAAAATCAAAGGCTTGAACTTTCTACAGCCTTTGGTTCCTGTCCCAATAACGTAACTTGGCCTTCACTTAAGCCATTTAAGACGGATTTGGCAATATGGCAATACAATATCCCAGGATCCGATGGTGCAGTTGATTAAAAGGGTTTTATACTTAAAGGCTCTTACCTATCTTATCTTACATCTATCGCTACAGAAAATGACCAATAAAATCGGTAACATAGTTTGAGACATAGTTTCAGATATTCCTGATAGACGAAACGTTACATTAAATGAAGTGCAAAGAGTATGCACTTCATTTAATGTAACGTTTCATATTCACAAATTTACAGGCTTATTTATTGGCACTAACTATAAAATTGCCAGTAAAACACACCTATTTTTTTTTTTTTATAAAACGTTGGGCGCCACTTAATTTTCAGTAAAACTAGGAATGTTAGAAAAGAGAAATTTCTTTTAGTGAGACTGTTCTGAAGCATCTTATAAAATAGAATATTCTGCACTTATGAATTACATACATTGTTGTAACTTTGTTTGTAAAGTATAAGAACAAATTTGTGAAAATTTTCAGTTTTTTTTTTTTTTTTTTTTTTTTTTTTTAAGAGAAGGTTTTTGTTTTTTAGTTGATTTTTTAAATGTCTTTTAATTGATGTTCTTGCCGATATAATGTTATGTAAAACCAACAAAAATTAATCAGAAATTTTATTTCTTTTTATTTTTTTACAGCTGACAAGGCATGACGTGTTTTCTTATAAATAGTTGATCTGATGCTTTTCTGGAAGCTTTGCTATTCGGTTCTATTCTGTTTTCATCTAATTGATTGGATTGAATGTTCAAAGACTTAAATCATACCTCCAAGATCCTATACATAATTACCTAGACCTTTTCAACTGATTAAATTATATTTGTTTTTTTTTTTTAGTTTCAATTATTAAATAAATATCATCTCTCTTACCATAATATTTTATGAACGAAAATATCCCAGGGCTTTCTACTTCCAGTGTAAAATTTCTGCTTGAGATAATAATCAGCCAGCTACATTAAACCTCACTTTAGAGCTGAACCCTCAATATTAGCATCTCCCTTCGGATATGAATGTTTTTTTTTTTTTTTTTTTTAGCTCTTTAAGGTAACAATCACTCTTTCCTTTGGTGATGGAATATCGTGCCACCATATGACTGAATGAGTAGTTAGGGCCTAGTGCAACTTAAAAACGTAAAGAGAATGAAGGATATTTGAAAGTGGGATTGGTGTTTATACGCGTTCGTCCGTAAAAATCGTCTTATCATGATTTTCCTCAATAACTACTGCGACGTCGACTGAATGGAATAAAGTGGTGGTTCACCATAAAACTTTGGTTAACAGAGAGTTTTTAATCCTTTATTTTCATCGCATACGAGTATGTTACTTCATGATAAGCCCCGTTCGTGCAGCAGCGACGGACTGTGAAACTGATGGCAATGCAACGATTTTGTATCACCAAACATTGTGTATAGAATATTTTTTTTTATTGACTTAATTCTGTCACTCAAGATAACAATAGGGAATCTTTAGCTGCATTTATAATATTTTGATTCCAATCGCAGTTTGAGAGTTGAACCCATCAGCTGTTTTGTAACGATACAGTTTTTTTTTTTTTTTTGAAAAATTTGCTCTTTAAGGTTCAGATTTTGTTTATTGTATTTTAAGAATGAGGGCCTCCATTCTTTTGATTGTGAAAATTTCATCTACTCTTTTTTTTTTGTCGAAGTTGATCCTTTTATGTTATTTTTAACCTTATTTAGAATAAACAGTTGTGAAATAATGAAAGAAAAATATAAGGGGTGTCGAAAGATACGATAACAAAAGAAAAAAAAAACATTTGCCAAATCATCATCAGGCTGAACGCGTTGACGGATTGCCTTTACCATCATCATCATCCACCGAATTGTTTTTGTGGTATTGAAATCTTTGTAATATAGGGTATCTATTTCACAATTTAATTCCACAAGTTTTTTTTTTTTTTTTTTTTTTTTTTGTAATGAGAACCGCATAATCCCTGAGGGTATGCGAAAACATCAACACAACACCGCAATAATAACACAAGCAAAAGGAAATCAAAACATTCAAAACGGAAGGAAGGTAACAGACTGTAAGGTAATGAAATGAAAAGTGTATCAATGTCAAAAAGACTCAATACCTTATAGATAGGGAGCTTAGTTTAAGGAAAATAATTATTGCTGGTGTTGTTTTTGAACTTTAAAAAGGAACTATTTTTTATTCGATGGGAATTTAAAAAAAAAAATTGCGTTTAGTTGAAAATTATGTTCGTATCATATCGCTTTTGGTAAAATTTAAATGCCTTGAATATTTTAATATATTTTCAAATGTTTTAGTGGCTTTTATGGTACGAAAAACACAACTATCCTGTGTATGTAGCTATAGGGTCCCATCAGGTCTGGAGGGAAAGCTGGACCAGTTTAAAAATTTACAAAAGTGAGTTATTCTTCATAATGACAGATTTGATTTAAACAATTTTTATCATTTTTTTAAATTACTCTACAGGGCAAGTACATAGTAACTACAACCGCATTATATGATCAAAACTTAAAATTATCATTACGATGTTAGAGAAGTCCGAATAAGTGGATTTCCTCATAGAAGACGCACAGTCTGTGTATCTGTTTGTCTGTGGATCAGCCTCTGCAATTTAAGGTAGTACCTAGGGGCTCAACCCGACTTGCTTTAAATATGTTACAAATCATTTGTATATGATTTACTAGAGGGAAATTTAGAATTTTTGTTTTTGCTTATCTACCTCTAGGACAGCTAACTTCTATGTTAGCAATTTTTTCAAATTTTATAGAAAACTTCTCCGACGATTTTGATTAAACTTCATTCCAGTTATAACCGAAGTGATTGAAAGAAGACTGTTTTTTAAGTTTCTACAAAAAAAAAAAAAAAATACGTTGTCTGAGCTTGTAAACAAGTGTAAGCAGACCTCTCGATTTTAAGTCTTTGAATGCCCAGAGTAGAGCTAGTCCACAGTTTAACAAAAAGTGAAGAAAAAAACTTTAAAAAAATCTGTCTTTAATAAAATAATTGATATTTGCCAGGAAGGTTTACTAATTTGTTTTCTTTTTCGCCGTTTTTTTTTTTGAAGATTAACTTTGACAGAGATAGGCGATCTTTTAAATAAAATTTTACAAATAAAACTAAATAAAATTAATTTAATTTTATTTTCAAAGTTACAAAAAAAAGAGTTGTTAACCTTCTTGGTGAACACCCTGTACCAACCTAAATTCAAATAGAACGACATTGCTTAAAATTGTTTACTCACATCAAGCTAGCATCTTTACTTTTATACAACACACTGACTTTTTTTTTTAAATCATTAACAACAAATTAGTAATGCTACAAACAGGTAAAAATATGTATGGAAGCTTATATCACACTTTAAATGGGAAGTCGGTAAAAATAAAAAAAAATTAAAACACTAAGAACATAAAAAAACAACAACTACATAATAATAGAAACCGCACGCGCAAATGGAGCGCAACACCATGGCTAAGTTTCTAATTTACGTTTTTATTAGCTTGAAAGTCTTTAAAGACTCACAGTTACAGTTTTATTTGAAGATTTGACGATAACTTTACCTATATTCCAGGAAATGCGACTGTTAAATAAATTTAAAAAAAAATAAGGAGTTGCAATAGTTAGTGCATTACGTCATTGTACAGCTGAAACTGAGACGAATTAAAGTTTAGATAAACCAATAACATTCATTACTCTTTACTAAGCGAAACTGATTGTAAAATTAAAGTTTTATGAGGTGAAGGTTGCTGCTGCTAAAAGTAACAATATGTTAGTATTACAATACGAGGAGATGATAAGTATTGCCTCTTGATGATATGTATGGAAACCTTAAAAATGTAGACGAAGATTAAAATTATCTTGTGGCCTACATCAGAGTTTGACTTTTTTAAGTAATGGTAGTGGAAAATGGCAACAAAGTGCCTATGTAATTAAAAAAAAAAAACAAAACGAATGCTCTATTTCATTAACCGTACTCTTAACATTACCCTCTGCAATCTTTCAAAAAATATTTGCTGAAAAGTATTTGCATAAAAAATGCATCAAAGCCCGTACATAGTTTGCGAATTTTATTCTTTTCTGAAAAGTGAAATTTGTAAGTGTTTTACTAATTAAGGCTGTGTGCGAATTGGTTTAAAATTTCGATTAAATTTTATCCGAGATTAAAATTTGACATATCTACGTACAGATTCACCTCACTAGTGTCAAAAATTAATCTTTGGATAAAATTTAACACCATTTTAACCGAATTCGCACACGGCCTAAAAAGAGAACTTTGCATTTATAAATGTGCACAAAGCTGCAAAGTGAAAACAAAATGAACAACATTTGTTGTTTTCGTTTGCCAAATTAAGCTTGGAACAAAGTGCAATCGAAAATTCTGCAATTTTTCCAACCAAATTAAAATATTTTTATAATTTAATTTTTCAACAATTTTAGCATACACATTTCGGCGGATTATTCAACTGGCCCTTAGATTTTCAGTTTTAATGTAGGACATACATTTTTTTTAACATCGCTCTTCTTAAAAATTCCATCATCTTCATATGAAATGATGTAGAAGAATTCTTTGGAATATAACATAACTCATTTCAAAAATCGATTCCCAGCCTCTTTTACATGAAAGCAAAAAAATGTTGTTTTTTTTTTTCACGGCTACTGCGATTTACGAGTAATTAGCAAATCCTCAAAGAGTAACTCTTGTCCCTAATAAATGCTAGACCCTTCTTCTACACGAGCTGTCGCGGCACCAAATTAATTTGTTTAAATTTAATTTTAGAAAGACGTTAAATTTTTAATTATTCAAAAGATTGATTTCTTTCTTGCCTTTGGTCAGTGAAATCTTCAAACACAAATCGAATATGTAGTTGCAAACATGCCAAGCAAATACGTTCTTTAAATTGATAAAATAAGTACTTAAAATGTTTTAATCTCAGAATGAAGAACGCCATCTAAATTCTTGAAAAATTGTGAATTTTTGCAGAAAATTTTTTTAAAATCGTTAGAGCGGTTTTCTTAGAAAATAATTTTTTATGTATAAAATTTCTTGATATTTCTTCGAAAAAAAATTTGGTATGCCATTTTTAAGAATATAATAATATACAGCTTAAACCATAATTTCAAAAATATTCATCGACCCGTTTACAAAAAAATGATTTTTCAAAAAAAAATTTTGAACTTTTTTTTAAATTCCAAAAAATATTTTTTTGAAAATATTTGTATGCAGTATTATCAAAATCGGTTAAGCAGTTAACGAGAAAATCGAAAATAAAAAAAAACCGTTCTATGGCAGGTACCGTTAATAACGGTTTTTGTTGTTCTTCATAAAGTTCATATAAAAACGTATTTTTTTTTTCTTGATCTATATATTTGGAGGACTTTGTTGCCTCATTACCAGGGTCATAAAAATTAATTTAACAAATATTTTGTTCAATATAGCTTAATCGACATTTGAATTAAAAAAAAAATCAAACCAAATGTCGTTATTTTCAAAACTAGAAGATGTTTAAGCATCTGGTTTTTAGTGCTTGACTCAAAATTAATAAGGGCATTGAATATTTAAAATAAAAATGGTACTTACCAAGGTAATAAAAAAAAATAGTTAAACCCATAATACTATGTTTTTTTTCCTAATTTTTGACTAAAACAACTTTATTTAAAAAGAAAATTTAAGAATGGATTTCTGGATTTGACACAAGATTTAGGATTTTATTCTAAAAAAAACCGTTGGAATAAAAAACATAATTTTGTAAAAGATAATGCCAAATTGTAGTGAATATGTTTTGTGAAATTTGAATATTTTTTCTGAATTCATCAATCGATGGGAGAATATAATAATTTAAAAGTGAATAATTTATGTACTCTTTCTTTCATGTTCATAAGTGCTATTTTTTTTCTAATTGTTTAAGATCCAACTTTATGAGTCGCTTTCTATTTCAAGTAAGTTTTTTGAAAAATTAAACGGGGGGATATAGACTACCCCCTCCAGAGGATTTTTTTCATCTTTTGACCCAACTTATACGCTCTAGTATTTTTATGCATCTTGTGCCAAGAACCATCTTTTTTTTATTATACTGAAAATTATATTACTTATATTATTGCTAAATTTTGAATCTCTGTATTTTCGAAACTGTTGGATTTACACAGATGGTTCTGAGCTCAAATTGAAGAAAATTTGCGTTTGGCGCTCGAGTTCGAAAACTTGGATTTTTCATGAGGCCAATGTCATAAACGAATTAGCAAAAAATCAGAACTACTGGATCTAACGCACACGCTGATGTATAAAGTTACTGGACGATATAACCGAAACCAAGATTATGTTTTCTCCCCCTAACACGTATAGGTAAGGTACGCTTTTGTTCGTTTGTTTACTTTAATAATGTTGGTAATTTTTTGGTTACACCAACCAAAAATTTGATACTTGTCCCCCTATAAGCTGGAGTTCATTTGTTAATTTAATCATTTTAGTAACCAGCATAATTTGCTCATACACATTTTTAATGTTAAAAATCTTTTGCTTATTTCTTTTATTTTTTGATTTTATCGCAATCTAGTTTGAGTTAGCCTCTAATAAAAACAATTTATAAGAAAATAATAAACTTAGTTTAATTTTTTCAAACAAAATACATTAATGTATATTTTATTTAACAAATAATATTTCTTCTTAATATTATGGTAAGTATGGTTAAATCCTTGGCTCCTTCCTATATGTTAAAAAAAATTCAAATAAAATCAAACCACGTCCTTCCTAGAAGAATCACATAATTCACTCTCATTAATATAAACCTTTTCCACCCAATCGAATCCAAGTTTTCCTCTCGCCAAGCAAAAACAGATTAACCCCATTAAATTATTTTATTTTCATATTACCAAAAATAAATACCATAAATAAAAAAGCCGAAAGGTGCTCAATGAATGCTCTGTCAAGCATCTGAACTGAAGTCTTTAACAGCGAACTAAAAATTCAACCAATCCCCATCATCGCATTCTCGATGAGCGTGAGTATAAAGGTACCTGTTTATAGTTGGCACATTAACATGATCTACATATGTGTATGTTTGTATCTATGGCAGGTTCCTTGTTTTCTGCCCCTTACGGATTGTTCGATTGAACTCTATTGAAAGAATCCGCCAGCATATGGGAAAATATTCTGCCCATTAAAAATTATACTAATCACCTGACCCCCAATGGCGAAGCCCCAACACAGCAGGACGCACTCGAAAAATGCACGTACAAATGCGAATCATATTCGCGCTGATGCGCGCTCTCTGTGCGAGGTTCGAGAGTGATTGAGGTTCTCAGGAAATATTCCATAGCTTCCATCGTCGTCGTCGAGATGGTGCCGTCGCATTGTTGGCCGTCCGTCGGTATTATGTGAAAATGATATATGAAATGTTTGGAACTATTTCTGATCCTACTGACAGATGGACACTGGTTCTGACACCTGACCTGAATGTTGTTGGCAAATGTTTAGCTTGAGTTTGGGATTCAAAAAAAAAAAAAAAAAAAACACAGCTTATCCTTTTCTAGGATAATAATTATAATAACCGCATTACAGTGGTTGACTATATGTGGGCAAATAAAGGGTAAGGCTCAGGACCTCACACACATCTGGTAACCTCCATGTTGGAACACTTATGAGAAACAAGCGCGATCACATCAAGATCAAGGTAATTCGCTTTGTTTGATATTCGGAAGATTATACTATATGCATACGGTCGGTGCGTTATAGTCACTGTCTGCGCTGGGAAGTTGGGACTCGGGATACGCATCTACCTGAACCCACGCTCGACTTGACTATTGTCTAGGGATTTGCCTTTTCGAACGCGTTGATCTTTTTATTTTGGTTTTATTATTTCCATGGATCGAGTAACTTATACTAAAATGCTGATGTTTTGAGAACAATGTGTTGAATATCGAGAACGTATCTGTGTGTATAAATCAGGAAACGGGATTATACTCAATAGATATGTCATTTAAATCCAAAAGATAAGACCTTTCCGTTTATAGGTTTTCTATATTATATTCGAAATGGGATAAGCGAGCATGCGCACACCGTACACCGTACACCGCACACGCATGCCATGATGTTGTTGAGGATGACTTTTGTCAAACAAGATTAAATCGTCAGGGATATGAGTACCTACACACAGATACAGACTTTTCGTAGCCAATCCCTTTTTTATTCATAAACGATGACAAAATTTTGAAGACATTGTAGAAGCCTTAATGCGGATTTGCCTATAAGCTTGTTTGGTTTTGTAAATTAATGGCTTATTTCTGATTTCGCGGAAAAGAAACGTTTATACATATTTGCTTATAGAGTGATAATAATAAAAGTATATACATAAATAAATAGAAGAAATAATTTTTTTTTGTATATCCAAAAATAATGCATTTAAAATTTATCAACTTGTTTGGGTTTTGTCTTGAACCTATCAAAGCTGATAGTGTTCAGAGAATTTTAACAGGTTTATGTTAGTCAGCCATTCTCGTTACACTCATTTTATTTTCTGGGTAAAATGTATTCTATGAGAAGACAATGCAGAAGTTCTAAAAATGGTGTTGTTCTGGTATTCGTATCTAAGTAATTGATGAATGAGATTCTTCGCCTGACAGCAAACAACAGAGTGAGACACTTTGGATAGAATAAGAAGCTTATCCAAAAGAAGCCTTTAAATAAACGAAACTAACTCACAAATTGTCAAGATCGAATTGTTCATTAGGGCTAGCCACGAGGCGAGACAAGACGAGACTATTAGTAAGCACTCTCTTGGGTTTGTTAGAATATAAAAAATCAGTATCGTCCCGGTATTTTTATAAAATAAAATAAATTTGGTGGCACAAACGGCTCATGAAGAACCAGAGCGACTTACAACTCTCAAACATTCCTGTGTGCGTGTCTGCAGGAATGGAGGGGACCTACAGTTTACTGCCGAATCGGAAAGGCTAAGGTGAGCGGCACTTTTCTATGACAAGAGATAAAATATTTCACTCATTTAACCAACACAACATCGCTTTTCATTTTGATACCAAACTCTTGTATGCCTTAATCCTGGCACCATGTAACCATTACCCGAAAACCTAAGATCTAAATGCTAAAAAAAAACAAAAAAATTAAAGGTGGTTTGCATTTTTTTTGGCATTTTGATTGAGCCTAATAGTTATAGTTAGAATGCAGATACAGAATGTATGCGAACTAAATATGGATCGGAATCTAACACTTTGACCAGCTCTTGGTCTTTTTTGAAATATAACAGAGTTGTGCAGTTTTCACTTGTTTTAACATTTTTTAGTTTCCCAACGAATTAAAAAAGGCTAGTAAACAATTCGATTAATTATTTAAAGGAAAACATCAACGAAAAATTCAACATACTTAATTTTGAAACAAAATGATTCCATTGATAAAAATTCAATTGATAAATATCAATGCAAAAAAAGAAAAAAACAGAAACACGAAAAACGCAAATACTGTAGAATCTTTTTAAGTTTATACGTTTTAACCGAAGTGACATTTTTTTGACTTTAAATATCGAAGAAAAAAATTGAATCCCTTGCTTTATGTACCTAAACACAATAATTGCTCTCAATGTAATTGACATCCATTATTCAATATGTAGTTTATGGTATCGTTAAAAAGCTGGAATCAAAAGCTTTAAATTAAGGTCAAAAACATACATATATAACAACTTCATATCAACACAACTTCGGGATTTTAAGAGGAATAATTGTCATTAGTTGAAGCATTTAAGGAAAAATAAATTGAAATTAAAACAGGTAGTAGCTTAAAAATTCAACATTTACAACAAAATTAAGCGTAATTTATTGTTTCAGTGTCTGGAATTGCACACCTTACCTCTATTAGCTTTTAAACGATTTTTCATTGACCTGGACCCATGTTCTGTAACTCTCACATCGAAAAAATCAGTCGAGAAACGCTGGAAAATGGAACAAAACTCATGTATTCAGTTAAACCTCCCTCTAATCACTATCAGTCACGAAAACCGGATCACTTTCCTTCAATTCAAATGCCTATCTGTATCATACAAGACCCCACCCCCGTGATTCACGGTTTCGGAAAAATCAGCACTGTTCAAATCACTCGCGATCAGGTCATCTGTGTATTTTGCCCCTACGATCACTTCCATGCATCATTTTGCAACTTGTATGAGAACATACTTCGCCTCCATTGCTCAACTTCCCAATTGTAGTGCGCTATAGAAAATCGAGGTCGAGCTTGTCGGTGATTTGCAGCCAATTTCGGTCCCGTTGCAGCTCGTTTCGAAATAAGGTCTGCTTCTTAAAGTCGTCTGCTACCTGTCCATTCACTAGTAGTTCTTCTTCGTACCTGTTCTACCTGTTGTTGGACGTCAAGGTCAGTCAAATGACGATTTTAGAGAAAAGTCATTGGCATGAATCTTTCAGATCTCTAAGTGGTATACCGGTGACGTCCAGATTTTGGCGTTCGCACAAACTCTCCAGCAGGGCTACCTTTCCAGATTCTGAAAAAGAGGCACTTAAAAGAGGATCTCAAGAAAAAAAGAGCCATCGCTGACAATATCCCAAAATGGAAATAAAAAGCGAAAACATGAAACTGTCCGAAAGCCAAAAATAATAACCTCAAAAGAGTTTGGTTCTCTCTTAAGTATGCCAGTCCAGTAGTACAATCGTGGTTCAGGAATTTCAATTTACCGATTTCGACGGATTAACTGAGGTTCAGGCAAATAATTGGATATTATCACATATTACTTGAACCTTAAATCATCGTTGAACCTCAGTTAACCCGCAGAAATCGGTGATTTATCTCAAAAACGGCTGTAACGATTTTTTTTAAATTTATACTAAAACCCGTTACTCACGGTATTATATATTGTAACCATCACAGAGATTGTTGCTTTCAAAAGGGAGTGATTCCATTTTATTTAAAGACAATATGCAAAAAGTATTTTCTATAGGATTTTCAATTATCGCACCGCATCACTTCGTTAGTGCTCTTAGAAGAAGTTGTATGCAGAAAAGAGTCCCTAAGTCTTGATAAGTTTCTATTTCTTTCCATGAAAATTTAACTGCAGTTGAATGATTTAAACATGACTTTAAAATTAATCAACAATTGAAGTCGAAAACTGAGAGAGTCATCTAAATACCTACTCACATTGAGCCACATAAAACAAACAAAAAATGTACATACCTCCATAATATATGCACAATTGTACAATGTACATACACACATTTTTATTGGAAATCATCGGATATAATAAATTCAAAATTTTTATTCATGAATCCATATGGTATATTATGATAGCTCCAACCAATCCTCAGGCAACTTGCCAAACTTGAATGAAAATGTATTTTTATTCACCAAATTTGCAATTCAAATTGTGTATATATAGATTTTCACAATTTGAAAACCTTTCAGCTTCTGAAATATTTTCATCAAAAAAACATAACCAAAAAAAAAAAAAAACCAACTCCCACCTTTGTAGATTATTTTTTTTTTTAGAAAATTCATCATTAAAGTGCAAATTTTCCAATCAGAAACTTTTTCCCAAAAATATGATGATTTTCTCATAAATAGGTACCACCACAACGGCGGCGCGGGCGTCTATTGAATTTTAATAGGCCTCTCTTTGATTACCTATGTAGGTAGCTGCCTTTTTTTTGTTAATTATTTAAAAATTCACTAAAATACCTTGATATAATTAATATTTCAAAAAATAAATATAAAACATTAAAGTCGTATATGATATGAGATATGTATTATTAATTTATCTTTTCGCGCACTTGCAGCAAAATTAAATCGTTTCTCGTAAATTATTCAACAAATTTTGCGCTTTAAATGCTAAATGAAACACACAAGTAAATGCCCCTCAGCGATTGTGCATATAAAATAATAATAAAATTCTCTTTCCATTTATGGAACTACCTTATAGAGAAGCTCTTATATTAAAGTTAAAGCCCATATTACACTTTTCAACACCAAATTTTGTAGCAAATTTAAATTTCCAAAAAAAAAAAACAAAAATAATATCAACATAAAATGGAAGAAAATCCACTTTAAATGGAACACCACACAAACTTTTGGATATATCATCACCAGGAGAGTGAACATTTTGTCAGATTAACTTTGTATCTATATATGTATTATGTATATAAATACGCACGCAGACATATCCCCCAAACCCCAAAATGTCTTAGCTATGTGTATATGTGTGCACCTTATGTACCTAAGTTATTTTATTTACCTATAAAAGACCAGAGCAGCCATTTCAGTTTTGTTCCTGAGTGTGTGTGTGTTCGTGTTTATGTAAAAGTGAGGGAGTGTGAACATGAACATGGAATAAAGGACTTTAATTTTTTTTTTGCTCCTTTTTCTATTTTTCCTTTCAGTGTACTTAAAGTGTACGTGACATAAGGCTCCAATACATTTGTGAAATTTATGAGATCATGCGCTCTGGGGAAAATCCCACAACAAAAATGAATCGTACTCCATTTTTATGCTCTCTGTCTCTCCCCCCTTCCCCCCCTCATCAGAACCCTATCCCTTTCTCTTATCACGTTGTCCTTTCAAAGGACTTGAAGGAGAGAAGAAAAAAAAATACGAAAAATATCAGAAAGTACCTGTTCGTATCTAAAGTGACATACACATTTTTATTTGACCCCCACATTCCTCGTTCGACATGCCACCCCCTTATATTTATGCATGCGGAGCGTTGTAGTACAGAAGATCCCTTTATTTTCATTCCTGACGTTTCTCTACCTTTTCTATATCTACTCGAAACGGGAATCGATTTTAGCTTTGAATTTGAATAGGTAGATAAAAATGGAAAACAGTATCCAGCCAGCCTGAGTAGCAATGGAAATTGGGACTTGAGGGTATGAAAAGTTGAGCGCGTCGTGTTGGTCTTGGGGTAGTTTAAGCCCTTTTTATCATTCCACCTACCTAACCGTTATTTTTTTTTGTTTTTCAAATACTATGGATGTCGTTTTTTTTAGGTATAAAACCAAGTCGATATATACATGTGCAGCATTTAGATACGACATATATAGCCAGGATATTTATGGTCATAACTGGGGGAAGAGCGAATGAGGGGGAAAAGCTCTCTGGGGGTATGTGGGTTGGGATATCTGTTGTATATCCCTGGTAATGGAACAAAGACAGGAATCCTCATTCTTTTTATTTTTTCTGTTCATCTGGTTTATATTGCCCGGAATGCTACTACTTGTGCTTCTGGGCTTTAGTTTAGTTTTGTGTCTTTTATCTCGACGAAAGATCTTTGCCATTGGTTGAGTAGATATAGAGATTCACAATAACCATTCAGAACGACAACGGCACGAGATGAAGATTCCCTTGAGAGTGCAAGGGTGGATGGCACCAGGGGTATAAGTTGGGTGGTATAATGGGGCGCTTGAAGTGTATGTACCTATACCTACACGTACGTTAACGGCATTGGAATTGTCATCGTGTCGTTTGCTTGAAGTTTTGTAAATTTTGGATTTTGGTTTGGGGCGATATGAGATTGTGTAATAAAGTGTATGTATGTGTGTGTGTGTGTGTGTCTGTGAATGGGATGATAAAATAATACATATACATAGATATAGCACACAAATCAGGAATATGAATGTTGCATAATGGAAATGGAGAGATAAAAAATTGCTAGCAAAAAAAAAAAAATAAAAACTTTTTGTTGTGCCCGCAATAATGGTGGAGTTTGTTCTATGATAAGTCCACGTACACTCTCTCCATTGGTCATAGTAGATACCTATTTGAGAGGAAAAAATATGCTCGATGTAACGTAAATGAAGTTACCTAAATAATACAACTTTTTTTTTAGGAAAATCTGTTGAGTTAGCATTTAAAAAAATTTTTGTTTGAATGATTTCTGAAATATCATATATCATAACAGTAAACAATGGGTAGGGTAACGTAACATCAAGATTTGGTTTGATTTTAAATTTTGTTTGGGTCATAACTCTGTTCTCAAAATGCTGTTTGTCAAAATTTTGCGATTCATAATTCTTGTAGGTATTTCAAAAATTCTTCGCAAAAATTCTGTTTTGGTATTTTTAAATAATTTAATTATTTATAATTTTTACTTGCTCTATACTTGCTCTATGTCATGTGATTGGTTTCGTCTTAAATTAAAAACTCGAGATTGTAATCAAAATTACAGTAGGTACGATGATGGAGAAGTCCAAAAAAGTGGGTTTCGCAATACCGTCAATGGAATACACCCCCCCCTAATAAATATTACTTTCCTACATTTTTTGTTGAGTAATGCAACCCCTAAATCAAAAGATTATGCCCTACAAAAAATATATTTACAAACAAATTCTGTCATTAACTCTCTGTTCTTACATGCAAAAAAAAATAATTTTTAAAATATTTTCTATAGATTTTTTTCTTTCATAAACTTTGAACGATGTTTTTTAAAGGGATGATCATATTATAAAAATACAAATACATTATGTATTATAAAAAAATTTAAAATACAAAATTTTAAGAGGTTGTTTTATATTGTATGGAATGACTTTGAAGGCACGGGTTAATGAGCTTAGTCAATTTTTTTTTTTTGGTCCATAAATTTACTGTAGGGCATAAACTTTTTATACAATGGGTGTCTTATCCAAACAAAAAGTGAGTTTGGGAAACAGCGGACACCCTTATATGCATGCACAAGCTTTTAAAATTTACCTTTTCAGTCAAAATAATGAAACGGAGAGTTTTTTTTATAAACACTGAATGTTGTATCCACGTTACGAGAGTTTGTCCGGGTAAAAATTCTGCTTACAAAATTTTGCTTTTCAAAATTTTGCTTTCAAAATTCTGCTTTTCAAAATTCTTTTTAACAAAATTCTGCGAATAACAAAAAAAAATTCTGCCTTTCAAAATTCTTTTTAACAAAATTCTGCGAATAATAAAAAAAATAGTTTTGAAAAATTTTAAAAGAAATTTCTTGAATTTCTTCAAAACTAGTTTTACTAAAAAACTAGATCTGTAGCGGTTTCGAGTTTTGAGTTTTTGACAAATTTTTATTACTTTGACATCTAAATCATAATATTCATGCACATAGTTTGACATCTAAATCAAATCAATAATTTTTTTTTGAGAACTTTAAACTTGAAACTCCTATAGAACTAGTTTTTCAGTAAAACTAGCTTTGAAGAAAGACAATAATATAGCCGTTAGTTTTTTTTTTTTACTAATTCGTACCGACCGGTATCTTGTTTAAATAAATAAAATCCAATGTGAGTTTGACCTCCCCCCCCCCCCCCCCCTACTTGAAATCCTGCGTACGCCCTTGCATACTATCCATCGGTTTGTGAGTCTGTGCGTCTGTACGTCCGTGCGACCATACTGTAATTTGAGCTAGAGGCTAAATTGTTAAACCAATTTCCTATTTTCCTATTTTAAGAATTTTTGATTTAAGTCCTAATAGGTACAGTACATAGAAATATTACGTTTTTTTTTTTTAAATTTTTTAAAAAATATCTCTACCGATTTGTGATTAAACTTCGTACCTGTTATGACCATAGTAATTGTTAGAAAACTGCATTTCAGATTTTTGCCAAATAAAAAACGCATTGGGAAAATAGGGTTTTGAAGTTTTCTGAGAAAAATTCCATATTTTCGGGTTATTCGCATATATGAACTTTTTTTTTTAAATAAAACAATATCAAACAGAAAAAGTTTTTTTTTTTTAATACTTTTGACTTTTTTAAACTTTTTTTCGTTAAAAATATCATTACTTAAAATAGTTTTAACTACAAGAGCAAGTTCGTGCGATCTAGTCGAACATATATATAAAAATGTTGGTGGTATAACAGCTCAAGGATTTGTTTATTCGTTAGGTTCCCAAAAATGTATCTATTTTTAGAGTTAAATGTGGTAAAAACAAAGTATGATATAGGATTTTGGAAATTATTTTTATATTTGAAAAATTATTTGAGATGGACTTAGAGATGATTTAAGGGCTAGATTTTATTTTATAAATTAGTTACTTATAGGGTGAAATAGGGTAACAAAAAGAATCATTTTTATGTTTGAAAGCTAATATCTACTTATAGGCTTAGAGAAAAGATTAATTATAATTAAATATTTTTAAAAACTTATCTAATAAAAGTACATTCAAATTTTGTAAATTCAATAAGGCGCGTTGATTTATTGTTTCGATTTTGAGTATTTAACTCTGTTTAAAATAAGGCATGAAAGGTATTTGTAATTTCTTCATTTTGTTTATACAGGGTTATTTACCTAAGATATGACAAAAAGCTAGAGTGTATAGGCTGAGTCGAGACAAGAAAAAAATCGTATAGGAGGGGGTTCTAGTTCCCCCCGTTTAGGTGAAAGGAACAATTTTCTAAAAATTCGACTTAAAATAGAAAAAAATCATCAAAAAACAAGTGTAAACCTGAAAATATCATGCTATATTTTTTTTTAAACCATTATTTAATTATGTTTTTTGAATTTAAATAATTTAAGACAATAGTTTTTGAAAAATTAATTTTCAAACTCAAATTTTTGAAAAAATAATGAAAAAAATTTTGTTCAAAATAATATTTTTCAAAATTTTACGTTATCAAGTAATATTTTTGTTTTAAATATTCAATGCTTTTATCAATCAATATCTAGTCAAAAACTAAAGAGTAAATGCTCAAGTGTTTTTAGTTTTTGAGAAAATAACGGTATAAGGTATAACATGGGTTAAAATTTTCGTAAGCTTCGTAAGCTTTAAATATATTTATTAATATGAGTAGGTAAAAGTATATCAAATGCTTCATGAGACTAACCACAATTTCTACTATATTATTAAAAAAAATTTTATATATGTACATACTTCCATATGCTTTCCGTATCCAAATAAAGAATTTTATTTTCTCTCACTGAAACAGTTTCATGATGCCAACTACACATTTCCGTTTATAACAATTTTTTATTTTTTCCCCTGGACAGAAACTCCCTTAGACGGACAACAGTGTTGCGACCGTCACTGTCCAGCTAATGGAGCTTGCACTGTATTTGTTTCCTTACTCCACTCAGTTGAAATCAGTAAGGTTTCATTTTCATAATCTTTAGCAGCTTTCAGTAAACCTTTTTTTTTCATGCTGCTTTCTACTGAATGCCCTGTCCATTTTCCTCTCAAAATATGTACATTTATGTAACACTTCGGTTCACTGCAGAATAAGCAAAAAATAAACACACTGCGCACGACAGTCGTGTCCATACTTAAAATATGTAGGTATGTATGTAACATTTTAGTTCGCTTAAGAAGAAGGAAAAAACAAACACACTACGCATTGGCTGTAGTTGTTACAAAAAGTCAACAATTCAGTGGAATGAAAGGAGGAATAAAAATGTAAATGAGTGGATGAGCGAACAATTGAGTGAGCAGAGATTCAGAAGCAAATACACAAAAGAAAATGCACAAAGCACGGAACGATAATGAAATGGAACAAAGCAGCAACCCAGTCATTGCGATTGAATCGAAATCATAGATGCAAAAATACAAAAAGTTGATAAATTTATAATTTGTAAATAAATTTATTTCTCAGCTTGTAAGTACAGTTAAGAAATGATTTAGGGCTTAAAATTTGCATAAAACTATTGACTTTATACAAAAAATCCCATTTTTGTAAAATATCAAGCAGGTTTAAAAGCATAATTGAATATGTTGGTCAACTTCGACAAAAAAGTGTACGAAATTTTCTTAAAAGTTAATAATTTAATTCAACAAATATATTTAACAAATAAAAAATATCTATTTACATGCTTCAAAGAATAAGGAAAATTATAAAATCAGTTTCAAGTAAATCGGTGTAATACTTTCTGAGAAAAACGCGGACAAACAAAATATTTGTTTCGTCTTTATATAATAAAGTAATGATAAGTAACCAATTATACAATTCGACTATAACTAAGCTTTATGTCGCTTTCTTTAAGAGACGTAAAACCTATTTGGCCTCATGTCACATTTCCTTAAATTTTTTAAATGCTCGGTAATTTACTATACGTGTCGTAATTTGAAAATGTCCCTGCTTATTTTTTTTTCCCGAGGGGAGGGGTAGGCGAAACGGCACCGATTCTAACTTTATCCAATAATAATAACATAAATACCGCATGATGTGTAGAAAGTTTTTCAAATAAAATTGGATTAAAGCTCAGCACCACTATAAAAGGAGACTGATGATAGGGCTTGGCACCCCTTGAAATAGCTATATCTCTAGCCAAACAAAAATAAAAAAAACGAATTAAAATACCCAAAATTAATTCGTAAGCAATTGGTGGTAGCACCTTTAAGTTGTTGTTGTTGTTCAAAATTCAATGAAATTGACGGAATAAAGAATGGTCAAGTCTAATAAACTGACATTCTAGTATAAATAATACAATACAAATAATAATAAATGATATTAGTTCAGACAGTAAAGTAAGGAAAACATTCCTATAACTTAAGTCCTACACTTTATTTTGGTGCACATAATTTCGGTTTACCGTCCTGAAATGGAACAATCTCATAATTTATTAGTTCCTGCACAGTACCTAGGTACGTAATATTAATATTGGCTTATATTATGAACCAAATTATCGAGCCTTTTCATAATACCATTGTGTAGTAATATCATCATTATACTCGTGCGAGCTATTTAGTATAGCTTCGATAATATTCCCAAAGTTCTCTTTGCAATCTAATAATATTGTTCATTGTTCTATGTGTATGTATATAATGAAGCTAAATTATAATCATAATTTTCAAAGTACCAAAATACAAAAAAAAAACTTACCACTTAACGAATGATGGCCGGGAGCTTTACCTAACAGATAATCATCTTTGCAGATAAATTTATTGTCATCTAATACGTATAGTTGTTCCCCCGTGCTTAGTTGTTTTCTACATATACAGCAGGTAAAGCAATTTAAATGAAAGACTTTATCACGAGGCTTTCTCACTAAATCTGATGGTGCTATTCCTTGTCCACAACCACTACATTTTGTTCCATATCGCCTAGAAGAATTAAAAATACTTTTGAATGAAAATATTAAATGTGATTATTTAAAGTAAAGGCTTTGTTAATATTAAAAATAATAATTATAAATAATATTTTTTTTAAAAGGTATATTAAAAAAATTTATTTAATATTTTTGTTTTATAAAGTATCCAACAATCACCAACACAGAAAAAAAAAACGTAGGTTTCACGTAGGTTTGTCGAAAAACCTAAGATGTAATTTTCTCTTGTTCGGTTTGTTTTCGAGTTATAACAGTATTTATGTTCTTATCCCAAAATTGATTTTTTCTTGAATTTTATTGAATTGTTTTTTATTTATCACTTTGAATATTATTTTTGTGGAAAAAAAACAATAATTGTAGTAAAATTTCTGTCCGTATAAGAAAAAACATGGACGATACAAATTTGTTTTAGTAGTCAAAACAATTATTTGGCTACATTTTAAGACGGTGTTCACATTGGACTTACTTCTTGGATTTTTTTTGACGTCTATATACCTTTTCTCGTTTCCACTCTTTGGTGAGAAAGAGACAGGCAAGTGGGGCAGGATTTTTTAAATTTTCAGAGTGAATCGGTTGTGTGTGTCTGAACACGAGCTGACTGCCTTATGCCAAAAAAAAATCGTAAATCTGAGTCCAATGTGAACACCACCGTCTAAGAAAATTAAATGTTTTAAACGTCAAAAGTACTAAAAATGGATATTTTTTTAATTATTATTTTTTTTTAATATTTTCAAAAACTCTAAGGGCCAGTTGTATAAAAATTTGAACCGTGGTTCAGGAATTTTAACTCACCAATTTCGTCAGAATAATAATTCAAGTCATGGCATATATTTTGGCATCAAAATATTCCCCGATTTGACTTTTAAAATGTCTCAAAATTAACAATTAAAACTTTCAATGATGGTTTTCAATGACAGCTATAACTGGGACCTTAAACTAGATATAAGCACCAGATTGCAAGACTCAAGACTGTAACAAATTTGGCTCAGCGATTAAAAGGCTACGTAACTAAATTAAAAATAAAATAATTTTCGCAAAATATGAAATTTTCGCCATAAACTTGAAGCGCAGTTCTCTTACAATCACTTTATCAAAATTTTGATTTTGGAAAACCGAAAACACTGTATGACAGATACCCGTTTAAGATGAGCTAAAATAGAAATTCAAATCGATCCTATAGAAAGAGAGTCATTAAAAAATGCTCTGTACCAAATTTTAAGTAAATCATTCCATTCTTTTAGTCTCTAGCTCAGATTGGCCAAAGGGCGATAAAACCCACTACTCCATTATCGTTGTTTCATTTTTAATTACATTCTCCAATTCTTGTCTACACGAAACCAATATTTGCCCTAAATTGTAAACCAATTTTTAACAGTTAGTAATTTTTTGTTTAAATTGAGAAAATTTAAGAAGTAGTAAAAGAGAGAGAGCTAATAAAAAAATCAAAAAAAAGACATTATAACTCGAAAACTAAACATACAAGATAAATTACATCTTAAGTTTTTAAATTTTAAATTATCTCAGGAACTAATATGGTTTTTTGCGGCGTTTAATGTTGGACACTGTAATGGTCTATTAAAATTTTGAATAACGTATTTGTGTATGTATACAATACACTAATATAATATAATCACAAAAATATTCTTAAACTGAGTACGAATTTTTTATTTTAATAAATTTAAAGTTAGCTTGGGTCACTGTGGCGTATGTGGAACATTTTTTTTAATTTTAATTTTAAATTTATATTTTTTTTTTTTAAGAATTTTATCTCTATTGACCCTCAATATTATTTTTGCATACATTTAAACACTATTTTCTTTGTATTTTTTTTACCAAGAAGGGTTAAAAGATAAAAACAAAAAACACTAATTACATTGAAATTAAATCAAATGCAAAACAGCATAAACTTATTTTTTTTCTTCAGTTTTTAGCCATGAGAAAGCCTTAGTCTTAGCTATCCATTGAAGATATTTTATAAAAGTTTATTTTAATAAACAAATTGTTAGTGGAAAATGTGAGAAATTAAAAAAAAAAAAATTTAATATTAAATATTTTCTACAATTTTGCAGTTCAATGCTATGACCCATTAACAAGACAGTCGGCGAATATAACCCCAAAATAAGATAATTTTTGAAAAGAACGGCAAAACCCTGCTTGAAATTATCGCCAAAAATTAGTAGTTCGAAGAAGAAGACAAATCGAAATCTTAGTATGGGCCCTACACGTTCTAGACGAGTAAAAATGACATAAATTCGACTTTCTCCTCTAAAGACATCACAAAACACTCAGTAGATGGTATACTTACATTTTTTCGCATATCCCGCAAATGAGGTGCTAAAAATGTCTCCTAAAAACTTAAACCTTATTCAAAATGTTCTATAGATGACCAAATTCTAAAAAAGGCAATTACTGAATTTTTATATGATATGCTTTTTTTTGGAAAGTTGGCACAATATGTGAAGGAGAAGATTTGAAAATAAAGCTTGTGTGTGGCTAGTAAAAATGCTAGTTGATTGAAATGCATTCGTCAAACAATAAAACCTGCACTCGATCGACATGATCACGTGACCTTCGTAGTGTACTTGGCCCGGAGACGCTTGGTCTGTTGTTCAAATCTCAGTGAGACAAACAGTTTTTCAAATAAAATTGAACATATATAGACATAGACTAAGCACCACTAAAGGAGTCTGATGATCAGCCTGGCGACCGTGAAATAGCTATAACTTCAGCCTATAAAGCTTGGTATGATATCTCAGTCAAGTTGTTGTTCTTTCATTCAAACCTTCATATATCTGTCATAATAAACTAAAATTGTATAAAAATTGATAAACGTATGTACATAAAAAGTTCTCAAAATAAAAATACCACTAACTAGTTTTTACTATTTTTTATTAAAAAGGATTTTATAAACCTGCATGATTTGTATGTATATTATAGATTGTGATTAAGGCAAACATTGAGCTACATACATACTATATAGGAACCTAGATCTAAATCACTATCATTCAACAGAAGACACAAATCCCAACCAGCTATCTACTGAAGTGGAAGATGACTTTTCCATTTCAATTTTTTATTTCTACTTCAAATGATGTTAGCATAAAAGTTGGCAAAGGAGTTAAGAAAAAAAAATATATAAACTGCTAATGCTGATGATGCTGGGACTCCAAGGTAAAAAGTCAAATGCCAATCTCTTTGATTTTATAATTTGCCTCAACGACACGGTGATGACGTCGTCGTCAGTAAATCCTATTTCTGGTTTATATTATATCTACATACATGTATACATTTGTGAACATATATGCACTCACACACATATATAGATGACAGAGAGTGCAGAATTGCTTTCTTTATTCAAGAACAGCTTAATGTCAATTGCAGAAAGGCACATGTTAATTGAACATTTGCTCGATGAAAATCGTTCTTGACTTTCTTCTTTTTAAATATAAATCAAAGTCAATTAGAAAAAAAAAAAACTACTTTTTTCAACAGTGAGATTTTTGTACTGCCTGTCAAGAATTTAATAATTAAATAATGAATTAAAGAAAATTTAATTTTTGTTTTGTGTTTGATTAAGTACTTACCTAAAAAAATCATTCCTACAATATAACTTAGATTCTCTACTAAAACATTTATCCGTAAGTGGTTGAAGGCATTCACAGCAGCGCACACATGATGCATGCCATCCTCTTTCGAGGACATTTAATAAAAACTTATCTAAAATTGGTTTATTACAGCCCGCACAAGGATCACCAACACCAACAGGTGGTTCCCCTCGACCTGAAATGATGAGAAAAAATAAATATTATTAATTGAAAATTCAAACTCAAAATGCAATAGATATATCAAGTTGCAAAAAAACTTTGGGCGCATCCATTGTTGATAGATAATAGTATAATAGTATTGAAATGCACCCAAAGTTGTTTTTGTTGAAAATATGAATGCAGGGGATAGGAGAATTAATTTTATTCTTGAGTCCATTTTGTTGTAAAATATTTGTTTTATTAAAGAAATTATATAAGGGCAAACTCGAAAATTCACAGAGGATAAAACTACTCAGAACCCTCTCTCTGACCTTATTTTTAGTTATACACTTCTTCTTCAAAACAAAGTATTCAAATAAAAAAAATGACAACTAAATTTTCATGATAATTTGTTTAGTTAACAATGACGGTGTTCACATTGGACTCAGATTTTTTTTTGGCATAAGTCAGTCAGCTCGTGTTCAGACACACACAACCGATTCACTCTGACGTTCAGCAATCGTTAAAATAAAACACACATTTTTACTCGCCGGAGAATTTATCTAGAAATTTTTCAATCACAAAATTAATATTTCACTAAAATAGTTTTCCAATTGAAAAAACTTGGATTTTGTAGTATTTAAGTGCCAAACAAAACTAAATACTAACAAAACAGATGTCACAAAAGGAAACGTCAAAAAAAGTGGGAACGAGAAAAAGTACGGACATATTGTTTGCAAATATGTGTCGTTGCGGACATGTTGCTTTGGGAACATGTTGAAGATGTGTCTTGCGAACATGTTGTTTGCGGACATTAGTCAAGTTCCCCTTTGGAACCTGTATTTGCTCAATCTGCAGGCAATTTTCCAAAATTGTAAAACTATACGTCTGATGGAAATTTTTCAATTTTCGAGTTGTCAATAGACAAACCGTTATTGCAGCATTTTCTTTTATTTTCGCTTTTTTCCAAAATGGCTCTTTTGACTTTGATCAATTCTTTCATGGAAAATAAATCCAGAAAATAGGACCAGTTTTTCAGTGCGAGTTCAACCTAAGTAACTCGGGATTTACTAAACTGACGCTTTTGATACTTAATCCTTAGAGTTTTTACTTGCTCTATAACTATAGGGTAAGTATTTGTTTCGTGTAAAATTGACACTAAGATGATGGAGAAGTCAGAAAAAGTGATTTTCACCATACCGTCCGTCGGTCTGTATGTCCGTGGATTTTTACATCTATTCGTCCGTGCGCGTGCACTGTAATTTCAGCTACAACCTAAACAGGTATGCTGATTTGCTTCAAATTTTGTACAGAGCATTTTTATGTGATTCCCAAAAGAGGAAATTCGAATTTTTGATTTATCTCATCTAGAACAGTAGCTGCCATACAAATATTTCGTTTTTTTTTTTAATTTTATCAAAAGTGTCTCTAACGGTTTTGGTTAAACTTAGCACACGTAATGACCGCAGTAGTTGTAAGAAAACTGCATTTCAGGCTTTTGCCAAGAAATTCGCATTGTGGAAATACGGACATATTGATGTTTATTTTTTTTTAAATTGATTTATTTTCGAACTAGTCACGTATATTTTCTTAATCGGTTATTATTGTTTTGCAATCTGGTGCATTTAAAAGTTTTAAAATAATTATTTTTTTAAATAAAAAAATCACACATAAAATTTTTTTTTTTATTACTTTTGAATCGCAATCAAATTTGGTATATTTAAACAACGAGCTAATTAAATTTTAAATTGTTGCGCACAGATTCAGTTTAAAGCTTTTTTGTTTTATTTTTTATTTAATTTCTAAATATAAATGGTCTTAATAATTAGGTTTTTGGCTGTTTAAACTATGTCTAAGTATTTTGAAACAGTCAGAAATATGCTTTATTTAATAAAAAAAAAAATTTTACATTTCTCAAGGTTTAGACAATAGATTACGTTGTCTTAAGCAAGATAAAACAAAAAATCACTTTAGCAACAACCAGAGCGGTTTTTTAAAAACTTGAACGGCTGTCTAAAGTTAGACAATGTTTATTAATACGACCAAAAAAGTTTATATTTCCGATCCGCCAAAAAAAAAAAAAATACTGAAATTGGTGGCAAAACCCTATAAAAATGAAATTGTCAACGTTTTTTAAATCGAAAAAAAAAACAAGTACTTTAAATATTTTAATTTTAGAATGAAGAACGCCATCTCAATTCTTGAAAAAATATGAATTTATGCAGAAAAAATTTGAACTTTTTTTAAAAAAACCAAAAAACATATTTTTTAAAATATTATGCAGTATTTTTTACACTTGTATTTTTTACACAGTTTTTTTTCTAGCGAAATCTACACTTGTCAAAAAAATTAAGGGAACAAAAAAAAATCACTTTTTTTTAGTGTTTTTTGAAAAGCTGTATCTCTGTGAAAAGTGCTCATATTGAGATAAAACAAAAAGCATTCTAAAGCATTATATTTTTTGTATTGATAAATTTCAGCAAGGTACCGGTATGATTGCGCATAAGAAGAAGCACGAGCCAAAAAATTTAATTTTTTTTTTTTTTTTTGAACAATGGCATTTTCTGTGAAATTTTTTTTTGAGTCAAATCAATGCTTTTTTTCGATAACTTGTTTATTCAGTTTTAAGGTCGTCTTTTTTCATCATTCTACAATGTTTTCTCAGAAGAATATCTGGCTTTGAATGAAAAAACAGACTTTTGACTTTGACTACCAATATCTTCGCAAGGAATGACGGCACGGAAAATTTAATGGTAGTTTTAAAAACATAAATTAATTTTCTACAAGATTTTTTCAAAACATTATAACGATTATTTTTTTTAGCTCCTCACCGTTTAATTAAGAAAAGGTCAAAAAAAGGACTGTTTAAAGACTTTTTGTAAATCTTTTACTGCTTTACAAATATTGACTGCAGGACTTAATTTGGTAAGACATTTTAAAGAACTATAGGCCACCAATATTTCTGTAAAATTTCAAATTAATCCATTGAAACGTTTTCCAGTACCGAATGATCAAAGTCGTAAAAAACAATTTAAGGAACAAATTGGGTGCTTCATAAACATTGTGGAATTGTCATCAAAATGGGAAAGAAAAGAACAATTTTTTTCAACTTTTTTCACAGCTTTTCAAAAAACACTAAAAAAAGTGATTTTTTTTGTTCCCTTAATTTTTTTGACAAGTGTATAAAATTAATACAAAAAAAAATATTATTTAAGAACTTCAAAAAATAATTCCTAGTCAATTAAGAAATTTGTAATATTGCAATTATTTTAAGCAGTTAAAAGACTTAAAGCTAAAATAATGCAATTGAAAGATTGCTAGAATTCTTTGAAGTCTTTTAAAAGTCTTGTACATTAACTCCATTCTTGGAATCTTTTAATTACATTCAAAGTATTGTATTCCAACATTTTGACTTTTTTACTGCAAGCTGTCTTTTATAATGTTCACATTAAATTTCATGTGCTCAATTATTAAGTTTGTAAGTGAATAGCAACCCAAATTCAATTTATCTGAAACAGGCGCAATCCTTTAAAATTGACAGAATGCAGTAGGGGGAAGGCGGGAGACTAGAACCACTTTTTGTTAAACCGTTCATAAAAAGTTTTATATTCATCCAAGCCACATATTGGATATATCTTTTTAAAGATAAATTTATCTATTTTAAGATAAGTCTCATAAACTTTATACACACGCAAGTGATTTTTGCCAAATGCTAAATAATTGGGTATAGATTTTTGGCTCAAGTCTCCCGCCTAACTTTTTGCCCCAAATAACACCCTTTTACTTGCACCAGCCAAAGTCAATCGATGATCAAGAATTATTTTTGAGTGCAAGTAACGGGTCACGGTATGCAACGTTTGAGTCTACTCATGAAAGCTTTGTGTGGAATTTGAGTGAATTATTGAGAGTGGCTCAAGTCTCCCCTATGATCAAGTTTCCCGCTTCCCCCCTTCTTTTTAAAGTTCAAAAACTGTTTCATTTCTACATTCAAATTTTTAGTACATATCCGTAAATAACATATAATTTAGCATAAATACAACAATTTCCTAAAAAAACACCTTGTTATCATTGATGACAGACACATGGCTAATACAACTAGCTAATGAACCAACAAAATAAGCTATTTATATATTATATACCCTGAAGATATTAAATAATAACATACTTAACACACCATAAATAGAGTCATTTGGGGATAATCATGCTGGTTATGGTTCCATTTCCATCAGATCAACCGGAACATACACACTTCTTCACTATAATTATCTCCACGCAATTCATTCATTTGGAAACTTTTTGAATTTCTTAAAAAGAATAAACTTCAAACTGCTATATAGCTCACAAAATTTATATAAATTTCCGCTTTATACATAAATATACGGAGATGGTGTACATCACACGCTCGACTTCTTTTTGAGTTAAATAGCCCCTTGAAGGCGAATGTTAATTTTAGTGCGATCGCATGTAGACTTTACACCTTAACCATTTCCTCTTCAAGCAGCCCCCAAAAGTGGTGGGTTTGTGGGTATACTAAATATGATACCCTCGATCTATCACCAGAAGCCACAGCATAATAGCACACCCCGAAAGTGCAACCGAATAATAACATGTTCAGAGCTTACCCCGAAGGGATGAATAAGATGCGTTATAACTCTTTCGGTGGTTCAACAAAGCCAGCAACAAAAAAGTTTCAAGATCTAGAAGCTATCAAAAAATATCTGAAAGATGCGAAAAAAAAATTAAAAAAAAAAAAAACAAATGCAGACAAAAGGGATTCCCAATTTAATATTCAATTCCGGAGCGCGAGGATCTGCAACTGCAGAGTTTATTCGAGGTTTGGGTGGGTTAACTTACAGGTATATGAAAAGATTATACTCATAGGTATACCTACGTGCCAGACACTATTCCCTGTTCTCATTCTCATCATAATCATCATCGTCAGCATCATCCGGCATGAGCCTCGTCAGTATTCTTAGCATCAACAGCATCTAGAAGATGTAATTTCCTCCTCAATGGGCAATTAGCATGGAGCACCTCCATCACTCGGAATTCAAGATTAGCTTTGGGGCGAAACGAAAAATTCAAGTCGACAACGTCTCGAGTCTTTGCCGGGTGTCATCCATCATGATGGACGGATGACGTATATGTACTATGTTATAGGTACGACCGAACGACGACCGACGATGCGATATGGTGCTCTCCTTTTTTGAATGTGGCGCAGCTTTTTTAATGCCTTTAGGCAATCCAAAAGTTATGGACGAGAAAGACCTTAGTGCAAGAGCATCTGAATTGGATGCGGACTATTGGTTCAGCTATATGGCGTAGATATATCCGTATCCATTGCGGATCGTTAATAATTTATAAAGGTGCAAATGGAGCAGAACTGTAGCTCCTTCGTTTATACAAAAAAAAAATAGATAAATTTTGTATACAATTCTTTTTAGGTCGTTTATTTTTTTTAAATTAATTTATTCTTAGTGGGTGATGTCATGTGCAAAAATAACCAAGTTAAATAATTCATATGAACAAAAATATTAATTTAAATAAAAATTAGGAGTAACTTTGGCTTTTTTTATTTTCCTCATATTTTAAATATTTCTTAGGTCATATTACAGTGAAAGTTCCCTTTGCGGACAACTCCCTTAAGCGGACAATCCCCTAAGGCGGAGAAATTATCACGACCGTGGATCTTCGATCTAAATTCCATACATTTTATGATCCCTTAAGTGGACACTCCCTTACCCGGACGGGGACAGGAATATTAGCCGTGATTTGTTAAAATTTAATTCCCTTAGGCAGACAAAAACCTTTGTTTAGTATGTAAATTTCAACCCTTATTTTCAGAAATATATGTAAAAATATTTTTTTGCATTAAAAACGTTCCCCCTGCTTCACAGCGACAATCACAAATCATTGTCTGTCATAAAATGCATAACGGATTTTATTTCTGCAGCTAAAGTCTATTTTTGTATCTTTGTTTCTTGTATCTCCATGTTAATTTTTAGGTAAGGTGCTCACTAAAGTGCTGACGAAGTGGAGTGGTAAAGGAGCAGCGAGTGGCAGTGGTGAACAAGTGGCTTTGCAGATGGAATGGCGGGGAAGTGACATGAAAGTGATTTAACGCGCACTGCGGTGGCAAAATACCTTCACCAGCTCTCGGTCTATAAATCAATAATCAAAAGCATACTAGTATACAGTACAAAAATCCACTTCGTCACCACTCACTTGCCACTTGAAAATTAAACATGTTCGAGATATGTGGCATCAGACTGGCACCACACCACCTGCAAAATATCATGCCACCACCACTCCACTTTGATGAGCGCGTCTTCATTTTTGTTACATAGGTTTTACCCATTCCACCTGCTACTTAGTCACCACGCCACTACCACTCCACTTCGTCATCACTTCACTGAGCGCCTTGCCTTAGACGCACAAAAGTGTTACGACCATTACTGTCCGGCTAAGGGAGCTTTCACTGTATACGAATAATTAAAAGAGAACCTATGCATTATGCATTTGCTATTCCATATTTCCATTTAAATTCCATGAATTAATGATTCATATTCATAATTATTACTGATTTTATATCTTAAATGTGTTTTTAAAAATTTTAAATTGAAAACTTGTTTTTTAGAGCCTTTGAATTTGAATCAACAAAAGATATAAAACAATAACAATATAAAATATTGAAAACTTTATCATATGTTTTGGGAAAACAAACTAAGATCAATACACATTTTTTTTGTTAATTAAGTATTTATAATTAGACCAAAACAGATAGAAAACTTTAACTTCATATTTTTTTAGCATTCTTATTGGTTATTAATTTAAGAATTTAATTATAATAATTTTAATGGAACATTAAAGAATACGAGATTTTATAGCACGTATACAATACAAAGAAATATTATTTTTATTTGCAAAGACAATAATTTGAACACCTTTTTAACTGAATTATGTGCCATAAACAATATCTTATTTACTGTAATAAATTTATTTTAAGAGATTTTCATGATGTGAAGTTTAATTAATGAACTGTATGTATATCCCGCGTGGGTTTGGCATAATTTATAATTTTTTATAAATGAACAAATTAAATTTTATTTCATTGTATTTCAGTTCATTTTGAATTTTATTGAAAATTACAAATAACTTTTAAGTGAATTGGGCATATTCATAAAATATTTATAAAATGATTTGCTCGTTGATCACTTTCCAAAAGACTTCAGGCCATTTGCTGAAACGAAACTTAAATATTTATGTTCAACTTAAACGCTTATGTTCTACTTTTTGCTCAGCGTAAACTGTCACATTATGTTGAACTTAAATACTTAAGTTTTAGCAAATGGGCCTTAAGCTATGTATTTGGACTCTGTCTACTGAAGTCTATTCGGAATCCGCAAATTAACAGGTTTGTGAAGTACAGTACACACATTCGTTTTTAGATACAAAAGTACACACATGCATTAGCAAAAATTTTGAAAAAAAAAATATTTGCAATTTTTTGAGGATTTATTTGATCATCATTTGTTCAATTTTACATTTACTCACACATTTTTGGTGCCAGATTTACAATTGTTGTTGGGTATTTAAATTTACATAAATGTGTAAATTTTTGAATTTCTGACCCACCTTAACCTTTCTCCAGGGCATCAGAAATCTGAAGATTTAATAACAATGCCGCATGCCTAAGCACCAGTGTGGTCCCTTTGTTGTTTAGGCTAAAATAATTTCCCAAGCGCATTGTATTTTAAACTTGCTTGAGAAAATGGGCCTTACGCCTTACTTAAAATAACAGAACACTTTTATCGAATATGAGTTATTTTAAAAGTTAATAAATATAGCTCAGAGGCAGAGTTTAAACAGAATCGTAGCCAATAAACATAATTTAACACTTTCTCTAATAATGCTTTCCTTAAATCTACTACAATTCCTCAGAATTTTTAGAATTTTTATTAATATTATGGAGCAATCTGATAGTTGTAAAATGATTAAATTTTGAAGTTGTAAGAACATTTTATTGGTATTTGTTCTAAAATTGATTTTTTATTAAAAAAAAATGATAATTTTCTTAGGGGCATAGGCCGCGTTGCACCATCAGCCGCAGCGCACCCAAAGTGTGGAGCAGTTATGTGGTGGCTAAGGGTTTTTTTTGTTGTCTTTATTTTTGGCATGTTTATACTCTTTTTTTTGAAATAGGTGAGGTGTGACTACAGGAGCAAGATCCCCCCCCACATCCGGCGAGTTGAGTCGAACACAGCAAGCATGCCATCGATCGCCTCCGTAGCAGACATTCTTTCCCCTTTCCACCTCCCTCCCTAGTCACGGCCGTTCGGGCTGCATCCATAGGATTCCTTTCCTAAGTTTCTTCATTCGGTTCCTTCTCCTATGCATACCCCACTCCTTCCTCCTATTTCCTTATTTCAAATACATATATTTCTTAATGTATAAGAATAGATATTTAATTTAAAAAAAAAATTGATTTTCAATCGTGTCATTCATTTTTCTTTCTACTGAATTATCCATATGGGAAAATACAAGACTCAGGTACTACAATATTTAGAACTTGAACGCAGTGATGCTAGATTTTTCCAATTGATGCCCTTTTTGACCACGAAGTTGGCGACGAATATGAATATGAATATGAATCCAACAAAAAGATCCCCACAGCGAATTGGTTCATTTTCATCTGTAGAGTTAGGCTAGGACCGTACTATCGATTTTAAGTCGCGGCGAATAAAAAGTAGCTTTTAAAATCGAGAACTTAATGCTGCGATTTTTTAGTCGCATGTGCGTGTGTGCACATTAAAAAAACAATTTGTCTAATTTCTTCCGACTGAAAATCACAAAGTTTATTTCTGCGACTACGATTTTGTAATCGCAGAAATTTAAATCGCAAGTGCGGTCATAAATATGTAATTGGATTTGTTTCATTTAAATTTGCGACGATTTGCGTCGCCCGAAAAATTAAACAAATTTCATTCTTTTAAGCTTCGTGATTTCTCGGTCACTCACATATTGAAACTCATTTGTTCTATTTCTTGCGACTAATAGTCGCGCAATCGAAATCGCGAGTGCGTTCCTTATCCTAGTCTAATGCGCGTATACTAACAAAAAACTCAAATAAATTTGTATATACTTTTCTACATGTAAATAAATTGTGTTGAATTAAATCTAATTGAAAAAGAGTTTCCTTCTTTCAAAAGAGAAGCTCGACTTTCGAAAGAGACATTAATTTATCAATTTTAGGTGGATTCAAGTTCGCTGGGCCAGCTTTTGTTTGTGATAAATCATAGTCACAAGCAAATTAAGTCTATGTAAGGTGTAGGGTGGCTATCTGATATTTTCCTCGGCTTTGTACCCAAAAGAAATTTCTTATGACCAGAAAATATCCAGATAGGCGAAATTTTAGTTTGTGAAAATTTACGAAATAAACCAAATTTAAAAATCTTGATTTGATAATCTCACATAAAGAATACTCCCATAATGAATTTTTAGAATTATTTAAATATCCAGACCTCCCATTGAAAAAATATTTAACACTGACATTTATACTTTTTTGAAATAAGAAATGCACCTTCTAAGTGCGAAAATCTGACATTTAATTTGAATTGAAGGTTGCTAATCACATCAAAATTTGAATAGGTATACATTACCTACTTTTTGAAGCTGTTATACGTTCAGTAATGAGCAATGTTGTACCCCAGTATACATATTGAAGGTAATATATTGCGCATCTCCGAAAATTACAGTGACCTGTCTGTCAGAATTTACAAAAACAAAACACAAGTGTTTCCGAATCGCAGTGACCCTCGTCCACAATTTACAAAAACAAAATACAAGACATGCGCAGAACTGAACAAAATGAAAACTCGGAAGATATTACCTTCTATATGTGTACTGTGATGTTGTACAGCTTAGTTGCAAAGGAAGTAGATATATTAGGAGTTAATTTGGAGGAAGTTCTCTTCAAGCTCACAAGATAATAAAATTACAAAGCAAAAATATTCAAGTGACGGCTAGAAATAATCACTACGAGTAAGTAAGCATTACATTGTGTTATGTTAAGCCATATTTTTTCCCACTCAAATAAAAATACCTAAGCGAAGCGTATAACTACTGCTTTAAGGTTTAACTTAATGATAAACTCTTATTAAATCAGTTAAATTTATGGCTAAATGTACAATGTTCTATGTCAATTATACGTCATCACATTAATAAATTCAACTGTAGCTATATATATGTACATATGTACGTACTCTACTCGTACATATTATGTTGTAATATGGATACAAAAAAAAATAATTAATAAAAACGTCAAATGCCAGAATCCGTCAAAATAAATAAATAATAAAATATTTGAACATGCACTACGAGAGTTAATACAATTTTTCAAAACAAAGCTTCATGTACACTGTACAGTGCGGGTCAATTGATCACATACTATGTTAATAATAATTAAAAAAAAAAAAATGTTTTATATTTTTTATATAACCATATTACAATTATTTGTATACGGTGGTATCTACTAAAACCAATATCGTCGCCTTTGAGTCACAAAATTTGAAATTTTGAAATTTTAACAACAAAGAAATTTAAAGAAACTGCTCAATTTAATGGGGTTTTCTATTTGTAAAAAATATATTTTTTTTTTTATTTACATATATTTTTTTCATTTTTGTATTTTGATCTGAAATAAATTTTGCACATGTTAATTTTTTGACGGATTATCCCGGTGCCACAGATACGATATTGGCCTAATGAAAACCCCAAGTTTTCGAACTCGTTGTTATAAATTTATTGTTAATGACTTTTGAATAGCTGTATTTAAGAAACTCTTGGGTCTACACAGATAATTCTGGGCTCAAATTAAAGAAAATGTAGTTACTTTGAAATCGAAGTGCAAAGTTATAGTCGAAAAACTAGTCCTTTATGGTTAAAATTGCCAATAACTGAAAAAAGCACGAAAATTTCGCAGTTTTTTTTGGGTTTTTGGCCATTTTGCGTTCCGCGCTCGAGTTCGAAAATTTGGATTTTTCATTTCGCCGATATTATTATAAACAACTCAGCAAAAAAATCAGAACTACCCAATCGAACGCAAGGAGACTTAAATTGGTAGAAATTGTTTTTTGGAAGTAAACGAACAGAGAAATGTTTGTTCATTTTTTTTTTTGAAAAAATAATAAGACAGTTCAGGTTTCTGCGGACTCAGAGACCTCCATAAGACGATGATGTTCACATTATAAAATTCATCTAACTTTTTTTTGACGATTATGAACTTCATCTCATTCCCACTACATCAGTGTGGGAGTGAGACAAAGATACAGAAAAGTAAAAAAGTCAGAGGATTTAGTGGATTGAGTTTCAATGATAGCTATAACTGGGGCCTTATCCAAAAAACTTATTTATAATCAATTTGATAGATTGATAACAGTGCGATATGTATTAAACCGAAGGAACCGCATTGTATAATTCGACCCACCTATCGCAGGTGTTTAAAGTTGTTTGGCACAAAAGTCGGCAAAAGCAGCCATCAGGCAAACTGGTTTCACCTGTGTGGAACCTATTTTGGTTTATGTATATGTTTGTGTAGCTTGTCATAGCTTACACAATATAAATTCTATGGGTGTGTTCAGTATATGCAGTCATCGGTTCGGTCACTGCATCACTCTTGTTTTAAATCCTCTGATGTTCACCTCACCGCCACATTATAGCGTCCTCGTTCTACTCCTACAGCTTTTAGTGTCGATGAGAGAATTACCCCTTGCAACCCGCTAGAATCTCTGTCCAGTGAAAGATATGGCAATCCCCTTCAAATTGCTGAATTGTTGGATGCAGTGTAGATATATGTAGGTAGGTATATTTTTTTGACACAATGTGAGAACGAACGCAAAAGGGGATTAACTGGAAATCCTTATCTGTCGACATGAATGTTTTGGGAAAGATACAAAGATACACTCTGGACTTGTGCACAGCATCCATTATGTGTTTGCATTTTTTGCTTCTGCTTCTGCTCTACTCCGCTCGGCTCGGTTGCGGCTTGACTGCTGTTCTTGATGACGACGTTGAAAAGCTTAAGTTCTTGGTGTCGTGCGATGCACGCAATATTTAATGTGACATTTGAATGATCGGTGTCGACGTTTGGCATAACGATACCATGTGACATTCGTTCGGAGCAGAATTTCTGCAGTTGGTCCAGATCTGCAGATGAATGAATTGAACTGATAAGAAATACACAATGAGGGTGAGGTATTGAGTTAAGAACTATAAAACATCACTGAGGGTGTCGTTTGGATTCTGATTTCAGATCTTGGTGATAAGAGTTAGAATTTATTTAGGGTGGATTTCACCCTAACTTGCATATAAAGTTGTGGTCGTATAATAGCATTTGGTTCACTTGATAAGATGTCTTTACTTTAGGTACGCATTGACATAGGAACTTGATCGTTTTAACATTTGCTGGAAAAATATTTTGACAGAGATAAGATTTCCTCCCAATGAATTTAGAATAAATTAAGATGCGGAAAAGTTTCTATACACATTCATTTTGTGTTAAACTTATATGTGAAGGTTAAACTGTGTTGATTGAATTTCTTCAAGTTCATAGATATTCTTAGAAGTTATTGTGGTTTTATTATAAATACTACAGGAAGAAAATTTAGTATAAATGGTTTCAGTTGTTTTAAAGAAATGAAAATTCGGAATAAGAATTTTGTGGGCTGGAGGCGATTTTAGTATTTTTCGGTTATATTTTGCACTAATTACTCTATACATATTTTGACATTTTAAAGCAACTAAAAATTTTACAACGTATCGATAATTAAGACATAAAATAATGGCTTGTGGAATCATGGGAACAAGAATACTTTGCGAACACATCAGAAACAGGAAAACATAGGTACTCTCGAGATACTTGTGGCTGTGGGCGAGAACATTGTGTTTCATTTGTCAAAATTATAAAATATGACGTATCAAACACAAATTTCATGCGTTTTTTCCACACAGAACACAGAAACTCTAGCACATATTTTTGTGTAACAAAATCATGCGCTAAAGATGCCTGTGCGCGAAAAGTCGTACGAAAACTATGTTTGATCTGCCATTTCATATGGAATTTATAGATAACGTCTGCCTACAATCAGTCTTAATTTAGGTAATAAAATGTTTAGAAACTCTAATTTTGCGCAACAAATCAACTTTTATAAAAGAGGCTGGTTTGGACCCACACTGATAACTTCCCATTGGTTTCCTTTGAAACTCGACACCCGATTTTATTTTTTATAAGAAAATTAAAATAAAATAAATAAAATAAATTTGATGGCACAACAGCTCATGAAGAACTAGGGCCTCACAACTCTCAACCATTCCTGTGTGCATGTCTGCAGGAATGGAGGGAACCTACAGTTTATTGCCGAATCCGAACGGCTAACGAGCGGCACTTTTCTGTGACAGGAGATACTCTTTGCGGATTTGGTAATTCCTCGCAAGAGGCAGTAGCCGTTTTTTCTTTTAAATAAATAGGTGGCGAGGCTGGGGATCGAACCTTAGACCTCCGGCATGACAGTCCATCGCACTAACCATCACCCGACGGCTACTACATAAGAAAATTACCAATTTAAAATCTTCGAAAAACTTTTCAGTTGTGCAATCAAGGAAAGGCTGTTTGCTCTAAATATATATGAGCCACGAAAAATTTCAACAATTATTAGCAGTTTTTTCTGCAGTTTTTTTTTTGCCTAGAAAAGAACCGTCAATTGAATTTTTTTACAAGCCTTATCAAATACAAATTATGGCATTGTGTGTAGACTAAAATTATCCGGGAGTTGATATCATTGGTTGTTTTTGAGACATTCGAGCCGAAACACACTTTTCAACAATTTTTAGCATTTTTTGGCCTAAAAAAAAAAACTGTTCATTGAATGTTTTTACAAACTCTACCGATTATCAAATATAACTTTGTGCATTAAATAAAATTAACCCGAAGTTAAAATCTTTGTGTGTTATCAAGATGTTCGATATTTTCTTTAACAATTTTTAATGGTTTTTTAATAAAAAAAAAAAAATGTGAGTTGAGTTTTTTTTTTAAGTATTACCAATTTTTCACTTCGTCATTATGCATAGAATGAAACCAGGCCGAAGTCGATAGCATTATTTGTTCTACAGATATTCGAAAAAACAAGCCATTTTACAACTTTTTTTTTTTTTATTACTGTAATAAAAAACCCAATAAATGAATTTTTCTTAAAATCCTTTCTGCACGTTTATGATCTTATTTTCTGTAAAATAAAATTTATTTGAAGTCGATATCTCTATGCGTTCTCGAGACATCGTCGGCGAAAAAATCTTCCGAACGTACGAACGTATACATGGTACACAGACATCTCTCTAAAAACAATGTAATACGACTCCAGAGACCCCGAAACGTTGTGAAATGTCAAAATTTTGAATTTCACAACTCGGACCGATTACAATAACTTGCAGTGGGAAGTTAATAAATGAAGAACTAGGGCCTAGTGACTTACAACTCTCAACCATTCCTGTGTGCGTGCCTGCAGGAATGGAGGGGACCTACAGTTTATTGCCGAATCCGAATGGCTAATGCGAGCAGCACTTTTCTATGACAGACGATACTCTTGGAGGATTTGCCACTTCCTAGAAGGAGGCAGTAGCCCTGAAAAACACTTTTTGTGTTTAGGTGGCAGAGGCTGGAATTGAACCTAGACCTCTGGTGTTACAGTTCAACGCACCATCCAAACGCCACGTGCTACTAAAATCAACTTTTATTACTTTCAATTTCAGTAATCAAAATAAAAGTATGCGATTCCGCCGAAAAGATTACAAAGTTTCCGTTAAAACAGCGGACGCAATTTTTTGTGCTGAAACATGACTTAATGTTTTGGAAGTGTTTTAATATGCTGATTTCGATAAATCTATACCTAGTTTTTTTAACATGAAAACTTTTACATGAATATTATACGATCGTAATACAGTGAAAGCTCCTATTGCGGACAACTCCTTTAAGCGGACAATCCGTTAGGCGGACAAATTCTCACGACCGTGGATCTTGGATGTAAAATCCATAAATTTTATGATCCCTTAAGCGGACACTCCCTTACCCGGACGCGGACAAGAATATTAGCCGCGATTTGTTAAATTAAATTCCCTTAGGCGGACAAAAACTTTTTTTTAGTATGTAAATTTCAACCATTATTTTTAGTAATACTTTTACATAAATTTATTCTGCATTAAAAACGGTCCCCTTGGTTTACAGCGACATAGATGCGATTTCACCAAATTATTGTCTGTGATCAAATTCATAACGGATATTATTTCTGCAGCTGTAGTCTGTTTTTGTATCTTTTTTCTTGCATCTTCATGTTCATTTTTAGTTTAAATGAATTTCATGGCTTGTAGGTGAAAAAATGTTTCCTGATGCCACTGTATATTATACATTTCCTTACATAACTATTATTTATTTTTTCCCTTGGACGGACAACTCCCTTAGATGGACAAAAGTGTTACGACCGTCGCTGTCCGGTTAAGGGAGCTTTCACTGTATAATGTAGGTATATTGATATTCATACCCATATTTTTCTTATAATAATAATAGGTTTCGGCAGCTTCTGTACCTCTAATCAAGTTTTTTTTTTTATCAGCACCAAGTAATCTTGTATCCTGTATTCTATCTTGCTGGCTATACTGTTGGTTAGAATCTGCAACTGTATTGTTGGATACAAATATACAACATTGAAAAAGAAAACAACTTATTCGTGGGTAACACCCCCTTTGAATATTTCTTGCTGCTGATGCGGATTGCTTTATGTCCCCCAAGAGACAGGCCATGGAAACAGAAGTACGTATCTCTATACTTATGTGCAGATGGTAGATGGAAAATGGCTGCCTTGTCAGACAGCAGCGCATATGAAATCCGCCTCCTTTTTGGTTGCAATAGCCACTGTCATGTCAAGCAACAAAAAAAACAACAACAAAAAACTACACAATTCTGGCGTTTCTTGTGATTCAATCCACTCTCTTATCCATGGCGAATTATTCCCGATATATGTATACCTACATCTCTTCCAGTACGCTACGCTATGCTACGACAGATGAATATTGCTATATGCTGCTGCATACAGGAGGCAAACGAAACGTCTAACCACGACACAACTCTGACGTGCTTTTACCACAGAAATCCAAAAAAATAAAAAGGAGTCGAACGGAGACGGAGTCCATGGATGCAGGCAAGGCAACCACAATAAAGAAGAACAACCCAAGCAGCCAACCATCACGTTTCCCGTCTTTTCACGGTTACAACCGGGTTAAACTTCAACTACTTCGGTTTCTTGCCGTTGCCGCACCTTGGCCCCTTCATTTTCTGTGCTTCATTTCGTTTGTGCGGTCTTGGGTTTTGGTCTTTTGGCACAACAACCAGAGAGGCAATAAGCCATTATTACATATCTCTAACTTAAAAAATAAATAAAAAAAAAAAAACATAGATACACTGTGTACCCTATCTTTGTTTTTTTTTTTTTTTTTTTTTTTTGCTGTGGGTCTTCAGTACGTGCAATGCATAAAACAAATTGCAAACCCACACAGTACTCACACAGGCACAAGTTGTAAAAGCATATAAGAAGGAAACAAAAAATCTAGCTACTACTTCAGGAAAATATTAAAGATGGATCCATGATTTGGACACCAGATATATCTCCATAGCTCTGCCTGCCTTGGCTTGCCTGGTCTTATGGGGGTATCTTTTGGTTTGCTTGACTTGGCTTTGTGATGCGGAGTTGGAGCGCTTTATCATTGCAGTCACGTTTATGCATCTGCCTCGGCAGCGAAAAGCAAAAAAAGGAGGTGGAACAAGGTATGGAAATGCCATGAATTCTGACCGGAATAAATGGCAGGCATAATGAAGGAAAAAAAAATCATTCCATTAAATTTTCTACCATCCAATCGGGTATGAGTATATCGAGTACCTTACCTACCTACATACCTACAGCTAGCTTTAAAAAGATAGCAAAGTATGTACCAGCAAATAATATAGATTAAAGATAGCAGAATTCAGAAGCAAATAGAAGATACCTACCCACCTAGACATTTATGGTATGGTTTCGTGTTGTTTCATAGATCCGTGAACTTTTTTCAAACCACAAAATGTATACTGAAGATAGATAGATACCTACGGAATATTCAAGCCAATGTACAAGTTTATATCTATATTTTTAGTATAATTCCTTCTCGTCAGCATAAGCATATAGCTAGCTGAACACAATAGAATGCAACTGCAGCTGTAGTTAAAGTTGGCTCAACTTCTACATTTCTTGCTAAAACCTTCATCCTAAAGCTTTACATTGTAAAACTCTATACTATTTCCGAACCTATTTCAACTTTGACAGCGCTATACGAGCTTCAGATACATTTTAGCTTCACCAATTTGATATCAATGGTATCGAAATTTGTAAAATAGTATGACGATCAAGAATGAATACCTAAAACAAATAAAAATGGACCAAAGCGATTCCCCTGAAGTACCTTCACCAGAATTGGTGTAGAACAATGAACAATAACCTTAAACGTGTGACCGCACCCAGGGAAACTGCACTTCAACGAAACTGCGTGACAGTACGCAGCCCCAGTGGCAGTTTTTTTTTTGAAACACTGAACTTAAACTGCAGGGGTGTAACAGTATGCGCAATATCATGAATTGTTCATTAAAATGTTACAACTTTTGTTCGGACTTTGTAGTTTGGAAAGGAGAAAACTTTTTTTTTAATGTGAATTCTGCTATAGTGCGCTTTACTAGCTGAACAGAATGATGACGGAGACGGAACTGGAGCCGGAGCTGGAATAGCTGTCAAAATATTGAATACACGCAAATTCAATGTTGTAAACACTACGGAACGTAGCCGCATATGGAGCTGCAGCCGCAGACGGAAGAGTTCACCAACTTATAACTTTTCACGTACGGCACTTTTGACGTTTCAATTTGTACGAAGAAAAAAAAAACAACTTTTTGGGTCGGAAAAAAATATTGTGGTTATTTGTATCGCGAAAGAAATTATTTATTAAAAGGAAAATTATTGGAAACAAAAAATGTGAATTCTAAGCTTGTACACAAAAATATTCTTTTATTTTTCTTCAAAATACATTCAAAGCTGTACAGCTGCATTGTGGACAAGTAAAAAAAAATAACGTACGACACTTTTTGACAGCTCTTCCAGTTCCGTCTGCGGCTCCAGTTCCGTCATTCTATTCTGTTCAGGCAGTTACCTATATCGTAGAACCACACTGTGCTTCATAAAATATTTAATGTTGTATTTTAGATAATTGAAATCTAAAATTTTGAGAGGATTAGTTTTTTTTTGTTTTAATGTCCCTTTTTAGATTCAGTGACTTTATAAATTTAGGTTTTCGAGTGAAAGGCCTGCCATTAGGCCGCCGCGACGCGTAATCATGCAACCTCTTTAATATCGTTCTTGAAGAAATTGTACTAAACCCGCAAGTCAAGCTTTCCAATAGTGACGGGTAGAATTTTGACAGTTCATGACGGCCATCTTGTTTATCTGTTTCTAGTTTTTATGCGGTAGTACAAATCATTATGACAAGTTACAGTCACGAGCCAAACGGTCGAATTATGATTAAACTTTATTATCAAAATGGATGTTCTCTTGTGTCGTAGTAGCCCGTGGCGTGATGGTTAGGGCGATGGACTGTCATGCCGGAGGCAGTGATTTTCAAATTCATGTATATATTAACTATTTTTTACCTTTTCTACGTTTAAGTAGGTATAAAACGCCTATATTGGTGTAAAAGACGTAAAAATCGCGTAAAAAACTCGTAAAAAAGGTAAATAAGAAGTAAAAAAAGTAAAGTACTGAGAAAAAAGAGAAAAATGAGAGACATTGTCACTATCTGTCAAAATTTAAGTAAATAAAGAAAGTTTGTAGTCATTTAGGTAAGTTGAATTGTTTATAAAGTGCCAAAAATAGTATTATTAAGTCTACTTTCCTGGAAATTTTTTTAAAATTTGGATGGTTGAACGAGTAGTTCCAGATTAGGCAAAATCTTTTCATCGAAATCGAAAGATAAAACAATTAATTAAAGCATTTTATAGTAACGAAAATGGATTAGAAAATCTGTTTTTATAAACATATCGAAAAGAAAATAAAAACCCAAAAGTTTTTTTTAGAAACCGCACAGAATAATCAGCTTATTTCCCACGTTTTATGTTACTTTTTTACATTTTTTACTTTTTTTACATAAGCATATTGAACATACAGCAGGTAAAAAACTAACGTAAAAAATCTATGTAAAAAACGTAAAGTAAAAAAGTCGAACAACACTGGCCGGAGGGCTACGTTCGATCCCGAGACTCGCCACCTAATAATTAAAAAAAATGGCTACTGCGGCCACTGCGGTGAGGAATTGACAAAACCTCTAAGAGTGTCTCTTGTCATAGAAAAGTGCTGCTCACATAAGCCGTTCGGATTCGGCAATAAACTGTAGGTCCTCTCCATTCCTGCAGACACGCCCACAGAAATGGTTGAGAGTCGTAAGTCACTAGGCCCTAGTTCTTCATAAGCTGTTGTGCCATCAAATGTACCTATTTATTTATTTTTATGTTCTCTTGTTCTTGTGTCAACGATGTTCGCCATTTAGCGGCTTACATTATCGTCTTTCCTAGTTGAATCTTCAATATTTTGTGGCCGAATTCAAGTTGACTGGTTCAGTGAATAGCCAGCCAACACATTTACATCGTACGTCAGCTAAACGCAAGATTTCCAAAAAACATCGCTTCCAGTCTGTGAGAATGGGCAGACAAATCTTCAAGCACAAAAATCCAGACTTCGCAGACATGAACTTGTCGAATTTCACATCGAGACTTGGGTTTACATCTGTAATAGACCTAATTGACCCAGGAGCCGAAGGAAAACTAAACTAATAAAACCAATGCCACCAGGTGTTCGTTGACTGGACTCTAGAGCAGTTCGAATTTGGCTATGAGTTCAGCAATAAAAAATCATGTTTAGTGACAAGGCTTTTTTTTTTTGATGAACGGTTGCACCAACAAGTTAAATTTTTGCAGTAAACGCGAGGTCCACTAAATAGCAATGTATCCACAAAAAGTCACTATAGCGCAGTAACTTCGGTAAAAATGGACAAAAACCAATTGCTGTGAACTAAATGGAAATGCTGTTAAAAGCTATTTTGAACCAAAAGTGTCAAGCCAGCAAATTATGTGTTTATAAATATTGATTTAGCCAGTTAAGTGGACAAAGAGTATTGAAATTGTTTAAGCTGGAGATGACACCCTTAAACGCTATTTTATGACTTAAATCATAATTTCCAGTTTTTTAGTGCGAGATAAAAGTTTTCGTTGACTAAGTTCCACCGAATTTGATGAGTTAACTCTGGATTTACTAAGCAGATGTTTTATAATCCGACAGCCTTATTTATTAACTCGTTTTAGAGACGGAGTATAAGGTTACTCCGACTTTACGACACCTCTGATCCTGAAAAATTTATTCATAAAAAAAAAAATGCGGAATAGAGGCGGAGTAAGCTAAAACTGGTACATAGGAGGAATAAAGCCGGAGTAAAGCCGTTTTAGTATTTATGTCATTTTGACATGACATTAGCATCGTGTGAAATTTACAAAAAAGTGTGCAAACGAAATCCTAGTTTTCAGACTGTTTTCTTTTATTTTGCTTATATAAAATAAAACCAATAATAATTACTTTAAATTAATAATTTGTGGAAATCAGCCAAGTTTATAATAACCAGAGTTTTAGATTTGTCATTTTTTGATAATATATTTTATAAATAAGAATTTGTTTGACGTGGCGTAAAGACGGAGTAAGTGCTTCGACTCGGTTTAACTATTCCGAGGTTGAAACGAGTATTAGTGAAATCTATTAAATAAGGCTGCGAGTGTTTCGGATCAATCCGCATTATTTGTTTTGCGAAAAACTGATCTCGAGTTAAATTATTTCCTGAGTAAACTATTTTTTTCATGTGCAGTTTGATTGAGAATTTCAACGACTATTGAAATTGATACATAAATATTAAAATCACCACCACGTGATCGGTATTATGAACATTTAAATTTGTATCTGAGGCAGACAATGTTTTTTTCTTTCAAACCTTGAAAGAAAAAAAAAACAAAAACAGAAACACAACTTTACAAACAATAACACTCCTCTAGATTGGTGTATTCTTACAACAGCAAAAAAAAAAATTGTCAATACCTATATTTTATTTTATTTTGAAGTAGCAATGTCATTATCTCCACCCGATAAAATCTCAGACTAAAAGAGCTTAACTTTTTTCTGTAAAAAAGGTTTGAACTGCTTCTTTATCAGTGGCACTGATGGTAGATATACGGATTCAGATGTTGAAATGCCGCCGCAGATTGACAAAGAGTATATACACATATATAGGCTTTTATAAATTTATTTTGAAGGCTCTGCTGGCTTCTATAAGGTGCATACAAGTGCTATACATAAGTAAAGTAATTCGGAACTGGGTCATGTTCGATCTCCAAAGCGAGTAAAAAAAAAAAAGAAGATTTGTAGCTTGATTATACAATTCATATCCATGCAACGCAGATGGTTTCTTCGAAATAAAAAAGAAAAACCTATCTGCCGACCTACGATAATTTTTTCCAATCGGATTTAATGTTTTTTTCTTTTTTTTTTTTTTATAAAAATTCTTATCAGGATTGACAAATCTTTCGAGTGTTGTTCGAAATATTTATAGATACGAAAATGTATGTATTTTTTTTTTGTTAAACTAAGATAAGGTAAAAAGTTACACCCGAGTATAAATTCATATCATATAGTTTGTTTGTTTGTTTACCTATCAAAGTTTGTGAACGTTTTTCCATGCTTTTCAAAGAGTTGTTTTTGAGTACGTGTGACAGCCATAAATCAATATTGGTCAAATCACCGTCAAGTTATTTATATGTGGGTATATTACTTTATCAACAGAAATGTACTTCAAATGTGTCCATTAAAGTAATCTTTTTATGACTATCTTGAAGGCTTTTGACGTTTTTCGTGTCTCTTTACTCAACAACTGTGTATAGTTGGTGTCTTAGACACCCTCTTGACTTTGAAAGGTTTTTTTGTTTTTGTATAAATATGAAATAAAAAATATTTAAAATTTATGATCTATAATAGGAGGGTTAAATATTTTTTCCAATTGTCATTAAACGATCAGAATCGGGAGCTTTCATGGCTAAACCTAAAATTGACTAAAATTAATCAAATTATCTGGCTTAGGTATTTTCTTTTGTTTCGTAATTATTATTTTAGGCTCCTTTGAAGTGACCTACAGTTTTTAAGCGTCAAATAATTATTGACTCCAAATCCGTATCGATGGGAGTCAAATTGACTCTCGCCTTATTAATGACTCTATGAATCCGCGGAACTTTTGCAGTGCATACAAGTACATTTATTGCTTTTATCGAGAATTAGTTTCGAGAACAAAGTTATGAACTGATATTTACAAGCTCTGATGCCTCTGCGAAGCAAGGTGGAGCAGAGTGAAGGATTGATGCGTTAAGAAAATGTTGTGAGTTCTATAAAAATATATTGTATATTCAGCTTTTATTTAACCGAACCCATGTTATGAGCATTTCCAAAAGCCATCGTAATAATATTATGGAAAAAGTCACAGATAAAATTTGAACAAATTTCTGGGGTTTATTGATTCAATATAGCTTTTAACGGCCTTTAGTCCATGAAAATTTTTGGCGTTTCGTCCCGGCGATCTCACTTGGACTCATCAGTTGACTAGTGAGGGCCTTGTCAATACGCAATTTCCATTAAGTTCAGTTCATCTTACATAGATTTCATGGTGAATACCCAGTGTGAACTATATCTAACCAGATTAGAATTCCTAATCATTAAAGCTAGAAGTTTTTTGTGCCCGTGGCCTGGCAATGTTTATATACGAATATTTTTTTTTTTTTTTTTTTTTTTTTTTTTTTAATAATACAAATTCTATATACTACTGAAATAAATCAGCCAAGTAGAAGACTTAGCATTTGTATTATTAAAAAAAAAAAAAAAAAAAAAAAAAAAATCTTCGTATACAAACATTGCCAGGCCACGGGCACAAAAAACTTCTAGCTTTAATGATTAGGAATTCTAATCTGGTTAGATATAGTTCACACTGGGTATTCACCATGAAATCTATGTAAGATGAACTGAACTTAATGGAAATTGCGTATTGACAAGGCCCTCACTAGTCAACTGATGAGTCCAAGTAAGATCGCCGGGACGAAACGCCAAAAATTTTCATGGACTAAAGGCCGTAAAAGCTATATTGAATCAATAATTCAACAAGTCCAATAAAATAGTGCTAAGTCTTCTACTTGGCTGATTTATTTCAGCAGTATATAGAATTTGTATTATTAAAAAAAAAAAAAAAAAAAAAAAAAAAAAAAAAAAAAAAAATCTTCTGGGGTTTGTCATGTAGACTCAATGAAAACTATTAGTATTTTTTCAGTCAATGAAGTGCATTATCGAGGCATGATAGTAGATATCTTTAGGCCAGAAATTATAAATTTCGATCGCGCTATATGACTCCAGCAAGTTGTAGCTTCGTGGTGGCGCTATCTAACAAGCGATTTATTGCACACTACGAGGGCAGGTCGAAAAGTTCCTGAAAATTGATATAAGGAACACTCTTTTCGGCAAAAAAAATGTTTTATTTTTCAATATAGTCGATAAACTTCGTCCAACGTTTCTCCAATTTTTTGATGCTCTCAAGTAATACGATTTTTGGGCCCCTCAAAAAAAGAGTTTGTTTTATAGATGACCTCTTAATTTGACCCAAATCTTCTGAAAATAAAGAACAGTCGCAGGGGGCTAAAATCTAGAGAATAATCTGGATAAGGGACAAGTTCGTAACCAAATTCATGCAATTTTGCCATTATGACTGCGGGCTTGTGCGCCTGATAGAAACGAAAACATTTCCTCGCCAAATGCGATCGTTTTTGATTCAAACCGGCCGGCGGCGGCGTAGAATCAATCCAAGAGCTCTGCGTTATATGCGCCATTTTACCATTTTCAATGTAATCGATGTGACTGTCATGCCATCGCGTGCATGCGTTCCAAAAAATCGTTTGCCATGACCTTTTTACCGACAGACCTACTTTGGCCTTCTTCAGCCTCGATTCACTAACAGAAGTCCACTTTGTGGACTGTTCTTTGGTTTCTGGTGTATTGTTATGAATTCACGGTTATGATATCGCTCAAAACTAGTTCGCGTTTGATTGAACATCGCCAAACAGTCCTTTGAAATTGTCAAGTGATTCGTTTGTTGTCAATTGTAAGCCAACGCGGCAGCTTTTTTGTGGAAAGCTTTTTCATATCCACATACTCGCATGCAAAATTGAAACCACTGATCCATGTGATAAGCTTGTAGCCTATTCAAGTTTACGCACCTTCACTCGCTGATCGTCCAATATCAAACTATAGATTTTATCAACCATTTCTGGGTGCAGATCTCAATTTGCTGAACAAAACGTTCGATATGACTTTTGCTCGTACGACCGCCCCCAAATTGAGTAAAATCAGTAGTAAATAGTCCTTATCGATTCGATGCTAAAGATTCCCCAATTATATTTGTCAAGCTTTTGTTTGGTTTGCTTGATATTTATTTTGCGTACAAAACAGTGCTTAATGAGCACATGAAATTCTCCTTTTTTCATTAAAAAAAAAAATCCTCGTAAAAGTCTGTATAAAATGGCTCTCACAACAAAACTTTTAGACAAATCTCTCTGAAAATTTGGGTGCAAGTGTTGGATTTGAGGTTGTATCGCTTTTTTTGTGCATTGCCTGGGACTTTTTGACCCAGAGTTTTGGAGTTCAATACAACTTAAATTCTGAAATTTTTTTTCAGTAAGTTGTGAATGAGTTAACTCTGGATTAACTAAAAATAAATATGTATGTTTTATACCCACGTTTTTAAGAATTGATTAAATTAAAACTTTTCAAGGTTTGCTATTCAAAAATTCTCGCAAATTTAAGTTCTATAAAATATTATGGCCTTGATTTCATAAATAAAAAAAAAATTTAAAAAAAAATGAATGATTGACGTATTTTCCATTTTTAGGATCCAATAGTTGATATATTTTCTCCTTTGATCACATCAATAAGATAAAAACTTCAGAAAACTCTTCAATCATATACTTCAAGCAGAAACACCGACTTCTGATGTCATCCGCTGTTGTCACCTATTTCAAACTGACTAATTATAGAATTTACACCTTCTTAATAGAAAATACACACTAAAGAAACGATGCGATGCACGTACATCCAAAAAAATGTGACTCCTGTTTGAAATTGCCTCTGCAGGGCCGCACAAAGTGTCACATTACATTATAATCCCCACTTGAAAATGTCTTTTGTATACAAAATCATTAATTTCACATACATAACAGACACAATTGGTTTTTTGTATAACTCTAGTTTATCACTTTCATTATATGGGTTAGGATGAACTGAACGCCTATTTCACACTTAAACATATACTATGGAGGAGGTCTTGAGAATTTCGACAAATTATAATTTATTTTTAGTTATCACACAAAAGTGTAGGTACCTAATACAACATCAATATATACAAACTACACAGATGTCCGCGTTCACGAGAGCCACCATAAGGAACATTAGAAGAAACTCACGATTCGCTGATGATAGGTAGACCTTTTTCTTTTATATTGTTGTCGAACTAAAAACTTCTGAGTTCTCAGATCGTGGTCAGTTACAATTTTTCGAATATTACACGCGTCATTATTGTGAAGTCCATTCTTGTGGGTTCTCTTATTGAATGTCTGTGGCCAACCGATTTGTCACGGTCATCTGGGTAGGGTGCTATATACAAGTATGGTTACCACTCTCATAGAATTATTTTTCAAATGAAATATTTTCAGTTTTGGTAGATTTTTTGCTAAACGTTTAAAAAAAAAAATGCAGGACTGAATCGCACAAACATATGCTCTTTTGGCTGAACAGAATGGTGACGCAAACGGAACCGGAGACGGAGCTGGAATAGCTGTCAAAATATTAAATACACGCATATTCAATGTTGCGAACACAACGGAACGTAGACGCATACGGAGCTGCAGACGCAGACGGAAGAGTTCACCAACTTTTAACTTTTCACGTACCGCACTTTTGACGTTTCAATTTGTATGAAGAAAAAAAACAACTTTTTGGGTCGGAAAAAAATATTGTGGTTATTTGTATCGCGAAAAAAATTATTTATTAAAAGGAAAATTATTGGAAACAAAAAATGTGAATTCTGAGCTTGTACACAAAAATATTCTTTTGTTTTTCTTCAAAATACATTCAAAGCTGTACAGCTGCATTGTGGACAGGTAAAAAAAATAACGTACGACACTTTTTGACAGCTCTTCCAGTTCTGTCTGCGGCTTCAGTTCCGTCATTCTATTCTGTTCAGCCAGTAATAAGTAGTTACATTACATATAGTAGCGTAGCGAGTTAAACCACAGTTAGTAAACTTTGGACATAAATTTATTCACAGCAAACTCAAGAAACAGTTTTTAACAAAATATTATGCAAATCGATATAAACTAGGGCTGGCAACGAGACGAGACCAGGCGAGACTTTTGTTAGTCTCGTCTCGGTCTCGTCAAAATTCGAAAAATTTCAGTCTCGTCTCGGTCTTGGTCTCGCCTAACCAAGTCTCGTCTCGGTCTCGGTCTTGGTCTAGGTCTAGGTCTCGGACTCGATCTTAGTCTCATCCTTAGCCTTGGTTTCTTTCGTGTTTTTTGGTGGTAAAAAGATGCAAGATAAGACGCCTGTTTAGATTGAAAAGATAGAGTACGATATCTTGGCAGTTTGTTGGTAAGAAAAATGCGGGGTGTGGATTCTTATGTGAAGCACGAAGAAAATGTATAAACAGGAGTTTTAAATGGAAGAGACCAACATGGAGAAATTAATATTAAACTTCAATTTTTACTTTATCGGCACATTAAATGTCAGCCAAAAGGTCTAAAATCAACTTTTTCCGGAGCAAAAAATAAAATCGGAAAACCTTTTCCCGGCGGGGAAAACAAAGTCTGAAAAATGAGCGATTTCTATTCCAACGTATCTGGATTTTCGCAGTGCACTTGAGTATAAAACTATTTACATAATACGTAGTTCGATATTTTAACGCGCATAGAATATTTTATATTTCGCAAATGAGTACCTATACTAAAAAATAATTAAATAAAAAAACATTTCTTCTAGCGAAGACCGAAACCAAACCACCGAGACCGGTGAGACCACCGAGACCGATGAGACCACCGAGACCAGCGAGACTCTCGGCGAATTTCGGTACCAAAAAAACGGTCACGTCTCGGTCTCGTCTCGCCGTCTCGGGTGCTTTTAAAGTAGTCTCGTCTCGGTCTCGTTGCCAGCCCTAATATAAACAAAAATCGGATAAAATATCAAAAGCATTTGAACAGTAAACCCCGAGTTAATCCACCAAATTTGGTGAATTAACTCAGGTTTAACTTTAATCTCCCACTGAAAAACTAGGCCTCAGCGATTCAAACGTAAAATTTTTAATTTTTAGGTTCATAGGCCGTGTGCGAATTTGTGTAAAATTTTGATGAAATTTTATCCGAGATTAAAATTTGATTGACATTTTTACGTAGAGGTTCACCTTACTAGTGTAAAAAATTAATCTTCGGATAAAATTTAATGCGATTTTAACCCAATTAACACACGGCCATAGTCTGTTAAAGTGGCACTTAATTGGTCAAAATGGAAGACAGGAATGTCTGCACTATGAGACTAGCCCTCAGGACCTACAATGCGGTCTTGTTAATATTTTAAACAAAGGGAAACATATTATGAACAATCTAAAATTAATTTAATCGAGATTGGTCATTCAAAATCAAAATTTATTTTAATTTTGAAAATAGTATTTTTTCTTTATTCAGAACCTCCTGTGTCATAAATCTGGTCTAAGATCTTACGTCTTAAATTTTGTTGGTTTAGTTTTTGAGAATCCTGGCAACCGTGGTTGCAAGATGCACCGAATGCCGCAACTAAATCGCGGTCGTCTTTATTGTTGTCATCACCAAGAGGATAGAGGAGTCTCAGCTGTTACTGTAGGTATGTTCTCATGTGATATTCGGAACCAAAATTCGAAGCCACGAAAAAACACAGTTCTTCCTTTTAACAATTGAATGTTGAATTTGTAACCATGGTATAACCGCTGCGCTAGCTGTTTTGCTGGCTTGACTGACTAATTAATTAGGTACTAATTCACTTTTCTCTCCTTTTCATTTTTATTTATATTTTATAAGCAGAGTTTTATTTTGTTGTTGTTATTGTTGTTGTTGTGTCATTTTGTGTTTTTTTTGTTTTTTTGTTTTTTTTTTGAAAGTTTACGCGCCATCATTATAAGGCATTTTAATAGTGTTACACAAAATAACACGTTCTGCGGTGCCGCGCCGGGCCTGAGCAAGGTAGAACAGCATAATAAAAATTTATGAAAAATTGACAACGAATCTGCGGGGAGTTTTTATTTGTGCCGCACGCGGTCTTCTTGAAGCCAATACATACCTATACCAGACCTACCTATATCTTCTCAAACGCCGAGTTATATTCGAGCTGAGATACAAAACTTAAGTACCATAAACAGCTCAATAAAATATTTGATTCGTGATTAGCCATAAAGATTGTCATCTGGGTAATTTATAAAATCTCTTTCGTTATATTCGATATCTACATAATTATGTAGATGTATACAAAAATGTAAAGAGTGCGTAGATAAATGTTTGTTGACTTTGGGCAATAAAAGGTTTGGCTGGATTGGGGTACTTTTTTTTTTTTTTTTTTTTTTCATTCTTTTATTTAACTTCGATTTACTCTTATTTGCTTTTGGCTTTCAAAAGCTGAATAAGGTATTATATTGATTTGATTGGAAAAAGATAAAGTTGAACTAATAAAATACGACAAGTAGTAATTAAAAGTGGTAGTAAAATAGGCTTCCAATCAGAAGGAGCCGCAGTATAATTGCCGAGATTTATTATTTAAGAATGATATCTTTGTTTTCGGGTTTTAGGAACTTAACCTCTAACAGTGGGAGGTTTTATTTAATAACAAACAAAATATGGAAATTAAATCATATAAAAATATATTTAACACTGACGCCAATATAAATGGATCATATTTATGTATGTGAATTTGGCGTAGGGACTTGAGGCCCCACGACATTTATGTAATTTCTTTATACGCGATGTCGCAAAGCCAGGCTAAATAATACAACAATTAATTCTCTACTGGCTTAGCTAAGCCTAGAACATTTTCGGGCGAAAACTTACCGGCGGCGGCCGGCGGCAGCGGTTGGGTGGCTGGAATTACGACTTTGTTATTTATAGTTTTCTGTGACGGAATCTATTTTTACGATGTCGTTTCTTTCGTCCAATTTCTTCAAGGGTTTAAAAAAAAAACACACCTAATAAAAGGATGTAAAAAGCAATATTGGCTTAGGTTTGATACCAGATTAAAAGCTATTTAAACCGATCTTCTGAAACATTTGAATTGTTGCCTTATTTTTATTATAATTGTCTTTTTGTCTAGTTCCAGGAATTTAACCTAACCTATGACCAAAAAATAACTCAAAAACGGTTTCAAAGATTAAAAAACAAAAATCTGTTTATTATGAAAGGTGTTTGTTTTTTTTCTTAGTTTTATTAATTTTTGTATAGAGAATTCAAAGATTGTAAAAGTATAGGTATATTGCGCACTAAATTTGTCAAAGTAATATTTTTTAAGATTTCATTTGTTAAATTTTCAATTATTTTTTTTAATTAATCGATGATTAAACGAGAGTCAATCTGACTCCCGGTGGGGATATGGTTTCGTTAAAGGGGTGAATATTTATTTGGAGGTAGCTTTGAAAGAGCATGGAATAGTAACGAAACAAAAGAAAATACCTGAGCAAGAAAAGCCATAAGATTCATCACCAAAGAAGAAGTTTTTCCGAAGTTATCCGTGCAGAATTTGGTGATACCTTATCACTGTGAAGAATAAACAGGTATAGTTAAGGTAGGTATACTATGTAGGCACATTTAATAGATATCTCGAATGTTTTTAATTGTTTCGAATTAGAATCTTCTGGCTGACCGAATTTATCGATAATTCGTAGCTACCCCGCGGGGTCCGGTTAATTCGTTAACCTCGCTGATTCGAAAAAAAATGCTGGTTCCTGATAAAAACGATTTTATTTGTTAAAGAGAGAAAGAGAGAGCCATTTCGTTGCGTGAAGAAAGAAGATCAGGTATCTGATCTACATAAGTTCGACAGCGGAAATGAACGACTGTTCCCCTTTTATGCTGGCCCTCACAACTACGACAGTGAGTATTGTGAGAAATGCCCAGCCTCGCCGCATGTTCTTTGATTGGCCAGTGACCGAAAAAGGTTGCAACGACTCTGGCTATGTCTTGTCGGGTTGGGTCTGCCTATCAAGTCGGTTGTTAGAGTTTTATAATAGTTGTGCCAAGTCTTTCTAGATATAATGCATAGACTGTGTCACATGCGATTTGATTCAGTGAAAAAAAATTGAGAAACTATTGCCCTTCATATGGAACTCCAAGAGGAACATTGACTCTTTCCGCAAGTGGACTTAGCTTGACGTCAAGCTGGGTCAACCACACCTCTACAATTTCTAAAATCTAATGATGCAGGAATTAGGGGCTAGTTTATAGCTTATTTAGTACCCCAATCCCGAAGGAGCCCCGAATTCCCTTCACCATTTAGAGGGAAAAAACTGATTTCATGACGTCATAAAATCAGTTTTTGCCCTTTAGGGCTCCTTCGGGAGTGGGGTGCTAAATTAGCCCCAAATTAGCCCCTAATTCCCGCTCCATTAGATTTTTGAAATTTGGTATTGGGAGGTGCCAGCTTGACGCCAAGCTGAGTCCACCACAAGTTTTAGGGTGAAGGGAATTTGAGGCTCTTTCGGGATTGGAGTACTAAATTAGCCCCAAATTAGCCTCTAATTCCTGCATAGTTAGATTTTTGAACTTCCGTTGTGGTGGACCCAGCTTGACGGACCTAACAAAATTTAAATAAGAAAGAAAACAAGGTTCCACTATAAAATTCATTGGATTATTTCCTCTAACTGGGATTATGAACAAAATTAAGAAAGTTTTCTCTTAATTGTTTACTCTTATTTAAATTCTGGGCGAAAGAAATTCAAACATTTTCAAAATAAGCGCGACCCTCATTCACATGCATTATAAAAAGCAATAACCTGAAATCAACTTCTGTGCCAAATTTCATCACAATTTATCCAGTCGTTTGAGCGTGATTAAAGAACTGTCACGCTTTTACTCAAAACAACTTGACAAAAAAAAATCGAAGAAGTATAAAAAAATACAAATCAAAAGTGATTAAAAAGTATTTTTGACAAATTCCTACTTTACCCTTTAAAACAATCTAAAGAGTTCCGTTATAGGAGTAATAAAAAAAACCTTTAGCTAAACCACGTGCACACAATCTTCCTATATCTACCAATTGATTTTAGAACCTTTCTATTCGCTATTAAAGCGCATTTCCTATAAGCTCAAGACAAGCATTTCTGGGAGGTATACACATTCATGGTTTATAAATTATAGCGCTATCAAAATGCTGGGTGAACCAAGACAACGATCGTTCGTCTGTCGCAACTCTCAAACTATATGCCACACATTGACGCTATTGCGCAGCTTCCCCACAATAATGCTTTTCCCATCGACTCACTGAGACCGAAGCCGAAGCAGCCTTCTGATCTAAGACAGCGCGACCATGGCCACTGATGCTCCCAATAAGAACTCATCCCACAAGGTAACAATAATTTATTATGATATAAATGTTCAAGCCCGGACTGGACTGTGCGGATAGCCTGATGGTGTTCGTCGTTCGTCGTTCATCGCCGTCGTCGTCGTTGTCCGTTTTGCATGGTCGTTGAATGGTTCTAGCTATAGAATTTGTTCCAAGCAATGAAGCTTAGAAGAGCCTCTGAATAGATACTATACATTACATGTCTTGGTGCGCAGTAAATTATCATAGATCGTCAGCACTCGAGGAGTAATGATCTTTCGTTGGCGCTGATGCTGCTGCCTTACCAATATGCAAGATTATGAGGATTTTCGCATTGTGCAGTTCATGCGGTTCCATGCAGCTCCTTTGTGCCACAAGGATATTATGGGATTGTAATCTCTACTGCTTACTGCTGCTGTACTTGCGCTCTGTTGCCAGTTCATTTGCACGGCCTTTCTTGGTTGGAATTTGTTCTATTCGCACACAAAGCTGAGGCGTAGAAAAAAAGTAATGGCTGCCATAAAAGTGAATAAATAATTTTCTATGCCCTTTGACTTGAAAAAATCTTGGGATTTGAAAGATGTGCGCGGGTTGTGTTTTTTTTTTTTTTTTTGTTAATTTTTATTTTTAAACAACCAACGAGCGTTGCAAGTTGTGATATTAGTTTCATGGGGTGGGAAAGGAAGGAGGTAAATTATTTGCCAGTTCGCTATGCTATCGACCACGAGACACGAGGCATTTATTTTGTTCGTCTTGCATAATAGTAAATAATAATATTCGGTCATAAAAATAAACATGAATAATAAATAAAAATAAAAAAAAAAAAACATTTTTCAGGTTGAAAAATTGCATTCGCGTGAAGAACATTCGCGCTATACATACGTACTAGATAGATATAGATACACCTAACTCGATGATAATAGTATTTGGTAGCAATTCTTCAGAAAGTAGTAAACACTAGAAGGTGGGGTCATAAATATTAAAGCTCGTAAAAAAAATGTATATTTTTTTTTACGTTGTAATTTTTTCTTCCATATGCCTATACCTCCGTGAAATTGTTTGACTTTGTCTGTTCAATCGGTATTGGAACATCAACAAATGACTTTTCATCACGGCTTTTGTTCATTTTAAAATAGCTCATTGAAAGGTGGGCGGTAAAAAATGCCAGTTTTTATAGGCTTCTTCCAGGCGAAAAGGCAGTGAACTCTAGTTCACAAGTTTAAGTTTTAATGATTCAATAAATTACAGTTATGAAGGTATATCTATGCTCGTATAAATTTACAAAGAAATGGGCCTGAAAAAAATTGCTTGAATAGGTACCTATAGTACAAGCCAAAGTGGACGGTAACCTACATAATCCGTATAGGGACGCAAAAATACAAAAAGATTAATTTATACATAGGGAACCCTCAAACTCTTAAAAATTTTATGTAGAAAAACGGATTCTAAAGGGTATATATTTTTTTATTTATTTTTAAGCTAGATATTAGGTCTGTTCCTTTACTTTGAAACTCTGTGATTTTCTGTGCATTTTAGTACAATTTTATTTTTTTTTATATGAACTTTGACAGAACTCTGGGCTCAAATTCACACAAATGCACAGAAAATCACAGACTTTCAAATTAAAGGAAATATAGGCTATTTATAGAAACTACATATAACACGCAAATTATGTATGTCTTTTAGCGGGGATTCAGGAGTACCTAATTATGGAGAACGGCGACCATCAGACCCCTTTCCATGAATGAATACCACAATGCGAGCGTTGGAAAACAAGGAATAGGAGATAAGCCAATATCGTAAATGTCTGAATAAAAAAGAATATTCGTAGGTACTTAACAGTCCCAAACAGTTACAGTATACTGTTTTTTACTATAAAGGGCTCACATAAGCTATTTTTATTACTTTTTCCAAAAACTATATCGATTTTTATTTCTTTGGATGACAATTACTGGCTGAACAGAATGATGACGGAGACGGAACTGGAGCCGGAGCTGGAAAAGCTGTCAAAATATTGAATATAAGCAAATTTAATATTGCGAACACAACGGAACGTAGCAGCACACGGAGCTGCAGCCGCAGGCGGAAGAGTTCACTTACTTTTAACTTTTCACGCACGACTCTTTTGACATTTCAATTTGTATGAAGAAAAAAAAACAACTTTTTGGTTCGGAAAAAAATATTGTGGTTATTTGTATCGCGAACAAAATTATTTATTAAAAGGAAAATTATTGGAAATAAAAAATGTGAATTCTGAGCTTGAACACAAGAATATTCTTTTGTGTATCTTCAAAATACCTTCAAAGCTGTACAACTGCATTGTGGGCACGTAAAAAGAAAAAACGTACGACACTTTTTGACAACTCTTCCAGTTCCGTCTGTGGCTCCAGTTCCAGCATTCTATTCTGTTCAGGCAGTTAGTCGAATAAAAAATGAACCATTTCAAAACTTTTTTTTTTAATTTTTCGAAGTAAAATGAACCAAGTAACTACTTTTTTTTTTGCATTTTTTTTTGTTATTTTCTAGTTTTTCATTTTTATGTTAATATCAGGAGAAAATTTGGGGAATAGATTTTCAAATTGTCTTTAGTATACGATTAAAATATTTATTTAAGTAGTTAATGGAAGTTTATACGTAAACTCTTACTTAATATCTTCGAATTCCCTTTTTCTAACTTAGTTTGGTTGAGCAGTGAGCCCTCGGTATGTCAGTAGATACCATGGCATGTCCTTTCCTTGTTTTTCCAATTAAATACATTAATTTTGTATAATATTTTTCTCAGAGAAGTACAAGTGAAATAGTTGAATAATCATAATTTTTGAACTCAAAAGGCTTTCCGCTGAACCGTCAACTCATTTTCTAGTTTCATGTTTTTGTTTTGTGGCATTAAAAAGATACGTAATTTTATAAAAATTTATTTTTTGGAAATTATTTTTCTCAGCAGCACTGTGAAATAGAGTTAAATGTATTAAAGTCTAGTTTCAGTATCGTGGATGTCTTTCAAGCAATAATATAAAAATTTTCTATTTGAATGGTACAAATTCCAGACGAAACAAAAAAAACAAACTTGTCCATAAGATACAAGATACAAATAACAACTCGAAAAATAGAATCTCAAAAAAAAGTTTTCTATCAAATAAAAATGGTCGGTACCAAATTTCATACAAATCAAGTGGAAAAAAGTCCATAAAAATTAAACGAATGGACCAATTTTCTTAAAATTTGGCATGTGGTTTGAATGAGACAAGTTCTCAATATTGTTCAAAAATTATAAATTTGACGTGCTATATACAGGGTATCCCCTAATTCGTGTATTATATTTAAGGGGATGATTTATGGAATCATTCTAAGAAAACAATTGTACGGGCAAAAAAATCAATCTCCCCCCCCTAAGACAAGGAGGGTTTAATTTCTGAAAAGTTGACTGAAAATGAAAAAAAATTAATAAAAACCAATAACTTAAGTAGGGGAGAGTGGGGCTAAAAGTAACACTTTTTACTACAATTGATGCTGTTTCTGTTTACCCCTGTTACTTCTAGCCCCGCTCTCCCTTATGTACAATGGCTGTATTGGTTTTAAAGCAAATATTTAATTCTTTTATTTGTTCTTCAAATCAAGTTATTTAAATGAATAGCTTTTGAGAAATTAATTTTTTTTTTTCAAGTTGATCTTATTTCAAAATTTTGTGTGATTAAGTGCCACTGTTTTTTAATATTCAATGCTCTTATCAAAAAACTGAAAACCAGATGTAAAAATCTTTTTTAGTTTTTGAGACATAAAAAAAAACAAAAGGTTTTCATGTTTGTTTTGTTATGCTTATACGCAAAAAAACTACAAATCATAATTAAAACCCTTTTTTCGGTTTTTTTTTTTTGAGAAGAGGTACCTATATTTTGTTTTTTAATTTAAAAAAAAAACAAGAAAGATTTTACATCTGGTTTTCAGTATTTGACTTAGAATTTCCTCAAAACTTTTTTTTCTTTCACAGAATTAATCGCTCTGACACTTTTCAATTAATTTAATCGCAACCAAAGCTCAAATGCAAATGCAAAAATCATTTTATTGAACTATTATTATGTAAACAACAAAATTAATCAAAATAGCGGTGAAATCAGCAACGGTAATACCAGAAGTCGATTTCAAGTGGTGTTCGAAAAACACATGTGGGTTACACTTAAAAGCTTATTGCGACGAAAGTGACCTTTTGTTTTTACATGACAAATAGAATATAGTATTGGTCTTAAAATAGTCTTGGAGCTAACGGTTAGCAACGTTTAGCATCTTTTGTATAGGCCATTAAATAGCAAGAATAAATCGTTTTAGAGGTAGCTCCGGATATCGGCCATATGTTTAAAATTTGTTGATCAATTTAAGAAATCGTTAATCTCATAATAAAGCCAAATAGTATGTCATTGGTGAAGTTAATACTTTTTCTTCAAACAAAAATGGTCCGTCCTTTTAAAATATTATAGGCATGTAAAACCTGCTAAAAATTTTCGGAAATGAGAAAGAAGCCTCTTTGGGTTAACTTTATTGCGAATCTAAATCACATAAAAATAAAAAATAAGTGTTTTCTTTAATTATATGTATTTAGATTTGAAAAATGATATTAACTTTATTGTGTAAATTATTTCAATATTTGGGATTTTTTCCAACTAGGAACCACTGTGACGCGGCGGGCGGCGGCATTCGGAAATTTTTGTTTAACCCACTTAAAAAAAAATAACAAAATTAATAAAAACTTGTTAAATTTTGAAATTTAGTAGCCCAAAAAAAAAAGTGAGTTTCGTAACCTTTCGTTGACGTGTCGGCTTGTGCGTTCCATTCTCTCATTTCCTAGTTAGTGCATAAACTGGTGCTTCAAATAGTTCAGAGCATTTATTTTGTAAAGAAATTTAAATTTTTGATTTTTTCAGTTCAACTCTAAGGAAGTTTTTTTTTTCAATTTTTCCAAAACTATTTTATCTAGTACCTATTGTGAAAAAAATTTCTCAATAAGTATCCGTAATATGCAAACAAAATTCAATGACACAAAAACTGAAATAAAGTTTCGACTTTTCTTGGACCAAATTAACTCAATTTTTTATCATTCCCGTATACATCATTAATTGATGGAAAGATTTTATTTCAAATTAGTAAATTGGAAAATTTAAGAAATTCAAACAATTTTATTTGACAACATATTTCCAAAAATTTTTTTTTTTTTTTTTACAAAATATTAAATTTTGCTCATCTCACAGTTTGTTTTGCGAAAAGAAATCGCAGCATTCTTAAATAATTGGCTGAGTTCCAAAATGCATTAGATGCGCATTTACTGCGCAAACTGCGCATCAAAAATTTTTTTAGCTGCTTCGATTTAAAATATTTTTTTTTGCGTTCCTGCGTACCGAAACGTCAAACTTATGCAATGTAATATTTCTACAAAGCATCAAGTTTGCGTTGCTGATGCGTATAAAAAATGTATTACTACCGACTCAGCCATTTTTTTTTTTTTTTTTTAATTTAAAATTTTGAACCTTTTGCTTTTCGAAACTTTGTCTATCGATATTCTTTTACTATTTCTTGTATGAAAACTCTACGTTTTTTCTGTGATAGCGTCGCTAACCCCCGATGACGTATATAATTTAATGATATGGTATTTAATTCTTCAGATAATTAATTTCACACAATAATATAAGGCATGTTTTGTTGAGCTCCAAATAAAGTTACCTACTAGAGAGCAAACATGTCTGTTAACGTGTTGTTCCATTTTCATGGAAAACAGTTTTATTTGTGTTTAATAAACGAAACACGCCTAGATATTACATATTACTATATTGTAAAAATTAAATCGTTAAATGCTCTGAAGTTTTAAGAACACCTGCTGATTGGTTTACCAAATCATTTACCCGAGAAGTTATTAGGGGCGTTTATGAGACGTGTGACGTTAAACTTATACAAATTTACTGAAATCATAGACTAACCATGATTATTTATTTTTTAATGTCAACAAATTTAAGTTAAGTTTAGAGCTTAAGGGGACGTTCTCACTTAAAGACCAGTTAAACAAAGTTATTACATTTTCTCATTGAACTGTTTCCGACGGAACAATTATTTCAAGATAAATAGTTGTTCTGTTCGTTTACTCCACAACAAGACAAATTTTATTTTTTTAAGCCTATCAAATTTGACAGAACTTTTGACTAAAGTGATAGAATTTGGCAGTTTTGGGAAGTTAACGAACAGAGATTTGATTCTAATTAACTAAGCGCATAACCGAATATATGGGAAACTAATCACTTATTTTTTTACCTTTGGTCTCATATCAGTAAAGTATCTAAACTTTTTGGTCTCAAAGATGCGAAAATAAAAATTCCAAAAAACAAATATCACAAAAAAATCACAAATGAAGAATTCGTCTTGTAATAAACTGTTCAATGAGCGAAATTAAGAATAATTATAGTTTACTAGCTAACCCAGCAGACGTTGCCCTGCCTATTAACGATTTATGTATTGGGAAACACAAATAATAAATGAGAAAACACCAATGCACATGTTCATAGAACATGCAGTTTTTTATTTTAAAAAACTTAGAGTTAAATAATAACAATAAAAATGATAATTTAATCTGTATAAAATATTTCTAGGTATGTTTATTCTAATTCCTTGTAATAAATAACGTTTTTGATGGTTTTGCCGTTTTGTGTATACACAAAAAACACTGATGGTTTGCTAACGTGTGAATAAGCGACATAAAATTGGCCGTGTGAACAACGCAGAAATTGCAAATTCATTCCGCAAATTTGCAATGACTGGCCTTTGCACCTTAATTATTGTCATTGCAAAAGCAATCCGAATTGGAAATTGATGGCGTTCGAACTCAAACAGAAAAATTTTCAAGATTATGGGAATTCGTGGAAAAAAATTTCTTCACCTTTATAATTTCCCTTTAGAATAGTTGCTCCACATTAAGATCGTTCACGTTTTTGTTTTTTAGCAGCCAATATAGCACGGTCGCTTAATCAAATACGGTTCTTGTAGTGCTGTGCAACGTCTGGAAACGCTCTTTGGATGAGTTCTTGAAATTGCAAAAATCTTCACGCAAGGTAATAAGTCCGGTAGAAACATCTGCAACAATTTTCCCATTTCCGATTTCCAACAAACGTTTTGAATCGTCTCTGCAGTTTGATCATGTTGCAAGTGGACAAGCATGTTTAAATGTTTAATGAAGTGTCTTGACGTGCCGCCACAGATATGCATTGATTTCTTAAGCAGTTATTGATCTCGGAATGACGGGAAGTTTTTGGTGAAAATCACCGGCCAGAAATATAACTGTCATAGATCTTGCAATGTTTGACTCAAGGCTTTCAATTTTCTTTAATAAAAATTAAATTGTTTGTAATGGACATTTTGCAAACAGTATACCAAATCAACCAAAGTTAAATTAGTTTCTATGGACTTTTTGGCAAACAGCATAGCAACCAAATAAACAAAATGTAAAAATAAACATTTTGCATAAAAAAATCTATTTTGGATTTAAATTTTGAAAAATTTCTTAGCTAAGAACCTTCCACAGAAAATGCTGAGCATAATGCAAAAAAAATCAAGCGCATCCACCGGGCAGTTTGTAGGTTACAAACGAAAACTATTTCAATTTTATATAGATAGAATAGATTGAGTTTAGTTTTAAGGCTCTCCCAAATCAACGCTATTATTCGGCGCGACGAACGTAAACAACAATAACAACACGGGGTTGTCAAACAAAACAAAACAACACGTTGTTGTTATTGTTTTCGTTTGTCGCGGCGAATAATCGCGTTGGTTTGGGAGAGCCTTTAAGGCTCGGATGAAATTGGTATAAATAAATAAATAAATTTGGTGGCATAAACGGCTCATGAAGAACCAGGGCCTAGTGACTTACAACTCTCAACCATTCCTGTGTGTGTGTCTGCAGGAATGGAGGGGACCTACAGTTTATTGCCGAATCCGAACGGCTAAGGTGAGCGGCACTTTTCTATAACAAGAGATACTCTTGGAGGATTTGTCACTTCCTCGCAAGAGGTAGTAGCTCCGAAAAAAACTTAAGGTGGAAGCAGCTGGTATTGAACCCCAGACCTCTGGCATGACAGTCCAACGCACTAACCATTACGCCACGGGCTACTACGGATGATATTGATATTGCATTGAAAAACTGGAACTTAACCTATACTCTAGGTATAGTTAATAATTTAACCAAAAATAGCAATTAAAAACTTTTTGTGATTGTACCTAAAAGTCCAGGTTACATATTGTGTTCAATATTGCTAATTCGTATGTCAACTAATTTATGACCTCTGATTGCCCAAAAGCTGTCAAAAATTAAAAATAACAATTTATTTCAATTTGACGTGTGTTTTTGACACCTTCTTTTATTACATCAGATATGCATATTTTATTTAAAGTTCAAATTCCTATCTAAAAATGCAGTGAGGTTCATCGCTTTTGGCATTCATAAGCCAAATGTGGCGTTTTTATAATTTTGGATTTTAATGTCGAGTTTCTGGAAATACAAATTAATCACGCATTTTATATTTTATTTATTGACAAGAAGTTTGCTCTTGTATACATAATATATTATGCACATTTTTGTGTTATAAAAGAAAAAGATGCTACTGATGTTGAGCGATTAATAATGAAGTTTTTTCTCTACTCTACTACTTAATAAGTTTCTAAAAAACATACTGTTGACAGCTGGTGGTCAATCAGAGAAGACTCGGTCGTCGGTCAGTGTCAAAAAACATTTTATTATTTCAATCCGACCTCTTGTCAGTTTGATTGATTGATGTTGTTTAGTCTTATACCAAAGTGGAACTGGCCGAATAAGTGCAATTTAAATTTTAGTTCAACTCTCAAATAATATTAGGTATATGTCAACAAACAGAAAAAAGTTAAAAAATGTAGACGTATTATTATGGCCGTGTTTTTTTTTCAAACCCGAAGAAATTGGATGAAAAAAACGAAGCAGCGGGCTAAACAATTTATGTGTTGAATTGTTGAATGCAACAACAACTAATCCCCTTCCGGCTTAACTAAGCGCAGAGAATTCTCGGCGCTTATTAGTTTAGCTTGGAGAAAAACTGTATTACCGGCGTGAATAAAATACTTTTTATCGATAGTTTGTATGGATACTCCATCAGCCCTATTATCGTATCCGTTTGGACTTTGGAGAAATCTTCCGATCGTTTTTTTTTGTTCATGGTATGCGAATGGATTCGTATGGTTACGCGAAATTTTCCACTTCTAATTTTCTATCGGGGAAATCGGAAAGCAAATATCTTTACACATCGCATTAATTTGTGATGCGTTGCTGCCATTTTGACATTTAATCGGAATGCAACGCACGAATTTGACGTTTTCAACACACATACAAATTTTTTTTCGTAGATCTGTCTGATTGGCCTATCGGAACGGCAACAATGATACAAAATGCGTACATTTTGTAGTAATCGGAAAAAATTTTGTTCCGATCGGGTACGATGATAAGGCTGCATGTTTTTTTTGTGATAGCGTCGGTAATTCCCGATATCATTTATAAACCAAATTCCTCCAGTATTGCAAAAAAAAAAAAAAACACGTAATAATATTCGTTACCTTACAAATTTTAAGGTATGTGTGTACATTAAAGGTAGGTAAGCTACTAGGTGCGTACTTTTCCATTTCTGAAGGGAACTAGATGAAAAAAAAAATCTTAGATTAGCGAGTAGCGACGCCATCGCAGAAAAAAATTACGTTTCCCTAAAAACTATGGAAAACAATGAGGAAATTCGGGACGTTATCGCCCGCAGTTTTCTTTTGTATAAAGGCTAAAGCCTAGTAAGCTGCTGATGCGGAACTTACAATCCCATACAAAAATTACTGAGAGAAATCATAAACGAAAAACAAGCGGGATTCAAAATTGTAAAGAAGTCTCCGTTTTTTTTTCGCACAGATTTAATTGCCCAGACTATTAGACATGTTTCAGAGAAAAACTGAAAAATTTTGCTGAGGAATCCTGTTCATGTAACTGAGATGCTGAAGTGCTTATTTTCGAAAAATTGACATTTTTGTGTTTTTGCGCATTTATTGTTTCCTTAAAAACATGGATTTCTGTATTTTATGCGTTTGTGTTTCCTTTTCGTTTTTGTAAATGGTGAAACCTAATCGATCGATATTTGTTCGCTGTGGTTTTCGTAAGCCATGTCGTAGTGGACCACAGAGCGAACCTGCATCACTTATCTGTCAAAATGTAGCGCATCACGGACATTTTTTTTGATTTATTATTCTTGAGCTTATTTTTGACAGAAATTTAAAATTTTTATTCGGAAAACACTGCTCGTTGTAATGAATTTTCCATTACGCTTTTTTGTCAAAATTTGGCTGACATTTTCAGAGAAAAGTGGAATTTAAAATTAAGAGCAATCTGCGTAGTAAGTAGGTAGGTATCCCTTAAAAAAAAAGACCATCCATTAGTTTTTATTTTATTCTGAAACCCGTCGGTAAATATATCTACTTTTGTTAGGAAAGTACACCTACCTACATTTTCTTAGCAACTAGACAAATAAATTGACTTTTGTGTTGGTAGTTCTTTTTGACAGAAATGACATTTGGCTCTGTATCAACTAGATGAAAATGTTTATCATATTATTACTTATGTACTCGTATTTTTTAGAGCGTCCACGTATAGATTTTACCCATTTAAAACACATTTCAGAGAAATTGAACACGGCTTTTATTATTTGTGCACTGAATACTGCAGCCGGCATAAAAAAAAAAGAAATGAAAACACTGCATTTTGTGACTGCATCGATTTTGTTAATGAGTAGTTATGGATGTATAAGTACCTTAAATTTTTAGTTGTATCACATTAATACCATAAAACACAATACACACACATTTTTATGTAACTGCTCTGCTGTCACTGTCAAAATTTAATGTCTATAAAAAAAACCTCATTTAAAGATTTAAAACTGCTAATGACACATATAAACCAGAAGCATCACTTTAACAATATCAAACTTATAACACTTAAAGGAAAACACCATCAATGAATTCGCCCCACCACCCTTAACAATTTCAGGTACGTACATTATATAAATATAGTAATCCACTTGTACATTATATACTTGTTTGCCAATATGGAGGACCCCAACTTTTGACATTACTCTTAGCTGTCAGATAAATGTACGAAATAATATATCTACCTACCTATATTGTGTTGGTTATGTTGTAAAACTGATCCGAAAGCCATAAGATCCTTTACCGGTGGAGCTCGTGCACCGAGGGCGGAAAAACCGTCCCCCAAATAGGACGCCAGTGCGACAGCCCCTAGGGGCGCTTTAGATACTTCGGTGAGAATTTTGAAAATCACGTGCAAACACTTGTTCTCTTGATATACTAAATATAGGTAGATATATATGCAGGTGTAGGTACCTATCTATTAATTATGTTGTTACACTCAGAATTCACTGTTTGGAACTTTTGATAGGTAGGTATAGAGGTATACGAACTATTATTTTCCAGCTTTAATAACTTAATCCTTTCTATCTAAAGGTTGTTGTTAGATTTATTCTTTATACATATAAACATGTGTCACGTGGTAATTTAAATTAATTAATTCACCTCACTCAATAATTATTTTATGTAATCCGATACATTTGAAAAGTCCGACGAATCTTTTGTTTTACGTAATGTTAAACACGCGAAATTCGTGATATCTTCGAAAATTCTGTTTCGAACAACAAAAACAACATCGACGACGCGAACGTTCGAACGAGCACAAGAATAAATCAGCGACGATAGCGAAACAACGACGACGTAGACTTCGCCACACACCACAAACGTCAAACGACAAGCAATGACTATTGACTGGTCGCTTGGTGGTGAAATCAGTTAGCTGTCATCCGGGCGCTGTTGGTTCGCCAGCGCCCTCTATTCTAATGGTGGGGTGTGTTCAGCTATCCCTTCCCCTGTTTTAGCTCATGCCGTTCTCTTCTTTATCAGCCATGACTGAGATAGTAGATCTGAATCAGCAATGGAGTCGGTGCATGACGGTTGAACGTAATTCGCTGTACGCAATCGTGGATTATGTGACCCTGGGCGTTGCTAAGCAACTGTCAACTAGTTTTGCCTGGAGTCGAAATTAACCAATGGTTGGCGTTTTTACCGCCTCTTTGGCAATGAGTGTGCACACATTTAAAGAAAATATGCTTCTAAAAGAACAGGTATGAGGTGAATAAACGAGTGTGTGTGTGCACGATTAAGGGTCTGTTTGGTGGTGTCAGGAATTGTTGTGTTTTTTTTTTTTGTATTGTTGGTTTCATTCGAATTCATTTGCCCTAGTGATGGTTGAGTATTTCCATTGATTTCGTTGGGATTGGGATTTGATGTCATGCAGAAAGAAAGGAGAAAAAAACACTTCTTTTATCTGTTTTACTTCTTGGAAGATTCTCTTTTTTTTTTTTTTTTCTCGTTGGTGCTCTGTTTTTGTTTATTTGTTTTGTGTTTTCACGGAGAAGGCAACACTTGAACTGGTAGTTTTGTTTTGTTTGGTTGATGATGATAGTAGCGTTGTTGTTGGCTGGCATTGGACTGAAACTGGTACTGGTAACTCGTAGTAAGGTGCCGGCGGCAGTGCCGTGGGGGGTGGTGGTGAACTGGCGAGGTTGACGATGGTAGTATGGTAATGGAGGTGGTTTTGATAGCTGGCTGTTGCTGTTGGACACCTTTGGTTGAATATGGTGGAGTTTTGTGTTGCGATTGTGATAAAAAAGAGGTTGGTTTTGGTTGTTTTGTTATGGATGAATGGAAACAAGTGCGGTTGGCCTTCTGTCAGATTTTTTTTTGACAGTGTGGTGACATTTTGTACTAGGGATGGTTAAACATCAAAAGCGCTTTGATATTTTGCGGTAAAAAAAATATAAGGAGACAACTTTATGCTTTTGCTGGGTAAAGGTGAAAGGGGGGGGGGGGAGGGTTGTTGCAGGTTTAAGGGCAACTCTAGGGTAATGGGTACCAATAACCCGGCTGCGATTCTTTCTAAGCCAACCAAATCTAGAGTCCGTATCAATCTGATTATTACCTCTTAGGTATACATACCTAAGTACCCATATGTAGGTAGGTATCTAACGTTGCTATATGTATACCTACCTAGGTAACTACTTAACGTTTTTATTCTCTTACGTTTTACGCTCGAAGTTACCTTTTTATTTGTACGTCCTTACTCTTACCTAAAAGTTGGTTTTGGGTTATTTTAAATGCTTTTGGGAAAAGGTATACAAAAACAACAGAGCTTATAAGTTTATCTTCATGTCTTCAACTGAATAGGTACAAGCAAGAAGCAGGGGTAAAGAAAAGGAATGATAAGAAGTATGACAGGTGTAAAAAGGTACATGCATACCTATCAATATACCTACCTATCGCATAGAAATGATAAGAGCTAACCAGGGGCGTAGCTACCGCTGTATCAGCTGTATCAATGATACAGGGCCCCCGAGATATTGGGGCGCCTGAAGATAAAAAGCTCCCGACAAGAAAGGGAAGTGTAGGTCGATGAGCATAATAATTTACAAAGAGCAAGTATTGTACTTAACAACCTTTTGAATTAACTGCAAGAATTCAGAAAACAAAAATATAACGAAGCGCTTTTTTGACGAGTTATCAGAATATGAGAGAATAATTTCAGACCCGGAATCCTACTTTCAAGTCAAGATGTATCAAATGATTTCTGCGAGCAACTAATTGGTTTAAAAACCTGTTTAAAATCAGAAATTCAGAAAATTATTCCATAAAAGAACTTACTAAATTACTGGTGGTTGAATTCAAAAGTCTTGCTTCTAGTTTTCTGGAAGTTATCACTGGTATGCTTGGTTTTGACGCTTCCAGTTACAACAGCTGAAAGAAGCTTTTCTAAACTCAAAATAATAATAAATTACCTTAGAACTTTTATGGGCCGGGAATGGCTATCGGATTTATCAATTTTGTCCATAGAAGCCAAAAATCTTGCAAAATTAAAATCTTGTTCAGACAAGGGGGGCCCCTAAAACATTTTTGATACATGGCCCCCAAAGGGATAGCTATGCCACTGGAGCTAACTCACTTGTACATTCATTCCATATACCTATATAAAAAAAAAAGGAATTACCCATTTGTTTATGTGGAAATATTGATATGTCATGGTTTAGTATAGCGTAATTTTAATAGCTATAGGTAGGTAGTTTATGAACAACAAGATAAACTGATAAGAAATTATAGGTAGTAAGTCAAGTGCCTATATACAGGGTGCACCAAATAATACCTAAAAATGTTAAATGTGCGCAGTGGCTCTATCTTGATGAAACTATACAAATTAGAATGTTGCTTCGCTATATTGGCCGAAAAAAAATATCGATCATCGTTTCTAGCGTTCGTTCTCATTCTCGCCATAACTTTTTCGGTCATAACACCGCACCGAAACGTCCTTTTAGATGGATGTAACTGATTCGGATGTGTTGCTTTTCGATTTTCGGAGACCTAAAATCTACAATTTTGTTTTTTGACATAACCACTTTAATAAAAATGCACTTCATTCAAAATCAAAACATTAGGTTCTATATCCTTTGTACCTACCTATTCGTTTGATGTCGCAAAAGTTGTCACTCGATGTTCTTTAGCTATAGTTTTTTTATGGTGACCATTCCAGCCCGATTTATGAAATAGTATAGTGACTTTTGATATTAAGCCTGGTAAAATTTCAGCCGTTAAGGTTAATATTTAGAGGTCGCTCATTGCTAATTTCTTTTTCCATACAAATTGTATAAGGAGTTTTTTTTTATTTGCTTCTTTATTTTATAACTTTACAACCGGTTATCGTTTGGAATCGATTGAGACGTATTCTTAAAGGAAATTGAATGTTATTTAAAAATGTCCTTAACTGCTTATTTAATTACAGCACTCTTTCCAAAGTTATAGAAGGTTAAAGAGAGTGGTTAATTCCATAGTTTTGTGTATAGTAGCTATGAGCAACCTCTATATGTTAATCTAAACGGCTGAAATTTAACCAGGCTTAACTCTAACTAAAAAGCTAGTGGCGTCAAAAATCGGAGACATTTTAGTTGTTTTGAATCAGTCTAATCTATATATATCAACTGCGCTTCTTAAAAACAACAGGTATCAAAGTAAAAGATAAGACCTCTATCAGCACGATTCGGTAGCTTGTTTTGGGAAATTTATTTTTTAATTTTTACAAAGTCATCTCACAGTTATCAGATTTTTGATCACATTTCGTTCTTCGTGCCGAATATTCGCGTTGGCTTGGGAGAGCCTTATAAAAGCTAAGTCACCGTCGCATACCCCTTAATCTTATGATGTAAGTAAATAGATATTTCTACAAGACTCGTGTCATAATCTGAACAAACGAATAGATACCGCGATAATGAATTGCTAGTACCATGACGGTGTAAACATTTTGCTTGATGGGTTTAAATTGAAGAAGATATCAAATCGTTGTTTTGAAAGTTTAATGTCTTATACAGAAAATAACACATTTAACTGATTATGGCCAAAAAATATGTATATATGTAGATAGAATGCAAAAGAAAAAATAGACGCACGTGTTGTCAATCGCGTAAGCTATTCTTAGGAATTGAGTAATAATAATTTGATGATTTTAATTTTATAAATTAATTTTATAATTTTATCTCTTCATAAAGGAGCCCCTAAACAAAATTGATTTTATATAGCTTTTAACGGCTTTTATTTTTACAAAAATTAGTGTTTACTCCCGGCGATCTTATACTTGGACTCATCATGACTAACTGGCTGAACAGAATGATGACGGAGACGGAACTGGAACCGGTGCTGGAATAGCTGTCAAAATATTGAATACACGCAAATTCAATATTGCGAACACAATATGGAATGTAGTCACATACGGAGCTGCAGACGCAGACGGAAGAGTTCACCAACTTTTAACTTTTCACGTACGGCACTTTTGACGTTTCAATTTGTATGAAGAAAAAAAAACAACTTTTTGGGTCAGAAAAAAATATTGTGGTTATTTGTATCGCGAAAAAAATTATTTATTGAAAGGAAAATTTTTGGAAACAAAAAATGTGAATTCTGACCTTGTACACAAGAATATTCTTTTGTTTTTCCTCAAAATACATTCAAAGCTGTACAGCTGCATTGTGGACAGGTAAAAAAAATAACGTACGACACTTTTTGATAGCTCTTCCAGTTCCGTCTGCGGCTCTAGTTCCGTCATTCTATTCTGTTCAGGCTGTAATAAGGGCCTTGTTAATATATAATCAAGATTCAAGATTCAAGATTTTTATTGAACATTCATATATACAATTTGTTTAACTTAAAACTATAAAGATACAATGAATATAATAATACATTTGTTGGCACATAGGGGGCCTAACTTTATACATTGGCTTAAAATAAAATTAATATAATATATATTTTACATGTCAAACTTAAATTAAAGTCGGCTGACTTGGGTGTCCTCAGGGTGTTCCGTCCTGGTTGTCAATGTGATGGTTGTGGGTTGTGGGGAGGGGGGGGGGGTGACGTTTAGCCACGGCGGTGCGCTGACCAAGTGTCAGCGTAGAAGGCGATGCTTTAATCATTGTCTGTTGAGGCAAAGTTGTCGTCCAGTGTGTGCATTGCGCTGAGGTAGCTCGGTTGGGGCATTCGCTGTTGGTTCGAGATCCTTCTTATAAGCTGGTTCGGGTGATTGGCTGTGTTTGCTACTAGCTTTTTAGCTGTTTGGAGTAGATACTTGTCCAGCGGTGTTATATTCGCTTCGGAGTATATTACCTCGTTCCTGTAGTATTTCTGTCGGTCCCTGTCGAAGATCAGTCCGGTGCAGGTCCTTAATATTTTCCTTTCGAATACTTTGAGTTCATTTATTGCTGTTTTTGACATGGAAAACCATACAGGGAAACTGTAGGCGATGACTGGCCTCAAAAGAATTTTGTAGAGGAGGATCTTTGTTGGCTGGCTAAGTCCGGTACTTCTCTTCATCAGGGGGTGGAGACGATGGAAGACCCAGTTGCTTTTCTTCAGGACACTCCATGCATGAGGGTTGAATCTCAGCATCTTGTGGAAGTGTATCCCTAGGTACTTGACGGTTCGTTTTGTTATCAGTGTTGATCCGTTTGGGAGCTTCAGGGACATACCTCTATACACTTGGCTGCTTTTTGGCCGCTGCTAGATGATGGTCTTCTGAAGCAAATCAGTTCCGACTTTGAAGCATTTATTTTGATTCCCCATTTTTTGTAGAACTCAAAAAGCCGATGAATGTGGTCTTTAACTTTCTTCACAGCAATAAGAGGTGACATCGATTTGTAGTATGTTGAATAGAAACGGTCCGAGTTTCGAGCCTTGAGCTACTCCAGCTCTGATGGTCTTCGTTGATGATGTACATTTCTTCAGCTGCACGAAAAAGTTCCTGGAAGAAAGAAAAGAGAAAATAATTTTTATTAGTTCTATTGGGAAGTTAAGTAAATGGAGTTTATGGATGAGCCCGTCTATCCATACGCTGTCGAATACCTTCTCGACATCTAGAAGGCATCCGACGGTGACCCGGTGGCTGTTTAGTGCCAAGGTGATGTCATGCTGGAACTTCAAGAGCGGATGCAGTGTAGAGTGCTTCTCTCGGAAGCCGAACTGCATGTCAGGGTGTTAATACATAATTTTTGATAACTTAACTTACATAAATTTTGTAGCAAAAATTAAATGTGAACTATATCAAACAATATTAAAATTCTTAATCTGGATGTGTTAATTAAATGAAGGTTAAAAATAAAAAAATAAATTTGATGGCACAAACGGCTCATGAAGAACCAGGGCCTAGTGACTTACAACTCTCAACCATTCCTGTGTGCGTGTCTGCAGGAATGGAGGGGACCTACAGTTTATTGCCGAATCCGAGCATCACTTTTTTATGACAAGAGATACTCTTGGAGGATTTGTCACTTCCTCGCAAGAGGTAGTAGCTCCTAAAAAAACTTACGGTTGAAGCGGCTGGTATTGAACCCCAGACCTTTGGCATGACAGTCCAACGCACTAACCATTTCGCCACGGGCTACTACAATTAATTAAGTTGAAGGTTATTTTATATAAATTCTATAACGTACGTATGTATACTACTGAAATAAACTCTAGAATATCCCTGTGATAATAAGAAATTTTCAGCCACATTGGTAAGCACCGTAAAACTCAAATTGTTTGTTGTAAAATCAATACATACCTATTTCCATTGATTTTTTTTAGATTTATTTTTTTAACTGTACATTACTAAAATTTTTAAAAAAATGTGTAGATATTAAACCAATCTCCAAAAATTAATTTAATAAAAAAACTTCTCTAAAAGTTTGTTCTCATAAATAAACATTTATTAAGCAAATCATAGGGTATACATCGCCTCTAACAAAAAATTGGTTACCTTTTCGTCAATCAAGTGAAAAGATAAAAAAAAACAGAAGGGTATCTAATATGGTAATAGCAAAAATGAACAAACCACCTTATCATCAATAAATCGAGACAAGGAATAGTACGAGTGAGCTGTTAGAAACTCATATCACCACAATACCATGCCTTTCCGTAGGTATATTTTGTGCCTCCCCAAATTAGAGGAGAAAACATCCAAAGACAAGCATAGTCAAAAGAAAAGCCTTAACAACAAATGGAATACTTTCTTTGCAAAGGTTCCATAAGGGTAAGTTACGAAGTCGCAAACAAAAATACGAAAAATGTATACTTCTGAAGAAAGGTTACACAAGCAATTAATTTTCCCCACAAAACTCGTTACGGCGAGGCTTGAAAGTTTTCATCTTATACGCTCCAAAATTAATTCCGAATTAAGTCGAGTTCTAAAATTGACTTAAAAATATATCTTGAGGCATGAGTTGTGTCTTTTAAACCTAGTTTTTCAGTGCGTCTCATCATCCTATGTAGCTTCGGGTATTAAACCTAGTTTAATGCCTGAAACATATGTTTTCCATAGTGAATTAAGATCCCAAGTTTACTCAACAAATTTGGTGAATTTAGGTCCAGTTTGTTCACAGAGGGTTAAATCTGAACACTGGCTTTCACAGCATGTTTTAATTAAATGACGCTAATCAACCAATTTTCATGGTTAACAACTCAAACGTAGCTTATAACAAATTGGCTCTAACTCTGGATTAATTGAATAGGTATTTCTGTCATAGTCATTCAAAAGTAAGGAGTTTAATATTTAACTCCTGGATCCATGTTCTGTAACTCTCACATCGAAAAAATCAGTCGAGAAACGCTGACAAATAGAACAAAACTCATGTATTTTCTTTTAGTTTCCATCGTTTCTCGACCGATTTGATGCATGCGAGAAGTTACAGAACATAGAGTCTGGTTAATCAATTTTAATTCGTCGATTTCAGGGGATTCACATATAGGTTCAACGATGGTTCACGGTTTAAGAATGTAATATTAGCCATGCCTCAACCATCTTTGAAACTCAGTTAATCCGCCGAAATCGGTGAGTTAAAATTTCTTAAAAACTGATCATTATTTGAACCACGATTTTAAAACTGAGCACTCAAAAATCTATCGAAATCGAGTTGCGACATTATGGAAGGGGCAACTTTTTTAATGGCGTAATTTCTATTACAATAAAAATATCAATATCCCAAGGTTCGCACTTTGATTTCAATAGTTTTTGGCAACTGGAAGTTAAAATGGGTTCGAGTACACTCGGGTTAAATTTATTTGCAGGATTAACTAACTCTGGCTCAACTCACAGTTAACTCCAACACTGAAAAACTGGCCCTGACATGCATCTGTCATAAATATGTGTTAATTTCTTGCAGAGTGGTAAGTTCACTCACGATTAAACTGATTGAGTTAAATCAGAATATAAACTGTTTTAGGAGTTAAGTTTTGGGTTTATCTCTGAAAATTGGGGATAATCTCGCACTGAAAAACTGAGCTTCATATGAACTATGAAGTAAAAAAGTTAAGTTGTAATTTGATAATTGTGTTGAAGAACTTTGAGCTCAACTAAACGATTCTCTTTTTTGTTCGTTTCGTCTTTCGTCATTTTGACAGATATGGTAAGGGGTAAAGAAACGTAGCTGAATTCCCCTTACATTTCTACACCTCTCGCCTAATCTGTCAAAAAGACGAAAGACGGAACAACGAAAAAAAAGGAATCGTGTAATAGAGCTCTTTATAAACGACATCAGCGCATCTAATTGTAAGAGCAAGATCGAGCGACTCATTCGTTTGTTTAATTTATTCTGCCCCTATATTTCTTTGACCAAGGTAGAAGAGTAGATATGAATTACCATGTTCAAAATGTCACCGATGTCGTTTTTGCGTGTGAACATACTTTTTAATATACATTTATACAAATATGTATGTATACAAAATGTTGACTGTTTGGTGAATATTTGTATATTCGATTTGATAAAATCAACCCTAGTGCCTGATGGAGCAAGAACCACCACTGCCTGCCGTCGCCGCCGCCGCTACTGACAAGAGAACTCTGTTTGCCATTGTTGACACACCTATACAACAACCCACGCTGTACGTGTCGACCGTTCGAACAATCTTACCGAAGGACTTTGTCTATTTAATGTGGGGATAGAGCTGAAGCAAATAATGATAAAATGTATCTATGAGATGCGATTCATTGAAATATAGGTACACGGGTGATGATGACGAAAAACATCGATGTCGTCAACGAAGGATGATATGGCGATGGGTTGCTGGATAATTTATATTGTGTAGGAAGCTTCAGGAAGTAGAGTTCAATTTGGATCTTGATTTAATTTTTTTTTTAAATAAACTTTTTATTGCAGTCTGGGTGTATCTTAAAGTTGTACCTCTTGTATTTTGGTTTAGTCAAAATTTATTTTTATCCACTATCATAATTTTTTTTAAGTGATTCTATACCTTTTTTTTTAACAAAATCTATAGTTTTGATTTTCCATAAATAATTGTCATGATTTTACCACGGAATAGTAAATTTTTAATTGACATTTTTAGTCAAATTACACTTTTCGGTCACTTTAAGACATTACAGCCTAGATACATTAGAAAACACTATAGGTACGAGAATAAAGATAAAACTGCAACAATTTTTCAAGACCTAGCATAGCACTGCACGTTTTTAGTCTCTTGCAGAACAAAGAAACATGGTACATTAATACATGATATAAGTATACAAAGATTTGATTTTTTTTTTTTTCAAAAAGCTGTAAATTCTCGATCTAGAAAAGGAAAAATTCCAGAAAGCTTAATGGTCGAATCAGTCATAGCAAGTATGGTTGTATCGGTAAGCATCCTGGTGAACACGGTTATGTTGGTGATGGCACCATTACCACGTCAACTTCGGCAAAGCTTAACGAAAAGGAATCGTCATCTCTTACAAGAAGCAGTCAAAAAGAAAAAAAACAAACAGCTCTTCGCTGCATTCACCAGAAATGGAGTTGTGTATGTTAAGGAGCAAAAGATCGGTCCGAATATAAAAATAGACGACGAAAGTGTACTGATCACCATTGCCACGAGAAATCAAACAGCAAGATCACATAATGGAAATGAAGACCTTAATGCAACTATACGCTAAAAACAAATTAAGTTCTCTCTTTTATAATTTATATATGTTTATGTATCTCCTTATGCTAAGAATTAATTATATTTTTTCTTCCTCTTTCTTTTTCTCTTTCTCTTATCTCTTTGTTGGTACTTTTTCTTTTAGGGTATTCTGTTTTTCTGTCAAAATAATTTTCTACAAAATTCTTGTAAGTGTTGCTGATCGCTTTATTTATTTATTTTTTTTTTGTTATGATTTTTTCTTAAAATGAATAGTAATTACAATATCTCAGGGGTCGGTTCCACTGATCATACAAAAGTTCTTCTAAATGTTCTATGTAAACAAAAAAATGGTCTTAACATATGCCATTTAAATGCACAAAGTTTGAACAATAAAATCGATGACTTGCGACTACTCTTTGACGATGGCAACGTTGACATCGTATGTATTTCGGAAACCTGGGTAAAGTTGGAGAGGTCAAGTGGTCTGTTTAGTTTGAATGGATACAACCTTGTCGCTTCAGATAGGCATGACAGAATTGGTGGCGGAGTTTGCGTTTATATAAAAAAACCGTACCGATTTAGTGTTATCAAAAAATCTACTCAAAATGATTTATTAGAATATATCTTTCTTGAGATAAAACATGGTGGACAAAAGTTGTTAGTTGGGTGTTTGTACATGGCGCCTGATAGAGCTCACCACATCCTAATCCTCGATTTGCTAAGTGAACTATCGCCGCTTTTTAGTAATATTGTGCTCTGTGGTGACCTAAATCTTAATATTTTAGATGGAAAAAATAAAGCATTTTCAGACATGATTGAAACTTTTCGACTTAAATTTGTCAATAACAATCAGCCTACACACTTTATGCCAAATAAACAACCTTCACTGATTGATGTATTTGTCGTCTCTAATTTAAATCTGATTCTTCACTATGATCAAATTCAAGCATCTGCCTTTTCTCATCATGACTTGATTTTCATAACGATAAATGCATTTATAGACGAAGCAAACGATGTTTCTTATGATGTTTTCAACTTTTCAAATATAAACTTAGAATTGCTTTTCACTGAATCCCAACATTTAGACTGGTCACCAATTTATTCTACAAGTAGTCCAAATGCTCAAGTTGATGCATTTAACCAAAACATCCACTATTTGTTTAGCAAATATGTATCCGTTAAAAAGAGGAAAATAAAAAAGAATAAATATCCCTGGTTCACTCAAGAGGTAAGAGAGCTAATTAATGTTCGTAACCTTTTGTATGCAAGATGGCGCAGGTTCAGGTGTTCTTTATTACTTAACCAATTTAGAAGAGCACGTAACGCTGTAACTTCCTTAATCCGTAAGAACAAAAGGATCTTTTATGAAAATAAGTTTTCCTTTTGTGAATCTAGTTCCAATTTTTGGAAGCAGATACGTCAAGTTGGTGTTAAATCACATAAGCAGGCTCTTCCCGATGACCTTGACATTGAAAAACTAAATGAAGGATTTATCCAGTCGCAATCAACAGTTGTCGTTTCATCACCGGATACCCATTCACCATTCAATAATCAACTTGCAATGTGTTCTATTGGCTGTGTAGATCAAATTACCGTTGGCCAAGAAATTTTAAAAATAAATTCCAAGGCATCGGGCTCAGATGATATTCATCCAGATTTTATAAAAATCCTACTTCCTGTTATTTTACAACACATAACACATATTTTTAATACTGTGCTCACTACATCAATTTTTCCTGATTGCTGGAAAATGGCCAAAATTATCCCCCTTCCAAAACCTTCTTCTGGTAGAGAAAAAGACTATAGGCCCATTGCAATTCTTCCTTTTATCAGCAAAGTTTTGGAAGCAGTTATTAGCAAGCAAATCAAACGGTATTTAGAAAATAATAAACTACTAACCAAATATCAATCAGGCTTTCGTTCAAAGCATAGTTGCACGACAGCTCTATTAAAAGTATGTGATGATATCCGTGAAGGATTAGATAAGAAAGTGGTAAATAATGCCAAAAGTCTTGGATTGATTGTTTTCTTGGATTTCTCCAAGGCTTTCGATTCTGTGAATCACGAAATTCTTTTAAATAAACTAAAAAACAGATTCTTATTTGACAACTTTACATGTAATTTAATAAAGTCATACCTCAACTCTCGAACTCAGTATGTTTCGCTTAAAGGCAAATGTTCTTCACGTATACCGGTCACCTCCGGTATCCCGCAAGGCTCTGTCTTAGGCCCACTGCTATTTACCTGTTTTATAAATGATATATGTGAATGTTTTACTGATTGTGAATATCACATCTATGCGGACGATGTTCAAGTATACTTGACTTTTCCAGAACCACTTGCCGGTATTTTTATAGACAAAATTAATCAAGAATTAAGTCAAGTGTACGACTGGACAATCCTAAATAAACTTCATCTTAACCCATCAAAGACTAAAGCTTTATTAATTGATAGAGGCAAAAATTTAGACATTACAAATTTTCCTAAAATTCATTTAAATCAATCAGCGATTGAATATGTAACTTTTATAAAGAATCTGGGAATATATTTAAGCAGCAGCTTTGGTTGGGATATTCACATTAACAAAACAGTTTGTAAAATATATGGAGCTCTTCGGGGCCTCTATCCTACAAGAAAATACCTACCTTGTGATGTTAAACTAAAATTAGTAAAGGCTTTTATTCTACCTATAATTACTTACGGCTGCGAAATCTTTTCAAATTTGGACTATGAATCCATGAAAAACCTCACAGTTGCCCTCAATAGTTGCGCGAGATTTATTTTTGATAAGAACAGACACGAACACATCTCTAACTTTACAAAACAGATCTTTGGATGTTCTCTGAACGCTTATTTGAGATATCGAACGGTGTTAACGTTGCATAAGATAATAATAACCAAAGAACCTGATTATCTATTTGAAAAATTAAAATTCGGAAGAGGTGAAAGAAACCAACAATTAATACCTTCCAGGCATAGGTACCAGGCTACCGGCCGCCAATTTTTTGTTTACGGAACTCAACTTTGGAACTCATTACCCCTTAATATAAAGCGCATCAGCAACACAAAACTTTTTGCCAAAGTATTATTTCATTATTTCACAGAAAACTACTGATTAAAACTTAAAACCAACAATTTTCGTATTCTTCCTTCTTTATCTTTATCTATCTTATGTCGATTTCATTTATATTATTTTCTACTCTTTGCTTCGTAATATAATATAACATTCTTTTCTTTATATTTCATTTATTTAATTTTTATTAAAATGTTATCTTATTTATTATTTTTTTTTCTAACTTAATATTTATATGTAGGTATGTTTTATATTATTGTATGATAAAAAGTATTAAATTAAGCTTGTACATCTTTTCAAAAGATCTTTATCTTATATGTACTAAGAATTAAAGTCAATAAACAATAAAAAAAAAAAAAAAAAAAAAAAAAAGTCGTCATGAAGAACTTCCAGTTAAGTTCTGCCTATCAATCAATTTGGACAAATTGTGGTCCTTGGTCTGGTAGGTGCCGAAAAATAACCGAACTCGAAAAGGAGAAGACGGCTTCTACAAGTTGTTGAGACACAGATCCAACATTGCTAAGCCAAAAATGAACCAAGATTAGATTCAGAAACCTGGTTGGAGCTTGTTTGTTGCGAGCTTAATAAAAAAGTCCTTCCATTAGAGGTGTTGCAAGTTCACTGGACATCCAAAATTTACAAAATGTGTATAGAAGAAGTTATCTGCCAGAAAAGAAAAAAAATACGTAAGACTTCATTATACGTTACTGAGCGACCGATATCGAGATGATAGTCAGCTATTACACGATGCCTCAGGAGTCATAAATCTTTTCAAAATTAAATGAGTGCGAAAGTAAAATCCGACTTTTTTTCTCCTTTGCAATCATTAATTTCCAAAAGAGTCAAAACTCTTGAGGCATCGTGTAATAATAGCTGACATACTGGGTACTGTATTTTTTCGATTTTAGAGAGACTGAAGTCAACACGTTGAATCTCTGACTTGAAATTCTGTCCCAAAGTTGTCAAGTTGTGTGATCGTTAACGCAGAACGCTGTTAATGCAAACCCTAGGTAATGCAATGTTTAAGTCGTGGGAAGCCCTTTAATTTCCACCTTCTTCAAATGGTTATAAAACTAAAAACAAAACTATTATCTATCTATCTATCTATTCTATCTATAAATAAAAATGTGAAAGTACGTTTGTTCCTTATGAGTTATGAGTAATCTCCGATTGCTTTGAAATTTTGACACAACTATTGCAAAACGAGCGGCGGGCACTACCTATATTTTCTCGTAACGTTTCGTCGGATTTTCAAGCCCTCATAACTTCGGTCTGGATAGAGCTAGAGAGCTCAAATTTTCAGGATTAGGTGTAATCCGCGGATTTATATTATACACCAAATTTCATTTTTCTAGCTTTTATACTTTGGGTGTAATTCATACCCAAAAAACGACGATTTTGTCACTGACCACTCACTCATCAAAACCTAAAGGGTACTTCCCGAAGTGCTAGAACGCTGAAATTTGGAATGTAGGCTAGGATTAGCACACAAACAACAAAAAAATTAAGAAATCTATAACTTTCATAATAAAACATAATAAAACAACAACAATCCCACCAAAAACATTTCATGTAAAATAGGTCGCCAAGACTCACAAGCTCATAACGCTTTCGCTATAAAAAAGTTATGAGATCTCATGAAGAGCCAAGCCCTATTGGGCCTAACTCTCCAAGCCCTAACTCTACAAACCCTAAATCGTGGTCAAAAATTATGGCTTGGTCGTTTCACATAGAAGTTTAGCATGGCAGACTTCATTTTACAATAAATCTATGGGAAACGGCCAAGTCATAATTTTTTCATAGCGAAACCGTTATGAGCTTGTGAGTCTTGGCGACCTATTTTACATGAAATGTTTTTGGTGGATATACTTTTTTTTTAAACAGAGCCATCAGTTGGACGTAAAAGCGACACCCGCTGTACTGAGATATCAGCAATCTCAGTTACATTTACATGAACATTATTTCTCAGAAAATTTTTTCAGTTTTGTTGTAAAAATTTGAGGAAAAGGCAGAGGTGACGGATAAGAAATCATTTAAAAAGGCGAGATATTTTTACAAATTTAGCTGTTTACTGGGTAAATTGTGTTAAAAACGAGAGAATATTATATCGTCCGAATATATCGTCAGTTCGGAAAAAAAAGACACCAAACACTACTCAAACGAAATTTTTGAGCTAACATTGCATTTTTGTGAGTTGTGAATAAAAGAAAAATTATCATTTGGGCAAATACTACACTCTACTAATTCGGAACTAAATGACTTAATTCATTTAATTTTTTGTTGCTTATTTTGAAAAAATGAGATTTGTTGGGTTGGGTAGTTTTCCTTCCGAACCGACGATATTTTCAAATTCGTCATTTTGTGGTTTGGGGCTTAAGGCTAAATATTTCTTAAACGTAAGCTTGGCCTCCATAATGGCATTCATGGTAAAAATTACATTAATAAAAAATAATTGATACAAAATGGGAAGGTACGTTAAGTTTTTTTTAAATGGTACGATATGTCAAAAATTATTTGTATGTTTCTGAAAACATATGTATTTTCATGAAGAAAACTGCCCCCAAAACTGAGTCCCACCGCAACAGTAAGAGTAACTTTTTCCATATTCACGATTACCGAATTTATGAATGCCCGGCCCAACCGTGATTCATACAATTATTTTGCATACTAGCAAAGTCAAATAATATCGAATTGGGCAACAGTCGCTTCAGTCTGTCATTAGAGCTTTCTTTAATCGAAAAACCAAAATATGGAGTTTTTTTTTTACTCACGAAAGCAAAAATGAACGAAACTTGGATGAGTATAAGTAACTATCCATAATATTTATGGGTACATCAAATGGATAATTAACGTAAAAACAACGTAGTATTGTTTCTTTATTGAATTTTGGAACTGTAAATATTTTGGAGTAGAGCAATAGGGGGTAATGCTAAGAAGACTTTTTTAAATAACGGGTGGAAAAATTATGCTTCAATAGAATAAGTTTAAATGTATTCTTTTTTGACACCAAAAGTGTCAAAACACAAAGCAACTTTCTTTCAGTTTTTAACTGGAAAGTGCTGTGCAAATAAATCCTTATCCTACTTAATACTAAATTGTTTTGACTTTCGTCCTTCATCCAGTTGCAAAAAAAAATGTTGATTTAAAATGATTTAAAATCTTCATACATATGTAATTTAACAAGAAATTGGAATTCAATAGTTTACTGATAAGTCCAAGTGAAATTGCCCTGAAAAAAATGCGAATTTTCATTGTAAAATTTGTTAAAGATTCAATAAAATAAAAAAGTGCGTATACGCCCCAGTGTACCATATTTGAATGAATTTCATCTCTTTATGGAGTATACTGTTTATTGAATAGGTCTCATTTATTTTTGTAGTTAATACTATTTACATGTACCTAGATATATTTTTTATAATCTTTGGTGGATGCAGCCTTCTCGAATTTTAAGGCTTTTCCTTTGAAATTACTTTTTATGTTTTTATGTAAATTTTGTATTTAAATATTTTTTTTTTTAGTCCAATTTTTTAAAAATGTTCCTATCTGTTATAGTTCATCTATATTCTATTATGTATATATCCATATAAAAATGAATCCTTTTTTGTGTTCGTACGCGCATAACTCGGCTAAACATCATCCTAATTGGATGGAGATTTTTTTGTTGGATTTGTATAGTAGCTCGTGGCGTAATGGTTAGTACATTGGACTGTTATGGCAGAGGTCTGGGTTCAATACCAGCCGCTTCCACCCTAAGTTTTTTTCAGAGCTAATACCTCTTGCGAGGAAGTGACAAATCCTCTAAGAGTATCTCTTCTCATAGAAAAGTACCACTCAGCTTAGCCGTTCGGATTCGGCAATAAACTGTAGGTCCCCTCCATTCCTGCAGACAAGCACACAGAAATAGTTGAGAGTTGTAAGTCGCTAGGCCCTGGTTCTTTATGAGCCGTAAGTGCCACCAAATTTATTTTATTCTTATTTGTATTGAACCAAAATAAACACAGTACGGAGATAAAAATTGGAAAATTAGGCCGGAAAATTGAGAAAGTCGTGATAACAATTGGAGCTTGCTCAACTTTCAAAAGGAACATAGGTGGAAGGAAGTTCGCCGGGTCAGCTAGTTTTATTTATGTTTTGATAGCAATAATTTTATTATGTTCATTAAATTGAATACACTTTGTATTATTACAATAATTGAAGAAATTTATGCATACCTTTTGAATAAATTTTAGTTTTCGATTTTATCAGGACTACTTATTGAATGCTTAAATAGCTAAAAAGCTTCACAAAATGACTTAACCATCCGCAAGTGTTATCCAGTGACAGAAATTTGAAAAAAAAAAAATAGTTTCGTTTTATACCTTCACCAAAAGTGTTGTAGATTCCAAAATCGACATGGATATTTTCCTTTTTTGACAAGATTGAAGAACAAAACCAAATATCCACTACGAACACATTGGCTTGAAGTGGCACTTTTGATTATCTGTTTTCATTCTTTGTTTCAAGTAAAAGTCAATATCTAATAAATTTTAACGTCTGTCAGTTCTTCTATTAAAATTAAGTCCCGGGATTTTCAATAAATAAATGCAACACGATAAATGTATCCTTTAAAAGAAGGACCCCATTAAAAATGCTATTCCTTCCCTTGGTTAGTCACACTACTCTTTCGCTCTTAAACTTGCTCTTTTGAATACGTTTGATGGGGCAAAGGTGGCAATTGCCCATCATACGCATAAATATAAATTCCATCAATGAAAAATTATCCTGTAAAAATACATAAGATTGTCTTGTGTTTAGTTTTGATTCACATTGGCTTTAAGAAATAAAAATAATATTTCTCAGTCTGTTAGTATAGGACAGTGTGTTTCAATAAGATAGCGAAATTGTTTCGCCTGGAGGTGGGCATAAGTCATACGATGACACCGCACCGCCGCGCCGGTTTAAAAGATATTGTTTTTGTTATAATATATTGCCTTATATAACCAATTCACTGATGGCGACCTTCGATACTTCGATGTCTACACTGAATTTAATCAGAGGGTCATATATACATAAGTACAGAATAATATGACTTAAAAAGTGAATAAGGGGATAAAATAATAAATTTTATCTAGCGATGAAAAATGGATGCAGTTTTAAGAAACCGAAAGTAGATATAAAAAGTGGGCAGATCTTATGGCAAAAACTTGTTAAATTCGTATGAGTTTATTTAGATTAATCTAATTAATCTATGAGAGACCTTTTTATCAAGTGAAATAAACATTTTTGCCTTCAGATTCAAAATTTTAAATTGTAGGTATGTTATATGTACCTATCATTAAATAATGTCAATGGACTTTAATGTGTCAAATGCAGTGCTGCATATGCATTTTTGTCATGGATTACATGTCTTTCTCGGACGGTTGGGTGTGATGTAGCGAAATGAGGACCGTCACGAAAACATGTACCGCTCGCGCCCTACTGCTAAGTGACTGTTTGCACTACAGGCATCCTAAATACACCAATCGATAGATAAAGATTGCGCAAAGATTATAGAGGAATTGTTTTATAGCTATCGCCTCATAGTTTCATGTGCGTTTGGGGTAAATTGCAGCAAAATTAGGGGTACTCAAATTAATTTGAGCTCAATTTCTTCGGATACATAAGTGCCACTGATGTCATTGATATCTCTTTCGAAAGGGTTTGAAAAAGGGCATCCCTACGCGTATTTCCCATATCGTTAATTCACGTTATAGCACATAAGACATGTAATCCATGTTCGGTAAGTGCCACAAGGTCAATCTATTAAGGGTATTTTTTTTTAAACTGCATTTGTTTGAGGGGTGGAAGATATTTAAAAACAATATATTATCTAAATGTATAAATAATTAAATAAATCATAATATAAAAGTAAGGAAAACTCATTAAAATAATTTACATAAGGAATCGAAATTCAGGGAAAAAAGAACTAAATGACTTCAAGAAATTAAGGTCTTGTTTTACAATATGTCTGAGTAAAGTTCTTATATTTGTTATGTTTGTTTGTTTGACCACTACCCTATGGCAAAAATTTACCACTACTCAACGCTAAAAAAAAATCATCTTATAAATTTTAATATTTCCTAATCAGATTGATCATTAAAATATTTCTGTATGCATTTTAATATCATGGCACTTCTAGAAGTGGAAAAATTCAAGATTTATTGTTTTAAGGAAAATATAACTGCTTCGCGAACAAAGCCTTGTTTCTCCATTGGTTTAATTTGTATTCTTGTAAATATCACACTTGTGTGTTAACAGTCCCAGTTTATTCTGTTATATTTTCGGTGATTTTGCGCCAAAATATAAAAAAAAAAACAGTTTCGGAGCTAATTAAAAAATTGTATCTCGCTTATTTAAAACGAGAAGTTAGAAACGAGGATTTCCTAGAGTGTGTTGTTTGAAAGAGTATATACAAATTATAAATATCCCAACGGCTGGCGCAATCAATAAAATGCCCTTTGGTTCGTTAATAATTTCGACTGATCCTACGAATCAAGCGATGTGGAATGCTTTTTCAGTTTAAGTCGATTGAAAGTGCCCTCAGAAAAATCTGAATGATGTATTTATAATGCAGATGTGCCATGCATCAGTTATAAACCTAAGATGCATACCGACACGACAATCTTCCAGTACTTATACCTGAGTACTCAGTACAATGTTATGGGGTAATACAAAGCTGGCAAAAGTTCATTAACAGACTGTGGGGATTGTAATGATTATAGGATTCAGGTCCACGCTTAATTAATCACACAATACTCAATGATCTCTTAAAGGATTAAGTCTTATCCACCGAAAAACCAAAAACTTTATTGATGACATTAAAGCCGCCAAATTTAGTGACAAAATATAAAAGCGATGCTGGTCTGCTGCTGTAAAAATGGAATTCACTGTCATTTTTTTCTCCGAAAAAACAAGGAAAACGCTTTCGATAAGATGTAACGGCAATTGAGAAGCGTAACCAAGGAAAATGGGATCCTACTTTGCAAGCAGGTTGCTGTTGGAACCTCGTCAGGGATATCTCAGAATTCCAGTGTAAGATTAAAGCCAGTCCCTTCGAAAAAAAAATCACCATTTCAGTCTACACGAGCTGTCACGCTATCAAATTTTATTTTGTTTTAAACTAATATCTTAAATACGTTTAACTACTTCTGATTAAAATTAACCGCCACTTCCTAATTTTTGCATAGTCTCCAATTCTCAAACAATTTGATCATACACATCTTTTAATATCCAGGATTGCCAAGTGACATCATGCACATTGCACAACAATAACTTAATTTTTTAAAAAGTCTATTAAAGTCCATTTTCTTAAACGAAACTTATAAATACTAAGTTCAACATAAGACAGTTTATGCTGATGAAAAAGTAGAACATAAGCGTTTAAGTTTGAAATAAATTTTTAAGTTTCGTTTCAGCGAATGGGCCTAAATGTAAAAAGAAGTTCCGAATCCATAAGTCTGATATTTCAGTACGAATGATCATTTCGTGAATATGTGAATTGAAAGCTGTTTGTAAAAGGTTAAGAGATAAAAGTGTCCTAAAAGCTAGTTAACTTCCCATTGGAAGTTATTGTAATCGGCCTGATTTGTGAAACTGAAAATTTTGACATTTCTCGACGTTTCGAGGTCTCTGGAGTCGGATTACATTGTTTTTAGAGAGATGTCGGTGTAAGTACGTTCGGAAGCTTATTTCCGCCGACGATATCTCGAGAACGCATAGAGATATCGACTTTAAGTAAATTTTATTTTACAGATAATAATGCCATAACGCTCAAAAAGGATTTTCAGAAAAATTCATTTCGCGGGTTTTTTATTACAGTAATTTAAAAAAAAAAAGTTGTAAAATGGCTTGTTTCTCGAATATCTTGAAAACACACAAAGATATAAACCTCAGTTTAATTTTATTTAATACACAAAGTTTTATTTGATAATTGGTAGAGTTTGTAAAAAAAAATTCTATTAACGGTTTTTTTTTCTAGGCCAAAAAATCTGCAAAAAACCTGCTAAAAATGTTTAAAAATGTTTTTCGGCTCGAATATTTCAAAACAAAACCAATAATATCAAACTTTGAAATAATTTTAATCTACACACAATACCAAAAATAGTAACTGATAAGGTTTGTAAAAAAAATCAACTGACGGCTTTTTTTTTTCTATGCCAAAAAAAGCTGCGAAAAATAAATGCTAATAATTATGTTGAAACTTTTCGTGTTGCATATATTTAGAGCAGACAGCCTTCCCTTGATTGCAGAACTGATAAGTTTTTCGAAGATTTTTACTTGGTAATTTTCTTATAAAAAATAATATCGGGTGTCGAGTTTCAAAGGGAACCAATGGGAAGTTATCAGTGTGGGTCCAACCCAGCCTTTTTTTTTAACCTGAGATACTGAGCAATGTAATATGGCAACCATAGCTCCTATACAAAAAAAAAAGAAAAACCAAACTAAACTAGATTAAAATATATCCCGCCACATATACTCCTGTATCTGGCTATAAAAGCATTTTTGTTCTTGATTTTTGTTTTCTTTGCTCAGCGTTCAGGGAATATAGTAAGTATGTACTGTACATATGTACGTACATCGTATACTTGTAAGCTTGGATCCCTTTAACGCCCTTTAGTCAAGCTCTGTAACAGTCCTCCTCTTTGAAACGAATCACGTCAAGTAAGAGTAAAGGTAAAGTTAGTATCATATCTTATACCTACCGAGAATATATCGTGGGTGGGTGATTGGGACACACTGGCGGATGTACAAAAATATGTCTGCAGCACTGCACTGCTTTATAAACAACAACAACAAAAACTAATGTTGAAGTGTAGATATTTGAGATTTCTTTCCTTGATGGTTGTCTCCATTTTTTTTTTCCAAACTCTGCTTTTGCTCTATTGCCTCTTTGATTTTTTTTTTTATTCATTGTGGGACTTGGTTTTTGGTCGTTTTATATTCTTTGTGCAATCATGGAGGAAATGGAGAATATCAAGCAAAATCATCCGTACAACAAGACGAGATATACATATCTTTATAAGACATATGTATAAAGGAAAGAGGGGATAGTATAACGACAAACGCAAACATGTAAGGTATACCTAGGTTACAGGATTAAAATGAAAATGATGAAGCATCAGAAATCTCTTGGGTGTTATTGAAGATATTAAACATTTTTTTTTCGATTAAACAAATTCGAAGAGTTTTTCTACTATGCGATAGTTAAGACTCCTGGGGATATTTTTATACGCCTGGTTGTTATTTTATAAAAATTTGTTATTATTGTTAGGTTGTAGATGTAAAAAATGGCGCCCAACGTATGAATCAATGCAATTGTCAAGAAAATTTGCGAAGCCCTTTAAGAAATCTTATGGTATAAGTATATATATACTTTTTACTGTACTTACTGGAGATTTCGCCTACAGCCTCTAGAATAAACGGTGACTATTACAGTCAGTAACTATAGTTGCCTTCAGTTTCGCTTAGCATGGTTGGTTGAAATCTGTACTGAATTATTCATATTAAAAGCTAGACTTGAAGACTTTTCAAGATGGAGCTATCAATACAATATTGGTAGACATCGATTTTATTACCCTACTCAGAAGCATTATATTACCAGACGCCTACCTGTGGGTGGCGAAAAAATATAGGAAAATTGAGTTGATCTGTCATTTCAGATCGATTTTTGGGATCAAATACAGTTTTTTCGAACACAGGCATCTTATCATTATCAGTTTTTTGCAAAAAGCCATGATGCTACTGCGAAAATTTTTTTTTACACTGCGATTTTTTTTTTCAATTTACTGCGACTTGCGATTTCTCAAGTACGAACCCTGTTCAACCGTATAGACTCTAGCTCAAATTACAGTGGATGCACAGGCGCATGGACGCACAAACCGATGGGTGGTATGGTGAAGCGGGTCACCCAGTGTACTGTTGTCCAAGAAAACTGTTAACATAGATGCCAGTTTCACTCTCAGAAGTGCAATAAAGCCCAAAATTTTGCTTTGGTCTTTATTGTATTGGACCTAATTTTATAGCACCACATTGTACAACCTACTAGGAAATTAATTTTTAAAATTTTTTGTATCTAATGTGAGATTTAAGAAAACGGGATTTTATTGTTGCGAAATTATGAAAAGTTAGATTAAGAGATTAGAGATTTTGTTATATGTAAGATTTCGAATGCGAGATTTGAATTTCTGAGATTTCTCAGCCAACCCTGTAAAAACATATTTTATTCGCCACGATTTAATTCATTTTTATAAAAAGCTTTAACTTAGAAATTCTCTATTTTAAGCATTTACTAATTCATGCATCAGGAATTAATTTATAATTTTTCAAAAAACATTTTTTATTATGCATAATTTTAAATATACCTGTTGGCCACACTATCTTAAAATAGGCAACGAAAAAGGAATAAGATATTTTTCTCGGTAGCTGCGGATGAAAGAGTGTGGACTTTGGTCAGTCATTTGGTCGGTTGATCGGTAGCTATGAGAAAAGCCACCATAACACTGGTTTGTGTAAGAAATTGGATTCATTATTTACGGGCCCGAATAGATATTATGCTCGAGATTATTTGTTGAATGGGATTCGTGATAATTTTGCACAAAAGGAACACTTCTTCTTGCTCTTCATCATTGCATCGGGACGGACGAACGATGTCGATGTTGGAGTATTAGTGGTGTCGTGTTCTGTTCATTTGAGAAGACCAAGAGCATCAATGCTCTGGTTATATCTATATGGATGGAAACCTCTATTTCCAGCTCTGGACATGGATGATACGGTTGATGTATGTACCTACCCTCGCACGTCATATCAAAGGCCAACACCACCATTTTGTTCCCCCTGATGCCTTACTTCAACGTACATGCTTTTTTCTTCATTCCATATAATCCGCATGTTACCAGGCAGTGGAATGGTAGCTGAATTGCGCTAATCGTAGGAATAATGTGTTTCGGCTTCTTCTACTTTTGAGATCACATTTGGGCCTTTCCGGCAGCCCATGCTATCATCATCGGAGTCTTTAAAAGCACGTCCAGAGAATGGAGATGATTTTGATGGGCCAGGTGTTGATGCACTTTCAACTTTGAAAGAAAATCATCACGCGCTCGTACCACTACCGAGAGTGTTGTAAGTTGCACAAGCAAGAACTGCAATTATGATGAATTACGAAAATAGTCGTTCGTCGTTCGGGATGCAGTTTTGTTTTTGGTACTCTTTGTTTCCGATTTTGTTGTCTGCACTGAAGCACACTGGGTTGGTAGGTGCTTCAGCTTCCATTAAATTGTCAGAAAACACGCCATTAGCTTTAGAGTTCAGGGATTTAGCGAAGTGCGGTGTGCATTAGTGAAGCCAGCAACAGCTGCAGAGCCAGTTTGTGTATGAATGGAATCATAGCTGATGGATGGGTTCCTTAAAGTAAAGCAAATTGATTAGTTTTGAACTTACCATCATCTGCAAGTTTGTATTACAAGCATAATGTATAATAAGTGTTAAAAATTATTATGTTAATCTTATTCGGGGTAGGTATAAAGATTCTGAATATTTAAACCAAAACCAAAGTAGAAAAGTACTTAGGTAATGATATTTTATATCTACTTTAATATTTTCATTAGCAAATATTATGACTTTTTTTCCATACGCGGGCGACCATTCACAAGCTATTGCTACTTCAAAAAAGTCAAATTTCGAAAGTATAGGTTTTTAACGAAGCATATAAAATGCGAAAAAAATTCAAGTGAAATATATTCAAACGTAATTATGTATGTTTGTTTTGACATAAAAGTACTGGTTAAAAAGTTCATTCCCAAAATTTTGCTTTCATAAAACGTGATTCAGTGTTTATGTCCGAAATTTTGGTTAGATGCAGTATTTTCGACATGTAATTCTGAATAACTTTTTATGCATGCAAGATTTGGAAAAAGACTTTTTAGCCATTATTAATTACATCAAAACAAAGAAGATTGCGCTTAAAAACCTTCATTTCGATTTTTTCCGCATTGTAGGTTAGGTACATTTTTCCGTGTTAAGAACATGTATTTGCGAAATTTGACATTTTTGAAGAAGAAATATATTGTAAATCTCCTATGGAAAAAGTGTCATACTATTTTCTATAGAAAATATTTAAAATGAGTATAGATAATTTTTTATGAACTTTGCATTTGAGAGCTAAAAATGAATAGTATTTTTGACATTTGACCAATTTTTCAAAATAATTATACTTTATCCACGATCCATGTTAGGACACAAAATTTAATCATTTTTTGTAGAGGGTCACAAAATGTAGAAACACCGTATAGGAGTTGCAGTCGAGTCAATAAAGGTTTTAACCTGGAAAAAATCCAACAGTTTTGAAACTTGGCACACTTATAAAAAGCGGCCTAATGTTGAAGTAAACAAAAGTCCCCATGAATCCAAGGCGGGCTCTAGCGGCAGGAAAGTGTAACATGTTTTTTTTTTGGTTTTTCTTGTTTAACTAAGAAACTGTTTGTCTTTTAATATATAGTATAGAAAATAGTTTAGAAAATTATCTACAAAATTGATTTTGACCAAATTTTTTATATCTGTCATATTTATAAAGTTAATGGGCACCTGTTGTTTAGTGAACAGTTTTTGAAAAATAAATTTTCAAACTTAAAATTAAAAAAAAAAAAATATTAAAAAAAATGTGTTCAAAAATGAGTTTTGTTCAAAATTTTTCCTTCTTAAGTCATATTTTTGTATTTGATATTCAATGCTCCTATAAATTTTTAGTTAAATACTAAAAACCAGATGTCAAAATGTCTTCTAGTTTTTGAGAAAATTGAAAATAACAAAAGTAAGTTTTTCTTAAATTTGACTTCAATCCTTTATTTTGGTGCTCCAAAGATCTTATTTCCACTAAAACAACTTTATTCACAAACAATCTAAAAGAAGACATTTTTGGCTCTAAAAAAAAAATTTTTAGCATGACATTGTAAGGGTTACCGTGACATTGTAAGGGTTACCGTCGTTTCTAAATAAGTTTTTTTCTGTTTCGAAACAATTTTTTAAAAAATTGGCCATCCTGGGTAAACGGGGAGGGAATAGACCCCCCTCCCATACGATTTATTTTTTTGTCTCGACCCAACGCTCTAGATTTTTATCACACCTTATTCGAATCATCCTGTATGCACAAACTAACGCCTACCACCACCGCCGGCCGGCTGAAAAAAAAAACCTGCCGGACGGTTGCATTTGGTATAATAACGCGTTTACCTAAACATACATGCAAGTATATGAATTTTGGTTATACCTCCACTCCCAAAATATGATATCGGCTTTGGATTATATAAAATGTAGCTGTTTTTAGGAAACTTAAAAAAATACCAATTTTACGCACCAAACAACTTTATAAATATGACGGATATGAACAATTTGATCGTAATCAATTTTGTTAAGAAATTCATACGCTATTTTTTCGTCTAAAGTTATTTTTTGTAAAGACCAACTGTTTCTAAGTTAAACATGAAAAACCAAAAAAGACGACATGTTACACATTCCTGCCGCTAGAGCTCGCCTCGGATTCACGGGGACTTTTATACACTTCATCATCAGGCCTCTTTTAATACGTGTGCCAAGTTTTAAAATTGTTGGATTTATTTCCAGGTGAAGGCATATTTTTTCCTTCGTTGACTGGATGTAAGAAGTAGTTTTCTCTCGCGTTTACCGTTAAAAAATTATATGCAAAAAATCGATGTTTTCGAAATTTTATACCAGCAAGAACTTTTATGCAAGGTAGTTTCGACACTGGACTTTTTAGACAATATTCTGTATGCCAAAATAAAACAATTATTGTGTTTAAAAATGTTCACTTGCATTAATTCTCCCTTGTCCTTTTTTGTAAATATTTCGTGGTCCATATATTATGTATGTACTGTACAAAATGGGAAAAAAAAAATAAAACTTAAAAATATTCTCTTTTCTGTTTTTCATTCAAAATGTGTACGTCTGTCAAACATTTTTGTTAAATGTCAGCTTTTTTAAAAACTCCATCACTTGTCAAACATTCCAAACAATATTTTTTTTTGGGCCGAAAGTCCTACCACGTGAAATATGAAATTGTATATGTTATGTACGATTGTACATACAATATACAAACAACTACATATTTACATTTTTTTTTGATGAATGAAAATTTAAGGAAGCATTGTTGACATTTGACAACAACGACGACAAATGACAGCTAATTTCTTCCACGCAATTTGAAGGAAAATTCTTCACTCTTGCACACTCACTAATTAACAGAAAAATTTATTACCATTGACTCGCGCTGACAATATGCTGCTGAGTGCTGCTATGAAATGATGGATATTATGTACATATACATCAGCAGTACAAAAAGACCGTAGCCAAATGAAATAGTAGAGGGGGTAAATATATTTATTTACTTGATCAAATGATTTATTTCTTATTGATGATTTTAAAACTAGAAATTCAATGGAAATATTGGCTTAAAATTCTAAACAGCCTGATGTTAAGGTATTAGCATGATACTAGTTAACTCTAAGTTTCTAACTTTAAAGCTCTTTACTAAAATGTTCTAAGTTTTAAACAGTTTTCAACTAGTATCATACTAATCCTAGCTTATACCATTTTCACATTTGTAAGTGTGAATTGTATTCTTTTGTAGGTTCGCACAGTGAAGTGCTATTATTGCTGCGACAAACGACAGTTTGTAGTTCTCAACTGCCTAACACTCTTTTAAGGTAAATTAGTTCTGTTCTAGTTAATTAACTCGCTTATTGTTAATTTTTGACAAAAAATGCTCTTGAAGGAAGTTTTTAAAAATTTAATTCTCTACAACAGGGTTGCCACTTTTCGGCGAACCTTCCGCAGAAGATTCACAAAAAAAATGCAGTAGATTGAACTTTTTTGCAGTAGATTTTATTAGTTTTTTTTGTTTTTTTTTTTTTCAAGAAACAAGGAAGATTAAAATTTAAAAAAAAATATTACAGGTAATTAAAAAAAATAATTAACATATTTTTCATCACAAATAAAAAGGTTTGTTAAAAATACATACTTTTTTTTTAAATATCAGGCTATAAGTTAACTCAAACAAAAAGAAAAGGTGTCGTATTTTAATTTTAAATCCCCTGTCGCTACTAAGTCTTTCATGACTTTGGCCTTTAACAACACTATTCATCACTACTTAATAAGAAAAGTATATAAAGTACAATTGCACTTACTTAATAATAATTTTAACCTTTTTGTGCAGATTTTATTAAAAACTTGCCCATATTATCACAATTTGCAACATTAAAAAAAAACTCAAATTAACAAAACAAGATTTTTGTCAGCTTTCAATATTCATCAAAACAGAGCCGATATAGTCGAAACCCGTAGATATTATTAAGTTAAGTAGGATGTGAGCATTTCCTGAAGAATTAGAGTGATTGCAATCCATGACAAATTTGAAAAATTATTTGTGGGTTATTTGTTTATGGCCAATTATTTGTAAAACCAAAAATGCAGCAGATTTGATTTAAAAAGGTAGTAGATTTATTTTGAGAAAAAAATGCAGTAGATCTAGTGCAATTGCAGCAAAGTGGCAACCCTGCTCTACAGTATTGGTATCTATATAAAAAAAAAATTCAATATAAAAAAATTATTTTGTATTCGAAAACAGTTTTTAGGGGTTCGGGTCGAAAAACTGTAAGTATGTGGCAAAATACTGTATTAAAAATACTGTATGCCAAAATACTGTATGTAAAAATTCTGTATGTGCAAAATTCTGGTTGGTCAAAATACTGTACTTCAAAATTCTGTGCGCGCACACTTTTTTACATTTTCAAAACGAAAAAAAAAAAAATTTGAATAACGTCATAACTTTAAAGATCGAACTTAATAAAGAAGCAAGCTTTAATTGTTGATTAATTTAGGTACCTAATAAGAAGCTACGGAAAAAGGAGAGAGAAAACAAAATTCTACAATTATTTACTTCTTTTTCTCTCACTTCATTTTCTCTCTAAAATTATGTCTTGAGTTATCTCGTCTTCTTGGGAAATGTCAATTTTTATATTTGGCCAGTTTATGTATTTCAGAAATCTCGGAGGAATCCGTATTCTCAGAAATATAAACACAATCACAAGAATTCTTCAGTTTTTTTTAGGATTCATTGTTTGATTATTTTCTGTCGCAGTAAATCAAATAAGAAAAAAAAGAATAGAAAGTGTTTTTGAGGAATCTTGTTTATATGCTCCTGCTCTTTCAAAATGACGGAGGAAAATTGCTGAGCGCTTTGAAATATAAACTGACCAATCAATTCATTATGGTATTTTTTACTTGCAATATAGGTACTATAGGGCAAGTTATGGATTCGTGCAAAAAATCGAACTTGAGAAAACAGTCTCGAAAACGGGTCTCGCAATTCCGTCTGTACCTCGGTCTATAGCCTAAACCATTGAATCGATTTTCTTCAAGTTATCTAGTGCAATTTTGCTTATATTTTTTTTCTAATATTTGTTTACAAATGCTTGAAATTTTTTAATTTTTGTCAGCCGTTCCCCGTATGCTCCGCTACACAAAAACTGATCTTGTTGCAGAAAGTAAAGTAAAGTTTTAAATTCTAACTTACGCAACAACTTGATTGTGTTATTTTCATTAAAAAAAAAAAAAACGTTTTTATCAAAAAATTAAGTTAAAATTAATTAAAAACCTAATCTAATACTTATATGCAGACAACGGTCTTTGTGCGCCCACCTGGTAAGCAGTCCAATAAATGTATTGCTTTCCCAACTTGTGAACATCATGCATGGTTTTTTGAGGTCCGTCAAGCTGGGTCCACCACAACGGAAATTCAAAAATCTAATGATGCAAAAATTAGGGGCTAATTTAGTACCCCAACCCCAGAGGAGCCCCAAATTTTCTTCACGCCTTTGAAGGCAAAAACTTGTTTATGACGTCATCAAATCAGTTTTTGACCTTTAAACGGTGAAGGGAATTTGGGGCTCCTTCGGGATTGGGGTACTAAATTAGCCCCAAATTAGCCCCTTTTTCCTATTTTTGAATTTCAGTTGTGGTGGACCCAGCTTGACGGACATGATTTTTTGAGATAACCTCAGCAATTTTTTTTTTTTTGTTTAGCGTCATCTATCGGAAATTTTAAAATCTTTTAATAGAATTTCTGATTTCATACCCAATAAATTGTGTAAGTTTCAGCTTAATCTTAGACATGCCTATAGTTCTGACTTTTGCATATGCTTTTTTATCAAAAGTTGAAAATAAAAGAGTTATTTAACGAAAACCAATTTACCTTAAATTCAAAATGGCGCCATAGTGCTAGGTGCTAGGGGGTCAAAAAGTGCACCTATGAAGTCTTCTATTGATTAAAATAATTAAAAAAAAAATTATCTAATATTTTTTCATTTCAAATCTTTAAACTTCCTAATTGCGCTATTTGCCCTTTTTATATTCAAAAGAATTTCAGTTATTTCTTGAAAATTGATGCAAGGGGTAAATTCATACGTCAAAAATTTGCTTAAGTTGCGATGCTGCTTTGCAACGCAGCTAATGCTGATGCAACTGTATCAGAAACAATGCATCAAGAATTTTCTTGATTCTGGGTTTTCTTGAAGTTTGCGTAACATTTGATGCAATTTAAAAATTACTAAACGTATTGCATACAAATTGATGCTGGTTTAATGCATTTATTTGAACGATGGATGAAAATGATTGTAAATCATTTCTGCAACAATACTTGAGATACCATCTTGATCTGAAAGATTTTTTACTTAAATACATAAATAAAATGAAATGAATTATACGTTTGTGAATTTACACGAACAATTTTTTGACAAACAAAATATATTTTCGCATTTCATCAAACATTCTTTTAACTAAAAATAAATTAATATTAAGCTAAATAGCAAATCACTCTATATTTGGAATAAGATTTGTCTTCTATAACAACTACGGCCTTGTCTTACGGCATTTGTTTGGGATGTGGTAGGCGGCAACTGTGCCGCCGCATCGCTTTCAAGGATTCCAACGTCATCATCATCAACATCATCTTCATAGTCGGCCACTGCCATCACATTTTTGGGCGGCAATGCGGAAAATAAGATTTGAAATCCGACTCGGCCAAAGGTCTATGAAATCTCGGGGGCGTGTATAGTTAGCATGCATGTGCGGTGCGTCAGTGAGTACAGCATATACTATCTTCTAATATCGCAGTAGCCTTTTGAATAATGAACCTCTTTGGATTTCCCTCTGGATTCCACAAAGACGTTGGCATTTTCATTTTCCCATATTTTGTCTGATAGATGCGATGATTATTCAATATTATGCCATCATAAAAAATAAACGCGCAGCGATTATGCGCCACGCTAACTGTTTACATTAAGATTTTTTAATGGGTTTATTTTTTTTTCCTCAATTTACATTGCGCGATAATAATGTTTATGATTAAAGATAACTATCGGATATTATACCTACGCGCAAACAGCACTTTTGTAAAATTAATACAAAGTTTGTTATGGGGTAGATGTGCAATGTACATTGTGCATCATCATGGGTCCGATGGGAAACTCAATTTGGCAGCACATAATTGATACCAAACTCTCTGTGTATCGATAGGTCGAGGGACGAAAGCGGTTATTTCGGAAACATTTTGGTTAATCGACATCGACTACACGCTCAAAAGCGGCTTCATTACGCACAAATTAGGTTCATTACAGCGACGAGCACTAATTGCGAATCGATACGCAATCATGTGGATATGTGCTTTGGGAGTTAAAATACTATATCCTGGTGTGTATCCTGAAAGTATATTCTGCAACGTGATGATGCGGCTGCATGGATATAATTTGGGGGCTTTTGAAGTACATCCGTATGCCTTCATATGTTTTATATTTTAAAAGTATATGTAGGTAAGGTATAGAAATTTAAATTTAATGTGCAAAATACGAATTGCATTTAAAATCGTTTTTCTAATATACTGCCCCTGAGATGAATATCAGAAGAGAAGCGCATTAAACTAAACTTGGAAATTTTCAATTTAATCACAAAATGTTTTAGTGCTTATAAATTAATATAAATAAGTTGAGATAAGCTATCATCAGATATAATGCGTGTTTTACATAATTCTCTCTCGTTTGATAAATTGTGATTTTATTTAAAATTAGAAAATCCTTAAATTATAAATAAAATTCTATAGCAAGGGTATAGCAACAAAAAAAAAATGAATAGGTACGAGTAGGGAACAAGGGATTGGACTTGTTTGCCATATGGATTTTTATTGCTCCATAGGGCAAGTATTGGTTTCGTGTATAAAAAAAGTTCGAGGTGTTAATCACAATTGACACTTCGATGACAGAGAAGTCCGAAAAAGTGTGTTTCACCACGACTGCCAGGCTGTGCGTCCGTACGTCTCGGGCTACATCAAATTTGGCCCCAATGAATAATGGCCCCAATCAAATAATGAAAAATAGCCCCAAAGGTGGGGCTTTTTTTCATAATGAAAATTTTCATAATGAAAAATTACACCATTTTCAAAATTGAAAAATGACCCCAAACTTAATGAAAAATAGCCCCAAAAAAGCAAGAAAAGCTTAAACCAAAAGCGAAAAATGGGTCCAAAAATATATACATAAAACAACAACAACAGATAAAAATGGGGCCACTTTTCATAATGAAATTAACCCCAAAATGAAAAATGAAGAAAAAGAGGCCCCAAAAAAATGAAAAATTACCCCAATTCACAAAATTTAATCAATTTTTTGTTGTTGTTGCTTTTCATATAAATTTTTGGGGCCATTTTTCATTGTAAAATAAAAATAAATTTGATTGCACAACAGCTCATGAAGAACTAGGGCCTAGTGACTTACAACTCTCAACCATTCCTGTGTGCGTGTCTGCAGGAATGGAGGGGATCTACAGTTTATTACCGAATCCGAACGGCTAACGAGCGGCACTTTTCTGTGACAGGAGATACTCTTGGAAGATTTGTCAATTCCTCGCAAGAGGCAGTAGCCGTTTTTTCTTTTAAATAAATAGGTGGCGAGGCTGGGGATCGAAACTTAGACCTCCGGCATGACTGTCCATCATCGCACTAACCATCACGCCACGGCTACTACTACATTTTTCATTGGGGCCAAATTTTATGTATACTACGTCTCGTCTCTGTAATATTGAGCTAGGGCCTAAACGGGTGGGTCGATTTGCCTTAAATTTGATACACAAAATTTTTATTTGATTCCCTAAAATGGAAATTCGAATTTATGATTAAGCTCATCTAGAACAGGTAGCTGCCATACAAATAGTTTTTTTTTTTTTTTATTAGCTCAAAAAACGTTTCCAGCGATTTTTATTAAACTTCGTACTTTTCAGGTTTTTGCCAAAAAATTCGCATTGCGGAAATAGGGTTCTGATGTTCTTTGAGGAAATTTCCATATTTTCGAGCTATTCGAAGTTAATCAAAACATAAAAATAATATATTCAGTACTTTCGACTTTTTTTTAACATTTTTCGTTAGTTTTTAACTACAAGAGCAAGTTGATGCGATCCATTCGTGCATATTTTTTCTGTATGACTTAGTTAGGTACAGATGTGAGCCCTCGATATATGTATCCATCTATGGTACTATAAAAATCCGAAATGTGGAAATTCTAGAATTTAGGTAAAAATTAGAATTACCAAATTTTTTTTTTTCATAATTCATTCTTATTATTTTTTATTTTTAAACCACTTAAAGAGATTAATCGTCGAAGTAGCATGAAATTTTGACATATTCCTTACCCCAATATATCTTTAAAATATTACATTTTATTGAGTTAACTTTAATGTTTAATGTTAATTCATCGGCTTTTTTATGATGATCCCTCTGTCGTGACACACTAGGCAGGCAGGTCTGGGGCGGGTAAATTCAAGGCTTGATCCTTTTAAATTAGCTCTAAGCTACTTACAATAAAATTCAAAGTATCAAATATCAAGAGGAACATTGAGCAGAGATCCAATATACTCTGCAAACTATAGATTTTTAATAAATAAAAGTTATAATTTATATCTAAAATGAGATCCAATGCACTTTCTGACCTAAAATAAAAACCCACATCATTCGCAAATCCTGTCAGTAATCCTGTAAACGGTAGTCTTAAGAAGGATATAGATGAGACATAGTATTAGACCCAATGCAGAACCCTGAAGTACCCCAAAATTTTGAATATCTTCTTCTATTATGGGTAGTGTCAATCTTAACTCTTTTAATCGTATTTCTTAGGTAAGACTCCAAAACAAAGCCCCGAAGAAAACCAGATTTCACAATTTTTTTTTAAAGCAATATGTCATTGACGACCATTTCAAAAGTTTTAGTAGTGTCTCTAACAAGCAATCCAGCTTTAAACTTCTTTTGACTGAGATTAATAAAAAAATTAAAGCAAAAATGTAAAAGAGCATCTTCTACAAGATTTGAACGTAAATTTTTTTCGAAATCCAAGCTGAACCAGAAATGTCGAAAATCTTTCTTATTGAAAAGTAGAAGGAGAATATATATTTACTTAATTCACCAGAAGAACCTTTTCTAAATAGATGTAGAATATCCGAAAATTTCAAAACATCAGAAAAAACTCCATCGCAAATGCTCTATTATTAAAAATGTTTGCGAAAACATCAAAAACTTATTTAACAAGCCATCAAATACACAAGAATTGTAATAATATTCGTAATCAAATTAACTTCTATTTTAATTAACTAAAATATAAGTTTATTGATTTGTCCTTATTAAAATATTTGGGCATGATAAAATATTAAAAGTGTAATTTCAGAAAATTCATTTAAATTTACATTTTAAAAATACTTTGTATAAGAATCAATAGGTACTTGTGTTTCTTAATCGATCTTCTGTAATTTTTTGAATTTTATCAAGATCCTTAATAAAAAAAAAACTTTTAGCCTTTTAAATTATTTTTGCTATCAGCTGAAAATATCGCTTTTATTAATTCTATACATCCATTCATTATTTGTATATGCATCTATACGAGTATGTAGTATATCCCTTTTTATACCAAAACAAAACATAAAACTTCTTATAAAGGTGTAACCCATAAGGCAATTGACACCTGAAAGAAAAAACAAATTGTTCATAGATTAACATCCACACCTTTGCTTCCTTTTTAATAGCATAATGATAATGATCTCACTATATACCTACCATCACAAGAAAGTCGCACCTTAAATCATTGCTCACAACAAGAACCTCTGTCAATGGTGCTACCGTAGTTCCGCAGAAAAGTGTGTTCCCACAATAATTCATTGTTGTAAAATATACTAACTTTGCTACCTTTATTCCTAAGTTGATTTTCAAAAAGACCTTATGTCTACGGTATCATGTTCTCTTCGCCCTCAAATAAGCATCACTGCTGCACCGACGACACTGACTGAATATCAAATTTGAGATTTGAATTTCAAATTGTACACTCCTAAAACTCCTAATATTCAAAGTCAGTAAAAATATTTCAGCAGAAGGGAGGGATCCACAAAAACACGTTTGGAAAAATAAGACACACGACACGACTGACTGCATTTAAATGACAAATCCCTCAGCTTCGTGTGTCGCTAAAACAGAACAAACAGAATTTCGCCAGTAGATAATAGTAATTATTAATTTTTTGTTTGAGGTCATTTTTTGGGGTCATTTTTAATTGGGGCCCAATTTTGTAGCGGAAACATTTGGCACGACGCAAGACAAAACTTTCACTTATCTAAATTAATTTACATGGTGATTGACACAGTGGCGCGATGTGAATAATGGAACATGTTTTGCTCCGAATGTTTCGCGCTAGTTTAGTAGAACCTTAAAGCGATATTTGGTGCGCGGGCGACAATTGTTTTAGTTTGTCGTTCTTGTTTATTTTGCTACTCGCATCGCATACCTTCTCGTACTAATGTGCGCGTAGCCTTAGGAGCAAAAAAAAGTGATGCCAAGATATTCTTGATAAAGCATGAAGGAAACCGGGTCAATTGATTAAATCTGATTGGCATAAGGCCGGTAAAGGAATAAGGATCATGATTTACGAGTATATACAATACTGGTGGCCAATTTGATAAAGCCCTTTTAACCATTCAACATGACTTTTAATTCTTTGAATTACATTTGTTTCATACAAAATACGTTATTTAAAAATTTAAAAGCCTGTTGTATATGTCGAGCCTTTTCCGCAAAATTATCGTGAGCGACAAAAATAAAGTACCGTAAGCGACATTTTTCAGCATTGAAAAATACATTAACAATACTGTTACATGAAAAAAAAAAATAAATTTGATGGTGCAAGAGCTCATTAAGAACTAGGCCCTAAGTGACTTACAACTCTCAAGCATTCCTGTGTGCGTTTCTGCAGGAATAGAGCGGGGACCTACAGTTTATTGCCGAATCCGAACGGCTAATAAGCTCGGTTACCGTTTTAGCGCCTTTGTCGCTAGATCTAGCAACATTTTCACTTTGTCAGCGACAAAATAAATTTCGATGTCGCTAGATTATTTTCTATCGACTTTTCTAGCGACTTTTGAAGTTGGAATGGAAGTTTGAATTCTCGGCTCGGGTGGATCTCTAAAATTTTTATATAAATTATATTCAATGTACAATGATGAAAGCAATCATCTCTTTTCTTTTTTGTTTTCTTAAAAAGGACCTTAGGAACAGTGCAAACTGCAATTAAAATTTTTTAAGGTGAACATTGTGATCCATTCCAACTTGTCAATTCTTTAATTTTCTTACTACGGTCATTATGTAGTGGTATTATTATATTATTCCCAATGTTATTGAAACTGCCAAAGACTATTTAAATCTTGAAATTGAAAGTAGGTAATTGTTGAGCAATCCAAACATGGGTTACATTTTTGAATCAGAAATTTTGAAACCTAAATTGGGAAGCGATATAATAAAATTGATAAAAGACATACAAACACGAGTTCCAAGTAAATACATTGCTTTAGAAAAAATGCAATTGCTATCACTTCAAAATGCTTTAAAACCTGTAATAGATCGATCAATAATTGATTTGGCTAAAAGTTTAGGTTTTCTTGACGAAGATATTGAGAAAATTTTAAAGCAAAAATTTTAAAAGCAAATAGTCTAAGAGCCGGTAGCAAATTTTGGAAGTGGAGATATAACCGAAATTCATGTGCCTTTATATCAAATTCAACCGCCAGGCAGGTTTTTTTTCAGCCGGGGGTGGGGGTGGGCGTTCGAAAAGGGTATAATTTTTCCTATTTGGATGTCGGAGGTACAACCACTTGAATTTATATATAAACAATAGAGGATTGTGCGCTGAATAAAAATAGTTCAGTCCGAGACGTTTTACTTTCAGATTGCAGAAAATTACTTCTGTCCTTTGAGGTATAACCAAATGAACGATACATCACGATAATTTGGCGGAAAGGGGTAGATATTGGAAATCGAACATAGACGATAGTCCTATCTATTTATTGTTAAAACACACTTGGTTCACTTATTGTACTGGTGAAATTATTTGTTGGCTCTCTGTGAATGGTTTTCCAAAATAAATAAAATGACGTTATCCAGCCAACATCATCTACTGGAACCGCCTACACACTCCTCATGTGCTCTTCCTATTTTATAACTACCTGTGTTGATGTGATGAAGTGATAAACGCATTAGCACAACTTGGTCTTAATTCTCAAATCTCCAATCGGTCAAAACATGTAAATCTAGACGGCGCGGCGAAAACAGATGTTACCATATGCTAAAGCAGGAAAAGGATTTAAAACAACGCAGTGTACCGTTGTTTTGTGAAGGATTTATTTTAGTTGCAATGCAATTGACCGACCGACCGACAGCGATGTGACGATTAAAGAAAGAGAGATGTGTCATATCCTGTTACGGTGTCGGGTTTTATGGGGGATTTGTTGTCAGCTATCTTAAGAAGATACAATTATTTTTAATTATAAATACAGAGGTGCTAGACTCAGGAACAGGTAAGTACAGACAGGAAGGTAGGTATGCAGGCGAACATATATGGTGATAGATGTTGAGCCCATATAGATACACTTTAGTACCTGAATAATTGTCGAAAATCTGTATAGCAAAGAATTACACCTGAATTAATTAAATTTTATAATCTTTACCATAAGGCAGAGGAGTGATATAAAATGTGTGGTTTTGTAAACAATATGCGTTTAAGATGAACCAAATGAAAATATGATAGCTATAAACTAATAGATTTAAAGCAATATAATTTATAAATATACTTAAAATGTCGATAAACGTTTTTCTAAATCTTGGTAAATATTTTGAACTATACCTAGAACTAGATCAAAGGTAAGGGTAAAAATAATTAATTGTAGGGCATATTGGAATAAGATTAATGTACGCATGAATGCACCTACTTAATTACAGAGTACATTTTGGTTATGCATTCAAATCCGAAATAAGCTCTTAGATTAGAAGCTTCTTATAACGCAGGCTCTGAGATTAGTCAAATTACTTTTTATCTTGAAAAGTTGGAAGTAGATAAATGATTTTTGAGGGGATTGAATAAATGCTATTAAAACAGAAAAATGTATGTTAGTACGATATGTAGCTAAATATATTCAATATCAATTTAATTTATCAAATAGTGAAAATAATGATATCCTAAATAAGAAAAAAGAAAGTTATTTTCCAGCCATATAAATTCACAATTTTCGAAAAAGTAAATCGTGACTGCCCCAGAAATTGCCGGTAAAATGCCGTGAAAACAAAAAAATTGCTACGCTTTTGGTTTCTCCAAAAATGGATGTCATATGCTAATTATAAATAAATAAAGATAGCTAATGACACTTTTTAAATTTTTGTCCAAAACATAGATTTATATTTGCATGTAAAATGTATGTTAAGAAGAAGGAAAACACAAATAAAAGAATTATTTTTGTTTTAGTGGACTGTATTGAATGAAATGTTTAAATATTATGAAATATGCAAGAAAATAATGTCAAAAGGGTTCTTTTTAAAAAAATATAGTTTTACATTATTACATACTTACTTACTTACTTTAGATGGCACTCACAGCCCAGGATGAACTGCGGCCTCAACTAACAAGCCCCTTCAGCCAGCTCGGTCCTTAGCTAGCTGCCTCCAGTTACGCACTCCAAGTTGGTTGAGGTCGTTCTCCAATTGTGCGCCACCTAATCTGGGGTCTTCCTCTGCTGCGCAAACCGTTAGGGGTGAATTCGAAGACTCGTCGGGCTGGTGTGTTGGTGTCCATATACGCTCCACGTGTCCCAGCCATCTCAGCCGCTGTATTTTCAGCTTTTTGACCAGTGTGACTTAGCTGTAAAGCCCGTAAAGCTCGTTGTTGAATCTTCTCCTCCTTACTTCATCGATACAGACTGGGCCGAAAATGACCCGAAGGATCTTTCTTTCAAAGCACCCAAGCAGATTCTCATCCGTTTTTCTTAGGGTCCAAGCTTCTGCCATATATAGCAGGACCGGGATGATAAGGGTCTTGTATAAGGTCTCCTTGGTTCTGGTTCTCTGAGGGAGGGCTTTATTACTCAAATACCTTCTTAGCCCAAAGAAACAGCGATTGGCAAGAGTAATTCTTCGTTTAATCTCTGCACTAATATCATTTTGCGATGTTATAGTGGAGCCCAGGTAGACAAAGTCCTTGAAGACTTCGAAGTTGTATCTATTCATCGTGACGTCTTGCCCGATCCGACGATGTTGAGATTCCTTTCTCGATGATATAGCATATACTTCGTCTTATTCTCATTAACAGCCAAACCCATTTTCGCCGCCTCTGATTCGATACTTGCAAACGAGCCGGTAATAGCTCGCTTCGTTCTCCCAAGGACAATGTTAAATAGGTTACATGATAACGCGTCGTCTTGTCTCAACCCTTTCTCAACATCAAAGCGTTCGGTGGTGTTCTTCCCAACTTTGACGGAGCAGCGAGATTTCTCCATCATAATCCTGCACAATTGTCCGAGGACAATGAACAATCCCAATTTTTTCGATTTTTCAAGATTTTTGCTAAATTCAAAATAATTAACTTATTTCAATTTTTTTTTAATATATATATGTATAATCGACTACGTGTGATGTTTATGATCTGTAGATTTTTGAAACCACCGAATAATAAAAATCTATAAAAATTTAGTGAAAAAAATTATGTCCTTGAAAAATCAAAAACGATGTACCTAACAAAAATTCCCAGCAAAAATAATATTTTTAGAATTTTTTGACGCATAATTACGACGTCTTTTGGTGAAGTGACTAAATTTTTGATCAACAAACCACTGGCGTAACAGTCCTACTCAAGACAGCGAAGGAAAAATATATGCCTTCACCTGGAAATAACTCCAACAGTTTTGAAACTTGGCACACGTATTAAGAGAGACCTAGTATATAAAAGTCTTCGTGAATCCGAGGCGAGCTCTAGCGGCAGGAAAGTGTAACAGGTTGTCTTTTTCGGTTTTTCGTATTTAATTAAGAAACTGTTTGTTCTTTCAAAAAATAATCAGCTTATAAAATTCACTAAAATATCATTATAAAAATGACATATATGAAAAATTTGGTCATAGTCAATTTCGTAGAGAATTTTGTAAGCTATTTTTTCGTATCAGATTATTATTTGAAAGGACAAACCATTTCTAAGTTAAACACGAAAAACCGAAAAAGCTGACATGTTGCACTTTCCTGCCGCTAGAGCTCGTCTTGGATTTACGAAGACTTTTATACACTAGGTCTCTCTTAATACGTGTGCCAAGTTTCAAAACTGTTGGAGTTATTTCCAGGTGAAGACACATATTTTTCCTTTTCTGTCTTGAGTAGGGCCGTAGTGTTACGCCAGTGGTTTGTTGATCAAAAATTTAGTCACTTCACCAAAAGACGTCGTAAATTATGCGTCATAAAATTCACTTGGGTTAAAGAGTCCAAATTAAAAAAAAAAAAAAGTACGTATACGCCCGAGTGTATCATGCAAATAATAATTAACACAATTATTCAAAATTTGTGTGATAACAAACTCGCAGTTAAGGCTTCTGTCATAGAAAAGTGCGACTCACCTAGCCGTTCGGATTCGGCAATAAACTATAGGTCCCAACCATTCCTGAAGACACGCACACAGGAATGGTTGAGAGTTGTAAGTCACTAGGCCCTAGTTCTTCATGAGCTGTTTGGCCATCAAATTTATTTTTTAATTTATTTATAATAGCCGAACAGAAAGTATTCATAATAAGATCTATGTAAGATGAACTGAACTTGATAGAAATTGCGAATTCGACAAGGCCTTCAATATAGCCAACTGATGAGTCTAAGTGAGATCGCCGGGACGAAACGCCAAGTTTTATGGCCGTTAAAATCTCTTTTAAATCAATAATTCAACAAGTCCAATTAAATAGCACTGAGTCTTCTACTTGGCTGATTTATTTCAGTAGTACATATATAGAATTTGTGTTATTAAAAAATCTTCGTATATGAACAGAAAGACAGACAGACAGAAATTAACCTCTTCTTTGTCTTCCCTTTCTTCGATAATGTCAATAGGCTTGATCAAAAAGTCAAGTTCGATATTTTTTTACGAATCCAAAACTTGCCATGTTATAAAAAGTACCTATACCTATGTATGTTATGTATAAGTAAAAATGGACTTACAACAACGAATAAGGATGTATCAATTTACAAAGGGGTTTTATTCCATAACTAAATGTATTTTTATTTTAATTAAGTTTTTTTTTTTTTTTATTGACAATAGCCCCAGCGCAGCGAACTAAATGGAAGGAAAACACACCACCTCTACTTTAAAATGATTTTTTCTTATCTCAGTCAAACATACGATTCTTAAGCCCTTTATTGCAACTAAAGCTAATCACTCATTCTACATAATATAAGCGAAAAAATGCTTTAATTATAATTTTATTATTTTACACTACAAAATGAACCAATTTGTTTCGCCAAAATGGAACTAATTCTATTGTGTAATTTGTTTATTGTTTGGTCAGAATATGAATAAACATTATTAACAAAAAAAAAATAAAGTTAAAACAAAACGAACAAGACTAATGATTTATGAATGACGTTTAACATTTTAAGAGTAATGCCGCCAAAAAGTTGGTTCTTTTGGACTTTTCTTCTTTAGAGAATGCATTTTGTGTTTCGGTTTCGGCTCATTACTCAAGTGGAACGAATGTTGGCTTATCGTCTTATTGTTTGTATATATTACATACTCGAATCTGTGTGTACATATGGATGGCTCATCCTTTGTCTTCCTACCGTTTTTAAGAAGATCAACATCAAGAAGATGAAAATGAGAAATTTCAAAGATAAAACTCATATTGATAGGTACAACCGACCGGATGCTATATTTGTTGCTCCAAAAGGTATCCTGGGTATCCCAAGGGAGATGATACACCTTCTTTTTTGTAACTAAATGGTTGCGCGATCGATTTAATGAATGAATATCGTTTCAGGATTCATCTATTTTTTTTTTTTTTTTTTTGAATTTGTAAGCTTTTTGCTTTTATGTTGCTTTGATAAAAAAGTATAATGCTGAAGAAACTAAGGGCTAACAAAATCAAGCAGATTTTAACTGGTTGGCCCACAGGTTGGGTCATTCATATAGTTGATGTTATACCCAACGTAAGTATAAAAAGAAATAAAAACGGCCTACATATATAAATATAAAACAAAATACGCATAAACGAAATAAAGGATGGCATCCGTTGATTTGGCTTTTGATTACATTTCATATGTTTTAGTTTCTTCCATCATATAAGCGTGCTGATATGTGCAACACACAAGACACATCAAAATACAACACATTGGAGGCTACGGCCAGAAGAATATATCCAAAGATACGAATAGGTACTCCACATCAGAACGTGAACAGCAGGAAATCACAAATCAAAAGCGATTTTGATTAATTTTTAATATTTCGCAACCACAAGCTAAATGAATGCAAATCGAAATCTTAAAGCATTCAGACCAATAATAATGCTGAGATTGTTTAACTTTTTTTTTTTTTTTTGTTAAGTTTAGACCGAGAATGAAAATGATATGGATGTAAAGAATATGCCTGGGGAAATAAAAAAAAAAACAAATAATTCCTTAAAGGAAATTAAACATAACTAATTGCAAGTGTGGTCAAGTGTATGTAGAATATTATTGGATTAATGGAGTAAATCAAAATGTTTTAATTAATAGCCGTAGTAGCCGTAGGTAGGTAGAAATGGCGGCCCTCCGGAACCTAAGCTCGGTGACCCAATTAGAGCTGAAGAGTGCCGTTTTGATACCATAACTCGTGTGACCTATTTATTTAAAACGGCATTGAAGAGGGATTTGCGGGCCAAAATGCCAGGCTAGGCAGATTGTTGGTTTCAGAATCCTTTAACAACCTGCTGGAGGTCTAGGGAGTCTGACGGGAGACATGGTACAGTAGCTACTAAGTTCATCTTAGGCCCATCGCCCACTAGGCAACTTTTTGTTGCTAGCCCCAGCAACTTTTTGTTGCTCCCAATCCAATTACATTAGCTTATATGGGAGAGCGCTCACTAGGCAACTTTTAGTTGCGCAACTTTTTGTTGCTCGGAGTTGCTCGCGGAACTTTTTCCCGGCAACTTTTTGTTGCTTACCCTCGACCACTAGGCAATTTCCGAGCAACTTCCAGCAACTTTTGGGAATTTTCCAACATTTTTGCCAAATGAGAGGCTTTTAAGCCGAAAAACAAGTTTTATTTTCACACTGAACGAATTTTGTATCGTCACTAATCCAAAATACAAGGCCAATTTCACATTTTAATTAAAAATACTGAACCCAAAAGTTGCTCGGAAATTGCCTAGTGAGCGATGGCAAGCAACTCCGAGCAACTAAAAGTTGCCTAGTGGGCAATGGGCCTTAGAGCCATTTCGTCCAGTTGAGGAAAGATGAGGAAAGAGATCAAGTCTTTGATCTTCAGTTCGGAGAGTTCATTCAGATCGTCGAAAAAATCCTTTCCAATTGACTGTGCTCTCATTCTGGACATTTACAGAGGAAATGAAAGACAGTTTCCCATTTCTGCTGGTCCCCACAGCTACGAAAATGAGTATTGTGAGGGATGTCCAGCTTCGCCGCATTTTCTCCGATCGGCCAGTCTCCAGAAAAAGTCGCAACGACTCTTGCTATATCTCGCCTAGGTCTGCATATCATCTTAGTTTTACGGGCTTTGCTATAACATCTATAAACTATAACTTTATAAAACACAAACATTTTACAGAGTAACTATGAGGACATTGAAAATGACTTGTATTTGCTAGATAAAAAAATATATGACTACCTAATATTTACAGCTCCGCTGTACAAAAACTAAATTCCTGATGGAAAGATGTTTGTGAGAGCAGGTAAAGTTTAAAGAACTTTGAATTCAAAGAGTGCATGCATTCCCAAATGATTGCAATCAATTGATTGCTGTAAAATGAACGGCGAAAAAAATAATTGTAATTTTTTTCGAGTCGTTGATTGGTGATTGCATAATTTGAAGTCTGAAGTCTCAAATTGAAGTCAATAAATGCAATCTTTTTATTGAAGTCATTAAAGATTGCATTCACAAAAAATTGCATTTTTTTACAAGTCTGGTGGTGGGCAAATACGAAAGCGGTAAATAAATACAAAATAAAGACGGAATGTTAGAAAAAAGAAATATAAATCGAATTTGTTATTTTTTTCACTAATTTCACCAAGTTTTCCGCTTTAAGCCTAGTATGCTGGTTATGCGAAATGAAAAATTCCATACAAAAATGACCCAACGAAATCACAAATGAAACATTTCGTTCTGCGGTACATTTCGTTCGATGAGCGAAATCGATAATTGTAGCAGATTATTTGGAGAGATCTCCCCTCTGTTTTCGCACAGCCTGTACCATTAATTGTGTGCGGAAAAGTGGCATTTGGTCTCTATTCTTCTTCGTATTTGTTGTTTCTTTCATCACGACATTGCTTTCTATGATTTTTATGCGTTTGTGTTAGTTTTTTGTTTTTGCAAACGTTGACACTTTCAAGGCGTAATTTATCGTTGTGGTTTTTGTAAGCATTTCGTTGTCCTATTGGAGATCAACAAAAAATTTCGTTTCACATTAGCAGCGTACCACCAATTAAATATTTTAAGCAAAAGTTTAAGTTTTTTAACTAACGCAAAACTGTGAAAAAAGTGGGCAGAAATTGTTCTTTTCGTTTCCATTTTGATGACAATTTCACAATGACAATGAATCACCCAATTTGTTCTTTTACTTCTTACAACTTTCATCATTCGGTACGGGAAAACGGTTCAATGGATTTATTTGAAATTTTACAGAAATATTGCTGGTCTATAGTTCTTTAAAACATTGTACCAAATTATTTTAATATTTGTAAAGCAGTAAAAGATTTACAAAAAGTCTTTAAAATGTCGTTTTTTTTTACCTTTTCTGAATGTAACGGTGAGGCGAGCCAAAAAAAAATCATTACAAAGTTTTGAAAAATTCTTATAGCAAATTAATTTCAGTTTTTAAAACTACCCTTAAATTTTCAGTGTCGTCATTCCTTGTGAAAATATTGGTAGTCAAAGTCAAAAGTCTGTGTTCATGCAAAACCAGATATTTTTCTGAAAAAAAAAAAATTGTAGAATGGCGAAAAATTACCACCTTAAAGCTGAATAAACAAGTTGTCGAAACAAAATATTAAGTTGGCTCAAAAAAAAAAAAATTCAAAGAAAATAACAATGTTCAAAAAAAAAAATTAAAATTAAAATATTTGGGTCGTGCTGCTTCTTATGATTGCGTAATAACGGTATCTTAAAAAAATATTTGGTAAAATTTCTCAATACAAAAAATATAAAGCTTCAGAATGGTTTTTGTTTCATCTCAATACGACCACTTTTAACAGAGCCACTATCAAAAAACACTAAAAAAAAAGTGATTTTTTTTATTCCCTTAGTTTTTTTTGTATATAAATTTGATGCAGTCGTACAGTAAAAATAATTTTCAATTTTCTCATAAACTAGAAGACATAAAAATAATTAAAGCCAATTCAGACTTAATTTCATAATATTTAATAAAATAAAGTAACATTTGTTTGTATTCTTATTTTTTGATAAATTTTGAGTTTGAAAGTATTTTTTTCAAAAACTATTTACACCATTAACTAGACTGAAACAAAATATAAAAGAACATTTTTCTAGTTTTCAGAAAACCTATATTTTTTGTATTGTAAGTGTTGCCGCTGTTTCTTAATATTTTTTTTTTTATTTTAAGTCATTTTTTTAGAAAATTGTCCCTCCCGCCTATGAATGAATGAACAATTTCGGGTGTTATAGCACTGGGACCTCAAGATTTATTGTGTCCCCAATCTAGAGCTGTGTGATGAGGTTGCTCATTTACAGCTCAACCTCCAAATTAGATTCGTTAAGGAACTTTAGTATTTGGGGTACTTGCTCTATTCTATGTGGTGATGTCCCAGGTTTCTCGTCTTTGGTGCATAAGTGCATCCCTCCCACCTAAAAAAGGGGAGATATACCCCGCCTCCCATAGTAAAAAATTATTGTTTAAACCCTTCTATAAAAATACATTATTATTTTGCGTCGCCTGAGTTATCGTACCTACTCATGCCGAGAAACTTGTCCCGCGACATGATTCTGCATCCGTCAATTAGGAAAGACCTATTAACTTTCTGGCAATAGGTTTGTTCGATGTTCTCTGTTCCAGGAAGAACTGGGGAATGTCAATCAACTGTCAAAAAACAACGCAATTTCTTTTATTATTTGCAGAAGCTGAATTAAAAAAAAAAATTAATTATTCAGCATGTTCAAAACTTAGTTTTTTTTTTTTAAATTAAGCTTGTCGCAAGTCCACTTGGGCTAGTACTGGGCAAGAAATTTGCAAAACACTTACTGATGAAATATTAGTTTCTGTTTAAAAAAAATATTTTCTATTTTAATTAAGAAATAAAACAACTTTTTTGTTTGAACGTAGAAAACAAAATGAACATTTAGTTGACATAATTTAGTTTCTGATAACATAAAATTATGAGTTGCTAGAAATTATTTTTGCTTAACACCACTTACATTTTTTTTTACTAACACAAAACGAAGCAACTTGCTAGTCTACTGGCTTTCCTTTTTCCGAGCTACTAACTTACCTAGTTTTTTTTTTCATCCATTCCGTTTGACAGATAACTGGCTGAACAGAATGGTGACGCAGGCAGAACTGGAGCCAGAGCTGGAATAGCTGTCAAAATATTGAATACACGCAAATTCAATGTTGCGAACACAACAGAACGTAGACGCAGACGGAAGAGTTCACCAAATTTTAACTTTTCACGTACGGCACTCTTGACGTTTCAAATTGTATGAAGAAAAAAAAAACTTGTTGTATCGGAAAAAAATATTGTGGTTATTTGTATCGCGAAAAAAATTATTTATTAAAAGCAAAATTATTGGAAACAAAAAATGTGAATTCTGAGCTTGTACACAAGAATATTCTTTTGTTTTTCTTCAAAATACTTACAAAGCTGTACAGCTCCATTGTGGACATGTAAAAAAATAACGTACGACACTTTTTGACAGCTCTTCCAGTTCCGTCTGCGGCTCCAGTTCCGTCATTGTATTCCGTTCAGCCAGTAAATCACATCTTTAATTTTTATTTTCCTAAATTAAATGTATACCTTTTTGACTATCCAATTTTTATTTTTGATACATTTTTTATATTTATTTAACTATAGTTCGAGAGCTTTAGAAAGATTTGCTGAAACTTTTTTATAGGCAGCAATACCACCACCCTAACTGTCTCTTTTTCTCTTTTACTCAACTACCCAATTTCTATTCCACACGATTTGTCACAAATTGATGACAAAGTCTGGAGCAAAACTCTTATTTATTTGATTTACATAAACTCGTATTAATTATTTCTATTATGTAGTTTGTTGGTTAAAAATAGTACCAAAATATGCCCACTTTTTAGCCGTGTGAAAGCAGCACTCTCAATAATTTATTTATATTTTTAACGGTATCTTTGAAATCTTTTTGCCACATTTCTTTCGATAAGTTTTAGGTTCATGCATATACTTTTGTATACGTTGGTAGGTTGATGTACTTGCTTCTGGTTTGGTTTAAATATTTACTAATGTAAGGTGTTTGTATTTGCATAAATGTGCAATAGCTGCAAGAATACAAATAAATATGGTTTATGTCCATGATTTCGAACTCGAATTTATTTAAATCTTCGTTTATGAAAATTTTCGCAATAAAAAGTTTAAATATATGTGTTCTAAGTTCTTGTCAAGAGATGTCACTATAAACTAATATAGTCAATATACAAACCACTTTCAGCTTTTTCATGATTATAAACACTTCTCAATTATTGTGCAAATAAGATTCTCGAAAATAAACCAAAAGTGGCCCGAAAATTCTGCAAATGTGCTGTTTTTTCGAGGAAAGTTTATGGAAAGTTTTTCTCAAATGCCAGAAATTTGTCCTTATAGTTTTTTTTTTTTTTTTGTAAATTTGAAATATTTAAAAACAAAAAGAGGAAAAAAGTTCTGTTCATAAAAAAAACTAATTTAAACGTCAAAAATTAAAGCTAATATTGAAGTTCATGGTCATTTAGCCCTAAAAAAAGTATGTTTTTTTCAAACTTATAAAAGTGCATCAGACAGAAGAATTCGTTAAAGGGCTTGATTTTTTGAATTGCGTTAAAACCGATGAAATAACGGTATCAACAAAAAGAAAAAATTATAAAAATGAAAATATTGAAGAAGATATCAAATTGTTGGAAGACAATTGAATGAAAATTTTTGTTATAATTTTTGAAAAATTGAAAAACGAAAAGTACTCTTTCCCGAAAAACAACCCGAAAAAAGGATTTAATTTATTAATGGTAGTTTTTTTTTTTACGTAATATACATGTAAAAACAAACAATTTTTGGAAAAAGTATCTTTGTTTTTTTTTTCTTTTTTTTATTTCTCAAAAGCCAAGAAAGATTTTTTTATCTAGTTTTCAGTATTTGACTAAAAACTTAAAAAAGCATATTAATAAAAAATAGTTTTTTATAAAAATTTTAACATTTATATTTAATTTCTCGAAAACCATTTAACCATTTTAATTAAAAATCAAATAAAATAATGGAATATTAGCTTTCAAAAAAGTTATAGCACATATTGTTGTATGTACTTTCCGTGAATTTAAATAATTTGTTTTACATTTTAAGCCAATTTTTCAGAAATTGCGTCCCCCGCTTAAGGGGATGGGGGAAGGTAGAATTTGTTTCCCCATACAATTTTTTTTTCTCATTTTTTTTTTAATGATTATGATAACACTTCGTGTACGTAATTCACAAATAGCGACTGCACAAAAACTTCGTTCTGTTTAAAAAAAACAAAAAAGAAATGCATTTTGAAAATATTGTTTAATATAATAACTCTCAAATATTTGTAATAACAGTGCATTTAAACATTTTGAAAATAACTTTTTTAAGCAAAAAACTAATTTTTCAATACGTTTGACTTGCAAAAAATCATTAAAATGTAGCTTCATATGCATTATTATTAAGCATAAGAGTAAGTTCGTCTGATTAAGGTATACCTAAGGTAATTAATACAAAACCATAACATATTAAAATATTCTATCAACAATTTTTAATCAGAACAAAATGACAAATAAAGTTGAAATTTGATATACATTATTTCTGACATGCGCATATAAAAAAGAAGCTTTGCTATGAACAAAATAAATACACCAACCCTAAAAAGCACTTTTATTTCGATATCTTCCATCTAATGGCACTTATACACAAACTTACAAAGTTAACCATCGGAAAAATGCTAAAGGTAGTCGAGGTGTAACGTTAGCCAGCCAGACTGACTCTGCTTGCCTGAATTGCACCCACCACGTACCGCTGCCAATGTTGTCTAGAAACTAATAATCATCTTCGTCGTGGTGCGAGTTTTCTTGATATTTTATCGTACAAAGTTCGTACCTCAACTCTTTCGTTTTTAGTTTTTAGTACAATTTCAATGGTCGACTGTTGCGGTTGTGTTTTCATTTGTATATATTTTTCTTAAAACGATTGTTTGTTATTTGAATTTAGTTTCTCCTTACCGTTGGACTATAAACAATCTTCGTGGTTCACCTTACGAATAAAAATATTCCCCGCATTAGTTGGTGTTTGTTCCATTTTAATGTTGCGGATTTGAAAATTAAAGAAAAAAAAAAGAAATAAAGTGTTTTCAAGAACTTGTTCTTTTTTTTTGACTTCACCGTACAATAAATCGAAGTGAATTTATATAAATACACTACTAAATAGTAATTGTTTTAATCGAAACAATTTATATATTGACACTTAAAATAATCAGTTCATTCAGAGGTAACCCTATTAATAGCCACAGCAATATAATTTGCCAACGTAGTATTTAAACTGTGCAAAGAGAAAGAGAGAAATCATATCGTAGATTCTTCTTTGATGCCATCTTACAGCCAAATGTGTTTTGTTCTTCGTTGCGGTTAGAGGAATATTCTAATATTGTGAATTGGTATATTTGAGTGTGTGTGGAAATTCTATTGTATTCGTGTTGTACTATTCGACCATTGCCTCAAGTGTTGTTTTTTTTTTTTTTTTTTGAGATACAAAAAATTAAAACAAAAAGGGGGAACTGCTAAAAAAAAAAAAACAACAACAAAAACAACACATTCCAATTAAAGGGATACTTTGTGGGTTTCATCATATCTTTTCTGCCTTCTTCGTCTTTGACTTTGGATAAAAAAAATTACATTCTTGGGTAAGTGTATTCTCAAAGGAAAAAAATTTACATATGATTTATTTCTCAAATCAAATTAATTGACATTAAATACATGTTTCAATATTATGATGCACATTGCAGTCATGAAAATAATACTAAAAGAAAGCAATTAAAATAGAACGTGTTTTTAAGCATTTTTTGTCAATGAATTATTTTGATGATCAGTATTAGTTGACACTACATATATACATCTTTTCACATAATCTAAGCCGGAAAAACTTAAAGAGAAACAAATAATATATCACAAAGTAGAAAGTCGTTAAAATTATTAATCTTTTCTCAGCCTTGTGAAGCTCTGCTTTGACTTAAGAAAAGATTCTCAGATTTCTCTAAAATTAATTCAAAGAAGACAACAAAAATTAAACATAGCATGATTAATTCTGGTTTAAAATGGGAACTTTTTGAATATGAAAAGAAAAAAAGAACGGTTGATGTTTGCGCTTCCATTTGTTTAGCTCACAATAAGTGATAGTGTTAAAGCTGGGTGTTTTTTTGTTGCATTCGAGTCACTTAATACGTAGAAAGATTTGAAAACAAAATGTTAGTATTTTTGTTTTTTTTTTATTTTTTATTGATCCAGAACTATGCTAAGATATTGACAGATGATAATCTTGTCAAGATATCACAACAATTTTTTTTTTTTTTTTATTTTTAAATTTGAATATAAGATAAGTTCCTTTCGACAAATATATTTTCAGTCAACAATGCAAATTCAATATTTTATCAAAATTTTTCATAAAAATTACCAATTTTATTAAAAAAACTTTTAACAATTCTTGGTATTTTGGTAACTATTCGAGAATTTTAAAATATTTTGGATAATTTTCAACAATTCTTGACATTTTTTGTTGCAAGAAAAATTCGAAGTTAAATGAAATCTTGTTTAGGAAATAAATTATTTATTTTTTTTCTCAGCATTAAAACCATTCGGATCTTGTGTTATTATTTATTTAGTTATTTTTTGTTTAAATAAAATTTAATGCAAAAAATTGGTCATATTGGTGCATTCCATGATTATAAAAACTAGTTTTTGGGACGTCTGGGGTTAGAGAGGAGAGACCAATTGAACAAAATATTGTTTTCTATTTTTTTTAAATTAATTACTCGTTCAAATTTCATTTTCATGCCAAAAACTATTTTTCAAAATTCACTTAATTATCAAATAGTACCTACTTATTCTTCAGATAAAGCAAACTTATTTTTTTCATTTTTTTTTCTCACAGTTAAATACACACAGTTGGATATTGGCTATAAAATTCGTACATTACGAAAATGTTTTTTATTTAATTTAAAATTAAAATCGGTTTTGTTGGTGAAAAATCCAATAAAGTGCACCTACCATCTCACATTTAGAGAACTGCCGACAAATTTATAGAACACTAGCCACTACTCGTTTCGCTTTGCTGCACATAAACTATCAGAAAACTTCATAAAAATAAGCTAAGCTCGAACATCAGAAAAATTTTAAACTTTTGATTTATGTGAACTTATCTCAATTCATGAGAAATATATTGTTCAAATTTCAGCTGAATTGGGGTTAGTTTCAAAGTTTTAGATAATTTTGATATTTTTGTGCTCAGCGCCATCTATTGAAAAACTTTGCAAATTTTCGATTAAGATGTATATTGTATATCCTACTTCAAAACAAATAAATGGATTATATGCAAACATTTTATTATTGCAATTTTCATGCTCCAGGATATTCTAGACAATTTAGGCCCATTTGCTGGAATGGAATGAAATTTAAATAATTATGTTCAACTTAAACGCTTGTGTTCTACTTTTTCCTTGGCGTAGGCTTTCACATAATTAGTATCTAAGATTCGTTTCAGCAAATGGACCGTCATTTTATATTAAATCTTTAAATCGATATATTCCATCAGTTATACAAATTTAAGATTTCTAAGCCATTTTCCTGAAAAGATTAAAATCTAATTGTGAAATTAAATGCTTTTTTTTCGGATAGTTTTGCTATTCGATATAAACGTTTGGTTCTTTGTCAGTGCCCGGCCGGCTGGTTGGTCGTGTGAATGAGATTATTTAAAATTATATGCGCAACTGTTAAACGACAACGTCAAAGAATCCATTCGTTCGGGTTTTTTCCTGCAAAAAAACCATGCCCTGTACAATTCCGTGTGAACAAGGCCTAATGGCTATTTTATGCAAAATGAAAAAAAAAATTCAGAATTATAAGAATATAGATTATTTATTTGTTTAGCAAAAAATTAATTTCATCAAAGCAAAACATTAAATAATTAAATTATAGGAAGCCGTCTTTTATAATTAAGTTTTTATGCAAAGTAATTAAATAATCATAGGAAATAAAAAACAACCAATCTTAATGAAAATCATATTTAAATTAAGATAAATTAAATTTTGTAGATATAAATATGTATAGAATTTAGTATGTAGTAGTTAGTATGTAGTTAAATATGTAGATAGATCTAAAAAAAAGAAAAACACAAACATATTGCTACAAAAAAAATGCTTACTATCTAAAAATTTCATAACTTAAAGTAATTCAAAACAGGCTCCGGGAAATGCCGCCAGGATTTATTTTGTTAAACAATTTTGGAAAACAAGCGAGAAATATTGCAAGGTGTGTAAGACGGATATAGAAAACTACGTCTACATCGAAAAAATGCTGAAAATTCTGAAAAGATTGCCAAAATAGTTTGGTTTTTTTTCCTAGATGAAATGATGTAAAAACAAATTTTATCCGATTTTTTTAATATTTGCGTGTTTGAAATTTTATATTTTGAGGAAAGTTAAACGGATAAATATTTTTTTTTTTAAATTAAGTTTATTTATTAAAAACAAAACATCATATCAGATTTAAAAATGCTTTTGTTTCCAAAAAGTTATACTCAAAGACTGGTTTAATGGCAGAAATATTTTTTTAAAAGTTATCTCATTTCAGTAATTCCTTTTCTATTTAAAAGATATATGGACTATAGGATGTAGTAGCCGTGGCGTGATGGTTAGTGCGATGGACTGTAATGCAAGAGGTCTAAGGTTCGATCCCCAGCCTCGCCACCTATTTATTTAAAAACGGCTACTGCCTCTTGCGAGGAATTGACAAATCCTCCAAGAGTATCTCCTGTAACAGAAAAGTGCCGCTCGTTAGCCGTTCGGATTCGGCAATAAACTGTAGGTCCCCTCCATTCCTGCAGACACGCACACAGGAATGGTTGAGAGTTGTAAGTCACTAGGCCCTAGTTCTTCATGAGCTGTTGTGCCATTAAATTTATTTTTTATTTTTTATGGACTATAGGATTGACAGATTGGGGAATGATTCGGGATTATTTTAAGAAAAAATTGTTCGGGGGAAAATTATACTCCCCCCCCCCCCCCCTCCTGCATTCCATTCTTTTATCTTTTTTGTAAATCAAATTGTTTAAGTGAATAGTTTTTGGCAAAATCAATTTCGAAATCAAAATTTTTGAAAAAAAATGTGATTTTTTTTTTCAAGTTGATTTTTTTTTAATTTTTACGTAGCTAAGCGTGCCATTGGTCTTTTAATATTCAATGCTATTATATAGTCAAATATTAAAAACTAGAAATGTAAATTTTTGTTTAGTTTTCGACAGAAATTAAAAAAAAAAATAATGGTTCTATATATTGCTTATTTGTTCTACTGTGTTTATGATGCATAATTACAATTCCTAATTAAAACCATTTGTTTGGCTTTTTTTGGGAAGATGTAAGTACTTTTGGTTTTTTTTTTTAATTTCTCAAAAACAAAAAAAAATTACGTCTGATCTTCAGTATTTGACTAAGAATAGTTAACAGCATTGAATATAAAAAACAAAACAGTGGCCCCTAATTACGTAAAATTGTGAAAAAAAAAAAATGAAGTTGAACAAAATTTCACAAATTGTATTAAAAATTTTAACTTCGAAATTTAATTTCTCAAAAATTATTGATTTAAACAACTTAATTATAAGACAAATTAAAGAATGGAATATTAGGCTTTAAAAAAGAATATAACACATCATTGTATTTGCTTTCGTGGATTTTTAATATTTTTTTTTTGGGACAGAAATTGTCCCAAAACACTTTATAATGATCCCAGGAATCATACCCTAAAATATAGTGCACGAATAAGGTGACCTTCCGTATAATAAAACTCTACATATAAACCTATATATTTTGTTTGGATGCTATGGAATCCGAAACATTCGAACCGATTTTTTTTTATTTAAGTTTTCTCCATATTCAACATGTTAAAGCAAAAACTTAACAACTAAGCTCTATTAAAACTGAAGGTAAACATATTTAAATGTTTTACTTTAATCTTGAAATCTGAAAATTGTAGTCTTAAAGTAATGTCTTAATTATTTTAATTTAATATTTTAAATTTCTTTAATATTTTCTTTTATCGATCGACCGTGATTCATCAAGAGGTTGATTTTTTGTTTAATATTTAAAAAGCTGAAAACAACATCAGTCTAGTAGTTTTTTTTTCACAGACACTCATTTGAAAAATCTTTAAGACAACATACATTTTATCTAGGTAACTTTTAAACCGGCTTCATTTTACCAGTTTCATGGTCTTCAGCTCTCTTAAGCTCTTTTGATTTTGCTGTTTACCGAACCATTGAGCTTTACATAGCATAACCCACTATCCATTTTCATCTATATCTCTAATATGCAGCTCTTGAATTCTGTATGAGATGAATATGAAGTGTCTGTATATTTTACTTTTATTTGACTAATAGAAAGTTTCTAAAACTAACACTCTCTTGCCACTCTTCTACCTTTACTCTTTATTCAAGAAGAACACTGTCTAAATTTGTGGTGAGTTGAGTTAAGTCATGATTCGGGAAATTCGCTATATTCGCCTGAAAAATTCTTTGGACGAAAGAAAGACAAAAAAACAGTAAAATACCAAATACAAACCAATGTAATCATCCATTAATAGTAGGGTTGCCAAGTTTTGTACGCGCCATTAGAGGCTAAGTTAGAGCCTTGAAATAAGTTTCAAATTTAGTATACAAAATGTAGGCAGTCGAAAATTAAGCTCTCTAAATCTTTAATTAAAATTAAATTTTAACAAATTAAAAGAAAGTTCGATTTAAATGTAAAAGCTGCGACTTAAAGTATTTTTTTTCGTACAGGTCATCATCAGACTACTCTTTGAGTTTGTCAGTTTTAAATTTTTCGTTTTTATTTAAAATTTCTAAGAGACATTAAATTTAAATCGAAATTTTAGAAAAAAAAAAAACTAAATAAATCATACTGATGGCAACCCTAGTTAATATAAGAATAACTAGTTCCACATGATTTATCTGCAATGTTTGCCTGATGTTGATGTTACTGTTTTGCTGCTTTGCAAAACATGCTGCCAAACTCGTTCTGCCAGCAGCATTAGACTTCTATCTGCATCTATGATGGTCTATGCACTTAAGATGAAATGTATAATAATATTTTACTATTGGTCACTATATGGCATGGCATATAGAGGCAAACTAAACTAACTAACTGCAGTTCTGTTCTCTGATATCATTCACAGTACAGGGACTGCAAAAAGTGTTCCCACTTAATAAATTATTCAAATAAAATTAAAAATAAAAATAAAATAACAGTGAAGGCACATAAAATAGATGAAAGACATTAGATTTGTTGATATACGTTGCGTGCATGTGGTTCTTCAAATAGAAAAAAATGGATATAAAATGATGGCCAATAGCTATTTAATGAAATAAAAGATATAATTTGCATCATCCATCCAGGACTAGATGATAATATGTATTTATTATCAGGGGAAGGATTAATGTGCGAAGAAAAGCCAGCAAGGTCTAGTATTTATTGAGGCGGACTGGTATGTATGCGAAGTGTTTAGGTGGCTTATCAAGGTTCTTACAATTTGAGTAGGCTAAGGTTTATCAGGTTTTGGTTTGTTGGCAAAATAATACTGATGTTTGATACAATAACTTTTTTTTTTTTTACAAAAAATGTATGCAAAATAATCATCCGGGACTAGCTTACCTGCATGGCTGGTTTTAGGCCACTTTCTTATCTTTATGAAATAATGGCACCAATTTATTTTACTTTTAGAATATGACTTTTAAATTATGAGAAAACGGTCGAAACGGTCGGAAATATGCTTTATTTAATACAAAAAAATACTATGTACATTTGTCAAGGTCAAGACTATAAGTTGTCTAAAGTAAGATAAAAAGTTAAATCACTTTAGCAGAAATTAGAAAGGTTTTTTTAAACTAATTTAAAAAAAAAGATCATCCACCCAATTTTGATATATGTATATTATTCTGAATTTTTTACGTCTAACACATTTTTAAAAATTTTGATATGCAATATTATTTATTAGGACTTATTCGAAGCTTCTGAATAATTTAACAATAAAAAAGAAAATGTTCTGTAAGAAAAACTTATAACAACACGGTCAAATGTTGTATTTGTTTCTGCTCAAAATTATATAGGAGTCGTTTTCAAAGAAAACAAATTTCTTCGACGGTATTTTGACAGTTGTATAGAAATTACCGCAAGTTTTGGCTAATATTTTACAAAAACCTGGTACCAAGTTTAATAAAAAACGATAATGTATAGTTTTTTCATTCAAAAAAAAAAAAAAAAAAAAAAAAACTGGTATACAAAACTTTTCAAAACATTCTCCATAAAAAGATCAATCAATATCAGTATTTTGGATTTCGAAAAAACCTAAAATAAAAAAAAACTGGGAGGTAGGTACTCCATTACAACTACCATTTTTACGATTTTTTTTCACAAAAAAGTGATTTAAGGCTATTAAAATTGACTTTCTTTTTAAATCTGCTGAGAAAGAAAAATACGCTTAACTGCCTCTAAACTGCTAAAAAAGTAAATTTGATATCAAAAAAAAAAAAAAAAAAAAAAACCTAGAAACTTTGTTTTTCGTCTCCAAATTGTATTTTTGGTTTATTAAAAAAAATAATAAAAATAAAAAGAAATTTAATCATTTATTATAAAAATTTATTTCAAAAAATTCCGTTTGGGTCAATTTTTTTTTTATTTTAATTCTGCTTTTAAAAATCGTTTTTCACAAAATAATTCAACTTTAAAAAACTCAACAAAAAAAATTTCAAAATTTACAAAAAAAAACACGCTTTTGTATACATTTTTTGAATTTTTTTTTTATTATTTGTAGAATTTTAAAAAATAATGTTTTTAAAAATTTGAATGACGACGTTAGAATTTGTAAAATTCAAAATATGAAATTATTTAAAATTGATATAATAATATAAAATATAATAATTATACAAAAAATTGTAGAGAAAAAAGGCCTAACTTTTGCTTTGATTATTTATGTTTCTTTTTTATATCACATTTCTTTTTATTATTCTGTTGAACCTTTGAATTGTTTGTTACTTTAAAAAAGTGAAATAAGCAGAATAGTATTTTACTATAAACAGCACCTATAATTGTCAATATTCTGAAAAGAAAAATTTTGAAAAGCATAATTTTGTAAGACCGAATAATTTACACATATTTTGAAAATCAATAACATTTCTTTAACGCTTCACGGAATTAATCTCTATCTTCTGGCTTTTGCATATTGGATTATTTTATTTCATTTCTTAAAAAAACCATACGTATTAAGTTTTCAATATAATCGATCTATCGATTTAGGCTGTAGCTGAACAGACACGAGGCCCAATTCGCCTTTCCCTAATTACTACCATTTAAGTTGAGGTCAAGTTTGAAACCCTAGGAATTGATTATATTAACAACTAAATCTGCATCTCGCTTTTTTTTGCAGTTAAACATTGGAAACATATTTTTTAGTTAAAAAATAGTTTTATTATTTTATTATTTAAAAAAAACTGGCAAAAAAAAAAACTTCTTAAATGATTAAAAAATGTCATGTTTAGTTAAAACGTCAGTATATAGCAATTAAAAATGATATCGCCAAAAAAAATTTTGTGCTCACACAATTAAGGATTTTATTGTTCTTTTTTTATATTTTTCCAAAGTAAATTAATCAATTCTATAGAAAATAAAAATGTTTATTTCAATGTAATATTGTAAAATGTTTCTAAATAACTTTAAAAAAATATAAGGTGCTTCTAGTATATTAATTTAATTTTCTGGAGCACTGATTATGCTTTAAACTCGATTTTTTTATATGTATAAACCTGTAACTAATAATTTTTATTATATTTTAAATACAACTAATTCAATTGTCTGTGTTACTATTTTCTCATCATTTGGTTATTTTGTTTATACACAATTTAAATTATAGGAAACAATCTTCGAAGCCACCAAGCTTATATTTTATTTTTGCTTAATCTATTAAGAGATTAACTCTGTAGCTGAGCACGAATAAATAAATAATTAAATAGTTTGTGAATGAAGTTTGAATTTCCTTTTTTTTTTTTGTATAGACTAGAGCCACTTCCTCATTTAGAGTATAAAGTAGGTATATTTCTCATGACCCATAACTAAAACGGAATGCATTTGACAGGCTTCATTTGTTTGTTTCTTTGTTAACTTGTACTACTTGTCCGTTCGTCTTTTTGCCACCGCACTGCGGCGGTGCATTGGCAAAGGCAAGCGGCAACCAAAGCATAAAGCAACTCGTTTCCTTATGGTCCGTACCTTTATAGTATGCGAAGTAATGTTTGCAATACATGATCGTGGTAATCTTAAAACGATCAATACATTATTCATAAAAGTACACATATACAAATGATACAATACAAGAAATTTTTTATTTCAAAGAAATAAAGTCGGGTTGGGGTCAGAATCTCGAAACCAAAAATCCCGAAAAATTATATAAATACAAATTTAAAAATTTCAACAAGAACTTTTTTTTTAGGATTTAGTTTAGTTAGATGTTTAAAAAAAATGGAACTCGAGATTTTGATCAAACTTGACGTAACAACGATAAGGAAGACGAAAAAAGTGGGCATCGCAATTCCGTCTGTCTTTCTACATATTATACCTACCTCGATCTGCAGCGAAACAATTTTATTGACATTTTGATTTAGATTTTTTTAGTGATTTCATAGAGGTGAAACAAATATTTATTTTTTAGCTCCAAAAATAACGGTACCTACGTGAAAAAAAGTTAGGAAAAAATTTACCGATATTGATGAAAATTGAAATCGAGAACTAGTAATTTTTTTTCTGTTAAAAATCAGCCAAAAGGTCGGAAATATTTTGGTAGTAAGAAATTGTGTGCCAGACGAATTTGAGAGAAAATAACTAAATTAAAATAACGCCAGGGTGTACTTATTCTGGAAAAATTCCAAAAATTAATTTCAAAAGGCAAATTTGAGCTAGAAAATTTTTATATTTTCAAACAAGACAGTTTAAAGTAAAAAAAGTACAACAGCGCGATGTGACCCGATCTCGCGTCCGCCATCCGCGTGCTCTCGCTTAGACGGTGACTGCAAGTTTGCATCTCTTGTATCTACAAAAAAAAAAATATGTCTGGCTTTTTTACAAACAACTTTTTCAGGCTCTTTTTCTATTTCTGAGAATGAAAAAAATGCCAGAAAAATTCTTGAAAAAAATGCCAAACATACTGCTAATATTTCCAAAATTGTTTGGTCTTTCCTGTAAAATAAAGAACAAAATTTACTATGACATTTTTTCTGGCATTTTCAAAAAAAAAAAAAAAAAAAAAATCTGGCGTAGGAAATTTTCGTGTGCCAAAATAATTCCAAAATTTCTAACAGTAACACAGCAGATTTGCAAGAGGAGCATTATTTTATTAGGTGCTATAATAGTTAGTGGAAGCAATGTCGTTTCTTCTGCACAAAATATATCTAGCGATCGCAATCAGCATTGCCGGTGTGGCCCGATCGTGCTTTTTTGACAAAATAATTTCCTCGTGGCACGATGGCACGAAAAAGTTCAATATGGCACGTTTTTTTTATTTCCATTATATTACTTAAAATTAAGCAAACTACAACAAAATTTAATGAAAATTGGTCCAAATTCAGTAAAAAGTGGACAGAAACAAATTTTTTTTTGACAAGTGAATGCCTTTGATTTGTTTTTTGTTGTATTAGACCCCGTTGTAAAATTAAAAACAGTTTTTTTTTTTTTAAGAAAATAGAAGAATTGGTGTTTTTTTCATATGGCACGAAAATTGCCAAGTTTTTTCATAAAACATGGCACGTTAATTTTGTTTTGGGCGGCAACGCTGATCTAAATGCAAATGCAGAATAAGTATCATGCAGTTTTTTGCAACTTAGCGCCTTTGACTATAAAGTGTGAGTCGGCATAGTGTTGGCTTTATTGCATGTTTTATGTCACTCTGTAAATTTCCGATATTTGAAATTGGAAACTACAAACTCTAAACAACATTTTTGTAAATTAATACTCTCTGAAGGAAGGCGCAGTACCTAAGCTTACATACCGACCGTAGTAAGTAAGACTTCCCATGGCACATCGATTCATCTTCTATTTCATGAAACAGTATGGAGGAAAAATTTAATAAATTTAGCAAGAAATACAAAAAAATATTAAAATGATTGAATAATGATGTAATCATAAACAATTAAACTTTAAAATTATTATGATGGCATATCTACAAACATACATAGATCTTACATAATGGGAAAAAATTAATATTTGCCAAGTCAGAGAGATGATAATTCAGGCAAAGTTTTACTGCCGGAAAAGTTAATTTATTCAAATGGTTAGGCTATTTGAACTAATGGCCAAATGGCTGACGAAATTTTCGCCTTCAATTAACTTTGTATAGATACACAAACAGTCAATTGGTCATTTTAATGTGATGGCTAATTTTTACCTCATGAAAGAACTTATAAGATTCTCTTATCCGCAAATTACCTATTAGTATTTTTTCCTACACATAGCAAAAGATATTAATTTTTATTTTTCTCAACATAAAAAAGTTTTATGGTCTCCTTGTTAGTGATGAACTTTTTGTTTACATTACTATACATAAATATACTGATGCTGACTTTTAAATAGTTTGTTAAATTAAACACATTAATTTTCGGTGGAACAGGTTTATTTATTTAATTTATTTTATGCAAACATTTCTACTACTTACGAGAATAAATTTATTAAAGTTTACACAGTTCAAACGGCAGACTATGATTATTGAGATAAGTTTTTTATTTTTTCTATGACTCACAAGAATTTTAATTTACCCCTATCTAAAAAGGAACATTATGTATATGAAACTAAAAAAAAAAAAAATGTATTTATAACCAGGGAGAACTAGTTTGCTATTCAAATTTTTCATTTAAATTTACTTATTTTAAAACGATAATATGTATCTTTCCCTAACTGATGTAAATGTTAACGAAATATATTTTTGTTCACGATATCTCGAGAACGCATAGAGATATCGACTTCAAATAAATTTTACTTTACAGATAATAAGGTCATAACGTGCATTAAGGATTTTCAGACAAATTCAATTAGCGGATTTTTTTATTACAGTAATTAAAAAAAAGTTGTCAAATGCTTTGTTTCTCGAATATCTCTTAAACAAATAATGCTATGGACTTCGGCTTGGTTTCATTCTATACATAATGAAGTAGTGAAAAATTGGTTATATTTTAAAAATAAAACAACCCACAGTTTTTTTTTTTTTTTTTATTAAACATTAAAAATTGTTAAAAAATATCGAATGTATATCAAAGATTTTAACTTCGGGTTAATTTTTTTCAATAAAAAAAGTTATAGTTGATAATCGGTAGAGTTTGTAAAAAAATTCAATTGACGGTTTTTTTCTAGGCCAAAAAAACTGCAGAAGAAACTGATAATAATTGTTAAAATTTGTCGTGCCGCATATATAAAGATCAAAGAGCCTTCCCTTGATTGCACAACTGATAAGTTTTTCGAAGATTTTTAAGTGGCAATTTTCTTAAAAAAAATAACATCGGGTGTCGAGTTTCAAAGGGAACCAATGGGAAGTTATCAGTGTGGGTCAGGCTCAGCCTCTATTTGTTATTTTTTTTTTTTTTTTTTTCAAATTTGAACTTTAAATTACATTTGCATTTGAATTGAGGATGGAAAAAATCTTCTCTTATCTGCCTTATTTTTTTTATAAATTAAATTAAATATGTTTTTTTGATAAATTACAGAAAAAGGCAGGTTAATATGTAATCGTAATCAATTAAAAGATATCAACAGTTTTGTTAAAGTCTTAAAAAGTATGTGGTACATATATGTTTAGGGCAGAAAGGGGAAAAGATATAGATTCATTTTGTTTTTTTACTTAAAAACTATCTCCTCTTTAAGATTTTTAAGTAAAATTATGAAAAGTGTTTTTTGTTTGACCAAAATTATTGATTTGTCTACGGATAGTAAAAAATTCCCATTAAAAAACGTTGAATTTAATAATTTATAACCTAACCTTACAAAAAATTTCTAATTATTAGTCTCTAACAACAGAAAATATTACAAAAATAGCTAAATATTTTTTAAAGTGAAAACAATAAAAAAAAACATTTTTTCAAAAAAAAAAAAAAAAAAATAACAAAAAAGCAAAAATGGACTAATTTTTTCAAAATTTTAAAATTTCAACTGTAATTTTTTTTTCTCGAAAAGATTGTTTGCTTCCCATTAAAATCTTATCATTGTTGTAACTAATGCAAAACTGTGAAAAAAGTGGATAGAAACTGTTCTCCTCGTTTCCACTTTGATTACGATTTTACAATTTTTCTGAAACCTATAATTTGTTCATTTAATTAGTTTGTACGATTTTGATCATTCGATATGGGAAAACGATTCAATGGATCGATTTGATAATCTGTACAGATTAAGTTCTGCAATCAATATTTGTAAAGCAGTGAAAGATTAATTAAAAGTTTTTAAAAAGTCGTTTTTTTACCTTATATAATCTTACGGTGAAGGGCAAAAAAAAAATAATTGTAACAAAGTTTTAAAATGATCTCTTTGAAAATTAGTTCCAGTTTTCAAAACTGCTCTTAAATTTTCCGTGTCGGCATTCTTCGCTGAGATATTGCTAACCAAAGCCAAAAGTCTCTTTTTTATTCAATCGTACAACAACGAAAAAAATAACTACATTAAACAACATAAAATAAACAAGTTATCTAATAAAGTCATTTAATTGGCCAAAACAAAATTTCAAAGAAAATGGCACTCTTAAAAAAATAAAACAAATTAAAATATTTGGCTAGTGCTGTTTCTTATTATTGCGCAATAACTGTACTTTAAAAAAATCATTTTCTAACATTTCTCAACAAAAAAAAACATTTGTTTCATCTCAATACGACCACTTTCCACAGAGATACAAGTCCTCGAAATACCACTAAAAAAATTTGTGAATTTTGTTTTGTTCCCTTCAATTTTTTTTACTAGTATTATATGCAACGCAAATTAAAACAATATCCAAGCTTTTTAAGTGTTAAACTCTAATTAAGGACTAAGAAAAATCCTTAAAGTTTTAAACAAATTCAAAAATATTATAATTGGACTGTTTCGATGTTTGCTCTATTTTTTTATCTATCTAAAGTAATTCCACTAAATCTTCTTTCAAAAAGGTACTTATATGTATACAGGGTGATCAATATAAGATGCACCAAACTGCTGGAGCGAGTAGGTTGGGTTAAGACAAGAAATTAATTTCCAAACTCGAAATTTTGAAAAAAAAAATGAAATAAAAGTTTCAAACTAATTTTTCTCAAAATTTTATGTGATTAAGTATCATTTATGTTTTCAAAATATAATACTTTTATTAGCTTTTTGTCGAAAACAGAAAACCGTAAAATAAAATGTAAAATAACTTTTATTTTTTGAGAAAATTGAAAATAACAGGAGGAGCAATTTTCTAAAATAATTCACTAAAAGATATTGACAGAAAAAAAAAATTATTAAAAAACATCAATAATGGCTAAAATGACTTGTTATACTTTTTTGTTAAGCCAGAAATATGTGCTTCCATTTTGTTTATAAATTAAGTTTTTTTAGTGAACAGTTTTTTAAAACTTAATTTTCAAACTTAAATTTTTGAAAAAAAAAAAATTTTTAAATTGTTTTCAAACTGATTTTGTTCAAAAGTTTACGTTATTTAGTATAATTTTTATTTTAATATTCAATACTCTCAACAATTTTTAGACAAACATTGAAAACGAGATGTCAAAGTGTAGTCTAGTTTTTGAGAAAATTGAAAATAACAAAAGTAAGTTTTCCCTAAATTCGACTTCCATCCGTTATTTTGCTGTCCAAAAGATCTTATTTCTACAAATTAATTACTTAATTACATAAATCTTTGAAAAAAATTGGTTTGAAACTTATTTTTTTCAAAGTTTCGTGTTTGGAAATAAATTTTTCAAAAACTATTCACTAACACAACTTAATTTAAAATGAAAATCAAAGAAGAGATTTCTGGCCTTCAAAAAAGGTATACCATATGGCATTTTAAATTGTACCGTTGTTTTTAAATATTTTTTTTGTGTTTTAAGTCATTTTTTTAGAAAATTGCCCCTCCTACCTAAACGGGGGGAAATAGACCCCCCCCCCCCCCTTCCATACGATTTTTTTCTTAACTTAACCCAACCTACTCGCTCCAACAGTTTGGTGTATCTTATACCGATCACCCTGTATATTTATATCTAATAATCTCGTCAATTGACTAATTTTTTGCTTATCTTTCTGCCACCATACTTATTTTGTCATTAGTGTTGGTAAATACAAGTTTACCATACATACCTGTTTGTCAAAGTGAATAATTTATATTAATTTAATTTATCGTCATAATCTGTGAAATATTTTTGTATCTATTATTTATTCAAATAAAAACTTGAAAATTTCGCCTCCAGTTTTTAGTTTTGCTTTTTTTTATGTATCGATTGCAAGATAAATGTTGGTGACTTATTGATTAAATTTTACATAATGAAAAAGAAAATAGAGAAAACACCATCAATCCGTATTGCCGAAAATATCTATATACTACGTAAATAAAAAGGAAAAGTCTATTCTGAGAGTGTGAAACAATGTCATATTTAATAAAGGTACATAGTCTAGGTGCCAATCATTTACATGTTTGGCACACGTTCCAGAAATATTTTCACACAACTTACAATAAGAGTTTTTTGAATCATGACAAAGACTCGTGGATATTAAAAATGCTTCACGCGTCTGGTATAGGTACCGATGTATGTAAGGTATGTAACTGGTTGCAGAAGTTTCAAGGTTTACCTTTGTGAAATGTAATGCATATGTTTTTTTACCATTTGGATTTTCTTTACCGGAGTTGATTACTGGCACATAAAATAGTCACACCTTCTGCCGACATCACCACCCCGGGCCAAGCCAATTTCTTATAGAGATGGAAAGTATCTACATATATATTATACCAACTTGTTGTGCCAAACTTATTGCTTTCTCCCTCACCTGAACAACATTTTCACTTTTAATTGCCAATTGGCGTGGAAAACATTTAAAAAAAAAGGAATCATATATGATAAATTATGTACAAGGTACGGCAAAATGTGCTAAATTCCATTCGACACCATCCATGTATACAAAATTCAATTTTATTCATTTGTATCTCGCACTTTGCTTAAAGTATCTCTATCACTGTAGGTAACCTATACTCGTATATGTATATCTGAAAACAGAATGATATAAAATAAATCACTAAAAAACCAGTTGCCCACCATCGCATCGCATCGGTATCGCATTTGGCCGGTTGAAGAATTTATAAATAACGATGAAGACATCAGCAAACTATTATATTGAGTATCATTATCAAGTCATTCTTAAAGCTCTGTCCTTCACCTTTATAAGTGAAGATATGTTCTTTTAGTTAGATTAAGTAATCAAATTTAATATGAAGAATACATAAATATTTTTTGCTTGTGGTTTTGTCATTTCGATAAATAAATAAATAAAAACAAAAAAAAAAGTTTTAAAAGTCATAAAACCCATTAAGATATTCAACTCTGTTAATATATGTATGTATGTGTCTTCTTACTTCAACTAAAGTAATACTTTTTTTTCATTAGAGTTTGCGTGATTCTTTCCGTTGAAATAAAGAAATAAATAAAAAGCTTGTAGTAAGAGTTACTCGTACAATGTTTTTTTGTTTGCGTATATCTCTTTATTGAGGTTATGAGGTAATTGTAAATTATTTCTTTCCCTATTGAGAACTCCGGAGAAAGGTAAGCAAATTATGCGCAAATGAAGATAAGTATAGAAAAATGACAGGAAAAATACTATTACCAATCGTGCATTTTTTATACCGAGCATTTAATATTAAAAAAAAAAAAAAAATATTGAAAAACGATAATTCTGAGTTGCAAACTGGAAGTATATAGGATGTCATTATTGGGATTAAGAACATTTAGTTAAATATAATAATTAAAAATCGTTGCTTAAACACCTCTTAACTTTTTTAATATTTAGTGATTCAAATGTTAAAGACATGTTTATTTTTAAGTACACTTTTATGAAAATTAAAAGCAAAAACTCTGTTTTTTAGACACTTTTGTTACCTATTTGTAAAAAAAAATAAAAACTATTTATACAATTGGAAACAGCATAAAAGCTTGTGAATAATGTGCATGCAAAGATACCTAAAGTATGACATCACTACAATATAATACCACACTTTTAAAATGCCATTACTCCATCAATTGATTGTAATTTTAGTTAAAGAAAATATTTTATGCAAAGTCCATTTACTCACAAAATGGTTAAAGTTTTCTTTTTTTATTTTACCACAAAAAAAGAAACACGCCTAGTCCTTCAATTGAGTGGTTGGTGGCGATAAAAAATAAAATGCACGCCTAAATCGCACGACTAAATCGCACAAACTTGGTCTTGTAGTAAAAGTTTCTTCGAATTTTAAAGATTGAGTGTTTTGTAAGTAAATTTATGGGAGCCTTAAGTTTAAACTATTATTATTATATGTACATGTAACTTAGAGCTTAAATTGAAAAGTTATTAAAAATCAACAAAATTCGAAATAAATTTATTAAAAAAATTTTCTTAAATTGTTTTGAGAGCTAAAAAAAAAGGACATTATCTGATGGTTAGCGCGATAGACTGTCATGCCAGAGGTCTGTGTTCAATACAAGCCGCTTCCACCTTAAGTTTTTCTTCCGGGCTACTGCCTCCTGCGAGGAAGTGACAATTCCTCCAAGAGTATCTCCAGTCACAGAAAATTGCCGCTCACCTTAGCCGTTCGGATTCGGCAATTAACTGTAGGTCCCCTCCATTTCTGCAGACACCCACACAGAAATGGTTGAGAGTTGTAAGTCACTATAGGCCCTGGTTCTTCATGGGCCGTTGAGCCACCAAACTTATTTTTATTTTACCTGACTTCTTTAACTAATCTTAGTTTTTGAGAAAAAAAAAATGGTAGGAGCGTTTTTTTTTTAAATTAATTTTCTATATGTACATACATATGAAATTTTGTAAAAATTTTTAAGAAAAAAAAAATTGGAGCACCATTTTTTAGTATTTATTAATGTTGAATTAAAAATTAAATTTCAAAGAAAATCATTTACCCGTTTTTGAAATATCGAATTTTCAATAAAGAAATTGAAAATTTTTTAAAAAATCCAAAATTAATTTTTTTTTTGAAAATTTTGATATTCAGTATGATTTAAACTTTTTAGAATATTTTTTATAAAAAAATTAATTTAAAATCGATTTCAGAGGGTAATTTGTATAAGACTCTTAGTTTTTTGACTGGAAATTAAAAGGAGCATTGAATATTAAAAACAAAACTATTATCTACTTAATAACGTAAATTTTTGAATAAAAAAATATTTTGCCCAATTTTTTCATTATTTTTTCAAAATTTTTAGTTTGAAATTTAATTTTTCAAAAACTATTCTTTTAAATAATTCGAAGTAGAAACAAAATAAAAGAACGGATATCTGGATTTCAAAAAAGTTATAATATGACATTGTAAGTGTTGCCGTTGTTTTTTAATGATTTTTTTGTTTTTATTTCAAGTCATTTTTTTTTTTAAATTGCCCCCTTTTTTATGTGAAACCGTGATGTAACTTTCGGAAATAATATTTCATTTTGAAATAATCTAAACTATAATGCAAAAACAAAAATTGTAATGGAGAATTAAAAAAAATATATACAGTTAAAAATTATTGCGCATACGCCTGAGTGTTCCAAATGATTATATCGTTGTTTTAGAGAAAATAGGACTAAGACCTATTTCTGGTATAATTTAACGCTGATAATAAATTTTTAAAAAAATATAAAAATGTGGTTAGAAGAATCTGTTTTAAACTCAACGGCTTTCCGAAACGCGAACAAAATACTTTCGTCGATTTAAAACCGAAAAAACAGCAATAATTTGCAAACTATTGGCTTTTTTGCGAGACCGAATATACTCCTTAGCTGTAAAACGCGAGCATAACGCCATCTATCCCATTTTCGTCAAAGACAAAATTAGCCGATTGTTGAGTGTTTTAACTGATTTAATACGAATGCGGAAAAAGTGCCCATGCAAATCGTATGATATTCAGCCGAGGGGTTTACCATACGATATCTAGAAAGCAAAATCAAGAAATACAAAAATCTAGAAAAACAAATCACGAATTCAAAAATCTAGAAATAATTAATTAATTCTAGATTACTTGCTTTTTGCTCTTTAACAAAGCTTCCATTGACTAGTAGCCCACGCAACTGTTAAAACAGTTACCTGAATTTAGTGTTGGTTGTGATAGTTTGTTATCAAAGCGTGGAAATGGAAATAAAAAATAATTAAAATGAAAGTAATTCTGCCGTGTTAAATGATGAAAATGACGTATCTAAATTTTTTTTATGATTATAGAAGCTTTTTGCCAATTTTTTTATTTTCATTTTAGATAAAAAAATAGTTTTTTCGAGATTTTTTGCCTGGGTGTGAAAAAATTCTGTTTGATTTGTGAAATCAATCTGAAATGAATGTCCAAACACAATTTCATATGCTTTTTCGAACTCTAGCGCATATTTCTGTGAACTGACTTAAATATCTATTTGGATCTTTCTCCCAAACCAACGTGATACATTCGAAACGATAGCCACACGGCAATAGCTTCGTGCATACATTTGACAAAAAGAAATTTGGTAATCTATCCGCACTTAAACGTCAATGAAAAGAAGACTACGACGCGACGCGATGGCCGCTGCACTATAGTCTATTTATTTAATTTTTACAACAAAAAAAATTAAAATTTATAAATTCGCAGAATTAACTGGGGTCCAACGATTTTTCGATGTTCACGTAGCCATGCTTCAACTATCTTCAAACCTTATTTGATCATCCGCCTAAAATAGTGATTTTAAAATTTCTGAATACATGGAAACCTGTCCCTTAATATCATTAGAGACGCTGAATTCAGTGGTATTCGACGCTTGCTAGGTAATCCTAACCACAGCATACAGCCATGCCTTCCCGTGATTTTTCGATTCCCAAACTTCGACGTGACAGCCCTACCAAAGAGTAATTATTGGAAACCTTTCGATTTTTTAACTTCCCATTGGTAGTTATTGTAATCGGTCCAATTTGTAAAATGGAAATTTTGACATTTCTCGACGTTGCGAGGTCTCTGCAGTCGGATTTTAGAGAGATGTCTGTGTACGTACGTTCGTACATTTGCACATTCGAAAGCTTTTTTTCGCCGACGGACGATATCTCGAGAATGCATAGAGGTATCGACTTCAACAAAATTTTATTTTACAGATAATAAGATCATAACATGCAGAAAGGACTTTCAGACAAATTCAATTAGCGGTTTTTTTTATTACAGTAATTTAAAAAAAAAGTTGTAAAATGGTTTATTTCTCGAATATCTCTAGAACAAATAATGCTATCGACCTCGGCCTGGTTTCATTCTATGCATAATGAAGTAGTGAAAAATTGGTATAATATTTTAAAAATAAAACAACCCGCAGTTTTTTTTTTTAATTAAAAAAAAAAAACATTACAAATTGTTAAGAAATATCGAATATCTTGAGAACAAACAAAGATATTAACTTCTGATTAATTTTATTTAATACACAAAGTTATAGTTGATAATCGGTAGAGTTTGTAAAAAAATTTAATAAACGGTCAAAAAAAACTGCAAAAAAATGCTAAAAATTGTTAAAAAATATTTTTCTATATTTTGCTAGTTAAAATTATCTAGCGTTTACTTTATTTTATTCCCATGAAAGTTTGAGCTGAAACTGTTTTACTTTTATTAAAAAAAAAAAAAAAAAAAAAAACTATGTAGGTATCACCTAATACCGAGAAACAATTTATTTCTTCTAGGTGTATTCACTTTCAAGAACACCTTAACAAATTAATGCTGTGCATGTTTTCGCTTTTATTGAAATTATTATTTATTATTGTTCAATGTCATATCAATCAGTGTCATTGCCGTTCGAAATACAAGAAACCAATTCCTGAATCTGAACTAGTTTTTTTTCTTTATTGTTTTGGTCAAAAGAAGTTTGTCTATTGTTTATCATTTCCTTATACCTACTTAGCTTAGCTAGCTACCTTTTAATATGTCGAAGAAAAAATTGTTAAACCTGATGCTATTGCCATTCACAAAGGTTTTTCTTTTATGAAAATAATAAATCTGAAGGTCATTATTGTACCAACCACAGGTTCTTAATTGTCATTATTAGGCGTTGTTTGAGATTTGGGTCCCTCTTATTTCCTCTAACAGACAAAAAAAATGCAACAGCAAAGCGATTATATTCCAATTACACTCTCACTGTAAAGACCTTCGTTGTCAGTTGTGTCAGTCTTGTTATTGAAAGACACCAAATTGTCTCCATCAACTTGTTCCATGCGCATCCGAAGTAGAAGTAGCCCATTGGAGCAACCTCCAATAAAATTGGACAACTCTTAATTTCGGTCAAATGAAAACGAAAAGGTTCCGGTTTTCATAACTCAAACATGAGTTATCCACTTTAAATTTTGTTTGTAATGTTCATAGCACGAGTATCTTTTTTATGTATCGTCACCTTCTTAAACTTTCCTCTCGGTCTCTTCGAATTCCATTAAAAATAAAAAAAATGAAAAAAGCGGCACTGACTCCATGACTCCACCTGTACATACACTACAAATCTTTCGTCGACGAAAGTTGTTTTTCAACAATGCACAGAGTGCGCGCCACCGCCGCCGCTGCTTCTTCTTAAATTCCAACTGGTCTTCTCTGGGTTGACCTAAATGTCAATGGGCTATAGAATTGATTATTCGAAAGTTTTCAAATCTTTTCAACTCGCTTGAATGCAGGCGATTAGCGAAATAAATCAATTGGGTATCAAGTTTTTATTTTTTTGTTTTTTATTAATTTTATTTGGAGGCAACATTCTTATTCTTCAATTTTGTTGTCGCAAAGTTTTATTTTAGTTTTTTTTTTTTTTGTTTTTTTTATTACTTAAATTACTTGTTTTAATATTCACTCACCTTGGCATTTTTGTGTGATTTTATTGAAAACTGTTGCGGGTACGTTTTTAAGATAAAAATCTTTTTTTTTTTTTGTTTTTGTCATAAACTGGTTAGAGATCAAGGTGCTTGTACCAACCAGTAAGTGATATTCTACTCAGAAAATGTGACTCAAAGTACAAGAAATATTAATTTTTGTATTAACAAAAAATGGCACTTATATAACCTTGAATATAAACACTTTGACCTATTTATATGAAGATTTTTTTAAAGTAGTAATCTTAGGAAAAAAAAAATAAAATAAATTATTTCGGCATTGTTAATATAAGGATTTTCATAGGCATAGATTTGTGATAGAAATTACATATCGAGCCCTTTCCTCTTAATTATCATTAGCGAAAAAAACAAGAAATTATCGTAGGCGACAATTTGTGTTTTTTTTTTGCTCAGAAACGTAACTATTAGGCCAAATTTCAGAATTGAAAATTAATAAAAATACTGTTACTGACAGCTGACAAAAGCACCAATTGCTTTTAATGCACAGGAAAAAAATTAAATAATTAACTTTAGGTATATAAAATTGCATATTGTCGCTTAATATAATTTGGTGAAAAGGTACAGGATGTCTCACAGTCTACGATTCACACGAAAACCATGGTTTCTCGAGGTCATTTTAGATTCATAGATTCGGAATATTTTTTTGTATATTACACAAGAGCCAGTTAGCAGTTTTTACCCTCGCCACAACCTTTTCTATGCGGATAACGGTTTTCTTATGAAATCCATTTGTTGGAATTTTTAGGTTTTTATTTTTATTTTGATTTTGATATTAATTTTTGTTCACAAAAACACGTTATAAAGTATCATTTTTTTTTTTTTTTTATTAAGAAAGGCTAATTTGTTCCCATACATATTAATATTTGACATATTTCTAGAAAAAAAAAATTCACTTAAAATTAGGCTGTGGGATCTGAGCACCTCATGTAAGGGATATTTGGAAAGAAAGGTATTTTGCCATATAAAGGGTTATAAATTGGTCAAAATAGGTCAACTATTTTCAAAAATTGGTCGGGCTTGGAAATTTATTAATCAAACTATTCGCAAAAAAAAAATACCATTTGGAAGGTCACCGTATCGTGGTAAGCCAACAAGTTTCAGTAATTGGTCAGTCATAGATTTTATAAAATAATTTTTTAAAGTTTTTTTTTCAAGGTCATATCGATTTTAAGCACTTTATTTGTGAGATATCCGAAAAATGTATATATACTATCTTAAAGGTTACTTAACCTTATAAGAGGTCAAGGAGTTTCAAAAATTGGCTAGCTACAGATTTTTTTTTATGAATACAAAAAAAAAAAAAAATGAATAACATTGACCTTGACCTTGACCTTGATTTTTCTTTTTGTTTGAAAATTTATTTAAAAAAGTCTATAGCTGACAAATTTCTGAAATTAGCTGACCCTTAATGAGGATTAAGTTGCCTTATAAATTGTATTATTTTGTGCTAATATCCCATATGATGTGCTTAGATCCCACAACCTTTCAATTATTAACAAAATAAAAACAAATAAATGTAATTTAAGAAAATTTTTAATATTTGATTTTCCAGGGAGTGTTAGAAAGAGCCAACAGTTGAAAACAAATTAATGTCAAGTATTTTTAAGAGAACAAACATGGGATTAACTAGGAATATTAATATTCTCTTCCGAACCTTTACGATGTATGAACTAGTAAATTCTAGGTGTTTATCATAGCCCAAAAAGCTGTGACATTAACGATTTCCTTTAAAGAAAAAATATGCACGACTAGATCGCATAGACATGCTCTTGTAATTAAAGCCTATAATGTCATGATATATTAAAAGAAAAAGTGAAAAAAAAAGAAAAGAAAGGTACATTATTAAAAATTATTAATTTTTTGTTTGACTTTTTTTTTATAATTACATATTTTCAAAACTTTAAATTTGAACTACTCAGAAAAAGCAGATTCCAAAATTCTAACAGAATCAGTCAATCCGTTCAGAAAATAATCGCGAATAATTCGTAAAGCCATTTGTCTCATAAATCATAAAATCCCAATTTTCGCAATTTACGAATTTTTTTTGGCAAAAACCTGAAATGCAGCTTTCTGATAACAAGAAGAAAGAAAACTCAAATAAAAGAATTGTTTTTGTTTTTGTTTTAGTGGACTGTATTAAATTCAATTTAAAGATATTTGTGACCTTTACTGCCGTGTTAACTGAAAATGACGTGTCTACATTTTTTTTATGCTTATAGATGTTTACTGTGCCGTTTTTTTAATAGTTATAAGATTATTTTTAATAAAAAGATGATGTATTTCGATTGATTTACTGCTCAAAAAGCGAGATACGGCTTTAGTTATTAATAAAAACGATCCCAAATATTTCAAACTTCGCTTTAACTCAAAAAATCGACAAATGTCAGATACGTCATTTTCTCTTAACACGGCAGTTTAGTCCAATGCGTTTCTCCCAGGCAGCGTTGCCATAATGTGCCCGATCGGTGGCCCTATGTTTTTCATTTTGGCCCTTGGCCCCAGGCCACCATGGAGTGGCCCGCATTTATAATTTTTTGTGTTCATTGGGAGTACTCTACAAAACAATCATTGAGCGCTTTTTATAAATTTGACGGAGGCGGAATCCTTTCACGAGAAAAGATAAAAATTTTAAAAACTTGCAAAAATTCTCGTACTTCGAACATTTGGAAATAAAATTTCAGCTTTCCTTATATTTTATGTTTAAAGCACAAAGCTTGGAGGAATGATTTAAACATTAAAGTTCAATTTATTTTAATTTTTTATTGTATTTTACTCCATTTTGTTTTATATTTATTTACTGCTTTGATATTAATTTGTAGACCACAAGCAGATTAAAATGTGGCTGTAAAACGAACAGCCGTTTTGACCAAGATCCAGATGTACAACAACCGTGGTTTAGATTAGACTTTAAAAATTAAAGTTAAAACCCACCTGAAATCGGGTTATTGGCTTTTATCATATCAATATAATTAAACACCAGTTAATCCGCCAAAATTAGTGGGTTAAAATTGCTGAACAATGGTTTAAATGATAGAACAATTCAAACACTTTTGCAGCCGAAAGCTCTAAAAAAATTCTCAGCTCTTATGTGAGATTTTTTGTCCCCCTTAAAAAATCCTTGAGCGCTCAGATGTTTCTTTCTAAATTAGAAGACAAATTTTCCATACAAAAATAATTAATAATAATATGTAATTTAGTTCGTGTACAGTCCAAAACTACGAATTTCTACGAATTTTCAGCGAAAATACTTATAAAACAAAAAAAAAAAATTGTGTAGAAATTCGTAGTTTCGGAAAGTATACAAAACAAGTTAATATAAACTTTGTTTGCCAAACTATTAGCGACAAAAGAAAATAAAAAAGTTTGTCTTAGGACCTACATATTTAAAAAAAAAATTCTCTGACGGATTGTGGCCCGCACTTTAAAGAAATGGCCCTTAAAGTGGCCCTCAATAATTTTTTCTTTGTGGCAACGCTGCTCCCAGGCACGACAGTTGGGCTCTGACAACCACTATAGTCATTACAGGTACGAAGTTTAATCAAAATCGTTATAGCCGTTTTTGAGAAAATTTGACAAAAAAACGGAAATATTTGTATGGTAGCTAAATCAAAAATTCGAATTTTCCCTCGAAATCGGTGATTTAAAAATCCTGAACCATCAGTAATCAACTTTTAACCAATGATTGTACAACTGGCACTTAATAGTAAATAAAAAGTAAAAGTAGGTTAGATGATGAATTGGTAAATTTATTGATAAAAATTCGAAGCGCTTTTTCAAAATTTTCATAAACATAGCTCCAAACCTGTGCTGTGCAGCTTATCAGAGAGAAAGGATCTTACAATAATTAAAAATTTCGAACTTGATCGATAGAAGAATATTTTTGCTAGTTTAAGTGTAACAAAATTAAACACACACATATTAACATCAAAAAACTTGGTTGTATCTATTAAGCTACTCCTCAGATTTCCAGTGTACAAATTCTCTGATTAAAAATCTAAAAAAAAAATGTCAATTAAACAAAATTTCTCCAAACTATTAAACACTCATTTTATGAATTTATCTGAAATAAATTTTCTAACTCTGTACATGATACAGACATGCGATACATTTTACATGTGCTGTGCAGCTTATGATCTGGATTAATCCGTCTAATCCATGAACCTGTTTGTGCTTAAACATTTAAACAAAAATTGGATCAAACAACTTTTATTGCACGCCAACCAACATACATTCCTTTAATTTAATTTTGCACACTCGTACCAGTCTAAAAAAATAGCAACAAAAAGATAATAAGCAAAAGTGGTTAAAAAGCTGTCACTTTCCTTTCTGACCTGTTCTTGTTCATAAGTAAGTGTTGACAAGAGACATTTTAAATCTATTTGATATAAAGCAAAAAAATTATCTTGAAAACCTTGCAAGTAGGGTTGCCAGCATTTATTCAAACTGTCGATTTAGTACAAAGTACAAAATCAGAAGGAGTAAAAAATTTATTAGAACTAGCTGAAATGTTTAAAATAAAGTTCAAAGTGTATACGGTAAATAAACACGAATTTGCAACACACAGCTTATGCAATACCTTTTTTGGTAAAGTATAAGCGTTTTGGCAATAAGTGGTAATACTTTTGCTAACCTGTATTTATTGTTTGAACTTAAATAAAACAATAAAACTTAATCTTTGTTTAAATATGAGTATGTATAGGTAGGTACCTACATAAATACTAATTGTATAATGCATCTTCAAATCTAGTTTTTTTTTTTTTTTTTTTTGTGAATCTTATAGGAGAAACTAATAAATTTAATTTTGTTTCTTGTCAAGACAACAGCTATATAAGTATGGCAACTTTCAAAATGTCAATACGATGATGAGGTGGTCTTTTGTCAGCTAAAGTCTTTTATTTTTGTTGATCAGCTGAAACTCTCTATATGTACATACACTCGTATATATATGCGATTATTCGTACAGACGGTTTTATTTCACATGTCATTTGCAAGAGTTGATGTTGATGTACAATTATTGAAAAATCTTTCCGAGATGGTAAAGGTAGATGCTTGGTTGATTTCAATTATGGTGAATGTAACTTTCAAAATATAATTATTATTTCCCACGCCAGGTTAAGTGCTTTTTTAAAACTTAGTATTTTTTTCGTTGTTATGGTACCTATAGATGTACCTAAATATTATAACATGTACATACATACGAGTACATGCAAAAATAAAATCATAGGAAATAATAACTAAATTTATTCACATTATTTACATGCAGACAAAAAATTTTACGTATAGTTCGAACACTTGATTAATACAATTATAATTTATTAATTAACCAATAGATTAAACAGATAATTCCAAGTGAGAAAATTCAGACGAAAAAAAATTCTAGTATAAAATAAAACAGTCTGAATCTCGCTGGTTTTGTCCACTATAAAATGAGGGTCTAGGGGGAAAACGGCACAAGTCCATTTTTTTTTTTTTTCAAAATTTAACTAATGATGGCATTTTGTAAATTTTTATGGGTACTATATGATGTTGTAATAACTATTTGAAAAAAAATGGTTATTCTACAAAAAAAAAAACCGTTAAAAAGAAATGCCGTGCTGTGGAAGACCGACACAAGTCCAAAATATTGTATGGAAGAATGGCACAAGTCCACAGTCTTCATTTCAATTTTTTCAAAAACAGGAATACAAAAAAGCATATTTAAGCTCTTTGTTTTTAGTATTTAAATACAAATTATTAGGAGCATTGCATATTAGACACAAAAATACTACATAATAAGGTAAAATTTTGAAAAAAAATTAGTCTGAACACAATTTTTGATTTTTTTTTTTTTTCTAAAATTTTGAGTTTGAAACATTTTCATTTTTTCAAAAACTGTTCACTCAAATAATTTGAATTAAAAACAAAATACAAGAATGTATTTTTGGCTTTTAAATATGGCATCCTGGACATTGTAGGTGTTACCGTTTTTTTTTCAATATTTTTTTTTTCTATTTTAAGTCGCATACGATTTTTGTTTTCTTATCTGGACTAAGCCTATACGCTCTAGGCTTTTGTTGCATTTTATGCAAAACATTATTTAGTATAGTAATTTAACACTGATATTATACTGAGTACAATGGAAAAATGGCACAAGTCACATACTATATTCACTAAAATAATTGTATTAAATGTAAATATTTATGAAATATAAATAAAATTATGTTATAGGTCTTAGAATATTCTGTATTACAGAATTGCTTTTTTGAATTTTTCATTTTCCTTTCAATTTAGCGTATCTATAGGTTAACTTATATTTTCACTTTTATCGGAATCATTTTGAATGGACTTGTGCCGTTTTTCCCCTCGATCCTTCAAATTAAAGAAGAATATTTTTAACTTTTTTCTCCGGTGATATCAAAGGGCACGGTAGTGCCCATCCAAGTTCTCAGCACTACCCCTTTTTACAGGAACAATTTCAAGTGATTTTCGACTCTCCTCTAACTTCGGAATCAATAATGCCAGAAACTTCAAACTCGACATATTTTCTAAGCTAAACAATCACAGCCGACTTACTAAATTTCAACTCCTCGGAATTAGTTGTTCCTGAGATATAAGACGTCGACTTTTGTAAAATTTTAGATTTAATTTCCAAATGCAATTTCTTTGAATTTCAATTCAAAAAAGCAAATTATGTCAAGAACTAAAAATGAATGAAGGCAGTTAGTTTGAAAACTACAGTGCAGTCGTGTTAAATAATTATACATTATACTTACATATATGCAGTATTTTCTCTATTTAGAAGCCTATTAATATATTTTATTTTTTATCCTTTCAGGCTTAAGCCTAACAAAATTGGAAATCTGTAAGTACAAAATTACCCCTGCATGCATAGATTTTTTTTATATTTATTTGTTTCTTCGGAATTATAGCTTTTAGTAATACTGTTTTAAGAACTGGTTATGTTTTGGAATATCTAATTTCAAAATAAAATTTTTTTTTTTTTAGAAAACCAACATTTACATATATTTTTGGAACGTTTGATACGCAATATTATCTTAGAAGATTATAATAATGAGACTTAATCCAAAAAAAAATGTTTCTACGAGAGATTCTGTTAATAATGGCTTAGTGTTAATTTTTTTAATAGTAGGCCTTGCTAATATTATAGTACACAGAACAATTTTAATAAATATTCTAGACAATATTAAAAAGCCGCTTGATGCCAAGTTTAATGAAAACTAGTTTTCACAATATTGAGTTGAAAAATATAAAAACAGTGTTTTTTTTTTTTGAAAATTTTATCCATACAACTTTTTTGAGTCAAGTTGTTTTAGTGAGCAGTAATTATTGAAAATTAACTTTTCAAACTCAAAAATGAAAAAAAAAATGGTCAAACTGAATTTTTTTTTCAAAATTTTACGTTGTCGAGTAAAATTTTTGTTCTTTATATTCAACAATGCTCTGATCAATTTTTAGTGAAATTCTAAGAGCCTGATACTTTATTATGTTCTAGGTTCTACGAAAACTGAAAATACATACATAATAAAATCGACTAAAAACTATTAATTTCATTTTTTAGTTTGAAAATTAATTTTTCAAAAAGTGTTCACTAAAACACGACTCAAAAATAATCTTTAACAATGAATATCTGGCTTTGCTGAAAGTTGTAGCCTTATGACATTCTACGTGTTGCCGTTATTTGTTTTTATAAAAAAGAGGGAGAGGAATAGACCTTCCTTCTGACACAATTCCTGACCTAGTTTTTTTCGCATTTTATGCAAATCGCCCGGTTTATCGCCTTTTGGTTTTCAAATAGTTTGGCAAGTCAAAAGCCGCTTCCAAATGGTCTTGGACCCACTGAGTGTTCCGTGATTAGAGGAGCATTATCTAGGGATGAGCCAAAACCAATTTTGGTTCATACAATTATCCCCAGAGTTGATTTTTTTGGGTTTTTATCGTACTATTACCCACTAAAGCCGCGACCAGGGGCTGTCATCAGCTTGACCACTGATTTCGACTAATTGATATGCATTTTTTTGGTTCACTTTCACACCCAAAAATTTGCTGTGGGCTCTTGGTCTGTATTGTAGTTGCTTTTTATATCCATTTTCCGGAAACCTTTTGCACGAAAAAGAAGCCTATGCATAGGCTTTTTTTTTAGAAAAATCTGTGTGGCCATTTTTGAGAAAAATAAAATTTTACAAAAATGCTAAAAACAACATCACGGCAGAAAAATCGAAAAATCAATTAAGGCAGTAGCCGAACAGACAGAATTGCAGAATCCAATTTTTTGTGTAAATAAATCTATGAGATATGCCAATAATAACCATTTTATCAAATGAGTCTAATTTTGATAATTGATGTTTTTTAAATGGATTTCAGTGAATCCGTTTCTGGCTGAAATAAGATTTTCCAAAGAAATTTTAAAAATGTGTTGGGGTACCTAGTACCCGATTGTAAATAGTCAAAGTACGTAAAACGAACCACTATTTGCATTCTGAAAGGCATTTTCAAAATGAATGTATGTTTGTAGAATTACCTACAACTTATTTTTGTCTTATCTACATCTGACAAATCTTCGAATATCTGACTGTTATAAATATTTAGCCAGTTCACGTTTCTAAAGCTCTCTGAAATCACAAAGACCTCAGAAATCTGAACGTAATTCTTCAGTGAGATTCCTCAATTTTGCTGTTAAAAAGCTGAGACTAATATTTTTTGGATTCCCTTGCTTAATTATTTATTGTCGCAGGTTTTGATTGACTTCTAACGGAGAAATTTCGTTCAGGTTTCTTCTCTTGCTCAGTTAGAGCTAATGAAGCTTGCTCAGTGAAATCTCAGAAACGTGAATTGACTAATTTATTAATATATTATTTTGAGTTTCACATAAATATCTACACTGTCAGACAAAAAACAAATTGCAAACCATTTTTTAACTATATATTTTTTATTATGAAATGTTTTAACTAAATTTTATTTTAAAATTGTATTAATCTATAATTTTTAGATTCTCCTACGTCCATACAAGTATTCGTTAAAGATTATTTACAAAATTTAGGTAATAAATTAAATAATATTGCAGTTTTGAAAGAAAATACATAAAAAGACAAAATTAAGTACAAATAATTAAAAAAACCATCACGTTAACTCGAAATTCAGTTTCAGAAAAAAAAAAATTAATAGGCAGTTGCTACTCCTTTATTTTGAATAACTGCCACAAGAAGTTTGGACATGCTGCAGACCAGATTTTTTAGGATGTGATCTTGAATTCTCACCCATTCATTTTGGAGGCTTTCCCAAAAAGTTTCGAAATTGCGACACTGATCTAATGGAATACTCTCATCCAAAATGTACCAAAGGTGTGCAATGGAGTTCAGGTGGGGAGATTGATGTGACCATTCTAGTGCATCAACTTTATTTTCTGCTAAAAAAAAAACTGCCTCGCTATACTCTGCTTGTTTGATTTGGAACGTTATCTTATGGAAAAATATAACTTTTCAAAGACATTCTAGAAACAGAAGAAGCTAAGTTTTCCCTAACAATGATGACGTAATTAGAACCTATCATTTTGGTATCAATTTTGACAATATTTCCAACGCCATTAATGGAAAAATATCCCCAAACTATCACTGATCCACCTCCAATATTTGAATGCACTTTTGGCTGTGTCTTTCGGATGGTTTTCACCAAACTCGATTTCTGGCTTTGCATCAGTTTTTCAATTCAAATTTGAACTCATCGGACCAAATAACTTTTGTCCAGAATGATTGTTACTTCACTAAAAACTTTCTTTGCGAAAGCTAGCCGTTTCCTAAACATTAATTGGATGAAGAAAACTTTTTTTCTTCGCAAAAAAAAGATTCTTAAGCAGCTTTTATGGAGCCGCCTTTGTACTGTCCTTGATGGTATTATGTTTAATTGAATTTCTTCTTTAATACTTTTGGTCGAGGAAGTCGGGTTCTTTCTAGCCTCAATTTTAATTCTGCGGTCATCACATCAACTGCATGTCTTCCGCTTCCTTCTACAAGAATTTTTGAAACTGGAAACAGTTCTTCGTTCAAGTTCAAGAAGTTAAGGCAGATATTCTTTATACTTCCCCAGAAATTGATAATCCGTTTTTGTATTGCAACTTTTCTTTTTGAATATATTCACATATCTTGCTCTTTTCAATATCTATTTAAAAAGCAAGCCTATCCCATTCTATGAAGTATGACAAGACTTTGTGGGTTTTTTGGCCTCATATACCTCCTAACCTTATATAGCATCACGCACACACAATAATAACTGTACTTACACCACGACTGACTCGCGTATGCAAATTAATGAAAGAAGCTTTTTTTATAAATATTAAATAAACTCCATACATTGGTTACTGTTATAAAGAAAAATAATTATTTATCTCACTAAACGCTACAAGAAACGATAATCGTTGATCATCTTATAATATTTGCATGAATGAATACAACCATTATACACGCAGTGTACTTATACCGCAGGTGAAATGAAAACTCTTGACTTCACTAATTGATAGAAAATCATTTATCGTTTTGGCAGACGAGTTGAAAAAAGAGATACAAACCAAAATAATAAATAAAAACCTTGTTAGCCGACAACAAACAAATACTACTTTCACTGGATATTCATCAGGCTCAGGGGGGCCTATCGAAAGATGCGACAAAGCCTCCGCACAGACACATTCCTCATCATACTTGCGCGATCAACATCATTATCAAATGGTCCGCACCGCACTGAAGATGAAGGAACAGGAGAGGGACATACGCATGCGACTCGCCAACAACAACATCGAGATGTTGAACAACTTGTTCGACAGAAAGTTCAAATTTCGCACTGGGGCATCAATGGATATGGAGCCACACGAACGCGACGATTGCTGAAGCTGATGATGACGGCAGATTGTTTTTTTCGGTTTCCATTCGGAATAAATTAAGGCTATGGATATTTCCATCTTCTTTTACTGGTTTTGGTGCTGCCTGGATTATCTTTACAACAGGTGAATGGAAGACATGATTCTTTTTTCTTTTGCGCCTTTAAGGTGTTTCCTTATCTTCTTGGATTAAATTACCGTAGAAAAAGATATTATGAGTTAGTGCTTAAATTACCATAGCCGAAATTGGAATTATCTACGTTTTATGATGAGTAAGTACGGCAGTTTTGGAATGTTTTGCAGTCAGACCTTGAAACATGAGGTATTTTGAATATGTTAAAAATTCGGTTGTAAATCAGCTTATCGTCGTCGTTCTATGAAAACTCCCTTAGTCCATTTTTTAGGTTTTGAGATATTTGCATTTTAACTCGGAACTAAAATGATCGGAATTGTATGATCCTGGGTTTAAAATATACTTGAAGGATTGCGTAATTGCGGACAATACCGGAAAAGCGTGAAATAGCAAAAATGTACTTAGGGCAGGGCCAGCCCAAGCCAAACTAGCGCCCTGTGCAAGATTTTTTATAAATCGCCCCTTTTTATATTTACACACATACATACATACATACACTGATACACATGCATAAGCCTTTTCCACATTACCCAAAAGAGGTAGACTTTTTTTTGTCCATATCGGAAAAATGGAAACACAAGATACAATTAATTTTAAAACGCAAATAGCAGTACATATTTCTTTGCGCAAGATCAGATTACATTTTCTTCCTCCTGGTAATGCGCCCCCAGAACTTTGCGCCCTTTGCATTTGCACATCTTGCACATATGGACAAGATAGTAGAAGTGTTCAGTGAGGCTGTTCCGAATAGTTTGGAACAGTTTAGAACAGAAAAGAACAGGGGACTCATTCCGTAAAACGATTATCACCCGACGATAACGTTTCGACGATAGTTCTACTTCACGTAACCCTAAAAATGCATATCGTCTGGACGATCACGTTTTGACGATCAAATATTTGCTTCACGTAAGTCGATTATCATCAAAACGCTATCGTCAAAACAATGGCTTTTGGACGATACCTAAATAGGTATCGTTTCGCATTTGTTTTCATGATTGTATGTAAGTTTGTACGCGACAATAGTTAAATGAGTGAAATAATTTACTTATTTTGCAAAATAGCAACAAACATTTGAGAAAAATACAAATTATATGAAAATTAAAAAAAAAAAAAACATGTCGCCAGCAGGGATCGAACATCGAACCTTTCGGTTAAGAAGCAAGTACCTATTCCATTGCGCCACCATCTTATGCAAATTTCTGCCGATTTCTTGGGCTTACAAATAAACCGTGCACTAAAGAACTTCGTTCTAATAACGCATATTGTTATTATGACATTTCAATGATGGTTTGACAATCTCTGGAAAAACGATAGACGAGGAGATAGTGTTTGAATTACGTGAAGCAAATTATTGACGATCACGTCAGCGATGATCGTTTTGAAAATTACGGAATGACCCCCCAGGTTTTTGCTGTTCAGTGAGAAATTTTCTGTTCTAAACTTGTTCTGTCTTGCTGTTCAGTGAGTCTGTTTGGAACAGTTTAGAACAGGATTTTCTGTAATTGCTATTGAGGTAGAATAACTCAGAACAGATAAGAACAAATATTTGTAAGAAATGTCAAAATCAGTTGTTGTTCTGTCCTGTTCTGTTCTGTTCTGACTATTTCTTCACTGAACAAAGCTAGTGAATATGATTGCCCTTAGGGAGTTTTTAGTCTGTGTAATTTGGAAATAGAGTGACGTAGGACTCATGGAGTTTTCTCAGAACATAGATATTGTCTTTTTAGGAAAAATGGCGTATTTGTCTCAGTTTTGCGAAAAATGGACTTAGGGCGAGTTTTCAATGAACGACGACCAATTTTATGGAGAATCAGGACCTAGGTGATGACCTATAACTTCCAACTATTCGTGTGTGCAAGTTTCTAGTTTGCAGTATTCGAGAGGACCTAAAATCTTCTGCCAAATACGAATGTCATGTCTTATCACGACAAAAGATATTTTGAGAGAATTTGTCTTTTCCTCGTAAGTACTTTTAATTTCTTCTAATATAAAAATTTAACGAAATAAAAATAAGAAAGAATTAGAAATACTTATAAAGAATTAAAAATGAATTAAAATTACTGAAGGAATTTAAGTATTTTAAAATTAAACTTAAACTTAAAATTAAGCTAAAGGCAACGCAATTTGTGCCTAAGCTCGGGTTCATCTTGGCTTGTTCAAATTGTTTATAGAACTTATGCGAAGATATCAAAAACTTTTGTGAAATTAAATGCTAAAATGGTTTATATTTACAGGCAGAATTTAGTGATATGTTTTCTTCAGCCGAAACTACTTTATAATAGTTGAGTTAGGTGTTAACCAAACCTCAATCAACAGAAGCTTCACTGAATCACTGAACCCTGAGCTATATATATATAGGTTACTAGTGGCTGCCATTTTTACTATTCCAATACCTATACCTACCAACAAGCTTCTTCTAGACAGCTTGGTCTTTAGCAAGCTGCCCCCAAATTCACATAAGCAAAGTTTTTTTTAGGTCTTCTTCCACTTGCATGCGCTATCTTCCTGTTAAAACAAACCTAAATCTCTCTCATCCAACCCCTGACAAGGTCAATGCCTCTGCATCATTCGGCAGGACCTGGATAATTAGCGTCCTATTAAGGGCTTTAATTCTCATAACTGCCTTCATATCCCGAAGAAGTAACGACGGTTAAGAGTTATTCTTTGTTTATTTTAGCAATGGTAAGTATTTTTGATGAATATAGTGAAGCCTGGATAGGCAAAATTCCAAGGTATAACTACCTCAAAGCTATAACTGCTTTTAACTGTGTATACAGGGTGATTTTTGTACGGTGTGACAAAAAGCTAGAGCGGGTATGTTGAGTCGAGACATGAAAAAAATCGTATAGGAGGGGCTTTATTTACCACCGCTTAGGTGGGAGGTGAAATTTTCTGACAAATGGATCTAAACAGGAAAAAAATTATAAAAAAACAACAGCAACACTTAAAATATAGCTATACTTTTTTTTTTTTTAGCCAGAATCCATTCTTGTATTTTGTTTTTAATTAAAATTATTTTAAAGAATAGTTCTTGAAAAATTAAATTTTAAACTAAAAATGAAAAAAATGTGTTCAAACTGATTTTGTTTAAAATTTTACGTTAATAAATGGTTTTTTTGTTTTTAATATTTGATGATCCTATCAATTTCAAGTCAAGCACTTAAAAATGGATAAAAAAAATAAATTTGATGGCACAACAGCTCATGAAGAACTAGGGCCTAGTGACTTACAACTCTCAATCATTCCTGTGTGCGTGTCTGCAGGAATGGAGGGGACCTACAGTTTATTGCCGAATCCGAACGGCTAACGAGCGACACTTTTCTGTGACAGGAGATACTCTTGGAGGATTTGTCAATTCCTCGCAAGAGGCAGTAGCCGTTTTTTCTTTCAAATAAATAGGTGGCGAGGCTGGGGATCGAACCTTAGACCTCCGGCATGACAGTCCATCGCACTAACCAAACCATCACGCCACGGCTACTACCACTTAAAAATGGATGCCTCCCTAAATAACTTTTAGTTTTTGAGAAAATTAAAAATAACGAAATCTGTTCTACCATTTAGTTAGTGGAAATAGGATCTTTGGAGCAACAAAATAACGAATAGCAGTCGAATTTAAGTTCAACTTACTTTATTGTTATTTTAATACGAATCATAAAAAAACAAAATTGTAAACTATGTTGGTTGAACGCAATCTTACGTAGTGTGAAAAGAAATGCTTCATACCATTCTTATGCGGCAGAAAACTGTAGGTCCCCTCCATTTCTTCCAATAACACGCACACAGAAATGGTTGAGAGTTGTAAGTCACTTTAGGCCCTTCTACACGAGCTGTCGCGCCACCAAATTTAATTTAATTTTTTTTTGAAGCAGTTTTTTGTATCTTTAATAAAAATATTAACAATGATAAATCAATATATTCAGTGTCCCAACGAATACATTTATTAATTAATCAATTTTACATTTATTAATGAAAGCAATTCACTGTGTCAATGATTAAACTGTCCGTTAATTAAGTATTGATTCTCTCAACGCAAAAACTTCGTTGGTTCAATAATAAAATCGTAAGCCAACGAGTATAATTACCGTTATTCAATAAGAAAAAAATTCGTTCACTAAAACAGAATGTCTATTTGTTGAATCATCAAAGTACATCATCAGCCCAGTTTCAATGAAGATTTAATTGGCTCAATGAAATTGTTTGTTATATGGTTATATGAAATGATTTGTTTCAGTGTTTCTGCAATATGGTTGTATAGCTAATTTTACAACTAGGCCTACGCAAATTTTACTGCTATCTTGTTCTGATTTTTAACAAGGTATATACGTAAGATCGGTTAGAATTTTCATAGCTTCCTTATTACCGTGGTTTAGCTTCCTGCATGATTGAGATTCTGCGAACAATCCTTCTGTTCAAAAACAATCAAAACACCATCTGATATCTAATAAAAATACTGATTACTATTGTATAAATGGCCTTTGAGCTACAATTCTATTCTGTATCACAAATGCAACACAAAAAATCACGATTCCTAATACATGACACATAAAGTTGCATGCTATAAATGCTTTGGTGCATGCATGTGCAATGTGTGTGTCCGAATCTAAAACTGCTTTTCCAAGGCTCCCGCGCACCACCAGTTCTTTTTGTAAGTAAAGTACTCCTTTACAGTTTTCTACCTTGTAAATATGTAAATGCAAGTATATAGGTAGGTATATTGGAAATCAGGAAATCATCATTGGCTAACAGCACCACCATATAACTGCTCGCACCATTAGTTGCAGATTTTTCCGAGGGAGTGGGATTGCACATGCAACCATGCACAATGCACACACATATATGTAGATATGTATGTTTATATAGAAAAAGGCAAAACCTGTTGAACTACTTTTGGTCTATTACATGTTTCTACCTTGAGTTCGAGTGCAATGTGCAGATACCACCTTATTTCACCGTCCCTCAACCGCGATCTCAACCCCACCGACTTAAATTTGTCGAAGCTTAATGAAACAAAACCGAAAAGCCTATATAATAGAAACTCAATAAAGTCCAACTGATGGTTGCACGTACTTGTTGTAACAGCTCTTAGTTAATTTTAGTACCTTGAGATGTTTTATAAAAATAATATCCATAATAACCGTAATATTGTGAAGACAGGACTATTGATACCTATATACATAAATCTATTCTTTAACTTCTTTTGTTTTTTTTTTATTGATATCTTAAGATGGATTTTTTTAATGGAACTGCAACATGCCCTTATAATCGCAAAAAAAATCAAAAAGAAATAAAACAAAGTTTCCCATTTTTCTTCAGAGTTGCTGCCACTCTATTGAAAATTCTAATCTCATCTGAAGCTGAGGCTATAGCCACCCGTTAAGTCAATTGCGCACTAGCACACTCCGACATCCAACTATTTCACGATGTACAGTGGCACTTTTTTTTATTTTTTATTTTATAAATTCTTACTGCAGAGAATAATAGTATTTTACTAATAAAAATTCAAAAGATAAAAAAGTTTTCTGCAGCAGAAAATATCGTCAAAAAACTTTTGTGTTGCAAATGGTGTTTTGTGTGTGATTTAAAAATTTCATAAAAAAAATTAAACAATCAAAGGGTGCTTGCTGTTCAAAATGCATTAAACACTCGGAAGAAGATAAATTATTATCAGTTGCTTAGGATAAAAATGTTAACAAATAAATATAAGATAAAGATAACACACAACAGATGTGAGTATATAGAGCATACACAAATTCCAATAACAATTTAATTGATTATCTGAAATTGTGTTTAGAGTTTATGTGTAAGTTATTCTTTATTTGCAGGCAGTTATCATAATCCAGAGCATATACGTTAAGAAAAAATGTAACAATAAATAAAGACACGAATGAGCTTCCAACTAAGTTTTTATCTCCAACTCAAGATTTATAAATTGCCTCCACCAGAGGTAAAATATTTATAAACATTAATTAATTGGTCCTCCAAACCGGATCAAAATGTTTTTAAATCCCTTACCTCTGTTAGAAGGAATTTACAAACTCATTTGCAGCTCTTCTCCCAAATAAAATTAAACAAAATTGTTTATAAAATTTTTAAATACAGTATACATAGTTTGAACTATATAAAAGCAGGGGATTTAAGTTTAATAAAAAAAAAATAAAAAATCTCAACACGAGCACGATAGCTCGTATAAAACCAGTGCCTAATAACTTATAGCTCTCAGTCATTACTACTGTGTGATTGTTATTGGCACGAATGGGGGGGACCGACAGTTTACTGCTGCCGAGTCGGAATGGCTAAGCTCAGAGGCACTTATTCAGGACATCCAAAAATGTAGTGAATTGTACTAAAATCACTATTAAACAAAAAATGTTTTTTTTTTCAAGGCTACTGCCTGTTGCGAGGAATTGACAAATTCTCCTAGGGTAACCCTAGGATTTTTTTGTTTAATAGTGATTTTAGTACAATTCACTACATTTTTGGATAAGTTGACGCCTTCTTAATTTTAATTCAACCAAGTGATGAATTAATCTATAGATTAACTTAATTTTGAAAAAAAAATTGCAAGCAAATCAGCCATGAGTATATCCGAAAACGAAGAAAATCGTTTAATCGTAGAAAATAGTTTAACGTTGGCTAACAAGATAATTTCATTGACTCAACGAAAATTCATTGTTAATTGAAGAGATTTAATTTTGTGTTAATGCCCGACTATTTTTTGAGACAGCGAAATCAGCATGGGCATAGTTCTAATGAAAAATTACAAAATAAATGAAAATTGTAGTTAAATTTACGTATACAAATTTTTTTAACTGCGGAATCGAAATAAATCTAAATTGAGAGACAAATTGGGAGAATAATCAAAATTACTATGATAAGACTTTTAGGAACGATACAATTTGAACTCCGACCTGTTGCATTTTTTTATTTTTTTTTTTTGATTATGTGTTCTCCAGTTTTTGTACAAATAATCCGTACTTAAAATCTATTTAGTTTTTTTTTTTTTTTTTTTTTTTTTTTAATTTTGGTGAAGTTAGATCAAGTTAGAAACTAAAAATCTACTCTTTTTTTTTCTTCTTTATTCATATAAGGCGTTTTAATTTTTTAACTCAGAGCAAAGCACTGAGCTGTCAAAAACAAATCTGTGTTTCTTTTTTAGCTCAGACATATCAAAGCGCTCAACTTGTATTTCTTTTTTCAACCAGAGCTAGCTCGGAGCTTGCTCCATTAGCTTAGCTCAGAATAAATTGACCGAGCAAACGGAGCAAATAGATGAGCGCAGCCAACTTCATACAATTTCCACGTGATTTGACAGATATGGCAATTCGGTGTTTCATAATTAAATCTGTGAGGTCGCTGATCATGCTCTGCTCAGAGCTTACTCGGATCGCTCAGGCTCTGCTCCAGTGAAAAAGAAAAACGCCTATAGAGTGTGTTTCTTTATTTATTCCGGATAAGGAACAGAATGGATGGAAAAGACAAAATGTTTATCCAGAATATCCAGAATGGAATGAATAAAGAAACAAAACTAGAACAAAAAGAATGGCAATCCAATTGTTCGGTGAAATGTCAAAACAATTGCAGAAATAAATGATTTTATTTTGGATATTTATGTATTTTCAAAGTCAAAGGTTTAGTAAATGTTACATTAAATGCATAAAATTTATACTCTGGTTCGTTTATTCGCGTTATTATGCTGTTTTTTAATAATTAACACCAATGTGAATCTGCCATAATTGAGTTTAAGAACACAGTATTCTTTTTCTATTCTTTTTATTCCACACTTCACATGGAATACAAAGAATGCATTCCAAATGTTCCGGAATGAATAAAGAAACAACAAAATAGTTTATCCGGAATATTCCGTGGAATAAAGAAACGCAAAACTGGTATTCCGAATATTCTGGACATACCGAAATGAATAAAGAAACACACTCATATTGAATATTATTTACACTTTAAATTTTGTCAACAAGATCCACTGTGATGTGAACATTTTTTAACTCCGCAAGCAAAAATTTTATGGCCTAAGATCTTTAATGGCAACCAGAAGAACATTTTTTGGTACACGAACGTCGAACTTCTCTCGTCTTTTACAGTGCACGCAAGTATTTAGCCAAAAGGCATATTTTACTACGTCTTGCAAACGATAGCCTTTGGCTGACATTTTTAAAGATTATAGTGATTTTTGTGAATTTTAAATTTGCTTTGCTTAGAGTTATTTGATCGTTGAACTCTTATGCGCATATACGTATACAAATTCATAGCGACGACGTACAGGACGAGGTGTTTTTATATACATCTTATTTCAATCTCTATGACTGAAATGGTACTTGAAAGTTGAGGCTAATAAAAACAATTTTGTGGTATTTATTTTATCATCAAAAATAATTAATTTAATTTCAATTTTCTCGCGCACATTCACCTGATGCCGTTTTGGTTAGATTTGTGTGGTAGGTTTGTTTTATTTTTTGGTTGTTTTTCAAATGAAATGTTTGACTTTCATTTCATTTCATTTGACCAAAGGCATTGTAATTAAGATCACTACTTTCTAAAAGTGATTCTGGTCGCAGTTCGTTTAATTTATAATAACGAATCGAAAGGCTGATGAATGTGATGTGTGTGGTAGCTATAAATGTGAAGATTAAATCTTATGATTCACATCTAATTCACAATAGAAATGTATATAATTGATCAAAACAATTGAGTAGTTGATGTTCGAATGTTTAACAAATCTTTGCAATCTTGTCCCAAAGCTGGACATTGGCAAAATGTCTAAACAACATTAAATAGGTAGACTACCTTCACTTAGCATATTAGAGTTTGTTTAAGCGAGCTGTTTTAAAGATTTGTTTTAATGAGCTGTTTAGGCATGAAACTTGTCACTCTAACATCCATATTGTATTTAAAAAAGGCACAAAAAAGAGTACCTAATTGTTTTTTCTAAACCTTTCTAGGTATACATGTATTAGGTACTTTACTTAAACAAGACCCTAACCAAAACCGTAATACTGCCATCCTGACAGACAGTCAGGCAGCCGTTAAAGCAATTGTCTCGCCTTTATCATCTTCTAAATTAGTACGTCAATGCCGGGATGAGCTTTCAAACCTGAATCTTAACCTCAATGTCACTTTGATTTAGGACGAACTGGCCAGGCAAGGATCAGCCCTTCATAGCTCACTTGCGGAAAGAGTCAGCATTCCTCTTGGAGTTATGAAGGGCAGTATTCTCTCAATTTTCCTCACTGAATCAAATCGTAGGTGGTGCAGTCTTACAAACTGCGTCATATCTAGAAAGATTTGGCCCACCTACAATAAAGCCCGAACAAACGACTTGATAGGCAGACCCAGGCGAGACATAGCTAGGGTCGTTGCAACTGTTTCAGGTCACTGGCCATTCGGAGAACATCGCCGCATGTTGGCTGGAAATTTCTCACAATACTCACTGCCGTAGCTGTGGGGACCATCAGCAGGAAAAGGAAACAGTCTTTCATTTCCTCTGCAAATGTGCCGCTTTGGCCAAAACGAGATCACACTCATTGGGAAAAGCGTTTTTCAATTACCTCGACGAACTTTCTGAACTGAAGATCAGAGACCTGATCTCCTTTCTTAACGCAACAAAGTGGCTTAAATAAAACAAAGCCAAGATCGGTCGCGTCTGCACAGTCTTCCAAGTTTTCTTAGTCAATCTCCTGAGATCACGAGCAAGTTGACAATAGTTAACCGTATAGCCTACAAATCGCCGAGTCTGGCAATTTGTCTGGCAAGTTGCACTTAAAAATCGTTTTCTTTACAGGTCACGCGAGTTATGGTATCGAAATGGCGCAATTTAGCGCTAATTGGGTCTCTGAGCTAGGTTTGCTCGGGGCCGCCATTTCTACCTACCTATACCTACCATGTATTAGGTACTTACTTACTTAAGATTGCGCTTCAGTCCGGGGTAGACCAAGGATTCAAAGAACAAGCTTCTTCAAACCATCTCGCCTTCTCAGTTGCGAGCGCCAAGTTGGTTGAGGTCCTCTTGCGTGTTCCCTGTTCCATCTGATCTGAGTTGCGGGATTGGATTCAAAAACTTTGGGGGCCGGAGCTTTGGTATCTGTTTCTGTTCCCTGATAAGTGTGGTGTGGATATTTTATACTTCTAGAAGTAAAATCGAACATGAATTATTGATATGAAGGTTTGAAATAAAATAACAAGAACCTGAGTGTTCTACCAACAAGTTCAAAGGTTCGAGCTGTAGCTTTTTTGCGAAAACTCAACTGTTTGTTAGGCTCGTTTATTAGTGAAATGTTAGTGTTAGTCTAGAAGAGTATTTATTTTAATTGAAAACGAAAAAGAAGAATTACAAAAAAATAGACTGTATTCACCATGAAATCTATGTAAGATGAACTGAACTTAATGGAAATTGCGTATTGACAAGGCCCTCACTAGTCAACTGATGAGTCCAAGTGAGATCGCCGGGACGAAACGCCAAAAATTTTCATGGACTAAAGACCGTTAAAAGCTATTTTGAATCAATGTATTCAATAAAATTCCATAATTTTATTCAATACAGTCCACTAAAACAACAAAAATTTTTTATGGTTTTCATTATTCTTCTACTTCGTACACTAGCCAGACCATAGGAATTCATTTCTAGGTGTCTGAATTTAATCAAATTCGTCTGGAAAAATATAATTTGCAGCATTCATTGCTGCAAAGTATATTTTTATCAGTATCGTAGCCATCGACTAGAATTATGCGTCTTAGAAAGGCACGGCAGCATCTAACTGATAAGCCCAACTGTCGTGCCTGGGCGAAACGCATTGGACTAAATGTCGAAACAAATATTCCATTTAAGTGAACAGAATTTTCTGTCAACTTGGACCTTGAAACTATAATATACATACCATAAATCTTTTCAGAAACCATTCCTCTAAACACATTGCGCTTTTGAAGCTAATTAAATATGTACATTTTATTTTTAATTATTGTATTATTATAATTAAAACTGTATTGAAAACATAAATAAATTCTATTAACAATAATTAAATTAATATAGCGCTAGCTACCAGGACTTTTCGCTATTATTTTTAATTTAAATCTTAAATATTCATATATGGGGTGATCGATGAATCTATTATTGTTGGATTACTTAAATTTTGTTCCGATTAATTAAATTATTCTACTCGATGATGGTTTCAATAAATTATAAATGCTAATGTTACCTCGTCCTTATATTCATAAAAAACTTTTTTTCTGAAACTTTTTATTTATTAAATCGATTTGCTGACAGAAGTAGCCTCCCTCAACTATTCATATCTAGACGGACCTAGAGTAAGAGTCATCTAGCTGTCCTTCGAATGTAGAACTACAATAGCAGAGTATGATATAAGATATCATTAAATTTTGATCTTGAATTTTATTAAATCCGCAGAAATCGCTGAGTTTGAATTGCTGAACCATGTTTGTGCAACTGTGTTTGTGCAACTGGCCCTTAGTCGTCCTTGTTTATATATTCATAAATTTATTTCCACATTCCAAAACTTGAGGTCATCAGAATTATGCAATTAAAAAAAAAAAAAACAATTATAACCGAAATTCCGTTGAAATGAAAACGATTTAACTGATCAAAATAAGAAAAACTTAAAGGCTGTGGGATCTTAGTACCTCATGTATGGGATATTCCCTAAAAATGTATACCATTAAAAGGTCAGAAAAAATCAACTATTTTCAGAAATTGGTCAGGGTTTGAAAATTTTGTAATTCGTGGTTAAAAGTTTTTCAAGGTCATAAGCTATTTTTAGCACCTCATTTGTTGATTATTTAAAAAATACAAGGTTTTATAATTCTCATTATACGTCAGCTAGTAGTTTTAATAATTTTCCACTTTCTCAATAACTAAGATGCATCCTCATGGTTCTTAGCGTTGGACTAAAAGTTAAGTTAATAACAGTACTGAATATAAAAAGACAAATTATAATTAGTAGTACATTTTTAAGAAAAATACAAAGTCTTGAGGTTGAGTTACTATAATTGGTCCAAATTGTCGCATCGAAAATTTTGACATATGTACATGTATCTATGTTTTTAGAGAGAATGTCTGTGTAGTGTGTGTACGTAAGGTTCGTACGTTCGTGAACTTTTGTTCGTCGACCATATCTCGAGAACTAGTAAAGATATCGAGTTCAAATAAATTTTATTTTGCAGATAACATCATAAAGTTCAAAAAAAATTAAAAAAAAAAAATTCAATTAGCAAATTTTTGTATGACATTGATGTACCTAATTTTTGTCTATATAATAATAATTGATAAATTCAGATTTTGTAAAAAAATTGCCAATTTTTTTTTTACAGAAAACAAAAAAAAAAAAAAAACTACCGAAAATTACTAAAAATTGTTGGAAAATATTTTCCGGTTCGAATATCTCGAGAAGAAACGATTCTTCAAATTAACATTGAATATCAACTTTCCAATGTGAAGTTAATACCCAGCCCCTTTTTTTCTATTAGTCTTAAATCAATGTTTTATAGAATCACCCCACCCGCATAAACGGGGAACAATAAGACCTTCTTACCCAAAAGTTTTTTTTTCAATAAAATATATTGGTAAACAAAAAGTTATATCCCTTTAATGACATTTTTTTTTTTGGGCTCTAAAATGCAACGTTTCGCCAAAATTACTATATCAATTTTTTAACAACTAAAACGCACTAAATTCATATCGATAAAAATCGATTGTATAACATAAAATTTCACTATTGATCGATTCGAACGAAATTGAAATGAATAGAACCTTCGTCTTTTAATAATTTTATTAGATTTACCATCCTTCTGTATTTTACATTTAATAATATTCAAAGTGTTCGTATGTAAGTAAGTAAGTAAATAAGTAAGTATTCATTTATTGGTATCTTAGTACATCATTTACAAAGATTTATAATGAATTTAAAGCCATGGCTTTGCCGTCAGCTCAATGTTCGTATGTACATGTTTCTCTAAGAAAAATAAAGCCAAAACATAATTAAATTTCAGCTTAAAACTAGACATTGTATGTGCGTAAAGTTTCATCACTGAGAATGCACAACCTGTTATAAAGTGTTGCATCTTGACTTCCTCAATGACAATTATTCAAATAAACAAAAAACTGTTAAGCGTTAGTATTTATGTTAAGCAAACAAACCAAACTTTCCCAAATGCAAGAATTACAAGCTCAGATCGATAATTTAATTATGCAAATTATCACATTTAATGTCTAGCCTTTGGTTTTCCTAAAATGTTTCGACTATTTCTTCGTTCGCACGCACTGTTGAAATAAAACTAACATAAATATTGCTTATGTAATCATGAAACTCTCCAATTTCTTAGCGTATATACATAGGTACAATACATTCCAATAAATTTGTTAACTTATAATTACCACATTGATCTTACATGCTCTAATGGCTTTCAAACTCAAAGCGACCTAACTTAATTGAAGCATCATTTGTGACACACATTAATTATATCAATTGGATTGTAATTAAAAAACATCTTCGTCATTCGATACGGTTTGTCGCTTTCAATTTTATAATTATAAGTTGGTAGTCTATGCGTACCAACATTGTATCTTGACTTCGCGGTCATCATCAACTTCAGTCGTCATCAGAAATCTTCTCTTTTGCCTGAAGATACAAGATTGGATTATGTCATGGGAAGCAATTCAGATGATACTCTCCATGGTCAATTATTTCCCGTGGCCGCCATTGTTAATATATAAACAATTGCAAATAACATCAAGACCTTAAATTTAAAAAAAATTATGAACAAATGGATATCAGAAAGAAAACTTATGATGCGAGCTTGGTCAACAGACAAAAGTGAACAAATCATGTTACAAATTATTTCATTAAAATATATGACAGCTGACAGTTTGAGAAGTATAACTTGTGTTATGCAAGTTTTGAATGTTTATAGAAAAAGTTTGAAACCTAAAATGTATTAAGATTCATTATAAGTTGCTAAGTGATTAGCGACGAGTTGTTGGTGCAATACAAAAATTTTGTCGAAATTGATTAAGCCATATTAAGGCTGATTTCTAATTTTTCTAATTCTAATTTTTCTGTCAACGCGAAAGTTCACACATAGCAATTTATGCAAAATGTTTACAATGACGCGTTGGGCAGTAATGTTACGATTTGGCACCTATTAGCATGTACACAAACCAACGTAACAAAAACTACCTCAACGTTGAAGTTGAAAACATCCAACTTCAGATAACGTTTTGGCAACTCAACTCATATCAAATTCCTTTCAACAAAAAAATCGATTTTTTTAGAAGAAAAAGAAAAAAGAAAAAGAAAGAGAAAGAGAAAGAAAAAAAATCAAATTGTTTGTTGAAAGGAATTCGACAATACAGTTCTGTAGGTTCATTTTGATTTTCAGAATGACACTTCAATTGTTTTTAATCAGCTAATTCTCTTCAAGTCGTCTGTCATGTCGACGCGTTCGTAAAGCTTGTAAACGTAACGTAGCGTTTCTAACGTGAACGCGCCACTGGAAATTAGCCTTTAGGCCCATCGCCCTCTTGGCAACTTTTAGTTGCGCAACTTTTTGTCGCCCAACTAAAAGTTGCTCGGAGTTGCTTGCCATCGCTCACTAGGCAATTTCCGAGCAACTTTTGGGTTCAGTATTTTTAATTAAAATGTTATATTGATTTTGTATTTTTGGAACACTGACGATACAAAATTCGTTCAGTGTGGAAATAAAACTTGTTTTTCGGGTTAAATGCCTCTCATTTGGCAAAAATTCCCAAAAGTTGCTTGAAGTTGCTCGGAAATTGCCTAGTGGGCGAGGGTAAGCAACAAAAAGTTGCCGGGAAAAAAGTTCCGCGAGCAACTCCGAGCAATAAAAAGTTGCCTAGTGGGCGCTCTCCCATATAAGCTAATGTAATTGGATTGGGAGCAACAAAAAGTTGCTGGGGCAAGCAACAAAAAGTTGCCTAGTGGGCGATGGGCCTTAGAATATATAGAGTCAATAACTAGAACGACCCTTGGAAAAATGTACAAGATTTTCAATGCATTTTTTTGTAATATTTCTGCGGTTTACAAGGGAAATAAAATGTTTTCAGGCATTTTTTTGAAATAAGTTTCTCGTGAACACAGTTTTCAAACAAAAGCAAGTTTTACGAAGCCATACATAAATGTACGTTATACCAACATTGAAAGGAACACTACGCTACAATTTGAATACTAATTTCGAATTAGCTAAAACATCAAACTACTACAATTATATACTTAAGAGACAAATCCATGTCAAATGTATAATGAAAGGTTGTTCAATTGAATATTTAGAAATATTATTTCCCAAGCATATTAACATTATTTGATTTACAGAATTCACTGAACACTTTTCCTATACTCTATGCATTCACTTGCAAATTTGACCCGATTTAGACCTGAGCTTGAAGAAGACAATGCTCTTCTTGTTTCGGAATCGTCAAAGCAAAACAGTACCCACCTATAATTTGCTGTGGTATGGGTAATGAAGCCTGCCATAATGCTCTTGGCTTTAGAGCGATGATGGTTAATGTGCAGCAATGGTGCACCTTCATCAGATTATACTTCTTCGCTATATACAGACAGTACTAATGTAAGTAGGTTGATAGAAAAAAAAAGATACTTAAGATAGATAGATACTCTATAGACTATACGAAATGCCATTATTTTGTTTTATTTCTTTGCCCACAGAGATTTTGTAATAGTTCATTAAAAAAAATGTATATTTACAGCTTTAACAGTTAAGTGTAAAATGCAATAAAGAATTAATTAAAAATGGATTTTTTTTTTCTTTTTTCTTACAGAACAAGGACGTTGGTCTTGAAAGGTTTTTTAATTAATACCACATCTATTAGTTAACATGTAAGTTGATTTTATTACTTTAAATAAAATGAGTAGGTATTTGTTTTTTTTTTTTTTTTTAATTCTATTTTCATAAAAACTGCCTTGAATTTAATTAGTTAGGTATCTACTTTAAACTCTACTTCAAATACAAATATTTACTTAAGCTAACAAATACAATTTAGCACAATGATTTTATTTGTTTTGCCAGTAAATCAACTAGAGATTCAAAGTTTAATTTATAAAGTGTAAAATTCAAATAAAAATCGCCAGCAACTCACGATATATACATTATTTATACAAGGTTTTTTATGTACAGAAAAACTTGAGCAACTATATTTCTTTAATTCAAATCCTATTTCTTATTCAGAAATTTTCTTAAAATTTCTTTAAAATTTGAAAATATAATGGTATGCCAATTTTTAGTATGCATGTAATAATTAGAGCAAACGAAATAGTGCACCTGATTTGTCTTCAAGTTTTTCAGAAAATTGAAAATAACAATATCTACCTTACTACTTTCTTAGTGGAAATAGGATTTTTGGAGCAACAAAATAAGGAATTGAAGTTAAATTTAGAGAAAGCTCGCTTTTGTTATTTTCAATTTTCTCAAAAACTAGAAAGCACATTGACATCTGGTTTTTATTATTTGACTAAAAATTGGTAGGAGTCTAAAATATTAAAAACAAAAAATACTACTTAGGGCCACTTGCATAAAACGAACGGATAAATACATAAAACTGAGGATAACTATCCCAGTTTAAGGGCCACTTGCACAAAATAAACGGATAAATATGCAAAACTGATGATAACTATCCAAGTTTAGATAAATAAATAAACTATTCTCGTTTTTTGATTGCACGAACAGAAAATGCTTAACAACCGGATAAAAATATTTTTTTCATAATCACCAACACAACAAACACAAAACACATTGAAAAATAAACAAACTCTAACGCTTTGACTTACTTTCTCATAAGAAATTCTAAAATTTGACGTCGGAGCTATTCAGAGTTTAAATATTTATCCAGAGGGGAGAAGATAACTTTTTAAACTTAAGATAGAGAAAACATATTTTACTACAACACGATTCAGTCAGATAGCTTAAATTATTTATAAATCTTCTGTGCAAGTGGCCCCTAATAAGGTAAACATTTTAACAAAATCAGTTTGAACACAATTTTTTTCAAAATTTTGAGTTTGAAAATTAATTTTTCGAAAACTATTCACTGATGTCGAATTCATTTCAACCACTTTAAATTGATTCTTTGTTTTTGGTTGTAAGGAATTTGTTAAAAATTCAATTGCGTGTGTGCCATATTTGACAGCAGTTTTGAGCAAAAAGTTTAACAACAGTGCATTCATTTTTTCGTGTTGTTTTTTTTACAATTATATACAAATATGTTTCAGAGATTAATTGCAAAAAACGAAAATAGCTGTGCGTTATTTTATTGTTCATACATACATAAGTAGAAAAACAAATTCTATCATAAATAACTTTAAGGAACGCACCTGCAAGCAAGGATGAATAGATTTTTTACACTTGGAATAAAATTTTATTAATTTTAATGATTATTATAAATTATCCACAATTATTTGATGAACTAAAAACATTTTCCTTTAAATCTATTTAAAGAAACGACAAACACTTTTGAATATAACACTGCGGCAAAAAAAAACTATCAACTCCTGAGAAATGTCAAATCTTCCTGTAACTTTTGCTAAGAACGAAAGATTTTATTTATCCAGAAAAATCAATTTTCCTTCTAATGTTGAATTCTTTTTAACAAAAAAATCGATTTGTTTAAAAGAAAAAATCGATTTTTCTGGACAAATTCCTTGCATTGAAAGAAAAAAAATGGATTCTGTTTAGAAAAAAAAATCAATTTTTTTTTGGTAAAATGAATTCGACATGAGCAATTTGATTTTTTTTTCTAAACAAAATCGATTTTTTGGTTGAAAGGAATTCAACATTTCAAATTGATTTGAAATGAAAATCACAGAATGGATTTCGAGACTAACCCCACAAAATTATAAATCATTAAATTATAATTATATTTTTCGTTGCGATGGAAAAAGAACCAAAAAAAAGAGATTATCTTAAAAAATTATAACAATGTTTTAAGATTAAACTGGAAATGAAAAAATTTACTCGGAATGTATGAAGATAAAAAATGACGACTAATTGTCAACAGTGATTCTGATTTTGGGTCAAAACTTTTTATTATAAACTAACAACACAATGCGTATGGAATTATTAAAATATAACATACTCTTAAAATTAATTGGATTAATTATATTTGTTTTTGTTTTCACATAAGAGCTTTTATGCGCACCTTTTGCAGAGGAAAAAATAAATCTAAAGAAAAATGAATGATTGCGCCGCTACATTTTGCGAGTAATTTATCATTCTGAACAAAAACATTGCAAAAATTCACATGAAAGTTGTTGCGAACGAAAAAAAAAAAAAAAAAAACAATAAAAATAAAATAAATTCTCAAGCCTTTGGCTTTGCGAACGGAACGCCTTCTTACAAGTGTGAAGACGCAGAAGTCTATATGTCTGTGTATATTATTATCTGTATATACTTAAAATTCAAGCTCAGTCACCGTTAGTGGAACAAACCATCCAACAAAAAGAACTTATCACTTTCGTTATCGTGATTGAAGTTGACTTGGCGCAGAGGTTACATGTATGTATGTATGTATGTATGTCGTATTGAACTTAACATATAGGCGAATTTCGTATTCGGAAATTGTTTTCTATTTTCCCGTTGAACACGACTCAAATTGAATAAAAGCAGGGATTGGGAACTGCATTTGGTGGGTTTCTCTGGTTTCACATAGTAGGTATATAGCATAGCGATTGAAAAGAAAACTAAATTAAAATGCACGGAAGCACCTACATAGCCATCAAGCCATTCGTCTACACATATTATGGTGGATTTAATTTTAATGGTGTACGCACTCAATGTGTTTTTAATTTAACATTGGTAAATGAGTGTACAGATGGACGGACGAAAACTAGGTTAAGAATAAGATTCCTTTAAACAGACATGAGGTGGGTGATTTAGTTAGAATACGGTTCTACTTCTATATCGGGCATAATTGAACAATGGCGTGGCGTATACAGGGGGTCAACGGGTCATGACAAAAATTACCAATCGTGATTGATTCGGACTTATTTTATCGTCATAGGGTGTCCCGTAGTGAATGATAAAAACTGAAACTGATGATAGGCAAACTTTTCATGACTTTTCAGAATATACATACCTACTTGTTCATACCAAATCATAACAGTTTTCGATTAACAAATGTTTTCATTTTTTAATTTTTATTTTTGTTTTTTTAATTTCTGCACTTAAATGTTGGTTTATAGTCAGACAAATTTTTTTATTCAAATATTTTTGGTTTCCTGCAACATTTTTCTAAAAGAACAACCTGAAAAAAATTACTATTCAACACCAACTTTGAACATGTGCTTCTAGCTTCTTTAGGTATAAAATTTACTTTAGGCCGTGTCGTGTGTGAATTGAATTAAAACCGCGTAAAATTGTATTCGAAGATTAATTTTTGACACTAGTGAAGTGAATCTGTACGTAGAAACGTCAAAAATTTAATATCGGATAAAAATTAATCGAAATTTTAAACGAATTCGCAGACAGCCTTCGAACTAAACTTTACATACATATTAATTGCATTTCATTAATAGGATATGGGTTGAAAACTTCTATATTCCTAACTCTTGAAACTTTTCTTGTTTTTTCTTCTAATTTTTGGCTTTTTTATTTTAATTCTTTATTTTACCACACCACAAAATATAATTTGCTCAATTTTACCATTTATACACACAATGTTTTGAGGATTGTGACCATACAATGAAGAAATGTTTTCATTACACACCAAGAGCTAGCAACGTTCGTAGCAAAAAAAAATTTCCAGCCTTTCACTCTGGTTCGATTGATTAGGTTTTGACTTTTAGTTTTGATTTGATGTTAAAAAAAGGTTTCACCAGGTTAAATTTGATATCTGTTCTAATCAACATTGAAAATGTACAATTTTTACTTATAATTTAACGATAGATCATGATGGTGGAAGTAGTTTAAGGAATCTTTTCTAAGCCGATAAACTTGTTTAGATATTTTCGGCTCCTATAATCCAAGGTCAACTATGATAGTCGAATATTCTACCATAACTATAATAACACTACTCTTAATTTGTTTGTAATGATTCTATAAATCATCGTTGGATATCTACAACAATTCCAATAATAAAACTTCATTAATGGTGTTAAAGTTTTTCAAAAAATAAACCTTTTATTTCATTTGTATTCCCAACCAATTTTAAAGAAAATAAGTAAGTAAAACTTAAGCAAAGCAGAAGAAAAATTACAAACCCATGTTTTTTTCATTTTTTTTTTCTTTTTTCAAAACAAAAAAAAAATCAGAGGAGCCGTTTTGAATATTCAAACTTTCTACTCAATTGTCCTTGAATTAAAAATACGAATTTGTAATACCTACATTATCAGAATCGAGAAGCACGATAAGAATATAAGTTGGGCATATTTTTGCATTTTATTCAATATGAAATATGTCTTCTGAACGTATGGACACTGGGGCGTATGTGGAACAAAAAATAAATTATAAAAGTTGTTCCCTAATTCGTGCAGGATATTTTGGTGGACGATTTCTAGCATCATTCTAAGAAAAAAAAAACTATGGGGCAAAAGTTCCATCTCCCCTCCTACTGAGGCAGGGGGAGGGGGCACAATTTCTAAAAAATTAACTTAAAATAGAAATAAATTATTAAAAATCAACGAAAGCACAAATAATGATGTGCTATAGCTTTTTTAAAAAGCTAATACAAACATACTCCATTATTTAACGTTTTTTTAGTTATTTAAGTGAATAGTTGTTAAGATATTAAATTCCAAATTCAAAATTTTTAAAAGAAAAATTGTGAATTTTTTTTTTCAAAATTTTGGAAAATTAACTTCCACTGTTATTTCTATTTTCTAAAATTTTTATTTTATAAATTCTAATTCAGATACTGAAAACCAGATAAAGAAATCTACTTTTTTAAAAAAATTAAAAAAAAAAAAACGAAAGCTACTTTTTCACAAAAACTAAGAAAACATTTTACATCTGGTTTTCAGTATTTGACTAAGAATCAATAAAGCATTAAATATTAGAAAAAACAGTGCCATTCCATTTAATTACACAAAATTTTGAAAAATAAAATCAACTTGAATAAAAAATCACAATTTTTTTTCAAAAATGTTGATTATTTATTTATTTATTTAATTCTTTATTCACTTAAACAACTTAAAATAAAAAGCAAATAATTGAATAAAATATTTGCTTTAAAAAAAAGCTTTAGCAATTAAGTGTATGTTCTTCTTTTGATTTTTTATAATTTTTTCCATTTTTGTGCATAAATCTATTCTAGACCTTGAGAAAATTTTTCGTAATCTCTAAAATGCTAATTAAGTAAAGCTATTTGGCTGCTAATAACAATAAGCTAAAAACCACTTGACCTCACTTATCGAAGAAAAAAAAAAAAAAACAAATTTGCTTTCAATATACCTCCCTACTTTAAAACATTCTGCCAAAACACTACATGATGTTGATGCAACTGGTGGTTTACTTTGTGTGTTGATAGGTTAGGTAATTGCTGCAATTTTATTTAAAATAAGGTTGTGAGTTGTAATGAGCCAATATTTAACGCCCAAACATGGAGGTGGTAAACAAGCCTTGCTGCAAAGAAATTCCTCAACATTGCAAGCAAACAAAATAACTGAAAATATAAAGTAGACTTCGTTCGTTTAACTGAAAAGGCAATGTTTAAGAATTAATTTTAACTTAGGGAATCAGTTATTTCTCTTGAGCGATGTTTTGATAGCTGAAAAATGTTCACTTAACCTGATTTTAATACAATTGTATAGATGTAGCAGAAAGTTGAAGCTCCTTGATACAACACATCATATATCTTTTGGTACATCTTTCAATAAGATCTTACTTTTTCATCAAACTTTCTATAACATGCCTCACGTTGAACCTTGTTAGTTTATTTAAATTTTGATGTTAAATTGTTACACCAATATTAGAAGTAAAATCGTGCAGATTTATTCGTGTGATGGCAACAATTTTAGTTTCGTAAATTAAATTATAAAAAAAAATAACAAAAAAAAAAACAAGCAAATACCCATCGAGACTGTCTGCCCTTGGCCGCATGTAGGTTTAAAATCTGTGTACACGAATTGAATTCAAATAACAATGGGAGGAATGCCATTTAATGACAACATTTCATGTTTAAAAAGGTGATTAACTGGGAATTCATGTTGTCGATAAAGACACTCCTCATTTACCCACCTGTCAGTGAAATATGTTGCAATTTTTTTGGTTATACTTCAAGAAATACTGCACTTGCTGATGGAGAGCCAACAAAAAAAATATCATTTAGGCGCACATATATTGAGTGCATTCGGATGAAGCCAAGTTAAGACAAACCTTTGCCAAACGTACCTACATCTACCTTTTTAAGTTAGCAAGTAATATTTGGTTTCTTTAAGTGTAGGTACATAGGCATTATTATCGATACTATCAAACCGGGTGCATTATCTATAATTATACACGCATGCAAATAAACCTTTAAGTTTGTCTATGAAAAATTACCTTCTCCTCATTTGCATTATAAATTAAAAGTTAATACTAAATAACTTAAGCTTGCAAACATTATCTGTGTCTATTTGTTGTTTTGAAATATTTCCGTGTTTTTTTTTTTTTTACAAAATTGAATGTCAACATTTATTCGTGATTTTCTTTGATAATGAGTTAGACGCTCTAGAAATTACCCACAAAAATTAAGATCTTTGGTTGCAAGAGTACCTGTATGACCTTTATTTTGGAATCAAAACTTGTAGTTTTTGTTTTATATTTTGCTGCATTTTAATAGCCCATACTAATTTAGGTGTTCAAGTACATGCCATATGTGATTATATCCTTAGAACTTAGTTTCTGTTGAATGTTAGACTGATCTCAACGAAACATGGAACTGTAAAACACTTCTTTTTTTATTAACTTCGCATTGGAATTTATTTAAATTAGTGCAATTTGTCAAAACGAAAATTTCTGTAATCCTTCATTTTTAGTAACATGTGTGTGTAGTAGTGTGTGTACGCACGTTCGTATACGTTAGTAAATTCGTGAGTTTTTTTTTCGTCGATCATATCTCCAGATATCGGCTTCAAATAAATTTTATTTTACAGAAAATAGCGTCATGACGTTCAGAAAGGGTTATAAAAAAAAAATTAATTAACGGGTTTTTATCACACTAATTTCAAAAAAAAATAGTTGAATTTTTAACGTCTCAAATACATATTTCGGAAACAAATAATGCTATCGACTTAAAAATTGATAAGATGGTAAAAAAAATCAACTGTAAGTTTTTTTTTTAATACCTATGTACAAAAATTATTAAAAATTATTAAGAAAATGTACACAATGTAAATTCGTAGTTTGTAAAAAAAATAAATTAATTTTTTTTTTAAGGAAATATACTAAAAACTCTTAAAAATTGTTTTTCGGCTGAAATAACTCGTGAAAAAAACAATAAAAATTACTTTAAGATAACTTTGTCCTGCACCTAATGTTATAGTTCAAAACAACTGATAGAGTTTGAAAAAAAAATTCAATTGACAGTTTTTTTTTTCTAAGCAAAAAAAAAATAGTAGTAGCATACGTGGCGTAATGGTTAGTGCGTTGGACTATCATGCCAGAGGTCTGGGTTCAATACCAGCCGCTTCCGCTTTAAGTTTTTTTCCTCTTGCGAGCAAGTGACAAATAATCCAAGAGTATCTTCTGTTATAGAAAAATGCCGCTCACCAGCCTTTCGGATTCGGCAATAAACTGTAGGTCCCCTCCATTCCTGCAGACACGCACACATGAATGGCTGAGAGTTGTAAATCACTAGGCCCTGATTCTTCATGAGCCGTTGTGCCATCAAATTTATTTATTTATTTTTAAGCATAAGAGAAATGCAAAAACTGTTAAAAAAATATGTTGAAAAATATATTTCTTCTCTCATATATTTAGACCAAACCTGCTTAAACTTTGGTCTTTACTTGATTGCAATTGCAAACCTGATAAAGTTTTCGAAGATTTCAAACTGGCGATTTTCTTATAAAAAAAATAATATCGAGCCTCCCATTTCAAATGGGCATCAATGGGAAGCCTCTTATTTTTGTATAAAATTGCACGAGCTCAAGAACTTAAGTACTTCCAATGGGTGTGTTCCGAGATTAACATAATGAAGTTCTTACAGTTTTTGCTAAATAAGTCAAAATATTGTTCGCCCAGTTCATCGAAAAAGCATCGTCCATGGACTGCTTTTCTAATTTGACTTCTTCATTAATTTTTTTTTATAATTCACGCCCACTAAAGAGGTTATATAAATTCACTAAACATGAAAGAGTTAAAGAAATGTTTACACTTTTGCACTTTAATGATACCAGTTGCACTAAGTAGTGTATACCTTTTATACAAAGAAAGTACGCGAGTCCAAGTGTGCGTTTTATTGAATTCCAAAGATACATCATTACTATACAAAATCTCATATTTTATATGCATGTTTACTTACATATGTATATGTATACTATTAATATTATGTACGCAACATACATAAATATTATGTACTCACAAAGTTTTTGACCTTATAACAAAAATTTAATTACAATAATTGATATCACCATCTATCAGCAACAACTTAGCCTCTCGAGTATTTGAAATATTAACTTCATTTGCTTGAGATGATCAATCATATTGGTCAGGCAAGACAGCACCCTAAAATAAAAACAAATTTAAAATAACACAATTTGGCCTTGGACCTTTAAGAGCTTTAAAGTAGGTATGTTACAAATTAGAGATGAAAATAAATTATCAAAATTCCAAATCAAAACAAATTTAAAGTAATAATTTCCGTTATGGCCAAATAAAAATATAACAACAAAAACTAAAACACGCTTTAAGGCTAGCTTTCAACAATATTCATAATTTATTGAGGTTACGTATATCGAATGAAAACCAAAAGTGAAAACCACTTCAACCTCACAATCACAGCACAGCCAGTGCCATGAGGCACAAAGCACATACACACACCATCAGGCACTGAATTTAAGTTAAGAAACATAAGAGTCTTGTTGCAACTGTTTGTTACCACCTATAACATAAAGCATAAAACGTAGGCATCACGTCCTTCATGAAAATTCGCGCTTGCTGCACCTTGATGGCCTTTTACGATCATCAGTCAGCGGACTTGAGTTGGTTTTATATGCTCTGTCTGTATCCCTTCACTCCAACGCCATTAACCAGTGCAGTATGTAGGTATAGGCAGGCAGGTACTTGTTATAGGTATTTTATTTCTGCAAGGAGTATTGGACATTTTTACACTCAGGAATTCCATCCGTCATCGACAGGGTTGCCACCAAAAACAAATGTTGCATTTGTACTAAAAATGTGTTCGTAAAAGGAAATGAAGTACGGAACGGACGGTCGATAAAAATGAATTTTGTTAAATATTTAAAAAATATATGAATTACTGTTTTCATTTAAAATAAATTGCACGACAGGGTCGCACAAACTTGCTCTTGTAGTAAAAGTTTCTTCAAATTTTAAAGATTAAATATACATACATATATTAATTTAATAAATTGAAGAATAGAAATTTGAATATGGAAAAAAAAAACGTGCTCCATACGATCTTTAAATTGATAAAACAAGTACTTAAAATGTTTTAATCTCAGAATGGAAAACTCCATCTCAATTCTTGAAAAATGTGAATTTATGCAGAAAAAAATTAAAAATCGTTGGAGCGGTTTTCTTGAAAAATAATTGTCTTGAAATTTGGTAATCCATTTTTAACAACTAAAACCATAATTTCAAAAAAAAATCATCAACCAGTTTCCAAAAAAATGATTTCTCAAAAACAATGTTTGAACTTTTTTTTTTAAATCTAAAAAAAAATATTTTTTGAAAATTACTGTAAGAAGATTCACACTTGATAGAACCTTCAGAATAAAAATTTTGATCAAAATCAATTGAGCGGTTAACGAGAAAACCGAAAAAAAAAACGGTTTTATGGCATGCACTGTTAATAACGGTTTTTGATAATTCTTTTTTCAACCAAAATGTAGACTATACCAACACAAACAAAAAATCGTTAGAGCCGTTTTTGAGATAAACAAATTTTTTCAAAACGGTTGTATGGCAAGTACGCGTTATTTTTGAGCTAAAAAATCTCTATTTCCCCACTATAGGGAATCACCCAAAAATTCTACACTGTGGCTCCATTGGCAATATTTGAGGCAATGTCTATTTCAATGGCGATGGCAATTTATTGCTTGGGTGAGGCATTTCATAGACCGGCAATTTTAGCTGTCGAAAAATTCACGTACAGAAATGGCAATAATATAAAATTTTAATTCATTAATTTGTTGTCACTCCTATTCATATTTTCACTTTTTATTTCAAAATAAAGGAGAAATTATTCGAAACCGTGAATAAACCATTTTGTAAAAGACGAAACGTCAAAATATATTGCTTCGTTGATGGAAATCAATAATTGACTTTCATCTTTCGGGCAATATTGACATTGCTATTGCCAAAGCGTCTCTATTGGCAGTATTCAAGGCAATGGCAATAATGAAAGCAATTTATTGCCTCCGAAATTGCTAATGGAGCCACTGGGTTATGCTCCAAGTTTTTAGAAAATCGCTTCATTGGTTTAGGCTCAAGCCATGGACAGATATACAGACAGACAGGCGGAATTGTGGGACTCACTTTTTTCGGTTTCTCTATAATGTCAAGTTTGATTATTATATCGAGTTCAATTTTTTGCACGAATCCTAAAATTGCCCTAAAAATCCATTATTCTTTTTTGTCATTTATTTGTTAACTCTAATAATTTTTAAAAGCAGTAAAGTAAAGGCCGCAAAATTTAAATAAAATGGATTTTGGAGTGGAAAAAATTTGATTTTTCAAATTCTCGAATACAATTACCTTTTTATAGGTATAATAAATGTCAATGCAGAAATTGTCGAAATATTGTAACAATTTTTTCGTTAGAACAAAATATTTTAAGAAAAATATACACAAACTTGTTTAGGTAATACATAACACTACGGTGATGTAGAAAAAATAAATTAAAAATAAAAAACTGATATTTTTTAAAACTTGTTTCCTCCAAAAGGAATATGATTCTAAAACTATTTTTTTTTATTTAAAAGCTATGGTTGGGAAAAAAAAATATGAAAATATCTCAATTTTTTGTTTTCAATTTGAAATGCATTTGTGCGTTAAAGTACCTTTTTTATTAAGTTCAAATGGTTACCCTGGTCGCCATTGTAAGCCACTGATAGTCGTATCTTGTGAAAGTTAAAATTAAAAATAAATGAACTTTAAATCTATAAAATGATAAAAGGTTAATTTATTTTATAAAAAAATCAAATAATAAAATTATGAAAAAAGTGCTTCCATGGAACAGATTTTAAAAATGCGACTGATTTGTGTGACTATTCACCTTTCGTTAGAAGAATGGATCTTGCATCTTTCTTGTCCTATGATTTAAAATGGATTTGTACATTCATCAAATAGAAAATAAAATTGAAAGATGTATGCAATCGATTTTGACTGCTCGGATTTTAACGAGATATTTGTTTTAGAGATTTTTATTTTATTAACAAAAATTGTTTATTTCATTATCCTTATTGGCCAGTTTATATTTCAGAGATCTCAGAGGAATCTGTATTCTCAGAAATATAAACACTATTCCTCACAAAAATTCCTCAGTTTTCCTGTCAAAAATCTGAGGAAGGTTTTTTTGGATTCGTTACTCAATTATTTTTCGTCGCAATAATCAAATAAGAAAGAAAGGAAAAGAAATTTTTTTTGAGGAATCTTGTTTATATTCAATGCTCCTGCTTTTTTAAAGTGACGGAGGAAAATTACTGAGCGCTCTGAAATAAAAACTGACCAAACTACATTCGTCATGTTTGAAATGTCCAAATGTCAATGTCTTTATTTTGTTAAAACTATAAAACTTTTCTATTTATTTTTGGAAGCAAATACTGGAAATGGGTGATAAGATAAATAAATTTGGTGGCACAACGGCATGAATAACATGAAGAACCAGGGCCTAGTGACTTACAACTCTCAACCATTCCTGTGTGCGTGTCTGCAGAAATGCGACGAAGCAATACCAAATTCTAATTACCAATTTTCTATCGATTATACATACATACGTGTTAAATTGTCAAAATGTCTTCGTTTTAGAATCAAAGTAATAACTTATTTATAAGGAATTCGAAGAATGAATTACAGGGTCACTACTCACTATAACATTGTTCCTTTATGTTTTTGTGTGTAAGTACATATTTGCTTTAAATTGAATCATATACTCTTCTGTGTGTTTGTTCCTTTAACTATTTTTTGAATGCCATATGAATTTTGTTTTTGCCCCATTCATATGTAGAATCTAAGGAGATGGATTAAAAACCTCCATCATACGTTAATTTTGCTGAAAACTTGAAAATTTTTGACTAGGTTGTAGAGATTTTCACAAAAAAATGATGTTTTTGAAACGTCAAAATCAGAATGAGAAAAGGCATAGACAATTTCTTGAAAGCCCAATTGAAAATGGGATTTCTACATTCCAGACACCCTGACCTTTTAACCTTTAAATAACCTAAAAAAATTAAGATTTAGAATCTACAGTTGACAAGCTTTCTGCTGGTATAATTTTCGTATAAGGTTTCATTCAGAAAACGCGTTAGAAGTGTTCCACAAATTTCATGTTTGCCTTTTAATTATATGACGATTATGATAAGAAAATATCATTTATATAATTGTAGGTATGCATATTTAAGAAATATTTACATTTTATCGGTACAAAAATCGTCATAAAAAAGTAACCCTTTATTATACCTATACAATTCTAAATGCATATTAAATACATATCAATAAACTGCTGAAAGTTATACGACTTCGAGAATCTAGTTTCTTGTGTATTCCATTTTTCCCGTAGTAAAGGCCGTGACTCTACTATACAAAAAAAAATACATAATACCAATTAAATAAATTGGAATGCATTCTTATTGATAGAAATTTATTAGAGAAAGTGAAAACGAATTTTAAAAATATATACAACGAGAATGACAACGAAAAGAATGCATTAAATGTTTGGTGCCATTAAAGTTCTTTTGTAGTTTTAAATTAATGAAATTTATCAATTCTTTATAAACTAATTTGGATTTTAATAGACAAATCTTTTTCAAATATAGACAATAACAAATATTTAGGCTTTGATTAGATATTAAAATTAATTTAGCAATTGGTTCCTGAATATATATGTGCAAGGCATTAAAATCGCAAAGATTACAAATCGCACTTACTTGCAGACCAAAGACATAAAAGATACTCTAAGAGAAATTTGATACTAAGCAAAGCGGTAATAGTAGTAGCAAAATAAAAAGGTGCGCTGACTGGGTCGCACATACTTGTTATTATATGATTGATTTATACCTGCTATTAATTGATTTGTTATATTTAAATAATAAAATGGTAGAAAAAAAAATACTTTTTCCAATTCCAAAATTAAAACTATAAGACACATTTAATCTGACAATTAATTTGGTGAAACATTATTTTTAATATATGTATTCGCATAAAACTTTAAAAAAAAAATATATTTTAAATTTAAAACAGTTTATCCCTGAATCAAATTTAGGCCGTACTCTCAAGTTAAGGGATTCTTTCTTTTTTCGGAAATAGGAGCTATGAGCCGCCTTTGTTGAACAAAATTTTTAGAGCGTTTTTTTGACAGATACGCACGAAATTGTGGCACCTCTATTTTTTAATGTTTTCTATAAATGTTCTTACTTTACTTACTTTAGATATCGCTCACAATCCAGGATGGACTACGGCCTCAAACAACAAGGCCCAGCTCGGTCCTTAGCTAGCTGCCTCCAATTACACACTCCAGGTTGGTTGAGGTCGTTCTCCACTTATGTGCGCCACCTTCGGTGATCCACGTGTCCCAGCCATAGCCACCTCAGCTGCTGTATTTTCAGCTTTTTGACCAGGTCGACTTCGCTGTAAAGCCCGTAAAGCTCGTTGTTAAATCTTCTCCTCCATACTCCATCGATATACAGACTGGACCAGAAATTACCCGAAGAAACGGATTCTCATCCGTTTTTGACAGGGTCCATGCATCTGCCCCATATAGCAGGACCGGGATGATAAGGGTCTTATAAAAGGTCTCCTTGGTTCTTTGAGAGAGAGGGCTTTATTACTCAAATGCATTCTTAGCCCGAAGAAACAGCGATTGGCATGGCAAGAGTAATTCTTCGTTTGATCTCTGCGATGACGCATTTTGCGATGTTATAGTGGAGCTCAGGTAGACCTATCCATCGTGACGTTTTTCCCGAGTCGACGATCGATGTTGAGATTCTTTTCTCGATGATAGCATATACTTCGTCTTGTCCTCATTAACAGCAAAGCCCATTTTCGCCGCCTCCGATATTATCTGCATAAGCAATATTATCTGCATAAGCAAGTAGTTGAACGGCCTCAAACCTTTCTCGACATCAAAGGGTTCGTTGGTGTTCTTGCCGACTTTGACGGAGCAGCGAGATTTCTCCATCGTCATCCTGCACAAGCGGACGAGTTTGGCAGGGATGCCGAGATGCGTCATGGCTCTGTATAGCTCGTCTCTGTCTACGCTATCATAAGCGACTTTAAAATCGATAAAGAGGTGGTGTGTATCGATTTTAAGCTCCTGGGTTTTTTCTAAAATCTGTCGGAATGTACATATTTGATCGACGGTTTATTTGCAGGGCCTAAAACCATACTGATAGGGGCCGATCAGATCGTTGACAAACGGTTTTAGGCGATCACACAGTATAGATGATAAGATTTTGTATGCAACGTTGAGGAGACTTATACCTCTGTAGTTGGAACAGGTCAGAGCATCTCCTTTCTTGTGGATGGGGCACACTATACCGAGGTTCCATTCATCGGGTATACTTTCTTCTGAACAAATTTTGGAGGTAAGTTGGTGTATTCTCCCTACGAAGTCATCCCCTCCTGCTTTGAATCGTTCTGCTGGCAGGCCATCAGCACCAGCAGCCTTGTACGATTTACGCTTAGATATTGCTAACCGCACTTCATTTAGGTCGGGTGGATGGAAATCTTGACCATCATCGTCCAGGTTGAATGGAGTGTTTAGCGGAATTTTGGCCATCTTCGCAGTCTATAAAAGTGTTGTTTCCAGATCCTCAGCACCAACTGCGTGTCTACCCCCATATTTCCGCTCTAATCTCGGCAGGCTTCCGTTCTGGCCTTTTAACCCTGAGTAGTTTGCCTCACCCTTCGGTAGAACTTTCGAACATCCCCCTACCGCTACAGTCCTCAATAGATTCGACCGCCCGCTTCGCATGCTCTCTTTTTGCCCTCCTGAGAATTCGGCGTTCCTCCCTTCGTTTTTGCCCGTATAACTCCCGGGCTGCTCTCTCAGCAGCTCTGGTTCTAGTTTGCAGCATTGATTGATAGATTTTCTATGCGATAAAATTTCTATCCAGACATAACAATCAATAGGTACTAACTTATCCTTCTCCTCCTAAAGATGGACATGAACGTAAATGATCATTTGCAATGCTATAACTAACAACACGCAGTTGACTAATATGTTTTCAAGGTTTTCTATCAAAGCACCTTCATTATTTCTTGGAATGTTCATTTTGCATAGTTTTTTTTTTTTATTGTTAAATTCCCATCAAAGTCTATTAGGAAACCAATAAAACTAATTTATTATGTTGCATGTTCAACATGTGCCTTCGTTTTGATTAAACTTGAACTGAAATCCGTTCACACTATATTTATCAATTCATTGCCCACAACCTTGAATGCAACAAACCGTGGCATAGGTATATAATATAGTAAAATAACTGTGCTGTTTTACGGTTTTACCAAAAAAAAAAATAACCATCGAAAGAGTCTATTATAACGTTTAAGTCATTTATTTTATTTTGTCTTTTACTGCTTCAAATTGCTAATGTGCGTCGTGTGATGTGAGTTTGTTTCAGAGTTAAGATTTGGAATAATAAACTTCAAACCTACTCCCACATTTGTTTTTTTAATATTTATTTTTTTTTTGCACAACCACATTAGAACATAGCGCAAGTTTTTACAAATCCACATTCTTTTTGAGCTCATTAACTATGAAATAAAATAAAAAGTGATGCGAAATGTCTGGGCCAACCCAGAGAAACAAAATAATAAAACAGATGAGAAGAGAACAAATGAAAAATGTTAGTAAAACATTTCTTAATAAATTGGGGTCACCAGTTATAAGGAAATTTATTTTACACTTGGCAAAATGCTGTTAAGAATACGTAATGGTTTTTTTTTTTTTGTTCTTTTCTAAAATTTATCCATTACAAACGAACTGCCAGACATCAAACCCGAATAATGGTGGTACATCAAATTGTGTATGTGTTTGTTTTTTTTTTGTCTCATCGTTAAAGTTTTTTGCTCTGTTCTGGATTTACTGAATGGAAGATAAAGATTTAAACAATAATTGTTTTAAGCCAAGGCACTCTATGCATTTATTGGTCTATTTAAGATGATAATTAACTTTTGTAATTGATGTTGGGTTCTAATTCGTTTTTAATTGGTGATCAGGATATGACAGTTCAAAAATAATATTTCCGTTATTGGAAAATAATGTGATAGAAGTTTATTTTGTGTAGTAGCCCGTGGCGTAATGGTTAGTGCGTTGGACTGTCATGCCGGGGGTCTAAGGTTCGATCCACCTATTTATTTAAAAGACAAAACGGCTACTGCCTCTTGCGAGGAATTGACAAATCCTCCAAGAGTATCTCCTGTCACAGAAAAGTGCCGCTCGTTAGCCGTTCGGATTCGGCAATAAATTGTAGGTCCCCTCCATTCCTTCAGACACGCACACAGGAATGGTTGAGAGTTGTAAGTCACTAGGCCCTAGTTCTTCATGAGCTGTTGTGCCATCAAATTTATTTTATTTTTTTAGGCCCTGGTTCTTCATGAGCCGTTGTGTCACCAAATTTATTTATTTATTTTTATTTTATTATTTTTTAAAGGTAACATAATAGTTGTTAAGGGTGTTTTCTTAGAGATTTTAAGTTGGCAGCACTATTTCTACGGAAAATCTTTTTGATAATTTATTTCTGATTTCTATTCAGTACGTTTTGTTATTCTACCAGACTACTATCCTCATTTTCCTCAAGAATTAGTTTGAATTAAATCATTAAAACAATGTAAATATAGTTTGTCCTTAATGTGTCATACCCCCAAATCATAAAATTCCGTCGGACGATGATAACGATGAACGAACGGTCAACGAAAATAAAAAACGTTAAAGTCCTATTTACATCAGCGTCAACGCGTTTCCAATGTTCTGCGTTGATGATTGCAGAATTTGACAACTTTGGAACAGATTTTTTTTAGGTAAGTGAGTCAACGATTTGATCATTTGTGCTGACCTTCGAAATAAATTAAAAAAAAAAAAATTAAAAGAAGTTTGCACTTCAGCTCTTTTGTATTTACTTTACAATAAATTTTTAAAGTCCCTTTGCATTTAAATAACTAAACTTTTAGATTAAAAAAAATCAGAAAGCCAGTGATATAGTCTCTTAAAATAAATTCATAAGCATTTTATGGAGCAATTGGAAACATATGCGTCGCTTTTTGAGATGATTTCGATACAGAAATAGAACAACAAATGTTTTCTTGCCCTTTTGTATTTTTTTTTACTTTTTAACGGGCGCCTAACCTTTGAATGTGAAGAGTCCCAGCTTGAGGCACGACAACTTTTCATCCTCCTCTATCCCGGGCATGCAACTTCCAGTCGTCCAAATCCAAAACAAGCGTTGTGGTTTTCGCGACTGCTTGGTCTTTAAACACGGATGTTCAGTCTTTTGAGTCGCCGTGAAATATGGGTGCAGGTGTTCGAAAGTTCTCTAGGTTGTAGTTCAATGTGGCCGAGCCAATGCAGCAGTTAACGTGGTTTTGGCTTTTTGGAATAAATATCCACCCTGGTACTGCTCGAGTTCGCTGTTAAATCTTCTCCTCCGTTCTCCCCCCTCTCTCATAGGATTAAACTTCCTTCGAAGAACTTTTAAGAACGCAGTATCTGCTCTTCCTTTCTGCTAATCATTTTGCATGTTTCTCAATTGCCGTGAAGGACTCTAAAACGGCCAGGCTGGGAGCTGCTGATGACGTCTATATCGTCCGCATACCCAAGTATAGTTGGCCTGATCTATTAAAATTAGTGCCTTCGGTGTTAACACCTAATCTATTCTCTATCTGCTCCAAAGAAAGATTGAAGGAGTCTCATGACAGCGCATCTCCTTGTGAAAACCCTGTACAAGTTTGGAAGAGTTCTGAGTCCAAAAGTCACTCCCATAAAAAAAAGCGTGTTATTTGTTTTTAGCTTAAGAAATGCATGTATAATAAAACATTGTTACCTGTTTGCTTATAAAATCACAAATAAAATCCTTTAATAGCTTTGAAAAAAAAACATATTCTGATAAAAAATTATAGAACCAATTGAAAATACTCTGAAATGTCTTAAATTAATTCCTGACATTTTTTAAAACATTCTAATTATCTGAAAAGTTACGCTCCTCAATTTGTTAGTTTACCGGTTAACATTGCATTCAATGCATCGCATGGTTTATTAAGAAACACTTCTAAAAAAAAAACAAACACAATCTAAAGCTGAACTTTAGATTGCCTCTTCAAGCATATTTCTTTGCAACAACCTGCGATAGAACTTTCAGACAAAATAAAAATATTTTTTTTAGGGCAACTAACAGGTTAATCTATTTTTAAAATATGGTCTTAAGCAGTATGATGCATCAAAATGGAAAACTAGACAATTCATATAGCCATCAGCGGGAGAGGCATTCAACATTGAATCTTCTTTATCTTCGTGGTTTACTTTCTTCAGTTTATATAGTCTGAATGAAATAAGTCAACAGAATGAAACACATTATTTATATGTATGTATGTATGTATTTCAAAGATTTTTTTTTACTGTCTGGTTACATTTCAAAGCCCAGACAAGTCATCGCTTCTCTCATAATGTGCACCTAAAGAACTGGCAAATGTGGAAGACTGAGCTTGATCTACAATTTCAAGCTGTGCCAAGGTGATGATAGAATATACACAACGACAACATAAAAGTCCATATAACGTTCATGATTGGATAATTTTCTTTAAGATACCTTTCTTCTTTATACACTGGGAAAAAATTAAATTTAAAGTTAAAAATAATTAAATGCTCTTAATTCTTATCGCAGGCTCTGAATATCAATTAAAGTGTAAAATGATAGCCAGGGACAAGGACTCCAATTACAGAAGCTAATGAATGAGTTGCGGAGGGGATTAGACTCTGTTTTGACAGTTAGCTAATAGTAAAAATGTCAAAATCAAGTCTGACTCCCTCTGCAGCTCATTCATCGGATTTAATAATCGATGTTTTAAGCTTTTATTAAAAAAAAAAAAAATTAATTCAATAAATTTAATAAATCCATAACCTATATTGAACTATGACATCTTTTTGTCAAAGAGTTGATGCGTGATGAACTTTGAAAGTATAATTTTTTTAATCAGAGTGTGGTTGTTTTTCTCTCAGTGTATATTACAAGTCGAAACAGTGTTTTCATTCAAATGGATGTTGAAGGCAACAAAGAACCACACAGCCACTGGATCTCTTTCAATGGGAGGAGGCACATCCGATTTCTAGACAAACAAGATAAACAACTGCGTGCGAATACATTTTGATGATAATTCAACCTACTGAAGTTGCAATTTATTGTTGATTGCCCAGTTTTCTAGTGAACAACTTTTTTTTTTCTTTTAATTTTATTTCAACTTTGAGATGTTTCCCCAGACGGATAATAATTACAAATCGAACAACCGTTTACATAGACTATCTATACTTTATGATCCATGAGCTCCGGAGAGAAGTAAAAATCGAATGAAAAACGAATCATGATAAACCTGATGATTTGGTCCACTTATTGCAGACCAATGGCTACCTTGATCAATGCAGCTATGTATTTATATATATTTGTATGCAACTCAAAAGCCAGTTCACTGATTGCAGTGGTATAGCAACAAAAAAACAACGAAAATTTCACCAAAAATCTGAATGATGCGTTTGAAAATTTATTTTAAATTTTAAATTAAAAGAGAAATTAAATTCCGAAAGCGTTACTTATTTAAAGGCACAGCTACCGGTTAAGCCGGACGTGTCGTGTCTTTTCGATCTGAGTTTAAGATTTTTAATATCTTCTTTTAAGATACAAGCCAATTGCTGATGCTAGATTGCGGCAGTTTTTTGTGATCAATTTGGTGAATCGAAACGCATTATGCGTAGAGAGACACTCAGTTTATATTTGTTTTCTTCTTCTTCATTTTTTTTTGTGTTATTTGAATTGATGAATTGATTAATTTATATTATGGAAAATATTTCGTGTGTCAGTGCTTATGTGTTATAATAGTAAGTGGTTTAATTAATAATTACCTACTTTGATCAACGCAATGACTGTTCCTCGTCATAATTATGAATAAATATACAAAATATCGATTTAAAAAACTTCAAGTTCTTTAAAAGAAAATAGTGAAATATTGTAAAGTGGTGCAAATTTTACAAACTGTTGGGAGATCATGTATATATGTAGTTGAGGCACCTTGTTACAAAAGCGCCATAATCCTATGAACTTTTAGTAAATTCCAAAATTAATAAATACATAAATGACAAAATTCATTTGAGATATCCTTCAAGGCCCCAGCACAGGCACAGAAGTTATATAAGCAATAAGATTTATGACTCTAATAACTAAAGTGCCTTGGGCCTAGCTTTTAAGTATTGAGTAAGCTGTGAGTTAAGCCATGAGTGCGTAAATCCTGCGTATACAAGTTAATTATTAATTGCTATACAGGGTGTACCGAAACTCAACGTCAAGCGGGTACCGGATTCTGGGAAAAGTAAGAAAAAAATCAATCCCGCTTGTTTAAGTATAATAGCAATATTAAGAAAAATCGATAGCCTAGCTCACATTTTTAGATACAGTGGGTCACAAATTTCCAAATCTTGCCGTTTTTTCTTTTTTCCACGTAATCCTTAATTACCGTGATATTGATCGCAATCACAATCCAAGAATAAATATTTTCAGTTTCGTAAGAAAGATAAAGTTTGAATGAGTCAAGGTTCAAGAAAATTTTGTAAGGTAACTTTGACACTTCACATTTTTAAAAAAATGCCCTCGGCAAGTTATTTTTAAAAAATTGCCTATTTCATCAAGATTTCAAAATGGTACAACACTTGCTATTTATTCATTCGTAAAAAATATGATTGCTTTTTGATTTGCAAAAGGACCTCCTCAGTTCACTTTACATTACTTTTACGTAAATAATGCTTTTTTGTGCTCAAATATCGGTTTTACAGAGGTGTATGTAAGATAAACAGGAGCACTTGAATAAAACACTGTTTTCCGTAAATTAGAGTGAGACAGATTAACATTACATACGGTACGCTACGATCTACGTTCGATACGCTACGTTCCTGCGTCACTGATCTCTATAATACACTGGATAGTGGATTCCCTACAAAGTATAACAGTTTTTCTACTTCCAATTGAAGATGACAAGTACGTAGGCAACTCAACACTTTAGGTATGTTCAGTGAGGCTGAGAAGGACAGTTCAAGTTGCTGAGATCTCAAAAATCCTACTACAACCGAAGAGGGGCAAAAACCGAAGTGGAATTTCTAAGAAAAAAAAGCAAAAGAACCATCACTTGTTTGTAAATTTGATTTTTTGTAATTTAAAATAATTGTAAAAGTGAATTCAAAATATTTTAGTTGCAATTTTGTAAAAAACTTTGCATTTCATTATGTTATACAGTTATACCGTTATACAAAAAATAGGCAACTCAAAATTATAACAATTCTCAAATGGTATCAACTTTCTTGTATGGATGCGCAATCCAGTGTATTATAGAGATCAGTGTCCTGTCTTTACTCGCAACTTCTCGGAATTGTGCGCCTTTGTGTTACCCTGGACTCGATATGTGTTGCGAAAATCATGTTAGTTATTTATCTAGTAATAGGCTTGCCAGATTGCGCTATATATCGCAAAACGTGCGATATTTTTTTGAACTTCGCGGTTTAAAATTTGATTTTGCGTTATCTTTATATTTTTGCGGTTTTCACGATATTAAATCTACTTAAAATAAGCCAGTTTAATTTAAGAAAATCGTCAATTTACATACCTTTTGAAAAATGTCGTGATTTTTTTTTAGAAAATATAAACTTAAACAGAGCAATGATTGCGTAAAAAAAAAATCAAGAAAAGACTTTTTAACAAAAGAAAAAATACAAAAAATGATTTCACTGTTTTTTTACCATTAACTATACCATTTTATTGCTTTTGCGGTTTTTGCGATACTAAAGTAGCTGATTTTGAGATATTTTGCGATATTTTTTTCAGATTTTGCGATATAACCTCATAAAAATCTGGCAAGCCTGGTAATAGGTAAGGTACTAAAAACCTTTCGCGAATAGCGTATTTGTACACAGCTCAAGAATATGAGAACATCCATATTATAGTCCATTGAAATGTTACATTAGCCTGGCATTTTGTACAGGACAAAATGTTTTTTGATTTATGTTTAGGTGGAATAAGTGTGAGTGTAAAAACAAGTTTTCGGGGTTAAAAGCTCCTTCCTCTTTTGGGCGCCATTTTAGAAAATTTTCGCTATATCTTGAAAAGCATACATCACACAAACAAAATTTTAGCACATTTGTGTATGAAATTGAATGTTTACTCTACAATAAATGTTAAGGAACTTTTTACCGTAAAATTTAAACACAACCGAGCTGAAAATTTAAAAATTTGACCGAAAATTAGAAAATTAGACCCAAAAATTTGGAAAATCGTGAAAACACCTGGAAATGAAATTGGGTTAGGGATAAATGGAAGGAAGTAAAGGGATAAATTTCGCTATCGATTTCAATTTTTTTGTCATGATGTTCTTTCAAAGACTGAAGTAAAAAATTAATTTTGATAAAACTTTGAGTTTGTCTAGTAATTTAAAAAATAAGGGCGTATAAAATCAAAATTATTTCAATGCACAAAAAAGGTCTTTTTATTGGCCAATGTTTTAGTACAAAATAAAAAAAATAAAAAATCAATTATGGACGAAATGAACAAAAAACTCATTTAAAGTAGGGGTTTGTACAAATTTCAAACAAACAGCAGTTACTCGATAACCGTTATTATTCGGTAAGGACAAATTACTAAATTCTGAGAGGTTATAACCTGGCCTATCACCATAATAAGTTTGGACCATTCTTGTCAGGACACCCTGTATATTCCAGTTCGAATTCATAACTACGACAGGACAACGTCTGTCGGGTCAGTTAGTATACAATTTGATATATAATATCAATATATATTATACAATTTGATAAACAATCGCCTAAACTCTCACTTATCACAATTTTATTTATTTATTTATTTGCAGATGTAACAGCACAAATGGCTTTACGACTGCGTCGTGATGTACAAAAGGCATCATATTACGTTTGGTTCTTGGGTGCTGACGAAGCCAAAGGCTTACGAGGCCCAAGAGTTATAAATTCCGTCCTACCATACCTAATCGATAGATCGCGTGACCAAGAACCACTAAAGGTCACATTACAGGTGTCACATAAAGGAATCAAAATCTTACAGGTATAGTTACCTGCGCATAACTAACCTATCTCTTTTATTTCCAAGTTTATCTTATTTTGATTGTTTTTTTTTTTTTATTTTCTTTTCTTTTTTTTTCAACAACATGAACAAAAAAGGGCTCATCAAAACATTTCATTCCGCATAGTGCCATAACCAGTTCTGTACAATCTGAAGACATCGTTGCATGTGTCCTATTACTTTATAATCCAGCAACAAAATGTCCCTTACATGTGCATGCGTACAGATGTGATTCAGAAACTACAGCCGAGGCATTACATCAACAATTACAGATCCTAATAAATCGGCCCGAGAATCAAAAGCGTTTTGAGGAATTGGAATCCAGGTGAGTTACGTTAACTAAAACCATAATATTCATCTTATGGTTTAGACTTCTTGTAACTTGTAATTCATAGAGTGAAAGTGAGAAAAAAAAACTAAAATTAAAATGCAGAAAATATGTAACTAAAGAAAAAAAAAAACAACAAACCTACAAGAGGAAGCTATAACAAGCTCCAGCGCAATGGAGCATAAATAAATCGAACGCCATAAAGTGTGACAAGTAATAATGCATTTTTTGTCAATTAATTATTATTTTTTCTTGCTGTGCCGTTAGTTTTCTTGTAGTGGAGATAACTTTGTTGAAATGCATCTATGTGATGCTGTGATCAGCGAAGATAGATTAAGGCCCGCTTTGCTATACACTCAGAAAAAATTCGTGTTAAATCCAAAGAAAACTTAAATTGACTGTGTCAGATGTATTTTATTAGAAAAATATATTAGATATATTTTGTCTACTGCAGTAAATTCGCACACGCCCTCATATTCAGTTAGTTATTCAACCATTTGTAAATGCCTTACAATTAATACAACATTGAAAAAAAAATTATATCTTAATTTTTTTTTTGACTAAAATGTTATTTAAAACATTGAAAATAACGTAAATTTTTTCATTTATGGCATAATTCTTTCGTTTATTATATTCAATGACTGTGGGTGATTTTTATGATATTTTTTTTTTAACAATAAGTTTCTCTGAATGTAGCCGCAAGTTTAGGAAGCAAAGATTTGATTGTGATGTAATAGCACGTTGCAGGAGCTCAACTTTGTAATACAAGATCTGTTGGTATGCATGAATATGTGTTACACTGAGCTGCACTCGGCTGAAGCACAGATGCACAAAGATAAATGGAAAACGATACAGGTCCACTGAATGAAGAAAAAAAGTAATTCAATCTTAGTTTTTTTTTTTTTTTCAACCTATAGCTTAACTTAAGATGCACCGCAAAAATTCAAAGTGAATTACACAAACGGCTGTATTAGTTAAATATAATAATGAACTTAGGCGCAACGCACACGTTCGGAATTACTCGAGATTTATTGATCTAAGATCAATTTGTGGTCAAGCTAAAAAACAACAGACCCAAAAAATATCCCTTTGAATACATTTTTGAATTTGGAATTATAAAAAAAATAGTGTTAAGTAAATTTAATTTCAATTTTTGAGTTAGGTGTACATATAAAGCTTGCGCTGTAATTAATACCGATATGAAATTCGCAACACTGGATCCGCAAAGATTCACAGTGTAGTGCTCTCTTTTCTTTTCTTTTATTGTGGAAAAAAAGAGAACAATGTGCTGTGTTGAATCACTACGGATCCAGTATTGCAAGTTCCATAATCGGTATGGTTGTATAATATCTTATAAAGAAAGGCTATTCCGATTAATGAAGAACTAAAAGGAATTCAGAGCAATAATTCCCTTTATTTAGCTAAGCTTTTTTTATACGAAATTCTTGTTGAATCTTTTCCTATACGAACTAAACCCCACTTAACTCAACGGGAAATCTTAGCTCAAAAATAAATTTGATGGCACTACAGCCAATGAAGAAGTAGGGCCTGTGACTTACAACTCTCAACCTGTGTGCGTGTCTGCAGGAATGGAGGGGACCTACAGTTTATTGCCTAATCCGAACGGCTAACGAGCGGTACTTTTCTGTGACAGGAGATAATCTTGGAGGATTTGTTTTTATTTTAAATAAATAGGTGGCGAGGCTGGGGATCGAACCTTAGACCTCCGGCATGACAGTCCATCGCACTAACTATCACGCCACCTGGACCTTATTATTATTAGTTGGACGAGGCTGGGGATCGAACCTGGACCTCCGCTTCGGTATGACAGTCCATCATGCAACGGCTACTACAAATCTTAGCTTAGATTTTGTTAAATTGACAAAAACGGCCCTTGAATTATACACCACAGTGATGTGCAAAATTTTTTAACCAAGGTGACATATTTGTAAAAAGTTGGAATTAGTTTACAGAACGAAAAATAAGAAAGAAAGGTTTAATCTAATAAGAAAGGTTTAATCATTTTCCAATACACGAATTACAAGCATTTGAACGCTGATCAAAAGTTAATTAAAAATTATTATTTTTAAAATAAAAAAAATATTCCTATCGTGCATTATTATATTCACTGCCAAAAATGTACGCATTAGGGTAGAGCCCCTGTAATGCTTAATTTTGTTGCTCAAATAAAATGAAGGAATAGAAATTTAATTTTTTTGTTCTATTTAAAAAAAAAACTGTTGAGCTTACCACTCTATTTTCTTGCATCGTGCAAAACAAAGACGATCAATTGTTTCTGAGTGTGGTTCACATGTACAAGCACATCGCCACCCTCTTTTATATTTAAGTTCTTAATAAATTTGCACAGTACTGTAAGCCTTAATTTTTTTTATCATTATGCTTGCTTAGGATATTGTATTATTATACAATTCCGCTCATTGTTGGCACGATTCAAGTCAATATGGCAATATTATTTTTTTTTATTCACTCTTTAATACCCTCTCAACGTGATGCCATAGTTTTTGATGAACAGCAGATTGATAAGGGGACTACTGGGGAAAGGGATAAACTCTACAAAATGCCAATTGATTATATATTTTTAGAGCCAGTCCATCCGATGACATACATTTAACCAAACATAAACATCATTGTGGAGACCAGAGAGTGCGGGATAGTAAAGATATAAAATGATGCAACCGATTAAGGCGCAGCCGTACATACACATAGCATCTTTCATAACAAAATAAAAATGTCAGTTAAAATATTTTTGGTATTTTTGAAGAGGCAAATCAACAAAAAAAAAAAAAAAAGTGATGGTGATGCTTGAGTGTACTTAACCTACCCAATACTCGTCAAAGTACCTATACCTACTACATCAGATTTATTTATTTGGTTTGGTTATTGTTTTTTTTTTTTTTTTTTTTTTGTGGAGGCTAGCGTCTACATACCGGTATAATGATCTTTATCTTAAAAGGTTTTCTTTTTTTGCTTTTTGTTAACATTTAAGCAATGAATATCAACAATGACGAAATAAAGCTTCAAAAAACTTTACCGATATAAAAAAAAAAAACAGGGTGAAAAAATATAATAAGTGTATTTTTAACTTGAATACCTAACTCTTTATTTCCTTAGGGCCAATTGTACAAAAGTGGTTGAATTAATATGATTCGTGAAAAAAAGCGAGTAAAATTTGCTAAACCAAGGACTAAAAATTGAACCACTTTTGTACAACTGGCACTTAGTCGAACTTGGCAAAATAATAGAATTATGGCCGATTTCATAAAGCTATTTTACCGATTTAAAGCCCCATTCACATGAGAACGACCAACGAATGGCGAATTTATGAATAAATGGGATTTTTAAAACATTTAATAACATAAATTACATTTCTATCATTTTTTTAAAAATTTTGTGAAGAATTTAGGTTATTAAATGTTTTAAAATCCCATTTATTCATAAATTCGCCATTTGTTGGTCGCTCTCATGTAAATGGGGCTTAACAGGCTTTTTAAATGACGTTTGTTCCATACAAAATACGTCATTTAAAAATTTAAACTCTTGTTAAATATTTATGAAACCGGGCATTAAAGCGTAGATTTAATAGTGAAAACCTAATTTTTAACCAAACATTTTTGAATTTAACAGATACTCAGTGTTGAAGTTAACTCTGATTTAAATCAGAATTATTATTTAATCCTTCAAAGCAATTGAAACCGATTTAATTCAGATGAAGTTATTCAGTGTCATTAACTTGAACTTTCAGATAAAAAATCTATCGAAATCGAAGTGAGACACTATGGGAAATAAACGTTTTGTTACCTATTCAATTAAACCAGCGAGTTAACTCACCAAAAAATATTTTGTGAGTTGACTCGGAAATCTAAATTAAGTGAAACAGTTTAAGGCATTAACTTAGGTGTAGACTCAGAAGCTAGTAAACCAAAGGCTAGCAAAAAAACCAATAGGCGTTTTACTTTTTTAGCAGAGCCTGAGCGATTCGAGTAAGCTCTGAGAAGAGTATGATCACAGCTCTCAGATTTAATTATGAAACACGTCTGAGCCTGAGCACTGAATTGACATGTCTGTCAAATCAAATGGAAATTGTATGAAGTTGGCTGCGCTTAGCTATTTGCTCCATTTGCTCGGTCAATTTATTCTGAGCTAATGAAGAAAGCTGATAGCCATGTAGCTCTGATTGAAAAAGAAATACAAGTGGAACGCTCTGATCTTTCTGAGCTAAAAAAGAAACACAGATTTTTTTTGACAGCTCGCGTTTTGTTCTGAGTTAAAAAAGAAAAACGCCTAATAAAGTGCATTATTTGAAATTTGTTATTGGCTGATTGCTTTCCGGATAAAAAAGGGTTAAGAACTATTCGAGGGACAATTGGCATTTCTTTTTATAGGAAAGGGTTTTTGTAATAACTTACTCGCTGTAAAGGCTGCTAAGCTTTCAAACCATCATATTAATATTGAAGGTTTTGAATGAAACAACTACAGCTTAATTGAACTGTCACCAAGTTTTTAAGGCTGAATTTAAAGCTATTTCACAGCTGCCAGGCCGATAATCAGACTCCTTTAGCGGTGCTATGTCTATTATGTTACTTTTAATTTGAAATTTTTTTGCCTCAGCTGAGTATTGAACATAGAAGGAGCGTCTTCAGAACCACTGATAAAGTTCGAAAGAAGAACAAGAGTGTAAGACTGCCGCAAAACAATTCGCTCTCTGCCAAAGAGTAACCTTGCCCGTCACATAAAAAGTTTCAACGGATTATGTGGTCTATCTGACTAATTGCCTTATCCAAGCAATTTGAGAAAATCGTCGCAATGAATGTAAGGGCTGGTGCTTATGAGATAATCTTTCTTTTTGCAAGAACTCTCATGTGACATTTTTTTTATTAAGTAAAGCACATTTCTAACTATTTCAAACAATTCATGGGTCTTTTGAATAAAAAAAAGCTAAAAAGCCCTATAATATAAAAGAGACAAGCCTTGAATCAGAATAATTCACAATTCTCTTATACGGGCATCATTGCTCAGACAAAAATCTGAATTTTCCTTTTAGGGAATGACATACAAACGGTCTCTACCAAATTTGATGCAAATCGACCTACCCGTTCAGGATCTAGCTCGATGTTCAGCGAACGTACAGATACACACGCACAGACTCCCTGACAAGAAAGACTCATTTTTAGATTTATCCATTTTTAAAATAACAATTTTAGCTAAAGCTACCTAAGCCGAAACATGTGAATAAACAAACAAAAGCTAAAAATACGAAGCTTAAGCTAAAGATTTCTAGCTCAAAATTTAAAGTGTACTTATATTTTTTTTTTCACATAAAACAAAGCTTAAGCTAGAACTGTCTAGCCTTTGCTACTAGTAAAATCTATAACTAGCTAGCTTTAGCTTCTTTCAAAAATAGCTTTTACTTTTAATTATTCACAAGATACCCACTGTCTAACTAGTCAAAATTCTAATGGCTGATACAATTCGAAGCCACATTACAGCCTTGAATCACAAAAGCAAGTTTTAACTTTAAACTACAAATTTTCTCTTTCTTCTTGACAATTATTATGACAACATGCAATTCCAACAGCCCCAAAATGTATTGCTTACTGAAGATAGGTGCATAAATCAAATTAGCCATTTCGACCAATCTCTTCTTCTACAAAAAAAAAATGTTACTTGTTATCTATCAGCTTTGAAAGAAAAAATATTGTGAAAATTATTTCAATCGAAATAATCTTGAAAAACATCTTATTTTTTTTATATAGACTTGGCATCGTTCCTATCTCCAATGGTGGTTCACATAAATCCTCACAGCCCTTCGATCAGCAGCAAAAACATGGGCAACGAAGACATGAAGCCTCTCCGAAGCGATTTAGTTCATCGCTTGGCAGTGATACCGGCAATAGCACTCGAGAATCTGAAGGCAGCGAAGATCGCAACGGTTCTCCAATGTCACGTTCTCCACCGATTATCAAACAAAAAGGAGACCTTTTCGATTCATTGGCAGCTGAATTACGTGCAAAATTAAATGGCAACGGTCCTCCATTGTTGCTACCACCAAGAGATTACGATACCGTTCACAGATCGAAGGGTAATCTAGCTGCAATCGAGTTGCGTCGTTGTCGAAATTCATTGATTGTGGGCGCATCGACGCCTGCGGGTGCAAAGCAGCAAATGTCATCGCGAGGATCTTCGGGAATCGGTTCCGATTTGGCTCCTAGTCCAGAACGGCAAGACATAAATAGCTCAAGTGGTAAGTCTTGTAACCTATTCTTTAGTCTGTTCTTCAGTCATGTTATTTGGTCATTCTTCAATTCTCAGCAATGTTTGTTCTTCATTGATTTTCTGTTTTTTTTTTTTTTTTGTAATTTTTTCAGAAGATGAACACTGGTCAAACGAAGCAGATAACTCAGTCATAGCCCTGAAGCCATCACAAATTCAAATGGAACGCAAACAGCCGCTGAATCGTAAAAGTGCTGTGCAACCGCCAGAAGATAATTACCTTCGTGATCTTCCATCGAAACCTTACAACCCGTCTATGGCTGGCGGTAGTAGTGGCGGAGTTGCAGGCAGCGGCAGTCGCGAAAATGAACTTAGACCAATCGCCAGGCCAACACAGTCATGGAATAAAGAGGATGAAATAAAGCCAATAATCATGCGACCATCCGACTACGATGCAAAGTTCAATCGAGTGCTCATGGATAAACACCATGATGATGCAGCATACAAGGAACGCAGCCATAACTATAATACACCGCCAGAAGATACCGGTTTCTGTAAATATAAGGAAGATCCAGCACAAAAATCGTCATACGATGCTCACGATGGTGGATTCCACAATCATATAGACAAGCTGTTGAAGAAGAAGCTGTCACTGGAGCGGAAACCAAGCTACAAGGTCGAAGAGGAAGAAGATGACTATGATGACTCTGATGTTGACCATCACATCCCAGTTCAGCCAGCTGTGTCGGTACCAATGGGTTACCGGAAGGAGAATTTAACTGACAAGCAAAAATTTCAAGAGTACAATGGCAAAAAGGTCAAAAGCTATCCAGAGCCAGATCGTTTCGGAAGACATCGTTACGTGGATCCTGCAGATTTACCATTTAACCAACCCAAATCGTCATCACATCAGTATCCAAGCCATTCACCAGAGCGCGAGGTGCCACGGCCAGTCGAAAGACATAGAGATCGTCAAAGACCTACCGAACCTATACCTCGAGAACGCGAATTATTTTCCCACAGCAAAGAACGGAATCCGTATAGGGAACCAAGCAGCATTCCATACATTGAAAGCATGGAAAAGATGATGAAATCTCAAGCCATGCGATACAAATCCTTCGAAAACGATCCAAAAGTAGAGTACCAACCTGAGATGGAGAAACATCTCAGAGCAAGCCCCCGTAAGTCGCTGCCGAGGAGTGAGAAGTCATCACATGTCCCCGAAGAACTTGATGTTGAAAAGGAATTCTCGTACAGTCGAAAGACACAGTCAAGAGATCCAAGAGAGTATGTCAGTTCGAATGTCACACCCAAAGACAGATTCAAGGATGCCAAGGAAAAGTTTAGAGCAATGGAGCGATCAAGGTACATGGCCGAAGACAAGGAAGCTCATGCCCCATCACGCATGCAACCGCCATCAAGGAATCTTCAACGGCGATCATCGATCGATCACGCCGACAGCGGAATTCGATATGATGACTGGAGTGACGAAGAAGAATGTCCCGTTCCACAGCCAAGATCGAGCAGCCGCGAGCACTGGGAACCACCCAGAGATGCAAGTGATCATCCCCGAGAATACCATCATGAAATGAGAGGTCGTGATATCCCAGACTCGCGTACCGATCACCGTGACTATCATCTTCACCGTGAAGTTCGAGACCACATCAGAGAACCACAGCAATATCGTGAAAGGCCGAACGAAAAGCGGTCCGATGGTTATGTTCATGGTGCCCCATTACCGATATCGAATTCAAAAAGCCTCTCCAATCTAACCAAGGGCTACCGACACAGCTATGCAGAACCAGCGTTTGCAAGATCGGGCGGACGAGTTGGACTTGCTGCTGTTAATCCATATTAAAAATGTTCGAAAACGTATTCGAATATAGTTCACTTACGTTTGTGGCGATAATTTTAATCTTGTTCAACCATCTTTGGTTTATTTTTCTAATTAAGATTTTTTTTTTTAAACATAAAATCCACATGTGCCTTAGATAAATTGAATAACATGACTAACAGTATAAATAAATTTTTCTTAATTGTATTTTTATATAATAATCAAAAATTGTAATAAAACAAAAATGTTAAAGTTTATTTTGCCTAGCAATAAATATATATAAAACTTATAAATTCTATGCTACGTTGTTGGTTTGATATACATAATGATAATTTTTGATTAATAAAAAAATTTACCCAATTTATTTATTTATTATTTCTTTTTTTAAATTTAATTTAATCGAAAACTATCAATTTCGAATTATGTATAAGCAAAAAAAACGCCAAAAACTTGTATTTTTTTGAATCGTTTTTTTTTTTTTTGCATTCTTGTCCATGTTGTTTTTCAAAATTTGTCTGAAAGGGTGATCTGGGGTAAAAACATAAAAAAAATGGTTAGCTTATACTAGAAGTGTTTTAAAATATGTGGACAATCTTGAGGAATTGGAAATTTTTTTTCACAGGCGCACTAAGACGCAAGTTTTTGAAATTCCAAGCTCTTATTGAAAACGATCATTGAACATTTTTAGTTTAAGTTTTGAGGCACATAAAAAGTAAAATCAGTATTAAATATTTTGATGCTTATATTAAGCTCACGACTCAATTAATATTTTATTGCCAAAAAAAATTGTTTGTACCCAACCTTCCACATAAATTGATTTACATTATTTCAAATATGATTGCACTACTTTATCAATGATCATTGAAACTATAAAAGTCAGTTTATGATTTTTTTTTTTTTTTGGCATAAAAGATTTTCCATAATTCAAAAAAATACTGATAAAATTTTTTAAATCAGCCCTTTTATCCATTTAAGAGGCTTTTAATAAATCTTTAAATAACGTTTGTTCCATACAAAATACGCCATTTAAGAATTTAAAAGCCTGGTTTAATATTGATGAAATCGGAAATTAGTATACTAAAAAATGCCGCGGCTGTAAGTGTTGTGCGTCAGCCGCCATTTTGAAAACGCGTTTTAGCCAATATCTCAAAAACGGTTCATATCACACAAAATTTGTAAGGATTTTTTTTTAATAGGAAATTTAATTATAGGTATCTTTGTTTTTTTCATAGAACATTTTTCGTAGGATTTATACTTTCAGAGTTAAGGGCCTTAAAGCATGCTTCAACGAATTCAAGCCCGAAAGTGGATTAAAATATCCGAAAAATCACACAAAAATTTTAAAAATCTTTTCGAGGGCTTCATTTATTGTTCATCGTCAACGGTCGAATTTTAGTGTAGTATGTTTTGTGCAAAACACTAAAACAGTATGAGTCCACTTTGAAGCCTTACTGGCTAAACAGAATCGAATGACGGAACTGAAGCCGCAGACGGAACTGGAAGAGCTGTCAAAAAGTGTCGTACGTTATTTTTTTTACATGTCCACAATGGAGCTGTACAGCTTTGAAAGTATTTTGAAGAAAAACAAAAGAATATTATTGTGTACAAGCTCAGAATTCACATTTCTTGTTTCCAATAATTTTCCTTTTAATAAATAATATTTTTCGCGATACAAATAACCACAATAATTTTTTCCGACCCAAAAAGTTGTTTTTTTTCTTCATACAAATTGAAACGTCAAAAGTGCCGTACGTGAAAAGTTAAAAGTTGGTGAACTCTTCCGTCTGCGTCTGCAGCTCCGTTGTGTTCGCAACATTGAATTTGCGTGTTTCAAATATTTTGACAGCTATTCCAGCTCCGGCTCCAGTTCCGTCTGCGTCACCATTCTGTTCAGCCAGTTAAGCCGGCCATTCACGATTGAGCCAAATGGATCGGTGCCAATTGGACTAGTCGATTTAAATAACCTGTTGAAAGTCCAAATGGCTCGGACGAAACCATTCACATGATGAAATTAGGCTCGGCCGATCCATTTGGATCTATCGTATATGGCCAGCTTTAAGCTTTGATTCTAATTCTATTGGATTGTCAATATTAGTTAGTCATTTAATAAAAGTTTAACTTTGTATACAAATTTTTAAGAAATTAAATGATGGATTCGTGCAAAAAATCAAACTCCATATAACAATCAAACTTGACAAACTCCAGATAAAAATCAAACATGAAATTACGATAATGGAGAACACGAAAAAAGTGGGTTCCGCAATTCCGTCTGTCTCGGCCTACAGGCTAAACCAATAAAGCGATTTTCTTCAAACTTGGTGGATAAGATTTTTTGGTGATTCCCTAGAGGGGAAATCGAGATTTTTCTCTAGTTCAAAAAATAACGGTACTTGCCATACAACCGTTTTGAAAAATGTTTTTTATCTCAAAAACGACTCTATGGATCTTTTTTAAATTTTTGTGTTTTACTAGTGCTGAAAAAAAAATTACCAAAAATCAATGGTACATGCAATAGAATCGTTTTTTGGATTAAAAAAAAAACTAAACGTTTTTTGAAAACGGGCTGACGAGTTTTTTTGAAATTAGGTTTTAGTTGTTTATTATTATATTCTTAAAAATGGCATCCCAATTTTTTTTTTTTTCTAAAAAATTTCCAGAAATTTTATATATAAAATATACATACATATACAGGGTGTCCAGTAAATAATGGATAACCTTGCAACGAGACATAGCAGGCCTTAAGACCTTTCAGAAAATAGGATACAAAAAAATATTTACCTTGTGGTCTCCATGGTATAACATTTTTTCAAAAAAATTACGTCTCTCCTCGAATACCTTAACAGTAGGACCACCAATGAATGATTTTTGTTGTTTTTTTATTTTTATAATTTTTGAATAGATGTTCTCATACATTTTTACTGTTTTACAGACGGTCAAACTTTTGTAAAAATAAATATTTTGTAATTTTTGTATTGAAAAACTAATTTTAAAAAATTATAATAAAAAAAATGCAGCAACAAGTTTTAAATTTCAGTATCTGTCTTTTAAATTAGTTATTCAAAAATATTATAAAAATAAAAAAACAACAAAAATCATTCATTGGTGGTCCTACTGTTAAGGTATTCGAGGAGAGACGTAATTTTTTTGAAAAAATGTTATACCATGGAGACCACAAGGTAAATATTTTTTTGTATGCTATTTTCTGAAAGGTCTTAAGGCCTGCTATGTCTCGTTGCAAGGTTATCCATTATTTACTGGACACCCTGTATACGATTTTTGAAATTTTTTCAGCATAAATTTATATTTTTTCAAGAATTAAGACGGCGTTCTTCATTCGAATAATAAAACTTTGTAAGTACTTGTTTTATCAATTTAAATAACGTGTTTCATGATTTTTTTGCATTCAAATTTCCATTCTTCAATTTATTAAATGTATAAATACATATATAATTAAATTATTAATTATGCGTAGGTACTTATATTACACTCAATTTTTAAAATTCGAATAAACTTTTACTACAAGAGCAATTTCATGCGATCCAGTCGTGCATTTTATTTTTCAGGTTTTGGCAAGGTTTAACAGTTATGTGCGATAACAGCAACAACAAAATATGTAATTTTTGACATTGCAGAAGAATAAGAAAAAAAAGCCCAAAATCTTCTTAAAAGTGCCATACTGAAGAATCGACCTGAGTTCGACAAAAAATTCTATTTTTTCTGGTTGAAAGAAAAAACTTGTCTCAGATAAACAAATCGAATATTTTGGTTCAAAGGAAAACCATATTGTGGGAAAAAAATAAACATTTCGTCTAAATTTTTAAGAGATTTAAAAAAAAAAAACAAAAATCAAGAATATATATGTAGCTACTGTATCCTCACATAAAAATAAGGACTTGCAGACACTACTTAATGACCTCGGAAGTTAATTAACCCTGTTTGGTATCAGGTCGATTAGTTTTCTAGGTTTAAGACACCTATTATGACTCACGATTCAAGTCGAATATTTGATACAAAACCTAAGATTTTTTTAAAAGTCACCAAGGTAAAGTCGAAAGTTCGATGAAGATTGAATTTCAATTCTTTTTTTTAATTTTTGAACAGGTGACGTGACTTTTATTTCTCGATGTTGTTGTTCATTATCTTGCAATAATAGGCCAAATTCCTAAACGCAAAACTTGCGCAAATTATGCTAAGCAAACAGTTCCAAAATGCAAACGTAAAAATCCCTGCTAAGCAGATTGTCCATAAACGTACAAGATTTTATTTTCATGCGCAAATGCAAATGTCAAAAATATCTTGCGCACTTCACTTGCATTTCAATATGTTTTTGTTTCAGCTTGCTTTTTTCATTTGCTTTGCATGTGATTTGCTTTGCATGTGAGTTGCTTTGCAAATGTTGCGTTAAGGAATTTGCCCATAGGTGCCTAAAGAGAAAGTGGACTGCTATCTATTTGAAAAAAATAACGGTTTTCCATTACACATGAAAGGCAAACACAATGGAGGATCGCAGGCGAAATTTCCTTTGCAATGTTTCCCTCTTTCAAAAAGGTTAATTATGCTCTAAAAAAATCCCTCTTATTTTATTTGCTTCGGGAATATCGGGTATTTGGCTGTCCTGTCATTCCCTACACTGACCGCCTGGAACGGTAAGCTGCCATATTACTCTTTTTTCCAAATTGTTAACAAAGATTTTGATTTTTGACCTTTTTAACACTTTCTGTATACGATATAAGTATTATAAAAACGTTTTTGAACTTATACTGTTATCAGTATCTAGCCATAATTATCGTTTTGAGCCCTTAAACAAGTGCGTGTCGTTGTTCTTTAATGCGTATAGTAGGTACTTTTGAGAAAATTCTGTTCTTGAGCAAGTGGTTGCGATCGTATCTTAGGAAAATTAAAAAACTGAGGATTGAGTTTCGAGTACATTCCAGTTATATTTTAAAATGATTTAAGAAATGATAATAAAAACAGTTACATCAATATTATGCAGATAAATATATAAGATTGCTTTTTCTGTACGAAATACACGTTTTTATCCTGGTCACACAGCACAGCATTGAATCATAAGACGATTTTATTTCAGTTGAAGGCATACACAGCTTATAGAGATCAACAACAATAATAATAATTATAATTATAATTCTATTAAAATAAGTATTTTTTGTTTTGTTGCTTTTAATGAAAACACTTAAATCATCTAAGCAAGAAGGCTATAATAATAAGTCGTAGTTATAATAATAGTTAATACATAAAAGAGTAGAATTTCGTTGGAACAGAATGGAACGTAATTTTATTATCGCGTTGTATTTGGCTCAGCACATTCTGGGCGTAGAGTTTTTGCATTCCACTTAGCTTATAGTTTTGTTATTTTATGAAATATAGTCTTATTTGACTTATTTGGCTATTTTTTCCATTTGTTTTCTCTGTCCAACCATTGATTGTTCAGCTCTATCGGCTTTATGGATTAACATATCCAATTTGTCTAGATGGGAAGTCATTTTGCCTTGAATATCAAGCGATGCATTTCTCATCATGGATACTCTGCTTTGCTGCTTTTGCACTTCCTCAAGATTGTCAAGTGCATCATTTATATCACCTCCAGCTGATACATCGCCAGTTGTACCACGGCGGCTGCTCGATGATGAGGAAGCAGTTTCATCAACAGATTGTCCTCTAAACATAGTGGTGATACTGCCACGGGCGGATTGCTTCAATCGATTAATTTTGGACTGCGTCGCTGACAGAATACTATTTAGCTCGTCTAATTTTCCACCGGTATTTTGAAGTGATTCCTCATCCTTTTCTAGAGTCTAATTAAATTGAGAAACCCATACATAAAATATACGCAAATTTAAGAAAAGCAAGCATTATTCACTTACGTTAGCTTCTAAAGCTTCAATTTCATCTTTTTCAGCCTGCTGACGCTCAGCACGAGCCTTTTCAAATTCCTCTTGGTCGGGCTTCTCGATTCCGAGAAGTTCAGCTCGCATACACTCAAATTCGTATGTACCTTCAGCCATTTTTCTATTGAATTTTTTGTTTTTTGTTTTATATTTTTATTTTCTTGTCTTTTTTACGAATATTAATTTCAAGTGATATGAAAAATCAATGGTTAATTGAACATTTGTTAATTGTTAAAGTTGAGAATATGAGCATTTTGATACCACACGAATAAAAATTGAATTTACTACAACTTGACGCTTTCACTTTGTACTATTTAATGATGTTTTGAAAATATTGATTTAACAATATCTTTTTATAGAGGTAGGCATGAACGGCCAGGAAGGCGAGGATACCTACAAATTTATATCGATTTTCTTGACGGAGTGTTCAAAAGCTGTAGCTGGAAGTTTGTTTGTTTTGTTGTTATTAATACATAAAAGCTTTTCGAATATAGACGACGCCATATTGGAATCTTTCGAACATCGAGTTTGAATTCAAAGCTTTAGAAAGGTGACCGTTAATGAAATACATACAATGTACCTAAAGCCACACTTAACGTTTTTTTTTTTAAATTTATTCGTGCTATGTAACTATACTGAACTTATAAAAATACTAGCCGTTAACCATCAACGTGATCCGCTGCATAAAATTAAATTTTTTAATTCTTACTTGCCTAACATGTAAATAGACAATAATCGAATACGGTACCGTAAACTAAGTCCCCAGGAACTAAAACCACCGAAGGACCTAGTCCCCCACAAAGTGAGAACGAAAACCACTTTTTAAAAGTAGTGTTTATTCCCATGCAATTCTCACGAAGTCAACTTTCTAATAGAAATTTCGTAAAGTACACAATTAAAAATACGAAAAGAGAACTTATTGTAAGCTTATAAAAACAAACCTTAATGTGGTGTACATTATTAATAACTATTTCAGATGTACCCAATGTTAGGCTTATATCTCAAAGAGTAAATCATAGTTTATTTAAAATTCTATCGGGTTTTGTTCGAATATGGACAATCAAATCGAGTTTATTATATAAAAAAATGTGGACGATAATTTCCTTAAGCTGATTAAAATATAGGTTTTTAAAGTTTTACTTTGAAATAAAATTCACTTTGAAATAAAAACCCGTACGTTAAAAATTAGCTTAGTTCCTTTACTTTGAAACTCTGTTATTTTCTGTGCATTAGTGTGAATTTGAGTCCAGCTGTATTTCGTTCCGAAAGTCATTCCTATTCGAAAATGTTTTTCGTTCCGCTTTTGAATTGGTACTCTGTAAAATTTTTAAAATGCAGAAAACACACTTACGGAATTTTCGCCTCGGCAATTCAACTCAGTTGATTTGTCATCAATAATAGACGCATAAATTTAGAGGAAACAAAATTTAAATATCGTTGGGGTGGTTTTAAAAAAAAATCAATTTTTTATATGATGCGCCAATGTTTAGTATTTACTAATATGAAGTTATAAATTCTTTCTCGAAAAAATCGTCTACTCATTTTTTAAATATGCACCGAATTTTCCAAAAATAATTTTAATTTTTTGTTTAAAAATTCAAAGTCCGTTTTGTTTATGATTAGAGTCGAAATTTGGAAGAACTTTTTGCTTCCTACAAAACAACAAAATTGCCATTCTCTTGTGAAAGCTAAATATCTATCGAAAATTACGTTACAGCGTATATATAAATTTGGTGGCACAACGGCTCATGAAGAACCAGGGCCTACTGACTTACAACTCTCAACCATCCCTGTGTGCGTGTCTACAGGAATGTGTGCGTGTCTACAGGAATGAAGGGGACCTGCAGTTTATTGCCGAATACGAACGGCTACGGTGAGCGGCATTTTTCTATGACAGGAGATACTCTTGGAGGATCTGTCAATTCCTCGCAAGAGCCAGTAACCCTAAAAAAATTAAGGTGGAAGCGGCTGGTATTGAACTCAGACCTCTGGCCTGACAGTCTAACGCACTAACCATTACGCCACAGGCTACCACGTCACAGCGTATACTTCTGATAAAGAATGCAATGTTTGAATACATAGTATCGTTATTTTTCATTTTTGTTAGTGATTTATTAGTTCAGGAAAACCTTAAAACATTGTTCGATACCAGTTTTTGAATATCAAATATTTTCGACTTCGAATAATATGCTTAGAAAACCCTTGGAAAATATTGGTATTTATAGACTTTTTTTTTTCAATAATATAGATTGAGAGTTCTGATCGTGGAAAAACTTTTCTAAATCAATTTGTAGAAGAAGGAATACTCATTCCCGGGGAAACATTTCCCCGGGTATTTTCATTTATAATTGGTCTGATTAACCTATACTATAATCGCAGTTTTTTTTTTTTTTTTTTATGAAATATGTCTTGGGCAAATGTATACTCTTTTGAAAACTGACTCTCAGCAATTCAAATGAACCCAGTGGAGAGAGATAGAAAAATTAGTGCAAATATTTGAATGCTAAAGATTGTCAAATTATGATTGCGTTTATTTGTTTCCATAGCTCAACCTTAGGTGATCACTGTAGTATCTGTGGTGTAATGATGTTCTTCTGAATATTCAAAAATAATCATGGAATAAAACAATCAATCCTGATTGACTAGCTAGACATCTTCAGACTCATATATTTGTATATAAGATTCAGTTAATGTTATCATTTGTGGAAGGATTTCAGTTACATGCAAATCCTGCATTTCATACCATTGGCCATTGGCTTTGTGCAATATATGAGCGCGGAATGTGCCCTTTCCTGGTTCACCATCGTGCACAATATTCGCCACAAGACTATATTTTGTATTCTTGTGTTTGTCTCTGTTACTCTGTGTGAGTATATCCCCAAAATCTACATTTCTGCAAAAAATTAGACTTAATTAGTTAAAATCTCAAGTCATCACATTGTTTCACTTACTTAATTGGGAAGTTGACTATAGTTGGGTTCTTCTCTAAGAAGAAGGTATTTTTTGTGAATCGTTTTATGTATAAAATTATATACTGAGGCAGTCGGGTTATCTCAAAGCGTTTCAAGTAGTTGTCCTTATATGTCTTGTACTCCTTGTCCATAGTCCCATTGAATTTTGAAAGAAGTTGATACAAATTCACCTGGGGAATGATATTCTCTCGAAATTCATCGGTAAACAATGGTGGTGGGGGTAAATCGCAGGTCAGATAGAGAAAGTTCGAATCCTCACACTTCTCTTGGTATTCTTCGGTGGCTAGAAGAAGCGCCTTCTGTGTGTCATCGAGTTCCACGGGTGGAATTTTTCTGGTGAATATTTTCATTTCACCTAGGAAGATCTTGTAAATGATGGACGAGTCCGCTTTCTTTGTTCCTTTCATCGCACGATGCAAAGTATGCAAGAACCATGAAAGAAAATCAATTGGATCGCCCTGTTCGGTTATTTGAAAGCGTTTGTTACTCCAAAGCACAACTGCCTGCAACATTTCGTGGGGCGACACGTGCGCTTTGAAATTTCTTGGATTCCACATCTTGCGCATAAGCTCACCAAACCTTTGAACAAGTGTAAAGATAGAATCACCTGGTGGACGACGAATTTTGGCATAGCTTTCTTCTCGCAGGAAGTAGTTTCTTAAAGGGCCAACATGAGACAGAGCATGTAGTACAACGTTGCAGTAGTCGTTCGCTTTAATATTGTTCAGACCGACAACTCCAGGTAAGTACAAAGTTCCATCGACCGTTCGAGAATACTTCACCAGAGGATTGTCCAGGTTTTTAATGTCTTTTACACTGAATGTTGGATTAAGGACGTATTTGATGTCATCTAAAGAGGAGTCAATGATCTCATAGTTGTCCGGCAGACAGTAGAAGCGAAGAGTTTGCAGATTTAGGAAAACATGGTGGGATTCGGAGACGGAATGGGTGTAGGCATGTGTGTTTGTACCTCTTCCCTGGAAGTACTTACCACACACAAGGCAGGCGTAAACGTTTATTCGGGTCAGTGAAATGGAGCAGAGTTTTTCAAAGTCAAAATCCAAGAGCGGGCGGTTAATTGTATCAAGATAGGGACAAACTCGGAATTTCGGATTGAATGCAGATGGAGTTTCGAGTTCTGTAAAAGAAAACATTAGCTTTTTTAGAAAAACTTGTTCAAAAAATAATATTGACGAAAGCTAACCATCTTCATCGTAGTCAAGTTTTTGTTTCTTTACACGGGGTTCTGGAAAGATTAATGACTGAATTATTTATTAAACAAACAAATAATTTTATTGAATCTCACCGAGTTTAGTCATTTTTAATTGAAATTGGAAACTTCCTAAAATTTTTAAAACTTTTTAAAAACAAACGCGGCACATAAAACGCCAAAGCAAGATGTCTATTCTGACGTTTGTCAATTTTGTGTGTGTTCATAAATACATCTTTTTTGTAGGTCATTGGGTCCGTTCATACTATTGAATAGTATGTAAACATACGGTTTGATTTCATTGTTTAAAAAAAAAAATTACTGAAGAAAAAAAGATAGGTATTATTTACAAAGGAAATATGTCTAAGAAAAAATTAAAAAAAAGTAAAAACCAGCAATTTCTAGATTTAAAAGTGTTTTTTCTTTACTTAAAGTTCACTTTTAGCTAATTATAGCTCTGTCTTGATTCAAATTTGGAAACGTTTATAACATTAGTCAATATTTTGATGCCAAAATAAAGAGTACCTAGTTATGTAATTATTAGTTCAAAAGTTTAGCTCAAAAAAAAATATTTTTGGATAAATATTCCACATAAAATTTTTTTTTTTATATCTCACTACCGATTTCTTTGAAATACAATAAAAGTAATTTATGTCGAATTCCTTTTAACAAAAAAATCGATGTGTTTAGAAGAAAAAATCGATTTTTCTGGACAAATTCCTTGTATTGAAAGAAAAAAATGGAGTCTGTTTAGAAAAAAAATCGATTATTTTTGGTAAAAGGAATTCGACATTAGTTTTCATTTCTATAAAACATAGGTATAACTTTTAAATTAAATTTTAAATTTAAATTTTATTTATTTAAAAAAGAAAAAACGGCTACTGCCTCTTGCGAGGAATTGACAAATCCTCCATGAGTATCTCCTGTCATAGAAAAGTGCCGCTCGTTAGCCGTTCGGATTCGGCAATAAACTGTAGGTCCCCTCCATTCCTGCAGACACGCACACAGGAATGGTTGAGAGTTGTAAGTCACTAGGCCCTAGTTCTTCATGAGCTGTTGTGTCATCAAATTTATTTATTTATTTATAAATTTTAAATAAATCCATAAAACGAGACATTCAAATGCATAAGGTTCCATGTTGAGCAGTTTTTTTTTCAAAAGATGTAACCTGAATCTATTGGTTTTTTATGAAAAAAAATTTGTCAAATGGTTCTATGTTGAATTTTTAGTAACTTAGAATCTTATAGCACTAGTATTTGTGGTAATACATGAAAATTACATGATTTTTGCTTCTAGCGTTGCCATAATGATTTTTTGCTCTTGAACCTATCTCAAAGCAGCTGAAATTACGAAAACTTTGTTATATAAAATTCATTTTTGTTATTTTCTATGACATGCAACCCTTAAGTATTCTAAAATTAATAAAAAAAAAATGAAATCAAGATTTCAATGAAACTTATAAACATAACGATGATGAAGAAAAATTGTAAAGTGGTTTTGGCCATAGCTGAGCACTGTTTTGACTGTGCGTCTGTATATCCACTCTTCGTCAAACTAGAACCTTAAGGGATGCACCGAAAACAAAACTTTCCCACACTTTTATGTAAACAATGCAGGTAATAAATTATGCAGATTGCAGATGCATACTCTACTTGATATCTTCGGTGCCTAGCCTTGAACCGTAAGTTTATAGGTATTTAGGTACCTATTTATATTTGGTTTTCAAGAATTTTCAATCAAAACCAATTGTATACTAAATACAAAATAAACATAAAACATTAGTTTTTAATTTTTCAAGATCATTAAAATGTATGGCACAATTTCGCAAGGTCTTCTAAAAGAAACCTACAATACATGGCAATATTACAGTCAGTTACATTTTTCAGTTTAATGAAAAAAAAATGAAGTAGCATTTTCTAGACCTAGGAATTCAAAAATGATAGAATGACAAACGAAAAAATCTGTCCGCCATATAAAATGAACTGAAAAACGATCAAACTCGCACTGATTGTGAGTTTTCCGGGCCTATGCATTATACTATTGACAAATCGTCTTACTACTACATTCACTCAACCCTTAAAATCTCATAGGTATAAGGAGTTTAGAAATTATTTGTGGTTATACTACTAAACAGTACAAGAGTTAAAATTTTCAGTTTACAAATTTTTTTTATTTTTACCCAAAATGCAAAAGAAAAAACAATGAATAGATCATTATTACAATTCGATAATAATTATTGTCTTCAATTTAAGAACTCGAAGCTCGTACTAAGTCCTTAAGTACATTCTCTAACTTACGACAATCAGCAGCAAAATTACGAATACCTTCAGAAAGTTTGTCATTGGCCATGACATCTTCATTCAACATCCAACGGAATGTTGGCTCGTCCAGCGATATTTTTTCCAAACGGACATTCTTAGCATTCTCAGGATCCAAAAGCCTATCCACTGATTCATCACTTTCCTTAAGATCCTCAAGCAGCTTCGGACTGATAGTAAGCAAATCGCATCCAGTCAATGCTTTGATTTCACCAGTGTTGCGGAATGATGCACCCATGACAACCGTCTTATAGTCAAACTTCTTGTAATAATTGTAGATTTTTGTAACTGACACTACACCAGGATCGTTCTCTGGCTCAAACGATTTATTGTCAGTGTTCTTAACGTGCCAATCCAAAATACGACCAACAAACGGGGAAATCAATGTCACCTCTGCTTCTGCACAAGCAACAGCTTGGCAAAATGAAAACAGTAATGTAAGATTACAGTGGACATCATGCTCTTTTTCCAGAACTCTGGCTGCTTGTATACCCTCCCAAGTTGAGGCAAGCTTAATAAGAACTCTGTCCTTGGAAATGCCAAGCTCTTCGTAGAGCCCAATCAACTTGAGAGCCTTTTCGATACTTTTTTGTGTGTCGAAGGATAGACGAGCATCTACTTCGGTGGATACTCGACCAGGGACTATCTTGAGGATTTCACATCCAAACAATACACAAAGCATGTCCATGGCTTCAGATAGCTTCTCCTCTTCGGTTCTATTAAAAAAAAAAAAAAAAAAAAAAAAACATATTTAAGATGTAAGTTGTAAATGAGTTTCGTTGTAAAGCTTACTCTCCAGCCTTGATTCCATGCTTGACGGCCTTGTCAATAATGCTCTTGTATTGTTCCATTTTTGCAGCTGAAAGGATCAGCGATGGATTTGTGGTGGCATCGGTAGGCTTATAAGCCTTAATGGCTGTAAAACATAATAAATTATTACATTTTGTATACAAGTATACCTACAAATTTAATAAAAGAAAGTGCGACAGACATTTGCATCAAAAACGAGCTATTTAATTTGGTGAGGGGTGACAACAACTTCACCTGAAAAACAACAACTACAAAAGGCACGGGCCAGAATATTCCATTCGCAAATATCGTGAGCGCTATTCTGGTGTCACCTTGAGTAACATACGTTTTTCTTCAATCCATGACCAGCATCGCGTTGCTACGTGCATCTCATATAATTACCTTCAAAATCTCCGGTATCGGCAACAATTGTAGTGTATTTCTTCAAATGATCCAAAGTGGATGTCATTTTAACTTTTTTCGATTGATGTGAGCTCATGATTTGCAAAAAAAAAAAATCTGAAAAGCACCGCAAGTTAACAGAACCTGTACCTACTCAAACCAAAAAACATGGAATGATAAACTAAAATGGAAAAATAACACGAAAAGGTTATCGTTATCGCTTATAGCAAGTGTTGCCATGAGGTAAAAATTGAAATCGCTCAACTCAAAATTAAGAACACAAAACCACAATAGATACGAAGAAACCAACAGACTACGAAAAGCTACGAAATGAATTTCATACAATTACAATAATGTCAAGGGCTTGATTTTGGGATATGAATGTTTAAAATTTAAATACAGAGAAGCGAATATAAATATAAGCTTTGTTCGTGTACTTTCTGCACTAAATTCTCTCAGAGAGAAGTAAAACTGCGAAATAGTACACGAACGCTTTGAACAAATAATTTTTACCGGTTTTTTAACGTCAAATATTTGAAAACAATAAAAATAAATACCGTCATCATTTCTTTAAAAAGATTTCCAAAATAAAATAAAATAGAAAGAAAAAGTTAATTTATTACATTAAAATTAAATAAAACAGAGGAGTATAAGAAAAGAGATGTTCTGGCAAATATTAAAGAGACTTTTGACTGAACCCATATTTCTGCACAAAGAATTTCTTTGAGCTGAAATTAGCAGAAAGGGGAAATAATTTACTCTCTCGAGAGCGCTCTCTTCTGCGAAAAACTACACATTTTTTGCGTAAACGAACACAATTTGCGGTAAATTTGTAGAAACTCGTAAAAATTCGTAGATTTGGGGAGTACGCGAACGAACCTATTATTCTTGCGACCAGTGATCAAAGTTCTGTTAATTACTTAATTGCGTCCATTTTTAATTTTAAAGCTTTTCTTTATAAAATTCAAATTCGTTGTAAGATTAAGGCCCTTGAACGAAAAATGTCAGGCTTTATGTTTACAAATTATTAAGTTGGCTGGGGTTAAACTCCTGATGGATGATTTGGTGCTTATTTTGTTTTTGTGTTTGATGGCTATAGACGGTGTTAGATTGGTATCACAAACTGTTCTGCTAGATTAGATTGGGAATATCACAAACTGGTGCGATACCGGACTAAATCTTCCCAATCTTAACACCATCGTGCATACAACATACATGCACACATACAAAAAAAACCATTCTCACACTCTTCTTGAGTCGATTATTTCCTATTATTTTCAATAGAGATCTATAACTATTGGAATTGGAGGATAAGTCTGGTATTTTTGAATTGAGACGAGATAAGAAAATCAGTTGCTAGATCTTGTAATCTTATAATTTTTTAAAATGATTTTGAAAAGCCACTTTTTCATTAAGTTTGGGGTCATTTTACCATTTTGAAAATGGGGTAATTTTTCATTATGAAAAATACCCAATTTCGGGGCCATTTTTACTTGCGATATATGTATATGTACATTACATATATGGTAAGTTTTGGATTCGTAAAAAAAATAGAACTCGAGAAGACGAAAAAAAAATGGGTCTCGTAATTCCGTCTTTATGTGTACTCGCCTACAGCCTAAATGCGTGGGTCAATTTTATTTAAGCTTGATATCTAGCGCTTTTTGGACATTCTTCCGACACATTTTTTTTTCATTTTTTTTAGGGCCAAAAATAACGGTACCCGCCATATAATTTTTTTTAAGCATTTTTGGAAAATCTTATTTTTCTCAAAAATGGCTCCGCAGATTTTTCTAAAAAAAAAATTCAATAAATTTTATCAGTATATATTGTTGGGTTTTCCGTCTCCAGTTGTATTGATTTTAATAAATAATTAAATAAATATAAATATTAATTTATCAAATTTTGCAACACATTTAATAGAAACAAACCACAACTACACCGACTTTGACTCCAACCTCGTCCCCCTACACCATTGCAGAAAAGGGAAACTACTTGACGCTCTCGAAGAATTCGAAATTTACATATCACACAAAACAGAGGAAGAAAATCTACTTAAAAACAAATGCACTATATGACACTTTATTAAAACAAACCAATTGTTAAAAGAAGACAACCTTATATTACACATAAAACAATCACATATAAACCTCACAAAAAATAAGCTTAAAAGACAACAACAACAGCAACAAAATTAAGAGTAAAAGACAGGCACACCACATCAACTTCAGTTCGAGTAGCCCGAAGATGGAATTCTAATTTCGAAACGCGTTGCCAATATTATTAATTTACCAATTATTAAAAATAGTTGTGTAAAATTAAACTGAAATAAAGAACACATATTAAATATATATTTATATTTATTTTATTATATATTAAATTTTATCAGTTATACCTTTTTATGAAAATAAAACTTTTAAAAAATGGTCTTAAATGGTACCTACCATGGAACCATTTTTTTAATTTTCTTTTTTATCGAAGAAGAATAAACTGATTTTGAATTGAAAGTTCAAATAGTATTGTATATCAATATTTTCATACATTTTTTTTTATTTTTTCGAAACTTGGTACCGAGTGGTTTCTTATCAATATCTAGAATATTTTGTACAAAAATTTTTCTTATAGTCAAAATTAACGGTACCTCTTCCATATAAATCTGAAAAAACCGTTACATAATATCTAAATTTTCGCGAAAACGACTCCTACGATTTTGATTAAAATTGTTTTAAATACTAATACACAATTTTTGCCCTCTAAAGGGTGGAGGGAATTTGGGGCTCCTTATTAGTACTGTCTATCATTTATCAAAAATAAAATTTACAGTTAGCCATTATAGAACCATTTTTTTTATTTTGAGCTATCTCATTATCTGTATACCTACCTACCGATTTAAATTTATTTTTGATACAAAAGCTTTTAAAAAGTTGAAATAATACTGCATTTCAAAATTTTCAAAAAGAAAAAAAAAAATTTTGGATTTTTTTAAAAATTTTCAATTCGATATATCAAAAACGGGTAGATTATTTTTTTCGAAACAACATTAATAAATACTATAAAATTGTTTACCAATTTTTTTTTCTTAAAAATGTTTACAAAATTTTTTATACAACAAATTAATATTAAAAATCACCGCTCTCCTACGATTTTGAATTTTTTTTCTCAAAAACTAAGATTTGTTAAAGAAATCATATGATGTACTTTTGTTAGCTCTAAAAACTTTTTAAGATTTGTTTACTATATTAATCTCGAATTACATAATGTTGATTTTTAATAATTTTTCAATTTAAGCTCTAAATTCCACGTATGTTTTAGAGTGGTCGTTAAATGGGTGATTTTCAAATTTTAATGAACGCACCCCCCCAAAAAGTCTCTAAACAAAAACAAAAAAAAACTGTAATCCACAGTGTGATCGTACATGAGAGCAACCTAGTGCTACCCAGGCGTGCATACTTTTTTTCCATATATTCTTCAATTTATTATATGGATAAATACATAATCATTATTATTGTACTAATAATACACTCAATCTTTAAAATTCGAAGAAACTTTCACTACAAGAGCAAGTTCCTGTTATCCAGTCGTGCATTTTATTTATTTTTTGTTTGTCCATTTGTTGCAAAACTTGGCAGCACCTCCTAAACTAAACGAACCCAAAAAATACAACATGGCGGCAGTTTCCGATTTCATCATCATTGCATCATCATTTCATCATCATTATTTTTTGTATCTTCATTTCCAGTCGAGACGTCAGCGATAGAAGTCAGTCATCCATTTTAAGATTCCAAACCAAAAATTTATCAAGTAGATTATAAGAATTGAACTAAAACGTAAGATATTTATTATAAAATAAGTATATATACTAACGAATTATGTACATATTTAGGAAAATTTAGCTCTTTGCCTTACTAGAAGTAAGTGAAAATTGTTTTAAACAATAAAGCTCAAATTCGGAAAAGATTCTTTATTTAAAAAAGTTTTGGTTTATCCAACGTTGGTCGAGCCAACATACTAAATTTTCGTTTTAATACGAATAAATCAACGAATAGCCAAGCAGAATTTAATTTCTAATTGACGGATTAATCGCCGCATCGTTTTCACTCCGTCACCACGTGCCGCGCCAGCCACCATAGCACACCGTCACCACATAACCACAACGTCCAGCAGCATAAGGCGCCAACGTAAAACACCTAGGACAGTCGGATTTTACCAGAAGCAGAAGGAAGTTTGTATCCACTTTACAACAGCAACGTACGTATTCTGCATTTGTTATAGCCCCGGACATAAGGTAAGTGATATTAAGTGATAATGTCTAGTACTAGTAAATCAAAAGCAAACGAAACAGTGCCTCTGCCAAACGCTCAACAAAGTTGCAAAAAATGTATAAGAGACGACGATTACGACGACATGGTACAATGTGAAGCCGAAGGTTGTGAAAAGTGGTTTCATTATAGCTGCGTAGGTTTTAACGACGACCAAAAAGATTCTTCGTGGTATTGCGAGCAATGTAGAAATCCAGATTCCGTCGCATCTAAACCAGATGAGCAATCAGCTCAACTGCAAGTAGCTTCGCAGGTTCAAAGTCCCGTCACACGATCATCTGCTGCAACACATGGAGTACAACAATCACCAGTGAATACTTCCAAGCATACCCTACTTCCACAAGCACAAGGTCAACTTCCCGACTCTCATGTACCACCGCATAAATCGAATTTTCCACGTAGTGTCGGTCAAGCCAACGCGTCCTCTCAACTACATGTAACACAAATCTCTATTCCTGTAAGAAACAAACCCCCTGCTAAAGGCATGTCTAAGTCTGCGTCTTCAGAGTCCAGTTCGTATGTGAGTAGGTCACGAGCCTCAACAAAAAATGGAAAATTGCAGTTGCAGTTACAAAGATTGGAGGAAGAACGAGAGCTACGAGAACAACGAGAAAAGGATTATATACAGAAGAAGTACGAGTTGTACGACCAGCACAAAGCGGATAGCGAGTCAGAGTCTGGTGGCGATATAGCAGAAAAGGAACAATTCGAACAGGAACGAGTTGAACAGCGACAGGCCCAGGTGGATAGGGTCAAAAATTGGGTTTACGACTCCACGAAGAAGGATGACAGAGTCAACGATACTTGGGTAGGTGGAATACCATCCACAGGTCCGAAAAATCAGCAACCAGAGCAACCACCGAAGGGTAACGCAATCGAAGTACAACAACACGGCGAAGTGACGATAATTAGTAAGCAGCAAATAGCGGCGCGACAGATTATGTCGAAAGAGCAGGTCAATTTCTATGGCAATCCTGAGGAGTGGCCGCTGTTTATTAGTTGGTGGGAAAATTCGACGCGCACTTGCGGGTATACAAGTCAGGAGAATCTGCTTCGCTTGCAACGATGCATTAAGGGTGATGCACTGAAAAAACTTAAGTACAAATTAGTTATGCCAGAACAAGTTAGTCGCGCTATAGAAACACTTCGCATGCTTTATGGGCGCCCTGAATTAATTATTGAAACTCTTTTAGAAAAAATTCGTAGTGAACCTCCTATTAAACCAGATAAGCTGGAAACTATTATAGACTTTTCATTGTCGGTAGAAAATATTTGTGTTACAATGCAGGCCAGTGGTTTACATTCGCATTTAAATAATTCGTATCTTTTGAAAGAACTTATTGATAGGTTGCCCACACAAATGAAGCTTAGCTGGGGTATTCATAAGCAAACTTTAACTGTTATCGATTTACAAGTTTTTAGCAACTGGCTTGCGCAAGTTGCTCAAGCTGCATCTGAAGTCACTACAACTACATGCGTCACCAAGGAGTATAAAGGTAATAGAAAGTCCAAAGCATTTGTCAATATTCATCAGAGCCGAGATGGACAACAGGAAGATTCAAAGCAATTTCGGAAATGCTACGTCTGTGCTGAAAAATGCAAAGCAGTAGACTCGTGTCAGCGCTTCATTAATATGAATCTGGCAGACAGATGGGCAACACTCAAGCGGAATTTTCTATGCCGCACTTGCTTGAAGCAACATGGAAGGCGAAGGTGTTCATCGTCAGACATCTGCGGGATTAATGGGTGTAACTTTCGACATCATCGTCTTCTGCATGACGTCAATAATAAAGTAGTGATAAAAAATGAAAGTGGTGAGCAGCCCAAGAAAATAAGTGAGGAGGTAGCACAGTTTAGTGGCGCAATGCAACGCAAAGATCAACGTTCAACTTTGTTCAAAATCATACCGGTCACCTTGTACTATGACGGCAGCCAAATCGATACATATGCTTTCCTCGACGATGGATCGTCCGTCACTTTAATTGAAGAGGAGCTAGCTCAAGCTTTAGATGCAGATGGTAAAAACGAGCCACTATGCCTTAAGTGGACGGCAAATACACGCCGAATGGAAGAAGATTCGAAGAAAATTAATTTCGAGGTTTCAGCGAAAGGAGCTCTACAACGATTTTCACTGCCAGATGTGCATACGGTGAAATCACTGGAGTTACCAAGGCAATCAATAAATGCAAGAAGGCTTCTTACGGAGTATCGACATTTACGAGTTGTACCCTTGAAATCATATGAAAACGTGAAGCCACGCTTGCTTATTGGATTACAACATTGTAATTTGGGATTACCGATAAAAACAGTCGAAGGAAACTTTAATGAACCAGTAGCCATGAAAACTAAGCTCGGCTGGACAGTCTTTGGTACAGATCCAAGCGGTACACCTATTACAACATCAACTGAAGCTAGCTTCAATCTTCATGTTTGCGAGTGCCAACGTAAAATAGATGATGATATGCACAGATTGATTAAAGAATATTTCGCAATTGAAAGCTTGGCTTCAAACAAGAAAATAAAGCTGCTGTCTACTGACGATGCAAAGGCCGTTCAGTTATTAGAAGAAAAAACGACATTCGACGGCAAGAGGTATACGGTTCCACTTCTATGGAAGCATGACAGCTCAACGTTACCGTGCAGTAGGAAAATGGTGGAAAGGCGATTGAATTGCCTTGAAAAGAAACTTTTAAGAGAACCAGAGCTATCGTCTAATCTTGAAAAGCAGATCAAGGAGTATGTTAACAAAGGTTACGCTAGAAAGCTTAGCCTATCAGAGATCGAGAACAACCCGGCCTGGTATCTGCCCATTTTTCCAGTCGTGAATCCGAACAAGCCGAACAAGGTGCGCATAGTATGGGACGCTGCGGCAAAAGTGAATGGCGTGTCGCTCAATTCATATCTTTTAACGGGACCAGACGAGGTTCCTTCTTTAACAGGTGTTCTCTACCGTTTTAGAGAAGGAAGATATGCAATTTCTGGTGACATTCGTGAGATGTTCCACCAGATCAAGGTGTCGGAGGAGGATCAACATTTTTTAAGGTTTATCTGGCGAAACACAGTCACAAAGGAAATCGAAGTCTACATGATGCTGGTCCTAATATTTGGTTCAACGTCATCACCTTTCTGTGCGCAATTTATAAAAAATAAAAATGCTCATAGGTTCGCAGATATGTATCCCAGAGCTTACAAGGCTATAACAGAAAACCATTATGTCGACGATTACCTCGACAGTGTGGACGATGAGGATGAAGCGATAAGTTTGGCCAAAGATGTGATATTTATACATCAGCAAGGTGGATTCGAAATTCGGAATTTCGTGTCTAATTCCGGACATGTACTTAAGGTATTAGGTGAAAGAACAACAACTATAGACAAGACGAGTCGAGATCTGAATATTGCAGATAGTGCAGAAAAGCTCCTCGGTATGTGGTGGTCACCAGCAGAAGACAACTTTTTATTCACATTTAAAGCAAAAAAGATGAATCAAGAAGTCATGTTGGGAAATGTCATTCCCACTAAAAGACAGGTACTTAGCGCTCTTATGTGTGTTTTCGACCCGTTAGGCTTGATCGCTAATTTTATAATTATTTTGAAAGTCCTGCTGCAAGACGTTTGGAGATCAGCGGTTGGATGGGATGAAAAAATACAAGAAGCTCATTGCGAAAGATGGAGGATATGGTTAAGTATTATACCGGCTATTGAAAACATAACCGTTCCAAGATATTATCTCACGGATTTCAAGAAAAACAAAGTCCAACTGCACATATTCGTGGACGCTAGTGAAACAGCGTATGCAGCAGTCGCGTATTTTCGGATTGTTTCTGCTTTAGCAACAAACTGCGCTTTAGTAAGTGCAAGAACTAGAGTGGGGCCAATCAAACCTATATCCATACCTCGAATGGAGCTAGAAGCAGCCGTGTTGGGTACCAGACTGGCAGAATCAATAATTGAACATCACAGCGTTGAGATAAGAGATGTATTCTTCTGGACTGATTCTAAGATTGTGTTATGTTGGATAAAATCGGAACATCGAAAATATAAGAGCTTCGTAGCGTTCAGGATTGGCGAGATTCTAGAAAAAACCGAACAGAAAGATTGGAGTTGGGTTCCTAGCAAGGAAAATGTAGCTGATGAAGCTACAAAATATAAAAGTAGTTGCGAGTTTCATTCACAAAGCAGATGGTACAAGGGCCCAGCTTTCCTGAACGGCCCAGAAGAAGACTGGCCAACCGAATGTACTAGGCCTTGCTACGAATCTGAAGAAGTTCATGAAATAAAGGAATGTTATGTCCATATCGCAGTCGAATCAACATCAGTGATACAATATAGACGTTTTTCAAATTGGAATAGGCTTTTAAGAGCCACAATGTTTTTTCTGCGCTTTATTGATATACTCTCAAAACTCAGGGGAAAAAACGAGGACCATGCATTTACGGTCAATGAAAAGCGTAGAGCTGAGAACTATTTATATAAGCAATGCCAGATAGAAAGTTTTAAACATGAATATGACGCTCTAATAAAGGGAGATAGGCAACTGGAAAAGTCCAGTCCGCTGTATAAGCTGTCACCATACGTAGATGAGCATGGAGTAATGCGAATCAAAGGACGCATCGATGCAACACCCAACATCCCTTTTCATATAAAAAGACCAGTTATTTTACCAAAAGATCACTATATTACAACTTTGATCTTATTGGAATTCCATAAAAATTTCCATCACATATATAATGAAAGTGTGGTAAATGAAATCAGACAGTACTTCTATATACAATGCCTTAGAGTAGTTCTGAAGAACCTGCGAAAGGAAGTTTGTCAAAAATGCAAAAATCAAAACGTGAGTCCGAAACCACCTATTATGGCAGAACTACCAGCAGCTCGGCTACAGCCATTTACAAGACCTTTTTCATACATAGGAATAGACTACTTTGGACCACTCTTCGTAAAAGTTGGCAGGCGTGCGGAAAAAAGGTGGGGTATGCTTATTACCTGTCTTACTGTTCGCGCTATACATATCGAGATCGTTCATAGCCTTTCGAGCGATTCGTGTATCTTGGGCCTGAAACGCTTTATTTCTAGACGTGGAATGCCGTTAGAAATATACTCTGATAATGGTACGAACTTCCGAGGCGCGAGCACAGAATTAAAAGACGCAATGAGTCATATGAACGAGAAAGATGTCGCAAAGGCCTTTGAGATGAAGTTAAAGTGGAATTTTATCCCGCCACTGTCGCCTCACATGGGTGGCAGTTGGGAGAGATTAGTTAGAACCGTAAAACAAACACTTATTGCAATGAATCCAACACGAAATCCAAATGATGAACTTCTTTTGAGCATGATGGCAGAGGTAGAGTTTGTAGTTAATTCTAGACCACTTACTTATGTCCCAATTAACTCCGAAAATGATGAGGCCCTTACTCCAAATAATTGGTTAATGGGTTCATCTAGTGGAAGAAAGTTAGGTGGAGAGTTTGATGACTCTGCCCACATTCTTAAGAGAAACTGGCTCACGAGCGAAAGATATGCCGATCTTTTCTGGAGACGATGGGTCCGCGAATATCTACCCGACCTTACCAGACGAACAAAATGGTTTCGGTATTCCGAACCTATTAAAGAGGAAGACGTTGTGGTTTTATGCGACCCAAATAACAGAAGGTGTGAGTGGCCTAAAGGAATAATAATCAAGGTGCTACCCGGTGCAGATGGTGAGATTAGAAGTGCAGTGGTAAAAACGGCAACTGGAGTTTACACAAGGCCGGTAGTGAAGCTAGCAGTTCTTGAGGTGCAAAAGTTTCCAGAAGATGGTAACCAGAACCAGGGGTTCAGCTTACCAGGGGGGAGTGTTGCAAAACTTGGCAGCACCTCCTAAACTAAACGAACCCAAAAAATACAACATGGCGGCAGTTTCCGATTTCATCATCATTGCATCATCATTTCATCATCATTATTTTTTGTATCTTCATTTCCAGTCGAGACGTCAGCGATAGAAGTCAGTCATCCATTTTAAGATTCCAAACCAAAAATTTATCAAGTAGATATAAGAATTGAACTAAAACGTAAGATATTTATTATAAAATAAGTATATATACTAACGAATTATGTACATATTTAGGAAAATTTAGCTCTTTGCCTTACTAGAAGTAAGTGAAAATTGTTTTAAACAATAAAGCTCAAATTCGGAAAAGATTCTTTATTTAAAAAAGTTTTGGTTTATCCAACGTTGGTCGAGCCAACACCATTTATTATTTAAATTTAATGTAATGTAGGTAGGTAGTCCAAAAATATCTATGGCTGGACCGCAATTATCCACTGAAACTGACTAACTTTTTATGAAAAATTACTGTACTTTTCCATAATACCCATCATCTTATGGCGACTCGGAAAAAAAACTTTAAAAAATCATGAATATTCGCCTAATTTAATACCCATCATTGAGGTTCTTGAAAAAATTCATCAAAAAATCTATGATTATGATTATTATGATTTCTGAAGTAATAAAACTGACTGATCTTTTTCGACCAATTATTGGCTGTTTTCCAAAACGAACCAGAACACTACACGTACTCAAATTCATAAATTTGTATTCAAAAAGGTTAAAAAAAGCAACAAAAAAACCGCACGAAAAGTTGTAACTATTAGTTTTATCTTGTATGATAACACTGCTTGGATATGGCTTATCTTCAAAATACAGAGCGAGGGTAGATTCATGCAATGGCACTAAACTGCGGAGTCTGTGGAGTATACAAAATTTTGCGAAGAATTACAAACACAACTCCTACCTAACATAAATTTTTATGAATTTAGATTAATAATTGAGGGCCAGTTTCACAGTCGAAGGAAGTGGCACTTAAGTGGCCAATATTGTAAGTAAAGCCTCAATACCTCAGTGCACACTAACCCAAATGTGTTGCACTGAAGTCTCCCATGTTGGGGACTAAGTGCCACTTACTCAAGCTAGGAAACTGAGCCTAAAATACCAATATGAGAAAATTAAGTGCCACTTATTTCGGAAAGTATACACAATTGCAGATTTTATATGATATTTTTTATGAAAAATCTGTTAAGGGGTTGGCCATCGGAGACTTTCAGCCCTATTCTGTTTAACAATCACGTGAACGTTGTTAGTATTCTGCTATTCGCCGGAGGGAAATAATTTCTCCAAATTTTGTATAAATATAAAAAAAGGATTTAAACAATTAGATTCTTTTAAGAATTTCAAAAGTAAATACCAGTTAATATTTGCACTCTAACGGCCATATTATTCACTCAATACATCCAGATTAAAAATTAAATCTGGATGTAAATCATACAAATTCAATGTAAATTCATCTGGATTTAAGTTTAAATCTGGATGTATCCAATGAATAATATGGCGGTAAAGATTGAAGATTTAAAAAAATAGTTTAGGGCAAATTGAATGAAACTTTCACGTGAATCGAAAGTTTCGATCGGATCGAATAGCAGAATAGGGCTATGTATCCTACTGACAATTTTTGTTGAACAGAGTATACAATACTTTTTTCAATACTTACGTGATTAAAGCTTAAAATTTCTATTGAGTATGATGTGATGAGTGATGAAGATTACGAAGAGCTGTTTTTAAACATTTATAGAAGAGAAGATTGAAGTCATTTTCAGCTGTACCCAAATACATTTTCAAGCTAAAGTTGTATCTTATCTATGACAAACAAAAAACTGTTTTATTAAATTGCAGTTGAAGATTTATTTAAACAGAGTTTATATTGCGTTGATAAATAGAGGGGGGGGGCAAATATATATATTTTTTTTCAAAATAAATTAAATCCGAACATTCGTTTCGATCCTCGTCTCTTTAAACACTTCCTTATAAAAAATATACACATCTTATTTTACAGAACAATCAAAAGAAAAATGCAAAACATTTTCTAGTAGAAGACATAACTTAAAATAAATTCATTGCTATAACGATATACTTCAGGTAATAACTTCGAGTTCTTCTCCAATCGCCTTTGCAAGGCCGAGAACAGTGTTGGCGAAATCCTAGTAGTATGCACACTTATATCTTGAAGCCAAGACTTCAACATCGCATTTGCTTCATCTTCGTTATGAAACTGATACAGAACTTTGTTGGCCTTACATTTTTCTAATTTAACAAGTCCCCAATTGTTATTGAATCCGTCTTCGGAGGCAGTAATATTTCTCAAAATATCCAAGTTCCTTTCGAGTATATTGAGTAGAATGAATTTCTTTTTCCTTGTGGGCATAACGGCCTCCACGATCGCTTTCGAAAATTGCATTATGTGCATATTATTGCCTATCGAGCAGTCGTCAAGAATTCTGCACATCAATTGGCTCACCATAGATTCTATATTTCTCGGCTTAAAAATAGCTTCTTGCAACGTATCTGCCCAGATCTTTAAAGCTTTGTTGTCGAAAAGGGTCTCCCCCAGATGCATAAGGCATCGTCCACAGAAGACGTGTCCTTCTTTGATTCGAATTCCTTTCAAACATTCGGCGTTCAAGATCATAAAGAAAAATCCGTAAAACATATCGTTGCGTTTGGGTATAAGAACTGCATTAAGATCTGGTCCATGGTGACAAAAAAACTCACCTACATCTATAGTCCCTGATGGAAACTCCAGAATACGATCAAACCGAACGTCATCCTTCGTAACTTCGTTTTGGCATCTGCTGCATGTCAGTTTAACTTTTGCCAATGGTGCTATATCGGGCACTTGTTTTGTTACCTTCTGGTCGACAGAATCATCAATTGGCCACAATGGAGTAGGGGTATCAATGTTCATACGGAAACTAGCATTGTTTTCTTCCACAACTAAGCTGCTCAAAGATCTTGCCTGAACGGTGAGATGTCCTTCAAGTGCAATCGTCGTTTCCGTTGAGTATTCCCGCAGTTTGATGCTTTCGTTATCGACTTGAATTTTTACAAATTCGGTCTCCGTTAGACTATGATCAAATTGCAGGTAAACGTTTGCACAATGCAAGTTCTTGCGAACTTCCAAGGTAATACATTTTAAAGACATGGATAACAATGGGGCTGCTGGAAACAAGTTTATTTTACTTTCAATATTTTTATGGTAAATCGAAGGATTTACCTTTATTAGCCCGTTGTTGCAATGATTTTTAGCTATACAATCATACCCAAAAATAAAAAGAAAAAAACAAAATTTATAATTGGGCTATAGGTGCATTGCTTTTTGTTGATCCAAAACAAACTTTATTTTTATTTTTTCTATTTTCTAGAAATTCACTTCACTGCTTGCTTCTAAAAAAATTATTTAACAGAAGATGAACATAAAACTTTTTGCGTTGTTTTCAGATCTGCAAAATATGAAGCGGGAAAACAAAGCAAAATAGTCGCGTCCCATGAAGTGAAAATGGGCGGGTTCAATGCAAACAAAATCTGAAAATTCATGTCGTACGCAAAAAAAATCGAAAATCATTACACACCAACACAGTCAAAATTGAAACTGTCAGAAAATACGAAATGGTTGCTCGAGTGCCACCAAAGACGATTTACATTGTATGTCCCCTTTCACACAGGGCAACTGAGTTGCCGGCAACAATTAGTTCATAGGCGAGAAGGGCAGGAAGAAAGAGGGGGAAATGAAATCTCCCCGGTCAACAAATTCAGGAAACTTTTTTGACGTTTCTCTTTACGCTACGTTTGTGTGCGTTCAACCAAGGTAGTTTAAAAGGAAAATAAAGAAAATCTCCGGGTTTTTGTTGCTTGCGTGTGAAAGGTACAAGAGATTGTTAAGGAGATTTATGTCGTTTTCGATTGGATTTTGGGAGTGTTCCATTCCTATCGAATAAGGAAAATTTGGAGTGAATGGAGTGAAATAAATTTCTACATTCGATAGGAACAAAACACTCCTAAAAACCAAACGAAAACAACATTAAAGAAAACGTCAAAAAAATCACCAGCAACTAGTATCTACGTGTGAAAGGGGACTATTTTTGACGAACGGCGCATCCAGTGAGATGGGTAGATTTTGTGTGGGTAAGAAAGAGAAGGGTTAATTCCACCCAAATTACGCCGATGCACCAGTTTCAATAAATGTGTGAGAAATACAAGGTTTTTAAGGGTGTGAGATAGGGATGGGTAGATAGAAATGAAAGCATTTTTTCTCTATAATGTAAACACGAGGAAAATTTTTTAATGAACGAAAACATGCTTCATTATAAATATAATGTAAACAGGCACAAAAACTTCACACCGCAATACCTTTGTTTGGTAAAGCCAGGTACGCAGTTCAAGCTAAACTAAATTTTATCCCTACAATTCTTATCTCTACAATCGTTTGCTAAGAGCACAAATGTCAAAATTTATCTGTGAAAGAATGCGTTGAGCATTATTTCGCGCGCTAAATTAAGTGGAGACTTTTTGTATTTAGCGCGTGAACTGCGTACTGCCTAGCTAAATATCCTCGCTAAAATTTATCTTTGGAGGAAATTTGTATGGAAGATAAATTTTAGCACGATCTGCGTACTAGGCTTAACGTGAAATTTTCACCATGCTTCCCACACTTGGGTTTTTTTAGCCATGGGTTTTGACAGCAAAATGGGAAAAATTTGTGAAAGTTTGCAAGAAATTTAACGTTAAAAGCCTAGTCTAGTACACAGTTCTAAAACGAAAAAAAAATATACATGTAATTGTTATGGGAGTGATTTTTACCCAAAAAAAAAATTCAGCGGAAAAGTTTTTTTTTATTGAACTGTAAACAAACCCCAAAAAAAAAAAAATTATACTCACTACGATTCTTTTTCGCGCAAAATAGTGCATATAGTTTGTACTTATAGCCCTTCCACACTATCCCATCGAGTTTTAACACAACATGTCAAAAAAAAGTGGGATAGAGTTACGACTGCCAAATTTGTGTGAAGAAAACGATTTTCATATTTTGCTTCCACACTTGCATCAAAAAAATCAATTCACCTAAACCTCAAACCACCCAGTGGGATAGAATATGTGATGGTTTTAGAACCAATCCTAAAAATTTTCATATAAAGCCTTAACTACATTGGCCACTTTTTGCAAAATTACAAAAGTAAAAATATTTTTTTTCCAGCTAGCTCAGTTGTTTTGTGAAAAAGAATATACACAATTTTTTAAGAACCAAAATTTAAGCTTTCTGCATCATTTTTTTAAGTTTATCAGTGAGAAACACCAATTTCATCAAAAAAAACACTACGAAACTACGAAGACTACGAAAAAAATACCGCAGACTTGATTACAGCTATCCACGAACACACCCAAATGGAACAGTCCGGCGTTTTCACTGAGCTGTCAAACTAGCTAATGACAGCCATCAAGGTCACAACAAAAATGCCGTTATGCCACACTGAATGCACTCCATTCCGTTATTTTTTTCCCTTCTTTCATTTGAGTCTTGCTATTGCATTTGCTTTTGAGTTTGAGTTTGTGGCAAAGAAATTGTAGCGTAGCTCTAGCTGTCTGTAAAGTGTTTGTAAATTTAATTTCTCTCCGAAAAAAAAACAAGAAAATATAAAAAGTATATAAATTTCAAGAAAATCTTCGACAAAGGGAATTTAATTTTTTTTTATCAAATACATTTTCATTTTTCAGTTAAATTTCGTGATAATTTTTGCCTTCCTCGACACATTTTTTCTGCAATAAAAAAATGGTTTCCAGTGAGTAAATAAAAAATATATTTGCATATATTATGTACTTGAGATTTTTAGATACTTTTTCTTGTTGTTGCTTGCTTTTCCAAAAATGATGGAAAATATTGAATCATCAAGCTGAGAACTTCGAAAATTCCAATCCGAAAACGTATACACGACAACAACACTGTAGTCCTATCGCACCCTGGGATCAGGCATCCACTACTCCCCCTTTAGAAGCATTTGCTTTTTTTTTTCATGGATAGGCCAACAACCTACTTTCTTTATTGCTCCTCCTTTCTTTGTTGGCTTTTGTCGTTTGTGGGTTATTCTTTGTACTTTCTGTTACTGTTGCTGTCTTCATACCATACTTTGTTTGCAAATATATTTGACTTATTTTTGCTTTGTAATCGCATTTCAAATCAAATTATCCATCGCAAGTCACTCCACAATCTTTGTTAATAAAATCTGGAAATATACAAAGACCACAATAAAATATTTTTTCTCAGTCTCTGGGAGTAACTAGCTAACAGTTTTATCGGTTTGATTATGCAATCAGGTAGAGTATTATCGTTGAACATTCGACCTATTGCTTTTTCTCTGTTAATGGAGATGGACAACCGCCCTTTAAACCCCGCGTATGATTTGCATTTAATCTTTCATTGATTTTTAATTAAAAAACTAATTTGAAAATGCAAAATGCACTCCCTTTGTTCCTTTATTTCACTTGTTTTGTTGCTGATCATAATCGACTAAGAACTCCAAATTCAATTGCTGTTTTTAGCAGAATCCAGAACTTTGGGATCATTAGATTCAGATGTTTCAATTTAGTTTACTGCTTGGTTGTTACACAATGTATTATGTATGTACACAGGTGTATAGCTTATAGCTAAGCATCGATGTGGTCATCTACTGTTGATGTGAAAAGCTCGATTTTATTTGCATTTCTTAAAAAAAAAAAAAAAGTCGTATGAGTAGCAGTCCCATCTTAAACCTAACTGAATGCTTGTGTTGAAACTTATACCTATCAAGTCGAGTATGCTTTGTGATTTTTATTATGGAGCGGCGGAGCGTCTGCCGCTGAACAATTACGTTCTGTAAAATAAGAACAAAAAACATGTCCCAGTAGATATGTAAATATGTATTTATGTAGGTATATACATATGTAAATATTTTTCACCTGTTAGGTAGTGTCTGGTGTTTGTAAACTCACCTATTTCCATTTTACGGTATTCTTTTCAAATAAGGCAATGGGCTGCTTGCATAGAAGAGAATGCTCGCTAAGTCTGGATTTACATTGTTCAACTTTTCCCATAAGTTTTTTCCAGAAATCGGGTGAAATGTTCATATGGTCCGATTTTTCCAATGAGAATTTCTGTTGTTGCACTCTTCGGTCTTATTGCTTTCCTCTTAATTTTTCATTAAGATTTACTCACACCATCAAATAAACAGCACATGTTTACTAAACACACACAAGAAACTGGAAAGGAGGTGAAAGAGAACCAAAATAGGCTGGAAAAATCGTATGAGTTTTCGAGGAACAACCGATTTGTTTCATCCCCCTCACTTATTACGCCGCTCACCCAGGAACAATCGATCGGAACTGGAAAAGTTGAACAATGTAAATGCAGACTAACTTGGCTTTAGGGAAATAGAACCAAGTTTCCAAATCTTTTTAAAACCATACATATCTGTTCTTGATCAAATTTGATGCATGTACACATGTTGTAATCGATCTCTCGCGTAGGTTACGCATTGACAAATAGGTAAAAAATCAAATTTTTGTGATCTAAAGATTTTCAGTCTATCCTTAAAATACGAAAAAGTAGTTATGGAAGTTATGGCTAGTAGATATAGCAAGTTATGCATTCTCTAAAAAAAAAAAAAATCAATTTTTTTTGATCAAATATGACATTAAAAGGAAAAAGTTGGCAATTCTGTCATAACGGCTATGCATTCTAAATGGTTTGATTGATTTTTTAAAAAATATATTCCATACAGTCGGTCCGGAAGAACTCAATCAAAATTTTGTGTTGAGTCAGTTCGTCAGGTAATAAACAATAAAATCACCAAACGAACAAAAAAAAAACCAATCCGAAATAGTAATCGATGCGCCACCATGAATATCAAATATCTATTTAAGATCGAAATCTTGAATTACCATAAATAAATAAAGATCAAAAATACCAATGTTTGCAAAATTTGATTTGCATTTTTTTTTTATTTTCTTCACGATCGTTTTCTATTTCATTCAATCATTATTATGTACCTACAATAAATCTTTCTGTCGATAAGAAAACAAAATCCACAGAAGTGACCAAGCAAACACAAGTCCAAAAAATCGTTTTTCGTGTTCGACTGAATGTTCTGAAGTAAGGCAGTGACCATTATTGAATTGTTGTTTTAAAAAAATATGTAAAGAATTTAGCAGCTTTATGTTTAATGTGATAGACCAAGATTAGATAAGTTTGACAAAAAGAGATTGAAAGACTTGTGTTTTTATAATTAAAGACATCTGAAAAATGTACATTGAAGTCAGGCACGAGGCGTGATATGGTAATGCAATTGTCCATTGGCATTGGCATGTATTTCTTTTAACTTTGGTTTTCAATAGAGATAAAGCTTGATGACCTTTCTTGCCCAAATACCTATATTTCTTAGAAAATTTTGTATTCTTTTAAGACTTTCATATAAGTCATTACTGCTACCATCAACTACGTACTCCATTGCAGGTATTCATGATTAAAATGCTAAAAAAGTCAAAGTCCAAAAAAAAAAAACACTTGAAAATACACTTTGATCTTAGCCATTTTTTTTTTTTGAAAATAGGTAATTCCACCTAAAAATTAAAAAACAAAATAACCCCAAACAACCTTTTCGATCATGCACATTGCACACAAAATGAAACACACAGTGTAAACGAAATTTTTCGTACCTACCCTTTTTCAATGAAATTTAACTCATTTGTTAGTAAACAACTCAAAACTTCATTTAATGAATTTTCCGAATGCATGATCTCAACTGCAACTCATTCCTCACATTTTAATCAAACGGAAAGAAATGAAGAGATTGTACTTGACTTTGGGATCGGATTTGAGTTACTCCTGAACAGAATAGAATGCTGGAACTGGAGCCGCAGACGGAACTGGAAGAGCTGCCAAAATGTGTCGTACTTAATTTTTTTTTACGTGCCCACAATGCAACTGTACAGCTTTGAAAGTATTTTGAAGAAAAACAAAAGAATATTCTTGTGTACAAGCTCAGAATTCACATTTTTTGTTTCCAATAAGTTTCTTTTTAATAAATAATTTTTTTTTTTTCGCGATACAAATAACCACAATAATTTTTTCCGACCTAAAAAGTTTTTTTTTTTTTTTTTGTCATACAAATTGAAACGTCAAGTGTCGTACGTGAAAAGTTAAAAGTTGGTTAACTCTTCCGTCTGCGGCTGCAGCTCCGTACGCGGCTACGTTCCGTTGTGTTCGCAATATTGAATTTGCGTGTATTCAATATTTTGACAGTTATTCCAGCTCCGGCTCCAATTCCGTCTCAGTCACCATTCTGTTCAGCCAGTTAAGAAGGCGCTTTATTGGAATGCCTAGCTGATGTGCATTCTAGTCATTTTTTAGTGAGCCCTTTGGTATGAGCATTATTACGAATAATAATGATGTGGAGTGGTTTTTTGACTAGGAGTATAGGAGGGACATTTTGAGTTGTAGTATGTAGTTGTAGTAAGCAAAGACATTGGGGTCGATTCTCGTTCTGTAAAGCTGTGAAGTGATAAAAAATTTATAATTTTAGTTTTCACAGAGATTTTTCATTTTATCACTTCACGAATGTGGCTTATGCGATTCTGGAACTCATTATGATAAATATGTTCTAAATGAGAAAGCCCTCTCACAATTTCTCTCTTCAAACGAAACTGAACACTAATACACATACAAATCTAAACTTTTTCAACCGACACAAGGGATATAAAATCAAACAAAAATACTAACACTAGGAAAAGAGCTTCTTGTATACAGTTTTTTTCTCTCTGAGTAATTCAGTTCGTGTGCTCTCGTCTCGAAGTAGTTCATTTCGTGTGCTCTCGTCTCGAAGTATACAAGTATACAACTCTCGGTTCAATTCTAACCACATGCGCAGGTCAAATAATGATTCACAGCAGCTTCACAGAATAAATTGTTTGTGATAAAAATTTTATCACGTGAAGAGAATATGACTTTTTTCATACATACAGAATCGAATTTCGTGTGAAGCTGTGAAAAAATTTGTCACTTCACAGCGTCACAGAACGAGAATCGACCCCATGATGTGTGTATTTTATCGTTTCTGAATGAAGGAAATAAAATGTTTCCATAGGTAATGGTTTTGAAAATTTATAAATTTACAGAACAGAATAAAGAAGATGCAATTAATAAAATACATTGCAATGTAGGTGAATATTCCTTGACGGAAGCACTCATTCCAATATCATATGGACGCTTCGTCCCTGATTGAAGTAATTAATATCTTGAAAACTTGAACGTAAGTCCGCAGCGAGATTCCTCACTTTTGCTGTCAAAAAAGTGAGACTAGTATTTTTTGGATTCGCTTGCTCAGTTATTTTTTGTCGCAGTTGATCAATTAATAAAAAAAGAGATGGACATTGGTTTTGACTTATAGCAGAGAAATTTTGTTCAGGTTTCTGCTCAGTGGAGCTGACGGAGCTTGCTCAGTGAGATCTCAGAAACGTGAACTGGCTAAATGTGAAGCTGCAGCTGGAGCAAGAGAAGTGACTGCAGCAAAAGTTGACTCAACTTTAACTTTTCTACTCGCTACTGGCTGCCTGTAATTGCCTATATGAGGCGTTTTTCTTTTTTTAGTTCAGAGTTGGTTCGGGTGTCGCTTGAGTAGTTGTTTGATTTTATTTTTTGTTGTTTGTTTTTGGCTTTTAAACATAAAAATACCTATACAAATTGTTGCGAAATTAAACAAAATGAAGATATCTGTTAAAAAATATCTGGGAAAAAATAATTTCTGGTACGTACTTAAACTTTTGTCAACTGTTTTGATTTTTGATAGGTAACCTATCTATTGATTCAATATAGCTTTTAACGGCCTTTAGTCCATGAAAATTTTTTGGCGTTTCGTCCCGGCGATCTCACTTGGACTCATCAGTTGACTAGTGAGGGCCTTGTCAATACGCAATTTCCATTAAGTTCAGTTCATCTTACATAGATTTCATGGTGAATACCTAGTGTGAACTATATCTAACCAGATTAGAATTCCTAGAAGTTTTTTGTGCCCGTGGCCTGGCAATGTTTATATACGAAGATTTTTTTTTTTAATAATACAATTTGTATTATTAAAAAAAAAAAAATCTGCGCTGATACATTAATGTGTAACTCAATAACTCAAAAGCGCAATTTGTCAACTCAGACTCCCAACTCAAGAATTAAATAGTTCTTTTTTGTATGTGGAAGCGCAGCGCCGCCGACTGCGCCACGCAACACACACAGATAAAGATGAACGATGAAGCAAATGAAAAAAGCGCTTTGCGTAGCTCATTTTTGTATGCTTTATGTGTTTTTACTCTATTTGCGAGGAAGCCAGTTGAAATGTATTATACATATACGTATATATGTACATTAGAATGCTTTTTTGATTAATTATATAGATAGATATAAGTAGATATATAGGGTGTTCAAGAAAATGTTTTTCCATATTTTTGTGTTCAAAAGTAGGGAAGAATATGCATAGTTGTTATTATAGGCAAAGAGTGGAAAAGAATAAATATTTAGGTAGGTATTTGAAATCACAAATGAAATATCAATTTCTTGTATCCGCGGAAACCGTATCGACGTCAATTACCTACACCATTTATTTTGTCTGTATGTATTGGAACAAGCAACAAACGAAAGAAAAAATCAGGTTCGTCAAAGAAAATTTTTCAATTGATAATTGACAATCGTAACAGGGGTAAAAAAAGAGACATAAGAAAAAACAACACCAACGCAGAACTATACCCGTATATCGATATGTACTAGGATGTTAGGTAGATACACACAATATATTTTCAGACACTTATATAAGAATTCATGTCTATCTGTTGGCGCAATTCCTCAATTGTATACGTATTACGTAACAACCCTTTCCCAAATGTCTCAACTTGGTCTCAACTCTCAACGTTGCCGATGACAAATACACAAATACACTGTGTGTCACTTGTTCACACCCACTCTTTTCACAACCGTTTTGCACAAAGAACATCTTTTCACCATTCGGTAGTAAAAAGAGTGACTTTAAACAAGCGACTTGCACTGTGCACATAAAAAGTTCTACAATCGGTCAACCAACCTACTTACATACTCTATACACAAAAGCGAAGGCATGGAACACCAACACAGTAACACAAGTCTCTCTACGTAAATCAAAAAAAAATGTGTAGCCGACCTGCGCCACGGAGTTAGTGGGTTATTGTGTATCTTATGAAGCAAGAAAAAAAATTGCGCCATGGCGCAAGTGAGTCACTGAGTTACGCTGATGCAGTAGGGTGCGCTTGAGTTAATGTATCAGCGCACGATTTTTTGCTGAGTTAAGCTAAGTACAGACGATTGTCAGATCTTACAATATTGTCAGATCTGTCAGTGAAAATACTGTCCCAAATGTCTTACAATCGTCTGAACACACAATTTTGTCTGACAATATTGTCAGAAACGTCATTGTCAGGTAATTGTCAGATGACAATCTGACAAAAAATTGTCAGGTATCTTACAATCGTCTGAACGCACAATTTGTGTCATTGTCAGACGATTAGGACATTGTCAGACTCATTGGTCATTGTCAGATGTTTTCATTGAAAACATCTTACAATTGCTGACAATTTCTTCATTGTTCGAAATGTCAAACGGTTGGAGCCGAGTTGAGAGATAAAAAAAAACTTTTTTGTAGGAAATTTGTAGTTTTTCCACAACTGAATAAAAACAATCTATAATTTAACTAGACTCACTTTTATATTAAATTCCTTGTGCTGGAATAAATTAAAAGCAAATTCCAACAAGTTAAAAAAAATTGGACTTCAAAATGGCCAAAAAAACTATACGAGCAATCAAATAAATTTGAAGAATGCAAAACGAGGGTGGACAAGGACACTTCCTTGAATTGGTAACAACTGGCAGACTGCCGCCAACTCGCTCAGATCTCAAGGCCACTTTCTGAATCAGCCGAGCTTTCTGGAGTAAGCCTGCTGAACTTTTTGCTCGCAAAGGTTTATTTCTTGATCTAAACAATATAGTGCAATTATTGCAAGGTCTTCTCATCCTTGCAAGTCTTTCAAAAACAAATGATTTAAATTCTTTTTTCTTTTTAATAAATCGATAGAGAATATGGCCTTTTTTTTTATTTCTCCTTCGTAGTGTGTAAAGTCGTCCTTCGCCATCGATGTCCAGTTGTAGTTAAATTGTTTCAAATGCTCGTCCAATTGTTTTGGCATTACCACGATGACCCTAAATTTTCAAATCACTTTGAAAGTATCGTCTTCTTGATGTAGCCACTATACGGATTCACATTTTTAAAAATTGAAATTCTATAAAAGATGTTTGATCTTGAAATCCTCAATTGAATTGAATTTTTATTGTAACTTGAATTTTTATTGATCTACCAACCGTGTGAACAGAAAATTTTCAAGCTGACAATATTGTCAGATATATAATTGTCCGAAAATTGTCAGACAAGAGCTGACAATTTAATTGTTAGAATTTGGCACAAAATCTACCAATCGTGTGAACGGACAATTTTACATTGTCAGAAATTTTTCAATTGTCAGCTAATTGTCTGCTATTGTCAGACCATTGACAGATCTGACAATATTGTAAGATCTGACAATCGTCTGTACTTAGCTTTACCCATGTCTAAACCTATCCGGTTCGTTCGAAAACATATCCGCTACTAAAGTATCTCAGATAGCCTATCTGAGTACCCCCCGAACGCGGCCACTGTATTAAGTTGGCTGTGCTCAGTTTTTTACTCCGTCTGCTCGGTTATTTTATTCTGAGCTCATGGAGTACGCACACACACTCTGAGTGAAAAAAGAAACACACATTCCAAGCTCTGAACGCTGTGAACTCAAAAAGAAACACAACATTTTTGCTTGACATTTCAGGCTCAGCTCTGAACTGCTCTGAAATAAAAAAGAAAAACGCCTATGAAAGCTTGGTTATTTCAGTGCAAGGAACCTTTTTAAACACATAAAAGTCCTTTCTGTTTTTTTTTTAAATCATCAGTGACATTTATCATGCCGCAATAGATTTTGAAACGTCTCAAAATTTTTTTAAATGCGTGAAAATAAAACAAAATTCAATTCAACTATCCTACTGACATTGAAGAACAAATTTATTTTAAAGCAAGCAAAGCCTTCCAAGCGAGATCTCTTAGGGCCAGTTGTACAGACCTGGTTCAGCAATTTCAATTGACCGATTTCGGCGAATTAACTGAGGATCAACGATGGTTCAATATTCAAGGTGATATTAGCTAATTATATGTCTGAACAATAGCTGAACCTTAGCTAATCTGCCAAAATCTGTAAATTAAAATTCCTAAGCCACGATTTTATATCTGGCACCTTGATATTGATTTCACTTCGCATTGTTTAGGTTTAAACTGGGTTCAGACAATAAAAAATTCGTATGTATTAATAATTTTATATTGGTCTGATTTATTTTTAAACTGTTTAGAGTGCTTTTCCCCCTTTTACATTTTTTTTTTGTTAAATTTACAAAATTATCTGTCTTTTCTTAAATGACGATTCTTCTCGAAAATTTGTAATAATTCATTGCAGTTTTGCGCTTACAAAAAAATTCCGCTTCCTCTATGTTGTTTCGTCATTTAAGAAGAGATTCCCAGTTATTAGCCACTCAAACAAATTTGCGCTTAATGCAAGAAAAAATTATGAAATTGCATTCTTCAAATGCATCAAATCTATCAACAACATCAACAACAACAACACAACGATCATCTTCCTCAACGAATATATTTTTAGCTCCAATAACCAGTGAACAATTGGACAAGTGGCGCAAGGATTTTCATAGCGAGCCAAAAAATCTACTCGCACAAAATGTCTGTTCTAGAGGTGATCCCTTTGAAGTGGCTTTGTCGCGTCCAGTCCTCCAAAATACCAATCATGTTTTCACCCATAAGGTAAAAAGCCAAATTATTTTGTCTTAATTTAATTTGATTATCGAAATATTTTTTTTTTAATTTAATTTTTAGGTAGAGAGTGAAGGGAAGCCTATTACAAATCAAAAAAGCTCAGGAAGGTGCTGGCTATTTGCTGCACTGAATTGCATTCGTGTTCCATTCATGAAATCCCTAACCCTGGACGAATTCGAGTTTTCCCAAGGGTATCTTTTTTATTGGGACAAGATCGAAAGATGTAATTATTTCTTGAATAATATTGTCAAAACGGCAGAACGGGGCGAAAAAGTTGACGGTCGTTTGGTATCATTTCTTTTAAATGTAAGTTACAATATCAATATTATTTTTTTTTTTTTTAAATTCCAATTGTCTGTCTCTTCATTTAGGATCCAACATGTGACGGTGGTCAATGGGATATGTTAGTAAATCTTATCACAAAACACGGCCTTATGCCAAAGAAATGCTTTCCAGAGAGTTACAGCTGCGAGGCTAGTATGCGTATGAATGCCATTCTCAAAAGTAAAGTAAGTTAAAGTACTTTAAAATTAAATTATTGAAAAAAAAAAAACATTGTTTTTGAATATTCTCATAATGAATACATCTCGTAATAGCTAAGAGAATATGCCAAACATTTGAGGGAACTCCATGCATCCAATCCACCAGAGGGTGCCCTTCAGGCAGCTATTCAAAAAATGATGGGAGAAATTTATAAAATTGTTGGCATTTGCTTAGGAATACCACCAAAGTCCTTCACATGGGAGTATTATGATAAGAGTAAGAATTTCCTCAGCGTTGGTCCAATGACTCCACTTGAATTTTACAATCAGCGTGTTAAACCAATATTTAATGTCGAAGACAAGGTAAAACAAAATCCATTGATCTATGCATTTTGTTTTATTTTAATTTTGATAAAAATTTTAGGTTTGTCTTGTTACTGATCCACGCCCCACAAGTAGTTATAATACCGCCTATACAGTCGATTGTTTGGGAAATGTTGTTGGTGGTCGTCCAGTTCTGTATAACAATCAACCAGTGGAACTTTTAATGAAAGTTGTAACAGAAAGCTTGAAGAAGGGTGAACCAGTTTGGTTTGGTTGTGAAGTAAGCAAACGATTTGCTTCCAAACAAGGCATTGAGGATCTGACAGTGTGAGTATATATTACTAATTACATAATAGGTTTTTATTAACTTTTATAAAATCTCAGTTGTGTGGTTTAATATAAACTTTGATTAGGTGATGTAGGTCATAAGGACATCGACATACGTATCTGATAAATTCATATTCGCTAATCCTGGCCAAAATGAAAACACTCCATATCTTTAAACGTTAGGAAAATGACAAAAACTATCTTAAAAATCGAAAAACACTATTGTAAGAAATGACTTTTCTTGGAAGGTTAACCTCGAACGCGAGGACCAACTTCTAAACAAAAGGAACGTTTGCGACTTAATCTGCATACAAAAAAAATTGACATTTACATATGTTATTCAATTATTTATAATTTAATTTATTTCATGTTTTCAAATCCAATGCGACTCATGAACGCTGAATCCAATCATGAATGCTGAGTCAAATGTGATTCATGCATGGGACGTGAAGATAATGTATTAAAAAAAAAAAAAAAAAACGAATTAACTTGTAGATGTTTTTAAATCACTTTATATGGAGACAGTGAACTTGTTAGATTTTTTTAGGAATAACAAAACAACTACTTTATATTAAGAGCCCCCGCACTGTACAGACTTTGTGTCGGCCGATAGTTGTAGATTGAATTTCTGAAAAATTTTGTATTAACAGTCATTATGTGACTGCTGTTCTCTGCAAATTCTTCTGAACAGTAAACAGAATGTTGTCTAGTGTACGCACTCACTACACTACCAACCGGACTATTTAGTTGACTCAGTGTGCAAACTAGCAACCCAACCCGACCGAACTGTTAGCCGATTGAAAGTCTGTAGTGTGCGGTGCGGGGTCTCTAAAGAAAATGAGATGGATAATAGTTGAGGATTGACTTTTCAAAAGAGGATAAAAACATATTAAGCGATTTCTCAGAAACTCGAAAAAAACTAACTGAGCAATCATACTACGTTTTACATAAAAGAACAAATGCAATTAAACGTTCCAGTGACCTCAACTTCAAAAATGGGTTTCTCCTAGGTACGAAAGTGGGCTCATCCATTAGATGCTGTCTTAGGCCAAGGCCACGCAATGTGCGGCAGAATACTGAGCGGCACAAAACAAGTTAAAATATATGAAATTGTATTTGTTTTGACGCTCATCTTGAAACACAGAAGTAATTTTTTTTTTAAGAACTTAAAAGCAATGTTTTCTAAAAACAGTTGTTGCTAACAAACACTTATAACTATTTATCATCTGTTATTCTATCATTGATTTTCATTATAATCTTAACATTTCTACTTACAGACACGACTTTAAATTGGTATTTGATGTTGACATCCAAATTACTCTTTCCAAAGCAGATCGTCTTCTGTATGGCGAATCAGCAATGACTCACGCTATGGTCTTCACCGCTGTATCTGTTGATGTAAGTTTAATTTTTTCGTTCCTGTTCATTATTTAATCTCTTTAAATTTTTAATAGGAAAAGGGAAATCCAACTAAATTTCGAGTTGAAAACTCCTGGGGTGAAGATCGTGGTGAAAAGGGGTATCTTGTTATGACGGCTGATTGGTTTGAAGAATTTGGATTTGAAGTTGTCGTTGATAAAAGTGTTGTTCCAAAGGAAACTCTAAAAGTATTCGATATGGAACCAATAGTGCTTCCAGCGTGGGATCCCATGGGAACTCTCGCTCAATAAAACAATAAATATTAATGGAAATCAAAATTCATCACAGGATCATTAACTTTCAAAGAAAACAAGAAACTATATTTCTTTTCAAAGAGAACATGAAAAAACCAGCATTTCGCATACTAAATTCAATTGAATGCCATTTCTTTTTTATGGATAAAAATATTTAAATTTATAAAGATGGAATAAATAAACAAATATTTTATACAATTATGTTGATAGAAAGAATAAAAATTTATTGAATTAATTTTTTAAACTTTTTTCTGTTTAGTTTTGTTTTGGATCACAATAAATGAGAGGACTGTTCGTTTCATTTTATGAAGTTTGGTCAGATTTCTTTAAATTAAAATCTAATGAATTGGTTTAATTGGATGTTTTCTTTCCTGATTAGTTTGTTTTCTTTTCTGCTTCAACATGTATTCATATTGAAGACGATGCCAAATTCCAAAGCACATTTTTACTAGACGACCATCGATTGCTTTATGTTTACGTGCAAATTTGTACTGCTCTCGGATAATATACTTTGCATACCGCAGCCGTCCTGTTTGTATTAGCGATATACTGTAGTAGAGTTTGCATCGAGCCTGAAGAAATGGATCACCTAGCCGCAATCCCAGTTGTAATTGACGAAGTGATATTTTACCAGCTGTTTCTGCCTGAAATAAAGTTTAAAAATGATTAAGCACACCAATTGAAGCTTGATTCACACTATAGTGCCGATACCGATATCGTTCTCGATACGATAAAATATTTTCATATAAAAAACGATCGTATCTAGAATCAATAGTGTGAATGTTCACATTGTACCTTGTGTAATAATATTTTATCGTATCGAGAACGATATCGGTATCGGCACTATAGTGTGAATCAAGCTTCAATTGGTGTGCTTAATCATTTGAATTCTATTTAATTGAAAATTTTTTGACAATTTTTAAAAACTAAGCACTAATGTATAAACTTCTCTTTAACTGAATAGGTAAACATTTTTGCAAAAGTACATTATCCACTTTTTCCAAATAAAGTGCGTGAAAAAATTTTGTGGCACAGTGGATAAGTTCTGTTTCTCTCAAACAACTTCCATTTAAATGTGGGTATCTAGGGACTTTTTTTTTTATGTGACGAATTTAATCGAGGCGAGGTGCTGGGAGGGGAATACTCTTTGTTTAAAACTTTGAGGAAAGGTTTACTAAATAAAATGGCTAAAACGCCGACGGAAAGAAAGTGATTACCGACAATTTACAGAGGGGGATGTTTCCAGACTTTTGAAATAATTGGTTTATTGCTAGGTATTCTCGAACGAACAAGAATAAGGTGGTAAATTTCGTTCGGCTGAAACTCGCATAGCTTTTGAAATTCGGAGGGAACAAAAAAAATTAAAGGTGAAATATTTTCTTTAGTGAACTTACAATAAGGTTGATTTAATTTTAAAATCATTTGAGGCCAGTAGGTGCCTACCTACTAGGCTAAAAAAAAAACAGTTAAATATATTTACTATGATTTAAATGAGAAAAGGAGGTTATAAAAGCAACTTCCATATGGCCTCAATGGTTTGTAACCAAAAGAGGTAGGTACCTGCCTGTAAAAGAACATTTTTCTTACAAAATAAAATTCTTACACATGTTGAAAATTGTTCGCCGAGGGCTGAGAATCCTCCACCTAAGGTCGATAGCCATGACATTAAATAGTCAACTTCGATTTTTTCCCATATCGTATGAGAAGTAATAAGGTTCCTGTGAAGAATGAAATAAAAATGCTCAGATATCTTTATCGACAAAGCAATAATCAGAAATACAATACCATTTGTAATCGATTGCTTCTTTCTCTGGTGGAACTATCTGAATTAGCAGGAAGATACCATCATTTACATTATCTTTAAAATATTTTTGTCTATAACTATTGAAGTTGAGTATTTCTTGAATGAAAAAGTAAACATCTATTCCATTTGCTTCAGTCCTGCGTTGATGTTTTGAAAGTTTATTTCGCGGAGGTTTCTCTTGTAGTTTTACTGTATTTTCTTCACTAAATGTATAATATTCTTTTTTATTAAAGTAATTAGAAACACATATGGTTACTGCCATGATGTGATGATTGTAATTTTAATTAGGGACAGATTCAAAATTCGTAAAGAAAAATCGCGACTTTGGAGATTATTTTGAATCTTCTCGGCAAAAAAAACTCAAAACAGAAGTGATCAGCTGTTTTTGACAGATAACTGTTTGGAGTATCGCATGAGAGAAATCATGAGAGCGATTATAAAGGTGAAAACGCAATCAATCGTACTGTTTCATTTTAAAAATTATCTGGCGCGTATCTCAAAGTGGGCGCGTCCGGGCAGCAATCCAAAGCTATCCCGATAGGTTTGTGTTGTTGAAATTCCTTGTTAAAAAACCTCTGATGTCAGCTGATGCAACAACAACTCAAGCTATTTGAAAATTTTTGGGACAGGTGTATAGCATATCTGACTATCACCCGAACGCAAGCAGTTAAATGGTTTGGGCCAAAGATACTGAATTATAAAGATAATTATTCCAGTTTGCCTACAAGCTACAGAAATCAGCTGATTAATAAACTTTTCAAAATATGTGTGCAAAAAACCACGTAAAAAGCACACATCAAGCAGCTCCTCAGATCACTACGCCGTTAAATTGCTGTTGCAATTCTATTTTACCCACAGGCACCGAAATTACAAAAACATCAATTTCAACAAATGGGTTTTTGTGGGGTGAAACGTACGAAGGGTTCATATCTGTACACCAGGTCTCCACCTGAAATATTTCATAGATTACTAAAGCCGGGCTCGTGTGGCGTGTTGTGGCGTCATGTGTCGTTATCGCTCCAATGTATTTCATATGCGTAAATCCATATTTGTCTCGTGCGATGTGTTGTGGAGTGGTGTGATGTGTCGAAATCTATTTTTAAAAGATTGCGCCATACCACGCTATGGCGAATACATTTTTTTAGTGTTCCCGCACACAGAGAAAACAATGTTCTTGAAAACAGAATAATAAAAAAATAAAAAATGCCAGTTTGTAAGACAGCACGCCTTATTAGTGTACTGAGTCCACAACACACCACACGAGACATTGTGTGGATCCGGCTTAAGGCGTTTTTCTTTTTAAGTTCAGAGCAGTTGTAAAAAACTCTGGTGTTATAATTCTCGTACTGAAATTCTAAAAAATCACTTTTAACTTTTGCTTAAAATGTTTAATTTTTGAAGCAGAAAACTTATTGAAATGAATGAGAAATAATAAAAAGATCAATTTATTTTAGTTTTTATTAACATTCCGTCTTTATTTTGTATTTATTTACCACTTTTGCACTTGCGCACCACAAAAAAATTTAAATTTGATTGTCAAAAGAACAGCTGTTTTGGCTGAGAAAGAAAACTGAGAAATGAATCCAAAAAATTTTCATCTCACATATCTCAGCAAACTCAGTGCTCAGGTGAGATTTTTTGTCCCACGAAAAAAAATCTCTGAGCACTCTGAGCGCTCAGAGATTTTTTCTTCGTGGGACTGGCCTATTAATTACATTCGAAAAAACACAAAACAAAAAAATGGAAATAAACTCACAAATTTCAAAGGGAAAATTGCTTCCCCATAGAATACAATTCATAGCTTTCTATGAGCCAGTATTCTATTAAATCTTTCTCGTGGAGCCACCATATTACCAATAATCAAATTTAGTAATGACAATATTGCAGTGAAATATTTAAATCATAACTAAATTTAATTATTGATAGGGCCAAGTAAGGCATCCGGTTTTTAGGGCGGTATTCATCGAGCGCTCATAACTTATGAGGCTCATAAACCTATTCACCAAGCAATAATAGTGAATATTTATGAGCGCTCATAAGACTTATGAGTGGTCTCACCACAATACACTTATGGAAGGTAATATCTTCCGAGTTTTCATTTTTGTTCAGTTCTGCACATGTCTTGTATTTTGTTTTTGTAAATGTCACTGGGATTCGGAAACACTTGTGTTTTGTTATTGTAAATTCTGACATGCAGGTCACTGTTATTTTCGAAGATGCGCAATAATACCTTCAATATGTGTACTGTGGTCCCAAGAATTGACCCCCAGGTTATGTAATATCGAACATACCACTGCCATACTGTAAAATAATCGATTCAATTGTATGAGCCATCTTAAACTGGCTTAATTTTGAACCAGACTAACCCCTAGATTTCACATGCTTCCATCGCACATGGAGTAAAGAAAGCTAGCGCAAAATTTGTATTAGTATAGTTCAATTTGTTATTCCAATCACAACAAGGAAGAACATTTTGCCCTTTTCATTCCTTACTCTTCAACTCCCTCGCCTACAAGCTTCAGTTTCCGCAGGTTGAATTGCTTAAGTGTGCCCTATAAACATGATTCATTGTGCAAAACATTTCCTCCAATAAAATAATTAAATAAATTACGTTTGTATAGATACGTTATATTCTTAATCATAATTTATAATAAACATTGAGTTTTTTTAGGCTTTATTAATTTATTAAGAATTCTACTGACAAAGCTATGAAAAATGTCACAGGTGGCATATGGGTGGTATGACGAACAAAATAACCTGCTTTCAGACTAAAATTCGAAAGAATCTATCCCTGTAGCATAAGTGGGTAAGTCGATTTACCATTTTTTGTTGATAAGATAAAACTTTATAGTACCAAACCTTTATTTGCATAAAATCGTGTAAATATAACAATTTTAGTTTGAAGCAAATTTATCCTATATATATATTTAAGTAAAACTAATTTAAACCTTTATCGCAACATTGAAGAATCTATATAAAGCGATATGAAATATGATAAGATTAGGAGCGATATTGACGATGACGCCTTAAGCGGCAGCTATCAATTTAACTTTTAAAAAAGTAGTTAATAATTATATTTCGGTTTTATATCATAACGGTTCATCGTGTCGATAAGTTCATAACTGTTCGTGGAGCTTAGTGTTTTAATAAAAATAATTAATAAAATAGTATTGAATAAAATGCATTACTTTTATCTTATTATTGCAGCCTTAGCGTTTGTGGGATATGTCAATTGCGGTAAATATTAAAGCATATAAACATATTAAAATAGGAATGATAAATTATAAATTTTTAATCTTATGATCTTAGAAAGTGAAAGTTTTTTATTTTCGAAAGGATTTCAGTTTCATTACAAATTTACATATACGATAACTATGTACATACCTATCTATTTTAAAAGTAAAACAGAATTTACATAATATCAACAATGTCATAACTACTTTCAAAGTAAATCAATGATTCAACTGTCTTAATCATTGTTAATACAATAATTTAACAAAACTCACCAAAGTCCGATTCGGTTGCCAATATTAAATGCTACACAAAGATAAGAGAGCCAAATAGTGTTTGTTATCATTTCCTAGTTTTAGCTTATTGTGTGTTTAAGTGCCCAGGTTATATATACATTCATCGATAAATACAAATAGTTTAATGATATGGGCGTCTCCCTTTGCCGTTGCCGTTAAATAAATATTTGAGAATATGTGTATTGGTTTTCTGATCTTATAATATAAAAAGTAGAACAGGGCTGCAGTTTTATGATGAAGAGCCAAATTAACTTTACGATTTAAGCCTTAACTACATTGGCCACTTTTTGCTAAATTACAAAAGTAAAAATATTTTTTGTCCGGCTAGCGCAGTTGTTTTGTGAAAAAGAATATACACATTTTATTTTTAAACCAAAATTGAAGCTTTCTGCATCATTTTTATGAGTTTTTCCTGTGAGAAACACTATCCCAAAATGAGTTTGAAAATTTTCACTTTTGTACTTTTTCACTTTTGTTACTTAAGCCTAGTTTATACATCAATGCGAAGTGAAATTCAAATCGAAATGATACATCAATAAACCTCGCGTCGAAAGGTTTTCAAAGAAAATAAATGTTGTGTTATATTTGGTTTGGATAAGTCCGTTGAATTATATTTACTTCGAAACAAATTTGCTCCGAAACGGAGTAATTCCATTTTCTTGCTCGCAAGTGTAGTATTTCATGTGCTTTTGTTGATTTTGAATAATGTTTTTTCCATTTTAGGTCAATTTTTCAGAAATTTTTCTCCAATAAATTTTTTTTTAGAAAGATCCCAGGAATCATCCCCCAAAATATCGTACAGGAATTAGGGGACACCCTGTATAGAAAGAGAAAATCAAAGGAATATTATACTAGGTGGCTCTATGACCGGCCCTCGAGAAGTTGTCGCCTAGGACAATAGCACTTTACACCCATAGGAGAATACTTTTCTGGTCGTTTACTAGCTACAGAATGAAACTAACTTTTTTTGTATATACATGCACACATACCTACGTACATTATGTATGTGTTACACAAAATTTTATGATAAATTAAAATCACGGGGTTTCAAATAATATTTAATCTTATAGCCTAGATTACAGTGTATGTGTATGTATGTATGAAAAAAACTTAAATTTTTAACATAATTTCCAGCTATTCTTTGCACTATTTTGCAAAATATTTAAGGCATAAATTGTTTGTCTTGGTATAACCAGCAGCCAGCTTTTAATAATGCTTAATTCAACCTGATAAAAATAAACAGACGGACTAGAAATGGGTATCAATTTGGTCATGAAAGAGAAAAGACAATTTTGTTTATGACATCAGGGGAACTGTAAACTAGGCTATTGCTGAACAAATAAACCCCATTGTAAGTTTTATTTTGAAAAGTGGAGTAGTATCAACTTAAAATTGGATGAGATGAGATTCCCGTGGAATTTTTTCTTGTGTACCAACTACCAAGTTCTTATGAAATAAGCATTTTTGTTTAAGTCTGTAGTTTATATCTGGGGTAGATAACAAATTTGAAAATAAAAAAAAAATTAAAAACTAGAGAATAACTGAACTAATTTCTTTCTTTAAATACATGCATGAATAAATTTAACAATTAAATTAATTTAATTTATTTAGATGCCTGTGTTCAGTGTGATTCCAAAATAGACCCAAGCTGTGCAACATTTCCTGAGAAATTTTTAGCAAAAGAATGTTCGAACACCACATCAAAATGCTTCTCAAGAGTAGTTGGTAAGTTGGGATGATATATACAAAAATTGAAAATTCTGAAAATAATAATAATTCTCTTAAAAAAAGGTGGAACAACAATCAGAGGATGTGCTTCTGACTTGGACACTAAAACTGCCAGTGCATGCTCAAATGAAATGGACTGTTTGATTTGTACATTTATGGAAGGATGCAATAGAAATGTAAATAATTTAAATCATGCTTAAAAAATATTTTGGAACATGTATATGTATGTATGTTGATTTTTGTTTTATTTTAAAGGTCTTCCCCACTCACAGAGAACAGTGTTTACAATGTACATCAAATGGAACCGGAGAATGTGCTACTGATAAATTTGCAAGACCCAGAATTTGTCCTATTTACCAAATTGGCGATAAATGTTTCATCCGAAAATCAAAAAGTAAGTGTTTTTATAATAATTATGAATTTCGGTGTTTTATAACTCGGTGCTTTATAACTAAGAATTTTTGGCTTCAAAGTCTTGTACGTATAATAATCCAGTAACCTTTGTCGTCTCATAGGAGGGCGTGTATTCGTAAGATATGGTAGTTCTAATTTTTTGCTGAGTCGTTTATGATATTGTCCTCATGAAAAACCCAAGTTTTTGAACTCGAGCGCCGAACGAATCATGGTCAAAAATCGAAAAAACCGCGAAATTTTCGCGCTTTTTTCAGTTATTGGCAATTTTAACCCCAAATGATTAGTTTTTCGACTATAGCTTCGCTCTACGATTTCAAAGTAATGAAATTTTATTCAATTTGAGCCCAGAACCATCTGTACAGACCCAACAGTTTCGAAAATACAGACATTCAAAATTTAGCTTTAATAAATTTATAACAACAAGTATTATAATTTTCAGTATAATAAAAAAAAAAAGGTTCTTGGCACAAGATGCATAAAAATACTAGAGCGTATAAGCTGGGTCAAAAGAAGAAAAAATCCTCTGGAGGGGGTATTCTATATCCCCCCGTTTAATTGGGAGGGGCAATTTTTCAAAAAATTCACTTGAAATATTAAGGGACTCATAAAAATTCAATGAAAAATTTTAGAATAAAATACTTTAACTTTTGTCAAAGTTAAGAATCCATTCTTTAATTTTCTTTTTAAATAAAGTTGATTTTCTCAAAACTAGAAGACATTTGGATATAATTTATAGTCTTTTATTGAAAATTAAAATCAAAAACAAAATTACCATTTAATAACGGAAAATTTTGAAAAAAATCAGTTCGAACTCAATTTTTTAAAATTTACAAGAACGTTGGACTGAAATTCACATAAATGCACAGAAAATCACAGTTTCAAAAGAAACTAGGCTATTATGTTTTATAGTATGACATTACGCGTGGTTTTTTGCAAGCACGGAGGAAATTGGTCGAAAAAAACGATATCGGGGACTACCGACACCATCACAGAAAATACACGGAGTTTTCATACAAACTATCGATAACATACATCTATGGAAGTCATGCCAGTAACACAGTTTTTCTCCGTATTTAAAGTTAGGCACCGAACATTTTCCGTGCTTAGCTTAGCCCGAATAGGATTAGTTGTTGTTGCATTTAACACCTATTTCAAGGCGATCTTTTAGAAAATTAGCTCTGTTCCCTAAACAGGGGGAAATAGATTCCCCTTCTTAAAAGCCCTTAGCCTTTTTTTGCATCTTATTAAACGTTATGATAACGCAAAAAAATTACTATTCATAAATAAAACCCTTTTTTCGATTTTTTATGGAAGAAGTAAGGTATCCTCGTTTTTTTTTTTAATTTTTCAAAAACTAAAAAAGATGTTTATATCTGATTTTCGGTATTTGACCCCACGCGAATTAAAAAAAAAATCAACTTGAAAAAAAAATCAGTTTTTTTTTTCAAAAATTTTGACTTTAAAATTTCATTTCTCAAAATCCTTTAATATAAAGTATTTAATTTAAAAAGCAAATTAATATTTTATTTTATGTAGTTTTATGATTTTATTTACATTTTATGTACTTTCTTCAATTTTTAATATTTTTTTTTCATTCTAGTTCAATTTTTCATAAATTGTCCCCCCCCCCCCCCTCCCGACTTAGGGGGGTATAGTGTTTTTTGCCCAATCAATTTTTTATTAGAATGATCTCAAGAGTCATTGCCCAAAATATTTAATATGAATTAATGGACACCCTGTATTCCATTAACTCTGTTCATAATGTCTATCAATCCGCAGACGGATTTTTATTAGAAATACCACCTTTGTTTTTAAATTTAATTTGATTAATAGTAACGGAGGAATATTTAAGGCGATTAAGAACAATGTTAAAGTATTTTTAGTATTTTACTACATATAGGTTAATAAAAAAGAGTTTCCAAAATTAGAAAGGAGTTTTTTACATTTTTTTTTATTTTATTAAATTACCAAAAGACTATTTTTTCTTTTTAGTATCGTCAAATACTAACTTAGTTTTTTGCACAAACTGTTTAAGCTATTTCAGACTTTATTGAGAATATTATGTTTATTCAGTTGAAACGTAATTAAAAATGTTTAAAAGCTTGAAAGCAGAGGCAAAATTTTGTTAAGTAGTATCATGATGGTAAGAGCTCAAGGGCTGTTTAGAAGTTTGCGCTTAATAAATTTATTTATTTTACATATGTACCTATACTTAAACCTTAATTGTAATTTAATTTCAATGATTTTTATCTTTTACAGATGCTAACCTTACTAACGCTTTTATGAGAGGATGTCTTTCGTCAGCCCATGCTGACAAATTATGTCGCAAAGATGACTGCTACACTTGTGAGGGTAATGGATGTAATTTATTAGAAGCAGATTCCACCGAAATTCCTTTTGCTAATGCAGCAGCTATCCTTAACTACTCGTTGTATTTACTTTGTGCCGTTTTCTTAATTCGGTCAAAAATAATTTAAAAGGTTTTTTTTTTTTTATTGAATAATTGTTGGAGTTTGTCGTCCAACGTAACGAATTTTGTTTTCATTTTTATTTTGTAATTTTGTAATATAAATAAATTTATTATCAAATAAAAATAATTTACTGTTTAACTTTTAATTTTTCATTATTTTCGAAAATTGTAGGATTTATGAAGATCAAATTATTTTTGGTTTTAATTTATTCTGTTTTTAAAATAACAGTTCAGTAGATCTTTATGTGCAACGGAAGTGCAGGAAATAAGAAAAATTAACGATGTGTCAGGGAAATGCAATTATACGAACGAGTCAAAGGAAGGTACATAATATATTCGAGTAAATATAAAAGGAAAACAGATTCCGGGATCGAAATGGAAATTGTTTTTATTTTAAGGGTGACTTTTTGTTACTGTTTCGAATAAATATGTTATCGCAATAATAGCGTATAGAGCGGGTGAATATCGTTCTCATAAGGAAATAGCTACGTATGTATATGTAGATATATCAATAAAAAAAGGCAGATAAGTTATTTGATCTTTTGCATTTGTGTATTTCGTAGTATCATACACCTACATAGTTTTACATTAAAGGCTAAACAATTTTATCGGCGGGCGGCGGCAGGCGTTGGTTTTTTTTTTAACTTTCGTTAGCAAAGGAATGAAATTCTACAAAAAACTTGTTATAGGTACATAATATATAACCTAACTTTATACTTGAGCTTGATATTGTCTGCTGTAAAATTCAGAAATGAAGAAATTCTGAAGATACATTTAAAACTTAGGATTTTGTTTCGGAGGGGGCTTAGTTCATTGCTCATAACCAAAAACTGGCGTTTCATTCTGACTTTTGTAGACTTAAGATCATTAAAAGCTATTTTGAATCATTTAACGAGGAATTTTTGAATTATAAAAGGCTCCTTATAAAGAAATTAAAAACTTATTACTTTTTTTTCAATTTCTATTATTCTTTTTATTAATGTATACCTACGTAAATATGTATGTAACAGCAGAAGTAGATGCCTTAATTTATTGAATTCACCGAGCCAGATTTACAGCGAAAGTTGGTCTATCATTTTTCCTTAAACTTACAGCCTTATTTATTAGATTCCACTAATACTCGTTTAAACCTCGGAGTAGTTAAACCGAGTCGAAACACTTACCCCCTCTTTACGTCACGTCAAACAAATTCTTATTTATAAAATATTTTATCAAAAAAATGACCAATCTAAAACTTTGGTTATTATAAACGTAGACAAACCTAGGCTGATTTCCACAATTATTCATTTTAAGTAATTATAATTGGTTTTATTTTATCTAAATAAGTACCTGTGTAATGAAAGGATAAGCTAAATAAAAGAAAACGGCCTGAAAACTGGGATTTCGTTTGCACAACTTTTTGCAAATTTTACACAATGCCGATGTCATGTTAAAATTACATAGATACTAAAACGGCTTAACTCCGGCTTTATTCCTCCTATATACCAGTTTTAGCTTACTCCGCCTCTATTCCGCGTGTATATTTTTTTATAAATAAATTTTTAAGGATTAGAGGTGTCATAAAGTCGGAGTAACCTAACTCCGTCTCTAAAACGAGTTAATAAATAACGCTGAAAGAGTTATTCACCATTAGATAAATGGAACCCAAGACAGCTTCTTAAGGGAACTTTATACTGCGTTCAGAAAAAATCACTCAACAGTCGATCAAATATTTTCCTTAGTAAATATAGCCGAAATCTACAAGAAGAATGGCAAAAAGCTGTATGCCTTTTACGTCGACTTTCGGGCAGCATTTGACTCAATTCCTCGGGAAGCTCTCTTCTATAAGCACTACAATAAATTATGGAATCTCTACAAAAATAATAGCAGTCATTAGACAAAAAAGTGGCTAGAGTGTGGGATGGAAAACAACTTTTCGATGAATTTCAGACCCCAATGGGAGTAAAGCAAGGATGCGTTTTAAGTACGCTGCTCTTTAGTCTATACATAAACGACATTACTAACACAGTGAAAGGTGGTATAGTGCTTAGTGGAAAATCCATTCCAGGCCTCATGTATGCTGACGATATAGTCTTCCTAGCCGAATCTATAGACAGAATGCAACTGATGATGAATACACTTCAGTGCTATTGCAAAGTCTGGAACCTATCGGTTAACCTATCAAAATCCAAAATAATGATATTTAGAAGCGGTGGAGGGAGATACTCTAGAATGGAAAAATGGAATTTTCAAGAGGAAACAGTGGAAATAGTTAAGGAAACAGTGTAATAGTTAAGATACGAACCTGAATCTCGATAGACACCTCCGAGCAAAAGTAGCGGAAGCTAAGCGTGCAATGTGTACCGTGTGGAGAAGCTGCTATTTGAGGAATAACGTTTCTCATATTGCTAAATATAAAGTTTTTCGAGCAACCGAAACTGCAATTCTTTTTTACGGAGCGCAAGTGTGGGAAAACCTTTCCTTCGATGGAGTAGAAAAGTTCCTCCGTTTTTTCATCAAAAGCACTTTTAGGCTGACGAGTACGACACCTAACTATATGCTGCACCTAGAAACAGGAACAAGCCCCCTTTTCTTGGATACTCTCAAATTACACTTTAATTACGTGACAAGAGTTATGGAGATGGGAAAAAACAGGATTCCGAGGCTTGTGCTTAGTCACATCATAAGTTCTAGAGGAGCATGCGTAGGTGAGTGGTATAAACTGGCGAATGAGTGCTCAATAACCTTTTCAATATCAGCTGAAGATAACCTTTCGTCACTTAAAATGAAGTTTGATGATTTGTTGATGAAAATCGGAAACAGGATGTACGATAGGTTTATTGAGGAAGCGGAATCATCATTATATAGAGCTTACTACAGTAAAGTTAACCACTTTTTGGAGCAAAGACCTACTTCTTGACCGATAACACCATACACAAAATCAGTACAATTTTTTAAAGTTAGAGGTCCGCAATTCTGAAAGAATTCAGCATGAGATACTCCTGAGTCTAAACTTCATTCCTCACCGTCCAGATCTTCCTATATGGTGTGATTTATGCAATCGAAGAGAACGTGAAGACGTGCTCCATTTTTTGGGAGTTTGTCCAATTCTGAAAGAATTCCGCATGAGATACTTTAGAATTGATATACTCAGTTTAGAGGAAACCATAAAATTGATGAATGGAGAACGAGGCTGGGATCTTTTATACCAATATTGTTTGAGTGCCTCGCGATACAGAACATGTATAATCAATGAAAGTTTTTAATTTATAAAAAATTGTATTCAAAATTGTTAAATTTTATTTTTGAAAGCATTATATTAATTTTTTCTTTAGTAATGTACTTTTATAAAAATTAAAATTCCAACCTCTCCCCCTTTGATACGTACTACGAATTGTAGTCTATCAAATAAGGTTCGGAGAAAAATGGAGGCGGAACAAGACAGCATACTTAAAGGGGCTTATAAAAATGCTGATGCTCCAAATGCAATTGATAAACAAACAGCACATTTAGACCTGTGACGTCAGTGGTCAACGGTGGCATAGTACGTAGGGTACACAGCTCCGAAGACTGAGCAAATCTGATGCGCGGGTTCAAATACCGCATGATGTGTAGAAAGTTTTTGCAAATAAAATTGGATTAAAGCTCAGCACCACTATAAAAAAAGGAGACTGATGATAGGGCTTGGCACCCCTTGAAATAGCTATATCTCTAGCCAAACAAAAATAAAACGAATTAAAATACCCAAAATTAATTCGTAAGCAATTGGTGGTAGCACCTTTAAGTTGTTGTTGTTGTTGTTCAAAATTCAATGAAATTGACGGAATAAAGAATGGTCAAGTCTAATAAACTGACATTCTAGTATAAATAATACAATACAAATAATAATAAAAATTAAAATGTAAATTTCAGTCTGGTAGATCGGTCAAACCAATTTAAGAGATAAACTTACAAAGAAAGTTGTGAATAGAATTAAAATTTTGAAGTCAATAAAAACTAAAAAAAAAAAAAAAACTACTGCGTTTTCATTAGAGCAAATGAGGTAATGTCGTTCAATTCCAAATTCAATTCAACATTACATACATATATCATTTCCCATACAAATTCAAATTTCCAAATGAGGTAATTTCAACGAACTTTGCACGAAATTCGGCCCAAATGGAGTCCATTTAAAGTGGAACCAATTTGAAATAACACAATTCAATGTAAAAAACAACAAAAACAAGCGATGGACAATCTGGACCGTCAAACAAAATTATAAAATTTGAAATGTGAACGCTTTTTTTGTGATTAGTCAAATTACCTCATTTTAGCGCTATAATGAAAACGCAGAAAACCATTAGATAAATGGAACCCAAGACAGCTTTCAAGGGAACCTTATTGTCATTTTTTGGATATTTTATACAACTTAAAAAGTTTTCAAGATAAACACTGATAAGGTTCGTTTAAAATTCTAATATCTTGGGTTCTATCAATCTGACGGTGAATTTTATAGAGCACAAAAGAATTTTTAGAAGTCATCGTCGCTTTCGTCACTCGGCTTATTATTATGTACTGAAGCAGATAGAAAAAAAAATAAAAAAAGGATAGGCAATTAAGGTGCGACCCGCACTGCTAACTTCCTATTGATATCCTTGGAAACAAAACACCCGATGTCATTTTGTTATATACAAAAGAGCCTCTAACTCAAGATCTTCAAAAATATTGTAAGGTGTTCAAAGTTCAATAAGTAACGAAGCAAAGACCAAAGTTGGGCCGTTTGCTCTAAAGAAATGTGAGACTAAAAATATTTTCCAATATTTACTTAGTATTACAGTATTCCCCGCTTAATTGCACTGGATATTTTGTCAGATTTTTCGTTCAATTATCCGGGTGGTTAAACTAATGGAACCCCGCTTAATTGACCGACTCGTTCATTAAAGTGAAAACCGTTTAATTACACCATGTCGGTCAATTAAAAGACACAATTTCGATGCAAAAATTGTTTTGGGAAATTTATTTGTAATAATGTACCAAATTTTGTACAACTAGGTAATAGGTTAGGTTATAATAGATATAATAAAGCTCAGAGCTGTATACGTCCTTTGCTCAGGCTTAAATCTTTTATTGCTTGGTGTTGTTTAATTAACTGAAATATGTACCTGCATTTTTTTAAGATATCATTTAATCTGGGTTCAATTAACCATACAAAAAGCTGTTCAACTTGTGCGGGAAATTTTCGAACACGGTCAATTAAGCGGGAAAATCTTTTAACCGAGTAGCAATTAAACGGGGAAGTTACTTTTGCCGCTTTTGCATTACAAAACATGTTCATTGAATGTTTTCACTAATCTAATATTATCTGTTGATTATGTCATTTTGTGCAGAATAAATTAGCTCAGAGTCGAAATCATTGTTTGTTCTTGAGATATTCGGGCCGAAAAATAACAACAACAATTTTTAGTAGTGTCTCGTAATTTTTGTAGAAAACCCTTATTAGCTGCGTTTTATTTTCCACTAAATCTGATTCGGATTAGATGATGATAATAAAACAAACTGGATCACAAAATTATTTAGTTCTCACAGTTGGCTTTATTTGCACAATAAAAATGACAGAAGGAAAATTCTCTAAAATCTTGTTTGAAATAATATTTTGTATAAGGAAGAAGGAATGTTTAAAAATGGAAACATTTCTTACTTCCGTTTAATTTCCATTTAATAGTTTTTACGTATTTTTCCGTGCTTCGGCTGTATTAAGTGAAGAAAAAACTCAACAAAATAAATTGGAATGGTGGCGGCATGTGTTTAATTTCGAGAATTTTTAATTTTATTGAGTTTTTTTTGTAAATCTCAGCAGTGGGACCAATCTTTAAAAATTAAAATATTGCTAGGAAAGTGTTCAGAAAATGGATTTTGAAATCCAAATCCAAAGGCAGACCTGGATTTTGTGTTGTTTTTGTATTACTTGTATTTAGGTTTCCAAATCAAAATCCGGATCACGGGCCTTTTTCACCAAACACTTTTCACTTTTCACTTTGCAACTTTGCAAAAAAATAATATCCTGCAAAGTAAAAGTGCGAAGTGTTTCACAAAATTTGCAAAGTGAAAAGACTTTTTACTTTTCAATTTTTCAGACTATTTTTGAAAAGTAAAAGTGTTTCACCAATTTAAAAAAGAACTTTGCATTTAAATTCGTATTTTGCAATTGAAACGTCAAAAGCGTCGTACGTGAAAAGTTAAGGGGCTGCAGCTCCGTATGCGTCTGCGTTCCGTTGTGTTCGCAACACTGAATTTGTGTGTATTCAATATTTTGACAGCTATTCCAGTTGCAGCTCCAATTCCGTCTCCGTCGTCATTCTGTTCAGACAGTAAGTCTTTGATCTTCAGTTCGGCGAGTTCATTAAGGTCAAAAATACTGAATATAAAGATATGAATCTTTCGTACGTTTTACCCTCCAAAACCCGTTTGTTTACATTGATGTATTTGTAATTTAATTTTGTGTCGATGAATAGATGTGAAATCCAACAACAATATAGCAGGGTGGTGTGAAGATAAATACTGTGAATGTGTGAGTTTTATACCGCCATTTTTATATATACTTTCTCATTTTTTGTCTGATAGAGCTTGTAGGCAAACTCAAATGACAGCCGGGGATTCATATCTTCATATTCAGTATTTTTGATTAAGGTCATCAAAAAAACCCTTTCCAAATGACTTCACACTCATTCTGGCCAGAGCTGGTCCCCACTGCTACGGCAGTGAGTATTGTGAAGGATGTCGAGCCTCGCAGCATTTTCTCCGATCGGCAAATGTTCAGAAAAGGTCGCAACGTACCTGGCTATATGTATCTCGCCTGGGTATGGGGTCTGTATATCAGATTAGTTGTTCCGGTTTTGCTATAGGTGGGATCAAATTTTTTCTAGATATAATGCAGTTAGCTAAACTGCGTCACTTACGGTTGGATTGAGTAAGACAAATTGAAAATGCCCTTTATAACACCTAGAGGAATGTTGACTATTTCCGCAAGTGACTTGTTATGAAGGGCTGATCCTTGCCTGGCCAGTTCATCTATCCGCTCGTTTCCCTCAGTTCTACAATGACCTGGAACCCAGATAAGGTAGGTCCTGGAGGTTAACATGTCATCATATTGTTGGACCCATTAAAAATATGATAGTGGCGAAACAATTGTTTTAACAGCTGCCTATTTGTCAGGATTGCAGTTGTATTAAGGCTTTAATTAGCGTCTTGTTTGAGAATATTTTATGCTTTCATAATTGCCAGGAATTCCGCCTATAGCAGAGTTGGGTCCGGTAAGTTGGAGTATAGTACAATTCCCAACTGTAAAGTTTTTTTTAGAAAAAAACTATAGTTTTTGAGATACATATTCACAAAAAACATAATTTTTTTCCCCTTTCACCCGACAAAACTACATCATACCACTTAGTTTTGATAACTTCTTGTTTTATCTTACTGGTGTATTAAAATAATAGAATACTTATCAAGGAATGACCCGGAATTAGATTTTATATAGTTTCCATAATTCCATAAAACGCGAATAAGCGTTTTTTTTGTTTGTAAACAAAACCTACACGCAAACAAAATTCATATTATGTTTAGATTCAATATAAACCAAATAGGAGATACATTATATAGGATTTACTTGAACTCCAACCTATCAGATCATCCATTAATAAATTCGTTTCCAGATCCATTATAAAAGCGAAATAAGACACCGAATAAATTTCCAAAGGATCATGTCGGAAAAAAAAAGAAAAATATATTTTCTTTTTCTTATAGCTTATAGTTACAATATCCAAACTTTGTATATTTTATACACCGACACAGGTGAAGTGGGAGGTATAACACTACAATTCATCGTGATTTAATTTTACAAATATTTACACTTTGACGCTTCAATAAAGCATCCGAACTGAACAGCCAAGGAACTTGGTTTTTAACTTGTGATTTATCACCATGAATTGTTGAATTCTACGCACATAATATAAACCAACCATAGATACACCTGCCAAGACATGATGTTTTGAGAATAAGCAGAAGCAGAAGCAGAAGATAAAGATACTCCTTGGGTCGGTAAATATCGAGAAGGTGGTCTGTAGGCATTCAGAAGAATCTTCAGAACTATCTATATTGTTTACACAGTACTTAAATGTTTCTGTGAAGCCATTCCAATACCCAATGATGCTCTGACCTGGGACTCCAAATTAATTTAAACAATTTCGAAATTCGGATATGTTTACAGTTGTGGTCCTGCCGCCACCGCCGCCGCTGATCGAATCGAAGGCGTATCCAAATAGAGGCCATCCCGTTTGGCATTAAAAATCTGTGAACTTTCCTCTGTCTATGAGCCAGCAGAGTATTCACATGATCTTTCGATCGGCGAGAGTCAGAAACTGTTCCAAAAATAGATCACTTGTTATTCTCTTTTTCGAAAATGGGACAATCCTATTGGCTCGCTGCAACATGGTACACGACCATGGATGATGATTCCTGCGCTTTCGAAACAAAAAAAATTCAGTATCGGTCCGATCTCGGTGGATGTGATCTTCACACTTTTCATTTTATTTATAAACAAAGATCACTTCGGCGTGATTGCTCATTAGTCCAATCGATAGTGTCGGATTTTTGGATTTGATCTTTGAAGTTTTAAGGGAGGGCCTGGTTTTCTATAAAATTTCTAAGGCTACGCGTGGACAGACATTGTCGACGACGACGTCGACGTTGATTTGTTGAGTCGCTTGTTGATTTTCGAGAAGAGCGTATATACGTGTCAGCTGAGGAATATCTGTGCGGACGGTTGAAAGTTTAATTGACGCTAAAAAGGTTATTGCGCTGATATAAAAGTGTCGAAAAATTGCAAATCGAAAGTGCTAGACAATAAGGTGATGATCCTATGTTTGTTATAATTCGGTGATTATTCGGCGTTGAAGTTTCTCACTCAATAGTGCTAATAGTATTTTTATAATATCTTTCTTTTTTTTTTTTTTAATATTTCGGTCTTTTGGTGTTAAAATGCTGATTGTAGTTTTATTGAAGAATCGTTTAAGTTCTTTCAACAGTTTGCGTTAATTTTTGTGAATAAAATTAAAATTGATTGTTGGTTTTGCAATACAATAGTGTTGTTGTTTTTATTTAAAAAATAATTTTTTGTTTGTTGTTGTTGTTGGAAATTAAATAAGTGACTAGAGTGATTACAAAAAGGAATGCATCAGACGGCTTATCGTCGAGCAATGTCATCAGACTGCACTGCAATGGTAACTTCGATGTCACCATTCATCGAAAATGGATTAAATGCGAGTTTTACGGAATGCTGTTACACTGCACCGGATTATTGGTCTGGATCTTATGGAAGCAGTGCCATCAGTCCAATGAAACAAATCGAAGGTATACGTTAGTAAATCTAAGTGTTTTTTTTTTTATCGAAAATGCAAATCTAGCGGAGCTTCATCAAAGGTTAAGTCTAGAGAAATTCCAATTTACAACAGTTGTTACAACAGTTTACCGTTGTTACATAAGTGGCGTTACAAAGTTTTTACAGGCATTAAATGATTACAAAATATGAGTCAAAGTGGTCATTTTTTTACGAGAATAGTTAAAACAGTTAGCAGTTAGAACAGTTTATACTCATTAAAAATGTGAAATTTTTAACACGCTTCGTGCGGCTTGAAAAAAGTATGGGTGCCCACCGTCGGCGGCGGCGCTGCGTGGCGATGATGGCGGAAGGTCTAGACCTGTTGGGCCCCATAAGCATTACCTTTAGAAATAGAACTTATAAATTGGCTCTTTTTTATATACATTATGTACATAATTACATTATAGTTGTTAGCAAAAAGAGCAAATTAAAGCGATCCAGTCGTGTTTATTTTTTAAAAGAACAAATTTTACAGTATTTTATTATCGCTAATAATCTAGATCAATTATACCCCTCATTGTATGAGCTTTTTAAGCAAACTTTATCGGCTCTTTTTGTGTTTTTTTTTGTTGTATTAAATTGCAAAAAAAATGGTCCGTTTATAAAATTTAAAATTTCTACAATGAATTTAATTTTCTCCTTATATGTATGTACATATAAAGGGTGATCGGTATAAGATGCACCAAACTACTGGAGCGAGTAGGTTGGGTTAAGGCAAGGCAAGACCCCCGTTTAGACAGGAAGGGCAGTTTTCTAAAAAATTGACTTAAAACAGAAAAAAAATATTTAAAAGCAACGGCACAGTTTAAAATGCCGAGCTATACCTTTTTGGAACGCCAGAAATCCGTTATTTTGGTGTTTAAAAGACCACGCTCAATTTGATGCGAAACGTTCGGGTTGAGTACAAAAGTGCACTCTCGTAAATTTCAAAAACGCGGCTAATCCGAAAATAATAGATATTAATTATGATAAACCACCGCGAAAGCCTAAAAAGTTATATTAAGTAGTAAAATAGATTTCGTTATTTTCAATTTTCTCAAAAACTAAAAGACATTTTAGCATCCGGTTTTCTGTTTTTTATTGAAAATTAATAAGAGCATTAAATTAATTTTGAAAACAAAAATTATACTTAATTACATAAAATTTTAAAAAATTAGTTTGAAACATTTTTTTTTTTCAAAATTTCGAGTTTGGAATTTAATTTTTCAAAAACCGTTCAATAACACAACTTAATTTAATATGAAAATCAAAGAAAAGATTCATGGCTTTCCAAAAAGGTATAGCATATGGCATTTTGAATTGTACCGTTGTTTTTAAATATTTTTTTTTGTTTTAATTAAATTTTTTAGAAAATTGCCCCTCTTGCCTAAGCGGGGGGAAATAGACCCTCCCCTTCCAAACGATTTTTTTCTTGTCTTAACACAACCTACTCGCTCCAGCTATTTGGTGCATCTTATACCGATCACCCTGTATATTATGTTTTTTTGACATATGATGTCTGAATGTGGTGAATCAAGAGTAATTGTTTTATTTAATATAATAAAATATAATTATATATAAAAATATAATTATATATTTTATATTCCCACCCTACACCAAATAATAATTGGCGCCCAGCGTGGGGGATAATAACGAGGATAAAATTTAAGCTAAAATTTGCCAATGGAAAATGAATAGCTACTTCACTGCTATTATAAACATATCTTCTTCTTTTGTTAACCTCACTTATACGGTGAAATCAAGTCATAAAAATGAGTTTTTGGCAAATATCTCAAAAACGGTTTGTGTAAGATGAAATTTTAAACTTTAATCTTGTAGCTCATGTAATTTTCAACAAAAATGGTCTATCACTTTTTTCGTAGCATTGGCCGTTAAAAAGTTACAACACTTCAAAAAGTCAGTTACAAGGGTTAGTGTTGATAAATAATGAGTTTTTTTTTCAAATATGTTGTATCTTAAACGCTGTTGGTTTAAAGAATATATTGTTTTTACAAACATGTAGATGAAATAATCTGCCATACAAACAGTTTTGAAAATTTGCTAGTCGCATTTACCGTTAAAAGGTTATAGCATTTCAAACATGGCAAGTATCGCAAAATGAATCAAATTGTGAAATACGTGCGACTTTTTGAATTGATGTAGCTTTTTAACGGTGAATGTTATGAAAAAAATTGCAAGACCATTTTTGTTGAAAATTTCATAACCTACAAGATTAAGGTTTAAAATTTCATCTAACACAAACCGGTTTTAAGATATTTGCCAAAAGCTCCCATTTTCATGACTTTTGACCACTTTTTTTTTTAGAGTTTTTTTGACTTTTCCATTTGCTGTAACTTTTAAGGTAAAATATTTCATCTAACACAAACCGTTTTTGAGATATTTGCCAAAAACTCACATTTTCATGACCTTTGGCCCCTCTTAAGAGATTTTTTGACTTTACGATTTGCCAAAAGTTTTTAATGGTTAATGCTTAAAAAAGACTGGCATAATCATTTTTGTGGAAAATTGCTTTAGCTACAAGATTGGGAAGTACAATTTTTTTCTCGAGCACAAATTGTTTTTGAGATATTTGTACAAAACTCATTTTTATGACCTTTGACCCCTTATAACTGACCTAGCGGTCATCGGATCAGTGAGGAACTCTCTCAGTTTTTAAATTTTTCCTTTTTTTTGGTATTTCTTCGTCCATTCTTACTGGACTATGAGTTTCATGCAACAAAATGAGATCGTTCGGAACAGCTCTGTTTCGATGGAATTCAGATCGATCTCAAAGCTCTTCATCTTAATTAATAAAGGTTATTAGTTATGGCTGTATAACTTATGTGTAGAAGTGAAAATGAAAGTATGGCTTTAAATAAAAGCCAGTCAGGCTATAAAATCAAATTCATATGGAATAATTGCACTTTTTTCAGCTGATAGCTTTATTCTTATATGAAAGCATACTTTTATTAATTGTTATTTCTAGTTTTTTTTAAAAGCATCCATGATTTTTATCTTTTCTGGTCGCATAATTGGGTAATTAAGATTTCTCAAAAATAGAGTTTTACTAGCGAAACCTCAAGTTTAGAAAAACGGATATGCCCTACTGAAAATTATAGCGCCAAATACATACAAAACGAGAAAAAATATTTACTGCAATATTAAATTATAACAAATAAAAAAAGCATTACAGAATTTATTTTCTACAATAAAGCCATCAGGTTTTTTAGGCCTTTAGGGCATAGCTATCTAAACATTACTTTCCTAGTGCTAACTTCTTCGAGTTTTAGTACAATTCTATTTTTCTTTTATGAACTTTGACAAAATTTTGAACTAATATTCGTAGAAATTTGCAGTTTTCAGAAGCGAAAAGGATAGGTAATGTTGCATTAATTGAGATAAAAGAAAATGAAAACCATTCAAACATTTAAAATCAATAATTGAAGACCTAAGTGAAAAGTCTGATACCAATATGAATACGGTACTACTTTACTAAGTTATCGAAATAATTCTTTCCAACGCAGTCGGCGTGTTTTAGCTTTTTGGACTACAATTACATCCACATCTTGGTACAGCTCATAAAGTTCGCGCTTGAATCTTCTCCTCCATTCCCTCTCCTCGCACACGCATGGCCAAATATCCTTCGCAGAATTTTCCTTTCGAAAGAAACAAGTATCAGCTCTCCCTTTTGGCTTATCGTTCAGCACTCGGCGCCGTAAAGCAGGACTGGCAATATAAGTGTTCTGTAGAGCTTGCACTTTGTCTTACGTGTGTTTGTTTCGCTTAACCGAAGTAGTAGCGGCTTGCTAGGGTAATTCTTCTTCGAATCTCCACTAAGGAGTTAACATTTACTCCAACGTAGATGAACTCCTTAACTACCTCGAAGTTACTGCAAGGCTATCAATAGTCCAAGGCGGTGTACAGATGCTTGTTTGTTTGTTGATACTAGGTTTTGTCCTCATTTACTTCAAGACCAACAAGTTTTGCCTGTTCTTCAATTGCCGTGAAGTACTCTATAACGGCACGTTGGGAGCAGCCAATTATGTCTACATCATCCGCATACCAAAGTAGTTGGATAGATCTATTGAAAATAGTGCCTTCCGTGTTAACATCTGCTCTACGCACTTTATCTGCTCCAGAACGATGTTGAAGAAGTCACATAATAGCGCATCTTCTTGTCGAAACCCTGTGCATTTGGAAGAGTTCTGAAGAGCTACTTCCCAATTGTACATTGCACTGCGTGTTTTCTAATGTCACGCGACACAGTTAGATCAGTTTTCCCGGGATCCCAAGCCATCACCAAATAGAGCTCCTGACGATTAATGCGGCTTTTAAGTCGATGAAGAGATGGTGGGTCTCGACTTGAAACTCGTTGATCTTTTCCAAAATTTTTTTAAGTATGAAGATTTGGTCTATAGTACCCACACTGGTACCTATTTGCCGATCAAATTGTTACAGAACAACTTAAAATGCTCACACAACACGTTGGATAGGATCTTATATGACGCATTTAGCAGGAAAATGCCTCGATAGTTCTTACAGGACATAGGATCGTTTTTTTTTTGTAGATTTGGCATATGTTGCCGATTGTCCAATCATCGAGCGTGCTTCCTTCCACTCATACCTGGTTTATGATTTGATGCATGCGCCCTATCAAAACATCTCCTCCGTACTTGAAGAGCTCGGCTGGTTGTCCATCGGAGCCGGCGGCTTTGTTTTGTTCTTAAGTTTGTATTTACAATCTATCAAAACTTTAATAGAAATTGTATTAGATTCAAGGAAAGTTTGTAGATTTTGTTAGCCAAAAGGTTAAATTGTTTATGGGAAAGGCTCTGTTTAAGTTCTGAATTTCATTTTAACCGCAAAGATAACTGATAGTCAACATTCGTGTTTAATTAATAGTACCAATCGTGTATTTATTAGATTTTTGACTGTGTCTAAGTATTTTGAAACGGTGAGAAATATGGTTTATTTAATTAAAACAATATTGTATTTGTTTGGGCTTAGACAATCGATTTCGTTGTCCAAAGTTTGATAAAATGTTAGATCACTTTAGCAGCTATTAGAAAGGTTTTTTTAAAACTTGGGTGGCTGTCTAAAGTTATACAATGTTTATAAATACGACCGTAAGTGTTTAAGAAAAAGTCCACAATTAATCAAGCAGCAAAAAAAAGGAAAAGAATAAAAAATCTTGCAGCTCAACATGTCTTGTATACATTTGCAAATTTACAAATCTACATGACGGTCTCTACTTCAGCAAAATGTACTTTTCGTTGTAGTTTGCCAGTTCATCACAAATTACACAATTACATATACAATTACATACACTGAAAACTCCGTTTATATGATTCCTATAAAATATTATTGTTTGCTAACCTATGCGCCAACAAATTAAATGCATCATTATTCCAAATTATTTGGCTTACCATGTTAAACTTGTCATAATTAATTATGATCTCAGCTTCTGACGCATATCTCTTTAGTTAAGCTAACCTAATGCCCAATTAATCGCTTATGATTGCACTCTGAAGTGGAACACATATACAATGACGCTGTCCCATCATACTTCTTCAACGTTTGTGGTGCACACAATTCTGACGGGAAAATTGATTTATTCACTTTTAACAGCAACACGAACACTTTTGTGACATAAAGATTTGTAGCATGTTTCATAGGAACTCAAAAAAGGAGGAAATTCAATTCAAAATCATACAATCCCATCGCGACTTTCACACCATAGAGATCACCTCATCTAATTATGAAGCCAAAGAGATCTCACCTAGTTTATTAGTGGTCGACAACGCAGGCTTCATGTGTGACGATTGACATACTCTTGTGCAGGTCGATTTGCTCGAAGAATTCGAAGGTACTATACCACCAGAATCAGAGTCTTATGCCACAAGTAACCGACTAAATATCAACTCAAGTGAATTCTATTTTTAGGCTTTCAGGAACAAAGTCTGTTGATGCCGCCAAGTTGTGCTATATGCTTTCAAGAAAAAAAAAAATAAATCAAAAAAATTTTATTTCTTATTTGGCTGAGAACTCGAGCGTTCGGGATCAGGCGCGACACGTATATAACCACAACTTTGCAACACGCTAGGCTTATGTTTCAAAGGAGATCTTATATTATGTGGAGTGGATATAGAAGCGCACATTGTTCAGTATTTAGTCTTGAAATGACCCATGGCGGGTCGGAATGCCATCAATTGTCACTAACAAGACATCGGAATTCGACTTGCTACTTATTTTGCGGTGGTTTTTACAAATAATTAAATAAAAATTATCCTTAATGGCTTCGCATCGGTGCGGAGATGGTATTCAATTAGTGTGCTTTAGATTTGTTTCTTCTCTTACCCTCGACAAGACAAAAAGTTGCATTGGTACGCTTGAAATGTAACATAGCCCGTGACAGATTCAATCAATTAAAAACATTGACATCTAGCTATTGCTACATAAAACATACTTATGAACCAAAAGTTTATCATTTTGTTAAAAAATGTGTGCCATAGCTTCTGAATAAGAGTTTTTTTTTCTGTTGAAGTTTAAGTACCTCTATATCTACACGGGGTAGGTATAACAAAGTTTTGAATTACTTAACACTTAAAGATATATTGGGGGTTATCGTGAGTAAAATTTCCCTGGGAATGTTTCCCTCCTTCGAAAATTGGAAACGACAATATTTTTTTCCACTGCTTCTTATAAGCTCGAATTTGGCTCATTTAGTGACAGCCAAATTCCCTTAGAATTTTTATTCCCGATACCAATAAAAACGGAAGGAAGCTTAGGACCATTATTAACATTTATGGATGGAGGAAAACATTTTCAGACCAATTTTATTCTTTCGTGAAAAAGAAGGGAAAATCCGGTTAATTTGGAAATTTCGCAGGAAAATAAAATGCACGACTGATGGATCGTACGAACTTTGTCGTGTAAGTACATAGTAGAAGTTTCTTCGAATTTTAAAGATTGAGTGTATTATAAGTACAAATAATTAATAATAATAATTATATACACTTGCAAGCAAAAAAATGGAATCACTCCGTTTCGCCTTTTAAAGAAACAATCTCTATGGAGATGTCGCTCAAGTTGTTACACTACTGCGATAAGGAATAACCCAACCCAACATGCTGTGGCCCGTCAGCTCCATCTAAGCCAATGCTGTTTATTAAAGATCTATACAAAAGATATAACAAAAGAAAAAATGACCGTCCCAAGAAATTTATCTTAAAAAGGATATACAATAAATAAAAGAAGAAGATAATGATATTTTTCTTGACAATGGTTATCTTTTTTTGATTATAACTTATTTGTTTTCAATTTTAAGATAAAAAGTGTATTAACATAAATTTTAGAAAATTTAATTCTCTACACAAATGTGGTAAAATTTTATTTGTGCGATGTATGGTTCTCAAGATATCACGAAGAACTATTTACGCCCCCTTTTCCAAAATGGTGGTCAAATGGGCGGGGGGGGGGGTGGGTTCAACCCCGAAAACTCGTTTTTACACTTACACTGTTCTCTCCTATAGATCCTTTAAAAAAATTTTGTCCTGTATGAAATGCAAGATTAATGTAACATTTCAGTGCACTATTATAAAATATAAGACATGTAATCCATGTTCGGTAGGTGCCACAAGGGCGATCTACCAAGGGTATTTTTTTCTGCTAGACTAGTACTTTTTCGTTCTTAAAAACACCGTACTTCTCTTTTTTCTCTTGGCTGGCACATAAACATGATTTAATGATCCTAAATTAAAGAAAAAATGTAGTGTCATATGGGCTTTAGTCACTCAAAATAAGTAGACCTACTCAATTAAATGAATTTTCTGTAAAATATTGCTATGAAAAACAATATACTTTTTTTATAAAGCAAACATCAAATCGAAAAGTTTTCATTGTCGATTTACAATTAATTAAAAAAAAATATAATATGTATGTTGATTAGCTAATTAGTGAATAAAGCTTAAAATAATAATAATAATTAAAATAAAATCAAATTATAAAAGTGATTGAATTCCTCCTTTAAAAAAAAGGGAGTATAAAAGACGTTATTAGCATTGGACTCACTTCATGCGGCTCATTTTGACGTCTCTTTGTTTTATCTCACTCCCACTTCATAGTGAAAAAAGATAGTCAATTGAGGCAGAATTTTTTAATTTGTTTTGATAATTTAAACAACGCCAAAATTCAAATTCTGGAAAAGTTATACAATATGTACCTCACCACTTTCGATGTTGGTACATTAAAAATTTAAAAACAAATAATTAGAATTTTTAGTTATTATCACTTAACAAAACCCATACTTAACAAAAAAAACCAACAATGTCAAATGAAGAACAGAATAATTTTTTTTTATGTGAGCCTGAAGAGTTTTTTTTAAACAAAATATTGTATTCTTCTTCCATTTGTTCGTAAGAAATAAACAACACGCATTGAATTCGAAGTTAATCAACAAAACGAGAGCAGAAAAAACTAAATTAATTGGGTTATATTGGTATCAAAATTGAATTCGTGTAATATTTGCTCGTTGAATTTTTTTCGCAAATGAAGTCGGGAAAACCGTCGCTGAATGTGAACGCTAGCAAAACTACTGGGGTCGATCGACGCGTCGTTGAGTTTAACCCCCCTGATAACTTTATTTATTTAAAAAAAAAAAACCAAGATACTCTATAAAAATAATAGAATTAAAATAATTGTACACTGGGGCGTATACGTACTTTTCTCGTTTTATCGAATATTTAACAAATTTGAATAAAACTTTTACTTGTGCCATGTTAAGTTGGTTAATGTCACCCTTAAAAAAAAATAAATATTAAAAAAAGCTATTTTGATGAAAATAACGCACAGTTATATGGATATCCGGTTTAAATCTTTAAAATTTTAACCAATATACCGATTTTAATGAAACTATCAGAAATGATAAAGGATAGATTAGATTAAATTCCCTTCATCTAACCGTGAAAGTTGATAAAAAAGACAAGGTGTAGATAAAATAATTTATAATAACTTTTCCGTATAAAACTTTTTGCAAATTCCACTTTTGGAGGCATTTTTGATAAAAGTCCTCTATTTTTATTGTTTTATAAAAAAATGAAAAGAGATACAGTGCGGTTCACATGGTTAGTCGCACCATTTTTCTCTCAATAAATTGTAGTTTTTATGTTGTAAATGCATTTCTCGCCAGTGAAAATGTGGAATTGTTGCCGTGGAAACCATACTCACCTGATCTAAACATCATTGAAAACCTTTGTGGACGGTTGACCCGTTAAATTTATGAAGGAGGCTAGTAGTCTGCCTGGTCTAAGATTTTATTTGATTATTTAAAAAAAATTGTTTATCTTTTAAAAGTATAATTTGGTGTAATTTCACGTCGTGCAGGTTGTACAAAGTATTGAATCTGTGAAAAATAACTATAATAATAATAAAAAAGCAAAAAAAATGTTAGAAATCGATCAAATTCTTTTTTTTTTCAAACTTTTAATAGTTGCGTCTAACCAAGTGAACCGATTTATTTGAGCTTTTTTGCACTAGTGGGAAATAAGTCTCTCAGTAATCTTGAATTTATGTTTTTTTTCCCAGAGAATTAAATAACCTTGCAAATAAATGCATTGTTTGGTAGTTCATGACAAAAAAAAACGAACACAAAAACTACAATTTATTGCGAGCAAAATGTGCGACTAACCGTGTGAACCGCACAGTACAAGAAAATATTAAATTTTAATTAACTATTGATAAAAATATACAAAAGCCCGTGGCGTAATAGTTAGTGCGTTGGACTGTCATGCCAGAGGTCTGGGTTCAATACCAGCCGCTTCCACCTTAATTTTTTTTTCCGGGCTACTGCCTCTTGCGAGAAAGTGACAAATCCTCCCAGAGTATCTCTTGCCACAGAAAAGTGCCGCTCACCTTAGCCGTTCGGAATCGGTAATAAACTGTAGGTTCTCCCCATTCCTGCAGACACGCACACAGGAATGGTTGAGCTTGAGAGTTGTAAGTCAATAGACCCAGGTTCATCATGAGCCGTTGTGCCACCAAATTGATTTTATTCATTTATACACAAATTTATTTAAAACCAGCTGCCCCGACAGACGTTGCCCTGTCATAGCTATGAATATTCAATCCAAACTGAAATAAATAGATAATTGTACAGAGAATTAACAAACACAAAACAAGCAAAAAAATTATTTCTAGAGGATTAACCATGAGGTGAAGAAGGAAATAAGCTAATTTTATCACCTATAAAAAAATCGAAATCTAAAATTTTTATACATCGATTTTTTTCGGACCTTATAATCTATTACATGTGGATATAAAAAGAATGAGACATAAAAATATCCTATTTATTAATCTTTGTCTGTTTTAAGTATATGTACATAACATTACAGACCCTTTAAAATAAATAATAAAAAAACAAGCATAGAGTCACTGTGGCGTATACGTACTTTTTTATCAACATTAGATAAGTTTTAAAAATCTGTACATCACAGCCTTACAGTTCATTTTGAACATCTTAAATCAAAATAAGTCCTTATGTATGTACATATGTATGTGAGTTCAGTCAGAGTTTGTTAAATTAAAATCGATTGCGAATTTTATTCCACTGAAATTTTACTGCTTTCGGGCATAAATATTTTGTTTGTCCTTTGTTGTGGAATCTGGAGTGGTGTGAAGTTGAGTATGAATTGGTGTTAACAAAATAAGTGGCATCTTTCAAATCCAGTATAGGGCTGGCAACGAGACGAGACCAGGCGAGACTTTTGTTAGTCTCGGTCTCGTCAAAATCGAAAAATGTCAGTCTCGTCTCGGTCTCGGTCTCACCTAACCAAGTCTCTTCTCGATCTTGGTCTTGCCTTTTTCTAGTGAAAATTTTAATATGCAGTTTCGTCTCGGTCTTGGTCACGGTCTCGGTTTCGGTCTTGGTCTCATCCTTAGTCCTGGTTTCTTTCGTGTTTTTTGGTAGTAGATGTAAGATAAGACGCGTGTTCAGATTGAACTCGTTGCAAGCCCTAATTCAGCAGCATCTCTTCGTCAAATTCGTCGCACAAATTTTATTCATATACATATGTACATTGTACATAGCTATGTAGTAAGTTTTTCTTAGTATCACATATACCTACATGAAGCTTTAGAACTGTCCAAACACAGTATACAAATCTAAGGTAATATCCTGCGCAGGTTGTAAGAAATTAAAAAATGGTTGCTCGAGTGCTCCCACAAACTTCACTTCACACCGCAATATTAAAAACAACAACAAATATCGAAATTTTTTCATGTAAATGGGCATTGGATCCACTATTTTTGTAGATGCGCAGAACAGAACAAAAATGAAAACGCTAATTATATTACCTTTAATATATATACCGTGCTGTCCGAAATTCTACATAAAAAAAAAACAAACAACTTTTTTTTAAAAAGATAAAATAGTCAACCTGGTGAACTTCGTTCCACTTGAGATCAATAAATTTATAAATGTCTCTTCCGATGCAAATCAGATAATTTTCAGCCGAATTATGCAAGTACAAACAGAAACTCAATGCAGAAAGTATAGTTTTCATGATTTACCGGCTTTTCCGGGTGAATTTTTCAATTTTTGACTCGGTGGTGTACCTATTTACCTGGTTCAATACGAATCCAACAAAAAGATCCCCATGTAAATCGGATAAATATTCAATATTTATATTTTTATTTGTCAAGGAAAAACAAAAATAATTTAGAGTGTTCAAAAAGCATCAACCAAATTTAAGTGATAAATTTCTCAATTTTTTTTCTTAAGAATATTCTAACAAAGTAATAGAAGACCTAAGAAAAGATCAATGAAATTGGTGAAATCGTTTTCAAGTTATGGAGTGACCAAGAGAAAAAGGGATTTAATATTGGCAAAGATGCGGGATGGCAAAGTGAAAATTCAAAAATCTAAAAAAATGCAAATTTTATAAAAACTCCTCCAAAAATTTCCAGGCAACCCTCTTTTTTTCGGCCCAAACGACTGGACTACTATAGTGTAAAATAATTTAAAATGTTGCAGTTTAAACAAAATTAACACTACGAATTCGGAAGTCCTAAACTGCTCTTGTGTAAATACAAATAAAAATTCAAGAATCGGTTGCAGTTTGGCAAAGTTAGAGTCACTTAAAGAAACCAAAGCCATTTTTAAAAACCAAAATTGTACAGGTAATGTTTAAGACCGTTTAAATAATGCGCGATTTCAGGTTTTTGCTAAAAAAAAATTGCGTAAGAGAAATTAGATTTTGACGGTTTTAGAGAAAATTGTCGGAATGAATTTTGAAAAAAAAAATCGTATATTCTGTATAAAGCCGGAACCACACTTATCTCGTGTGGTGTATTGTAGAGTCGTGTATCGATATCGCTCCAGTGTATTTTACATATGGGTAGAACCATATTTGTCTCGTGTAATGTGTTGTGGGTTAGTGCGTTGTGACAAAAACTATTTTGTTACGATTGCGCAATACGACGCTGTATCGCAGACATTTTTTTAGGGTGCAAGAAAGAGAAAAAAAATTTCTAGAAAACAGAATCAAAACTGTCAGTCACAGTATGGTCAACTGGGGCACATTCAACACCAAAGCTCTATATTAACGAAATTAATAAAGGTATTGATAAACTTTATACAATTTATGAAAAGTTAACATTTAATAATCAAAATAAAATAAAGGAGTTTTTTAGATCATTTACAAAACATATATATTTTTATAATTTAGGAAAAAAAAGTCATTTCGCTGAATGTGCGGGGCACTTTCGTCAATGCTAGTAGTCCAGTCAACGAAGACTCAAAATCATAAAATAAATGAAATAAATCGTGTAGTCTGGATTATTTTTTTAAGTGGTAGGGGTGACCCCCAGGTACAACATACTAAAAGTCGACTATAGGGGCACTTTCGGCACACAAAATTTTTGGATCTAAACTGCAAAATAAAATTAATTCAAATTATGTCGTTACTCGTGAGTCAAGTTCATGGGTAAATATATTAACGTAATATTTATTCCAGTGTCGAAATGTCGCTGCCGGATTCGTAAGATGGGGTCTCTATACTTTCAATTTAATTTTATTCTTCAGTTTTGAGGAAATGTCTTCCATTAACTGCCTGGACAGAATAGAGTCCTGGAACTGGAGCCGCAGACGGAACTGGAAGAGCTGTCGAAAGTGTCGTACGTTATTTTTTTTTTACGTGCCCACAATGCAGCTGTACTGCTTTGAAGGTGTTTTGAAGAAAATAAAAAAACATTCTTGTCTACAAGATCAGAAATCACATTTTTGTTTCCAATATTTGTTTACAATTTTTCTTTCCAACGCGAAAAGTTGTTTTTTTTTTTTCTTCATACAATTTGGAACGTTAAACGTGGTTCACGTGAAAAGTTACAAGTTGGCGAACTCTTCCGTCTGCGGCTGCAGCTCCGTATGTGGCTATATTCCGTGAATATATGTAGAAGGATTGATTTTTTAAGTGCTTTTTAAACTGAAAAAAAGTAATCTCTCATAGCCATATAGTCTTCATTAGGCAGACAATTTTCAGAAGCTAGCGTCTCTCTACAACTTTAGTCTTCTACAAAAATGAATTATCTGACTGGTCTGACCGTTTTATGTTTCATAGCGTCACTTTCATCTGAAGATGCTGCATCAATAATTTACGTCAACATATTTTACTTTAGGGCTCCATCTGAAGATGACGAATGTGCCCCTTTGTAAAACGACGAATGTGCCCCGATGTCACAAATTTATTTTTAAAATTTGTTTTGAAAAAGGATATGAAACCTGAACCGATTTGTGTTGTTTAATGTAAAGACTAATGGTTAACAAGACTGTTCAAAAAATATCTCTTGTTTAAAAAAAAAAAAAACAAATCCGTAAAATTGCTTACCTACATGAAGTGAAAAATTACAGTCAGGGCCAAAAATACACATAAACACTTCTAACTTTTTTTGCCAACTAACTAGAACTGCCAAACTACAAACCACCCTGTATTTTTGTAGAAAGTTGCGTTCAGCATTTAAATTATTGGGTTATACATTAGCGAAGTTAGTTAAAACGGTAAAGCCGAATGTGCCCCAAAGACGAATGTGCCCCAGTTTACCATACGCTTGATTCATGTGCACAGTCCACAAGACAGTTGTGGTTCCAACTTAAGGTTTTTTCACACATATTCGGTTTCATTTGGTTCGGTCCAGTGCTGGGGGATCGTGGGAAAAATCCCTTTTTGTGGGAATTTTAACCTCTAAAGGGAAAAAGGGAAAACCGACCCATTTTGTGGGAATTCTTTGATTTTTGAAATTTTACCCGTAAAAGAGCAAATCAACAAAATTATGATCAATTAATTCGAAACAAGTGAAAATAAAGTTCAAGAAATGTCAGAATGATTTCTTAGAAGATCTTATAACACCTGATAAATTTCACAATAGGTACAAATCGCGATCGTGAATATACTAGGTACTATCAACGACTAGATATATATCTTTAGTGATTATTTCTACATTCGTGTTCAGTTATATATCTTTAGTGTTTAGAAAAAACATGATATATCCAGAAATAAATTGCCTCTTCACTTCCACAGTTAATAGAGCATTAACGCTTGGACCGATTTGCTTCAAGATCGGTACTTGTGCGCACTAAATAATATACAGGGTGTCATCTACTTCGTGTAATACATTTTAGGGGGATGATTTTTGGGTCATTCTATGGGGCAACACCCCTGAGGCTGGAGGTGGCATTTTCTGAAAAAATTTACAATGGAACAAATTATTTAAAATAAAAGGATGTTTTGAGGGCTAATATTTTCATTTTTTTAGTAATTTTTTAAATCAAGTTGCTTTAAAAAGTTAAAAAAAAACTATTTTCATTTTTAAAATTTTCGTCTTTTTGTTTTTTAATTTCTTAAAAATTCAAATTATGTTTTATTATTAAGCCTTAACTACATAAGCCAAAAAAGTGAAAAAGTACAAAAGTGAAAATTTTCAAACTCATTTTGGGATAGTGTTTCTCACAAGAAAACATATAAAAATGATGCAGAAAGCTTAAATTTTGGTTTAAAAATAAAATGTATATATTATTTTTCACAAAACAACTGCGGTAGCTGGAAATAAATATTTTTACTTTTGTAATTTTGCAAAAAGTGGCTTATGTAGTTAAGGCTTTATTATTTATGTGCTTTGTTGGTTTTTATTTTTTTTATATTTTTCATTTTAAGTCCACTTTTCAACTTTTTTCTGTGGGAAATAAAAAGGGAAAAAAGAAAATATTTGTGGGAAAAAAGGGAATTTACCGACTGCGTGGAGGGAATTCCGTTAAAAATGCCCCCCAGCACTGGTTCGGTCTGTATTCGGTTCGTTTTCGATCTCAGCTTAGAGCTTTCACACACACACGGTTCATATCATAGATAACACATTTTCAATGCAAAAAATAACAGCAAACCTCAGGACGATATTGACAAGTCAAAATAAAAGGTTACTGATTCGTATCGAGGGGCCTTTTGGTGCTTTTCGGGTGCTATTAGGTTTTTATGCTTGCTGTTTTCATCACACCACATTTATAAAAAAAAATAAGCAACTTCATACAAGTAATTGATAAAGTAGCGTCTCAAATTCTACTTTTAGTTATAACTAGTACGTCCAGCCCTCGAAATTCGAGTGCCAATTACATTTTCTTCTAATTGACAGACATTTTGACTGAAGTTAAAAGCCTACAAAGTACCTACTTACAATACAACATTTTTCGTGAATTTACACCTTTTAAAACCTATAATAAGACCTTGACCGAACCTACAACACCCAACGAAATGTATTTTTGTTTTTGTTATACACGACGATTTTTATACTAATGCGACGTGCAAGCTGCTCGTGGTAGTTTTTTTTTTCATTCTCTTTTTGTAGGTATTTGGTGATGATTCTCCGCTAAAGCTCATCCGTGGACGATGAACAACCACCTCATTGTGTGTTTTTTTACAAATATTCTCTCTCGCTCACATCTCGCTCCCTCTTAATACGAAATTTTCTTTTGTTAATTTAACTTATTTGCGGTTTAATTATTTAATTTTTTTATATTTTGTGCATATAACATGGCACAAAACCTTTCCAACGGTATATAATTTATATGCCTTCGACTTTTCTAGACCGCATTAATTGTACCACAAAATTCGTGTTTGCCGTTGTATAATATGATTTACTAACACCGTTGTTTTGTTTCCACTTGTTACTTTACAGCATGCATTCAAACAGCAGGAAAAGATCGATCTTCATACAAACCTCTTGAGCACATTGCAATTAATTCCAAACATCCTGAGGAAAGTAGCTGCCAGGATAACCGTACAAATAATGAAAACATCAACAACAATGGAACCAATGGAAAGAAGTACAAATCAAAAAAGGATACAACCAAAAATGTCAGTCATATAAATTTTTTGTATAAAATACTCTTATTTTTTAAAAATAAACATTTCAACCACAGGATGAAATCGTTCACCCATCTGTAGCCCAAGCTGTGGTCATTCTTGAAACCAAACAGCTGTGGGATAAGTTCCATGAACAAGGAACAGAAATGATTGTCACGAAAACCGGAAGACGAATGTTTCCAACATTTCAAGTTCGAATTGGCGGCCTAGACCCACAGGCAACGTACATCATGATGATGGATTTTGTCCCAGTTGATGATAAACGTTATCGATATGCATTCCATAAGTAAGGCAATTTTTAAAAATTTTCATTTTAATAATAACTGAATTTAAACTCTGGCACCCGTATGTGCAGTTCTAGTTGGGTTGTTGCGGGTAAAGCTGATCCAATTTCTCCACCACGCATCCACGTACACCCGGATTCTCCAGCGCCCGGTACTAATTGGATGAAACAAATCATTTCGTTTGACAAACTCAAACTCACCAATAACCAACTCGATGAAAATGGCCACGTAAGTCCGAATTACAATCCGAAAACTATAAACAAACAAAATGCATTCTTCTTATTCGAAATTCCAAATCTAAATTATCGATTAAAATTTATAGACTTTCTTTGTTTTTGTTTGTCTTCTGCAGATAATATTGAACTCGATGCACAGGTATCAGCCAAGATTCCACATTGTCTACCTGCCACCTAAAAATACATCGCTGGATGAGAATGAACATGCCAGCCATTTTCGCACTTTCGTCTTTCCGGAAACATCTTTTACGGCGGTCACTGCCTATCAGAATCAGAGAGTAAGTAATAGATTTTTACATTTTCAAAAGTTTATAAAGTTTCAGTTAAAATGCGACTGTTTAGCGGCCGCTTGGAGTATCAGTGTGTTCGACACTAATTATGCCTCTAATGACATTTATTACGAGTCAATGTTTTGAGTGATATACATACATACATATGTGCATGCAATGAAATTTTTTGAAAAATGTGTTCACAACAATTTAGATAAACGTTGTCGGTGTTTTTGAAAGTTGTTCTGTTTTTTTTTTTAATTTCTAAATTATCAGATTTTATTAGAAGAGGCAATAAAATCAGATGATTTAATATTCCTTTGGAGCACATTGTTTTGATAATTTATGTTATGATTTGGCGGGAAGCTCCAGTTGTGGCCAACTTGTGTGTTCAACACGCAGGCATGTAGGGTACCTATAGAATTTTATAATTTATTTTCACATTGTTAGCTAGTGACACACACACACACACGAAATTGTTTTAAAATCTTTTTGAGTGTTTTGTTTGTTGGTTGCATTCTATAATTTCAACATAAATTAAGGTGGTTCTTTATTAATAATAAAAAGTTAGTTATTTGTAAAATTTACGAATAAATAAATTCAAATTCATCATTTCTTCATTATAGTGTGTAAAAATATTTATGACTTTTATTTACCTGTGGGAAATGAAATTTGTTTGATGTTTCTTTTTCAAACAAAATTAAAGAATTTTTATTTTCATATTATTTGATGTCATGCAAGAATTTGATGAAGTTAGGTGGATATAATATTTTTTTAAATATTCTAAAAGAGAAGTCTCGGAACTTTGAATGGTTTTAATAATGTTAGTCATTATAAATAATTTAAATTTAGACTTTTAAGCTGACTGGTCAAAATAAACATAAAGTATGTAGGTACCTATACTCCGGGTTATTTTTGGGTAACTTAAGCAATAAGCAGATATGTTTTCTAATGTTCTTAATTTTAAACAATTTTTAACTTGTATCATACTTAAGCCTTAACTATATTGGCTAAAAAAATAAAAAATTACAAAAGTGAACATTTTCAAACTCATTTTAGGATAGTGTTTCTCACTGGAAAACTTATAAAAATGATGCAGAAAGCTGAAATTTTGGCTTATAAAAAGTTGTGAATATTCTTTTTCATAAAACAAATTCGCTAGCACGAAAGAAAATATTTTTACTTTTGTAATTTTGCAAAAATTGGCCAATGCAGCTAAGGCTTTAACATATTTTCTTAACTTTTGTTGAACACGTCTAAAACAGTGACATTCCGTGCCATTTCCACATTTGTAATTGTCAAAGTGACATTTGGAGTTAGTATAATACTAAAAATTGGTCAGTTTATATTTCAGAGATCTCAGAGGGCTCCGTATTCTCAGAAATATAAACACAATTCCTCACAAAAATTTTTTGTCAAAAACTAAGAAGGGATGTTCGTTGGATTCGTTGCTCAGTTATTTTCTGCAGTAAATCAAAAAAGGAATGGAAAGTGTTTTTGAGAGATCTTATTTACATATATTTAATGCTCCTGCTCTTTCAAAGCGACGAAAATCATGCTAAAATTTGTTTAAAATCATACTCAGGGCCAATTTTTTAATAGTGCAGTTAAACATCAGTTAGAGTTCTTTAGATGAAGCAAAATTTTGTTACTACATATTTATTTCTCTGACCTCTAAAAAAGTTAGCCATTATTTGACGGTGTTCACATTGGACTCAAATTTACGATTTGTTTTGACAGAAGTCAGTCAGCTCGTGTTCAGACATAAAGTAATGTTAACACAACCGATTCACTCTGACGTTCAGCTGTCATTATAAAAAAACACAAATCTTTGCTCGTCGGAGAATTAATTAGAACTTTTTCAATCACAAAATTGATGAATCACTAAATAAATTGATTTCCAATTGAAAAAACTTTGATTCTGTAGTATTTAAGCCCCAAACAAAAACTAAATACTGAGAAAACTAATGTTACAAAAGGAAACGTCAAAAAAAAATCCACAAATTTTTAAAAAAATTAAAAAATCCTGCCTCACTTGCCCATCTCTTTCTCAGCACAAAGTGGGAACGAGAAGAAGTACATAGACGTCAAAAAAAATCCGAGGAGTAAGTCCAATGTGAACACCGTCTTTTTAGATTCGGAACAACATTAGACCTAGACATCACGTTAATATTTCTAGTCAGTACTTATGTAGGATGAAAATTTTTGATACAGTAAATGTCGCTTAAGAGAAAAACCGCTCATCTGAAACACTTTTTTCATCCCCGAGTATTTTTCGACAAATTACCTTTAAAACACTCCGCTTAAGCGAAACTCGCTTAAGTGAAAAACCCGGATACCTGAAACATATTTTCAGTTCAATTTTATATTTTTCATTGAAAAAAAAACCTCTCTGCTGAATACTTTCGTTTCTTCTTTATTTTTCACCTTCACCATTCTCACCACGAAAATGACATTTGAATTTCTGATTATCTCATAAATGTTTACTTTTACATTTTATAAAAAAATCGCTTTGTCCTCTCAAACAAAAATTCAAAACAACATTTCAAATACGTATATGTACGTATTTTGACATTTATTAAAAAGAAAATTACATTCATAATTTAAAGATAAATAAAAGATAAATACAATTGTTTTTAGCATTAATTCTCCGCTTAATGGAATTTTTAGATCCGCTTAAATGAAATTTGTTTCACTTATCCGGATTCCGCTTAAGTGAAATTTTTTTTCACTTAAGCGGGGTTCGTTTAAGTGAAAACCCGCTTAGGTGAAAGAAAGACTGTGACATTTTGCAGTTTCTCTTAAGCGGGTTTTACTGTATTACATATTTAGTTATCTTGTTCTTAGTTGAAGTGCAAGTGCAATAATTAAAATAAAAAGACAAGTTTTTCGGTTCTGGGATCTTAGCACGAGCACCCCGTATTAGCAAAAAAAAGGGTGCAATCTAAAAGGTCAGTAATTGGTCATTAAAGGTTAGGTAGTTTAAGAAATGGGTCAGGCTTAGAAAATTTTAAATCCAGGGTTAAAGTTTTTCCAGGTCACCCGCCATTTTTGGCACCTTATTTATCCTTCAAGTTCCAAGAGTATCTATCCTATCCTCTCATAGAAAAGTGCCGCTCACCTGATCCGTTCTGATTCGGCAGTAAACTATAGTTCCCCTTCATTCCTGCAGACACACAGGTTCTTAATGAGCTTTCACCAAATTTATTTTACTTATTAATCTCCCATTGGAAGTTATTGTAATCGGTCCGATTTGTGAAACTGAAAATTTTGATATTTCTCGACGTTTCGAGGTCTCTGGAGCAGAGTTGCAAAAGCTTAAGTCACTTCCTAGCTTAAGCTCGGGTTTAATTCACAAGCTAGTGGGTGACTTATGAATTAAAAAAAAATTAATTCATAAGATAGTTAGTGACTTATGAATTAAAAGAGATTTAATTCATAAGTCAGCTAGTGACTTGTGAATTAAAACACATTTAAGTCATAAGTCAGCTATTGACGTGTGAATTAAAACAGATTTAATTCATAAGTCATCTGAGGGACTTATGAATTAAAAAAATTTTATTCATAAGTCAGCTAGTGACTTGTGAATTAAAACACATTTAATTCATAAGTCATCCAAAGGACTTATGAATTAAATAAATTTAATTCATAAGTCAGCTAGTGACTTGTGAATTAAAACAGATTTAATTCATAAGTCAGTTAGTGACTTATGAATTAAAACAGATTTAATTCATAAGTCATCCAAATGACTTATGAATTAAAAAAATTTAATTCAAAAGTCAGCAAGTGACTTATGAATTAAAACAGATTTAATTCATAAGTCATCTAAGGGACTTATGAATTAAAAAAATTTAATTCACCAGCTGACTTATGAATTAAAAAAATTTAATTCACAAGCTATCCTATTGACTTATGAATTAAAAAAATTAATTAATAAGCTATGTATAATAAGTGACTTATGAAAGAATTTAAAGAAATGAATTCATAAGGCAGCTAGTGATTTTTGAATGTTAAAAAAAAATTATTGTGTAAGACAGAGCATAAGTTAATTAATTTTAGTACTTTTTAGTCAGTAAAAAGTTTTTGCACTGCGATGATTTTACTTTTAGTCAGCAAGACTTTTAACTACAGTCAATTAACTGTAAGTCTTTTAACTTTTTTTTAGTCTTTTAACTAAAAGACTGTAGACTTGTACTTATGAAAGAACAGAACGGAATAAAAGGAAAAGAAATTGTTTAAAAATAAAATTTGAATGGTTTATTTGGCATAATTCCATTTTGTACGGGTCATAGTCCAAAGTGAACTGATACAAGTTTTTTGAGTTTATATTTTTACAAACCAGCCCTTATTTTGGAATCAATAACTAAATAATTTTTGATAATTTTTTTAAGGAGAAAAGGGATACGAATGTTGAGGATTATTTTAGCGATCATGCTAGTTTGTGCATTTATTTGTTGCAACTTGCAAGTACATGACGATGAATAGAAAAATAGGATACAAATAATAATCTTCTAATTTGTTAGTCTCTTTCAGAATCCTTTTTCTTGGTCTTTTTATAGTCAATTAACTGCAGTAGGTATACCAAAAAGACTTCAGTTTTTACAACCCTGGTACAAGTTAGTTGGTAAATTTAGAAATTCGTAAGCTTGTTGTGACTGCCACTACGGCTATGTTTTGCCAACTCTATTAACGATTAAGCAGAAATGGGAAGTTCTCATTAATAGTAATAGGCTTCAATTTTCCGCTCCCATAGTCGAGAAACTAAAAACTTCATTAGTTTCTCGTTTTCAAGAATATTTTGAAATAACAGATAAGGGTGAATTCGCAGCAATAGCTGCTATTACTCACCCTCGCTTCAAAATAGCGTGGATAAATCTGTTGGACCCAGAGAAGCAACAAAAAATAAAAAACCTGGTGCAATGCCTAACAAATAAAACCAGAATGCAAACGCTTCAAGCAAATCAACCAACCGACGATTTTTATGATTTCGGCGATGTAAGCAATTATAGCGTCATAACCTCGCTCATTCCACAAGGAAGTGAGGAAACTGAGGTTACGAAGTTTTTAGTAAGCAATTGCTCTAATTTAGAAGACTTAAAGGATTTTCCTTTGGTGAGATCCTTATTTTTAAAATACAACACGGCCTTGCCGTCTTCTGCGCCCGTAGAAAGATTTTTTTCCCATGTAACTATGCTTGATTTGCCCAAAAACAATAAAATTAACGAAAAGAATTTTGAAATGAGAGTAATTTGCAAATCAAACTCTCAACACAAATATAAATAAATTAATTTAATTTTTTTTCTAATTTTAAGTTTCAAATTAATTTTTCAAAAAATATTCTCTGAAATAATATGAATTTAAAACAGAGTTAAAGAAAGAAATTCTAGCTTAAAAAAAAAGTATAGCATGACAATGTACCTTAGTGATTTTTTTCTATTTCAAGTCGAGCTTTTTTTTTGAAAATTGCCCTTTTTTTTAGATTTTTGTCACCTTATGGGAATCACCCTGTATATGTTTGAATTCTTTTTTTTTGTTTTGATATTTTTCCACGAACTGATTTTTATTTTTAAATTATTTTGTAAAATGTTGTTACCTTATTTATTATGTCTTTTTAATAAAATTAGAAAAAAATCTATTTTCTTAAATATAATTACTTGGAAACTTTTGGTACCTGCCTAGTAAGTATTAGTCCAACTTGTAATTTGCTTATAAATTTTTCAATTCATATGCTAACTTATGAATTGAAAACTCTCCTGCTCGTAAATAATCCATAAGCTTATGAAATATAGGACTGGATGAACGGAAACTCACTAAATATATTCTAAAAATTGAAATTCCTTAATAATAATTATGCTGTCAAAATAAGCTTACAAATTTCTAATTTACCAACTAGCTCATAAGTTAATTATTTTTTAACTAGGAGGCCCGTGCTCGCCCTGCTTCACATATTTAAATATCTTTATAATTCTAAAAAACTTGTGTACCTATTTGTTTTTTCTAATTTTTATATTTGAATATCTGACATTTCAAACAATTAATCATTTATTTTATATACAGTCAATCAAACTCATATTCGTACAGTAGGTAGTTATGCATTTCTTTTTGAATTACATCAAAGCATCACATCAACATCAACATCACAGCAAAATCTGAACTGTAATTGATTTGAAGTCAAAGGTCTGATAACCATTCAATATTACAGACCAAAAAAAATACCATCCCTTGACAAAAAGAGGACATTTTTTAACAAAACTTTAAATACTCAGTTGAAAGAAGACAAATTCATATTCGTACACCCAATGTTACTTTGGTTTTAAAGCACAAATTAACTCTTTTTCAGTATTTTGTTGAATATGCTTTTTTTATGTACCATGGTATAGTCTTTTTAGTAAAAACTTTGAAATTTTTGTATCTCTTCTATTGCAATTTTACCATGAAAGAGCACCACTATGAAGATAAACATGCTCATCTTCGCTATAATCTTCATCTGCGTTCCTATAATCTGCATTTATGAAGATGTCTGATTTTGTTCTTCTCTCTCTCTATCCAAATCCAAGCATACATAATTTTGTATCCCTTATTTTTTGCAGGACTCGCATGAAGATACATGTAAATCCACCAAAAGTCTAACAGACTTATGAATTAAATTTTTTTGATTCATAAGTCCCTATATAGCTTATGACTTAAATCTGTTTAAATTCATAAGACAGCTATTGACTTGCGAATTAAATCTAGCTGGCTTATAAATTAAATTTTTTTAATTCATAAGTCCTTTGGATGACTTATCAATTAAATCTGTTTTAATTCATAAGTCACTAGCTGAATTATGAATTAAATTTTTTTAATTCATAAGTCCCTCAGATGACTTATGAATTAAATCTGTTTTAATTCACAAGTCAATAGCTGACTTATGACTTAAATGTGTTTTAATTCACAAGTCACTAGATGACTTATGAATTAGATCTGTTTTAATTCACAAGTCACTAGCTGACTTATGAATTAAATTTTTTTAATTCATAAGTCCCTCAGATGACTTATGACTTAAATGTGTTTTAATTCACAAGTCACTAGATGACTTATGAATTAAATCTGTTTTAATTCTCAAGTCACTAGCTGGCTTATGATTTAATTTTTTTTTAATTCATAAGTCACCTACTGACTTATGACTTAAAGATTTTTTAATTCAAAAACTCGCAACCCTGCTCTGGAGTCGAATTAAAATGTTTTTAGAGAGATGTCTGTGTAAGTACGTTCGGAAGCTTATTTCCGCCAACGATATCTCGAGAACGCATAGAGATATCGACTTCAAATAAATTCAAGAGTTTGTAAAAAAATTCAATTGACGGATTTTTTCTAGGCCAAAAAAACTACAAAGGAAACTGCTAATAGTTGTTGAAATTGTTCGTGTCGCATATATTTAGAGCAAACAGCATTCCCTTGACTGCACAACTAATAAGTTTTTCGAAGATTTTTAATCGGAAATATTCTTATAAAAAATAACATTGGGTGTGGAGTTTCAAAGGGAACCAATGGGAAGTTATCAGTGTGGGTCAAACCCAGTCCCATTTTTTTTATAGTTTTAATATAAATTTTAATTTGGGGCCCAAAAACTTTGTTTAATAAATATAAAATAATTTTGTCTGCCCTTTTTGCTAACGTATTTTGTTAACATATTGAATTGAATAATTAATTAATTTAATTTTTTATATTTATTATTTAATTTGTTTTAGGTTACCCAATTAAAAATTGTGAGTAATCCATTTGCCAAAGGATTTAGAGATGACGGGACTAATGACGTGTAAGTATATATTTCATCGATTTCTGATATCTATTTTCATAAATTAATATTATAATTATTAATTTAAAGTACCTACATAGGCACTGTATAGTATATGGCCCGGTAGGTATGAATTTCGAAATTCCAAAAATTTATAAGCTTGATTTACATAATTACCTACTAGAAAATAAGTTTTTAAGGATTTGATATTTTTTTTTAATTTTTGTCCTACATAAAAAAAATATGACATTTCAATATTATGTAATTTATATAAATAATTAAAATAAATAAAATAAAAAAAAAATAAAATAAAAAAATAAATAAAATAAACAAAATAAAATAAAATAAATAAACAAATAAATAAAATAAATAAAATAAATAAAATTGGTTCTTGTATTTGTAATTTAATTTTATTGTTTTTTTCTTCCTTCTTAATATTTTTATTGGCTATATTGATTATTGTCTCTTTTCAGCACGATTTTTTTTTGAATAATTTTTATTACCTTAAGTTAAAATTAATCTCGTATAGAATGCGTTATCGTCTCACTTTTGTACGGGAAATGAAATGGAGAATAACTTGGTGACTTGGCCAGGCTTAGACTAGACGTTAAAAGATATTGTTGGTAACAAAAATTGAAGCGTATTTTCGTTTTCTCTCTCGTTCAGTGACATTATGTAGATCCTTGTGTTTATAATGTCTGAGAAGGAAAATTCTTAGTTCCGACACATGTTATCAGAAATACAAATAGAAGAAGAAATTCTTGCCCATTTTAATTGAATTATTACATATTTCAATGTAAAAATAGCACCTGAAGCTATTGCAAGAAATGAGGTATATGGATTTAAGTTTATTTCCAAATTTACCAACTTGCAAACAGAAATTAAAATCTAGAGTAAACCATACATCATCTGTTCACAATAATAATAATAATCTAAACAATCTAATCATACATTGTTTTTTTTTTTTTTTTCTTCTTAAAAACATTTTTTTTTTTATTTAGAGCAAAACCATATACCAAAGTAAACAATCTGAATGAAAGAATTTTTTTGATTAATTCCTCATTTTTCATCAAGAGTGGGCTCTTTAATTTTATAAACAATCAAAAATGTTGCTTATGGTTTTGATAGTTTCGAAATGTAAGAAAAGAGTATAGTCTCACATCATATTGAAGTGAAATATTTAAAGACACTGGAACAATGAAAAAAAAAAAATGAAATATGAATCAAAGCTTTTGTTTACTCGTACATCCAAGAACTTGAATAATTTTGTTCGTGTGAGTTGTTTTTGTTGATGTCTCTGGATCCAAAGTCCTAGAATTCAGATACCATTCTTTAAGATTATGGATGAATTGAAATTATGACGAAGGAATTTTTTTTTTGATTGCGTGTTTCAGACGAAAGACACGTTCGCATTGTTTATGCGTTAAATCAAAAATATGTTTTTGGTATAAATATACAAAAGTTATGACTTCTCTTGAATTGATTTTTCAAATTTTTCGTTTTCTCTGCGATAGTTTAATGGAAAATAATTTTTTTTATTGCAAATTCCAAGATAGGTACCTATAAAAAAAAATATTGGCAAATATTTTTTTCGGGCTTAGCTCGTTAATTAAATCTAAGGGGTGGGGTGGGCAAGTCTGGTTGAAATGATTTTTTCTTGAGTGTTTTAAGATTGTTGATTTTTTTTTTTCATTTACACTTCATGGATGAGACACGACTCAAGATCTTTTATCATTATGCCGATCGTTAACTTTTAAGTCGTCAACTATAAAAACATATTTTATTAATACACAGACATGTGTGCTTTATGAGCATTACTTTAAAAAGTGCAGAATACATTTAACGACTGTGTGACTGCGTTTAACTTACAATGTAATGATTAATGGCTCCATACAAAGTAAGTTAATCAGGTAGAAAATTATATACATTCTACAGTGAATTATTATTCTTTCGGAAATCTTTTACAATTCCTTGTGGAACATTTCACAAAATAAAAATCCCCACAAACTTTGTTTTTATTTTTAATTTGTAGACTCGTGCTTGCATTGCTTCTTGTGTTTTTAAAACTAAAAAAAAAAGTATAAATTTTGATTTAATTTTTTACAACGAGACACAAAGTATTTCTCTTCTCGTTATACTTAAATTTTAATGTCTTTCTTTGTTCGTATCGTAATAATTTAGATGATTAAATGAGAAACTTTTGAACATTGAATCTAATAAGTCGTATACCTACATACTTTTAAGGAGGTGATACTGGAAAGGTGCGTACACTATAACAGCTTGCAAAGTATTTTTGCATTTTTAAACAATTTGTAGTAGCGTAGAGTAGTAGTAGAGAGAGGGGTTGGGTTCGATTCCCTAGCCTTTTCCATTAAAAAAAAAAAGAAGTTTTTTCACGGCTACTTTCTCTTGCGAGGAAGTGATAAATCCTTCAATAGTAGGTATATCTATTGTCATGAAAAATTGCCTCTTTCTCTTATCTTAGCCGTTCGGAGTCGGCAAAAACTTCTATAGTTCCCTTCCATTTCTGATACAGGAATAAATGAGAGTTTTAAGTCACTAGACTCTTGTTCTTCACAAGCTGCGTTGCACCACCAAATTTATATTTATAAATTATTGTTAAATATTAATAAATTGCATGCATTTTTTTCATGCATATATGTATGTAGATGCATATTGAACTTAAAGTGATTCATGTTTTTGTTTTTTTTTTTTTTTTTTTTTTTGAGAAAAACAAAGTTGACTAAACCAATTTCTAAGTTCGTTAACTTCCGAATCAAAGGGTTTAAAATTTATCGAAATTCTATCTCAATCGAAATTTTTAGTTCTAACAGCTAACGCTCAAGACTTTACAATTAGCAGAAATGAGTCAGAACTAATAATTCTTTTAAACGAGCTTTAAGAATTTGTCCAGATGACAAACTTGAACTGGAAGTTATAGCCCAGTCAGAATGTATAGGTAAGTACATTAGAAAGAAATCATTAGAAAGTGTTTTTTTCTTTAATATTTTGTCATATAAAAAGTATAAGGTAAAATTTTGAATTTGCTTTGTTTATTTTTTTTTGAGACAGAGCACTGAAAGATTTCGATATACACAAATCTGCTGGTACGAAATACGAATAGTATTTAACGCATTGTTCTCAAGAAGAGTGTTCTTCTATGCTGGCAAAACTAATACGTAAATTCTTACCATTTGTCTGAATAAACTTAACAGCTCAGCTCTTATGTGTTTTAGTACAAACCACCTTTGTGTAATGATCACATATTTTACGTGGTCAAGAAAGCTGAACACTATTTTATTTGCTGATGCCAGAACTGATGTTGATCGACTTCTGAAAAATATGTAGGTACATAAATGGTACATAAGTGTTTTTTTTTTTTTCTCAAGTTACACAGTGTACTGATTGTTGGAAGATATTCCCTGTATGGCTTTAAATTCAATGGCAGCAATTCTCCTCTTGTCTTGAATATTTGCTGTATATTATTGTTTACATTAAAATAATTCTGCTCGTTCAAGCTATGGTGCAGTTGTTTGTAAATCAATCTACTTGTAGAACACCAACAAAGCCATGCTTGCATTCTATTCCTGTAATAGGATTTTTGGTAAAACCTGGGGACTAAGTCCGAAAATCATCAATTGGATGTACACGGCCATTCTTAGACCTGTAGCATATGGTAATGTAGTGTGGTGGAATGCATTAGAAAAGGCTTCCATGACCAAGGTTCAAAGAATGGCATGTGTTAGAATCACTGGGGCTATGAGGTCCACCCCAACAGCGGGCTTGAAAGCATTACTCAACCTGAAACCTCTCGATCTATACGCGCAAGAATCGGCTGCCAAAAGCGCACTTCAGCTTAGCCAAACAGGTTAGTTGGAAACAGAATGCTTTTGATCATGCGCAGATTCTACAAAAATTCATGGGAAATAGGATAAGCACTGACTACTTATTACCTCGTTTAGACTTTGCCGTTCAGAAGCGCCTTTCAAAGCAGAGAGGACTGGCAAACTAGCGTTCCATCAACCTGCGCATCGATGGTTTCAATATACACCGATGACTCCAAGATGGATGCTGGGGTTGGTGCAGGCTTCTTTTCAGAAACTCTTGGACTAGTCAGCTCATTCAGACTGCCTAACTACAGCAGTATCTTACAAGCTGAGGTTTTGGCAGTGGCGGAAGCTCCCAAACAGGTCTCAATGATGGCAATACCACGGGCTGATATCACCAATTAATTGATAGCCAAGCAACAATAAAAGCTATCTCTGCCATTGAAATCAAATCGAAGCTTGTAAAATGCTGTCGCGAAGAACTCAAGATTCTTGGCACACAGCACAACTTAAGGCTCTGTTGGGTTCCTGGTCACAATGGTGTTCCAGACAACGAGAGTGCTGATGAACTGGCAAGAACTGGTTCAACACTTGACCTAGTTCAGACAGATTCAATAGTCCAGACCCCACTATGTATTTTCAAACAAGAAATCGAGGGTAAAGTTCTATCTACAACAAATAGAAGATGGAGCTCACTCGATACCTCTGCGTCATAACTAGAATGTTATGGCCAGAATTTAATAAACAAAGAACTAAAGAGATCATAAAATTAAACAAAAAGTCACTCCCTCTTCTTGTGAGCATTACCACAGGTCACAACCTATTGGGCTACCACAAGAAAAAGATGCATCTTAGCTCGGATGACTTATGCAGAGGCTGTGGTGACGAGGAAGTTCAGGTAGACACCCTTCATTACCTGTGTCACTGCCCTGCGCTATGTCATCTGAGATACAGACTCCTCGGGAAACACTTCTTCGACGATTTAGAGGAACTCTCTGAAATTCCTAGCAAGAATCTCTTAAAGTTCATTAACGCTACTAAATGGCTCGAAAGTCCTTAATATTCCATCTACAAACCGACCCACAATTACTGAACAAACACAATGACAACTGTAAGACGCACGCATTCCTGTGCGAGTGGCAATAAAGGAGTTAGGGCAGCGAGCCTTACACCAGTCTTGCCACTCCTGCGGTGAATGCGAGCGTCATTTGAAACTGCGATGGCAGTCCCTCCAAAAGATTGATATAATACTCTTGTGGTAGGGGGCGGCCCTCTCGATTCACTTCAGCCTGACATAACAAAGCAAACTTACACCATAACCACTGACCTATCAAACCCACCCACCAGGCGTTGTGGGGAGCCAAATGTTCCTCCGGGCATGGTGGGGAGAATGATCCACTCAGTGGGGGTAAAGGAGAGGAACACGCGGTGACGAAACAGTTGCTTGCTGAAATCTATCCCCTTTAACGGGATATGTCATGTCTTGTTTGTTAGCATAGGTTTCTTCTTTTAACAGGGTATCACAATGGATCTACATTGATCTAAGTGTGACGGTAACAAGATCAACTGTCAGCCCACTAACCTACCTAACCTAGAACATACCGCTTTCTCCATAAATCCTCGATGAATTTTCTCATCAGACTTCAGCAAAATTTCATCAATGCTACAGTACAGTACAACTGTATCGGTTTTCCCACCTTATAAATGACAGTTCCACTTCTAGATCCTCAGCCAGTCTTTGCCATTTATGTAGAATAGAAATTTTGTTCTTCTATCTATAAGCTGTCGAAGGACTATCTTTTGATGACGATTATCACGATGTTACTTAGTTTAAGGAAAATTGCTCTTCTGTTGAACATCTTTCCAATTTTTGTTATAGCAAAAATATTTTCTACCGTTGAGTAGTCGGCCCTAAAACCAGCTTGATATTCTCAATTAAGTCCATTTTGTTCTACCCGCAAGCTGTTCGGCGAACTAAGAGTATACTGAAGTTATCTGGGTCTTTGACATATCCATTTTTGTACAAAGAAATTATTTTGCTCTTAAGAAAGCCTTCTGGAACTTTTCCTGTAGTGAAGATATTATGTATTGAAACTTGAAACATTCAGTGCTTTTTTTGCAAAAAGTATGTGAGAGAATTATTGAAGAACTCAAAAGAAACTCTATCTTTTCTTGGATGGCGCTTAGTTAGCCGCATTACGTACTTAACTTTGTTGTTTTGGCTTTTAACAATGGCATTTTTGACTTTTCCTATTGTAATTTTTCTATCCAATGATTCATCGTGAGTTGCTGGGAAGGCAAATTGGTAAAACGTTGCAGTATAATTTTTGTTTAGAAGTTTTTTAAAACTTTCCTGTAAGCTGTTTGTATTTCCTATGATAAGTTTTTTAAGCGTTGCGTACGAATGATCGACAAAAAAATATCAACTAGTCAAAATGTTGATTTTTTGACTGACTAAAAAAATGGCAACATTTTGAAATCTCGAGTTGATAAAACGTTCACTGCCTTGAAAAAAAGTCGACAAAAATATGGACTTGTCGACCTTGTTAGGATTTAACTCAGGTAGTTTATATTTTAGGGGTAATGCATGAAACCAATTAAACAATCTCAAAGCTATACGCATTTTACAATTAAATCTTTGTTTCTTTTAGAACATCAAGCAACATGAGTATAAGCCAAATGAATCATGATAATCACAATCGTATGAAACAGCACTCACAACAACAACCACATCAGCCACAATTAAATCAATTGAAACTCTCATCGAAAGATTCGAATTTAGGTAATAAAATTACAATATTCATGTTTTTTTTTTTTTTTTTTTAAATTTTGTTGTATAATCCAAATTTCCCTAAACATAAATCTGTCAATTCCTCTTCTATTTCAGAGTTAGATGCACATCAAAATTCACTGCAAGTGACAGCTCCCCTTCCCCCCGCAACCACTGCCCATAATAATGTTTCACCCGAATTAGGATATCATTGCAGCAATGGCATAAAAACTGATGTAGCAACTGCAGCTGCGGCTGCCTCGACAGCAACCCTCAACAACACCCAAATGAATAGCCTGGTGACAAATGCGACCAATATATACTCTGCCATCGGGCAATCCTACACCAGCGAGACCAGCAACTTCGGAGCGATCTATCATCACAATCATCACCATTTGTCTCATGGCCACGGTTATGGGAATCCGTATGATAAAATCAAAGTGCCAGGTCATATGCGTCAGACGAATCCCTACAGTACATATCAGACTTTCTATGGCAGTCCTCATCATCAGATGGTTCGACCCAATGGATACATTGACTTGGTTCCAAGGTGATATGGATATATATGTACTACATTCTGCTCCACTGTCGTATTTGTATTATTTTTGTCATCTTTAATTTTAAAAAAAACATAACTTGTATTTTGTTATCATTATTTTAATTTTAAATAGGCACTTTGTCCCAATTACTTGGCTTTTAACATTTAATTGTGTCGTTTAGTTTGATTAAGAAAATAAATAATTTAATTTTATTCTTTGATGATATATAAAAATACCTAGCTAAATATATTTAATTTTTTTTTTTTTTCAAAAATAAAAATGGATGTGGAAAACATCACAAAGTATTATAAATGTTTTTCTCATATATAATTTTTGTGAGTTTTAAATAAATAATAAATTATATTTTATGATTGTATATAAATCTTTATTTAAATTGTTTCTCTAGATTTATTCAACAAAAACGAAATTCTTTGTAGAATGCTATCAATAAAAATATTTGAATCAATAAGGACCTTGATTTATGATTTTTTAAATTATAGGTGTAGGTGGTTTGTTAAAAGCATTAAGTAACCAAACGAGGATCCAGGGATGCAGTTTTGGGGGCGGGTTAGTTTCTCGGAGACAGTCAACCGACAAAAATGTATATAATATTAAGGTGTATGATAATTATGTGTATAAACTTAGATTAAAAAAAAAAAACAAAATATTTAAAAAATAAAATGTTTTAAAAATTATTAAGAAAAACAAAAACAAAATTCTACCTGCTTATAGAAAATGTCGAATTTTCAAAAATATTTTTTTTTTATAATATAATTTTAATTGGTTAAACAGATAATAATGCCCGTAATATTCACGCCGTTTAAAATCGGTTTAAATTCAGAAGTCGGTTTGGAATTTTTTAACCGACTAATCGGTAATATTCAGTCACGTGAAAAATATTCAATCATGTGATTTTTGGCGATGCTGGCTATCCGAACACACCATATTTGTGTATGTTATTCACATATCGGGGTAGTGTTGACCAATTAACCGGAAAAGGCTAATAGACCGAGAGCTGGTGGACGATTTTCTCAAAGTGTTTTATAACGCTCCAAATTTTGTGAGTATAATATTTATATGTGTCCAAACTAAATTCCATCGACCTGGTGGCCCTAACACCTCCATAATGCACTTTCAAAATGCAACCAACAAAATCAGAATGGTTGCTGGGACTATCCAAACTCAATTTCATGAACTTGACAGTTATACACCTTATACCTAGCATTACTATAATAATGCAATTTTAAAATGTAACCAAAAAAGGTGTTTGCTTACATAGTATTTGTATAAATTCGATCGGTCTGGCAGCTATATCGCGGCCCCAACTTCTTCAAAATGCACTTTCAAATTGCAACCAAAAAATGGAAAAGGGTTTTATACCGCTCCAAAATTTGGCCACTAGAACTTGGTAACTGTCCAAACTGTATTCCATCAACCCGACAGTAATACCGCAGCCCTAACAACACCATAATGCACTTTGAAAATGCAAATTTTGTTAACAAATAATTTGTATCTGTCCAAACTGAATTGCAATGGTCTGGCAGTGACCGCGGGCCTAACACCCAGATAATGCACCTTAAAAATTCTAATACTATTTTATTGTTGGGAAAGTGAATTATGGTAGTGGAATGTTCACGGTATCGCTGCCAGACCAATGAAATTCAGTTTGGACAGATATAAAATTATATCATAGCCATAAAAACTGAATGAAGTATGGTTGTGTTTGTGACCACGTTTTTATTTTTGCAAACACTGCTTTTGCGACGGAATTTTTTTTTATGGGCAGCTACATTTTATTGAAAATTGAAGTAGGTATTTCACGAGTTGTGAAATTTATTCTACACCTACCAACTCATTGCATTTGTAATCATTATATAGCGAAGCTAATGAAGGTATTGATTTATGTAGGTACCTTACATTAAAATTCGAATTCAGTTTGGACACATACATATGTATAAACATTATGCTCACAAATTTTGGAGCGGTATTTAACACTTTGAACAATTCGTTCCACAGCTCTCGGTCTATTACCAAAAATCATTATTGACGAAACGCAATTCGGTCGAGCGTTCGTATGGTTTTCTATAAAGAGGCTGTTTCCTATTCTCCGTGAAATATAAAATGACAATTTGAAAAATAAATGTCAAAAAAAGCCTTTTTTAGTTTTTTTTATACTTGCGATGCTATGCGACGTTTGGTTTAAATCACAATTTTAAACCGACGTAAACCGAATGGAATTTTTTGCTTAAACGGAGTGAATATTACCGATTTAAACGAGATTTTGTCGTTTAAATTCTGTCGGTTTAGTTCGGTTAAAGGTAGTCGGTTTAAGGGCTTTTGAACCAAGTTTTAAACGGCGTGAATATTATGGCAGTAAGAAACTCAAGAGTGAAACTTGATCCTGTTAAAAGGTAGATCGTACATCGTACTAATATCAGCATACGAAAAAGTCGAAATCACAGGTGTTGTTTTCGAGCGAAATATGATTTTCCTTAAAGGTTTATAAGCACTATATTTATGGAAAATTGAAGCTACCATAAATTTTTGCTAAAAGAAAATATGTCAAGTTTAATAAAAAACGACAAAGTCATTGAGTTTTCCGAAAAAATTGTAACTTTTTTAAAAATCCAAAAAAAAAAAATATTTTTTTTAGAAATTTCGGTATATTCAACAGTATTTAAACTTTTTAAACAAATCATCAAAATAAATTGATGCTTTTTCGAGAAAATTGAAATTCATTGTTCTATCGGAGGTGCCGACAACCATTTTTCGAAAAAAAAAACTTCGCCGAAAGTTTAAATAGATAAATTATTGTAAAACCATTATTTAAGAAAAATCAAAAACGTTACTTACCGTATTTGATCTTAAAAACGTTATTGGATTTTAAAAACGTATTTGATCCTAAAAAATAAAAAAGACATGTCGGGGAATGTGAGAACACCCGCTAGATACCAAATAGAAAATCGACCCATACGTTTAGGCTATGGCTGAACAGATGGAAAGGCGGACAAAATTTCGAGACCCACTTTTTTCGTCTTCCCTCTTATCAAAATCTCCAGTTCATTTTCTTATGAATCCGAAATTTGCCTACACGTATACCTAAGTGTATATCGCTCTCCTTGTAAAATGAATAAAATTAAACATTTTTAGACTTTGAACAAAATACGTACGTATGATCCCCATTTCATCAATCGGGCAACTATTTTAAGTTTGAGTTATGCATCTCCGAAGGAAACCTAGAAATCTTGCGGAATTTTTGGCAACGTCGAATATGTGCTCATTCCACAGGAGGTGGTTTGTGATACACATCCCAAGGATCGCAAGCTATTTAGTTCCTTCGATGCAAGTGACACTCATAGACAGGGGCAAGGGGGGTGAAGTCTCGCTTTAACGACAGAAGAAATCAGCATTAAAATTTCGAAGCATTAAATTTTATGCAGTTTTTTATTCCCCATTTGTACAATGCTGTATAAATCAGAATTTAATGAACTAATCATATTTTACTGTTGCATGTTGGCAGTTCCACACCCGAAGAGCAGGGATGTGAATCTGGAAACGAATACGAAAAGTTAAGGGTACTATCGTCAGCGAAACAATTTGTTGAATTAGAAGTTACAGACCTGTCTGTTGTCTGTCATTAATAAAAATGAAAAAGAGGGTCGGGACAAAACGGAGCCCCGGGGCACACCATCAGCATTTATGTTATAGGTTTCAGACTTGAATCCCTCCAATACAACTTGTATAGAGCGGTTCGAACGAAGAAGTGATTCACCAATACTATACCGAAAGCACGCATTTTCGATATCTAAGAGCAAGATGCCTCTGAAATATCAAGTGCAATAATGTTACTTTCTCCAAAACGATGTAAAAATTCACCATCACCATCTATCTATTTCTAGGAAAGCCGTACTGCCGTTTATTAAGATTCTTTCGGTCTTCGAAATATTTCTTAATCTGATAATTTATCAGCATTTCTATGACCTTGGAAAGAAGGGATGTAAGTGCAATCGGTCGGCAAATAGAGAGTGAAGAAGAAGATTCGCCTTTTTTGGGGATTGGCTGGACAAATGATATTTAAAAGAAGAAGATATTTAAAAGAAAAATAAACGGATAAGTAAAGTTATCATCGTTAACGTTAACATCTGAATAAGTTAAAAAATTAAGCTTTTCTATTTATTTTTCGGACTACCAACTTCTACAATATTGCTTATTCATAGTCGTTTTATAGACTCTAGTCTAGACTCTTTTACTAAACTGCAATTAAGGATCTATTTGATCAATATACATAATATACATATCTGAAGGAATGCCAATTTATAGCAGTTTGTTAATAAAATTAGGTACCTACTATTTACATATGCGGCCCCTCAGGGCAAGGACACTTCGACCGGTGGGCATCCTTCAAGCTTATTTTGACTCTAGATAGCAGGTATCCTCCGGACACCTAGAGTTTTTTTTTTCAAGTCGCGCGAAGCGCTATAACGTACGTAAGCGGCGGAGGACCCTGGCCATAGTATTTTTATAAACAAAACTGTTATAAATTGGCGAAAAACTATTATAACTGTTTCTCAAGTTTCGTGGTCGTCCGTTTCGAGAAAAATAAAGTTAAATGTTTGCGTACTTGGTATTCCAAAATCATGTGATAAGATTTTTGTATATTTGTTTTTGTCTTAAGTCCATTTTTTTGATTGATACGTTTTCTCATACCTACACGTGGGACACAAAACACTGAATATGATACAAAGCATTTCTTTCAATGTTTTTATTCAAAAATAGATTTAAAAAGGGTGGTTAGGAAATAATTCAAACTTATTGTAAATATTTATTTTATTTAAAGTAGCCAATTTTATTTATTTTATTTTATAGCATAATGTCAAATTTTTGACCATTAACCCCTTGCAGTGTTGATTTAATGTAAAAGTCGTACTTCTCCAATAACAACCGTATTTTTGATTTGGAAACGCACTAAAAGAGGTTGATGGTTGAAAATTCAGATTAAAGGTAAGACCGCACCCGGCGAAACTGCACTTCAGCGGAACTGCGTGACACTACACAGCACAAGCACATGAGCACACCGCGGCAGTTTTTTGATATAACGCACTTGAACTGCAGCAATGCGGCAGTCAGCGGCAAAACGTGAAGTTAGTATCAATTGAATTGCTATCATGTTACAAAAAGATGGCGGTCAAAATGGACCCATAAACTATGTTTTATTCTCAAACTACTTCTCCCAACAAATATAACATTCTTGTTCTATCCAAAATGTGAAGTTCAGCCACCATTTTGTATTTTACCCTAATAAAACAACACGTTCAATCATTTGTGACGCACTGTGTCGTGCCGCTTGCTATATCGCACTATGACGACAACGGAACTGAACTGCACTGGCGCGACAAAGTTGCTCTGATAAGCAGTGTTGCCATAATATCAAATTTTATTATGCTAGATTTCAAATTTCATAATGCTAAATCGTATGGGAGCTCAAAAAACAGAATGCTAGATTTTAAAATCCACTCGTAGAAAATTTTCCTTTTACAAATTTATATTTCAAATATTAAAAGAACAAAAACTTTTAATAAAGCAAAATTTTGTGTTCGTATACGCATAACTCGGCTTAACATCATCCTATTCGGTTGCGGATATTTTTGTTGGATATTTATTGAACCAGATTAACACAAAACGGAGCCGAAATATGGAAAATTCGACCGAAAATTAGTAAATTCGACCGAAAAATGCAAAATCGTGAAAACGCCTTGAAATTTCAAAATTTCTGAAATATAATTGTGTTCGTACGCGCATAACATCATTTGATTTACATGGGCATTTTTTTTGTCGGATTCGACCAACAAAGTCAGAAAAACGTAAAAACATCTTGAAATTTCAAACTTTCTGAATTAGTTTCTTGTTCGTACGCACTTAATTCGGCTGAACATCGTCCAAATTGGACGGAGATTTTTTTGTTGGATTTGTATTGACCAGATAATCACACTACGGAAAAAAAAATTGCAAAATTAGGCTGGAAAAGTCGGCATTCAAGAATGCCAAAAGATAATCGGATAATGCTAAAAAAGCATTTGGCATAATTTTCAAATTTCATAATGCTTTTCTTTCGTCAATAATGCTAGATCTAGCATTGATAATGCCAATATGACAAAACTGCTGATAAGCAACTTTGTAGTTTAGAGTCGCGCCGTTCCGTTCCGCTGTCGCTTAGTGCGATATGGCTCATATAATTTCATACAAATAATATTTTGCAGCTTCGTGAAGTTCTGTTGTTGTGCAGTTCCGCTGAAGTGCAGTTCCGTCGAGTGCGGTCTTACCTTAAAGCCTTCCATATAGAATACTCAAGCGATGACAATCAAAAATGTTCATATTCATCAATAAACTGCACTTTTACTTACCTGAGTCTAATTTAACTTTAAATTACAATTAAGTTTGTGAAGCTCGCTTACCAAGTAAAAGAACATAATGTAAATATCAGGCCGTCAGAAGCATAGTGGCCTAACTGACTTTTTACCGAAATCCGGATTTTCACAAAAATTGAATCCTTATGTATTTATCTTTATGCCTGCATCAAAATTTTTGGATTAAACGGTTTAACAATATAAATTTAGCGCATTTTTAACTTAGGCCAAACACAAAAAATTCAAAATGTTTAGTGCCAGAGTGGCCTATCTTTCTCAGGCCCTTTTTGCGCTAACATTTGTCGTTTTTCGCAAAATATTAGATTAGGCCGAGTTTTCTATAAGCTAACAGATGGAATATTAATGCTATATGAGTCCAATTTCATTGATTAAACCGATAGCTATCTCGAAAATCCTTCAAAAATTTGCAGATCATAACTGAATAATGCAAAACAGCTATAAATACTATAGGTACTACAACAGGGCTCAAAATATAATTTTTTATTATATGAAATAGAAAATCATGGAAATGGGGTTTTGTCCTTTGTATGATATTTCCTGAAAAACGCTTCGCGCCATCACAAACCTGTACCCACTTAGTCTAATATTCATTTTAAATTGAAATATTTTTTCATTCATTGACTTGAACCTAGACCAAACGGCTCAGAACCCGAAGCTTTGAGATCCCCCCTAAATTAGATTTATTAAAATGACTATAGCATTTTCACTAGCCCACATAAATATTCTGTTGTTCATATACGGTTTCTTTATTTATTAGTGCAAGTCCTGGAAGATCTCATAGCTTCAGTTTTGCCACTGTCCCTCTTACCCTTATAAAAAATATATTTTAATTGTTTCAGCGTAAAAAAATTATATAAAATATTTCAAACGAAAACACTGTTTTATATCCTGATGCAAGACTTTATTAAATCCTGGAAAAAAAAAGGTTTAACAGAGGTCCTTGCATTCAAAACTCCAATATAACACAATTTTATATCGCTCTGAGGGACAGTTCAGGAATTTTAACTGAAATAGAAGCTATTTGATATTCTGAGACATGAGGAAGTGAATAATTTGCATTAATTTCTTCATTTAAAAATAAAAACTTCACAATTTGAAAAAAAAACGCTTGTTTTAAATTAACGCTTTTGGCCTATCTTTCTGCTTCATTGAATTAAATTGTTTTTTCCTCTGTGCCAAAGTGGCCTAACTGACTTAAAAATAAGTTTAAACGGTACTTTGAGGGAAAATATATCACAAAAAGAAAATCATTCATATCTTACTTCAATTAACAGTTATTACTGTTTAAAAAAGAGCTGTTTTTTGTTTTCGCTCTACTGAAAAAAGAGAAAAAGTCAGTTAGGCCACTCTGCTTCTCACGGCCTCATATAATACACCAAAATATGTTATTTAAGTCTTCTTTATCGTCCTTTGAAACCCTAAATTAGACCTGCACACATGGATTTGCTGCGTACCGAGGTACTTGTTGAATTCAAATTTTACACTAAGATTCCGAATAAAAATAATTTATATCATCCCTTAAAACTAAAATCCCCTAAAAAATAAAAATAAAAAATGTGTGTTTTTCAAAAATGTTCTACATGGAGAAAACACACTAATCGACAATTCCTAAAACACGACTGAAATATTCTTGTTAGGTGTACCTTTCCAAAAATATAACCTTCATTAGCATCAAACATCATCCTGAGTTGTTGCAATTTTTTACTTGCGTATAGGTGGCAAGTTTAGGATTCGTGCTAAAAATCGAACTCAAGATAACAATCAAACTTGGCTGTGTGTCTGTATGTCTGTCCATGGCACGGCCTACAGGCCAAACCAATTAAGCGATTTTCTTCAAACTTGGAACATAAGATTTTTTTGGTGATTCCCTAGTGGGAAAATCGAATTTTTTCTTGTAACTCAAAAAATAACAGTAGTTGCCATACAACCGTTTTGAAAAAAGTTTTTTATCTCAAAAAGGGCTCTAACGATTTTTTAAAAATTTGTTGTGTGTTTTAGTGGTGCCTATTAACGGTACCTGCCATAGAACCGTTATTTTTATTTTCGACTTTCTCGTTAACCGCTCAACCGATTTTGATCAAAACTTTTATATAGGTGGTCCTATCAAGTTAGAATAATACTGCATAAATATATATGTGTTTTCAAAAAAAATATGTTCGATTTTTAAAAAAATGTGGCTTTTTATTTTTAAATAAATTTACTTTCCCGTTCGAACTGTAAAATTTTAATATGTCGATTCGTATAAATTTTTTCGAAACATTTATTATAAAAACTTTCTTATATTCAAAAACTCTATCCATTTCAGACAAAATTATTTCTATACCTTCCCTTATTTATAAAATACCTAGCTATACTAATTATAAGTACACTTTCAAGATACCGAAAGCCCTGCAAAAAATCACCCACACCTGATTATTTTATGAATAAACATATTTTTTGTGTTTGTTTTTGAAGTGGGGAGATTATAACCCTCTACCAATAGGTATGTGTAAATGCCCTAAATATTTCATTTTAATAAAAGGCCAAGGCGTTGCGTCGTTTTAGGACATTTTTAGGACAATTGTGTCTTAAGAACGCGTTGGTCTTTAAATATAATAAAATACAAAATTAATAAATTTGAATTATGAAAAGTGTTTTTAATTGAAATTTTGTTAAAACGTTCATAACGTACCTATATATTTTAGCTAAAAAAGTAAATTAAAAAAAAAAACGTAAAATTTTCAATAATAATACCTAAGTGATACAACTGTGCAGTGCAGCATTAATATTGTATTCAACATTTTCTGACCCTCTAAATTCTTCAAGATACTAGATAATAGCATAAACTCGGTACACCCTTTTAATTACATTTTTCTTGGAAAACAAAGTGCAGCACTTTTTAATTATTGCCCGCCATCGGAAATTGAGCACATATAGGAAGTCAAAGGCAATAAAAATTGGTGCCATATATTTAATGCTATCCCGTTCTTAAAAGAAGTGATGAAATTTTAAGAATTAATGCTAGTGATGACAACTTCTGCGCGCGAAGAAACGCGCACACTTACTGCCTCAACATGGCCAATGATTCAAAAAAAAAAAAAAAAAAACACACACATCCCATTTCCCAAGCAGTATATTATTATGCTTCTGTACGGTGTCGAACACTCACCAGTCACGACTAACCCCAAGCCCAACCCAACCCAAGAGCAACATCGATCGTTTCGGTTTTTAAGATTTTCAAATAGAGAAAATAATATGAACTTAAAAACAGAAACCAAGAAGCAACTATAAAAATACATAACAAAATATGGGAATAATATTGCCGACTGTTAACAGATTTGTGAAAGCGTTTATGCCTCGATGCAGTTTATGATTTGGATCAAAGTGTGCACTTTAGAAAAACCCACGGCACGACTGCAGTGCATTTTGCATTCCTCATGATGTTGGTCCTGAGTTGGGTTGACGTGACGTGATGTAACGACTTTTATGTTCTTTACAAACTATACGATATGATTCGCTGGTATATAGGCGATGTCAATCAGTTTATATCTTTATGCTTGTTGTCTAATAAATGATCGAGTTTTTTGGTTGATGACGATACAAGGTTGTAATTCATTGTTTTAGTGAAACAACAAGTGACAACGATTTATTGGATTGGTGACATAATTCTAACACCATCAGTATTTCGCATTTAACAAAATCTATCAGAACCGAAGTCATAAGAATTTGTTTTGAGAACAATTATTTTTATGAATTTGTAATTTCACATCATAATATATTTTGCGTTACACATATTTTCAAATTTAGATGTGAAATATTTGTTGAATCAATTAGTCTCGTAAAAGATTTTGGTTTCCAGTTGTAAACAGAGAAAGAAGAAAGCAACTTTCTTTTCCATGCTATTTAAAAAAATCATTAATGTAGGCGAGAGGCAAAACTTTTACAATAGAAAAAAATCGTAATCAATATTTGAGTAAAATGTAGGCATTCAACTAAAAATACAAAATAACATATTGAATTTAAAAAAATATAAGGACTGGGTCGGACGATCGGCGATGTATGTACACCATCTATTTCTTCAATAAATATTAATTTATGAGAACAAAATTTTAAAAATCATAAAAAAAAATATATGTACAAATTTGTTAAGATTTTTAAGAAAAAAAATCAAATTGGTAGGCTATTTTTTCGAAGTTGAAAAATCTATTTCGAAAAAAAATTATCACTTCGAAGTACGAAAATTTTTTTAAAAAATCCAAGTGTGTGTTTTTTTAAAATTTTGATATGTAATATGTATCTATTATTTGAAGTTATTAGAAGCTCTAGTATACAAATTTGATTTATAAAGATATAAAGATGATTGAAAACACTTTTGTTTAAATAAAATGCACGAATAGGTCGCACTAACTTGCTTTTATGTACGACCACACTGTGGTTTTAAATACATAAAATCAGATGAATGATTTTGAAAAAAATAATTTTTGTATTCTTTAGTTTAAGATGGTATTATACATGGAATAATAAATAAATTATTAAAAATCAAAATAATTAGAAATTAATTTATTAAAAAAATCTTTTTAAATTGTTTTCTTTAACAAATCTTAATTTTTGGAGAAAAAAAAATTTAAATCCTAGGAGAGGTTTTTTTTAAATACATTTGTGTATATATAAAACTTTATAAACATTTTAAGAAAAAAAAATTGTATACCATTTTTTAGTATTTATTAATGTGGAATTGAAAATTAAATTTTAAAAAATAATCATCTACCCGTTTTTGAAATAACGAATTTAAAAAAAAAAAAAATTAAAATTTTTTTTTTCAAAATCCAAAATTTGTTTTTTTTTTTTTTTTTTTGAAAATTTTGATATGCAGTATAATTTCAAGTTATTGTGATACAAAAGCACACAAAAGCATACAAACAAAAAATTATTTAAATCGATTTTCCAAATAATGAGATAGTCCAAAATTAAAATAATAGTTCTGAGAGGTAGGTACTGTTAATAATGGCTAACTGTAAATTTTGTTTTTGGTTAATGATAAACCGTACTAATATTAATATTCAGAACGATTTTAATAAAAACCGTAGGAGCCTTTTTCGAGAAAATTTAGATTTTCTGTAACGGTTTTCAAACATTTGTATGAAAGGTACCGTTAATTTTGACTACCTATAAGAAAAATTTTTATTCAAAATATTCTAGATAGTGTTAAACAACCTCTCATTTGAGTTTTTCAGAAAATTCTTCACAAAAAAAAAAATGCTCAAAACCAGCTGATTCCGTTTCGAGAAAAACAAAAATAATGATTCTAGAATTTAAAACCAAAACCAATGTCAAGTTCGAACATTACCATGATAGAAAACACGAAAAAAGTGGGTCCAGCACCATGTGTCTGCCTGTATATCTGTATGTCTGCCTGTACCTCGACCTACAGCTTAAACCACTGAAGCGATTTTCTTCAAATTTGGTACTTAAGACTTTTAGGTAATTCACTAGAGGGAAAATTGGGATTTTTTTTAGCTCAAATAATGACGGTACCTACAGATATTTATTTCAAAAATGGCTCTAACGATTTTGATTAAAATTTAACGCTAATATGGTCTGCATTTTTGTGCGGAAAAAAATATTACCAAAAACCGTTTTTTTAATTTTCGACCTTATCGTTAACGGCTTCACCAATTTTTATCAAAACTTTTACTCTGGAAACAGAAACAGTATTTTTCATGGTGAATGCAAACGCTGTAGCAAATAAAGTAAATTAGGAAATTTTAACCCTTGCCGCCTGTTTTAACCCCCTAAATTTTAACCCAACTCATCAATGGAATAATTGTGAATACATATACTTACTTTTTCTGTAATTTATGGGTAAAATTGATCAATAAACACTAAATTTTGTAGGCTAATGACCGATTTTTTTAGATTTCTTGACATTTCCCTACTCCGCATCTCCCTTAGTGTTGCTCCCAGCGGAAATATAATTATAACATTTTTTGTAGAAAATTTAATTTACTTTAAGTCTTTGGTGCAGACTTTTCCACTTAAGCCCTTGGATTTCGAAGTATTCGCGAAAAACTAAAAAAAGGGATCTTCACTGACTGGACTATTATCAAAATTTTATTATTTATAGGGTGAAATTATTTTTGCGTTTGAAAGGTTTGAATGTCTTTAGGTTAACAAACACAATCAATATATATTTTTATATAAATAGAAGATATTCCAAATACCTACTTTAAAACAAAAAATTAAAATTAAAAAGTCTGATTTTAAAAATTATTTGAAAGGTTATAAATACTTAGTGCCAGTTGTACAATCGTGGTTTAAATTTTGATCCGTGGTTCAGGAATTTTAACTCGCCGATTTCGGCGGGTTAACTGAGGTTCAACGATGGTTCAAGGTTCTAATATGCACTAAAAGCCAATTACATGCCTGAACCATCGTTGAACCACAGTTAATCCGCCGAAATTGGTGAGTTAAAATTCCTGAACCACGGATCAAATATTTGTACAACTGGCCCTTAGAGGATTTAGCTAATAATATGGCTCAAAAATTTATAAAAACAAGTCCTATAGTGTTCTGGTGAAGTTTGGTCAAAATCAATCCGCTAAAACGCCTGGTCAACATGAATCACGCTGAAACGCCATCCAAGCATAAATAGCACCTAAAACAAATAAACCAACAACTTTATTTTGAGGGCGTTACAACGTTCGCCGGGCTTCGCTAGTTTTATTATTAATAAATACTAAGAACTAGAGTTTCAATTTTTTATGTTTGTTACGGTAAGATTTACCGCAACAAAAACCATTCTTAAGATTGGTTCTTAAAACCTTCTTCTGACTATGTTGTTTGGTTATAGTTTTACTCTCGTTATCTGTTTTCCCCTCCATCCCAACTATTCCCATTTTTCGACCCACATTTTGGATCTTTTGTCCTCATTCAGCTTGAGAGTGGCTCGGAGAGGATGACAAAATAGGTACCCACTAAATTCAATCGTGTTGAGCCAGCGGATGGGCTGGAGACTCGCACGCCGTAAGAGGTTTTTTTGGTAATTTTAGAGAAATTTAAAAGAAAGGAAAAAAATAAAAAGTTGGAAGTTAATTTTGAGAAAGTAAAAGAAAGTGTTTGGAGAAATAAAATTTTTGAAAACGATTCGAACCAGAAGTTTTATCAGGAAGAGGATTTGAACTCGCTGGAACGGGGCGAACAAAAATTTGAGGAACAAAAGGGAGAAGGAGGAAAGCAGGATTTATAAAAAATAAGTAGAGTGTTGTTTTAGATTTTATTCGTTTGATAGAAAGTGTTGTGGAATATAGATTCGGTTGGCCCTTGATTCGTTTAAAGAAAAAGGAAAAAATCTCAAAATTGTGAGACACGCGACCCCATTTTTAAAGTAGTCTTTTTATCCGTTTTGTTTCGGGACCGAGTGATAGCGGTCCATTCTTGCGGTCTTGGTTTTATAATTTTCTTTGTTTCATTTTGTTCAGTTTTACTATATATTTTTTTCTTTGTTTTAAATTGGTTTCATTCAATTTAAATTTACATTTATACCCTTCTTTATTGAAAAATTCTTAATCCAGGCGTAAGCCACGGATTCCCAGATATTTTAAAATAAAACTTTCTTAACTTACCATTGGGAATTTAAATTTCCTTCCTTCATATTTTTGAAGATGAAATTTCAGCATCCCGGGTTAAGGCAAACGACCCTAAACAGTTTCCTGGCGCCCAACCTCCAGCGTAAGTACGCCCCTGTGCTTACCTAAATTCGATTTATTATTTATCACCTTTTTTATCATAACCATTTTTATTAATTCGATATCAATCGTACGCTTCTTGTATTTATTTAAATTCGACGAAACCCACCCCCAGCTGACTAGCCGGTTGGCTGCATCGTTGGTGCAGTGCGTTGTTGCAATATTTTTTTTTATTGTTCTCTATCTCTTCACCATCCTTCGTTGATCGTTTTGACACTTTGTCAATTCGATCTTATCTCTCGCCTGTGTCGTTCGCACAGTTAGTTATCGTCCACAGTACACATATTGGCCACGTTCATCACCACGTTTTTGACAGATCTAAAAATTCAGTTCTGAAAAACGTAACACTGAACGCACAAAAAAGTCTGAAATTATTTATTCTGTTTTTATTATTTTTTGCGCTTTAAAATCAAAATCCGAAAAGCAATACGAGACCCAGACGATCAGACCACACACCAAAAAAAAAAACTAGATCAAGAACTGTTTTTATGTTGCTTTTAGCTGTCATCTGAATTTTCAGATAGAATTTTTCATCTGAAAATTCAGAAAAAAACGTAAGAAACGTAACAAAATGTCAATCGACGTCAACTGAATTTTTATGACTGCTGGCCAATTAGAAGCTCTAAAAATGACAGTTCAGAACTGTCAAATGTGCTGTTGAACGCGGCCATTGAAGGTAATATATTGCGCATCTTCGAAAATTACAGTGACCTGCCTGTCAGAATTTACAAAAACAAAACACAAGTGTTTCCGAATCGCAGTGACCCTCGTCCACAATATTATATTACCTATATATGTGTACTGTGGTTATCGTCATCCTAATCGTCTTTTAAATTCGGTTAAAGATATTTCAACAAATTGGCGCCCAACGTGGGGCTTACTCCACTTTCTAATTAAAAAAAATATTTTCTAAAAATCTGGAATACATCGCGTTGAAGTCAAAACAATTCCAGAAGTTTGATTTTAGATTTTTACATACCTAATCCTGACTTAAACTTTCTCAAATTCATATGAAACATATCTTGATGGCCTTGTTTGTACCTAATGGTTAGGTTCGTAAAAAAAAATTAATGATTGGTGCTACATAACTATACATAATTCATTATTTTCATTAACAAAACATTGTTTGTAGGTATCTCACCACCAATTAAAAAAAAAAAAAAAAAAACTGAAACGCCGCTCTATAGAATTAGAATTTAAAAGCCTTTGGTTTCGAATTTTCCGTATCCACTTGAAAATGTTTCAGTTTTCGACATAAAATATATACAAAAACCTTTGTAGAATACCCGTATACGAGTCGTATCGTAATAATGTGGCAGTGGCGGAGTTGCAACTATAAAAAACCCCTTTACCAACCATGTCTAGCATTAATGACAGAAAAGTCTCAAATACAGACAACCAAAAGTATAACAACAAGTCCTAGTATTCTGGTGTTCCAAATTCAGATCACTGCGGCAAGATCATCACATTTCAGTTTTCAGTTATTCAAGGACCTCACACGCTTATTAAAAAAATATGTACAAGAAACAGTCACATCCAGTCGAGATCGAAAGATACTATTGGGAATAGTTTGGGCAATTGAATGGCGTGTGCGCCACAGGGTGCCACCATCGATAATATAAAGTACCGCAATTCGACTCCAATGACAAATGACTCCATAAGTAAACAAATCTGTTTACACTCCCGCTATAGATACGCGTTCACTTTCGGCAAAGACTGGGACAGGACAGACAGCGACGACCGATGATGAGGGATTCGGCAGTGAGGAAGCTATAAATAATCAATTTCTTCGTTGTGACTGTTTCAAGTGATTTTTGTGCGTTGTGCGGCAGTAATTTATGGCAAAGAATAATATTTGGGCAAAATTTGTTTAGGTTATTGATTTTTCGTTAGAAAGAACATAAAAAGATCAAATTAAAAAAAATTACTCGATCTTGCTAATTTAAAATGCAATAATTTATGTACCTGCCTACCTATACATACCAACGCGTACTTAATACATTAATACCAGAAAAATGTATCTTGGTGCAATTTGCTATGCATGTCATGAAGGATGTTTGACAGCTCGACATTGTTATGGTGTTATAGATGCTCTGAAAGTGTCAATCATATTGAAGGATATCTTGGTGGTCTCACTTCAATGAAATGATGTTATTTGACACTTACCTACTAAGAAAAATTGAAGTCATGTCGACGTCTTCGAAGATGAGAAATAAGATGAGAAATTTACATCAGTGGGTCTGTCTGGTGCAATGTTCGACACCATATCTAACGTTTGACTTTGTTCATTAAAATAAAATGCACGACTGGGTCGTTTGTTCCCACACTTACGCTCAAGGTCGTTCTATATTTTAGAATTTTATTTACCTATGTTTCCTTTTGATTTACATAAATACCTACAAAATATGATAGTAATCGTTATCTTTTAAATTGTTTTGTCTTGCAATCTGATGTAAATATTGCAGAATTTCGTGCCCAATGTATTAACAATGTACAGAATTGCCCAATGAAACCTATGCCTTACCAATTACTGAAATTACCTGAACTTTTTACTTGCGATATATAGGTACTATATGACAAGTTTTGGATTCGTAAAAAAAATTGAACTTGAGATAACAATCAAACTTGACATTACGATGATAGGGAAGACAAAAAAAGTGGGTCTCGCAATTCTGTCCGTCTGTCTGTCTGTGGACTCGCCTTCAGCCTAAAACCCTGGGCCGATTTTAATTAAACTTGGTATAAAGTGTTTTCGGGACATTACCCCGACACATTTTTTTCCTTTTGTTTTTAGGACCAAAAATAACGGTACCTGCCATATAATTTTTTTTCGCATTTTTTGGAAAATCAAATTTTTCTCAAAAATGGCTCGACAGATTTTTCTAAAAAAATCAATAAATTTTATTAGGTACATGCTAACTTCTTGTAAAAATTGAATTTCCAAAAAATAATTTTAAATGGTACCTCCCATAGAACCATTTTTTTATTTTCGTTTTTATAGAAAAGGAATAAACTGATTTTGATAACTTTTTTATGGAGAATCTTCGAAAAATTTAAATAGTATTGTATACCAAAATTTTGAAATATTTTTTTTTGATTATAAAAAAAAGTTTCAATTTTTTTTTTTTTGGAAACCAAATATTTGGAAAACGACTTTGTTGATTTTTATGAAACTCGGTAATAAGCGGTTTTTTAACATTATCTAAAATATTTTGAAGAAAAAATAGTCAAAATAAATGGTACCTTCTATATAAATGTTAAAAAATCGTTACAGGAAATATAAATTTTCTCGAAAACTACTCTTAGCATTTTTATTAAAATTGTTCTGAATACTAATATTAGTACGATCTGCCAAAAATAAAATTTACAGTTAGCCATTATTAACAGTACATCTCATAGAACCATTTTCTTTATTTTGGACTATCTCATTATGTGAGTTACCGATTAAAATTAAATTTTTTATACAAAAGCTTCTTAAAAGTTGAAATAATACTGCATATCAAAATTTTCAAAAAAACAAATTTTGGATTTAAAAAAAAAATTAAAATTTTTTTTTTTTTGAAAATTCAATATTTCAAAAACGGGTAGATAATTTTTTTCGAAATTTAATTTTTAATTCAACATAAATAAATACTAAAAAATTGTGTACCAATTTTTTTTCTTAAAAATGCAATTTGCATGTTGATTTTTAATAATTTTTCAATTTAAGCTCTAAGTTACATGTATAATACTAGTTTAAAATTCAGGCTCCCATTAAAAAATTATTTACTTATAATACACTCAATCTTTAAAATTCGAAGAATCTTTTACTACAAGAGCAAGTTTGTGCGATCCAGTCGTGCGTTTTATTTTTTATAGTTGTAGTAAAACGAGAATTGCATGGGTTGTTAAAGTTTAAATTAGTTTGATAGAATTAGACGTTTCAGTATTGTGTAGTATCGATAAATAGAGTGATAATTCGTACTTACTTCCCCTATGCTACGCCACTGTTTTTATCAATACTCCATAAAAATTTAATGAATTTACGTTGACAAAAGAAAATTCGTGGGAAATTGATAGATAGATGGGCACTGTGTTTAATTTTTTTTTATTTCAAAGAACAAAACATATAATAGTTTTCATGCAAGTTGCATGAAAAACTTGTATGCAAGTTGCATGAAAAACTTGTATGCAAATTGCATGAAAAACTTGCATGCAAGTTGCATGAAAAATTTGCATGCAAGTTGCGTGTAAATCGTGCATGCAAGTTGAATGAAAAACTTGCATGCAAGTTGCGTGTAAAAGTTGCATGAAGTTGCAAGCTAGTTTTTCATGCAACTTGCATGCAAGTCTTACACGCAACTTGCATGCAAGTTTTTCATGCAACTTGCATTCAAGTTTTTCATGCAACTTGCATGCAAGTTTTTCATGCAACTTGCATGCAACTTTTACACGCAACTTGCATGCAAGTTTTTCATGCAACTTGCATGCAAGTCTTACACGCAACTTGCATGCAAGTTTTTCATGCAACTTGCATGCAAGTTTTTCATGCAACTTGCATGCAAGTTTTTCATGCAACTTATGCAAGTCTTACACGCAACTTGCATGCAAGTTTTTCATGCAACTTGCAAGCAAGTTTTACACGCAACTTGCATGCAGGTTTTTCATGCAACTTGCATGCAAGTTTTTCATGCAACTTGTATGCAAGTCTTTCATGCAACGACGAAAAATGCTTTATTATGCATTATTTCAATGTTTAAAATTCTTTTTTAAGAGAGAGAAACTGCGAAGAGATCTCGTCACGCTGACGTCTCGTTTTCTCGTCGCATTGTGAAACAGCCTTGAGTCGTGAATCTCCCACGGAATTAATTTCCTCGAACAAAAATTAAATGCAATGGCAGCCAAGTTTCCCTAGAAAATTTACTTGCGTTACCAATAAATTCCGAGCGAAACTTAAGGCATCATTCACGTTCCCAATGTTTGAACGAGGGAAACATTCCCATATGACACATGAATTAGGGGTACTTTAAAATGCCAAATCTTATGAAACCAAATTGAGCACGATACTTACATCCTAAAAATAGTTGCCTTTTTATAAAAACATAACCGAATTTTCCGTCTAGCAAGTAAAATGTTACGAAAAAATGACAGTAAATTGATGAAACTTGGAACACACGTTCAGTTTTTCATAAGAAATAAAAATCAAAAAAGTCCATAAAAATATTTGCATTTAAAGGGTGTTTTTTTAAGTGGGTGGAAAATTTTGGAAGTATTACATTCATCACCAGAAATTAAAAAAGTCCATTAAAAATTTCATCAACGTACTTCCAGTTCTAGGAGGGGTTTTTCTGGTAATCCTACTTCCCTTTTAAAAAAAAAAACAGCAGAAATTTTTAAGAACTTTTTTGATTTTAATTTCTTTTGGCAAAAATATGAACATAATTTCATATTTGTTATCTATAATTTATACTCTTTCAATCTACATTATGTTTTTTCAAAAATAAATAAGTGCACAGAAAAAACTTTTTGTGCAACGTTCTTTTAGTCATAGATTGAAGAAGGTTTGACTATGGGTACGTTCAGAAGACATAGGTAACTTCATATGTAGTCAACTCAGTGCTGCTACTCAGAAATTTAAGAAAACATAGTTTAAAAACATGATTTGAGTTCAAAAAACATGATCCACGGTTCTGAGTTGGAAAATAGTAAAAAGAGATCTTAAAAAAAAACCCTTAGTGTCAAGTAAAAAAAAATATTTTCAAAATACTTTTGAAAATACAAAAATGGAAGGATTAAATAGCATTAAAGTAAATTATAAAGTAAGTGTGTGGTGGTAGCTAAAATGATGAATTGTATAATAGTACCTCTTCCTTTCTTTATGAATTTTGTATGGTGCATTCACATCAATTCACAGATAGGAAATAAAACTACACGAAGACACTCAACCGAGATTATGGTAGATTTACCCTAAATCCCGTGATTTACCCAAATCCCGTGATTTACCATACTTTTAATCTTAAATTAAAAATAAAACCCATTGAAATCTTCATAGGACCAATAGTTTTACAAATCGAACAGACCTTTTCCCCTATTGATCTAGTACAATATTCGAGAATGGGTTTGTTTTATCGTTGGACACAAATCAAACTTGCCATATCTCACTTCCATTTCTTTAAAAAAAAAAAACATCTACAATTTGAAAGATATAATAATAATGTCAAAGTTATTCTACGTTTTAATCTTTTTGTCTACTGGGAACACTATCAAAGTGCCATTTTAGCTATGTTTGTTTTTTAAAACGAATAGCCGTATTCGTGTTTTTTTAGTTTTAGAAGATATACGGAATTTTTAAAAACAATTATAAAAAAAATAACAACTTTTTGTCAGATTAAGAAAAAACATGATTTTGGACTCAAAAACATTAAATCATTTTTCGGGTCCAAAAAACATGAAAATAATGCTAAATTATGATTTCTGGCAGCCCTGTCAACTACGTTCGTTCAACGCAAATTGACCTAGGAACCTAGTTGATGACTAGAGATGTCATTAAAGCCAAACTACGAACTTTACTCAAAACCTTCCTTAATAGGAAGAAAGTACTTTTAATAATATTTTTATCTGAGAATCACTTCATACAAGGCAGAAATCAATTAGGAATTTTGTAATATTATTTGTAAACTTTTCTTAATAATGATACATTGTTTAAATTGAATCTTTATTTATTTATTTCAAACTATTAAGATAAACGTGAAAAAAAATTCACGGAAGAATAAAGTTCAGCTTGCTATTTAATGGGTACGTTCAGAGGGAACTTAATATGTAGCCAACTACGTTCGTTGAACGCAAATTTGACCTAGGAACCTAGTTGATGACTAGAGATGTCATTTATGCCAGACTACGAACTTTACTTCAAACCTTTACCTTCTGTTGATTGGAAGAAAGTACTTTTAATAATGTTTTTATTTGAGAATCACTTCACACAAGGCAGAAATCACTTTGGAATTTTGTAATATTCAGCCCTATCATAGTATCCGATCGGAACGGAATTTTCTCCGAATTTTAATAAATATTAGAAATATAAGAAATATCGCTTTAGATTTTCCTTTTCAACCCCAGGTTGAAATAATTTTCCGGAGGTATAACCGATGTATGAGAAATTTGTATCGTTAAAATGAAAAATAAAAAAACATTTTGTATGAGTCGGAGAAATTTCCGTTCCGATCGGATACTATGATAGGGCTGATTATTTGTAAACTTTTCTTAATAATGATACATTGTTTAAATTGAATCATGAGCCCTGTTCCTTTACTTTGAATCTCTGTGATTTTCTGTGCATTTGTGTGAATTTCAGTCGAACGTTCTGTCAAAGTTCATATAAAAAAAAATAAAATGACAGTAAAATGCACACAAAATCACAGAGTTTTAAACTATAGGAACAGACATTTTGTTCATTTATTTTAAACTATTAAGATAAACGTGAAAAAAAACAAGTCACGTAAGAATAAATTTCAGCTTGTTATTTAATGACAAAATATAATCAGCTGATATTCTGACATAAATCCACTTGACTAGAAATGTATAAAAAATAAAGATCAAAGACTTGATCTCTTTTCTTAACGCAACAAAATGGCTTTGAGACGATGAGACGGTAACCTTTGCATCGAATCCCTTCTGATTCGCTAGACTGCTAGTATGCGGACTTCGAGTCTTGAGGGGGCACGGAATGCAGGGTAACCGTAAGATTGTAGGATGTAGTGACTAGTTTGACACTAAAATGTCTGACTCGGAGCGTTTTGTGGATGGCCTCCCGCCAGCTTCTACTAAACTCTTCTATAAATAGGTTTCAACGAGTTTATGGTATCAAAACGGCGGTTTTCTGCGCTAATTGGGTCAGCGAGCTAGTTGTTCGTGGCCGCCATTTCTACCTACCTACCTAGAAAAAAATCCCTGTTAAAAAATTTTAATAAACGATAGTCTTGTCGGTACTGAACTAGTCATACGAAATGTATCAACCCATATTACTATTAATTATTTCTTTATTATTACAGTAGTAGCATGTAGAACCTGGGCCCGTATTACGAATTACGATTATCGGTCAAAATCCCTCCTTAGGTAAGTTGCGACTACATTTTACGATAGACGTTTTTTTGATATTGATACTCGTTTTCTTTTACGACTGCTTTTAGCGGTCGTATTTGATAGTTTTGACACTTCGGACTTAGAATTATTATACAGGGTGATCGGTATAAGATGTACCAAACTGCTGGAGGGAGTAGGTTGGGTTAAGACAAGAAAAAAATCGTATGAGGGGGTCTATTTCCCACCGTTTAGGCAGGAGGGGCAATTTTCTAAAAAATTGACTTAAAACAGAAAAAAAAAATATTTAAAAACAACGGTACAATTTACAATGCTATACCTTTTTGGAAAGCCAGAAATCTCTTCTTTGATTTTCATTTTAAAATTAAGTTGTGTTAGTGAATAGTTTTTGAAAAATTAATTTCCAAGCTCGAAATTTTGAAAAAAAAAAATATGAAAAAAAGTTTCAAACTAATTTTTTTTTTAATTTTATGTAATTAAGTATAAAATTCAATGCTCTTATTAGCTTTCAGTCAAAAAAAATGTCTTTTGGTTTTTGACAAAATTGAAAATAACAGGATGAGCAATTTTCTAAAATAATTGACTTAATACAGAAAAAAAAATATTAAAAAACATCGGTAATGGCTAAAACGACTTGCTTTACTTTTTTTGTAAGCCAGAAATATGTGCTTCCATTTTGTTTATAAATTAAGTTCTTTTAGTGAACAGTTTTTTAAAACTTAATTTTCACACTCAAATTTTTGAAAAAAAAAAAATTTAAATTGATTTTGTAATTGGCCCCATTTCTCTACGTTTCGAGGTGTCTGGAATACGATTCCATCGTTTTTAGAGAGATGTCTGTGTAGAGTGTGTACGTACGTTCGTTTGTTCGTATGTTCGTCAGTTTTTTTTTAATTTGACAATCTCTTGAGAACGAATAGAGATACATATCGACTTTGGATAAATTTAATTTTATAGATAATAAGGCCAAAAAGTGCAGAAAGGGTTTCCAGAAACATTCAATAAGCTGTTTTATGTTTATAGTAATTTTTAAAAAATTCTTGTAAAATGGCTTATTTGTTGAATAACTCGAGAACAAATAATGCTATCGATTTCGTCTTAGTTTCATTCTATACATAATGAATTAGCGAATAATTGGAAAGACTTAAAAAAATCGACTGGCAAAAAACCGTTGAAAGGGTTTTTGTGTGATAACACACGCTTAGTGTAGGCTGCAAAGTTTTGCACCATCATATTAATATAGAAGGTTTGAAAAAAAAAACAGTAGGTATAAAGGAAAAGAATTTTTATACATCCCCTAAGCTAAGCCGAATTGATTCAAAAAAAAATTATTTATCACCTTAACTTAAGTTTTATTGGCATAATTTTCTATAAAAATATCAAAAACATCTTTCCCCTCTATTTAAAAAGAACGCCAATCGGAATTAAGAAACTGTTGTTTTGTGCAAAGTTATGCTATTAAAAAAAGTAACTTTTTACTAGCAGGAAGGTCTTTCTGTTATTTTGTTCCCAATTGTTGAAAAAAAAAACCTTTTATTCTCGTATCAAATATTTTTTTTATATTTACTTTTGATTTCTTGTATAAAATTATATACAAAGCATTTTGCTTCTGTTATAATCATTAATTTTTTGTATAATTATATTATATTATTATATCAAAACATTAAATTAAGTTTTTTAAGTTTTTTTTTTTTTGGGTTGATTGAACTGTTGTAAACAGTTAGTCTAATTTATTTTTAGTTGAATAATACCAGTTTTAATTACTTGGTTGTTTTAATATTATATCAAATATTTAAAGTGCAGCTTGTAGAGGCAAATAATTTCTTTTAATTTAATTATGCAGGATTAATCATTTTAAATTTGTTTGTATAAATAATAACTGTTAACAAAATAATAATTATTAACTCATTCTCAAAACTGTAAGTTTGTTTTAATGTAAATTATAACATTGAAATAATAATAATGCATTAAAAACAAAACAAACAAAAACACAGTAGGAAAACAAAAACTTAAGTCGGAAAATTAAATGTTTAATTTAGTATCCGCTTTGCGGGCTATCTTATTCCGAAATATCAATCGGAATTGACGTTGTAAATGTTGGTGTCTCCAGTTCCTCGTGTTTCTTCATTTTGAGCATCTGAAAATAACAATTATAGAGATAGAGGACTAATTACTATGCGTTTGTTGTTGGAATAGAACATTAAATTAAAATGTTAAGCGTTTCATGCAGGTGACAGTATTAATTCGATGTAATATATGTAGTAATACATCACCGATGATATTAATAATTTTAATAAAAAATGTTTTGTTGATGAATGATGAAGATTACATTCGATTGATTGGCATAAATATATTACATAGAGGAACTGAAAACTATTTTCAAATATTTTGTAATAATTAAAATAAAAAAGTCACGATAAAGGTAGGCACAAGGAAAAAGGTCTCCGTCTTCGGAAACTAGGCCCACCGAAGGGCTTACATAATGTATGTACATAATTCTTCTAATCGACTTTTGTAAAGTGGACTTAGTTTCCATACAAGAAGGAAGTTTAATTATAAAAAAAAATTGTGTGTTTTATTTCTTTTTTAATGTGTAAAGTAAGTTCTCACGCTCCCTAACCAAACTTTTTCGAACTTCTTAACGTTTATTGCAAAACAATAAGGAAATACATAATAATTGTGTAAGATTAATCGACATTTTCACAGATCTTGATGAGGAAGAACATACTTGTGCGTTTCTTTGAAAAATTTCCAAAACTTCGAAAAGCGCAGTACATTATGTTGGTCTTTTCGAAAATCAGTTTGTAAGACATTCTAAATAGTTAACGTCAAGTTAAAGGGTATTAATACAAGTTTACTTTAAAGTTTTTTGTCCAATTATCTTTGCTACTGTTGAAACTTAGTTCACTCTTCATATTTCAGAATGTGTTCTAAGTTCCCATACGAAAGTGGTCATCATCCCAACTAAAATGGGAACTAAGTTCATTTCACAACAGTGGTCTCAGTTCCCAATAAGTATAAACTTAGTCCCTGGAAATTATTTGCTTGTACTTTTGTAGTATATTATTTTAATTCTTCAAATTTAAAAATTCTTGAAAATCCTTAATTCAGTGCAACTAGTGAACGGTTAAAAGTTGAAATTGTTCGTTAGATTTCCGATAAAATGTTGTCAGTTAGTAGAAAAGGATTGTCGTCTTTCTTCCTTTAAAAAGCAAAGAGGAATTTTAAAAGCTGTTTTGTTTTTTTTTTTTTTAATAAAAACATAATTCAATAGAAACATACATGTAAAGTTACAGTACATGTGTACGAGTATGTACATACTTCAAAGAAAATTAAATTTAAATGTTTTTCATTTGTTTTTGACATTGAAACATTAGTGGAGATAACTTTACTATACTTTACTTTATGTATTGAAATGCAACAGTTGTGTCTTAATTTATCATGATGAAAACGAAGGCCCAAAAAACAGAAAACTCCAATGAAAACTTAAGTGAACAAAATTAACGTGTTTTTATGCTGTTTTTTTTTTTTATTTTTTCAATTTTATCACCATTCAGTAAAGCCAAAATGCCGAATATGCCAAAAATCCCGAATGCCAAAATCCCAAACGGATAGAAACCTGAAACTGAATGGACAAAATCACGAATGGCTAAAATCCCGAATGCCAGAATCACGAATGACAGGATCGCGAATGCCAAAACCCCTTTCCAAATGCACTTTTTTCATTGTTAATGTTTGTTTTTAAGTTTTGTTTCGTTTCTAAGTTCTTTTAAGAAGGAAAATGATTTTCAAATCGATATTCAGCCTTATTCTGTAAGGCGTTGAACGCCAAAAAACAAACGACAGTGAGAACTTGGTATTACGTAAGGCGTTAAATGCCAAATAATCGTCAATTTTGTTGATTCTCTCTTGTGGAACACGTTCACTGTATTTTTTCTGTATTCCGTTAGTCGTTTCCATAAGAAAAACGTCTATAAAAACGTAGAAATCTGTCGTCGAGAAATTTGTTGACGACAGGAGTAAAAATGTAAGATTTTTTTAAAACTTATTTTAGTTTTTATAATTTAAAATTCTTTGTTGAGGGTAAAACTAACAACCCAAATTCAAATGCGACTAATAGAGCTCGTGGAGGGAAATGAGCACTAGGGTAGAGGGTCAAAGTATGGAGCAGTTTCGAATACATTCAGTTTGTTGCATTTAAATGATTAGAATAATTTGACATCAAAAAAATAATTGTTTGGATAAAGTCTTTAGTCCTCTTCCTCAACTCAAAGTAAGTTTAGAATTTAATGAAAAAAACAACCTTTTTCATAGCTTCGAGCTGAGGTAGAGGGCTAAAGATTTTATCCAAATAAATTTTTTTTATGTCAAATTATTCTAATCGTTTAAATGAACAAACTGGAGGTATTCTAAGAAACTGATTCAACAACTTTGTTTTTTTCTTCATACATTGACGAAAAAGAGGTTCTGAGAAAAATTATGGATGAAAAAGGAATTGCTTTAGATGCTTTCTTTATCTTCGTCGTCACTGCTGCTCCAAGAAAAATAACTTGCTACACTATACATTTTTCTGTTTTTTTTCTTATGTTTAAAACAAATTAACACAAATATAATTTTCAAAAACCAAATTCTTCAATTTGTAAGCAATTTGATATGTTAAATATCAGTTTTTTTTTGTGGATCGTATTGTGGAATGTAAGAGCGAGAAAAACGCTGGCGTTTTAGCTACGGAATCCTAATAAAAAAAACCACACGACTCCAAAAAAGACAGTTGGCGTTTTAGAAAAACGCCTTTTGGAATAAGGGTGATTACCTTTAATTTCAAAGCAGCAAAAATGAACAGAAGCCAAGCCAAGCCAAAAAAAAAAAAACAGTTCAATTTCTTTAAAAGTACTGAAATAATACTTAAAAGTTTCTAAATTCGGGATGCAATACCGAAGGCATTCAGGATTCTGGCATTTGATATTTTGGGCATTCGGGATTATGGAATTCGTGATTCTCCATTTCTGCTATTTGGGATTTTGGGATTCGAGATTATGTCCCCTTCCCATCTGGTTCTTGCATCTGTCATATCAGGGTTTTATTTTGTGCAAGTTTAAACCAACTGTTCATTTATTTAATCTCATTCAATAACAGAAGAATAATAGTGCAATTAATATGAGACAACAGCGCAATGAAGCGTTCAAGGGAAAAAATAGCTAAGCCTATTATTTTGTGAGTAGCATCATCGGGCAAAAAAACTTCCTATTTTAATGACTAGGAATTCAAAACTTGTTGGATATAGTTCACACTATATTCGTTATGATATCTATGAACTGAACTTATCAGAAATTGCGTATTGACAATGCCCCACTAGTCAAGTGATGAGCCCATGTCAGATCGCCGGGACGAAACGCCAATTTTTGTGGACTAAAGGCCGTTAAAAGCTATCTTGAATCAATAATTCAACAAGTCCAATTGAATAATGCTGAGTCTTCTATTTGGCTGAATTGTTTCAACAGTATATAGAATTTGTATTATAAAAAAAATATTCGTATAGCATCTGATGTAATTAACTTTTTTTAATGAAATTTAGTACTTTCAAAGAGATATGCAATCAGAGTATAAAGCATACAAAGACGTATTGCCCTGCGCTGCGTATTATGAATTAGGTTAGCACATCGAGTAATGCTTATCCTCTCTTCTGTAGTTAGGTCGAAATCCTAGTTTGATCTATTAGTAAGAAGAAGAGACACTGTTATAGAAACTTTATAAGAGCGAAATCTGCAAAAAAAAATAGACGCACGTATTTCTACAAATATTTAACTCTTAAGTTTTGACATTTAAAAAGGAAAAAAAGAAAAAAAATTGCACAGCAAAATCATAAACGATAAATTTCCTTCTTTTTTTTGCAGTACGCTGTTCCGTTTGTAGTAGCCGTGGCGTGATAGTGCGATGGACTGTCATGCCGGAGGTCTAGGTTCGATCCCCAGCCTTGCCATCTAATATTTTTTAAAATAAAACGGCTACTGCTTCTTGCGAGGAATTGACAAAACCTCCAAGAGTATCTATTGTCATAGAAAAGTGCCGCTCACATTAGCCGTTCGGATTCGGCAATAAACTGTAGGTCCCCTCCATTTCTGTAGACACGCACACAGGAATGGTTGAGAGTTGTAAGTCACTAGGAAAATACAGGAGGCGAGAGTTACCGAATCTTTAAAAACTAATTTTGAATGTTAAACTTATTAAAAATGGCAAATTGATTTTGATGGTTGTTTGTTATTACAGTGATGTGTTTTATTGTTTGTTTTTTCTTACTACCAAATACTTTTTAAATTCAAAAATGTTAAATGAAATAACCATGTCGCCTTATTGACTGATGTATGTATTTGTTACCTTCTAAGAACAAAGAACAGGTTACTTTAAAATTTAAATGTATGTATTTGTTGTTAAGACCCTATTTTGTTGTTTTTATTTTGTATGATATTTGTTTTTTGTTGTTTAGCACCCCTGCCGTAACCAAGTTGTTAGTCTTTTAAATATTAAAGAAACACAACAGCAATAACCGAAAATCTTTCAAATTTTGTTTTCCTATTATTTGACATACCTGCTTAATATCACCTTTAGCCTTTGTTTTAAATATTTTTTTTGTCAGTAGATAATAAAGAAAATAAATAATAAAAACATTTTGTTTTAAATTAAAGAAGTCAAAAGAAGGAAAAAAAAAAAACATTCAAGGATAATAAAAAAGAAAAGGGAAAACGTTTATGTATTTTAAGTTAAAGTACTATCTTACCTGTTGTAGTTTATAATGATTTATAATATCCTGATCGGCTGGACAGGATTGCGTGAAGGCATCTAATTGATACATGTGATACATGTAACGCCACAAGGATGACAGATGAGTCTAAACATTCAAAAATGCAACAATTAAAGAAAAGTACTTGAATTCTATAAACAAAATTACTCACGGGTATTTCAAAATCAACAAAATATTTTCCAGCCACTCGAATATGCTGTAATCTTGGCATCAGTTCACAATCAAAACAACACATAGTATCACCCGTTAGAAAACGTGTTCCACGTGATGCCAAATGATCGTTGATCTTCTTTAAATGTGACAGTAAGGCGTTGTTTTTGTTTTCATCTTTTTTGACCAACATCAGTTTCAATTTAGAATACAGGTTTTCAATCAAGGTTGCTACTTCTTTGTCCTGACAAGATGAAATCAGAATGTTTGTATGTTTGCAATTTATTTAATAATTGTTTTTCTTACCTGTACGAAGAGATTGTATCCACCAGGGATGTTCTTCATGATGTGCCTTTCAATTTTGTCATTTTCCAGTATGGCCAGACCATTGTCAATAAGGATTGGTGGATGTGTCGCCTCAAAATTGGTACGAAAATCTGGTGGAGGTTTTTGCATATCAACTGTTGTGACCTAAAGAGATTCAAAATTATTGAGACTTCTGTTAATAAAAATTATATCGATTTAAAACGCATTTACATTTTACTTTAGACCACAAGGACCAAAAACTATCAAAATTATAAAATTTCTATCAGAATCTGTCAGATTTGGTCTAAAAATCATTTCAAATTTCAATATCAAAGCCATTGCAGGAATATTTTGAAATTTTCTATATCTGGTACTGACATACATATGTATGTACATAATGTATATATCACTGGAATCAGCCGCATATAAAAGTACACTTCGATACTACTTTTTTTAAATTTCTTATTTTGAAAAAAAAAAAAAGAATTGCTAATTGAATTCAGCGAATCTTTAAGTTTATTAAATTCCATAAATTTTTGTCAAGAATTGGAGTTTTTAACTTGAGATTCATGTAAATTTGTAGGTATCTATAACGTCATATGACAAGTTTTGGATTCGTAACAAATAGAACTCGAGATTCCAATTAAATATGATATTACGAAAAAGTGGAATGGTCTGCATTTGGGTGCAAAAAATACCAAAAATTGTTAACGGTGTCTGTCGTAGAACTTTTTTACTTGCGAAATAGGTTATGAATTCGTGCAAAAATCGAACTGGAGATAACAATCAAACTTGGGGTAATCGAGATTTTTGTTTAGCTCAAAAAATAACGGTACTTGCCATACCGCTATTAACGGTACCTGCCATAGAACCGATTTTTTTTTATTTTCGATTATCTCGCTAACCACTAAACCGATTTTGATCAAAATTTTTACTCTGAAGCTCCTACCAAGTTAGAATAATACTGCATACAAATATTTAATAAAAAGAATTTAAAAGAATTTTTCGGATTTTTAAAAAAAAGATCAATTTTTTTCTTTTGAAAAATAATTTTTTTGAAAACGGGTTGATGATTTTTTTTTGAAATTATAGTTTTAGTTATATATTATCATATTCTTAAAAATGGCATACCAATTTTTTTTTTTCTTAAAAATTTCAAGAAATTTTATATACATGCATAAAATTATTTTTTAAGAAAACCGCTCCAAAGATTTCTAAAATTTTTTTTGCATAAATTCACTTTTTTTTCCAGAATTGAGATGGCGTTCTCCATTCTGGGATTAAAACATTTTAGGTACTTATTTTATCAATAAAGAACGTGTTTCCTGCTTTTTTTCCATATTCAAATTTTAATTCTTCAATTTATTAAATGGATAAATATGTACATACATAAATTATTAATTATGTGTTGTATATTACACTCAATCTATAAAATTCGAAAAAGACTTTTACTACAAGATTTAGTTTGTGCGACCCAATCGTGCATTTAATTTTTTATTTCAAAAAAACTTTTTTCTGAGTGGCCAAAAAAATTAATCGTAAAAAAGTTTTAAAAAGATCTCGTAGTACATTAATTCCAGTTTTCAAAACTGCCTTTAAATTTTTCATGTCGGCATTACATGCTGAGATATTGGTAGCCTAAGGCAAAATTCTCTTTTTTCATTCAAAACCAAATATTCTTTTGAAAAAAAGTGTAAAGCGCCGAAAAAAGACGGCAAACAAGTTATCTGGCTCAAAAAAAAAAAAAAATTCAAATAAATATAACACTGTTCAAAAAAAAAATCAACTTTTTTCAACCAGTTCATAATCCATTACCTGGCAAGCCAACACCTCGACAACTTTTTGTTGGCAGAAATTTCGACTCCACTCCGCTCCTGAAGGGCGAACGAGTCGAACTAAGCCCATTTCAACTCGAAGTAGATTTACTTAAGAGTCGACACGAGCCCAAAGCTTTTTCAAAACCTCAAAAAAAAAAAAAAAGCGGTGTAAAAAATGCCAACAGAAACTTGACCATACATAAAATCTATTCCATTTAATTTTCAAAATAATTATTTTCGAATGTTAAATTCATCTTTTTTAAATGGGAAATTGTCCAAAATTAAAAATACATTTAATTGTGTTTATTTTTAAAGATTTCTTTGGAAACAGAAAACTACGTGTTTCTGTTGAATAATAATTTTAAAATTACATGTGCATTGTGCATTCATTCGTTTTATAGCTATAATTCAATATTTGTATTGAAGACTTGTTAAATTTTAAAAAATGCATATACAAATTAATTCGAATTAATGCAATTTTTTTTGTTTTCATATTTAGGTAATAGAAATGACACAAATTGATGATGAAACTTTTTGGCTTTCCTTTTTGTTAAGACCGCGCGGAGTGATAAATATTATAATTATGATACTTTTCATTAAAAAAAAGTTCTATTTTAATAATGTTTTAAAATTTTTCTTATGTCGAAAACAAAAAGGAAATAAATTTTACCTTTAGACTTATCGTTTTAAGTTCGGCTAACAGGTACAAATCCATGAAATATTCTTGACAAAAAAGGCAAGCTCCTTTACGTCTTCCATCGATTGTAGATGCCTAAAAGAATTTAAAAGAAATACATCAAATTTTATATCACCTTCCAAGATATTTAAAGTAAATAATAATGCTTACACAATAATACACATTCCAGTAACAGCATAGATAGAGAAGGTACTTTACAATATTTCTTTGTTTTATACAATCTTATGTATATTTCTTTCTTTTTAAGTCAATTTGTTTTTGATTCTTATATTATTGTTGGCAAAGGAATGATTGATTTTATTTACAAATTTAAATATGATTCTTTGAGGAGAATATAGAACAGATAAATTCTATAGAGAAAAATCTCAACATATAAAAATTGTTATTAAAGAACCCAAATAGAACACGTTTTTCGATTGTTGAACATTCTCATTATCAGTTTAACTGATTAAGATAAAAAAATTTATATATACAAGTTTTTTATTACATAATTTTTGTTTCATTGGTAAATTTAATTTATCTTCCAGAAAAAAGCACGGGTAGCACAAAGGCTCTCCCAAACCAACGCGATTAATCGCCGCGACAATAGAAAACAATAACAACAACACGTGGTAGTCAAACAAAACAACACGTTGTTGTTATTGTTTTCTATTATCGCGGCGATTATTCGCGTTGGTTTGGGAGAGCCTTAACTCAAGACTTAAGCTTGAACGTGCATTAAGGTGGAGGTACTTTTAGGTTGTGTTAATATCAACATCCGCCTTTGTCGGCCGACCCAAATATTAAATGAGCGTTTCTTACAAAAAAAATAAATAAATATAATTTAATTGAGTAAGAATCCTTTTGCGGCTTATCGACTGGTGATCCGGAACAAATTCGATTCTGAAATCAAATTCATAACAATTTTACCTTCTTTTCACAACAAGAACTGTAGTTTCAGCACCATAGTCCAAAAGTCCATTAGATTGCATCTAAATGAGAGCGGTTTTTAATCTTCTCTTTTGGTTTCTTTTCGATTGTTGCAAGGTGCTTTTAAACATTGGGATTTTTAATAGATGTTTCTCCCTTTTCATGCGATTAAACTTAGTTTTGAGAAATATTTAGTTTTTAGGAGAGAAGGGCACGATTTTTTTTTACATTCTGTTTCACTTTCTAAGCAGTGTGCGTTCAACCAAATCTATTAAGAATTTGTTTCGTCGTGTGAAATATACAACAAATTTTAGATTAAAAAAATCTTCAGCAACTTCTTTCCTCGTGGTAAAAGGGACTACACTAATGGTCTTTTCGATTGGTAATTCGGAAGAATAATTTGATACGTGTGAGCACTTCAGTAACGATTCTAAAAATAAATTCAGAAGCAAATTTCTCTTTTTTTCCGAAAATAAACTGTCATTCCAATAACAATCGAAAAGGCCATTATTTCAAATAAAAATGGTGGTGTGCCAGGCAAATATGCTCATCCTGACTATGCTTTCCTGACTATCATTATTTCTGTAGTTTTACATATCGACCCCTTTCCATCAAAATATCGTAAGCGGCATTTGCATACTGTCACATATAAAGTTAATTATTTAATTTTTTTCCTGGGCATTAAAAGCACGAATTGTCACCTTCCCATCATCTTTTCAAAAGAACAGTCGAACAGATTATGAGAATGGTACTACTCGTGGAAGTTTGTGTTGATCAAAAAATGCAGTTTTATTATAAAATTAATATTATTTTAATTTATTTTCATCAAATATAAAAAAAAAAACAAAAATTATTCTTATTTTAACGTCACTATATCAATAATTGAAAATAAAATATATTTAAGAGCAGTATTAAAACATACCTAGGTACATATATAAAAAATTATGTACAAACTACATATACATACTTCAATTTTCGAGCTCAGTCTTTACATACTCCTCAAAAGTCTCAAAGTCAAAACTTATAAAAAAGTCGCCTTCTTCACTTGGATCATTTATGTGTTTAGCACAATAAGCATCCAGTAAATTCAAGTCATCTTCTGTTGTTGTAGATTGTACATCGGAGGTATTCTCATCGACAACTTGAGGAACATCATCACTTTCTGATTCATCCTCCTCTTCACTCGAAATTTTCTCTACACTATTTTCATCGACTTCTTCTTCTTCTTCTTTGACTGCTTTTTCAGAATCTTTGGCGTGTTGGGCAGCTTTTCCTTGTTGCTTTTGAGAAGCTCGAAATCGACGTATGTGCTTCCACAGCGTCGATCGTGGTACTGAGAAATACGATGATGCTAAACGCAACGACATGCCATTTACTCGAATGGCACGAAAAGCCCGAATTATACGATTCTTGATGGCAAGTTGTTCGGTTTTATCTGCAGGCGGTTTGAAGGTTACATTCGATGGAAGCTGACCAGCTTGTGCTAGTCGAACTTTATGCAGGTGTACTGTGGATTTTGCCACATTTAAGGATCTTGCAATCGCTGACAGCGATTCACCGGCACAAATACGATCAACGATCTTCTTATTGAGATCTTCGTTAACTTTCTTTTGTCGGTGGTTAGTGTGTTTATTAACTTCTTTCCATAAGGTACTCTTTGTCACTTCGAAGGCTATTGCAGCTTTACCAATGGTCATGCCATTATTGACAACAGCAACAACAGCTTCTGCGAGTCTTTTTTGCGCTAAAGCACGCTTTCTTTTGGCTAAAGCACGTTTTGATTGTGGGAATTTCTTCTTACAATTATCTGTTTGATATTTTTCAACTGGTATTTCAAAACTTATTGTGTATGGTCCGGGATCTGCTATTGGGCCGTTAATACTGGAAACGATGCTATCAGAAATTTTATCTTCTTCTGCATTTACGCAGTCAGGTTGTGGTTCTTTGGGGTTTTTGACGACATAGCTATGTGTTGGTTGAGTATCACCTTTTAATTCGTATATAATGTACTCATCGTTTCCTGAGCAAACTCTCATTACTGGCAGAGGCGGTTGATCCAACTGATTATTATGTGACATGGAATCTTCTTCTGATTCAAAAACTTCGATGATTTCCTTTTCGTCCTGGAATTTGTAGTTAAAATAATAGGATAATAATTCATTACCATGGAGAGGAAGAGAAAAAGAGACAGGAAGGATGGATAGATTCTCTTAAGTTTCTAACGGCAAACATGCTTTTTTTTACTTTATATCAACTTCAAAGTCTTTTGCTAATCTACAGAGTGTCTCAAATCTATATAGATTTCCATACTGTCACTCGATGTTCTGATGGACGATTTGATGCTAGATGTACAGAAATGCAGGGACCGACAATGGACAGTATGATGCATAAAATTTAATTAAATTTCTTGAAACCACAATTTTTTTTAACGAAACCAAATAGAGTAAGATATTAAAACTAGAGCATAGGTTTCCTGGAAGCAATGCCAAAAATGTACTTCGTCAGCCAATTAATCTATATAATAACAACATATGTACATACATTTCTGGAATTGTCGGTTTTTTTTTTTTTCTTTTGTTTTTAAAAGCAAGTTTATCAGAATACAATGGCACAAACAATGTCGTCGTTAATGTAGAACATTTAGTGGGTATTGATTGTTTGACTTAAGGTTCTTTCTATCATTTATGCAAGTTCAAGTTTAATTTCGTTACAAAATTAGTTGACATTATTAAGCTGAGGCGATTAAGTTAAAAAAAATAAAAGTTGAAAAGGTAAACTTATCGAGAACATTCGGTATTAGTTGATGTTTTTAAATTAATTTTTATTACATTCACTGAGCACGATTAAGATTTATGGATTTAAATAAACATTATGTGAATCTTAAAAAAAAAAGTTTTCACGACTGGGAAGGAAGTACCATTGTTATCTTTAGAAGTTAAAAATTGTGTGAAACTTATTAACAATGAAAGTCTGAAAAAAACACATTATTCATTTTTTTAAAATTTAGTTTGTTGTTTGTTTTAAACAAATATGGGTACTCCATAAGGAAAACAGACTACAATTTTTAAAATTCATAAAAAATACGCCAGATTTTTTTCTTGTAAAAATTGCCAAAATTTAAATTCATACCAAACATTTGGTTCATGTTAGATGTTACGCAAGAATTTTTTGTGAAAAAATGCAAAAAAAAAAAAAAATTGCAAAAAAATCAGTTTTTTTTCCATGACAATCTTTTTAGAATTTCGTTAATTTTCCAAAAAAAAAAAAACAAAATATTTTTCGACGCAATGCGAATATGCGGACACCCACCACGTGGGAGCGTTTTCTATCCATACTCAGGGCTTTTAATTGTGAAATGGGTGTTCCTCAAGGTTACGTTTTGAGTCCGCTAATATTTGCGTTGTTTATCAACGATGTTGAAAATTATATTCCAGGTGGAATTGGCTTAGGTGATCTCACAATTAAAGTACTGCTCTACGCCGACGATATGGTAATTTTGTCTGAGAATCCGCTAACCTTACAACTCCAAATTAATAAACTGAAAAAAATTTGTGATATGTGGGATCTCAAAATCAACACATCCAAGTCAAAAATTATGGTATTCAGATCCCAAAATCGCTCGATTAACTACAGACGTAGTTGGACGTTAGATGGTCGTCGAAGAATTGAAGTACTTAGGTTATGTCTTTACTTATAACTAAAATATTCAAGCACAATATCAAGGAAAAAACAAATGCAGCTAAGGCAGCTATAAACACCATGTGGTCATCGTTCTTTTAACAATAAATATGTAGATCCGGTGTCCAAATTTAAAGTTTACAATGCTACTGTCAATAGTTGTTTTTGCTATGGTAATGAAGTGTATGGATTTCAACAGATAGATGAAATGGAATGAAATTGTTTTAGCTAAACTAAAAGTCAACTTAAAAATGACTTTTTTTGAAACTTTCTTATTTTCACTTCAATGTCGCAAATGTTCTTGAAAAAACATAAGAAATATTGTTTCATTAAGCATATTATCTTTTTATTTACTTTCTATTATTTTTGTTAATTATATTTATTAGTACAAAAATGTATTAATCTCTCTTTCTAAAGTTTTATTTTTTTTTAAGAATCGGCAGACGGCCTATGAAGCCATGCTATGTTTATCTTTTTGAACAAATTAATGTAAAATTTTTCTGTGGAAAAAAAGAATAATTATAATAATAATAATAAATAATAATTATTAACTTTAAACTGTCTTCTTTGAACATATAGAAACATTTTCTGGCTTACACCAGAATATAATTCTGATCTTTTTCAATTTTTTTTTTTTTTTGGAAATTACGCCAAAACATATTCTCGCATAGGTAATTTCTATTTTAATTTCTGGCTTTTTTCCACATCTTTCTGGCACAATTTCCAATACACTTTTATATCTTATTTTTTCCCCAATTTTTTTAGCAGAACAAAATTTCTGGTTTTTTTTTTTTAAATAAATTCTGACGTAATTTCCTCTTTTATTTTTACTAAAAAATTTTCTTGCTTTTTTCCATTCTCAAAAATAGAAAAAGAGCCTAAAAAAGTTGTTTGTAAAAAAAAAGCCAGAAAAAAAATCATTTCTTGTTAAGAAAAAGAACCAAACAACTGTTTTTTATATAAATCGTTGGAATAAATAAAAATAAATTATGTTAAAGATTTTTTAGTGGGTCCAATTTTGAGCAAAAAGAATTCTGGCGGTTTTTCCAAAAATACATTGTCAATAAGGGGAAATGTTTTTTTCTTTCGTGAGCGTTCTCTTTTGCTGCCAAAACTGCCAAATTTAAACCCATTAATAGCCATTGTACCCAAGCGGGTACAAAAAAATTGTCATTTTCAAATAGCCGTTAAGCCAAAACGAAAAGAGTTTTTGGACAGTTTGCTTTTTGTTTCGCTCACGCAAATTGTGCTTTACAACTTCGCCAACACAAAATAACTGCAGCGAAAACCGTTATTTTCTAGTTTGCTTTCTTTTGCTTCGTGCTAGTCAGTTTTACGCGATTTCAGTAGGCTAGTCATCATTTGTCAGCGTCAAAGGAAATTCGCATTGTAATTGAAAGCATTATAACTGAATTTAGAACGTTAACAGCTTGTGTTTTCATACTGTAAATAAGTTTTATTGAAACAAAATTCTTTTGATAGTGATCGGTAAGTAATAAAAGTACTGTACTCGCTTGGGTACAATGGCTGATAAGGTACACATTTTTTCTAGATAAATATTCACATTGATATGGAATTTCAAAGCATCAAACCATCAAGTTTTTACGGCAGAAACATTCAGAACTTAGGACGCGCCCTAGACTTCGTTGAAACGTCTTCAAGCCATAGCAATTTCGACATTGTGTTGCTTCCACCAGATCCAGATTATAATACGGATGTGGAGGAGGGTGATGCTGAAGATCTTGTTGCGTGCACAATGCCGCAAGATGTTCCAGGTGAAGTAGAGGTGTTTTGTAGCAGTGACAGTGACAGTGACAGTGAAGAAGATTTACCGCTTCAAGAGCTGCGGCGCTGAATGCACACCGAAAAACGTTGTGAAAATTTTCCAAAATGGTGCAATTGAAATGCAAAAAAGCAGTGTTTTTTTTTGGGACAAAAGGTAAACATGGTTACTACATTGGATGGGAAGTCGGAACTTGAAATTTTTGAAACTTTATTTGATGAAGAAGTAGCAAATTTGATTGTTGAGCAGTCTCGCGTTTATGCAGCACAGTCTAATGCCCACAATTTTTCATTCACCAAAGACGATTTGAAAGTCTTTGTGGGTATTTTGCTTTACAGCGGCTATCACTCTATGTCAAGAGAGAACATGTACTGTCAAACAGATGAAGACACCCGTGTACCAATTGTTGCTAGCAATATGTCCCGAACCAGATTCAAGGAAATCAAAAAATATCTCCACCTTGCTGACAACAATAATTTGGTTCTCACCGACATTGCCATTTTGTCGGTGAGAAATAAGGCCTCTAGCAACCCTTCTAAATAAAAAATTTTGCCAGTTTGGATACATACATACATGAAAAACTTTCGGTTGATGAGTCGATGGTAAAATACTACGGAAGCCATTCTTCTAAGCAATTCATTAGAGGCAAACCTGTAAGATTTGGCTTTAAAAATTGGATGCTGACGAGCAGTTGTGGTTATTTGTACCAATTCGAAACCTATGGTGGAACCAAAAACGTCACTATGGCAAAACAGCCAAATGCCGCTTGGATCCAGAGTTGTTGTTGATTTTTTGGACAAAGTTACCCATCCTTCAGATCATATTGTATTTTTTGATAATTTTTTTACATCACATGATCGGCTTGTTTTGCTGAAACAAAAAGGTTTTCGAGCTATCGGGACTGTACGCGAATCTAGAACAAAAAAATGTCCGCTGAAATCGAATGCAGAGTTCAAAAAAGAAAAAAGAGGATTCTATGATTACAGATACGATACTGCCAATAAAATACTTTTTGTGAAATGGAATGACAACAGCGCTGTGAGTGTTGGCTCAAACTTTGAAGGTATCGAACCGATGCATTCCGTCAACCGATGGTGCTCGAAGGAAAAAGCAAAAATAAATGTAAAGCAGCCGAAAATGATCGCAGAGTACAATTCAGGGATGGGAGGCGTTGACCTTCATGATCAAGCCATCAATAATTACTGAATTAAATTTCGCGGCAAAAAGTGGTGGTGGCCACTTTTTACAGTAATGATGAATTCTGTCATGGTCAATGCATGGAAGTTGCATAAAATGGTCTACAACAGCAACATAGACTTATTGCAGTTTCATCGTGCTATTGTTCGTCACAACTTGCGAAATTATACACAGCCTTCAGTGTCATCCAAGAGATCAGTAGTTCCCTCTGTAGCATTTACTAGTGGAAACCATTTTCCGAAACGAATATCTAAACAACTACGCTGTCGACAATGTCATAACCGAATAAGATGGACTTGCGAGCAATGCGACGTAGCACTTTGCGTAGAGAAGGAGTGTTTCAAAATATTTCATTTAACAAAAAAATGAGCATGCATTGTGCCATTGTACCCGCTTGGGTACAGGTCCCAAAACCCTTCTTTACAATTTTTTTTTCAGTTCTTTTTATATTTTTAGGTACATTACGTGTTTTTCCTTAAAATAAAAAAAATGAACCTAAATATATTTTGTTTTAAAGACATTCGGCTCTTAATGGGTTAAGTTGGGAACAGGATTTGGCAACAATTGTTGACAAATTGTGACAGTTTGCAGTTTTGGTAAATGTCTGGATCTGGAACAAACTTATTACTATAGAATTGATGGAAAATTCTAAACGTTGTTTCTTTAAATGATTTCCCGACATTTTACGTTCTTTGCAGTGATTTTTTCATTCAGCGTTAGCTGAATATTAATATTCTGGGCATAAAATCTTTCCAAAGATCATAATATAATACATGCGCCTCGGTTTTCTGTAGACTTCGTATATGACGATGCAATTATAAACAAATTGGCAGTTGGTATAAGAAATAATTCAAACGCACCACATCACACTCATTTCATTTTTCTCCATCGTCATCGTCATAATAACGCGCATTCCATCATGCTAATCTAAATGCACATTTTGCACTATTTTTTCTTTTTGCATCTAAAGGTTCATTAAACTTAAATGCTTATGCTTAGTTGCCATACTTACAAACGGAATTTAAATCCCAACCAAACACACCATAATGGAAACTTTAAAATGGGCACTGCCACTCCCATTCCTGAAGTATAGCCTATATAAATAACTGTTTGTCTAGTGACTTGCATTTGAAATTATGTAGGTATACTCACGCAAAATCAACTAAAGTATCGCTAACTTCAATGAACCAAACTCGAAAATTATAATGTTGGGGCAGAACTAAGGAGCGCCACAGAAACACAACTATAACTCCCATAGATTTAGGTTAAGAGAACAAAAACAAAAAATACTAAAAATGGTCAAAAATGATTGAATGCTCTTGAATGACATGACTCTTTAGTCTATAGGGCAAGTATTGTTTTCATGTAAAATAATGGAATGGTTTGAAGAATGAATGATTTACGAAAAATTTGTTTTAGTTCATCGTAAATCGGTTTATTTGTGTTTTTCTGCTTTAAGCAAAGATCCGAATTATGTATCGTTTTTTAATCTTCTGAAAGTTGGAACATTTCAATTTTAAAGTCTGTCAATTTTGAAGTCATTTAGTCTGTGTTTCACGTTACGTCTAAACAATTTTAGCCCCGGTCCAAGTTTAGGGTACTTTTTGGACAATGCTTGATATGTAATAATAAAAAGCTCTCAACCAAAATTCAGCTTTGTCGAAATTTTTTCGAACTAAGTTTTTTTTTTTTCTGGGCTATATATGGTCTTAGGTGTAGTACGTTACGTGTCACACGAAAACGTTACGATAGGTTGCATTATGTATTATAAGAGGTCTGGACCCATGTTCTGTAACTCTCACATCGAAAAAATCAGTCGAGAAACGCTGAAAAATGGAACAAAACTCATGTATTTTGTTTCAGTTTCCATCGTTTCTCGACCGACTTTATGCATGCGAGAAGTTACAGAACATGGGTCCTGTTTCTTTACTCACCCGAGGTATACCGTGGTATCCCAAATCTACCCAAAACGTGTTTCTTTACTTTTTTTCTGGCACGAAAGTACCCGAGCTTTTGAATTTTTGAAGTTTATTTCATTTCTCCTCCACCAAAGCAAGAATCTACCCAAACATTTAAGCTACTGCACTTTCTTGCTTGTCAAACTAGAAATCAGCTGATCGAACATTTTGAAATTTAATTTATCAGGTAGTGTACATAAAACGGTTTTTTAATCGTAAGTACATAAAAATGAAATACGTTCTTGTTTTCAACACTGCCATCTTGACTCCATTTATTAGAATTAGTAATTCTTTGACTTCGGCTTTAGTTTGAAAAAAATTGTTTTTTTTTTTTTTAGTTACAAATCTTGTCTGTTTTGAAAAACAAACCAGAAACATCCCAAATGTGTTTCTTTACTTTTCATTTCTGGTAAACAATTACAACAACATCAAAAAGTTCAAGCCCAAACTTAACCCAAAAAGTAAAGAAACAGACCTAAGCAACGTTCAACAACAACAATGCGGCACTCGGGCGAACTTTGGTGTTTGCACATCTAAACTATGAGTCTCAGCATTCACACATATCTCTTCTTCAACTACCCTCTTAAATGAATATATATTAATAATAGATTATAACGACTATTATAGTATGTAATTGTTATTTGTTGCTAAGACACTACACACGTATTAATGCCCATTATAAGCTGACACTTAGGCCAACATTAGGTTAATACATCCATTACCTTCATATACATTAGACTGATTCAAAAAAATTAAAATGTAAAAAAATTAAAATGTCTCCGATTTTTAATGCCACTAGATTTTTAGTTAGATTTTAGTGAAATAATAAGTCTGGTAAAATTTCAGCCGTTCATATTAATTTTTAGAGGTCGCTCATCGCTTATTTTTTTTTTCCATAAAAATTGTATAGGCAGTTTTCTTTTGTTTTCTTGTCTATTTTATAACTTTACCAACGATTATCGTACGGAAATGATTGAGACAATATTTAAATTGTATATAAGTACATAACATAGCTGATATTTTCAACATAAATAAATAAATTTGGTGGCACAACGGCTCATGCAGAACTAGGGCCTAGTGACTTACAACTCTCAACCATTCCTGTGTGTGAGTGTCTGCAGGAATGGAGGGGCCGAATCCTAACGGCTGGTGAGCGGCACTTTTCTATGACAGGAGATACTCTTGGAGGATTTGTCCCTTCCTCGCAAGAGGTATTAGCCCTGAAAAAAGCTTAAGGTGGAAGCGGCTGGTATTGAACCCAGACCTCTGGCATGACAATCCAACGCACTAACCATTACGCTACGGGCTACTACGATACTATCGATATTTTCAACAAGAAAAAATTGTGGAGTGAACCGTCCACTTTACTCTTCAATAAATTTGGAAGGAGTGCGCTAATTAGATAAGAAGTGAGGGATATTTTCACAGAACATTTAATTTCCTTTAAGAAACCGTCTCAATCATTTCCGTACGATAATATGATAATCGGTTGTAAAGCTATAAAATAAAGAAGGAAACAAAAGAAAATTTCCCATACTGTATGGAAAAAAGAAATTAGCGATGAACGACCTCTAAATATTAATCTATAAACGGCTGAAATTTTACCAGGCTTATTATTTCACTGAACTCTAACTAAAAAGCTAGTGGCATTAAAAATCGAAGACATTTTAATTATTTTGAATCAGTCTAATATACATACATACATAAATACGTACGTAGTTTCAGGTTCGCATATGTACGCACGCAAAAAAAGGAAGGTACGAATAGAAGGTTGGATAAGTGCCTAGTTGTAATGTGTAGTGTTGCATGAGCTTTAGCATGGGCATTGGGTATGTCTTCATGCGAATTACTAATTTTGTATAGAAATGGAAACTAGGATATGAATGTATTACTTGTAAGCCGTAATTCTATTTTCTTTTTCACCGACTTGGTATTAACCTTGAGGTTAATGGTATAAACATTTAAAAGTACATTGTGAATTGAAATAAAAAAAAAATTAAAAATATTGTTGATTTGATTTTGTTCAAAATTTTACGTCATAAAGTGAAACAAATTTGCTTTTAATATTCAATGATAAATCAGTTATTAGTCAAACACTATCGATTTCTCGCTTTAATTATTGTACATTTTGCCGTTGTTTTTTAATGATAAATAAATAATGATAAATAAATAAATAAATAAATAAATAAAATAACGGATAAAATACGAATTTAAACTTACTTTTTTTATTTTCAATTTTCTCTAAAACTAGAATACTTTTTGATGTCTGGTTTTTAGTGCTTGACTAAAAATTGATGGGAACATTGAATATTTAATAGCGCAAAATTTTGAACAAAATCAGTTCGAACAAAATTTTTTGATTTTTTTTCTAAAATTTAAGTTTGAAAATTAATATTTCAAAAACAATTTTCTCAAACGATTTGAATTAAAAAAAAAAATTAATAAAAGAACGGTTTTAAATATTACTTTTCTGTTTAAAGTCATTTTTTTAGAAAATCGCTGGCTAAAATAGCGGAGGAATTGAACCCCATCTCTTATGAGAGCTCTGGCTTCTTGTCGCACCCTGCATACATGCGAATTAACCTGTATAAATTAAGAGATTTTTGTTTTAGACCAGTGTTTCCCAACGTGGGGCCCACGCCCCACAGGGGGCAATTTCATTTTATAGGGGAGGGGGGGGGGGGGGGGCAATATAAAATTATGCTCAATCACACATCTCTCCTAAAAATATATTCTTCTTGTGTCACCTTTGGAGATATATTTCTGATGAGTGGTTGTTCAAGCAAGAGAAAAATTCGCCAGTATTCGTATTCGTTCATCTTGAGGCATGAAGAAGATATTTGGTTTCGTTACCTTTATTGAATTTGCTACACATATATTTACAACAAAAATTTTGAATGGTTTTTTTGGCTCCAAAAATGTGAAGTGACCGATCCTGCTATAGATGTAATTGATTGAAAGATTTTCTGATTTGAAAAAATTAATTTCCCAATCTTGGATAATGCAACGAATATGTTAGTGAATCTTTCTGATATTTCAAATATACCTACAATCAAGAAAAATTTTCGGAAAAGGAGCAATGGCATGGCTTTGTGAGGAAACCTAAAACCTAGCAATGCAACCAAATATGCAAGAGAGCTGTTGGGTTGGTACCTTTCGGTCATATTTAACTAAATGCGAATTTAGTGCCATAAATGACTTACTGATAGAGAATAAAAAAACTTCTTGATATGACAAAACGAGGAGACTTGAGACTGAAGCTCTCTAAATTTGAACTTGACATAAAATCTATTTGCAGGAGGCATCAATCCCAGGGATCTCACTTATTTTAAATAATGAATATTACATAGTTATTAAAATGTTTTGTACTTGAATTTCTGTTCTTCACATTATCTGTCTTATTTATAAGCAAAAAATGGTTAATCTTGTGTTCAGGGTAACTACACCATGGAATACAAATTTTTCCAGACTTAAACTAAATGCAATTGCTTACCTACTGCTCCATTTGAGTCCGCAAAATTCTTATTCCATGGTGAAATAACCCTTAACACAAGAGTTGAAATAACTATATTTGTTTATAAATAAGGCATAACATATATGTTTTGGAAATAAATTTACTGCGTTTACCTTTTTCTATGGATTTTTTTCTGATGTCAGCCATTTTATTTTTATTTAACATATCAGATTGTTTATGTTAAAAATTGTTTAGGCATCAACATTATAATGATAAAGGGACATGAGGATTTTAGAAATGTTCTGGTAGGGCATAAAACAAAAAAAGGTTGGGAAACACTGTTTTAGACAAATCTGTGGAACCAAGTAAAATACGATTTTCATAAAATGCTAAAAAAAAACAGTTGGGGGAATATATCTAGGTTCTAGGTACATAACAAGTTGAAAGAAAATCGACTTATTTGTTTGTAGACAGACGGACAGAATTGCGAGGCCCACTTTTTTTTGTCTAAATGTCAAATGTTTTTACTAGCGATTATCTGTTACCAATTAAAATCATAAAATTTCATAGGCATATGAAACTATTTACTGGCTGAACAGAATAGAATGACGGAACTGCAGCCGCAGACGGAGCTGGAAGAGCTGTCAAAAAGTGTCGTACGTTATTTTTTTTACATGTCCACAATGGAGCTGTACAGCTTTGAAAGTATTTTGAAGAAAAACAAAAGAATATTATTGTATACAAGCTCAGAATTCACATTTTTTGTTTCCAATAATTTTCCTTTTAATAAATAATTCTTTTCGCGATACAAATAACCACAATATTTTTTTCCGACCCAAAAAGTTGTTTTTTTTTCTTCATACAAATTGAAACGTCAAAAGTGCCGTACGTCAAAAGTTAAAAGTTGGCGAACTCTTCCGTCTGCGTCTGCAGCTCCGTATGCGTCTACGTTCCGTTGTGTTCGCAACATTGAATTTGCGTGTATTTAATATTTTGACAGCTATTCCGGCTCCGTCTGCGTCACCATTCTGTTCAGCCAGTTATGCTGATAAACCACAAACTTTTCACGCCTTGAAAACAAATATTAGCGCGCATCATTGGTGAGTTAATTCTTAAAAAAAATAAAAAAACTATCGATCCAGCACTACCTATCTTCCATTATCTCATTATGTAGATAGGTAGGTACAGGTATTTGAAATGAATCATGTTTCTTTTTCTAAACTCTTTCTCATGTATGTTTCCGCTTCAAGGTAGTTATTTTAATGAAAAATTGAAATATGTAGAAACCAAAGCAAATATTTAATCAAAACATCACACTACAAGACCGCTAATTAAATGTATAGTGCTACTTTATGTCGAATGCTATTTCCTCCTCTGTTTCTATGGCGCAAACAAAAACACTTGAATTTGGTGTCAATTTTCTATTCATATACCTACCTAGCTAGATAAGTAACCTACATTCAATTTTATTGAACTTATTTTTATTAAAAATGGGTTTAACTTGCAAAAATGTATGTACTCGTAAACCTACTTCTAATCTTTTTCTTAAAGGGAAGTTAATCTAAAAGTTCTTCAAGCCAATGTTTAATGAAAAAAATAAACGCACATTGATACGTCGCGCCGGCAGCCACTGCCATTGACGTGGAGGCGGTAAGAACGAAACAAAAAAAAATAAAAAAAAAAATAAGAAAAAAAAAAAAAAACTTAAAGATAAATATTTCATAATGACATCATCGTTCCAGCGCAATTAAACAATATCGCAATTGAAATTCATATTTGTGTGGATTTAAGACTTCAGACTTTTCAAGTTTTAATTATTGAATGGAAATTGTTGCGCCATAATTGTTTAAAAACCCAGAAACCTATATGTACTTGTACACATTATGTATGTTTATTGTAACTTATTTTGTACTTCTGATTGACAATATACATACTTGTCGATATGTTGTAATCTTTTTTTTTTTAACTTTACCAATAAATCATGTGTGTAGATTTAAAAGACAGAATATTTTGATCGCCACATTATGTTTAAATATAAATTTCAAGAAATAATAAAGGTAAAAATTAGATTCGATGAGATTTTTCGATATTTTTTTGTTGGCATTTTTCTTGCGATCATAACCTATTAAGAATGGTGCTGTTTTGATACAACTACTCGTGGTAGATTACCAAGGTAAAAGACAAGAAGAGTTATAATCTTTTTGTCAATTTGTTTGAAAAAAAGTTTAGTTTGGTTGGTGTTGGCTTTGGAACAAAATTAGTTTGAACACAATTTGTTTACATCTTGTTTTAAAATTTTGGGTTCAAAAAATAATATTTCAAAAAAAATATAATTTTTTTGTCTGGCTTTAAGAAAAAGTATAAAATTACATTGTAAGTATTGCAAGTTGTTTTTTTTTTTAATTTTTTAATTTTTTTTTCACCTAAATAGGGGGCAGAGTTGTAAAATTGCATTCAATTAAAGACTGCAGTCAGTTAAGTTAGAGTTAATTGACTTAAATATTTGAATATAAGTCAAAATTTTGATTTTCGACTGTGACTTTGAAATTAGAGTTAGCAATCATCTACAATATTCTGACTTATAAGTCAATTAGGAAAGTCAATTGACTTACAGTTAATTGACTGCATTACTTTTTGACTGGTTGCAGTCTTTAAGTCACTTGAAAGTCAGTAAGTCACTTACTTACTTACTTTACTTTAGATGGCGCTCACAGCCCAGGATGGACTACGGCCTCAACCAACAAGCCCCTCCAGCCAGCTCGGTCCCTAGCTAGCTGCCTCCAGTTACGCACTCCAAGTTGGTTGAGGTCGTTCTCCACTTGTGTGCGCCACCTAAGGTAGGGTCTTCCTCTGCTGCGCAGACCGTCAGGGGTAGATTCGAAGACTCGTCGGGCTGATGCGTTGGTGTCCATACGCTCCACGTGTCCCAGCCATCTTAGCCGCTGTATTTTAAGCTTTTTGACCAGATCGACGTCGCTGTAAAGCCCGTAAAGCTCGTTGTTGAATCTTCTCCTCCATACTCCATCGATACATACTGGACCGAAGATCACCCGAAGAATCTTCCTTTCAAAGCACCCAAGTAGATTCTCATCCGTTTTTGTCAGGGTCCATGCTTCTGCCCCACACAGCAGGACCGGGATGATAAGGGTCTTATATAAGGTCTCCTTGGTTCTTTGAGAGAGGGCTTTATTACTCAAATGCCTTCTTAGCCCGAAGAAACAGCGATTGGCAAGAGTAATTCTTCGTTTGATCTCTGCACTGATGTCATTTTGCGATGTTATAGTGGAGCCCAGGTAGACAAAGTCTTTGACAACTTCGAAGTTGTACCTATCCATCGTGACGTTTTGCCCGAGTCGACGATGTTGAGATTCCTTTCTCGATGATAGCATATACTTCGTCTTGTCCTCATTAACAGCCAAACCCATTTTCGCCGCCTCCGATTCAATACTTGCAAACGCACCAGTGACAGCTCGCTTCGTTCATCATCTGCATAAGCAAGTAGTTGAACGGACTTTTGAAAAAGTAAGTCACTTAAAAGTCAGTTAGTCATTTGACTGCAGTCTTTTAACTTAAGTTAATTTCTTTCTTTTTTTCTTTCTACTGCCTTAAGCGTTTTGAAAAAAAAAAAAAAAACTATTTACATTTTTTTGTGTAGTGTAGTAGTTACAATTATTTCATTACAGGTCAGTTGACTTAAGTTAAAAGACTGCAGTCAAATGACTTACTGACTTTTAAGTGACTTACTGACTTTAAAGTGAATTAAAGACTGCAACCAGTCAAAAAGTAATGCAGTCAATTAACTGTAAGTCAATTGACTACCCTAATTGACTTATAAGTCAGAATATTGTACATGACTGCTGACTGTAAATTTAAATTTGAAGTCATTTTGAAATTCAAAAGACTTATAAAATAAGTCTTTTAAGTCGATTTACTTAAGTCGTCAATTGACTTAAGTTTTTACATCTCTGATAGGGGTAAAGTACCCACCTCCCATACGAATTTTTTCTTCTATGAACTTCTACCTCTTCTGTTAAAATAAGATGTAAAATTTTGTTAACTTTTATTATTGGTTAATGTAAATGTATACTCAATCATTTAGATCCACAAGTCAGAGTAAATATTTCATTGGCGAGTTCCAATTAATCAATTCAATATTAAAAAAAAATAATTATGGCCAAGCAAAACGACGGAAGAAACAGAAATTATCTCAGAAGACATCATAAAAGTTAGTTGTATTTTTTTTTTTTAACCAAGTAAGGGCCTTAACCACTTCACCGGTTAAGTTTGTATGTGCACTTATATCTTGTCACTTTGCTACCATTTTTTTTAATCACGTGGCTTTCCCCAGCAAACGTCTATCGTTTATTACTCAATGACAAGTCATTGCGGGAAGCAATTGCGCGCCACAACCATCTCCAGCTGCAATCTTGGGTTTGGAATTTTTTCCTTACTGATTTCTATAAATTGATAACTCCAGTCGTAGATACCATAGGACCAGACCCAGGTATGGTAAAAGCTAGATAATAAAGATGGCACCATCTATCTGGTAACTGGTGTGATGGTCCCCTAACCATCACCACATCACAACTTACTGTTCACTCATACAACAACTATGGTTGTATCATTATGGCGCTTTGAACTTTTGCTTTCAATTCAGTCGAAGAAAAAGAAGTATAATATCATCTTAAGCCAGCAGTGGCGCGGCAGCTGTGGAAGTAGCAATAACAGCAGCAGCTACCACCATTGTATGTAGCATGTTGTCGCACACGGTTGCATGCTGCATGTTTTAACAGAATAATTTTTCGTTGGGGAGTTTCGTGTGTTGTGCAATGTGCAAGAAATAATAAGTAAATAAAATTATTAAAACAAAACACGAAATGTTAAACAAAATAAAATAATTAAAAGGCCAACAACCATGGGGTTAGGAAAGTAAGAGTTTTCGTAGACTACTTTTGTTTATATTTTTATAATGTTACTTTTCTTTTTCAATTTTCGTTTTATAAAAATTTAACACTTTATAAACTACATATTTTGGAGGAATTGTTTAGAACAAAATAAAATTTGACAATTTATTTTTACAATTTGGTACACGATACACTCATTAATTGACACTTCTGGTGTGTGCACACTCATAAAGACGGTTGATAAGGCAGCTTGTCGGAGGTTTCTCCCGATGATGTCCCTGCTGTTTAAAAAAAAAAAAAATACCTACTCCTCCTTCTTTTTCTCTCTGCATAATTTTCATTTTATCCCTATCTCAAGGGGAATTCTATCCAATATGAAAATCTTATTTCATAATGCCAATTCACAAAAAAGGTCCGAAAGTCTGTGTCAATAGTTACCTTCCCATTGCCAAGCTTTTACATATACTCCGAGTTCATTAAAGTGAACTGTTGAAAATAAAAAATAAATATAGTGGTGGCACAACAGCTCATGAAGAACTAGGGCCTAGTGACTTACAACTCTCAACCATTCCTGTGTGCGTGCCTGCAGGAATGGAGGGGACCTACAGTTTATTGCCGAATTCGAACGGCTAAGGTGAGCGGTAATTTTCTATGATAGTTAATATTCTTGGAGGATTTGTCACTTCCTCGCAAGAGGCAGTAGCCCTGAAAAACAATTTTTGTGCTTAGGTGGCAGAGGCTGGGAATCGAACCCAGACCTCCGGCGTGAAATTCCAACGCACTAACCATTACGCCACGGGCTACTACAAACTGTATGTACATTTTGGGTAAAATTTGCTGCCGAATTTTGCTTTTATGATCTCAAGAATACACAAAGTTCAAAAGTATTTTTCATGAAATAATAAGTTTTCACTTGTAAATCTCTTATCTCCACTGTTTTTGCAGTTTCAATTTAAAATCAGCTCTCTCAAGTCCTTAAACAGAGAGAGAGAGAGAGAGAGAGAGACCTCTTATCTCTTATGGCTCTAAAGAACCTGTTTATCTCATATGCTGCAACTGCAGTGTTAATTCGAACATAAATTGCATCGACTTAAACCACACTACCACAGTACTCCTTCCTTGCTTGCTTAAAAGTACATCTTCTGTCTGATTCACCATCCTTAGTCGTTAGCTTAGGTTTCTAGTTTTAAAAGTTAGATTAAGATTATGCATGTATCAAGCCGAACAAATGGGTTTTTTGCCTCCACTTAAATGTAATTATTGGACGGAAAACCAAATATCTCGTATACTCCCAACAAAATTGAGGAATTTCATTCATGAATAATATGATGGCAAAATACAGAAAAAAAATTAAATTAAAAAAAAAAAAGCCAGGAGTGTGATTCATTTTATGAGTGAGCGTGGATGCTCAGCTTAAATCTGATATAATTTGTGTGTATTAAATTTAAATGTCAAGAACCTTTTATCTCGAATTTCGAAGCAAAACTAAAGATTGTGGACCAAAAATTAAAAAATAAACGCCAGGAGTGTGATTCATGAATTGTTTCGGAAATCTCAAGAATTTTAACCAGCGGCCAAAAAGAGTTCATGTAAAAAATTGCATTGTCAAACTGGAATAAATTGAAAGTTTAAGAAAGAGTGTTTTTTTTTCTTTTTTAGATCTCAGTGATATTTGTATACTCAACTTAGATACATAAACCCCAATTCATTAACAAGATTTGTCTGTTTTGTCAAAAAAAAAGGAAAACAAATTGTTAGAACCTTATCTACTTATACATACATATATATAAAAATGAATCCCTTTTTGTGTTCGTACACGCATAACTCGGCTAAACATAATCCGATTTGGTTGGGAATTTTTTTGTTGGATATGTATTGAACCAGATAAACACACTACAGAGATTAAAATTGGAAAATTAGGCCGAAAAAGTCGAAAGTCTTAGTAAAAAATTGCATATTTTCTGAAATTTTTTTTTCTTCGAACGGTCTTTCTACGCTGGTGATTGATACGAATTGGTAGTATATCATAAATAAGCTTATTGCGAGAGTCTATTCAAAAAATTATAGTCAAATAGACTTCATTTATAGTTACTGTTGTTATTTTGACAATCCTCGTCGTTACTATTTGTCTACTTGATTTTTTCAAATTTGTACTGATCTTTTTATTCCGAATAGACTATCGAAATAAGGCTAATAGTACGCAAATTATTGTTTTTTTTTTTTTTCAATTTGAATGCGATGAACTGTAAAGCTGTAATGGTACAGATTTTTAAATCTAACTACTGATAAAAAAGTACGTATACGCCACAGTGACTCCGCTAATGCTCATTTTGCATTATTTTTTTAAAGGATCCGTAAAGTTATACATACTAAGTATGTGGATACTAAAAACAGGCAAAGATTTATAAAAATGATTTTTTTCACCTTTCTCTATTCTTATAGTTTGTAACACGTTTGGCTAAACAACATTTGGTTATTTCCTTCTTCATTTGATGGTAAATCCTCTAGAAGTAGGTACACATTTTTTTTTTGTTAGTATCTATTCCAGTTCGAATCACAGCTAAGATAGGACAACGTCTGTCAGGTCAGCTAGTTACATATAAAAATCTTTATAATCTCCAAAATAAAAAAATAAAACTTTTTATTTGGCGGGTTCAGGAAAATGAGATCCCTGAGATTTCTCTACTTCAAAAAGTGAGCTGCTGAGGAATCTTGTTCACGTAACTGAGATTGCTGGGGGCTCTGAGATCTCATTTTTCAGAACTTGCCTATTATTAACCTAAGGATTGTTCAAGTATCTTTCAATTTCGGAGGTCTTTTTAAGATATCAATTGACAGAATTGCAAATAAAAACTTGCAATTTTAGTTCTGGCTTAACTCTGCACATATAAATGTTTCAAGAAAACACAAAAACGCTGTCTTTGCATATACATATAAAATATAAATTGAATGGTAGGCAAAAGGCATTCAGCTTTTAAAGACGTCTGAAGTCTATTATGAAATCAGTGCTACCCAACGCCTTCTTTGTTTATAAAAATGTATAACGTTTGAAATCTAATGTATGAATTTGTACGAATCCTATAAGCGAAATTCCCCTAAAAATACGATTTAATCTATAGTCATATTCCGACATCTTTAAAACTATTAAAACACCAACAAATTCGTTACATTTACAATACAATCCATTGCAAACATTTTGACGTGTCAAAAAATCATATCTTTCATAAATTTTTGTTTTGTTTTGCTGCTTTTTTTTTGACAGGGGAACAAATGTTATTTCGATTGGCACAATTCAACTGCCAATCAAGTTAATAAAAACTCTTTTGCACGACCAACAATTTATTTACCTATGAGTAAATGAAAATGCAACTAGAACAACAACAAAAATGTAGGTAAATTCTATTCAACCTACCTTTGTGATCAAAAAGTCTTAGTCTCAGAAAGACACGACAAAAAACGTGAGAAATTTCCATACAACTTCCATTTCAGAATTTAAATTGAATAAACTTAACGCTTACAGCTAAGTGTAAGTGCACTAACGTTTACTTTTGTTTTTTTCTTCTTCTTTTTCTTTCGAACTATGTATAGTATATGTATGTTGTATATATCGATGGAAATGGAAAGAAAAAACGTGAGTCAGCTGAACTAAAAATTATTGTTTACTCACGTCGTTGTCGTTGTTGCCGACGACGAAGAAAAAAAAACACATACACAAGAAACCACTAAAAATGAACAGAGGTAAAAAAAAAAATATGCATTTAGAAAGGAAACCACAGTCTATTTGAAAATGTCATTCAGCAGACCCTGTGCATGAATAACAGGCAGCTTGGCATACAGTAGGACAAAATCCGGACATTTGACAATTTATAAAAAGTTTCATCTTTGAGCCAGTATGAAAACGAAACCAAATCCCTTTCGAAGAATTTTTCTTCCGAAGTATTAGCTGAGTTACTTTGTGCACGTGTATTTTAAGCTTAACAGAACATTTGCATGTAGAATACAACTACAACCATATGTGATTAGTAAGAGCGATAAGGATACCCACTTATCAGTCTAACGAAAAAATCTTATCTTCCAAAATATTTTTTTGAATTACTATGAAATGTCATTAATTCATAATTGACTTGACATTATCATAATAAAAACATCTAAACAAAAAATATAAATAGAGTTATGGAAATTTGAACATTAATTTGATAAAAACAAGTTTTTTTAAAACATTTACTAGCTAGCCCTTCTACGCTTCCCAAACTCATTTATTTAAAATTTCTAAAACTATCAAATTTTACCTTTCAAACAAGAAGAAGGTGATGTTGAACATCGTTCATGCCAGGTGGGTAATTTTAATTATAAAATTTCAACTTCCTAAGAAAGCAAAGTAAGATAAAAGAGAGCTTAGTTATAAAATTGTAGCACGGGAGTTACCTTCCTTAAAAATTCCATGTTAAACATAATCGCGTTGAACGATACAAGAAATCAGTGATAAAAGGAGGTTCACATTCATAAAACACCCACATATTTTTAATTCTTAATTTAAAACATACAAAGAATAATTAAAAACACAAACAATAACTGCTTTTTCCTGCAAAAAAGTGAAAGTGTTAGAAGAAGGCCGTGCTATAAGTGAGGCCTGCCTAATAAAAAGCTTTGCAGTGAGCGGATTTCAATCAAACCAATTTCTGAAGCTTCAGCTTCCCGCTACTAACGTCTGAAACCGGTTCAGCAGTTATTGAATCTATAGGCCTATTGTGAGTTTCACCCGAAAAATATTTCACGTTCCAAAAATTCGTCTTACTGTGAGAGTTCATTTCGCGCAGAATATAATACGATTGATAGATTAAATTTGCACCTATTTTTAGTAGGCGAACGAGAGAGCAATAAGGCGAAAAACGTAAATTTCAATCGGGTGAAACTCACAATAGCTTTTAAAATTCCGGGCGAATAGAAAATTTTAAGGTGAAATGTTGTTCGGGTAAAACTCACAATAAGGCTGATTGAGACTGTGGTCGCAAGATACATATATATTGTTGATGCTGCCAAAGAACTATAAAAAATGATTTGATGCACCTATGTACTTATTCGGAAACTGAAGTTCTTCTGTATCGATGTTTTGTTTTTAGTTCGAATAAGATTAGTTTTCGGAAGTTGCTTTCTGTTTTTTGTGGAAATAAAAAAATATGTTCGTTTCGATTAGTGTACGTACATACAAGGAGCTCTCTTTCTTTATATTAATTAATTTATTTTTATCTTCCAAATAATTTGTTTTAAACTTAAAACCAGACCAATCGTAAAAACATGACTGTTCATTAATATCTTATGACTAACTTACTGGCCCCCAAAGCGGGCGATCTAAGTAAAACTACAATAACTTAATGCTTTTCGGCCTAAGCACTATTTTAATAGGAGTTCGCTCTCCCTCAATACATGCGCAAGTGAGTCGGCCACATTACAGTTTTTTCGGTTCTATATTTTTTTTTCTTGATATGTGGGTGAGCGAAACAGAAGAGTGAGTAATGAAGAAAATTAAATGCATGCATGCAAGTTGTCTTGTATGTGAAGATGCTTAACGATGGTTTTGAAGAACTTTGTTAGCTCAGCCTACGGTAGAGTTCTCATTTATAAGCAAAATTGATTTTCACATAGACTAAAGTTGTTCAAAATCGATAATGGTCAATATTAATAATAAATAAATATATATTTCATTTTCAGTTTCACTTGCAATGCGATTTAAATTGTAATCATGAATTCTGTCGTTTCCTTTTTAATGCCGCACCAATAAGGTTCATAATGTCAATGTTGAGGTCGTCGACAGCATCTTCATCCAATTTGCAAACTAACCTATCGAAATTAGCCCACATTTCCATATATTTTAATTTCGGCTTCGTAGGTGATTGGTTTTCTTGTTTTACGGGAACAGATTTATATTGTAAATATGACGAAAGAGTATTCGCCATCAATGAAACACTTTCGGCAAGTTGATCTTTCTCCACCGCCGCCGCTGCAGCCGGTTTTGGTGATGGTGATGGTGTTTGATACTAAAGATAAATGTATGTAAATAATATTAATAATACTCATTGATTTGTTATGACGTTTTTGATTGTTGGTCGATAGAACAGGCGAGCATAACTTCTAAGTCCAAACATTGTAGACCTAAAAATCTCAAAACCTTGGGTCCAGATTATACCTTTCGATATTTGAGATTCTGTATTTCTAAATAAAATAGTTTACGTAACGAAAGCTAACGGTTAGGTTTTTTTTGTTTGTTTTCTATGGATAATTTTACGATTACAATGCTTTTATGTTGTTGTTAATATTTTTTTTGTCGCTAACATCTGAACCTATTTCGGTCATATTTTGTATGTATTTATTAGAAGCCTCTTGATAGCAAAAATCAACAAGTATGTACTTCAAATTGTTATACCGAAATTAGTAAGATATGAAATAAAATATCTGCCGCAAAAATTGCAATATTACTTTAAAAGTGTATGTAAATAGAAAACAAACAAAAATAAGCTGCAACTCTTAATTGATAAAATGTTTTATTTGTTACAGAATCTAAAAAAAATAGATTTGGTTGCGACGTAATAATCTAATGTTACTGGACTATTGATTGATTGATTCTAAAGTTTGTGCATGTATTTTGATGAATAAATTCAACACCGGCTAAGAAGAATTTGCGAGCACTTAATTTTACTTAAGATAGGTAAGGTCCCTTTAAACCTTTATATACTTAACATATGCATGTAAATTCTTTTGCATTAATTGTCAATTATTAGTTTTTTTTTCTTTAGAATGAATCAAAATATGCCAATGTAACTGAGATGTATAAAAACCGGTGGGCATACTGCGGACAAACTATAATTTTTGTTTAAGACTCGTCGTTGGCTTTGAACATTTCATACTTTTAATAGCGAACTTTTATAAATTGATCTAGTCGTATCCATTTTATTTATATCAGGAAATGCCTGTGGTTCCAATTCAATTTTTAAATTAAATCCAGAAGATGAATTCTTTTCAGAAGATGAATTCTCACTTAGATCAGAAGAAAGCATCTGGCCAACCAATCGATAACGCCATTAGAAACAAATATGAATAAAATACTTACGTAACTTTGATCTTCATTTTCGCTGTAAAATAAGGATTCAGTGGGCGCTGTTGAATCGGACACTGGCGAATTGGCAGCAAAAATGTGTGTAGGTAAATTAATTGATGTTGAAATCGATTTTGGTTTTTGAGGAATTAAATCTCTCAAGGACGGAGGCGTATAAAATGCCATTACCTTTCGAAGTGGCCATTCCAAACGATATCTCGTGGTATAAATTCCCTCGGCACTTGCACCAGATTTGTATACAATTTTCTGATCGATGGCATAATATTTTGCCGACCGTTTGAGGCTATACCAAAGGGTGCTGCATTTTTCAACCGGCAACCCAACCGCAACCGAGATTTTTTCCCATGTTGATTGTTGTAATTGTTTATCTAAGAATCCCTTATTAGTGATATCGTATATATTAGGGTACTTGGAGACTTCTCGTGCGATATTTCTTTTTTCATCGAATTCTCGGTCTTTTTTTTTTATTTTCTCATCGTCGCCATTGGAAATTTTTATTCGTTTGGCAAAATTTTCCTCTTCTTGTTCCATTTTGATTTGGTCATCACTCAATATGAATTCTTCGTCCATCATATTGACAAAATCACTTTTTAAGTAGGTACTTCCCGCTCAATGTCCGTAGAAAATCGACTGAAAATTTATTTATTTATTTTATTTATACATATACATACATCCACTCACAAGCACGAACTAAAATGTTATTTATTTATTATATTTGTACGTGCGTCGCGTCGTACGTTCACTCACAAGCACGAACCACACACAACTATCTTTCAAACTGTTGAAATATTTACTTTGTTTTTGCATACATAACATGTATGCGAAAAAGTATATGATGAATACCAATACCAAGAATTTTTTTTTGCGCCGTTGCGTCGTGTCGGTGAACAAGAAAAAAAAATTATATTCACCTCATAAAATTACCAGATTTCATGCTAAAGTTTTTTTTTGCATGCAAACAAAATCGATTTTCATTTTTCTATTAGTTTATTTGATCAGGGTGAATTGAGTAGAATACGGGTTGCTTCTTGCTTGTTTGTATGTTTACGGCAAGCAAACATTTTTAGCCTTGGATATTTTATACAAAACATTAGACATCACAGAATAGGTAGGTGGGAAATTGTTTTGAGATGCACGCGAATCGTAAACTAGAATATAATAGGCAAAGGAAACAGACAGACGATAGGTATAGTTAATGAGTTATAATGATGCAAATCGATGAGGGTGTCGTTCATCATTTAACTCTTGGACCAGGGCTGTACAAACTTTATCCTCCGGTCCGAGACAGGTTCCGCGGGCTACTTTTCAAATTAAAAACGAACAAAAAATATATCTTATGCGGTGTAAATCTTATTTTTAGCTAACAATAACCGCCATATTATTCACTCGATACATCCAGATGAATTTATATTGAATTTGTATGATTTACATCCAGATTTAAGTTTTAATCTGGATGTATTGAGTAAATAATATGGCCGTAAGACTGCTCTGACTCATTTTAAGCTATGCAATTTCTCCTTGCGATTTGTAAGCATGTGGTCGTATGTGGTGGCCGAGATAGACAAAATTATAGTTACCGCCCTTATTTCTTTGTTTTTCCTTATTGTTCAAGTTGGAATGTTTTATTTCAATTTGTCTTCTATACTCTGTGAACTTCTCTTAATCATGTGGTGTAAAGAATGTAGACAGATGAAACCTTTTCACTTCCACAAAGTTAACTTTCATTAAAAACCATAGCGTTTAAAATGGTCTTTGCAATCAAAGTCCAAATGAAAAACAAAGATACAAAATTGCTGTCGTGTAAAAGCAATCTAATTGGGTTTTCCTTAGGTAAATTCAGATTTCTGATTAAATTTCGATTTTTTTCGTGGCGAATGGAGTACGATTTCAGATTTAATTTTTTTCGTCATGGTATTAGTGTATATTCGTGTCTGTGGACCTTATGTTTTAAACTGATAAGGTAGCTATCAATTGTGCTGGTGTATACTGGTGTTAGTAAAAAGAGGGGTGGATCTGCCGCAAAATCCAGATTTTTTTTTCGAGAAAAATCAATTTTTGTTTGCCCATTGGAAGGCGAAAATTGTCAGAATCGGTGTTTTGACAGATCTGGATATAAAAATTTGATTTTTTTACCATTGGAAAACCCCATAAGATTAAATAAATTGTTGAAGTATTTCTTCCGCAAAAAAAAAAAAAAAAGAAGATGAACATGTAATCTACATTTGGTAGCACTTCTTAAAATATTCTGTTTTTTTTTGACATGGATTACATGTTTTTCTCTGAGGGTTGGGTGGTATGTAGCGAAAAGAGGACCGTCACGAAAACATGTACCGCTTCGAGCCCTACTGCCTAATGACTGTTTGCACTACAGACATCACACATTAACCAATCGATAGATAAAGATTGCACAAAGATTATAGAGGAACATTAATGTTTATAGGACTAACAGCTTTACAAATGAAACTTAACTATCTTCATATCCCTCTGAATGCATTCATTTGAAAATTATTTTTATTTTTAATAGTTTAACGCAGATGAATTTTTCTTCTTGTTTTAAGTGAGGCAAGTGTCAACCTTAAAATAAATTTTATTAAATTGCAAAATCCCACTTCCCCATAGTAAGAAAAAATTAAAGCTCATTTTCATTTTAAAAGGTTGTGTTTAAGTTAATTCGCTCATTAATCTTTGTTTGCGGTGGAAAGACTACATATATGTATGTATTTAATCTAAATTAAGGCAAAATGGATTAAAATTACCTTAAATTTTGGATGAAGATTAATTTTTGATACTAATAACGTGATACGTCAAAATTTAATATCGGATGAAATGAATCGAAATAAGATTAAGTTTCAGGGGAGACATAGGATCAGCGTAGCTTTTAGCTATTCCCAGTTTAGTAGACGGTGTCAAGTCTTGGCTTCAAACTTAAACCCATTTTTGTTTACCTTCTACTTTGAATTGAATAGAATATTATGAAATAGAATTTAAACTAGGCTTTAATCACGTCAAAAAATAAGTTTTAGCAAAACCGTCTGTATGTCTGTACGTCCACTGTATATAAAGCTAGATCGTAAAAGTGTGGATTTGCTTCAAATTTTGATACAGAGCATTTTTTTTATAATTTCCTAAGGAAAAATTCAAATTTTTGTTTTAGCACATACATAGCTGCCATACAATGGCTTTTTTTCGTGCCTATAATTTTTGAAATTATTGCAATTCAGAATTTTCAAAAAAAAAAAAATCACATAACGGAAATATGCTCTCAATTAGCGGTATTGCAAGTTTTACCCGAACATTCGTGAAAACTGTTTGGCCTAAGAGTTTCACCCGACTGCTTGTTCCAAAAATTTCCTTTATTGTGTACATTCATTTCGGGCATTAATTTTCACATATTTTTAGTAGGTGAACTAAAGAAAAAAATTTCGTTCGGGCGAAACCCACAATAGCTTTTACAATTCTGGGCGAATGGAAACTCACAATTAAGCTGAATTGAGTATGTTTTGAGAAAATCATGTTATTATTTTGGGTTCTTTCTTATATTTCGTTAATAGCCGGACTTATTTTGTTTTAATGTTTGCAATGTGATACAAATTAGTACATACATATTCAATAAATAATATTACATTTAAAATTTTTAAAATATTTTTTTTTATGAATAAGAAAAAAATGTTTGTTTTTGTTAACGTACAAATTATTAAAAATTTCAAAAACTCAATTTTGAGAGCAATTGCTTAAAAGTTTCAAACTACCAAACAAATTCTATTAAAAAAAAACGAAGAAAAAAATTAAAAAATCATTTCTACCTATGATTTAGCCATGATTTTTTGAAAAAGGTTAAACACTATGTGATATAAATATCAGTAGCAAGTGTTTTAGTTTTAAATTTCGAATACATTTATTTTACTTATTTCTGGGCCGCAATAAAGAGAGAAGACTGGAGTTGTTTTAATTTTGAGGGTAAATTAGGGATAAGAGTTTTTAGTGAGCGGAAAATTTTATACACAAAAAAACAAAAAAAAAAATAAAGCAATAAAAATGGAACTACTTTATGATGAGAAGAGTTATTACAAATTTATAGCAGTTTTACGAATAATATATTACTTTTTTAAGACACAACATGCAAAAGAGATTCTACCTCTGATCTTGCCATTAAGCAATTTCTTAGATTTTTTAGAAACTTTGGAAGAGTTTCAACCTTGCAACGGACACTTTCAGGAAGTCTATTTAAAATATAAGGAGCAATGACTGTAGCAAAGCGTCTATAATGTTCTTTGTTTACTGTTTTTACTGGTATATAAGTTCTAGGTCTCAGTGAAGAGATTTCATATCTTCTTATATTCAACAATCCACTTCGCAGAAAGAACAATTTCAATACCTATAATATGTATACACATACATACATACATATACCGTAGTGGCATATAAATAGTGGTAGTGATGGTTCTAATCTTGGTTAATTTTCATAATTCTAATGATCTTCTTTTGGGCAATAATTAGCGGTTGTAAGGTAAGAACTACCCCAAGAGATACCATAGTCTAGGCGTGAATTAACTAATGCATATTGTTTGGTTTGGTTTGAATTTAAAAAAAAAATGGAATATTATGTAGGTGAGGTTATTATGACCGGGTTTAGAGACTTGCCCTGCGTTGGGCAGTTTAAATTTAATCGAATTACGTAACCAGGTTCATGAAATTGGCGTTTTGTCCAAGTACCCTTCCACACAAGGAAACAAGTATTTCTTGAGAGTTTTTGGCTTTTACTTTTAATTTCTTCTAAAAATATTTTTTAACTTTTACATGAAGTAGGACGCACACTGCATGAAGTGTGAAAAGGAATATCAAACAAATATCCCACATGCCCTAGAATTTGATAGTAGCTGAAACCTCGGTTACCTTGTGTGAAAGGGGGCTAGCAAACGAGTTTGAGTTTAATTTTTCAATTTAATTCACTTTTAAAAAACTTGTAACTCTTAAAAAAGATTAAAGTGAGAATAATAGAGAAGTTTCTTTTATATAGTATGTAGGAATGCATAATGTAATTGGTGTTGTTTTTATTCTGGCAAAGTAGAGGCAATTTTGAAAAGTTAGTTATTACTTATTACTGCAGTCAATTTATTAATCTTTCTTCTTCCACATATTTCAAAGAGTAAACGCCAGCGAAATTCGGAATTTTTCGTTCTTCCTCTTTTTCTACTTGATATCTTGGAATTCTACTTTGGCCTTGTCACAACTCAATTCTTGATTAAGAATTGCATACAAAATTCTTTTGATTATTTGATTATAATCTAACAATAATAAGTTTATGAATAAAAATATACCTATTCAGGATTTATAAAAAAAAACGTGTTCGCTATGCTGTTACCGATTTATTATTATTAATCCAAATGTTTAGTTAATATCTTCTTAGATTAGATAAGCAGTTCACTACTTTTGGTTCATACCTGAAACAAAAAAAAAATTAATTAGAAAATGTATTCAATTAAATTCTTTTTTAAATTGAAATCAATGATCTTCACTCAATCAATCAATCAATCAGTCATACGCAAAAAAAAATAATAAAAACAAGGATATGCTGAAAACAATGGTGTTAGAGTCTAGATCGTTTCGCCTATCTAACCAGAGCAAATACATACATTCACCAAGAAGAAAACAAACACAACAAGAAGGGTAAGAAAGTGGGTCAAAACCAATTCACGGAGGAATTAACATATGTTACACGAACAACTGGCCATAACAAAGCACAGCATGCATTGCTAACTAACGTCCATAGCCAAATTGTAGTTTACTTTCTGTGTGCATGGGTTAGTATTTTTATTCGGTTGGTTATGTATAAATATTCAAAGTGGGGGTGGAGAACGAACGTCATTTATATACATTTTAAGTGAACGTGACACTTTTTTTCTTTGTAATGTTTTATGTACATTGTTAGCATAAACGTATGGTAAGATGAAGAGAATGTCTTATGCTACGCATTTGGTTGTTTGTTTTGGTTTTTCTTTCAACAAAAAGTCAACTCCATAGTCCAGGGGTAAACATTTTTAATGTTTGATCTGGATTTTCATAAGAGAAACCTTGTCAACGCATGAATCATGCATATACATATGTGACGAGATGACGACGGTTGACAGCCCGCTAGTCATTTACAATTAGCGCATTGTTTCAAAAGAGAATGATAGTAGATAGATACGGTTGGTTTAAAGTAAGCAATAAAAACAAAAAGTTCATTCAACTTTCTTTAGGTTATTAAAATATTTAGTACATAAAAAAAATATAAAGCCATATTCACACTATAATACCGATATTAATAATAGCTGCATTTTATTTTCCCCCAGATCTAATCCGGATCAGATCATGATAATAAAACAAACTGGATCACAAATTTATTTATTTCTCACAGTTGGCTTTATTTGCACAATAAAATTGACAGAAGGAAAATTTTCACAAATATTATTTGAAATAATATTTGGTATTGAATGTTTAAAATGGAACAGTTTTATTTTTTTAGTTTAATTTTCATTAAGTTAATAGTTTTTATGTATTTTTTCCGTGTCTCGCGACGCGTCGTCTCTATTGAATGAAGAAAAACTCATAAAAAAAAATTGGAATGATGGCGACATTTGTTTGATTTCGAGAATTTTTAATTTTATTGACTTTTTTCTGTAAATCTCAGCAGTGGTACCAACCTATAAAATTAAAATATTGCTAGGGAAGTGTTCAAAAAATGGATTTCGAAATCCAAATCTAGAAGCAGACCTGGATCTTGTGTTGTTTTTGTATTACTTGTATTTATGTTTCCAAATCCAATCCGGATCAGATCTGGGGGAAAATAAAATACAGCTATTGATACGATCACACAGGAAACAAATGAGTATATTCTAGATATGCTCGTTTCCTATATGCAGATATTTTATCATATCGAGACTGTGTCGGTATGGGCACCATAGCGTGGATGTGGCTTAACTAATATAAATCAAAAAATATAATTATACTATGTTTCCACCGAAGGTTTATCTCAGTTTAGATTAAATAAATCTATTTGGTGTTTCCACCGCACAAAAAGATTAAAAAGTAGATTTATTTTGACAGTTTGCATATGTTGCCTCATTTTTTCTAATGAAGTTGAAGTGATGCAGAAAGTTTCATGTATGTCCACTTTCCAATTAATATATTCAGAAGAGAAAATATAGGCCAGCTCGAGTTTTAAAACTATTGGACCTATGAAGGTTTAACGAGAAATAAATTTGTATGGTAAATCTTCGGGATTTGAAGAAGATTTAGGTAAATCTACTTCAATCTCGGTTTAGTGGTTTGTGGAAACGTAGTATTAGACTGTTTCAAACAAAATAGATTTTAGGGGAATAATAAGCCTGGTAAAATTTCATCTGTTTAGATTAATATTTAGAGATCGATCCATCGTTTTTTTTTTTAAATATATACAAATCTTATGGGAGCTTTATTTTATCTTCTTCTTTATTTTATAACTTTAGAACAGGGATCTTATACATCTTTAATGATAAAAATTTTTGATCAAGTTTATATTAACAGGATTGAAGCTGAAAATTTATTTTTAACTATTTCTAAAAGAAAAGAAATTATCTCATGAATCGTGATTTGTTTTAAAAGGCGCTCAGTGGCAAAGATCGGCCTTATATCGTTGAAAATCAATACAACAAATTTCCAATGAATCGTATGATCATTCAAATGAATTGAATATTGATGTAATAAAATAAAGAGCATTTCAAGTGCACATCATTGAATATCTGGCCATAAAAATAATTTTGCATAAATAAGTAGTACGTATCGTATACTAAATATGGTATATTTCATACAAATGTTGCAATTAGTATAGGCCTTAAAAGGTGTTTCTGAATGCGCAATGGATTGTTCCTAACTAAAATATTTATATAAAATAAAAACAAAATGAAAATCAACCAAACAACATAATCCTAACAATGAATGTCAGATTTGAGGAACAAAAGTGAAAGTTATTAATTTGTCATGAAGCCTTTTTCACTTTTTTACTCATCTTACGTATGTTTATTTGAATTGAACTCTTGCCCGAAAAAGTTGTCAATCTGGTAATAAGTTAAGGCACAACATCAGTATTTTTTTTTTTTTTTCAAATTATAAAGATGGTCTCTAAAAATTACTCTAACTTAAGAGCGAAATTGTTTTTTTGTATTCCTTTTGCATTTGAAACTGGTTCTATTGAAAGAGATAGTCAATTCCAATGTACTGAACAAAAGTTGTGTAGATTGATTGACTACAATTAAATTTTTCTTCTTCCACAACTAAATCGAGATGCAATCTTTAAGTCAGGTCCCCAAGACGCGGAGTGTGGAGTGCGTTTAAGCAATTTGTCCACGCTTAAATGACACTGTGTTAGGAAAAACAAATGAGGAAACATTGAAAAAAGAAGACTCTGAGAGAAAGGTTTTCCTGTTGTTGCTATAAAAATAAGTGGTTTTTCTTCCTCATGCATCCATGAATTTGTATAGTGTTGGTTGGCCGGGAGATGAATATCTTGATCTATATTTTTCTGGGAGGCTCATTTGTTAGGTATTTTATTGAAACATTACCAACGACTATACATTTTTTTAACATCCTTTTAATAAATTAATTGTTGTATTAATATGTATCAGATTTGTATTTGCGTTCTTTTGTTTTTATAATGATACTTCTTTAATTTTTGTTTAATTGGAAAGCAGTTTACCAACTTTTATTAATTGAAGGTTTGAATGAGACAACAAACCCTTGAGTAAGAGCGAAAGTTATAACTTTGAAAGCCAACAATATCACTCAATTTTGAATTGTTTTTCATAATTCAAAAATGAGCAGTATGGTTGGCTATCGAAGGTATAACTTTCGTCTAAGTAATCGGATCTTCAAGGTTGGAGTCTTTAAATTAAGCCAGAATATCAGGCTATATTTTTGTATCAACATTTTTTAGGAGGGGTAAAAAATTTCGTACTGAATCCGCCATCAATGTGATCTTCGATTTTGAAAAATGATCTTCAACAAAGATATTTCACCAACCCTCCTTTACAAAGTTGTCATAGGTTTTGGTGGAATAAATGGCATATGAGAGGCAGGAGGGGTATCTTAAAGCTAAACTTTCCATTCAATTACAATTTCAATATGGCGACTTTTCCAAATCCGTACAACTCCTAGTTTTTTTTTTTATAACGTGGATGGACCCAAATATGATAAAAAAAACATGCAACTTCAGTAAATTTTTTTGACTATATCCAGTACACTATAAGGTTTGTGCACGATTTTCTCAAAGCCTATTGATTTTTTAACATTTTTAAAATTACATAACCTACTTATTTTACCTTATTTTTAAAAGCACTGATAGTTTTTGAGAAATTTGCAAAAACTCAGAATTCAACCCCTTTTATCCCCTATACAAATTTTATCCCCGGTCCAAATTTAGGACACTTTTTGGAAAATGCTTAAGGTACAAAAATAAACATCTTTGCCAAAAATCAGCTTTGTCGGAATTTTTTCGAAGTGAAAGTCTAATTTTCCTGGGCTAATACTTGTTTGCCTCTTTCTTGTTCCCTAAGAAGCTTAAGTACATTTTCCATAAAATAAAAATTGTAGTCAGCTAAGAGTTTTCAAGCTGCTGGCAACTTTCTAGTCTCTCAAAAGCCAGCTTTTAGAAAAGTGCCTTCAAATTAATTTTTATATTGGATCGCTTTAAAGTCCGACTTCATAGACATTGAAGAATTAACAAAATTGCAGTGAATGCAATTGATTGAAAAATTGTTTCGTAGAATATTGATAGGTAACATATTTTAATTTTGGTCTAAAGACAGTGATCTCTCATTGATTTAGAGTTGCATGTTTGTGAATTCTTAATCAATTCGCAGGTCTTACGAAATACTTGACCTAACTATTTAATACGGTTGCCGTTTGTCCACCAACTCAATTACTTTTCCAGTGGCCATATATGGTTCCAACATGATGGCGCTAATGCACATACGACTTTAGATATGAGTACAAACTTTATTTCGAGAACAGTTTGAGTGGGAATTATTCTCTTATGGGGTTATCTGAAGTGGAAGATTTTCTCAGGAATATTAAGTCATACATTTGCATTGAATTAATAATCTTAAAAAAATAGTATTTGAAAATTAAATCAAAATTTTTAACTAAACAAATTGAGCGGTATTCAGATTTAAGATACTCCTATTATTTTTGGGCCACCGTTTAGACATCATTTGTACCAATCTAATCATTAAGTTGTGACCTAGATCGTGACCAAGACAAAATTTTGAAGTCATACAAATATTAAGTCCATTCCATTTTATTTCATACCACCTTAATTTCGTTTCTGCTTGTTTACAAACAGTATATCGCTAGCGGATATTTTTTGAGATAAGATAAGAATTTAAACAAATAAAAAAATATCCAATCTGTACATATTATGAACAAAAATGGTATTCCATACAACCGAAGTTTGTGTAAAAAAGCACTTAACTAGTGCAAGTTTAAATGGGTTAAGAATTTAATCAACCATTTAACGAAATTCATAATGATACGTTTTTCTACATTATGTATGTAGGTACATATATACTTTTGTGTTGTGTTGATTTGAATCCAAAGTGACCAATGATGATGGGCACTTAAAGTTGACAATCAATTTTAAATGTTTGTTTAAAGTCAACGAAATTATTAAAAGTAATTACATAAAAAATTCAGTAAGCGAATTACTCTACTCCACTTAAAATAAAAATGTCAAGAAAAAAATATAAATGTGAAATTATGATTAACACTGAGGAGTTCAATCGGTTATTAAGAGCAATTAAAGTTGAAATGTTAAACACAAGTGTTGAGATCCATGCGTTGATGACATCATAATGTTTACTTTCATCTACATATTTATTTAATACCTATGTACATACATATATTGTTTTATTTCTTTTTTATGAATGAATGAAAGAATTTGACAAAACTATGCACTTATTAAAAACCAACACAATGCTATGATTGTGGCATTTTAATTTTATGTGTGCTAGTACTTCTGTCTTCGATTCTGAATTCAAATCCAGAAGCATTTTCATCCAGAAGAGAAACTACCGTTTTGTGGAATAATGAAGGCTTCTGGACGACCAATCGAAAGCCATAAGTGCTTATACTTGAGGCTGTTTCTAGTGACTGCTCTTTATCAAACCTGTTTCTCAAACGGCAGGAATGAAAGAGACCAACAATCAAATTGACAAATCCCCCCTCTCATGAAAATCAAATATTTTTTTAAAGTAATTTTTTTAGAATTTTGCGACTTCCGCTTACCTAAATCCTACCTAAACCTTCCTTTGTATCACATATGAAAAAATACGTCCCTCGACTTTTTCATTCTCAAAAATGTCGACAAATACTGATTTTTAAGATAATTTAAGCTAAGTGCATACAAAGTTTAATCGGGTCAGTAAATTTTTAGTAATCCTGTCAAAAAAAGTAACCAATTTAAATTTTTGGCAGTTATGCAGCTCATTCGCCGGATGTACACAATACTTCGGGCATTGATAATTTATTTTTAAAGAAGTGTGTTAAGTATTTTATTCTCTAAACTTTTATTTGATATAAATTTGCACATGTCAAGTCTCGTTCCAAATTTTAGGGTAGAAAAATGTGTTAAATGAGGGAGTGACTCCTCCGATTTGTAGATTTTTGTAGATTAGAATTAGATTTTATTTTATTTCAATATTTACCTACTACGTTTACGTTATTTACTTTTTAAGATTTTTAAATCTTTAACGAGGTGGTAAAATCCATATGCCAGATTTTTATTTTAAGTTTAATTCAAGTAACAAATTTTTAATTAAGTAGGTGGGTCCTACCTACCTACCTACTATCTTTAACTATGGTTACTATTAACTAAACCGAAACCACCCCAAAGTGCACTAATTTTTGTATGAAATCAAATTCAAATCCAGTGAATAAACAAAAATTTCTAGCCCACTCATTGAAGATAGATCAACAAAAAGTTCTGTTTTGTCCATAAAATATGTAGGTAAATCATTTAATAGTATGCCTGTCATGCTTTTAGACGGTAAAAACTATGTGTAGATTATTTGAAAAATAAAACTCCTATCGTACGTTAGAAGTGAAAAAAAGGCCAGAAACCTGTAGAACAAGACAACCACAAGCAATCAGCATCACCCGAGTGTTATGTTGCGTCTTCTGCCCTCGGTGTCCCCATCACCAAAGTCCAAGATCTTACTGCACCTCCACATTCATAGCTAAGCCATACACACACTTGGTTCGATGACGCATCAGATTCAGAACAACCGCGAAAACTTGTTTTTTTTTGCTAGAAGAGAAAACTTTTCGTTCAAATAAAATCAATCTTTCGTGTTAGGAATACATCGGTAGAATGGCGAATAAAAGATAAAATTAGCTAGGGACTTTGGATGCGGGCCCTAAAAATACTCCTTTTTCCACAGGAAGAATGGCAATTATTGTGTTTCTGAAAACTGCAAGTGCAGGGAAAAGCAATATAAAACGTGACAATAACGCAGAGGTAGCACCTTACTATAATCGCCCCAAAGTATATTGGAGAACTCAATAATTTTCTGCTTAATGAATTTGTGGCTGCACTTATAGCAGAAACACAAACTAAAAAGCAATTTCTCTTCACAAATTTGCCGACTCTGCTGCAATGCTACAGATTCTAGAGACAGGCGTTCAAATTGCGTAATTAATTCTAAGCACTGTTGCACATTGCATGTTGGAATCAACTTATGGTAGAGAACAATAGAAAAATTAAGGAAAAGAATACGAAAACCTGGAAAAAAACCAGCAAAAAAAAAACGAATGTTCTGTTTTAACTCGTCACAAAAATAAAATTAAATACAGTGTTCGTTTTTGGTTGCGCCTCAAAAATGTTGTGTATTCCAATTATTATTAAATTAATTCAAGGTCGCAAAATAAATTAGAAACGGAAAAGAAAACGAATGTTGGTTGCACTATATTTATAGTTTCTAATTATTTAGAGATTTCATAATATATACCTCACCTTTATAATTAATTCAATTTCTGGGACATCGCCGTTTGCAGCTCCATTTTCTTGGTTATCTTCAGACATGATTCAAGTTTTTCTTTTTGTGTTTATTTATTGAATTATTAATCCACAACTTTTTTCGAGATAATTTGCAGACACGGAAGATTTTCGGAAAACAACGATAGATTTTTTTTATTCACTTTCGATCTAAAAATCTATGTACAAGTACAACCAAACGACGTTTCTGATCAAAATCGAGAAAAATACAACCGGACAAAACGACAGCTCAAAGTACACTGAGGAAAGAAAGTTGCCTTCTACACTATTGTGAATTGCTATTTTATTATTGTGAGCTAGTTAAACGGGTATGGTTACAATTGGAGAAGGTATTGAATCTGGTACAATTATTTGTAAGTGCGTGTCTACATTGCCCAATTTTTCCAGGGCCGATTTGTAATTTGTACACGCATTCCTTTTATTCGTCCATATCCCTTTTCGTAATGTGTATGTTAGTTTAGGTTTGGAGGGGTGATAATACGGCAAGATGCATCATCTCACTCGGATCTCACTGTATCCATTGCGCTTCCCATGGCTGGGTAGGTGTATGGATTTGAAAGGAGAGGCGTGTTAGTAGGGGAGAAGAGGGAGACTTGATCCCCTGGGAGACTAGATCCAATAGAGTTAAAATTGCTCATTTGGCAGAATCTACAAGTGTCTTTCAAGTGATATCACTGCGTCTATACCAGTCATAATTCAACTCACAGAGAGAGAGCACTTGACAGTTTTTATTTTTTTGATAGGTCGTAGAATATATTTTGCGGTTTTGTTGATTATGTCTAAAGCCTAGTACGCAGATCACGCTAAAATTTATCTTCCATACGAATTTCTTCCAAAGATAAATTTTAGCAAAGATTTTTAGCAAGGCAGTACGCAGTTCACGCGCTAAATTTAAAAAAATCTCCACTTGATTTAGCAAGCGAAATAATGCTCAACGCATTCTTTCACAGATAAATTTTGACATTTGTGCTTTTAGCAAACGATTGTAGAGATAAGAATTGTAGAGATAAAATTTAGTTTAGCTTGAATTGCGTACCTGGCTTAATACTGGGTTTTCATTAGAGCTGAAATGAGTTAATTTGCCAAATTACAAAAAAAGTGTTCACATTTCAAATTTCGTAATTTTGTTAGACGGTCCTGTTTGTCAATCGCTTGTCAGACAGCCTATGCTATCGAAAAAAAACTTATAATTTTAAGTCAAATTTTCTGAAAAAATAGAGGGGATATGACAGAGCTTTATCGCCTCTGTTTTTGGCCTTGAAACGAGGATATCACCGAACTTATGACATTCTAAAAATTGCCAAATTCAACTCTAAGGCCAGGCGCGCACATGCTAATAAACAGTTTGGTTTCGATTTTGTGCACAATGGGCTTATATGGGATTGCACCCCGGTTTATGTGCGCGGACTCTCATATAATCCTATAGTACTCAAAACAGAAACAAAATCGTTTAGGGCCAGTTGTACAAATATTTGATCCGTGGTTCAGGAATTTTAACTCACCAATTTCGGCGGATTAACTGTGGTTCAACCTGAACCATTGTTGAAACACAGTTAATCCGCCGAAATTGGTGAGTTAAAATTCCTGAACCACGGATCAAATATTTGTACAACTGGCCCTTAACAAACACACTATTAAAGGCGCGAACAGTATCGGTGTGTATTTTTATTTGTTTGTATTGTTGTTTTCCCCTCATCTAGAGCTTCTTTTCGATGAAAGAACTGTCAAAATTAGAAAGAGAAAAGACAGAGTCAGATTCTGGAAAAGCCCAATTGGAAGTAGAAAAACTGTTATACTTTGTAGGGAATCCACTATCCAGTGTATTATAGAGATCATTGACCAAAGAAACTGAATATGAAGAAATGAATCCTCGGCTGTCACTTGAGTTTGCCTACAAGCTCTATCAGATAGGAAATGAGAAGGTATGTGTAAAAATGGCGGTATAAAACTCATACATTGACAGTATTTATCTTCACAACTTACACATTCACAGTACTTATCTTCACACCACCCTGCTATATTGTTGTTGGATTTCACATCTATTTATCGACACAAAATTAAATTACAAATACAACAATGTAAACAAATGGGTTTTGGAGGGTGAAACGTACGAAGGATTCATTTCTTCATATTCAGTTTCTTTGTCATTGACACATTCACAGTACTTATCTTCACACCACCCTGCTATATTGTTGTTGGATTTCACATCTATTCATCGACACAAAATTAAATTACAAATACAACAATGTAAACAAATGGGTTTTGGAGGGTGAAACGTACGAAGTATTCATTTCTTCATATTCAGTTTCTTTGGTTTAAATAAAGAACCTTTCGTTATTTTGGAGTTCAAAAATATTTGCGGTTGGTATTGGCACCAGGAGTCACGGCACCTGGCAGTCAGTGCGTGATCTACTAGAGGGGGATAAAATTGTTTTCGATTTGACATTCAATGTATTTCCCATAAGAGAAAACGAAATAATGGTCTGGAAAACATTAATTTTAGTAAATGATTTTATATGAACGGGTACTCATATTATAATTCTAATAGATTGACAATGTATGCTAGTTTGTTAATCAAGAAGAATATATACTAAATTCAACTTCTTATTTGCTTTATTTTGCCCATAAAGAATGTAAACAAACGTGTATTGTTGTTGTTGTTTTCCAAAATGGATGACCGTCGCGAGTTGAAATGAGATCATGTGCGTAGTGAGGGAAGGGTTTTAGGGGCAAAATAAATTATGGATTGAACTGAAATAATTTTTTAACATAGAACTATAGATATATTATGTAAGTATGTATTTGCATTTTAGTATGTGAAATAGGAGAACAGGTGTGTTTTATGTTTAGAACATTTTAACGTAAAACTTTTTAACAGAATATAAAGAAAACTTAAATAATTAATAGATACGGTAAATTTTCAAACACAGGATTGGAAAAGCTTGTTAAGGGCACACAATTATAATTCACTTAAAATTTTGTTATTATTGTTGCTAAATTTTTGATTTTATTTTTGCTTTTGGGAGCTTTTCTTAGCATTAAAATTAAATTTTGTAAAAAGTACAAAACAAAGTAAAAAATAATTTTCGGCATTATTCGATTTAAAAAATAGAAAAAAAAAATTTCACCATAAAAAATAATTTCATGTATTTTCATAATTATGGGCAAAATTTCTTTAAAATTATCAAACACATTTTACACAGCACAAAATAAAAACAAAACATATTTTAAATAAAACTGGCTACGCCTCTGCCTTGCTTTTTTGTTAACTGGGTATCGTTGTTGTTGTTTATCATTGTGAGGATGATTTGTTTACACTTTTTACCTATAAATTAAAGCATTCTAGTTTTTAGTTTCGATATATTTTAAGCTCGATTCACAAACTCACATGTTTTATTATTACATTGCAATTAAAATACGGCTACCCGTTCATATAAAATTAATTAGTAAAATTAATGTTTTCCAGACCATTTTTTCGTTTTCTCTTATGGGAAAAACATTGAATGTCAAATCCAAAAAAATTGTATCCCCCTCTAGTAGTTCACGCGCTGATATGCAGGTGGTGTCGAAAGCAATTTCCCTGGTGTCATCTTAAAATGAGGTTTGTTCCATACAGAATAATACGTCATTTTAAAATTTAAAAGCCTGTTTAATATTTGTGAAACTCTGAACATTAGTATCAAGTTTATGGTGCTAATGTTGTTAAATGTTAAATTTATTAATTTGGTATGTTTATTTTTAGTGTCCCGCCGTCACCAACGCAGATGAAAATCATGGTTTCCTGAGGTAATTTTAAGTTGAAAACCTTCAAAGTTAATTTTCGCTTCCGTTTCGACTTATAACGGTTTTTATGATTTTTGGTCTCGTTCGTTTAACTGGCTCTAATTTCGCTTAACTGCGCTACAACCGATTCTTGATTTTTTTGTATTTACCCGCTCTACAACTTTTTTCTATGCATCTGATTTCCCGCCATTTACCATCAAACCTATTTGTTAACAATTTTAGGTTTTTTTTTTGGCTTTGGTGTGATATTATCCTTTTCACAAAAAATTAGTTCAGCCCTATGCTTTCATTCAATTTCCCTAACATTATTTTTTGAAATCTTCAATTTTTAGAGTGCAAATCTTAACTTATATTTAGTTTTGAGATTCTTAACCGATTTTATTGTTTAAATCCTGTTTCTATCGAAATGTATACAAAATTTTGCGCAATTACTCTTAAAAATACGTGTCTGTTTTAGCGAAAAAGTACAAAAAAAAAATTTAAGAAAATTTTTTAATTTTATTATTAGAATAAAATAATGTCCTTGTTACGGTTTTTTAACGGTTTTACTATTTTTTTTCAAGTGTTGGATCTTTCGTACTCAAAAGACGTTATTTTGTATTCGTTTTTGTTCAAATGTTCAAATTTTCTCTAATTTTTTATTTATTGTTAATAATAATTTTAAATGTACTTTTTTGCTTAAAAAATTACAATTATTTTTAAGAGTCTTTCTTAACTGTAAGTAGATATTTCAGTTTGCAATTCAGCATTGAAAATCGCAACCATTTACGACGCGCGGTTGCGGAAATGTCGGGTTTGGGAAATTTATTGTTAAAAAATCAATTTTGACGCCAGGGTCACAATTTTTATATAGAATTTCACCAAAAATTTTGCTGTTAATTTTTGTAAACCTATAAAAGATATATGTAGATATTTTAATTTTTAAAATTCAGCATTGAAAATCGAAGATATTGTTAGAAAATTAATTTTGACACCACGCCTGGGGTCTTTTATTTTCAGTACTTCATTGAAACCTCAACCATTTACGATTGCGGAAATGTCGGGTTTTGGAAAAGGAAGGAAAACCAATTCACTTCTTTTGATCTTAACATACTGAAAATGAACGAACTACAGTAAACTCCCGAAATTTAAATTTATTTAAAATCCAACGTTTGAAATGTTACATAATTTACTTTAACCACTTAACAATATAAACATTTCTTTTTCCAACCCTGAGCAATGATAAGCCATTTTTAAGTATATGAATGCCATTTGTTATGACTTCAGCAAAATTTTGAGCCCGTTTTTGATTAATGTAGAATCCTCCAGCTGTGATTATTCTCATGGCATCAGCTTTAAGAAGATTATTCATGTGAAAATTAATAAATTGTGAAAAATAATTTTTCTTACTCTCTGTTGTAAAACACTTAGCCTTCAGTGCAAGCTGGAGTATTGTAAATCCAGGCTCTGGAAGAATCTCAACAACTGAAGCCCCAGCGAAAGTCTGTCGGATTTCGTTATAATTCAATTCACCTAGGCCCTCAACGTTGCCTTTATAGAGCGCGTCCGTTACTTTCTCGGCTTGTTGAAGACCTGCCTCTATAATGAGAAGAAATACAATAACTAATGGAGAATTATTTTTTTTTAAACTCACCTCCATGAACTAGAAGTGTGACATCTTCAGCCAAAATCGTCTGTGCTTTTCTTTTCGCTGGTGTTTTTTTGTGTTCTTCCATGAGAAACGCGATTTCTTTTAGCGGAATAAAAGTGAACAACTTTAGAAGCTTCTCAACTTCCGAATCTGGCATTCTCATGAAGAACTGATACAGCGAAAATGGCGACGTTTTTTCACTGTCCAGCCAAATTGCATTTCCAGCAGATTTTCCGAACTTATCTCCCTCTTCGTTTGTAACAAGTGGAAGGGTCATTCCGAATACTGATTTTTTCTTCTCTACACGACTTATCAGTTCGTGGCCAGTCATCATGTTGCCCATTTGGTCACTACCACCCATTTGGAACCGGCAATCGTAGGCTTGAAGCAAATGCAACCAATCGTAGGCTTGAAATATTTGATATGTAAATTCGGTAAAGCTCATTCCAGCTTCACTTTCGAGTCGCGACTGAACTGATGACCTTGAAAGCATGGACCCCATGCGGAAGTGACGCCCCATGTTGGCTACAAAGTCCACTACATTAAGGTTTTCATACCATGAGGCGTTGTTTACGACTCTGAAAGAATATAATATATATAATATAAGCGATTAGGTCTTTTATTTGTTACCTGATAGGTGAAAGTTCAATTTTACTGTTGCTACTGTCCCAGAGTACATCGTGATGATTCTTAAATATTTGTTTAAGCTGATTTTCGATAGCAATCAGATTTGCTTCAATAACCGAAGATCCCAGTTGGTTTCGCTCGGTTTTTTTGCCACTGGGATCTCCGATAAGACCCGTTGCTCCTCCAACCAACGCGATTGGATTGTGTCCCTCTCGTTGGCAATGCAAAAGACCCATTATCACCAGGAGATTGCCAACGTGCAGACTATCGGCAGTGGGATCAAAGCCGGCATACACGGTTTGTTTTTTACTCGTGAAAAGTTTTGTCATTTCGGGACTGTCGTTGAGAGTCAATACATTACATTTATGTATATAGTACATGGTTTTGTTTTAATTATTTTATGCTAACTATTGCTTACCCCGCAGTGTCAGGAAAAAGATCCTGAAAGAATCCTCTGTCGGCTAGAGCTAATAAATTTCGCTGGGCAATATTTCTTCGGATGTGGTGAAAGCACGATTTATATCGGTGAAAAAGTTGATTTCGGATCATTTTGTAATAGGTTTCTTAAAAAATATTGATAAAATAAATATTAATAATTATTATCCAGTACTTTGTTTTTGTTGTTACTTTTAAAATAAACACATAAATTTGCTTTTCAATTTGAAATATTTTTTTATAAATTTATATAAAAAAAAACATTAGCTTTTAATTTGGCAGCTAAAGTGACAAAGGTGGAATTTAATGGAATTGAAATACGAATAAAAGAAATGTTCTATTCACAATAGACCCAGTTTAAAGCCTTAACTACATAAACCAAAAAAATGAGAAAGTACAAAAGTGAAAATTTTCAAACTCATTTTGGGATAGTGTTGCTCACTGGAAAATGTATACAAATGATGCAGAAAGCTTAGATTTTGGTTTAAAAAGAATTGTGTACATTCTTTTTCACAAAACATTTGCGCTAGCGGGAAAAAAATATTTTTACTTTTGTAATTTTGCAAAAAGTGGCTTATGTAGTTAAGGCTTAATGGTTAAACAGAATAGAATCGTGGTCGATCGCTCGAATCAGCCGCCGTCGCGAGAAGCGATGCTTCCGAAAAAAAAGGAAATGATTGTTTTTAATTGATTTTGTAGTTATTTCTTAAACTTTTATTGTGAATGTGTGTTTTTGCATTTTAAAGCCTTAAAGCCTTAACTACATAAGCCACTTTTTGCAAAATTACAAAAGTAAACATTTTTTTTCCAGCTACCGCAGTTGTTTTGTGAAAAATAATATATACATTTTATTTTTAAACCAAAATTTAAGCTTTTTGCATCATTTTTATAAGTTTTTCTGTGAGAAAAACTATCCCAAAATGAGTTTGAAAATTTTCACTTTTGTACTTTTTCACTTTTTTGGCTTATGTAGTTAAGGCTTAAGCCAGGTACGCAGTTCAAGCTAAACTAAATTTTATCCCTACAATTCTTATCTCTACAATCGTTTGCTAAGAGCACAAATGTCAAAATTTATCTGTGAAAAAATGCGTTGAGCATTATTTCGCTTGCTAAATTATGTGGAGACTTTTTGAATTTAGCGCGTGAACTGCGTACTGCCTAGCTAAATATCCTCGCTAAAATTTATCTTTGGAAGAAATTTGTATGGAAGATAAATTTTAGCGCGATCTGCGTACTAGGCTTTAAGCCTTAACTACATAAGCCAAAAAAGTGAAAAAGTACAAAAGTGAATATTTTCAAACTCATTATGGGATAGTGTTGCTCACTGGAAAATGTATAAAAATGATTCAGAAAGCTTAGATTTTGGTTTAAAAAGAATTGTGTACATTCTTTTTCACAAAACATTTGCGCTAGCGGGAAAAAAAATATTTTTACTTTTGTAATTTTGCAAAAAGTGGCTTATGTAGTTAAGGCTTTATGCCGGATTTACACGAGTGACACAATGTCAATAAATTTGTCATTTTATGCCAATTAACTGTCATAATGACACAATGTCATTAAATTTGTCATTTTATACCAATTAACTGTCATAATACGGTTTTATGACAGTTATTTGTTAAAAAATGACAAATTTAATGACATTTTGTCACTCATGCAAATCCAGCAATAACTACGTTGGCCAAAAAAGTGAAAAAATACAAAAGTGAAAATTTTCAAACTCATTTTGGGACAGTGCAAAACTTATAAAAATGATGCAGAAAGCTTAAATTTTGGTTTTAAAAAAAATGTGTAAATTTTTTTCTAAAAACAACTGCGTTAGCGGGAAAAAAATATTTTTTCTTTTGTAATTTTGCAAAAACTGGCCAATGTAGACAAGGCTTAAAAATCAAATAGATAATAGAAAGTTCCGAGATGCCATTAAGTGTAGCAGTCGGCGTAGTTACTCTTTCAGCCTTACCAATAATCAAATTTAGTTACGACTTAAATGTTTTATGCCGGATTTACACAAGTGACAAAATGTCATTAATTTTGTCATTTTATACCAATAAATTGTCATAATTCGGTTTTATGACAGTTAATTGGTATAAAAGGACAAAATTAATGACATTTTGTCACTCGTGTAAATCCGGCATTAGTAAAATGGACCATAATGGAATGGGCTTTAAATAATAAACCGTTCATGGTATTACCTAATGGTCTTATTAATTAGATTTTTTGGCTGTTTAAACTATGTCTAAGTATTTCGAAACAATCGGAAATACGCTTTATTTAATAAAAAAAATATTGCATTTCTCAAGGTTTAGACAATAGATTACGTTGTCTATAAAGCAAGATATAACGAAAAATCACTTTAGCAACAATTAAGTATTAACTACATTGGCCACTTTTTGCAAAATTACAAAAGTAAAAATATTTTTTTCCCCGCTAGCGCAGTTGTTTTGTAAAAAAGAATGGCGCAAAATTTTAAACATTTAAAACCTGCTCTAAATCAATTTTAAAATGGGAGTCGACTCTAAAATCTATTTTTACAACGAGAGTCGACTCTTTGTTAAACGACATAAAGTATACTTTAACGCTAAAGCACTAGTCTAACTTTAAAAGCAGCAAAACACTTCTTTATCTCTTAAAAATATAGTTTATCCAGTCGACAATTGCTATTTCACAACAAACAAATTGAACCGAAATACTTTCGCAAGTTATTTTTTTTTGTAGCTTTGAAGATTTTCGGTTTGTAAAAAAGTAACAAAATTCAAAATACTGTCAATTTATCATGAACTTTGCAATAGGTATTTGCGGCGGCGAAAAAAAGAAAACACATAACTACAAATCCAAGCGAGTGGAATAGTTTTCTTTTTTAATATTTCAATAATTTGATTTTTGTCTCCATTCATATGAAGCATTAAATAATTTTACATTTAAACAATCACTATCTACTATACATACACTTATTTGTACCTTTTATTTTATTAATTCTTGAATGAAAATTGGTTTGCTTGTATTAATTTTATTTTTTCTTATATCTGTGTGAGTTTCGTCTCTTCATATGTCAGATTTTGGGTTTGTTCTACCTAAATTTGCTTACGTTACGTAGCGGAGTCCACTTTAGTTAGAAGAGTAGTTTAACTTGTTTAAAATTAAGAAATAGTTAGACAAGGGATCTTAACTAAACGACTATGTTAACTAGAGCCGGTTTTATTCCTTAAACGAGCATTGTTTAAAATTTTGCGCCAATGTATACAATTCTTTTTAAACCAACATTTAAGCTTTCTGCATCATTTTTATAAGTTTTCTAGTAAGAAAAACTATCCCAAAATGATTTTGAAAATTTTCACTTTTTTGGCTTATGTAGTTAAGGCTTTAGAAAGGTTTTTTAAAAACTTGGACGGCTGTCTAAAGTTAGACAATGTTTATTAATACGACCCTAAATATTTACGTGGACTATAAATAATGAACCATTTATCGAATTGACTCAAAAACATTGAGAATATAATGTATGGTTAATTATTTAGAATCCATGACGTTATGGTTAATTTCACTGCAATATTTAAGTCATAACTAATTTGGCCCTTTGTCCTTATCTGTCGAACGACGCGTGGGTGTCTTATCAAGTGCCGCGCGATCGATCGTGCGTCTATTCTGTTCAGCCAGTTACTGCCTGAACAGAAATGCTGCAACTGAAACTGGAGACGGAACTGCAAAAAGTGTCGTATGTATGTTCCATTTTTTAAGCGTTCACAATACAGCTTTTTAAATTTTTTGAAGAAAAACAAAATAATAAATTCGAATTCCACATTAATTCACCGAATACTCGCATTGGCTTGGGAGAGTATTAAAACTCAATTTATATTCGCCATGAATTTGATTTTTGCGCTCCAAAAGAAGTAATTCATACAAAGGATATAAAAATAAATAAATTAGTTCAAAAGTAAGAAAAAGAGGAAAGTTAAAAAAATAATAAAAAATGGATTAGAGTGAATAAAGCCTTAACTACATTGGCCACTTTTTACAAAATTACAAAAGTAAAAATATTTTTATCCAGCTAGCGCAGTTGTTTTGTGGAAAAGAATATACACAAGCTTTCTGCTCCATTTCTATAAGTTTTCCGTGAGAAAAACTATCGCCCAAAATGAGTTTGAAAATTTTCACTTTTGTACTTCTTCACTTTTTTGGCTTATGTAGTTAAGGCTTAATATGGAAAATTCACTTAAATCCAATGTGAATAATATGAAAAGGAATTCGACATTAATTCACAATACCTTTCACATTATAAATTCACAATTACATACGACCTTCTCACCGAACACACTCCGTTTCATTTGCCAACAAATTCCGACAACTTCAACAAAAATGCGCACGCAAACAACAACAAATATCCAAAACAAATAACATTTATCTCGCTCCCTCCTTATCTTTTGGTATTTGGTTGCATCCTTTACTTTTGTTTATTCATTTCGTATATCATTACTGGATTGTGCTGCTTGCTTGCTCACGATTCACAAAATTAAAGTAAAAGAAAAACAAGTACAAGTGCGGCTAGGATCGACACGTCGACAAAAGATTTTCTTAAAACATTTTACCATTATTATTTATTAGTGTTAGCAGCAAAATTATAAATTTCCATCAGAAAACCTACCTAATTTTAACTGAATCTCATTTTCGTTTATGAAATCAAATCCAGTGAGTTAGGTGTTGTGGGACCACATCTCAAATTATGCGTTTCACAAATTTTCGAAGCGGGCGAATCATCCGATTGATCATTTGCGCTCTTATTATCCTGCCTTTGATTTACGTCCTTGCAACATGGTCTGATGGTCCCAAGAAGGTCCGTGAAGTTTACAATTCTGCCAAACAATCAGCCCTGCGAAAGAATCGTCAAACACCAGTCCTAGTCACAGGTGAGTATCTGCCGGCGGAGGCTAGCAAACAGAAAACAACTTAAACAAAGCAAGGGTCAGAGGCTAGCCTTGACATTCCAATAGATTTTTTAATCGGGCAAAATTTAATAGAGATGTATCTGGTGAAAGCTAACTTGTTAAAAGAGCTTGATGGTTCATTTATCTGATAGAACCCGTTTCCATGTGATTTATCTAGAACATTTGCCAAACTTGTCTTTTGTTCTTTCTCTTTTTTTTTGTGGCCAGCGCACCGCCACGCATCACTACCTTACCTGTGATAACACAATCAAAGCGCGTTGCGTGTTAAAATATCTGGTTCAATTGATTTGACGGGGGTGTTATCATTGTTGAAATTATGTCGACGCGGCTTGCTATACTAGTTTAGTTTGGTGTATGTATCCCTCTACAGCTTTCGTTTTAATTAACTGTCTTAAATGGCAAAAAACTGATAAGCCATTAATATTACAAAAACTCTAAATTTCTTTTTTGGTCATTAGTTACTTTCATAAATATTTTCCACATGCTAACCGTCAAAAAATTGCTAATTTAACTTTTTCTGAGTGCAGCTCAATAGCATTTCATTAGAAAAAACATTGATAAAGAGAAAATAGTTTATAAATTGCATTACTTTCCTTCATCTTGGGTAAGCAAATGCCAAGATTTCTATTTTCTTTCTGCAAATAGGTACTGTCAATCTAGAACAAAGATCATAGAGTTTTAGTACTTTTACTGTTATTACAGTATTTAAATACAAATATCAAGTCAAGATTGATGGAATGCTACTTTGTTGGATTTACTATCCTGTGTCTCAAAACAAATTTGATCTCTTGCTAACTTGATGATGCTAAATCTGAGGACGTTTTGCTTGTTTCAATTGTCCTGATAAAATTAGAGACTTTCTTTTACTTTATGTTTTTTTTTTTTCTTCGAGGGTTTCCGTAAATCTTCGTAGACACTGTTACTTAGTTGCTAGTGGTATTTATTTATGTTGTATGTAACATAGGTAGAAATAGTATCTTAAATAGAAATAATAATTTAGGTGAGAGATCCATGCACAATTGCACGAATTAGTTGTTTGTCAACAACTAAACACATTAGATTTTACATGGGCCTGTAATAGTCAAGTTAGATACAACGTTGAGATGTTTAAATGGAGGACCCTCTAAGAGTCAACTGTCTGCTTACTTGTCTAAACGAAAAGTTCTTCTGTAAAAGTCCTCAATAATTATGTTTTTGATCATTATAGGTTTGGGCAACTTTGAGCCACGTGATCTTCCAAAACGAACTGGACCAGGCGAAGATGGCGAAGCATACAATCTCCCCCCGGAGAAAAAGAATCTAGCCGAAGATTCTGAAATGGAATATGGAATGAATATTGCATGTTCAAATGAAATATCTATGCATCGTTCCGTACGCGATACTCGATTAGAAGAATGCATGCACTGGGATTATCCATATGACTTACCGAAAACATCCATAATCATTGTGTTTCACAACGAAGGTTTCTCAGTTTTGATGCGTACCGTCCATTCGGTTATTGATCGCTCACCAAAACATATTCTCCATGAAATCGTGCTGGTTGATGATTATTCCGATAAGGCTGATTTAAAAGAAAAAGTCGACAACTATATAGAACAATTTAATGGACTTGTTCGAATAATAAGAAACACAGAGAGAGAAGGTCTAATTCGAACGAGATCTAGAGGGGCCAAAGAGGCAACTGGCGAAGTTATTGTCTTCCTCGATGCTCATTGTGAAGTGAACTTAAATTGGCTGCCACCACTATTGGCTCCTATCTACCGTGATAGAACTGTAATGACAGTGCCAATCATCGATGGAATCGATCACAAAACCTTTGAATATCGCCCTGTCTATGGTAATGGACATCATTATCGTGGGATCTTCGAATGGGGTATGTTGTATAAAGAAAACGAAGTGCCTAAGAAGGAGAAAAAGCGACGAGCACACAACAGTGAACCTTACCGCTCTCCCACACACGCTGGAGGACTGTTTGCCATTAATCGTGAGTACTTTCTGGAGCTGGGAGCTTATGACGCTGGTTTACTTGTTTGGGGTGGGGAGAACTTTGAGCTCAGTTTCAAAATCTGGCAATGTGGTGGTAGTATCGAATGGGTACCCTGTTCTAAGGTTGGGCACGTCTATCGTGGTTTTATGCCATATAACTTTGGAAAACTTGGACAGCAGAAGAAGGGACCGTTGATCACAATCAACTACAAACGAGTCATTGAGACTTGGTTTGACGATACACATAAGGAATACTTTTATACAAGGGAACCATTAGCTAGGTTCCTGGACATGGGTGATATCAGTGACCAATTGGCTTTGAAGGAGCGCCTCAAGTGCAAGAGCTTCCAATGGTTTATGGACAATGTAGCGTATGATGTGTACGACAAGTTTCCAGCTCTTCCTGCCAATTTGCACTGGGGTGAGCTACGTTCAATAGCTACAGACAACTGCTTAGATTCAATGGGTCAACAGCCACCCGCCATTATGGGTCTACAGCACTGCCATGGAGCTGGTAACAACCAGCTTATTCGACTTAATGCAGCAGGACAACTTGGTGTGGGTGAACGTTGTGTCGAAGCCGATAGACAAGGAGTCAAATTAGCAGTGTGCAGGTTGGGTACAGTCGACGGCCCATGGCAGTATAATGAGGAAACACGACACTTACTGCACAGGGTGAATAAAAAATGTATGGCGTTGCATCCGCAGACATCGCAATTATTGCTCAGCCATTGCGATGTAAACGACGGTTATCAACAGTGGCGATTTAAACCCATCAAACCAAGATGGTAGGAACTTACTCAGTATTAAGTTTAAGTTTTGAAGAGATACCCGTTGATTGTTATTAAGAAAAAAAAAAATAAAACGTCCTAAAATTACAAACTTTCAAACAAAAGGCATGTAACTTTCATTTGGAAAGATTATTTTATTTAACACTCGAAGGTTTTTTTAAACATTCTACATTTTAATTTTTGTTATTAGTTCATAAGCTAGGTATTTAATATAAATGACAATTATATAACAACAACAACAAAAACTTAAAATAACTTTAAATGAATAAAAAAAACTTTTTTATGTGATAAAATCATGTTGATCTATAAAATATAATTAAACTGTCACGATTCCGATAATGTTGAGGTCTATGTTTTTCATTTGATATAAAGAGAATGAAATTTATTTGAAGTGTAGTCCAAAAGAAAAAAATATAAAAAAAAAACTGCAAGATTCGGGTAAACCAACGTATTTCTCTAAGGGCCGTCCACAATCACGCATAGATAATAGACTTGAACTAACTAGGCACAATCATAAAGACCGCATTGTCAGATACTTTACGTGAGTTGACGTGAGTGTAACAATTCCTCATAAAATTTTTTGTGTTAAATGGATGGAGACGCTTTAGTTTTGAATGCCCCAACAAATTGGCGAAATACAAAAAAAACAAAAAAAAATACAAAAAATAACATGATCTGTTTCAGAGCTTTTTTCTATTATGAAAAAAAAGGTTCAAAACTACTATTTTACCCTGTGAATGAGGCCTTTACTTGCCACAAGTCATTATAGATCTAACCAACGTTCCAAAAAAAAAATATTAAAAAGGGAAGGATTGTCTTTTTCATGAGTAATAACCTTGTCCTAAAATGTTCTATTCTGTCACTTTGTGTTTCATTTAGTTGTTCAGAACAGGTTTAGAACAATTGTGTATTTCGTTTCGAAAGTGAAATTTTCCAAAAACGAATATTTTGTTCTTTTTAATTCTTAAGTGGATTCGGATTTAAAAATTTTAAAGACTGGAAAAAAAAACTCCGGAAGTGAAAAAAGTATTAAATACTATTTTTTTCATTTCCAATTCAAAAGCGGAACGGAAAGAAATATAGAATAATAGGATTGACTTTCGGCACGAAATACAGATTAGAGCTCCAGTACAATTCCTTTTTGAATGAAGAGGATTTATAACGATAAATATTGGTATCGGAAAAAAAAATTTCCTTGAGAGAAAATGATTCCAGGGAAGATTCACATATGCAGAGAATATAATATTCCAAAGAAAATAAAATTTCACTCGAGATTCCATATTATCGCTCTTGAAAGAAATCTTTTGATAAAAATTTAACGGTAATATAGACACAATCTATACTTATTGGGCGTTTAGAATATTAATAGAAAAATAATTTTTACTTCGAAATGGTGAAGATGAATAAGTTGTAGAGCTATTTTATTTTTAAAAATTGTTCAAAACTTTTCTCTTGTACAAAATTGTACGCAGTTCACTGAGGCATCTTAACGACTTCAAAGGTTTCCTTTGACCATTTTTTTTATTAGTTTAAAAATAGTACTTTGACTGCTGTATACATTTATTAAGAGTATTTTTTTAGTTTAAATTAAGCCCAACTTAATCGGAATCTAATGAAAAAAAAAAAAAATATATTTAGTTATAAGATAAGTATTCAAAAAAGCAATGCAACTGAAGAATTAGTTGAAAAGCTTAAAATTAAGTAATAAAACAAAAACCAAATTAAATGACACGTGAAATCTGCCCCAGTTTATACATACAATAGGTACAAATGTTAGAATGTATATTTGTAGCAAGGATTGGATTATGGTACTATATGAGCAGTTTATGGTTATAGATATAAAATCCGCTACTTGAAGGGTCCGGGTGTGACTATATAACAGAACGTTACGCATGCACCATGTTTTTTTTTTCCTTTAAAACACAATATTTTCAATATTTTATTGCTAATATTAAGACAATCATAAAACACTAAATAAATAATAATAATTGAAAAAAAGTTATTTGTATTCTTTTTTTCAAAACGAAAAATGTTTGTTCGCCCGACCCAAATTTACATTTCTTTATTGTTCTCTGGATCATCTACTAAAAATAAGTGGAAATTTATGGCCTTATTATGATTCGCAAATCGAACGTTCGCTTGTAGTCGAACGGTTTGGCAAACGTTGTGAGGTTTCGTATTACGGTTGGCGAATGAACTCATTCGCCAAAAATTCATCGAAAATTCATTTCTTTTCAATTATTTGCTATAGTTGTTGTCAAAGTTAAAAAAAAATAATTATCATAAATAAATTTTATATACAAAATATTTGCAGTTTTGTTCAAGTTTTATACGTTTTTTAATAAGTTCAATTAAATATTTCGCGGCACATCATTTTTATGTTGATAATTCAACCAAATTTGTTGCAACAAATCAAAAAATTAAAAAGAAATCAACACACGGAAGTGCGTCTGTCAGTTTGGTAAATTCGTGTATCGGTATGTTTTTTTAAAAACAGTGGTTTTCAATAATTGATAATGGCAATTTTTACTTTTAAACATATTATTATACATATTTTGTCTGAAAATATAAGGCTATTACCTAATAAAAATTTCCATTCGCCTAGTTTTGACGTCTGAGGCGAGTCATTTGACGAATTTTCGCTAATTGTAATACGGATTTGATTCATTCGCAAGCTTTTTGGTTCGCTTCGCGAACAATAGGGCCCTTAAGCTGTTAATAGCATTACATTCCACCCGAAATGTATGCTCATAATAAGGGAAATTTTCGGAACATGAAATATTTTTCGAGTGAAGCTCACAATAGGCGAAAATTAATTTCTGGGTGGAATGCTGTTCGGGTGAAACTAACAATAAGGCTAGTTAAAAAAGATACATAAATGCCATAACAATATCGACTTATATCAAATTTTTCAATGTAATTTCGGGTTTGATTTTAAATTTATGTTCTTATGTCGTTTTCCGTTGGTCACTCCTAGCACTCTTTTTTCACTCCATCCACACTCCCAACACTCCAAAAACCTTCCATTTGCTGTTCGGAGTGATGATTTAGGAGTGTTTTTTCACTCCGGATTTTATTAAGGAGTGCTGGGAGTGCACTCTGGAAACACACATACTTTTAAAAGTATGTGTTGGATTAATTGTCAAAATAGTAAATGCTTGTTCTTGAGATGTTCTGGAATTAAAATTATTGAAGAATTCATTTTATTTTTAACTTCTACATAGATACACATATTATGGAAGAGAGTTTTTCATATTCCATTGGAATCAAAAAGGAGTGAAACACTCTGAAAATCCAATCGAAAACGACATTAAAATCAAACAATCATACAAACCGCTCTAAACTTATACAGGATGATTCACCTAAGGTGTGACATAAAGCTAGAGCGTGTAGATTGAGTTGAGACAAGAAAAAAATCGGGTCTATTTCCCCTCATTTAGGCAAGAGGGGAATTTTCTAAAAAATCGACTTAAAAAAGAAAACAAATCAATAAAAACCAAGGGCATCACTTACAATGTCATGCTATACTTTTTTTTTTTTATGCAAAAAATCCATTCTTTTATAACATTTTTAGTTCAAATTATTTGGGAGCATAGTTCTTGAAAAATAAATTTTAAAATTCAAAATTTTGAAAAAATTATAAAAAAAAATTTTGTTCAAACTAATTTTGTTCAAAATTTTAAGTTATTAAGGGCCACTTGCTGAAACGAAACTTAAATATTTAAGTTCAACATTAGAGCTTTATGTGACAGTTTACGCTGAGGAAAAAGTGAAACATAAGCGTTTAAGTTGAACATAAATATTTAAGGTTCGTTTCAGCAAATGAGCCTAAATAGTATTTTTGTTTTAAATATTTGATGCTCCTACCAGTTTTTAATCAAACACTAAAAACTGGATGCTAAAATGTCTTTTAGCTTTTGAGAAAAGCCGTACAAGATACAAGAAACAAGATTCAAAGACTATATACAGCTGCAGAAATAAAATCCGTTATGCATTTGACCACGGACAGTTATTTGTTGACATCGCACCTATTGTCGCTATGAACCAGGGGGAACGTTTTTAATGCAAAAAAAATATATGTAAAAGTGTTTCTGAAAATAAGGGTTGAAATTTACATATATGTACTAAAAAAAGTTTTTGTCCGCCTATGGGAATTAAATTTAACAAATCACGGCTAATATTCTTGTCCGCGTCCGGGTAACTGGCTGAACAGAAAAATCGCTCTGTCAAAGTTAAACTGCATATAAACTTATTTGAGTGAATACAATGGACCGCGCGAACAGATGGAAATTAGTCCCCTTTCACACAGGGCAACTGAGTTGCCGGCAACAATTAATTTATAGGCGAGAAGGGCAGGAAGAAAGAGGGGGAAATGAAATCTCCCCGGTCAACAAATTCAGGAGATTTTTTTGACGTTTCTCTTCACACTACGTTTGTGTGCGTTCAACCAAGGTAGTTTAAGAGGAAAATAAAGAAAATCTCCGGGTTTTTGTTGCTTGCGTGTGAAAGGTACAAGAGATTGTTAAGGAGATTTAAAGAAAACGTCAAAAAAATCACCAGCAACTAGTATTTTCGTGTGAAAGGGGACTTATTGTTTTTAATTTATTTTGTAGTTATTTCTTGATTTTGGATTTTGAAGTTTTATTGTGAATGTGTATTTTTGCATTTTTAAAATAAAATAGATGATATAGAAAGTTTTTTTCGGAAGCGTCGCTTCTCGCGGCAGCGGCTGATTCGCGCGGTCAACCGAGCTTCTATTCTGTTCAGCCAGTAAGGAAGTGTCCGCTTGACTGGTCATAAAATGTATGGAATTTAGATCCAAGATCACGGTCGTGAGAATTTGTCCGCCTAAGGGGATTGTCCGCTTAAGGGACCTTTCCGCAAAAGGAGCTTTCACTGTACCTACTTATATTAGGGCACACATATGCAACGGAGTATACAGGGGGGGGGGGAGGGGGGTGAAATGAGTTAATATCAAATTTGCAGATTGGAATTATTATGTAGGTACATGAAAAACATGAAAAATGAATGGAAATGTTATATAATAATAATCAACTACGTTTGCATAATTAAAATCAACTACGTTTGCATAGTCAAAATCAACTAAGTTTGCATAGTCAAAATCAACTATGTTTGCATAGCCAAAATTAACTACGTTTGCATAGTTAAAATCAACTACGTTTGCATAGTCAAAATCAACTACGTTTGCATAGTTAAAATCAAATACGTTTGCATAGTCAAAACCAACTACGTTTGCATAGCCAAAATCAACTACGTTTGCATAGTCAAAATCAACTACGTTTGCATAGTTAAAATCAACTACGTTTGCATAGTTAAAATCAACTACGTTTGCATAGTTAAAATCAACTACGTTTGCATAGTCAAAATCAACTACGTTTGCATAGTTAAAATCAACTACGTTTGCATAGTCAAAATCAACTACGTTTGCATAGTCAAAATCAACTACGTTTGCATAGTTAAAATCAACTACGTTTGCATAGTCAAAATCAACTACGTTTGCATAGTCAAAATCAACTACGTTTGCATAGTTAAAATCAACTACGTTTGCATAGTCAAAATCAACTACGTTTGCATAGTCAAAATCAACTACGTTTGCATAGTCAAAATCAACTACGTTTGCATAGTTAAAATCAACTACTTTTGCATAGTCAAAATCAACTACGTTTGCATAGTCAAAATCAACTACGTTTGCATACTTAAAATCAACTACGTTTGCATAGTCAAAATCAACTACGTTTGCATAGTTAAAATCAACTACGTTTGCATAGTCAAAATCAACTACGTTTGCATAGTCAAAATCAACTATGTTTGCATAGTTAAAATCAACTACGTTTGCATAGTTAAAATCAACTACGTTTGCATAGTTAAAATCAACTACGTTTGCATAGTTAAAATCAACTACGTTTGCATAGTTAAAATCAACTACGTTTGCATAGTTAAAATCAATTACGTTTGCATAATCAAAATCAACTACGTTTGCATAGTCAAAATCAACTACGTTTGCATAGCTAAAATCAACTACGTTTGCATAGTCAAAATCAACTACGTTTGCATAGTCAAAATCAACTACGTTTGCATAGTTAAAATCAACTACGTTTGCATAGTCAAAATCAACTACGTTTGCACAGTCAAAATCAACTACGTTTGCATAGTCAAAATCAAGTACGTTTGCATAGTCAAAATCAACTACGTTTGCATAGTCAAAATCAACTACGTTTGCATAGTTAAAATCAACTACTTTTGCATAGTCAAAATCAACTACGTTTGCATAGTCAAAATCAACTACGTTTGCATACTTAAAATCAACTACGTTTGCATAGTCAAAATCAACTACGTTTGCATAGTCAAAATCAACTACGTTTGCATAGTTAAAATCAACTACGTTTGCATAGTCAAAATCAACTACGTTTGCATAGTCAAAATCAACTATGTTTGCATAGTCAAAATCAACTACGTTTGCATAGTCAAAATCAACTACGTTTGCATAGTTAAAATCAACTACGTTTGCATAGTTAAAATCAACTACGTTTGCATAGTTAAAATCAACTACGTTTGCATAGTTAAAATCAACTACGTTTGCATAGTTAAAATCAACTACGTTTGCATAATTAAAATCAACTACGTTTGCATAGTTAAAATCAACTACGTTAGCATAGTCAAAATCAACTACGTTTGCATAGTTTAAATCAACTACGTTTGCATAGTCAAAATCAACTACGTTTGCGTAGTCAAAATCAACTACGTTTGTATAGTTAAAATCAACTACGTTTGCATAGTTAAAATCAACTACGTTTGCATAGTCAAAATCAACTACGTTTGCATAGTTAAAATCAACTACGTTTGCATAGTCAAAATCAACTACGTTTGCATAGTCAAAATCAACTACGTTTGCATAGTTAAAATCAACTACGTTTGCATAGTCAAAATCAACTTGTTGATTTTAACTATGCAAACGTAGTAGTTGAAGTGAATAGACGTGTTTTTCAAAGTTGTCACTAGTTGCATTCTTTTTTTAAATTACATTTCCATTATTATCCTATCATTTTGAGCTCTATTTTTTTTTATAAACAATTGAAACAAGGAAGAGTGATTAACACAAGTTTTTGCTTTATTTTGTGTTGTAGTGTACTTGTTGATTTACATTGAACATATTTTCTTTTTAATTAACTTGCAAAAACAGAAAAAAAAAAAAAAAAAAAAGAAAATGCCTTCCTGTGCTTCTTGCGATGATTCTCTCCCAATTGAAGGAGATTTCGTTGAGTGTTCTTTTTGCAGGCGCAAACTACATTTCCAATGTTCAACGGTAACAGAACGAACTTGGAGGACCATGGGTGCACGAAAAGAATCTTGGAGATGTCAGTTTTGTAGGAACATGAGCACAACCGAAGGATCAATCAGCGGAAATATAGATCCACCTAGATCGTTAACACCAGACTTGCAAGCAGCGAAGCGTGTAAGACCAATGAACAGCCCCATCAACATCAATGATGCTCCTAGCAACAACGGCACCGATAACCAAGCTGTCCTAACTGAGATTCGACAGTTGAAAGATCAGTTAAATAAAATAACCGCGAGCTGTGAATTCCTGGGAAGTAAATACGATGATATAAATGTAAACATGATTAAAAACAATGCACTAATTGAAAACTTCACCAAAGAAATAAACGAATTAAAAGAAACAAATAAAAAGAAAGACATCATAATAGAAAATATGCAAACACAAATTAACAGCATGGAACAACAAATGCTTGGTAATAACATTGATATAAAAAACATTCCACTAACTCCGCAAGAAAATTTGGTAGAGATTGTTAAAGGAATTGGAAAAACAATTAACAATGTTATTAATGAGAGCGATATAACTGATGTTTACAGAACAAATATAAAAAACCCCGAAAAATCAAATATAATCGTGAAGTTTGCATCAAATAAATGCAAAACACAATTTATTAAGCAAGCGAGAACCATACGTCCACTTAAACTCTCTGCTGTAAGACAAAACACGAACAACTGCAATGTAAATTCTATGCGAGCTGAGTTCGATGCTACAATTTATGTAAATAATCAGCTTACAAGGCACAATAAGCATCTCTTGTGGTTGACAAAAGAAAAGGCAAAGCAAGAAAACTGGAAATATGTGTGGGAGAGTGCGGGGAAAATATTAGCACGTAGAAGCGAGAATACACAATCCATAATTATTAATACTGAACGAGACGTGAACGATATAAAGAGCACATAAAAATTGTTCTTGTTTTTCTTTTTTTTATTAGTACAAATAGAAATTTAAAACAGAGTAAATAGATATGGAGAGCACAAACGAAATTGAAGTCAATCTTAATTGTAGGGTAATACATGGTTTTAACGGCATTGATGTGAATGAATTAAAAAGTAATAAATGTTGCTATTTATGTTTTAACATAAGATCAATGCGTCTACACTGGAATATTTTCTGCTTGAATATCAGTCACTTTATAAATGAATTAGATGTAATTATTTTGGTAGAAACGAACATTAAGGATGAAGAAAATGGATTTTACCAACTTAATGGTTTTCAACAAGAAATATTAAATCGAAATGATCAACGAGGGGGAGGAATAATGATGTTTATTCGAAACAAGTTAAACCACCAAAGAATATCTTCTTCAACCGTTTCATATGAAAGTATAAAAATTCAGTTTACTGAAGAGAATAAAACAACATACATGCTTGGAATTTATAGATCTCCTGGTTTTAGTAAAGTTTCATTTATTAATGAACTTGGCAGCGATTTGAAAAAAATGAGGAAAAACGAAGAATACATTGTTTTGGGTGATATAAACATTGATGTTCAAAAATCTAAATTAAATGTAAGCTATGTAAAAGATTATTTGGAGATGCTAGCATCGTCGAGACTTATGAACGTCATAACAAAGTGCACGAGAGTTGATCCGCGTAATGGAACTAAGTCGTTGATTGATCACATATTAGTTAGCAAAGTAGATAATCCAATTTACACTGCAGTTATTGAAAACGACATCACTGACCACTATCCAACACTGTACTACGTAAAAAATCAAACACATTTGGAAAAACAGGTTGTTAGTAACACATATATTTGTAATTTGAAATTAAATCAACTTATTCAAGAAGAAAATTGGAGCTCGATTTTAGAAGTGGAGGATGCTGCAAGAATGTATAATACATTTGCTTACAAACTTAAAAATATCTACACGAAATCAACAGTAATCAAAAAAGTTGCAAAAACACGGAAAAACAATCCTTGGATAACACCGGACCTCATTGCAGAATGTAAAAAAAGAGACAAATTATACAGGAAATGGAAAAATAATAGAAGAAATAAAAGTTATGAAATAGAATATAAGATCTTAAGAAACAAAATCAACAAAAATATAGTAACTCAAAAATCTAATTTTTATAAAAATCAGTTTATGGAGTATAGAGCAGACCCGCGGAAAACTTGGGGGCTAATAAATGAAATCCTAGGAAGAAAAAAATCGAGCATTGATGAAACAATAAGAAACAACTTTAAAACAGGATTCAATTCACTATCCAACGATTTTGCTGAGTTTTTCTCATCACAAACTGCAAACATAATACATAAATGTAACTTGAAAACATCAAAAAATACAAATCAACATATAAAAGACACAATTTTCACATATGCTACAAATGTTTGTGAGGTAAAGATGATTATTAAATCACTTGGCACGAATAAGTCACCTGGAATCGATGGCTTCAGAGCAGTTGACATTCAAAACCATGCCGATTTGTTTGCTCCAATCTTGTGCAAAATAATAAACTTAAGTCTAACAGAAGCAACAATTCCAAAACCACTTAAGACTGCTGTTGTAAGACCAATTTATAAAGGTGGAGCTAAGAATCAGTTGACCAATTACAGACCAATTTCAATACTTCCGGTATTTGAAAAATGCCTTGATAGCATTGTTGTAAATAGACTGCAAAGTTTTGTTGAAAAACACTCTCTTGTTAACAAAAGCCAGTATGGATTTCAGAAGAACAAAAATACAGGACAACTGCTTGGAGAATTTTCTAACTGTGTGAACGAGAGCTTAAATAAAGGTCACCATGTTCTTGTGATGTTTATGGATTTCAGCAAGGCGTTTGATACTCTCAATCATTCAAATCTTTTAGAAGCGTTAGGAAGAATCGGGATCCGAGGTGTGATGGCTGATTGGATGACAGATTATCTTCACAACAGAACGTTTTGCGTCAAGGTAAAAGATGTTTACAGTGAGGCAAAGAATGTTGAATATGGAGTACCTCAAGGATCTAATTTGGGCCCACTTCTTTTCATCCTTTATACCAACGAGCTTCTTCGGGTTTTTAAGCTAAGCATTCCATTCGCTTTTGCTGATGACACTGCAATTGTTGTTCGCCATAGGTCTCTTGATACCGCAACAATGGTGATGCAAGAGGAATTCGACGCAGCTGTACGATGGTGTCACGATAACGGATTGGTAGTAAACGCTTCGAAAACAAAATTAATGCATATCCGAAGTCCGCATTTAAAAATAACCGACAAGCTTATATACTTCAGAAATGATTCCTGTACAAACACGACCAACGAATGCATCGGAGTTGTTGAAAGCTACAAATATCTTGGAGTTGTTATCGATTGTCACTTCCTTTGGGACAAACATATAGACAAGCTACGGTCTGATCTAAGGAAGGGCCTATATGCACTCTCACACTTACGGTACTATGCTTCCGAAGACGTTTTGCGACAAGTCTATTATGCAATACTAGAGTCAAAGCTAAGATATGGTATACTTGCTTGGGGTAACGCAGCAACAACTCACATTAAAAAGCTCCAAAGACTTCAAAATGCAGCTCTAAAAATTATTCAAAATAATAACAGTAGGCAAACTGGAGGCAATTTTAGGGTACTTAAGGTAGAGCAAATCTTCAAGATGACGACAGTTCTGGAATATCAAGGCGATAACCGTTTCATCCGACCAATACAACATCAATTCAATACCAGACAACGCGCACAGGGTATGCTTCAAATCCCAAGAAACCACAACACATATGGTAAAAGACAACTGCAGTACATTGTTCCATCTATAATTAATTCTTTACCTCAAGAACTGAAACATATACAAAATTATAAAACAAGAAAAAAACAATTAAAACATTTCTTTCTTAATGAAAATAGTTAAAAATGTAATTAAAACTTTGAAAAAATAGTTTTTGGAATTAACTTTTATAACTTTAAATTAAAACTCACTTCACTATTATTATTTTAAATATGATTGAAAAACAATCTTCTGCAGAAAAGCCTCATAGTCAAAATCAACTACGTTTGCATAGTTAAAATCAACTACGTTTGCATAGTCAAAATCAACTACGTTTGCATAGTCAAAATCAACTACGTTTGCATAGTCAAAATCAACTACGTTTGCATAGTTAAAATCAACTACTTTTGCATAGTCAAAATCAACTACGTTTGCATAGTCAAAATCAACTACGTTTGCATACTTAAAATCAACTACGTTTGCATAGTCAAAATCAACTACGTTTGCATAGTCAAAATCAACTACGTTTGCATAGTTAAAATCAACTACGTTTGCATAGTCAAAATCAACTACGTTTGCATAGTCAAAATCAACTATGTTTGCATAGTCAAAATCAACTACGTTTGCATAGTCAAAATCAACTACGTTTGCATAGTTAAAATCAACTACGTTTGCATAGTTAAAATCAACTACGTTTGCATAGTTAAAATCAACTACGTTTGCATAGTTAAAATCAACTACGTTTGCATAGTTAAAATCAACTACGTTTGCATAATCAAAATCAACTACGTTTGCATAGTTAAAATCAACTACGTTAGCATAGTCAAAATCAACTACGTTTGCATAGTTTAAATCAACTACGTTTGCATAGTCAAAATCAACTACGTTTGCGTAGTCAAAATCAACTACGTTTGTATAGTTAAAATCAACTACGTTTGCATAGTTAAAATCAACTACGTTTGCATAGTCAAAATCAACTACGTTTGCATAGTTAAAATCAACTACGTTTGCATAGTTAAAATAACTACGTTTGCAGAGTTAAAATCAACTACGTTTGTATAGTCAAAATCAACTACGTTTGCATAGTTAAAATCAACTACGTTTGCATAGTCAAAATCAACTACGTTTGCATAGTCAAAATCAACTACGTTTGCATAGTTAAAATCAACTACGTTTGCAGAGTTAAAATCAACTACGTTTGCATAGTCAAAATCAACTACGTTTGCATAGTTAAAATCAACTACGTTTGCATAGTCAAAATCAACTACGTTTGCAAAGTCAAAATCAACTACGTTTGCATAGTTAAAATCAACTACGTTTGCATAGTTAAAATCAACTACGTTAGCATAGTTAAAATCAACTACGTTTGAATAGTCAAAATCAACTACGTTTGCATAGTTAAAATCAACTACGTTTGCATAGTCAAAATCAACTACGTTTGCATATTTAAAATCAACTACGTTTGCATAGTTAAAATCAACTACGTTTGCATAGTCAAAATCAACTACGTTTGCATAGTTAAAATCAACTACGTTTGCATAGTTAAAATCAACTACGTTTGCATAGTCAAAATCAACTACGTTTGCATAGTTAAAATCAACTACATTTGCATAGTTAAAATCAACTACGTTTACATAGTTAAAATCAACTACGTTTGCAGAGTTAAAATCAACTACGTTTTCATAGTCAAAATCAACTACGTTTGCATAGTTAAAATCAACTACGTTTGCATAGTTAAAATCAACTACGTTTGCATAGTCAAAATCAACTACGTTTGCATAGTTAAAATCAACTACGTTTGCATAGTTAAAATCAACTACGTTTGCATAGTCAAAATCAACTACGTTTGCAGAGTTAAAATCAACTACGTTTGCATAGTCAAAATCAACTACGTTTGCATAGTCAAAATCAACTACGTTTTCATAGTCAAAATCAACTACGTTTGCATAGTTAAAATCAACTACGTTTGCATAGTCAAAATCAACTACGTTTGCATAGTCAAAATCAACTACGTTTGCAGAGTTAAAATCAACTACGTTTGCATAGTCAAAATCAACTACGTTTGCATAGTCAAAATCAACTACGTTTTCATAGTCAAAATCAACTACGTTTGCATAGTTAAAATCAACTACGTTTGCATAGTCAAAATCAACTACGTTTGCATAGTTAAAATCAACTACGTTTGCATAGTTAAAATCAACTACGTTTGCATAGTTAAAATCAACTACGTTTTCATAGTCAAAATCAACTACGTTTGCATAGTTAAAATCAACTACGTTTGCATAGTTAAAATCAACTACGTTTGCATAGTCAAAATCAACTACGTTTGCAGAGTTAAAATCAACTACGTTTGCATAGTCAAAATCAACTACGTTTGCATAGTCAAAATCAACTACGTTTTCATAGTCAAAATCAACTACGTTTGCATAGTTAAAATCAACTACGTTTGCATAGTCAAAATCAACTACGTTTGCATAGTTAAAATCAACTACATTTGCATAGTTAAAATCAACTACGTTTACATAGTTAAAATCAACTACGTTTGCAGAGTTAAAATCAACTACGTTTGCAGAGTTAAAATCAACTACGTTTGCATAGTTAAAATCAACTACGTTTGCATAGTTAAAATCAACTACGTTTGCATAGTTAAAATCAACTACGTTTGCAGAGTTAAAATCAACTACGTTTGCATAGTCAAAATCAACTACGTTTGCATAGTCAAAATCAACTACGTTTGCATAGTTAAAATCAACTACGTTTGCATAGTCAAAATCAACTACGTTTGCATAGTCAAAATCAACTACGTTTTCATAGTCAAAATCAACTACGTTTGCATAGTTAAAATCAACTACGTTTGCATAGTCAAAATCAACTACGTTTGCATAGTTAAAATCAACTACGTTTGCATAGTTAAAATCAACTACGTTTGCATAGTTAAAATCAACTACGTTTGCATAGTCAAAATCAACTACGTTTGCATTGTAAAAATCAACTACGTTTGCATAGTCAAAATCAACTACGTTTGCATAGTCAAAATCAACTACGTTTGCATAGTTAAAATCAACTACGTTTGCATAGTTAAAATCAACTACGTTTGCATAGTCAAAATCAACTACGTTTGCATAGTTAAAATCAACTACGTTTGCATAGTCAAAATCAACTACGTTTGCATAGTTAAAATCAACTACGTTTGCATAGTCAAAATCAACTACGTTTGCATAGTTAAAATCAACTACGTTTGCATAGTCAAAATCAACTACGTTTGCAAAGTCAAAATCAACTACGTTTGCATAGTTAAAATCAACTACGTTTGCAGAGTTAAAATCAACTACGTTTGCATAGTTAAAATCAACTACGTTTGCATAGTCAAAATCAACTACGTTTGCATAGTTAAAATCAACTACGTTTGCATAGTTAAAATCAACTACGTTTGCATAGTTAAAATCAACTACGTTTGCATAGTCAAAATCAACTACGTTAATCAACTACGTTTGCATAGTAAAAATCAACTACGTTTGCATAGTTAAAATCAACTACGTTTGCATAGTTACAATCAACTACGTTTGCATAGTCAAAATCAACTACGTTTGCATAGTTAAAATCAACTACGTTTGCATAGTCAAAATTAACTACGTTTGCATAGTTAAAATCAACTACGTTTGCATAGTTAAAATCAACTACGTTTGCATAGTCAAAATCAACTACGTTTGCATAGTTAAAATCAACTACGTTTGCATAGTCAAAATCAACTACGTTTGCATAGTCAAAATCAACTACGTTTGCATAGTTAAAATCAACTACGTTTGCATAGTTAAAATCAACTACGTTTGCATAGTCAAAATCAACTACGTTTGCATAGTCAAAATCAACTACGTTTGCATAGTTAAAATCAACTACGTTTGCATAGTTAAAATCAACTACGTTTGCATAGTTAAAATCAACTACGTTTGCATAGTCAAAATCAACTACGTTTGCATAGTTAAAATCAACTACGTTTGCATAGTTAAAATCAACTACGTTTGCATAGTCAAAATTAACTACGTTTGCATAGTTAAAATCAACTACGTTTGCATAGTTAAAATCAACTACGTTTGCATAGTCAAAATCAACTACGTTTGCATAGTTAAAATCAACTACGTTTGCATAGTCAAAATCAACTACGTTTGCATAGTCAAAATCAACTACGTTTGCATAGTTAAAATCAACTACGTTTGCATAGTAAAAATCAACTACGTTTGCATAGTCAAAATCAACTGCGTTTGCATAGTCAAAATCAACTACGTTTGCATAGTCAAAATCAACTACGTTTGCATAGTTAAAATCAACTACGTTTTCATAGTCAAAATCAACTACGTTTGCATAGTCAAAATCAACTACGTTTGCATAGTCAAAATCAACTACGTTTGCATAGTCAAAATCAACTACGTTTGCATAGTTAAAATCAACTACGTTTGCATAGTTAAAATCAACTACGTTTGCATAGTCAAAATCAACTACGTTTGCATAGTCAAAATCAACTACGTTTGCATAGTTAAAATCAACTACGTTTGCATAGTAAAAATCAACTACGTTTGCATAGTCAAAATCAACTACGTTTGCATAGTCAAAATCAACTACGTTTGCATAGTCAAAATCAACTACGTTTGCATAGTTAAAATCAACTACGTTTTCATAGTCAAAATCAACTACGTTTGCATAGTCAAAATCAACTACGTTTGCATAGTCAAAATAAACTACGTTTGCATATTCAAAATCAACTACGTTTGCATAGTTAAAATCAACTACGTTTGCATAGTCAAAATCAACTACGTTTGCATAGTTAAAATCAACTACGTTTGCATAGTCAAAATCAACTACGTTTGCATAGTCAAAATCAACTACGTTTGCATAGTTAAAATCAACTACGTTTGCATAGTTAAAATCAACTACGTTTGCATAGTCAAAATCAACTACGTTTGCATAGTCAAAATCAACTACGTTTGCATAGTCAAAATCAAATACGTTTGCATAGTTAAAACAACTATTTTTGCATAGTCAAAATCAACTACGTTTTCATAGTTAAAATCAACTACGTTTGCATGGTGAAAATCAACTACGTTTGCATAGTCAAAATCAACTACGTTTGCATAGTTAAAATCAACTACGTTTGCATAGTCAAAATCAACTACGTTTGCATAGTTAAAATCAACTGCGTTTGCATAGTCAAAATCAACTACGTTTGCATAGTCAAAATCAACTACGTTTGCATAGTTAAAATCAACTACGTTTGCATAGTCAAAATCAACTACGTTTGCATAGTTAAAATCAACTACGTTTGCATAGTCAAAATCAACTACGTTTGCATAGTTAAAATCAACTACGTTTGCATAGTCAAAATCAACTACGTTTGCATAGTCAAAATCAACTACGTTTGCATAGTCAAAATCAACTACGTTTGCATAGTTAAAATCAACTACGTTTGCATAGTCAAAATCAACCACGTTTGCATAGTCGATGACTACCGACTCTTAATAAAATCTACAGCGCATTGGACTAAAAATCTGCCATTTGAATTTAATTCAATAAAGTCCACTAAACAACAACAAAAACATTTTTCTTTTATTTTGTTATTTCTCTTCCTGGTAAATATATATTGTATCATATCTACTTCTACATATATTTCCATATGTACATAATGTTCAAATATAATTTTAATTTACAATTCTTAAAATTCCCAGCAGTTTGAACCATGAGAGCAAGTGCGTGCAATGCAGTCGTGCTTCTTATTTTAAATTGCACCGTTATTTTTATGACCTATAGATAGTAGTGGTAGGAACTTAATTATTATTTTCTCCCTTTATTGCATAGTCTAATAACGTAAGGCTAACCGTAATTAACTTTTTCAAAAGGTAACACACCTGCAAAATAATAGATATTATTTGGCAAAAATATTTTACATTCTTTTATATACAAACGTTTACATAAAAAAAAAACGAAAAGCCAATAAAACACTTTGAGGATTTACTCGTATAATTTTATTTAGCTTAACTTAACATCGCACATGGCTATAAAATGTTTTTGTTCAATAATTATTAAAAGAGGTGGATTTCCAGAAAAAACAAATAAGGATTAATTTAATAACACGACCAATATACTCGTACATCGTGTTACGTAATCCTGAGGTGATTTTGGCTATAATTATTGTTCAATTAATCTGTATTACCACATATGTACTTTTTTTGTTCTGTTTAATTATCACAAACATCCTTCTTTTTCACATGCAATCATTTATGGTCTGGTTAGTTTCTGGAAATAAACATTGTCAACAAATAAATTATATTGAACGATGATGCTGCCCAAATAAGTTCATAAATACAAAACTATACATAAAGATAAAACATGTTAAATCGAAAAAAAATACCTACCTTATTTTCTTAAATCAACTTTATTTGGAAGAATGTCAAGTTTTTTTCAAGTTTATTCAAGGCATTGGAATGATTTTAGAATGAAAATCTAGATTAAATATAGATTCAACTTACTGGCGAGGGCCTGCAAGGAAAAAAAGAAGAGATTTTTCATATGACTCCTCAGCACTCCTGCAGCTCTTGTGTTTTGTTGTTGCGTGTGTGTTCTGTTGTTTTATAAATAAAATAAATTTGGTGGCACAACGGCTCATGAAGAACCAGGGTCTAGTGACTTACAACTCTCAACCATTCCTGTGTGCGTGTCTGCAGGAATGGAGGGGACCTACAGTTTATTGCCGAATCCGAACGGGTTGTGAGCGGCACGTTTCTTTGACAAGAGATACTCTTGGAGGATTTGTCACTTACTCGCAAGAGGCAGTAGCCCGGAAAAAACTTAAGGGGGAAGCGGCTGGTATTGAACCCAGACCTATGGCATGACAGTCCATCGCACTAACCATTACGCCACGGGCTACTACTGTTCTGTTGTGTTAGCAACATTGAATTTGTGTGTTTTGCAGGTGCTCCAGTTGCAGTTTCGTCTCTTTTCTGTTCAGGGAGTAAGCGTGCAGAATTAGTTCAGTAAAATGTTACAAATATTTGGCCGTACCTTGCATTTTGTGCAGGAAAATTTTTTTTAATCGATTTGCAGAAGGGATCAATAAAAACAATTTTCCGAAGCTAAAAGCCTCCATTTGATCGCCATTTTGTAAAAGGAGATGTAAAATGTTTTTCGCGATATATTGCGAGTTAAAAAATTGAACGCCCATTCTAATGAGTTCAAAGAGAGTGCTCTTACCCTGGGCCTGTTATAAAGAACGCTTATGGTTCGTATTCTGTTACAAGCAGCTGCAGATCAAAAACACAAGAAGCAAAAAACTCGGGTCGCTTGTGGTGGTCACGATGAGCTGGCAAATTTATTTAATGCTTGTTATCATTGCTGCAATTAGCCAATGTTGTTCTTCAGATGAATGAAGGGGACCAATGCATTCATCTTTGAGTTGTAATGACCATTTGTATGGAGACTTTTCATTCAGAACGATGTGTTTTTCTAAGAATTTAATTTAACCAGCAGATCAGGGGTTCTATTTTGCGTCAATTCAAACTCGTAGCGCAAAAGAAATTGTATCCTGTATTCAAGAGAACAAACAATGTTCTACTTCTACTTCTAGCTTCTATTTCTCTGCAAGCCAGGATCCAGTAGTCTTCATTGTGGCTCTAGAAACAAGATTACAAAAATTGGCATTGATCTTTTTCTTAATATTTTTAGAGTGAAATCATTTAATTATATTTTAATGCATCTTCATTGAATATGTTCTTTTTATGCACATGAAAACAAACAAAACCTTTCGTGGGTGCTGGTAAACGTCAAAATTTAATCTAGCAGCATAAATTCAACGTGCCCCCAAACCATGTTAAATTTTGACGTCTTATATTCACCTCAATAGTGTCAAAATTTAATTTTGGGATCAAATTTAATCCAATTCACACACGGCCTCAGTCAAAAACTTATAAAATTCAGTTGAACCGTTTTCGAGAAAAACGTAAATCAATAAAATGCTTAAAAAAGTTTTTTTTTTTTGTTTAAGTTAAATTTTAACTGGGTCTACTTTTAGTAAACTACGACCAATTCCTAATATCTTATTATCTGAACAAAAATTGCTTATCGTTCAGACATAGATCACCACTTTGTCCTCTGTGCGCAAGTATAACGTTTTTTCCGCAAATTATTTGCAAACGGGATTTTTTAAATTCTTAAGTTTTTTTGTTGTTAGCAAAAATAGTATTCACTCCATTGAAATGGTATCTATAACTTGAATAGAATTTGGTATTTCTCATTATGGAATCCTAACTTGCTTTCTTAAAATTACTTTATATTTTCTTCTTAAATAGAAAACTAATAAAAATAAATAAAAAACTGTAACTGAATTGTTGTGGGTCCGAAAGAGGAAAACAGTTGAAAACAAAATATTTAAACTGTTGGATCGTCATTTTTATTGATGAATTGTTTAATTTTTTAATCTGGGTATGTAATGAAGGTAACTAAGGGCCAGTTGTACAAATATTTGATCCGTGATTAGGAATTTTAACTCACCAATTTCGGCGGATTAACTGTGGTTCAAGGATGGTTCAGGCATGTAATTGGCTTTTAGTGCATATTGGAACCTTGAACCATCGTTGAACCTCAGTTAACCCGCCGAAATCGGCGAGTTAAAATTCCTGAACCACGGATCAAAATTTAAACCACGATTGTACAACTGGCACTAAGTGGATAGGTTAAGCAGCTAACTAAGGGCCAGTTGTACAAATATTTGATCCGTGGTTCAGGAATTTTAACTCACCAATTTCGGCGGATTAACTGTGGTTCAACGATGGTTCAGTCATGTAATTGGCTTTTAGTGCATATTAGAACCTTGAACCATCGTTGAACCTCAGTTAACCCGCCGGAATCGGCGAGTTAAAATTCTTGAACCACGGATCAAAATTTAAACCACGATTGTACAACTGGCACTAAATATCTTGGTTATCAATTTGGAGTTAATTTTACGTTTCAATCAACATACACTCCGCTTCACTTGATTAGAATCAAACTTTTTTTTTTTTTACTATCAGAGCGTGTAGCGCCTTGGTAAATTTATAAATCCACCTTTATGTTTAAGTTCTTTTAAGAGGGATCTATTGCGAATAAGAATGCATGGACAGAATAATTCAGAAAAATACCATTCGGTTATTTTTTACCACTTTTCTAATTACTTCATTAAAAACACGTTTTTTTTGCGCCACTTGAATAGAAAAATTCTCAAAAATAAGGGAACAAATTGAAAAAAATGCAGTAAAAGAGGTTAGTTTTTTTATTTATAATCATATTTTAATAATGGTTGCTACCATAAATTAAAAAAATCCTGTTGAGAAGGGAATCATACAGAAGAAGCACTTCATGCTTCCTTGATTGCAGCAGTAAGTGATTCTTTGTCCCCATATTGACGTCCAAAATCGTACACCCTACGAACCATCCACCCCCATACGATTTCGATAATATTTAGGTCCGGAGATTACGGTGGCGATTGAAGCAAGGTAACATTTTTCTCGTATATCATACTTTTAATGATTCTTGCCTTGTGGATTGGTGGGTGTTGTCTTGTTAAATGTCCATGGTATTGGCCCAAAGACATCGGTAAACTTAGGGAAAGCTTCTTGCAATATTTTGTTGTAGGAGTTTGTCGTCATTTTCATTGTGGGAAACTCCAGACTAATTGTTTCAAACCAGGAAATCACACCCCACATTTATAACACCACGGCTATGGTGACGCTCCAAAAACCTTGTTTCCTTCGTCATGTCATGAAAATAGTAATTATATTCGTTCGGATCATGTAAATTGAATTTTGTTTTCGTCAGAAAATACCACTTTTCTCCACTCTTTCTTCCACGTCATATTCTTTCTTCAAAAATCTATTCTATTTTGTCTTCGTATTGCATTTCACGATGGATTTTTCTTCAACTTTAAATGCTTTAAATGTTGTGACCACAAATGACACGAGCTGTAATTTCACTTTTATCCTTGATTTTAGCAGCAGAGTCGCTTGAATTGGAAGTCTAATTATCTTTTTTTGGTCTGCATATGTTGTGGCTCTTGCTTGCCTAATATACCTTTCATATTTTTCCATAGTGTTCTTTATTTCTAAGAAACGACTAAACAATATTTTCCCACTTCTTATTTTTTGTGCAATTGTGCGTAAAGGGAGCTTGTTTTCCGCGGTTACTTCTATTTTGGTTTTTCTGCAGCTATTAATGGTTTTCCGCGGCACATGTTTTCTCTGATCAAACAATTATATTTTTAATCTACACTTCTATTATTATAATCCATTTTATTGCAATTTTAGCTGCCAAAGTGACACTTGGATTTAGTATGATACTAAAAAGATAGAATAGACATTTGGCGATTTTAACTTTAGTAAAATATTAAAAATATAATACGATGCTAACTCGTTTAAAATTTGGAAAAGCCTGTTTTTAACGTAGCATCATACTAAAAATGCTTTAATATCATAATAAAAATAACCTTATTTTATTTTTCTGAATAAATTTGCCCATGCAGTTTTACTCGCAATAGATCCCTCTTAAAAGGCCTTAAACAAAAAAGTGGATTTCAAAATTTACCAAAGCGCAACACGCTCTGTAAATAAAAAAAAGGTTGGTTTCTATTCAAGTGGAGCGGAGTGTATGAACTCACTTTGGTGAGTTAACTCTTGAACGATGCTTTTGATATTTTATTCTTCAATTTTTTTTTTTTTTTAGCTCGATTAGCCAATCGCATGAATGCTCTAATGACTCCTAATAGAGTTAACCATAAATACATTTAGGGCCAGTTGTACAAACGTGGTTTAATATTTAACCCGTGGTTCAGGAAATTAAATTCGCTGATTTTGACGGATAGATAAAAAAAATTATGCAAATCATCCTTTATGGGAGAGCGAATGTGATGTTTTTTCATTTATTTTAAAATTTGAAGCAACAAAATACCCGTCATGTCGTCAATAAGAGCAAAGTAACCGTACTCTTGTCGTGCAGTTTAATTGCAGCTGATGTAGTAAAAAGCGAACTTTATCAAACAAATTAACGGACTTATAACAATAATAATAATTAAACGCAAACAAGAAAAGTATTTGTTTGTAATTACCAGCCGATATCTTAATACCTTGGGTTTTTACCGGACGTTTACGGTTATGGGGCCCCAAAATATAATTAAATATAAGCTGATAATTTGTAGGTATACAGGGTGTTCGGTATAAGGTGCACCAAAAAGCTAGACCAAGTAGGTTGGGTTAAGACAAAAAAAAATCGAATGGTTGGGAGTCTATTTCCCCCCGTTTAGGCGGGAGGTGCAATTTTCTAAAAAAAATGCTAAACATAGAAATAAAATCATTTAAAAACAACGGAAATACTTAAAATGTCATGCTATACCTTTTTAGAAAGCCAGAAATCTCTTCTTTAATTTTCATTTTAAACTTAGTTGTATTAGTGAATGGTGTTTGAAAAATTAATTTTCAAACTCGAAATTAAAAAAAAAAAATTAAAAAAAAATTTCAAACTAATTTTTTTCAAAATTTTATGTAATTAAGTATAATTTTTGTTTTCAAAATTCAATGCTCTTATTTATTTTCAATAAAAAAATAGAAAACCGGATGCTTAAACGTATCTTAGTCTTTGAGAAAATTAAAAATAACTAAATCTGCTTTACTACTTAATTAGTAGAAATAGGATATATTTAAGGAAAACTTACTTTTGTTATTTTCAATTTTCTCAAAAACTAGAATTCATTTTGACATCTGGTTTTCAGTGTTTGACTAAAAATCAAAGAGAACATTGAATATTAAAAACAAAAATACTATTTAATAACGTAAAATTTTGAACAAAATTAGTTTGAAACCTTTTTTTGATTTTATTTTTCAAAAATTAAAATTTGAAAATTAATTTTTGAAAAACTGTTCACTAAAACAACTTAATTTAAAAACAGAATAAAAGCAAATATTTCTGGCTTTACAAAAAAGAATACCATGCCGTTGTAGCCATTTTCGTTGTTTTTTAATAATTTTTTTCTGTATTAAGTCAATTCTTTTAGAAAATTGCCCCTACCTTTATTTTTAAATTTCTCAATAACTAAAAGAAATCCACTTTTTCTGTTCTTGACTAAAAATTAATAAAAGCATTGAATTTTGAAAATAAAAATTAGACTTAGTTACATAAAATTTGGAAAAAATTTAGTCTGAAATTTGTTTTAATTTTTTTTTTTTAAATTATTAATTTAAAATGAGAATTAAAGAAAAGATTTCTGGCTTTCTAAAAAGGTATAGCATGGCATTGTATGTTGTTTCGTTGTTCTAAATAATTTTTTTCTGTTTTAAGTCAATTTTTTAGAAAATTGCCCCTCACGTAAGACGGGGGTAATAGACCCTCCCCCCTACACTCATGCGATATTTTTCTTGTCTTAACCCTACTTACTCGCTCTAGCTTTTTGGTGCTCCTTAGACCGAACACCCTGTAGGTATACGAAATCTATCATTAAAGCATAGTCATCAACGCAAGCCATTCCAGCAACGAAAATTTGTTTCCATCATAAAATAGCTCAGAGATTATATTCATGTACGAAAATAAAAACTTCACAAATAGAGAAGAACCAGGTTCAAATTATGTTTGAATTTTTCCTCTTTAGAGTTTTTTTTTTTCGCAGTAACTTCTGTAGTGGGTGTTATAATTTACTAGCCCATTGATAGCTACTTTAGAAGATTATTTATTTTATTACAACTAATTATAGGTATAGGTACCTGCTTTCAAACAACGCCATACCCAAAGACAAAAGATATCTTATCAAAACAAAGTCGGTTAGCTTGCCAAAAATATGTAAGTACACCTATATATTTACATATGCACATATAAGCAAACCTTTCAAGTTCTATTCCTATTTTAACGATTCAATGACTATAAATAATAATTTATAAATACATATTACATTTAGATTTATATATATTTTCCGTAATGTTTCTTTGTACGTACCTACTAACAATAGGGTGGTATTTATATAAAGAAAAAAAAAACAGTCTGGAATGTTTATCACCGTTAAAAGTGGGCAAGCGTTAAGGCGCTTCGTATGATTTGAAAAGTAAAAACTCTATAGGAGCCTGTTATGCAAAAGGTCATCTGCCTCTGGCCCTACGGGGCTGCACTGACAGTACCTTCATAAACAAATCTATATATATATTTAAAAATGAATCCCTTTTTGTGCATAATTCGGATAAACATCATCCGATTTGGTCGGGGATTTTTTTGTTGTATTTGTATTAAACCAGATTAAAACACAACGGAACCGAAAATTCGACAAAAAATTAGAAAATTCCACCGAAAAAGTGAAATTTCAAAATTTATGAAATAAAATTGTGTTTTTACGCGCGCATAACACGGGCTAAACATCATCCCATTTGGTTGGGGATTTTTTTGTTGGATTAAAAAAAAATTAGAAAATTTGGTCGGAAATCAGAAAATTAGACCAAACAATTCGGAAAGTCATGAAAAGACCTTGAAATGAAATTGTGTTTGTACGCGGATAGCTCGGCTTAACATCATCCGATTAAGTTTGGGATTTTTTTTGTTTGATTTGTATTGAACCAGATTAACACACAAGGGAGCCGAAAACTTGAAAATTTGACCAAAAATTAGAAAATTCGAACGGAAAAATCAAAAAACCGTAAAAACATCTTGAAATGTAAAATTTTTTTTTTGTCTCAACCCGCAAAACGATAATTTCCCAAAAGTTCTTTCGCAGTTTTTTATATCGCATATATTTATTAGGTGGCAATTTGTTGTTTTGCAAGATCTCATTGCGCTAACTGTTAATTTCCGCTTTGTTATCTCGCCGTTTAGTTATTCCACCACTTAGTTATCTGGCCGTTCTGTATCTGGCCGTTTTGTTATCTGGCCGTTTTCTTATCTGGCTATTCGGTTTTTGGCCGTTTTTTTTTATCTCGCCGTTGAGTTATTTAGCCATTTCCGTTTGGTTATCTTAATGATATTTACAGAAAATAACACTTGTTTTTTTTATATTTAAACGAAGGTTTTTTTAATGTTTAAGGTGTCTGTTTTTCCTTTTTTTGGAGAAAGTGTGTTTTGTTTAAAAAGAAACAAGCATAAACTTTGTGTGGACGATTTTTCGTACTATAATATGAGTGTTTGAACAAGACAAAAAACTACGCTTGGTGCTTTGGACATGGATAAAATGAACAATATAATTGCAGACCAAAGAAACTATTATAGAATTTGTTCTTTTTTCAACTAATTTAGTTTAGAGAAGATAATTGAAAACATGGATTTTTGTGCCAAATGTTATAAATTAGACATTTTATTATTTTGCATAGTATTATTTAGCTTTTAAATTGTTTTGTCTTTAGATATTTTAGGTACATGTTAATGAATTTCGCGCTAAATTCAAGACAAAACAATTTAAAATCTAAATAATACTATGCAAAATAATAAAATGCGAAATAATAAAAAGCGAAATAATGAATAATGCTATAGAATAATTAGCGAAGTAATATAACGCCAAATAATGAAATTCGAGGTACTGGAATGCGATATAATAATAAGCGAATTAATTTTTTGGGAAATAATGAAATGCGAAATAAAAATTTACTATGACAAATTTGCAAAAAGATTATTTTGCGAAACAATAAGATAGCGATAGAAAAACTTGCCAAACAAAAATTGCCAAACAATTAAATGCGAAATGACTAAATTGTTAAACAAGAAATTGCGAAAAATTGCGAAATGATCATTGCGAAATGAAAAACAGCCAAACATATTCCGCCAGAAGACCCCTACCTAGAAAATTAGAAAATAAGAAAAATTGGCCAGAAAAGTTGGAAATACGTGATAAAAATAAATTACATATTTTCTGAATTGTTTTTTTTTGTATTTTTGTTCGAATGATGTTTCTACATTGGCGATTGATACGTAGTGCATCAATACAGAAGTTTATTGCGAGAGTCAATTAAAAATAGATGATTTAAATAGACTTAATTTATACAGTTTCGTAAATATTTTTCTATTTGATTATTTCAAATGTGTATTGATTGTTTTACTCCGAATAGACTCTCACAATAAGGCCAATAGTGCACAAATTATTACTGTTTTTTTTTTTTTCAATTTTGATACAACGAAAGTATTTTGAATTGAATATGTATTTATTTTGTATCTAATGTATGTAGGTATCTTTTTGTTGGATTCGTTTCGTATTGGAAACAGGTAAGTACACTACGAAGCCAAAAAAGTTGGAAAATTTCCCTGGAAAAGCCGGTAAATCGTAAATACCATACTTTCTTATTTGTTTCTATTGATGTAGAATTTAGGGTAGTTCTTCATATTGGTATTTGTGGTACTAAGAAGCGCTTAATATGTAAAAATTGTGCGACGAATTTGACCTGTTCGTCAGTGATTAAAAGAAAAAAAAATATATATATGCCGAAGGAAGTAAAGTAATAAGGGATAGTTAGGGATAAAAGTAAGGAAGTAAAGGGATAAAATTCGCAATCGATTTCAATTTTTTCAAACATTAAACTCTGACTTAACGCTAATTATATAAAATAATCAGTAAAGCTGTGGTGTACAGATTTTTGTCTAACTAATATATATATGCTGATAAAAAAAAGTACGTATACGCCACAGTGACCCCAATAATGCTTAAAATAAAAAATAAATTTGATGGCACAACAGCTCATGAAGAACTAATAATATTAAACGCAAACAAGAAAAGTATTTGTTTGTAATTACCAGCCGATATCTTAATACCTTGGGTTTTTACCGGACGTTTACGGTTATGGGGCCCCAAAATATAATTAAATATAAGCTGATAATTTGTAGGTATACAGGGTGTTCGGTATAAGGTGCACCAAAAAGCTAGACCAAGTAGGTTGGGTTAAGACAAAAAAAAATCGAATGGTTGGGAGTCTATTTCCCCCCGTTTAGGCGGGAGGTGCAATTTTCTAAAAAAAATGCTAAACATAGAAATAAAATCATTTAAAAACAACGGAAATACTTAAAATGTCATGCTATACCTTTTTAGAAAGCCAGAAATCTCTTCTTTAATTTTCATTTTAAACTTAGTTGTATTAGTGAATGGTGTTTGAAAAATTAATTTTCAAACTCGAAATTAAAAAAAAAAAATTAAAAAAAAATTTCAAACTAATTTTTTTCAAAATTTTATGTAATTAAGTATAATTTTTGTTTTCAAAATTCAATGCTCTTATTTATTTTCAATAAAAAAATAGAAAACTGGATGCTTAAACGTATCTTAGTCTTTGAGAAAATTAAAAATAACTAAATCTGCTTTACTACTTAATTAGTAGAAATAGGATATATTTAAGGAAAACTTACTTTTGTTATTTTCAATTTTCTCAAAAACTAGAATTCATTTTGACATCTGGTTTTCAGTGTTTGACTAAAAATCAAAGAGAACATTGAATATTAAAAACAAAAATACTATTTAATAACGTAAAATTTTGAACAAAATTAGTTTGAAACCTTTTTTTGATTTTATTTTTCAAAAATTAAAATTTGAAAATTAATTTTTGAAAAACTGTTCACTAAAACAACTTAATTTAAAAACAGAATAAAAGCAAATATTTCTGGCTTTACAAAAAAGAATACCATGCCGTTGTAGCCATTTTCGTTGTTTTTTAATAATTTTTTTCTGTATTAAGTCAATTCTTTTAGAAAATTGCCCCTACCTTTATTTTTAAATTTCTCAATAACTAAAAGAAATCCACTTTTTCTGTTCTTGACTAAAAATTAATAAAAGCATTGAATTTTGAAAATAAAAATTAGACTTAGTTACATAAAATTTGGAAAAAATTTAGTCTGAAATTTGTTTTAATTTTTTTTTTTTAAATTATTAATTTAAAATGAGAATTAAAGAAAAGATTTCTGGCTTTCTAAAAAGGTATAGCATGGCATTGTATGTTGTTTCGTTGTTCTAAATAATTTTTTTCTGTTTTAAGTCAATTTTTTAGAAAATTGCCCCTCACGTAAGACGGGGGTAATAGACCCTCCCCCCTACACTCATGCGATATTTTTCTTGTCTTAACCCTACTTACTCGCTCTAGCTTTTTGGTGCTCCTTAGACCGAACACCCTGTAGGTATACGAAATCTATCATTAAAGCATAGTCATCAACGCAAGCCATTCCAGCAACGAAAATTTGTTTCCATCATAAAATAGCTCAGAGATTATATTCATGTACGAAAATAAAAACTTCACAAATAGAGAAGAACCAGGTTCAAATTATGTTTGAATTTTTCCTCTTTAGAGTTTTTTTTTTTCGCAGTAACTTCTGTAGTGGGTGTTATAATTTACTAGCCCATTGATAGCTACTTTAGAAGATTATTTATTTTATTACAACTAATTATAGGTATAGGTACCTGCTTTCAAACAACGCCATACCCAAAGACAAAAGATATCTTATCAAAACAAAGTCGGTTAGCTTGCCAAAAATATGTAAGTACACCTATATATTTACATATGCACATATAAGCAAACCTTTCAAGTTCTATTCCTATTTTAACGATTCAATGACTATAAATAATAATTTATAAATACATATTACATTTAGATTTATATATATTTTCCGTAATGTTTCTTTGTACGTACCTACTAACAATAGGGTGGTATTTATATAAAGAAAAAAAAAACAGTCTGGAATGTTTATCACCGTTAAAAGTGGGCAAGCGTTAAGGCGCTTCGTATGATTTGAAAAGTAAAAACTCTATAGGAGCCTGTTATGCAAAAGGTCATCTGCCTCTGGCCCTACGGGGCTGCACTGACAGTACCTTCATAAACAAATCTATATATATATTTAAAAATGAATCCCTTTTTGTGCATAATTCGGATAAACATCATCCGATTTGGTCGGGGATTTTTTTGTTGTATTTGTATTAAACCAGATTAAAACACAACGGAACCGAAAATTCGACAAAAAATTAGAAAATTCCACCGAAAAAGTGAAATTTCAAAATTTATGAAATAAAATTGTGTTTTTACGCGCGCATAACACGGGCTAAACATCATCCCATTTGGTTGGGGATTTTTTTGTTGGATTAAAAAAAAATTAGAAAATTTGGTCGGAAATCAGAAAATTAGACCAAACAATTCGGAAAGTCATGAAAAGACCTTGAAATGAAATTGTGTTTGTACGCGGATAGCTCGGCTTAACATCATCCGATTAAGTTTGGGATTTTTTTTGTTTGATTTGTATTGAACCAGATTAACACACAAGGGAGCCGAAAACTTGAAAATTTGACCAAAAATTAGAAAATTCGAACGGAAAAATCAAAAAACCGTAAAAACATCTTGAAATGTAAAATTTTTTTTTTGTCTCAACCCGCAAAACGATAATTTCCCAAAAGTTCTTTCGCAGTTTTTTATATCGCATATATTTATTAGGTGGCAATTTGTTGTTTTGCAAGATCTCATTGCGCTAACTGTTAATTTCCGCTTTGTTATCTCGCCGTTTAGTTATTCCACCACTTAGTTATCTGGCCGTTCTGTATCTGGCCGTTTTGTTATCTGGCCGTTTTCTTATCTGGCTATTCGGTTTTTGGCCGTTTTTTTTTATCTCGCCGTTGAGTTATTTAGCCATTTCCGTTTGGTTATCTTAATGATATTTACAGAAAATAACACTTGTTTTTTTTATATTTAAACGAAGGTTTTTTTAATGTTTAAGGTGTCTGTTTTTCCTTTTTTTGGAGAAAGTGTGTTTTGTTTAAAAAGAAACAAGCATAAACTTTGTGTGGACGATTTTTCGTACTATAATATGAGTGTTTGAACAAGACAAAAAACTACGCTTGGTGCTTTGGACATGGATAAAATGAACAATATAATTGCAGACCAAAGAAACTATTATAGAATTTGTTCTTTTTTCAACTAATTTAGTTTAGAGAAGATAATTGAAAACATGGATTTTTGTGCCAAATGTTATAAATTAGACATTTTATTATTTTGCATAGTATTATTTAGCTTTTAAATTGTTTTGTCTTTAGATATTTTAGGTACATGTTAATGAATTTCGCGCTAAATTCAAGACAAAACAATTTAAAATCTAAATAATACTATGCAAAATAATAAAATGCGAAATAATAAAAAGCGAAATAATGAATAATGCTATAGAATAATTAGCGAAGTAATATAACGCCAAATAATGAAATTCGAGGTACTGGAATGCGATATAATAATAAGCGAATTAATTTTTTGGGAAATAATGAAATGCGAAATAAAAATTTACTATGACAAATTTGCAAAAAGATTATTTTGCGAAACAATAAGATAGCGATAGAAAAACTTGCCAAACAAAAATTGCCAAACAATTAAATGCGAAATGACTAAATTGTTAAACAAGAAATTGCGAAAAATTGCGAAATGATCATTGCGAAATGAAAAACAGCCAAACATATTCCGCCAGAAGACCCCTACCTAGAAAATTAGAAAATAAGAAAAATTGGCCAGAAAAGTTGGAAATACGTGATAAAAATAAATTACATATTTTCTGAATTGTTTTTTTTTGTATTTTTGTTCGAATGATGTTTCTACATTGGCGATTGATACGTAGTGCATCAATACAGAAGTTTATTGCGAGAGTCAATTAAAAATAGATGATTTAAATAGACTTAATTTATACAGTTTCGTAAATATTTTTCTATTTGATTATTTCAAATGTGTATTGATTGTTTTACTCCGAATAGACTCTCACAATAAGGCCAATAGTGCACAAATTATTACTGTTTTTTTTTTTTTCAATTTTGATACAACGAAAGTATTTTGAATTGAATATGTATTTATTTTGTATCTAATGTATGTAGGTATCTTTTTGTTGGATTCGTTTCGTATTGGAAACAGGTAAGTACACTACGAAGCCAAAAAAGTTGGAAAATTTCCCTGGAAAAGCCGGTAAATCGTAAATACCATACTTTCTTATTTGTTTCTATTGATGTAGAATTTAGGGTAGTTCTTCATATTGGTATTTGTGGTACTAAGAAGCGCTTAATATGTAAAAATTGTGCGACGAATTTGACCTGTTCGTCAGTGATTAAAAGAAAAAAAAATATATATATGCCGAAGGAAGTAAAGTAATAAGGGATAGTTAGGGATAAAAGTAAGGAAGTAAAGGGATAAAATTCGCAATCGATTTCAATTTTTTCAAACATTAAACTCTGACTTAACGCTAATTATATAAAATAATCAGTAAAGCTGTGGTGTACAGATTTTTGTCTAACTAATATATATATGCTGATAAAAAAAAGTACGTATACGCCACAGTGACCCCAATAATGCTTAAAATAAAAAATAAATTTGATGGCACAACAGCTCATGAAGAACTAGGGCCTAGTGACTTACAACTCTCAACCATTCCTGTGTGCGTGTCTGCAGGAATGGAGGGGACCTACAGTTTATTGCCGAATCCGAACGGCTAACGAGCGGCACTTTTCTGTGACAGGAGATACTCTTGGAGGATTTGTCAATTCCTCGCAAGAGGCAGTAGCCATTTTTCTTTTAAATAAATAGATGGCGAGGCTTGGGATCGAACCTTAGACCTCTGGCATGACAGTCCATCGCACTAACCATCACGCCACGGCTACTACCCCCAATAATGCTTATTTTGTATTATTTATTTTAAAGGGTCTCTTCTTATATACACATGTAATAGATTACAAGATCCCAAACAAATTTATCAGTGTGTAACACGTTTGGCTATATTTTTTTAAGGGTCATAACATTTGGTTATTTTCTTCTTCATCTGATGGTAAATCCTCTAGAAGTAGGTACTCAATTTTTTTTATTATTATATTCCAGCTCGAATTCATAGCTAAGACAGGACAACGTCTGTCGGGTCAGCTAGTTTGTTATAAATTGGCATTTCCCTAGTACCTATTGAATTTCCTGACCAGAATTCAAACAGAAAATGAAATATTCTGAAATAATGTGACTTTTATGTTGCTCATACCGCACCAGTGGCCATACTTCGGATACCCTATGAGTTCTTTCTTTTATTTCAAATCGCGTGAAGCGCGCGCGTTAATGCAACTGTTATAGTTTGTTAAACATTAGCGCTTTTCTAATTTAATCCATTCGGAAATGCAATGTTACTTACTAATTAGAAAAAAAAACGAATTTCAAGAAATGAATTTATTGACAAATTTTGTTGATAATATTTACGGAAACCATTTTCTAATCTAAATATTAAAACGAATTCCCCTCAGCCATTTAACAAAATATTAAAGGAAAAAATTAGGACTCTAAAGAGCAGCTAAAGAATTTATTATGGAGATATTAATAAGGAAGAGATATAAAAAATTTAAAAAAGTTATAACATTTTTCTTATTAATTCAAGGCAATTAAGGGAGTGGGTGTATCTCATTTTTATGTTATTATAAGAACCACCCTAAACATACATACATACCTATTTTGTTTTGAAAGAAAAGCACATAAGTTTTAAATCTAAATGTCTCTACTGGACACTGTCTTATCTTATTTTGTTTCGATTTTTGTTTAGATACAAGATTACATACAAGTAAACAAATGTGTTTTATACGCAATTGCCAATTTTTAATCATTTTACTAATGTCTGAAACGAAAATCACAAATTCTATACCGAAATAAAAAATTGTAATTAAAAATGACGTTTATCGAATATTCAGCATTTTCCGATACAGAATGTATGTACAAAATTCTACTTTTAATTGCTCAAGTTCCGTATGTGATTTCAAAATGACCAAGTAAACACGTATAATAAGCGGAAAGTAGAAATATTTGATATTGGTCCAGAACTAATTTCTAAATATAAATTATTCATATAAATTGGTGGAGCAAACAGCTCCTGGAGAAGCCTATATAGTCTATATAGTAATAGTGTGACTTATGCCGAAAACAGATGTGCAGCTTTTTCCCATGCTGCGAAATTAGAAATACAGACATCGTGCAGCGAAGGCTGCATGCAGAGCCTGGAATATATTTCAGCCGTCATAAGAACCTGTGTAAATTTCTTTTCGCTGCATTGGAAAAAGCTGCACATCTGTTTTCGGCATTACAATAACCAACTATTCCTCTGTGCGTGTTGTAAATCAGCAGGAATGGAGAGGACCTGAATTTATAGCCGAATTTAAACAGCTGAGATGAAAGGCACTTTTTTCATGACAAGTTACATACATATACCATGTTAATATATTAATTAAGTCAATATAATTGTGAAAATACCCGCTGAAAGTATATTTGAAATATTTGGTTGCTTAAGTGAATATAGTTTTTGAGAAATTGAATTTCAAATTCAAAATTTTTGAAAAAAGTGAGTTTTTTTTCAAGTTGACTTTTTTCAAAAATGTTCGTGATTAATTAGTATTTTTTTTAAATATTCAATGCTCTTATAAATTCTTATTCAAAAACCAGATGTTAAAAAGATTGTTAAGTTTTTGATAAATTAAAAACAAAAAAAACGAAAGATACCTACTTCGTAGACGTAGACGCTTACGTCTCAGTTTAATCGAATTTGTGGACCCTATACACGGTTGCCACTCAAAAATAAAGTTTGTGTCCAAAATTACAAATAAAAGTGACCAACTATGGATAAAAGTGACCAAAATAATTTTAGTCCGAAATATTTGTAATCACAGAAAACAATGAATTCATCACATTTATTTTAACAGTCTTCATATTACACAGCTGACATTTTTTTATTTATTTAGCCTAGTTTACACATAAATGAACTTTAAATCGAAATATAATATCAATTAATCTCGCGTCGCGTCGTCAAAAGATTTAGAAGGAAAATTAATTTTGTTTTATAATTGGCTTAGATAAGTCCATTGAATTATAGTTACTTCGAAACAAATTTCTTAACCTTATCGCCTGGGAAAAAAACTATTTTTTTTGTATGTAAATGTCACTTCGATTCGATCTATAACGGCCATATTATTCACTCAATACATCTAGATTAAAACATAAATCTGGATTTAAATCATACAAATTCAATGTAAATTCATCTGGATTTATGTAAGTTTAAATCTGATTGTATCGAGTGAATAATATGGCGGTAACAAACAAACAAATTCACAAAGTAGGTACCTAACAAACTTAATTCAATTGTGCTAACATAAATAAATAAAAGTAACGAATCATAAATAAAAAAACATGAAAATATTTACTTCTCAGAGCATTTTAGAATGAGATCAAAGTAGAAGCTTAATAAAAACAAATATACGAGTATGTTCATAAAATCGATATTAAAAAAATGACCAAATGGAATGCAAATGACAATGTGACCAAGTGAAAAAATAATGACCAAAGTGGCAACCGTGGCCCTATATACTATATATGATGTTACAAAAGATAGATACACATACACATACACATACACATACACATAAAAACAGAACACCAGCTATAGCACATAAGTATTTTGGCCAACCGATTTGATTTTTTAGAATAAAGAAAAAGGGATTACAAGCAAAAAACATTGAAAAAGTCATTATTATTGTTTGTATGGGATGCGATATCTATGTAACTCTATTATCTGTGATCTGGTTTTCAGGATTTGAGTATAAATTGATAAATTCCATGTTAAAAAAACAGTGGCACTTATTTACGTAAAATTTTGAAAAAAATTCAACTTGAAAAAAATTCTAATTTTTTTTTTTTTTAATTTGACTTTGAAATTCAATTTCTCAAAAATTCTTGATTTGAAAAACAAATAAAAGAATAGAATATTAGCCTTCCAAAAGTTATAAATTATTAGTTTTTAATAATTTTTTTTTCATTTTAAGTCAACTTTTAAGAAATTGCCACTCAAGCCTCAGGGGAATGAGAAGACAAGTTATTGAACGGTCATCGTTTTGAAAATAGGTCTCTCTATCATATCTAAAGGGAAATATAGAGAGAACGAACGTCAATATGATGATCGGTCAATCGATCGTCTTATGTGATCTGGACCCTAGCCTAAAACTAAAATAAAATAGGGCGAGGAAGATCTTTTACGTCAAGTCAACAATGCGTAAAAGATCTCCGTTTTCAATACTTATTATTACTTAAGTCTTTTATTTGTTCATTTCCTTAAAAAGAACCAAATACATGCTATCACAAATAAATTGAATTCCACATCAATGGCGTGGCCAACACCATAATGCCTTATCTTTATCAAAAATGCCAAAGTCAGCTTCTTTATCGAATCAACTATGTCAGTTACTAAAATTAAATTCAAAATCCCCGAATCTCTAAGAAATTTATACATAATCCATGAATGGCATTTTGATTACAGATATATTTTTCAAAAACCCAAATCGAAATACCTTAGCACATACATAGATCACCAAAAATGGACTATGAATTAATATAATAATAACAAATAATAAACAGCTCGAATATAATTTAAAGTAAAAATATTTATACTCAAATAAAATTCTAAAAAAGCTTTTTGATCAAATATATATATAAAATGTAGGCAGGTACATTATTATTTTTTTTTTTTTTCGAAAATAACTTCGAAATCTTATCTCTGATTTGCACCTTTCGTCTCCAAAGCTTACCTATAATTGTTTCGCAAAACTATATCAAAATTCGATTATCGATATCTTTGAAATTTAAAGGCCAAGTGGTTCGTAAATAGCCAAATACTGGACACTTGTAAAGGGAGTTACTAATAGCACGTCGTACAATACGGAACCTCACTAGCAAGATATTGCTGCCGTTAAACAATATTTTTTGTTCAATTAAGAGCGGTATTTCATTCGTAAAATAGAGAAAAAAAAATAAATAAATAAACAGATTATGGCGCGTTTATTGTGGACTAGTATTACGATTTCCTGTGTTTTATTGATCGCTGTAATACTATCAGTTAACTGCATTGACTTGGAATACTCAGATATTAAAATCATTGGAAAAAATAATTCTTATCAGTCATTGAATCCGCAGGCAACATTGGATCTGTTTAATAAAATTCGTCATGTTAAAGGAAACATTATATTTTCGAAAGGACAAAGGATAACTGGTAAGTTTCTATTCATGGCATAACTGAAACGATTCTTAATTATTCAAACTAATAGCATGGTGAAATTAACGTAGGACATGATTAATAAAAAGTACCTTGAAATTGCAACAAACTGTGGTTTTAGTATTCCTTTTTCAACCTTATGTCGAATTCCTTTCAACCACTGGATAGTGAATATTTTTTTTAGTTGGAAGAAAATTAATGCGCGCATAAACTCTTTAATAGTTTTTTTGCTTTGTTTTGTAGGATTAAAAACAAATATATTTGAGAGAATTGTTGCATATTAAAACAAAAATACTTGTGCGGTTATTCAAGTAAAAAAAAAACAACCAAAATCCATCAAGAAACACATCGAACAAGGAACTCATCCGCGAGCATGAACTTGATAGGATCAACTTCGTGCACTTGGAATAGGAGTTTATTGATACTTTTTATAACTTCTAATTAATTATCCACTCCTATTTGATGAAATAAAAACCGACGACGAAGTTTCCCAGAGAAATTTTAAATCTTCCTAGTGTATTTCAGGTTTCTGGAAATATTGCTAAAAATGAAAGATTTCATCTTCCCTTCTGTGTATGGTGGGGAGGGTCAATTTGACAATAAAAAAAAAAAGAAAAAACAATAAACATCAACGAAAACACATGCAATGATGTGCAATAGCTTTTTTGAAAGCTAATATTTTCTTTTAATTGTTTTTAAAACAAGTTTAAGTAGCCCGTGCGGCGTAATGGTTAGTACGTTGGACTGTCACGCCGCCGCCGGAGATCTGGGTTCGATTCCCAGCCTCTGCCACCTAAGCACAAAAAGTGTTTTTCAGAGCTACTGCCTACTGCCTCTTTCGAGGAAGTGACAAATCCTCCAAGAGCATCTCCTGTCATAGAAAAGTGCCGCTCACCTTCGCCGTTCGGATCCGGCAATAAACTGTAGGTCCCCTCAATTCCCGGCAGGCACGCACACAAGAATGGTTAAGCGAGTGGTAAGTCACTAGGTCCTAGTTCTTCATGAGCTGTTGTGCCACCAAATTTATTTATTTTATTTTATTAAGTGAATATTTTTAAGAAATTCAATTTCAAAGTCAACAATTTTGTAAAAAATTATGAATTTTTTTTGTTTAAATTAATTTTTTTTTTAAATTTTAACTTATTAAGTGCCACTGTTTTTTTTTAATCAATGCTGTTTTGAATTCTTACGGCCATATTATTCACTCAATACATCCAGATTAAAACTTAAATCTGGATGTACATAAATCATACAAATTCAATGTAAATTCATCTGGATTTAAGTTTAAATCTGGATGTATCGATTGAATAATATGGCGGTTAGTGAAATACTTGAAAACCAGATGTAAAAATCTACTTTTTTAATCCTTTTTTATTTTAAAAAGAAGTACATTCTTCCCAAAATAAACAATCTTCCAAATTTCTCGGAAACAACGCATTTGATTTTAATTAAGAGTTTGTTCATGAGAATGAGAAAAATATTTCATTATTTCTTGGGTTCTTGGTAACGGCTTAAACAATTTGGATAAAATTTTCAGAGTTTTAAATGATAAAAAAATTCAAAAGAAGTTACCACACTCGCAATTTTTTAATTTCCCATTGGTGTCCTTGAAACTCGATATACCATATGTTATTTTATTAATAAGAAAATCGCCAATTTTAAGATAAAGTGCGCAATAAATTGAAGGCCAAATTTGGGCCGTTTGCTTTAAATACATTCGAGACGAAAAATATTTTTTTTTAAATTTTTAAGCAGATCCTCTTGCTTAGAAAAAAATGTATCAATAAAATTTTTATTGAAACTCTATCTGATGTGTTATCAATTTTTTGTAGAATAAAATTTGTCTGAAAGTCAATTTCATTGTTTGTTCTCGAGATATTCGAGTTGTCAACAACATTTTTTTAAGAATTTTTAATAGTTTCTTGTAGATTTTTTTCTTAATAAAAAAAGATATCAATCGAATATTTTTTACAATCAAACTATCAATTATGGCATTGTGTTTGAACTGAAATTATCCCGGAGTCGATACTTCTCTTTGTGCTCGAGCCGAAAAACATTTCTTAACTTTTTTCAGTAGTTCTGTTTTTAATTAAAAAAAAAACTGTCAGTACATTTTTTTTATTCTTAACAATTCCTTATTAGGTACGTTATGATGTGTATAGAATGAAATTGAGCCGATGTCGGTAGTATTATTTCTTATTGAAGTTTTCGCGACGTAAGACATTTTACAACGCGTGAGTCTTGCTTTACAGTTTCAAGTCCAGCTTTTATTTTTGAGAACTATACAAAATTTTTCTGATTAATATTATTATTAAAATAACATTTATGTTTGATCTGAAGATGGCAATAAACATGGACGAAACGTTGTAAAATAAGGAAAACAATTTCGTTTTATTTTTTGACCAGAAGCCCACAATGTAACAAACAGATACATTTAGCAGCTTTTTTTTTTTAATTTACTGTAATAAAAAAAACGGCTAGTTGAGTTTTTTTTACAAAACTCTTTTTTCACTTAAGGCCATATTATCTGTTAAATAAAATGTATGTTATAGGTATTTGAAGTTGATATCTTCTTTTCTCCTCGAGATATGGTCGACGAGAAAAATGCGATCGTACGAACGCATTTCCAGTTTTCTTATTTCTTGCTTTTTCGTAAATTGCTGAACTTCTTGGAATCGACTGATTCGATTTAGATAAGATTTTCAGCTTGTTCTTTTGAACAAGAAAAAAGTATATAAAATAATTTTTCTAACTTATTTTTTAGAATTATTACAGGCCTTTATTACATGAATCCCAGCAACCAACACTTTTAAGCAACCCAATGATATGCTTAATGCTTATACAATTCTTTTGCGTTATAGGAAAGGATTCTGTTGTTGATTTGGAGCTATCTAATTGATTGTGAATAATTTTAATTAATGCACTTGAAAGAAAAATTTGACCCAGGCAGAATTACTTCAACCAAATAATTGTTTCTACATCTTTAATGTATCTAAACCGCATCAATGTCTCAAGTGTGAAAGATTTTTTTTTGTATTTAAAAATGTTTATGCGAATTAAAAGATAAGAATGTTATCGATAATGTATCTTAGGTGAATTTTTGCCTGTTTGATTGCAGAAAAATCAATTATTGATAGATAAGAGTCTATTTGAAATATGTATACCTCAATCAACATTTTACTTTTTTTTTTTTCTTTATCAAAAGAAAATATGGCGTCGACTGCCAGACGGTATTCTTTTTTTTTTGCTCAAATTATTAAAGTAGTTATGGTTTAGTTATTTAAACAAAGAATTTCATGCTTTTATACCTACATATGTCATTTTTACTTGCATTGCAATAGGGCAAGTTTTGGATTCTTAAAAAAAAGGTAGATGATAAAATGGTCACCGCAATTCTGTCTGTTTGTACTACATAACGTACAGGTAGAACTAAGGAAGCTTTTTTCTTGAACTTAAGAATTAAGGCTTTTGGGTGATCCCGGGGAAATTTAAATTTTCTTAGCTCTAAAATTTAACTGATATGAAAAAGATTATTTTTCTCAGAAATGGATCTAACAATTTAACAAAAAAAAATATTTTGTGTGTGTAAAAATTTCTAATGTAAGTAAAGTCTGTCTTTTGGTGAAAAAAAAAAAATACCAAAAACTGCTATGAATCGTCCTTCAATATTTACTCAAAACTAGCTTACCAATTTTTTAATGTTGACAAAAAAAAAAAATAAATTTAATGTTTTAATTAATTTAAATCGCAAGATTCAATCTTCTAGTTTATTTTTCAGGAAATGATTTTTAACGAGCACGCTTATAGTCAAAATAGTGTATCATCAACAAGATACACATACATCAATATAAAAGATTAACTCAGTTGAATTACTAGGTTAGGTTAGGTTAGGTTAGCATTTTCGGAAAATCTTATTTTTGTCAAAAATGGCTCTATAGATTTTTCTAAAAAAAAATCAATAAATTTTATTAGGTATATTTTATAGTTTTGTATACCAAAATTTTCCAAAAAGTTTTATTTGGATATTCAATAAAAGTTTCAAAATTTTTTTTTTGAAAAACCAAATATTTCGAAAACAATTTTGTTGATTTTTATTGGTAACAAGGGTTTTTTTTTAACATTATCTAAAATAGATTCAATATAGCTTTTAACGGCCTTTAGTCCATGAAAATTTTTGGCGTTTCGTCCCGGCGATCTCACTTGGACTCATCAGTTGACTAGTGAGGGCCTTGTCAATACGCAATTTCCATTAAGTTCAGTTCATCTTACATAGATTTCATGGTGAATACCTAGTGTGAACTATATCTAACCAGATTAGAATTCCTAATCATTATCTAAAATATTATATACCTTCCATATAAATGTTAAAAAACCGTTACAGAAAATATAAATTTTCTCGAAAACGACTCCTATGATTTTGATTAAAATTGTTGTGAATACTAATATTAGTATGGTCTACGATCTACCAAAAACAAAATTTACAGTTAACCATTATTAACAGTACATCTCATAGAACCATTTTCTTTATTTTGGACTATCTTATTATGTGTGTAACCGATTTAAATTAAATTTTTTTTGCAAAAGCTTCTCAAAAGTTGAAATCATACTGCATATCAAAATTTTCAAAAAAACAAATTTTGGATTTTTAAAAAAAATTTCAATTTTTTTTTTTTGAAAATTCGATATTTCAAAAACGGGTAGATAATTTTTTTCGAAATTTAATTTTTAATTCAACATAAGTAAATACTAAAAAACTGTGTACCAATTTTTGTTCTTAAAATTTTTTAAAAAATTTTATATAAAAAAAATTAATTTTAAAAAAACCGCTCCTACGATTTTAATTTTTTTCTGCAAAACTAAGTTTAGTTAAAGAAATTAGAAAGTGTACTTGTTTAAGCTCTCAAAACAATTTAAGAAGGCTTTTTTAATAAATTTATTTCGAATTATGTTGATTTTTAATAATTTTTCAATTTAAGCTCTATAATGTATAATATTATAGTTTAAACTTAAGGTTCCCATAAAAAAAATATTTACTATTAATACGCCCAATCTTTGAAATTCGAAGAAACTTTTACTACAAGAGCAAGTTTGTGCGATCCATAAAGTTGCGGTAAAAAACTACATAAAGTACATGTGAATTAGATAAGCCGTTATACATTAAAACATATTTGAATATTATGTCTCGAAACCGTTTCTTTGCTTTTTCGGATTTTTCACGAAAAAATAAAGAAAATAAAAATATACTCGCGCATCTTTAATTGGCCACAATAAAATTAAAAATGTAAAGAAAACGAAAAATCACTGTTTTCCATCGTCATTTTTATGTGGGTAAATGTAAAAATATCTGCTTTACCATTTTTAAAAATTTTTGCCAAGATTCATTTTTATTCATCAACTATTACAATAGTAAAAGACTAAGGGGCCAGTTATAGCTATTATTGAAATTCATCATTGAAAATTTTTAATTTAAGATTTAGGGCACTTAAAAAGCAAAATTAGTAACGGCCATATTATTGACTTTCTGCAAAGCTAATTTTACTAAAAAAACTAGTTCTATAGAGATTTAAAGTTTTAAATTAAAAAAAAAAAAATATTGATTTGATTTAGATGTCAAAATATGTATAAATATTTTGATTTAGATATCAAAGTAATAAAATTTAATGAAAAACTTAAAACTCGAAACCTGAATAGAAATAGTTTTTGCTCAAAACTAGCTTTGAAGAAAGCCAATTATTTTGATGCCAATGTAAAGCTGACGACTTAATTAATAATTATTGCGAAACAAAAATTTCTTTTGGGTCCAACCTTCCACATAAATTGACTTTCATTTTTTCAATGATTGCACTACCTTATCAATGATCGTTGAAATAATAAAAGTCATTTCATGAGAAAGGTTGGACCGTAATGAAAATTTTTTTTGGCCAGATTATATTAATTAAGTTAAAAGCTATATTTTGACATCAAAATAAATCATTAAAATTTTCAATGATGAGTTTCAATGATAGCTATATGTAACTGGCGCCTAAAAATCTACCTGTAATTTATATGGGAAATTTCAAGTGCTCGGTGGCACGTGTTAACGTTAATCGATTTCAATGAAATTTTGCACAGAATTTTTTTAAGTCAGCCTCTTCACTTTTAAGGGGGTTCGAACATTGCCAAAATCAGCGCCACCCTACTATGCTTGCCTAGAACATAGTCGCAAATTTCTACGTTATATTGCAACTGGTTGTTGTTTACAGATAAATGCGTTTCAATTTTTTTAAATTTCGTTATCTCTAATTTTAATTAGCCTGGTATTAGTAAAACTGCGTGGCAACATTCTCAAACAAAAGATACACAAAATTATAATTTGTATACCTACCTAATTTCTTTTTGAATTTTGTTTACACTTTTGTAAACTTTGTGTTTTTTTAAATATTAATTAAAAATAAAGAGTGACCCTGGCTGGCTATCTTTACAATCTTATCATAATCTAAATATAATTATTAAAAATGTATGAATATATGCAGTTTACTCATAATTATTAATTTTATTTTATTTATAGGTGATCGCTTACTTTCCAATCACCTGGATTCCGAGCAATTCAGCAAACCTGAAGATGTCGAAGTATTTCTTCATTATCCTGATGCTGATGATGGCCGTGTAATAACATTTGTTGAAGTCCTAGCTGACCCAGATGTTAGTGCCGAAGATGCAAACACTGGTTTTATCAAAGGAAAAGGAGGCATCAACAATAAAACATTTGATATGATAGTTCAATGTAAACGCACAGAACATTTTGCTTATGAGATTTTCATCTATGGATATTAAAAGCACATATTAATTCTGACGAATAAATAAAATATTTTATATCCTGAACTGTTCACCTGCAAAATCACATGCTTGAAAAAACAAATCAATGAAATTAATTAAAAAAAAAGCCAAATCTGTGATTGTTTACATTTTATACTGTAGCCTTAAAATATTATAAGTTTAATATTTATTTAAAAAAAAAATACATTTACATGAGTTATACAGAAGTTTTTTACCCTAGTTATTTGTTTAAATGAATTCCAGTTACATCGTAACTCAGGCATGTTAACTAACCTACTCCTAAAATTAAGTAAAAATGATCAAAAACAGGTTAGATAATTAGATTGTTTTGCATTCATAACATTGTTTGATAACTCTGTTCAAGTTTTTAGTATTGTTTGGAAATAAGTTAACCAAATTATCTAGGATCAGCCAAATGAATTATAAATTCAGGGCATTTGCAAAATGTCGTTTGTTTTTGTCTTGATGTTGAAAAAATATTTTTAAAGACAAATGAAATAAATCATAAGCCTGTCAAACAACAGTTTAAACCTTTAAACATTTTTTTTTTCATTTAAATCGATTAAGCTCAATTTATTCAAAATAGAAAAAAATCTCACATGATCAGAATTTTAAACTTAAAATGAATTTGATCCATTTGTTGTCCCACACACTGATATACATTTGTAACCAGCGTTGCCACCCAAAATAAAATCAACGTCCCATATTTTCTGAAAAAAAACGTGCTAATTTTCGTGCCATATGAAAAAAAAAAAACACAAATTCTTCTATTTTATTGAAAAAACAGTTACCTATCAATTTTATTACGGGGTGTAATAACAAAAAAAAAAGGAAAAAAAAGGAAATGATTTGCTCTATTTGTGCATATTGTCAAAATATATTTGTTTCTGTCAACTTTTTAAGGAATTTGGATCGATTTTCATTAAGTTTTGTTTAAATTAACTTAATTTTAAGTAAAATAATGGATACATGGCATATTAAATTTTTTCGTGTCACCGTGCCAAGAGCACGTCCGTTGCACTTCGGCAACGCTGTATGTAACTATAGTGTGGGGTTTGTTCAGTTTAATGACTTGTTCAATGAATATTGACAATAAACATTGATCGTGTGTAGTGCCAAGGAAGAACGGCCTAATGGAGCTTTAAATTTTTGTGGCAAAATCTCAGAAAGCTAATGTGAGAAGGAGAACATTTTTTGTAAAGCTTGAAGTAGATGAATCTAAAATATTAAGTCAGCCTCAGCGCTAAGTTTCAAAACTTAAAAAATGAAAAAAATTTCAGAAAATCTTACTTTTAAATTCTTGGCCAATAGCGATGGGGACATGTTCTTAAAATATAAAATATCTATATATAAATAGGCTTAAATAAATTTTGTGGTACTATTTTCTCAAAAAGTATTGGACCGATTTCGATAAATTTTATATGGTTGGAAAGCCACAATTGCGGAGATGTGTGAAACTTGCAATTTTCTATTCTCAAAAGCTCCTCGCATTCTATGCCACCTTTCACAAAAAGCAAAAAATATATTTTTTATATACGACCTAACCATGATTAAAAGTATCAAACAAAAATCGATTAATAAAATGTTCTTATTTTATTCTACTATGTAGATACTGTAGCTATTTCAATTGATTGATTTGCATTACAATACAAAAAAAAAATTAACAATAAAAGGTAGAGATAGAAAAAATTTGTGTCATCTTTATTTTCTAAACGTTTAACAAAGGAGAGAACAAAAGTCTGTTTGGAAACCATTCTTTATCTGGGACTACGTTGTTTTAGTCGAAAATAAGAGCCATATTTTTTTGTTATTTGAAATTGAAACGAATTATTACGTTTATATGTATTATATTAGATTTGTCCACACTAATCTTATCGTGTTTTTTCATATTTTTGTATGTTTTTTTTAAATTTTTATTTGATAAAACATTTGCAAAACGGGCACATTGTTCATGGCAGGTGTATGTTTTCCTGGTGGCGCATTTCGAAATAGTAATCTTGACATTGCATTTGAAATTTGTATATGTAGGCCAGGTACCTATTGCAGATAAAAGAAAAGTGATAAGAAAAATATTTGTTTGTGATTTTATCTGCGTTCTACAATACGATTAGTGTACATAATCTAGTTTTTATACCATGTATAGGTATAACGGTCCTTCAATAGAATTTTCTTGATAGTCTGAGGCAGCGTTGCCGAAGTGGCTTTTTTGACACAAAAATTTCACTGTGGCATGGTGGCACGAAAAAGTTCAATATGGCACGTTTTTTTATTTCAATTATTTTACTTAAAATTAAGTAAATTTCAACAAAATTTAATTGAACTTGGTCCGAATTCCGTAAAAAGTGAACGGAACGGAATGCACGAATAGAGCAAATGATTTCCTTTGATTTTTGTGTGTACCTATTACACCCCGTAATAAAATTGATTAGTTTTTTCAACAAAATAAATGAATTTGTGATTTTTTCGTATGACACGAAAATTGGCACGTTTTTTTCAAAAAATATGGCACGTTTATTTTATTTTGGGCGGCAACTCTGGTCTGAGGTCGAAATAGCCAAAAGTTTATCATAATATACGGAAGCTATAGATAACTTAATTTTTATTCCACTACCTTCAAATAGTCTTAGATCTTGCCATAGAACGACATATACTTACCTACCTTCATCGAGGAACCAGATAAGAAGTATACAGTTTTGTTAGGTATAGGGCGTTTTTCTTTTTTAGTTCAGAGTTTGTTTAGAGCAGAGCACTGAGTAGATAGACTCTGAGCGAACGGAGTAAACTCTGAGTAGAGTATGCTCAGAGCACTCTGATTTAATTATGAAACAAACCTGAGCACTCAATTGTCATATCTGTCAAATTACATAAAAACTGTATGAAGTTGGCCGCGCTCAGTTTTTTACTCCGTTTGCTCGGTTGTTTTATTCTGAGCACATGGAGCACGCTCTGAACGCGCTCTGAACGAAAAAAGAAACACAAACTCCAAGCTCTAAACGCTCTGAACTCAAAAAGATATACAACATTTTTGTTTGACAGTTCGGGCTCAGTTCTGAACTACTCTGAACTAAAAAAGAAAAACGCCTATAGTATCTTCTAAAGCCCACAGTACACAAATATAAGGTATTATCTTGCGCAGGTTGTCAGAATTGAAACTGTCAGAAATTAAAAAATGGTTGCTCGAGTGCTCCCAAAAACTTCACACCACAATATTAAAAACAACAACAAATGCCGAAATTTGACATGTAAATGGGCACTGGATCCACCATTTTTTATCGATTTTGATTGATGCGCAGAACAGAACAAAAATGAAAACGCTAATGATATTACCTTTAATATATATACCGTGTCTAAAGCCTAGTAGGCTGCTGAAACGAAACGAAATTTTTAGTTGGTTTCCAACATGCCAACTAGTCTTATTAATAAACCCATTCCAAAGTATGTCTAACTTTAGACAGCTGTCCAACTCCAACATCGTATTAATAAACATTTCCATCGGTTGTCTAACTTAGACACCGAAATTGGTTTTCCAAACCTATTCTAAAGTCGGCACATTCAATGAACAAAGTAAGGCATTTTTTTAGTTACGAAACGAAAAGTTATGTTAAAATGAAAGAAATGTTCGTTGAACGTAGCCAAAAACTCGGTTAAATTCATTAATTCACTCGAGAATGAATTAATCCAGGTATGTAACGTGAAATATGAGGTCGCACTTAGACAGCTGCTGGAATGTGATTATTAATAATGAGTTGTCCAACTATTTAGACAGTGGCTAGCTGGACAACTGTCCAAGAGTGTTCTAAGAAAATCTAATTAATACGACTGTAGATGTTTACGAAAACCATAACAAAAAATTACCTCTTAAAAGTGTCACCATTTGCAAAAACAAAAAAGAAACACAAACGCATAAGAATCACAGAAAGCCATGCCGTGGTGAAAGAAACAACAAATACAAACATGAATAGAGATAAAATGTCACTTTTTCGCACACAATTAATAGTACAAGCAATTAATTTAGTGCGAAAAAAAATGCTGATGCTCCAAATGCATATGATAAACAAACAGCACATAAGTAGTGGAATGCGTAGTGCATACGACTTCGAAGACTGAGCAAATCTGATGCGTGGGTTCAAATGTCATGGTGTGCATGTAGAAAGTTTTTCATAATAAAATTGGATTAAAGCTCAGCACCACTAAAAGGAGACTTATGATAGGGCTTGGCAACCCCTTGAAATAGCTATATCTCCAGCCAAAACAAAAATAAAACGAATTAAAAATACCTAAATTAATTCGTAAGCAATTGGTGGTAGCGTCTTTAAGTTGTTGTTCAAAAAATCAAAAAATTATTATTATCGATTTGCAGAACGAAATTTTTAGTTTATGATTTCGTTGTGTCGCTTTTGTATGGGATTTTTCGTTTCGCATCAGCAGCATACTTACCTTACATAAACATTTTGCGCAGGGGATGCCTAGCGTAAAATGGTCAAGGCATAGGGTTGCCATGTTTTAAAGATCATTTTTCGGGTTTTTACAATTATGTGACACAGCTCAGATAGTATGTCTTATGGACATAGACAAAATACCATATAAAATGACATTTTATTTAAACAAAATTTTAATAAGTGGTTTTTTTAAAATTCCGATTTCAATAGGGTAAATTGGGGTAAACAAAGATAAAAGTCTAGAATCTATTTTCTAAACAAAAATGTTAGAGAGTTAAGCCTAGTATTCTGCTGATGCGAAACGAAAAATCCCATACAAAAATGACACAACGAAATCTTAAACGTTCTGCGGTACGCTGTTCGATGAGCAAAATCGATAATTGTAGCTGTTTTCGCACCTAATTAATTGCCTGTACCATTAACTGTGTGCGGAAAAGTGACATTTGGTCTCTATTCTTGTTTGTATTTGTTGTTTCTTTCATCACGACATTGCTTTCTGTGATTTCCATGTGTTTGTGTTTCTTTTTTGTTTTTGCAAATGGTGACACTTACAAGGGGTAATTTTTCGTTATGGTTTTCGTGAGCATTTCGTTGTCATATTGAAGACCAACTAAAAATTTCGTTTCGTATCAGCAGCGTACTAGGCTTTAAGTGTTTTTGTAATCGATAAATTCTTTTAATATCAAAAGGTCATGGTTATATATGAAAAAAATCTAAAACTCGAGATATGACCGTTTGAAAACAAAAATGTGAAAAATAGATGTTAGAGAAAAAAATTACCATAAATCAGGGTTATATTTTCTGCAAATAATTTTTATATTTTTAGAAAGAAAACAAAAAATAAATTGACCCGTATATTTGCCAAATTTTTGATTAAACCTCATTTTTTGGCTAAGTGAATTTTTTAATAATATACAATTTTTTTCATCAATTTTTGTCGGTTTAGGGTAAGATTCCCAGTAACCGGCACCCTTAAGCGAAATTTTGAGTTTAAAAATTCATAACTTTCCTTGCACTGCATCGATCTTAATGATGTTCAACTCTTAACAATTTTCTTTAAGAATATTAAGAAATTCCAAAAATAAATAGAACATAAAATATCAGTGATTGAGTGATGGACACCCCTTTTCCTACCTAACACGCTACTATTTTCAAACTACCAAATTTTCGAAAAATTAAATAAACTTAGAACATCCTCAACTCAGTAGTTATTTTTATTATTGTAATTTTTATTAAATAGATAAAACAAATAAATATAATATACCTACACATACAAACAAAACAAAAATTATGAAAAAGAAATTAATTTATTTATAATAATAAAATTACTAACTAAATTTTTTTTTTCATAAACTTAGAATTTGGCGTACTTTTAGATCTCATTACTTTTCACGGCTGACTTATAACATAGAGTTTTTTTTTATACATGGGGAACTTGGCTCTTTTTTAACATTTATATTTTTAGTGTGATCATGCTTGTCGGATTCTTCTTCTGTGTACTGATTTTGATTTGGCATTTTGAAATAAAAGCCTGATTAAAAAATAAATGTTTGTAAAAAGCAACACAAAAAGCAGTTTGAACATAATTACAGCAAAAAGAAGGACAACTAAAATCCCAAAAGTGTCCAAATGCACTAGTAATGGACACCTGTGTTGGTATCTGAATTTATTGAACATTTTGTTTTACGTAGTTATGGGCACCCTACGTTAAATTAAATTATTTTATAATTTTAATAATAACAAATTTATTAAATAATCTACTAATTAATACTATTTAACAATATTCAGTTTTCATTTATGTATAAGACATTGATATATTATTAAAGAATGATTTATACGGACGTGTTTCTTAGGGAATTATACAAGTTTTATGTATTATACAGAGGTCCCAAGTCTACTTCTCTTATCACACCAGAACGAATTACTACAAAATATCAAGTGAAGTCTTTTCTTATGACATTCATGCCTGAAAAATGGCTTCCAAAGCATCCATCTAGAGGAAACCTTAGGTAAACGGAAAAACAGTGACAGGTGACCATAAATGAGATGATGTCGGTCACTAGGTAGTTTACCCTATAACAACAATGTTAGTACGTGTCGAATCGAAATGTCTAACGAAATAAGTTTTTTGAAGAAATACAAATGTTGATAAACCGAGTTCTAAGTCTCTAGACCCCCGGATTTGAGGGTCCAAGTTTATCGAAGTCCTATATCGAACCGAGATCCAAATGGAAGTTCTAACAAGTTATGAGTTATGAGTTAAAATTCAATCTAGTTCTATTTTTTCGATAAACCAAGTTTTAGGAGGTAGAACTTTGTCAAGAAATTGGCCGTAAAAAAAACTGAAAAAAATTGTGTTCCCTTATATTTTTGAGTAGTGTATCTGCACTTCATATTTATTACCCATTGCCAGTTGGACATCATTAGACAGCCAAATTCTCATTACTATAGCTTTTCCTTCTAAACTCAAATATATGTAGGTAGTAGGTACCTTACCTTCATCACACGCAATAAATAAAAACATTTTTGTACCTCGCTTCTATTTTTATTACATATACTTGCAATCAATTTATATTTTCCAAAGCAATAATTTACTTGCCATAAATTGCAATATTATAAGTAATTCTATGAGCTGCATTTGTAACAATTTTCAAATTTACATTCTTTTGACCAACTCCACCACTTTGAATTGAAAACTGTGAGTTTCCCGAATCAAGCATTGTGGTTGCCGAAATTTGCGTTATAACAGCATTATTAGTTTTGTCTTCCTCTGGGAATGGTAGTTCCATTGTGATTACTCTGGCAAAATCAATTACTTGGTTACCCTTTCCTGCCCAAATCAGTTTATCGCCTATATGTAAATGAATTAATGATTAATTAAATTAGTTTTGCTTCTATATTAGAATGACCTTACCAGGTTGCCTGTTGCCAACATTGAACTTTTGAAGGCCACCACTGGATCGTAGGAGTGGTACATTGTCTCTGTTGGGAACTTGGTCGATGGCAAGGACCGACAGGACCAAACAGAATAATAGACTCACAACTCGTAGCATGTTTTCGATAGATAACGTGTGTTACACAAAGTTAAACTTCAAAACTAATTGCAACTTGTAAAAAGGTTGTCTCTTATATAGCTAAGCGAGTAGGTTTATCTGCTTTAAAAAAAAAAAAAAGTGTTCAGACAAAAAATAGCTCTCGAGTGAAGAGTATTTCAGTATATTCATCAATATTGAGATGATGCAGTCAAGTGCAACTATTTATTTAATTATATCTTGAATTTATTTACACAAGTTTTACAGACAAAAAATACAAAACAATTAAACACCTGTCAAAGATATTGGATTTCTTTGTTTGAAAGAAGGGCGTTTTTTTTTATAATTCTAAATTTTGTAAAGAGCTCTTGACAATAATTTGAAAAAGTTTCTAAAGCAAATATGTACTTATTTAGGTATTGTGATGCACTTGCAACCTCAAAGTATAAAAGGAATTCCAAGTGTAGATTGTGTTATTAAATTTTCAAAATTGTATCAACATGTTTCGTTTAGTATTTGTGGCTTTTCTTGCGCTTGCTGCAGCAAAACCTCATGCTGAGCCCGCTGAGTTTGTAAATTTTAGTTCCCGAGTTCCTGGTAAGATGTTTTTTATTTTTTTTTTATTTATTCAAAATATTCTATTTCTAATCTTCGATTTCAGGTGATCAACTTATTTGGCAATCTTCAAATGGACGACAAAATGTTAATTTCTTTGGAAAGGCCACCCTTGAGATCGACTATCCACAAAATGGATCGCGTTCACCGTACATCATAACTCATATTAATATTTTGGCACTCAGGGAAAATACTGGATTATTGCAAACTGATTTATATGGTGGACCTGGATCTGATTTTATGAGACTTAAACTTATTGCAAATAGTGTCCTTGATGGGGATTACAAAATAACTGTTTATGGCAAAAAGAAGTGATTTTATCAAAAATGTTTGTAATTGTTAAATAGAAACGATTCAAGATAAAATAAATCATTTCTTTAACTGTGCATGGGTTTTCCTGAAAATTACTAAAAATTCTTAAACTTTCACATGTATCACTTTTATGACTCCTTTTATAGATACACTGCCGGCTGTTTTAACTGAAAATTACGTATATGACATTTCTCGATTTTTTAATCAAACCCAAGTTTTTTTTTTTACCAACTAAAGCTCTATCTCGCCCTTTGAGCAGTATACCTATTGAAACACATCCTTTTTTTTTATCAAAAACTCTTATAAATCATTTTTTAAAAAAAATGCAAATATACGTAATTATTGCTTACACGACAGTAAACATAATTGGTCTTATTAATTAGATTTTTGGCTGTTTAAACTATGTCTAAGTATTTTGAAACAGTCGCAAATATGCTTTTTTAATAAAAAAAATATTGCATTTCTCTAGGTTTAGACAATAGATTACGTTGTCAAGCAAGATAAAAAGATAGATTATACTTTAGCAAAAATTAGAAAGGTTTTTTAAAAACTTGGACGGCTGTCTAAAGTTAGACAATGTTTATTAATAAGACCAAATGTGTATGCAATATATTTCAGGAATGTTTTTTTTTTTCTTTACAATTTGAATCTATACCCACTATTGAATCTGTATTTTGTGTGCCTGTGAATTTTTCCGAAGCTACATATACTTACATTTATGTTTTTATTTTGACTTAACTAGAAATATTGCCGTCATAAGGAAAAAGGACAGAAGCGCCCAATTAAAAAAAAATAGTTCGTGGCATATTTGGAACCATTTTAAACAGCAAATGGCACAAAGTCATGATGCAAATTTCTTTGCAAGCAATTTGTTCACCTGTAGTACACTCTTAGCACAAAACTAGCATGTTCACCAAAATTGCTTAAACCTATGCCCAAAATATGTAAAATAATATAATTTTTTTAAGGTTTGAATGAAACAACGACAACTTTGAGTGAGTTACCATCAAGTTATGGTATAGGCTGGAGTTATAGTTCTTTCACGGTTGCCAGCCGATAATCAGACTCCTTTTAGTGGTACTTAGCTTACGTATGTTTAAGGCCAGGCGCGCACATGCAATCAGAGTTGCAAAAGCTTAAGTCATTTCCTAGCTTAAGCTTGGGTTTAATTCACAAGCTAGTTGGTGACTTATGAATTATAACAGATTAAAGTCATAAGCTAGTTACTTATGAATTTTAAAAAATTAATTAATAAGCAATGTAGTTAGTGAATTATGAGAGATACGGCCGTAAAATCCGCAAAAAAACATCTTGTTCGCACCATGTGAGGCCTTCCTTACATTTTAGGAACTATCTACGATTGTCGAATATACGGAAGCTTACAAAATATATGCTTAAAATTGAAAACCACTTTCGTTAATGACAATTATGCAGTCAAAATAAGCTTCAAAGTTTCTAATTCACCAATGGCTTATAAATGAATTAAATTTTTTTTAATTATATGTCAGCTGACTTATGAATTAAATGTTTTCAATTCATAAGTCACTAACTAGCTTATGAGTTAAATCGGTTTTAATTCATAAGTCCTTGTGAAATGACTTGTGAATTAATTTTTTAAATTCATAAGTCACTAGCTGACTTATTAAAACTGTTATAATTCACAAGTCAGTAACTAGCTAATGAATTAATTTTTTTTAAATTCATAAGTCACTAAATAGCTTATGATTTAAATCTCTTTTAATTCATAAGTCACTAGCTGGCTTATGATTTAATTATGTTTTAATTCATAAGTCACCTATTGACTTATGACTTAAAGATTTTTTAATTCAAAAACTCGAAACCCTGCATGCAACTAAACAGTTTGGTTTCGATTTTGAGTACTATATGATTATATGAGAGTCCGCGCACATAGCGGCGGCGCGCACTTCCATATAAGCCCATTGTGCTCAAAATTGAAACTAAACTGTTTAGTTGCATGTGCGCGCCTGGCCTAATATCAATTTTTTTGCTCTAATAGTTAAAAACTATAATATTATGGTTAAAGATTAAAAATGTTAAAAAGTTCAAAAGTATTAAAAATACCTACCTACTTATATATTTTATTTAATTTTTTTGTAAAAAACATTTTCAAAATTTTTAAATGCAATATTCTTTGTATTTGAACTACATACGAGCACCAGATTACAAAAATATATCAAAACCGGTCTACCCACATTCAGAAGATATACGCGAATTCAAAATTTAGGCATTTTTTTTTTTTTTTCAAAAACCCTATTTCTGCAAAATGATTTTTTTAGCTAAAACCTGTTTTTTACAACTATTTTCGTCATTACAGGTTCGAAGTTTAATCAAGAAAATTTTATTTAAGAAAATAAGGAATTCCAAAATCAACCGTGCACACGATGCTTAGAAGGAACTACTTGCATCCTTTTCATGTGCAGCGTGTCCAAACCCTACTTCCAAGGGACTATAGACAAAGGGTTGAATTTTGTCAAATTATGCTTCGGAAAAACCAAAAAGATCCAGGCTTTTTTGATAAAAGATTATGGACTGACGAGTCGTCATGCAAAAAGGATGAATATGTGAACATACATAACCTCCACAGTTGGCAAATGGAAAATCCGCATTTGGTAAGAGAAGGAAAATCCCAATACCAATTTAAAATCAATTTGTGGACTGGGATTTTGAATGGCCACATTATAGGACCCTTTCAATTACCAGATACACTAAACAGTGTAATTTATTTAGATTTTTTGGAAAGTAGGTTATTTTATTAGAAGACGTGCCCCTTGCCATAGTCCAGTCAATGTGGTTTCAACACGACGGTTGCCCAGCTCATTATGGTAGTAATGTTAGACGGTTTTTGGACAGTACTTACCATGAACGATGGATTGGGCGTGGTGGAGCAATTTTATGGCCACCTCGGTCACCTGACTTAAATCCGTTAGACTTTTTCTATTGGGGTTGTCTCAAGGAAAAAGTATATGCTAAACCCATTAGTACCATAATTGAACTGCACCAACGTATACAAGTTTTTGCTGCAGAAATAAGCAACTCGGGAAGCACAAGAAACTTAAAAAGACAGTTTCTTAAACGTTGTCGGGCTTGCATACGTGCAGAAGGGGGACATTTTGAACAATTTTTATAAGAGATAAGCAAGGAATTTAAAACAATAAAAAAAAAAAAACAAAAAAAAAAAAAAAAAAAAAACCTTGAAAAAAAAAAACAAACAAACAAAAATGAATTTGCTTTATTTTTTTTTTAAACCATGCCTGATTGAGTTCAAATGGTTATTACTTTTGATTTAGGGCTCGCTTTGGTAAGATTTATACCTCTCTAGAAAGTGTTAAAACAAGGCATTTTTTTAAAAGTGAGAATAAATATTGAGTCATACGAATTTATTTCAGGATGCTCTGTCGAAGTCTGAAGTAAAAAATTAATTTTGATGAAACTTGGACTTTATCTAATAATTTTTTAAAAAAGGGCGTATAAAATTAAAATTATTTTAATGCACAAAAAAGGCCTTTTTATTTGAAAATATTTAAGTGTTAAAATCAAAAAAAATTAAAAATCAATTATGGACGGAGTGAACAAAAAACTCATTCAAGGTAGGGGTTTGTAGAAATTTCAATAACAAACAGCCGTTACTCGAAAAATGTTTTGCTAAGAATAAGTTACTAAATTCTGAGAGGTCATGACCTGGCCTATCACCATATTCAGTTTGGACCATTGTCACCCGGACACCCTGTATACTTAGGTGACCTAAATCAAAAAATTGAATGACATAAAAATGCTCTGTACCAAACTTGAAGCAAATCGGTCATTCCGTTTAGGCTCTAGCTCAAATTATGTACAGTGAATGCACGGACACACATATAGGCAGACACACAGCCAGACATCTACGAAAACCAATTTTTCGGACTCCTTGATTTTTTTTGACTCAAAACCAATACCTGCCGTTGGCAGTAAATGTGAAACAAATGCTTATAGCATTTTTGACTTTTTTTTATCGGTAGACAAAGGATAAAGAAGAAAGGATAAATTTTGAATTTTATGTAAAATAATGAGTGATTACAAAGAAAAACAAGGAAAGTTCGTTATAAGCGGCGGCGGGGGCAGTCGTTGAGCACCGGGCACCCCGCATCAGGCGCATCCGTTCGAACGCCGGGTACCACAGGGTTTGCGATTTTTTTTCATAATGATTATAGTTATTAAATTGGGAAAAAGAAGTGCACTGACCTCATTTTCCTCAAGCACCCAATAAAGAGAAAAGAAACAAGCTATTCTTATTTACTATTTTTCGCCTAAGGCTCGGGAAATTAAAGCTCTGGTACGGTTTTTCTAAATATGATGCAACCTACAAGCCATAGCTTTTTTTACTTGCGAAGTGAACTCGAGATTACAAACAAACTTGACATTACGATGATAGAGAAAACCGAAAACCGACAATTCTGTCTGTCGATCTTTATGTCCGTCTAGACTTCGACCAACAGCCTTAATCATTCTTTTTCAACTCAGAACTTAAGATTTTTAGGCTATTCCCTAGAGGGGAAATCGATTTTTTAGCTCCAAAAATAACGGTCCCTAACAAAAAAATTATCCACCTCGAAAACGTAGAGACTTTTTCGAGATGGAAAATTTTAATAAAAAAATTTGTGTCAAATATTACATCAAGTATGGTCTGTATTTTGGTGAGAAAAGTTTACCATAAACTGTTATTAAAGGTACCTGCAAAAATATAACCGTTTTTTTAATTTCTATTTTCGATTTAATTTTTTTGTAGGTAGGTTTCTTTCAAGCGGCTAAACTGAATTCTATTAAATACTTGATTGCATTCCAAAATTCCATTAAAATACACTCTTCTTAAAATTTTGAAGAGGCCTTTATAACTTACACATGCCTCACTTCAACACAAGCACACCGTGTTAAGAATCCATGTTAATCGAGACCACGGTGAAGTAAAAACTCAAGCTTTTTCAAGTGTATTAATTAAATAAACTTTTCAAAACTAAAAAAACAAATTTATTTAATCTTAAGAAAACCTACTCAAGATAGGTTGTCAGATAAGCTTGTGTAGATTCCTATAAAACAATGGACCCAGTTCCTAAAATGGCACATTTAACTGCGAGAAGTTACAACAAAATGAAACAAACAACGTTAATTTCAGCGTTGAACATTTTCATATTAGCTCTTGTGTTTTCACAATCTGATGCCAAGTTCTATAATGATGATTTATCTATCAATAGTCGAGTGCCTGGTAAGAGTCTTATCAATTACAATTAAGTTCAATTAAAAATAGTGATTTTCTATATATTATCATTCACCACAGGCGATCAGGAGATTTTGCATTCAAATGCAGTTCAAAACCTTGACTTTTATGCTAAGGTATCCATAGAAGTCCGCTACCCACAGGATCTTCCACACTCAGATTATATATTGAGTCATGTTTATTTGACAGGACAGGATGATACTGGATACACCAGTGGAAGATTTGATCAAGGTGGTCCAGGTGCAGATTTTATGAGAATGAAGGTCTTTTTCAATTCCATTAAAAATGGTAAATTTCAATTATTTTTGTATGGAAAGAAGAAATAAATTGGTCTTCTTCTACTTGGCGATTTTGTTGAAAATTTTTAATTCAACGATTTTTCGTTTTAAATTTGACTATGCTTTTTCCCCAAAAAAAAAAAAAACAAGATCAAATAAAATACCCTTTAAATTGTTATATGGGTATGGTTAAAATTAAATATTAAAATATTCTTTAAAAATTCAAAAATTCTAATTAATCATCAAGTACAAATAAAACGAGTCAAGCGAGAAAATCAGTGTTGTGCTATATAGAGACAAGAGTCTTACTTCATCTTAGGTACAAGTTAGTCTGGGTTAAAAATATAATATTCAGGAAAGCTACCTTTACAAGCATAGTCAGTGCTGCAAGTTTAAGAGAATTTTGATGACAATTTTTAGTTACGGTAGGCAAAGCAGGGTTTTTTCCTTCTTCTGTTGGCTCTACTGTAATCCTATTTTGATAACTCTGTCTCCAGTTTTGCACATCTAAATAATTTCGGTTCGTCACATTGTCTATAAGCCCATATTGCAATTAATGGCATTTTATCATGAATTTATAAAAACGATTAGAGATTTCAATCAAATGTGAAATAACTTTTTTTTTTGGAAAAACCAATTGATTAGAACTCGCAATTAGCTATCTTATAAGTATCGTATCCGACGTACTGCCCGCGCCCGGCCGTCAATTGGTCTGTTTTAGTATAAGTCATGTTTTTCTGCTTTAATTCATCACTCATTTATAATAATTCATATATTTTGATATTATATTTTACTTAATTTCATAGTTTGATTTTTTGTTTTGTTTTTCGTTGAAAATGAGAAATGAGTAAGTAATGCACAAAAATAATAATACATTATGTACTTCTATTATTCTTGTGGATGATTTTTTTAACTGAAAAGTAGAGAAGATAAAATAATAAATGTTTCCGAAAAATCATGAAGATTTTATAGAAATATATAGCCGACCCGTGCTCACGTTGCTTCGCAAGCTTTAAATATACTTTATATTAATATGAGTAGGTAAAAGTATATTAAATGCTCCATGAGACTAACCGCAATTTCTACTATATTATTAACAAAAATTTTATATGCATAATTCCATATGCTTTCCGTAACCAAATAAAGAATTTTATTTTCTCTCACTGAAACAGTTTCATAATGCCAACTACATTTCCTTTTGTAACTATTTTTTATTTTTTCCCTTGAACGGAAACTCCTTAGATGGACAACAGTGTTGCGACCGTCATTGTCCGGCTATGGGAGCTTGCACTGTATTTATTACTCCACTCAGTTGAAATCAGTAATGTTTCATTTTCATAATCTTCAGCAGCTTTCAGTAAATCTTTTTTTTCATGCTGCTTTCTGCTGAATGCACTGCCCATTTTCCTCTCAAAATATGTACATTTATGTAACACTTCGGTTCACTGCAGAAGAAGCAAAAAATAAACACACTGCGCACGGCAGTGGTGTGGTACCCATACTTAAAATATGTAGGTATGTATGTGAACATTTCAGTTCGCTTAAGAAGAAGGAAAAAACAAACACACTACGCATTGGCCGTCGTCGTTACAAAAAGTCAACAAATGAGTGGAATGAAAGGAGGAATAAAAATGTAAATGAGTGGATGAGCGAACAATTGAGTGGACAGAGATTCAAAAGCAAATACACAAAAGAAAATGCACAAAACACGGAGCGATAATGAAATGGAACAAAGCAGCAACCCAGTCATTGCGATTGAATCGAATTCATAGATGCAAAAATACAAAAAGTTGATAAATTTATAATTAGTAAATAAATGTATTTCTCAGCTTAGAAGTACAGTTAAAAAATGATTTAGGGCTTAAAATTTGCATAAAACTATTCACTTTATACAAAAAATCCCACTTTTGTAAAATATCAAACAGGTTTAAAAGCATAATTGAATATGTTGGTCAATTTCGACAAAATAGTGTACGAAATTTTCTTAAAAGTTAATAATCTAATTCAATAAATATATTTAGTAAATAAAAAATATCTATTTACATGCTTCAAAGAATAAGAAAAATTATAAAATTTGTTGAATACTTTCTAAGAAAAACGCGGACAAACAAAATATTTGTTTCATCTTTATATAATAGTAATGATATTTGGTTTACACTAAATGTATGGGCTTTTGTGCAACCTTCCGATAAAAATTTAAGTTTTTAATTTTGAGATGTTTAGAAAGTTAAATGTATGACTATTTTTATGTCAAAATAAAGCTTAATAGACTACTTGCGATACGAAAGTACTATATCGAGCCCTTTCCGCCAAATTATCGTAAGCGACAAAAAATAAAAGTATCGTAAGCGACATTTTGTTTTCTGTTTGCTCGGAAACGAAACCAATTAGGCCAAATTTTAGCATTGAACATTATTAACAATACTGTTACTGACAGATAACAAAAGGTCCAATTGCTTTTAATTCACAGGAAAAAATTAAATAATTAACTTTATGTGACAGTATGAAAATGTCGCTTACTGGCTGAACAGAATGGTGACGCAGACGGAAACGGAGACGGAGCCGGAATAGCTGTCAAAATATTGAATACACGCAAATTCAATGTTGCGAACACAACGGAACGTAGAATACGGAGACGCAGACGCAGACGGAAGAGTTCACCAACTTTTAACTTTTGACGTACGGCACTTTTGACGTTTCAATTTGTATGAAGAAAAAAAACAACTTTTTGGGTCGGAAAAAAATATTGTGGTTATTTGTATCGCGAAAAAAATTATTTATTAAAAGAAAAATTATTGGAAACAAAAAATGTGTTCTGAGCTTGTACACAATAATATTCTTTTGTTTTTCTTCAAAATACCTTCAAAGCTGTACAGCTGCATTGTGGGCATGTAAAAAAATAACGTACGACACTTTTTGACAACTCTTCCAGTTCCGTCTGCGTCTTCAGTTCCGTCATTCTATTCTGTTCAGCCAGTTAGGATAATTTGGCGGAAAGGGGTCGATATGGCAAGTTTTGGATTCGTAAAAAAAAATCGAACTCGAGATTTTGATTAAATTTGACATAATGATGAAAGGAAAGACTAAAAATGTGGGTCTCGCAATTCTGTTCGTCTGTCTATTTGTTCGCTTACAGCCTAAATGCCATGGCTGGATTTTTTACTGGATCTAATGTTTTTTTTAAATTAATTTTTTTTGGACCAAAATAACTGCACCTACCTGCTATATATTTTTTTTTTTGTCATTTTTGGAAAATCTTATTTTTCTCAAAAATGGCTCCACATATTTTTATGGAAAAAAAAATCAATAAATTTTACTAAATAAAAAAATTAAATTTCCGAAAAATGGTTTTAAATGGTACCTCAATAGAACCATTTTTTTTTATTTTAGGTTTTCAGATTGTTTTGAAAATTTTTCTAATAAATAATTTTATGAAAAATTTAAATAATACATATTGAAAATCAAATATATATTTCGAAAATGAATCGGTCCATATAGACTCGTCGCATATTGCTTGTTGTAATGAATAAAATTTTTTAGGTGAATGGCGAGGGGTTTTTAATATTAGTGTAGTCAATACATATAGAACTGTAGTCAATACATAATCATGAACTCATAGGAGTATAATTACACATATTTTTGTAATGGGTCCACAGAATTTATTATTTTATTGCTAATAAAAGATTGTAGTCAGTAAAAATTTCAATATGTAATGAGTGTAGTAGCCGTGGCGTGATGGTTAGTGCGATGGGCTATCATGCCGGAGTAGCGTTGTCACTTTTCGCCAATTTTTCCGCAGTAGATTCATAAAAAAATTGCAGTAGATTGAATTTTTTTGCAGTAAGTTTTGTTTTTTTTTTTTAAAAACAGGAAGATAAAAAAGAAAAAAAAATATTACAGGTAGTTAATTAAAAAAAAAAAAAAAAATAGGTACACATTTATTTTCCATTAAAAATAAAAACTGTTGTTAAAAATACATATTATTATATATCAGACTATAAGTTATCTTAAACAAAAAGAAAAGGTGTCGTATTAATTACGTATAACAATTTTTTAATTTTAAATTCCCTGTCGCTACTAAGTCTTTCATGAGTTCGGCCTTTACCAACGCTGTGGATCACTTTTTAAGAAATGCATATAAAGTACAATTGCATTTACTTAATAAGAATTTAAACCGTTTTGTGCAGATTCTATTAAAAACTTGTCCATATTATCACGTTTCCCATCATAAAAAAAACGCAAATTAACAAAAACAAGATTTCCGTCAGCTTTCAATATTTATCAAAACAGAGCCGATACAGTCGAAAGCCATATTAATAAGTAGGATGTGAGTATCAATTTCATGAAGAATTAGAATGATTGCAATGACAGAATTGAAAAATTATTTGTGGGTTATTTGTAAACCAAAAATGCAGTAGACTTGATTTAAAGGCAGTAGATTTATTTTTAGAAAAAAATTTAGTAGATCTATTGCAATTGCAGCAAAGTGACAACCCTGTGTCGGAGGTCTAAGTTTGATTCGCAGCGTTGCACCACGGCTACGGCCTCTTGCAAGGAATTGACAAAACCTCCAAGAGTATTTCTTGTAATAGAAAATTTCTGCTCACATTAGCCGTTCGGATTCGGCAATAAACTGGTAGGTCCCCTCCATTCCTGCAGGCACGCACACATGAGTGGTTGAGAGTTGTAAGTCACTATGCCCTAGTTCTTCATAAGCTGTTGTGTCATCAAATTTAATTTTTTTGTGTAACAAATGTGCAGACATCTATGCTAGTGTAAAAATACATTAACATGTGCTGATAACATACTTTTTTCCATCAGTGTATATTATGTATGTGTGCTATGATGTTGATTTTTAGTTACAAAATACTACCTTAAGTCTAATGCTCCAATAGAAAATTATTTCTTTTAAAATCAGATGAATAGTTTTATTTAATCAGAACTACTTAAAACCGCAGTGTGATCGTACATAGCCCTGGGTCTCCGCAAGAAATATTTCATTTCATTAAATCGAACAAGCATGAAATCGCAGATTTCATGAAATCGATTTCATAATTTTTTTTTCTTACCATCTCTGGTAATGTAGAAATAATTTGACGTCTCCTGCCAGTTAGATTGACATTATGTGCTGCTTTTCACCTTAACATGTGGCCTGTGGGTCGAGGAATTAACTCGAAATTTAAGGTGGTGTCCTGTATCGGTTGCATACAGGACTGAGATGATTATTGTTCCACAATTGCACTTCGCTTAATTGTTGAATACATATTTTTGTTTTAAATATTTAATACTAATTAAAGGAAGCTTATTTTGTATATTTGTCATTTTTCTTTAAAAAAATAGAAGACCATTAAGCATCAGGTTTTAAGTGTCCTACCTAAACTTATAAAAAAAAGTGAAATTTGAAAACAAACATAAGAATCGAAAGAATCTTGAAATCCAAAATCTAGAATACCTTTAAAATCCTAAAAATCTAAAATCTAGAAAACCCAAAATTCTAAAAACAAATTTGTTTAAATAATTTTTTTTTTTTAATTTTAATATCTTGGGTTTGATGCATTCTGGTTTTTCTGGATTTCGGGTATTCAGGAATTCGGAATTTTGACTACAACCCAACAAAAATACTACCTAATAGTCTAACATTTTGAAAAACAAAAACAAAATGCTTTGAACAATTTTTTCAAAATTTTGAGGTTGAAAATTAATTTTCCAAAAACCATCGATTAAAACAACTATTAGAACAAGACTACAAAACATTTTGGATTTTTGCCAACAATACTGAAAAATTCATTTACATGCATTGTTCTTTTTCGATGAATGTTTGGGTCCAGGGGAAGAACATCTTTAGTCCACTCTCGTTGATTCCGAGAAGAACAAAAATAGAAGTTTGCGTAGTATTAATAAAATCTAAATTCAAAGTAAATTTAATTGAAAAATAGAATATGTAATTTTAATTTGATGATTTTTTTATTCTTATCCAATGATAAATGTTTCTAATAAGTTAAGGGGGTCTCCCACGTTTTGAATCAATATTTCGATTTTTTGTTTGAAAATATCTTATATACGAAGGGAACATGTTTTAAAGCAGGGATGCCAGATATATTAATGGATTACTGTTCGGTTAAATTTTATCAATAAAATGGTATCTGTAACGGCCGCTAGATTCTAGGCTTCATTGTAATTTTAAATATACACCTTTAAAGTCTTTTCTTCCTGAATTGAACGTTCCTTACCTTTTTTGTTGTCTACTTCCCAGGCATTAAAAGCATGATTCAAGTTTGGGCTTCAGTATTTTAACAGTTTACTGCTCATCAAAAAACTATACACCTAATTCTTTTGTAAAAAATTCTATAATTGAAAAAATTATATAAATTTATTTATTTTGCATAGGTTAAGTGTTCTTCATAAAATTTTAATTTAGTTTTGATTAATTGATATATTTAACATAATATTCTGACTAATAATGATAAATAGTAATTAAATAAACTTAGGAGTAGGGTTCGCTCATTCTGAATTAACTCAAAGTAGGTATCAAAAAAAAAAAAAACTACTGAAAAACTAAGTCTAAAAATACATCACTAATCACTAGCACGCGTAAGACTTTAATTTCATAAGTCGTGCCTTCACATATAAACTTAATTAACATTTAGAGTCATATCTTTTTTAATTTAATTTGAATTAATTTCTGCAAATATATTTAAAAGAAATGCAAAAACCCAGTAAACAAACATCCATAATAACATTGGGTTTTTTATTTTTAAACAAAAAGCCGGTTAAATGTCAAAAACAAACACTGCAGTTCTTTTGGTTAAACGCACTTCAAAAAAAATCAAAACAACTTGAAATACGAGAAAGCAAAGAAAGAAGGTACCTAAGCAGTGTTGCCAGATAAAAAAAAAAATCTCCCCCCAGAAAAATTTAAAAACCTCCAGACATTTTAACAAAAAAAAAAAAACCATAAGTTTTTTGAATTTTGAATTTTTATTTTATTATTCATAGCTCAAACATGTATTACATGTGGGTTTAAAAAAAACAAAATTGTTTTTATTCAAAATTTATTTTTTTTCTCTTTTGGCATTTTATAAAATTTTATGTAGATTAAAAAAAAAAACATACATTCCAATGACCAACGACATCAAATAAAAATTACAAATAAAAACCAAAGTTTTAAGCTGGACGTTTAAAATTGAAAATGTATAAACGTGAAATTGAACGAGACAGAAAACATATTAATTAAGACAGAAAATATATTAAGCTTTATTTTGACATCAAAATAATCATAGATTTTGCTTTCTAAACGTCTCTAAATAAATCATTCAAATTTTCAATGATGAATTTCAATCATAGCTACATAACTGGCGCTTAAGAGTAAAATTCAGGTATAGGAAAAAAAATTGGATTAATTCAACTTTAAAATTAAACTCCTTCAGATTTCGCCCCAAACATCTCTTCCCACCAGATTTCCCCCACGACAATGAAAAAACCCGTAAATCTGGGCGGAAGACCCCCAAACTGGCAACCATGTACCTAAGTGAAGTGACTCTCTTATATGTATATGTGATTTTGGACATTCCCCGGAAGCATTTGTGAATCCAAAGCGCAGTGGTTCCCATTGTAGGTGGTGAGGGTGGTCTTAATTCAATAAAATCTGAACCACTCTATCGATTTTAAAGTGCAACCAAATATTTTGTATTCAAAATTCACAGGTTCAATGTATTTAATTATGTCCCTATCTAAAAATAGTCAATAAATAAAAACTATTTTAATATTGCTCGCCCACAAAAAGATAGTAACAAGCGACAAATTCAAGCGAAAATGGGTCGGGTATTGAACGAAATATCTTGAACGGCAATGAAAATCCTTGTTTATAAATTCACTCGTTATTATTGTTTAGTTTTTATTTCGTTGTTATATTAATTTTCTTCAAAATCGTCACAATATTACGTCGGTATGTATTGTATATATCCGTTATGTGAATTTTTCGCTAAAAACCTGAAACTCAACTTTTTTTTATATGCAATTACTTTAGATACTAAAAGTTAGTACAAATTTAAAAAAAAAAACGTTTCGGCCGATGCCGAGAAAAATTTAAAAAAACCATGTTGGGACTTCAAGTTTAAAATTTCGAAGTAAACGTTGAAATAAAACGAAATAAATCAAAAATATTTGGTGGATTAAGAAATAAAAAAAAAAAATAATTTTAAAAAAATATTTGTTACCTAACAAAAAATTTTTTAACAAATATTATTTTTCAACAAAAAAAAAAATTTAAATTCAATAATTATTGCTACGAATTTGGTTCAATCGCATACTCAAATCATGATTTAAGTTTAATTGCTTGTTTTTTAAAAATGTAAATTTGATATCAAGAAATTTGAACTTTTTTATTAACTTTATTATTTGAGAGTGAAACATTAATTTTCAAACTCAAGTTTTTGTTTTGTCAAAATAACGTTATATTAAGTAGTAGTTTTTTGTTTATTATTTAATTTTAAGTAAAATACTAAAAACCAGATGTCAAAGTGTATTCTAGTTTTTGAGTTGAAAATAACAAAAGTAAATTTTCCTAAAATTCGACTTCCATTCGTTATTTTGTTGCTCCAAAGATCCTATTTCTACTAATAAAGTAGTAAAGTAGATTTCGTTATTTTCAATTTTCTGAAAATCCAACAGATATTTAGGCATTCAGTTTTTAGTGTTTCATTAGAAATTGGTAGGAGCATCGAAAAGTATTAACAAAAATACTACTTAATAACGTAAAATTTTGAACAAAATTTGTTTTAACTCCATTTTTGTCATTATTTTTTCATAATTTTTGAGTTTGAAAATTATTTTTTCAAAAATTATTCTCTCAAATAATTTGAATTAAAAACATACATAATAAAAGAAAGCACTTCTGGCTTTAAAATAAAGTATAGCATTAAGTAATTGTTGCCGTTGTTTTTATTTTTTTCTATTTTTAAGTCGGAAAATCGCCCCTCCCTCCTAAACGGTGGGAAATAGACCCTCACCCCTTCAGTACGATTTTTTTCTTTTCTCAGCTCAAACACTCTAGCTCTTTGTCACACCTTAGATGAATCACCCTGTATATAAAATTAAGTGTTCTTAATCAAATGAATACCTTATATTAATAAAGATTCTTCTTAATGCACTTTATTATGCTTTAGATAGTATGAATGTTGAGACGCGCGATAAATAAAATATATTCCTTCATATTTTAATAAGTCATTTATTGAGGTTTCAGGTATTCAGATGGTACTATACCTAAAATTGTAATCAAATTTGTTATGGTTTTAATAAAACAAGGAAAGTGCGTATACGCCCAAGTGGACCACATTTGAATGCATTTCATCTCTTATGGAGTATCTTGTTTTTGAATTAAAATTTAGAAATTCAGGGCAGAGAGTAATTTATTTAAAGCTAAACCACAACTTGTGCGACAGTTATCTTATTTTAGCTCAACTTTGATAATACTTATCTTCAAAGCCAAAATAAAGTTACTAACGCTTAATTTCATCCATAATAGGAGTTATCTTACAGAAATCTGTGAACTGTGAAACCTGAGAGAAAAAAAAAGAAAAGCATGAATATATAAGCTGATGGGCTTTGCAATAAAGAAAAGGTTTATGAAATGCTTTAAGCCCAAAACAGATGTGCAGCTTTTTCCAATGCAGCGAAAATAAATTTATACAGGTTCTTATGAGAGCTGACATATTCCAGGCTTTGCATGCAGCCTTTCTATTTCTAAATTCGCTGCATGGGAAAAAGCTGCACATCTGTTTTGGGCTTTAGAATAAATGCATAGGAATAACTAAATATTTATTTTTGAATGAGATATTTAATTAATTTTTTTGTTTCCTTGAACTATGCGAAAGCCATGCTATAAAAAGAATTGCTGTAGATTTTGAATTGAAGAAGATTTTCAGAAATAAAATTCATTAAGGCTTAACTACATTCAAAAACTTTTTGCAAAAAGCACAAAAGTGAAAAAACACACACATACTCTTGTGACATCTACGTGTGAGAAATTTTCCTAAAACTACGGTGTGTAACCACCATTTTTCTTTTAAAACCCTACAAAAGCCAGAATGTAACTGCCAGTTTTGAAATAAAAACCCTACAAATGCCTGAATATATGTTTGTTCTCCTAAATTTCCCCCATTACAGCGTCATCTACTAGTCACTTTTAAAACTGATTTTTTGTATGTATTGGTGTTTTACTTTTGCACAAAAGTAAAAGTTAAGAGCGCTTTAACTTTTACTTTTGTAAAACTTGAGAAAGAAGATAGAAATGAGTTGTGCGTTGGAAAAAGACAAAGGATTTAGTTCACTTTTGTACACTTTTGTACAAAAGTAAGTTGAATGTAGTTAAGCCTTTAATAATAAAATTGAAAAAAAAATTATAACTGTGTCTAATCAAGTGAACCATAGTGTGTAAATATTTGATCAGTTGGTAACTTCTTAAGTTTTAATCATAAAAACGAAGCTTTGGATTTTCTGTGTATGACTATGTGTCACAATCTTTATTTTTGATGAAAGATGGAACACAACAACCTCACGCAATTCGTTGTTGGAGTTGAGATTGAGAAGAGTTCGTGTTTATACTTGCAAAAAAAAAAAAACTTGATCCGATTTCAACGTTCCATGTAATATTTTCATCTTAACCAGAATCAATTATTATTATCATATCAAGTCTCTGATGAAGTTTCGCATTCATGATTTTTATTTAAAATCCAATGCTTGAGCCTTTGCATGACAGTGGTGAGTGGTCAGTTGCTTATGAAACTTGTACGTGTTCGGATCGCAAAAAAAAAAAATTAAGAGCGGCTTAGCTATCGGATTTATTTTTAAATTCTTTTGGAATCTTCCTGCGACCGCCCGACACGGCGAGATTTCTTGAATTTTACTTAGAGGAGGTTCCATAAAAAAAAAATAAATAAATAAAAATGTGGACAAAGAAAAATTTCTGGCCTTCGGTAATGATGGTGCAGTTCCTGGCAGTCTTTGGTAGTGTTTTCGGGTCTGACTGGATGTTTGATAGAGCTGGCAACGGGTTAAGATGTAAGTTTATTGAGAGCTCTTTGCAAAAAAAAAATCTTATTTTTATGATTATGCCTTTCGGTTTGTTGTTGGGTTTTGCTACTTTTCTCATAAATTAAAATTGAATCTTCAGTTCAAGGATAAATTTGCGTTAGTTAAGGGCGGGCACCAAAAACGCTTACAGAACTCAAATACATATTTTGTGCAAACAAACCGCATATAAAGTTTCAGTTGGTTTGTTTTTTATTGTCTATTGGGGATTTTTTACTACCTTCATCTTATATTGAGAGTGTTTTATGGCTTACCATATTGAATATATAAATATATTTTGATACATATACAAATGTATGTTTGCAATGATATGAATCATATTTGATTTACGTTATGACTGGCTTTGCTTAACAATCTTGAAGAAATTATTACAAGTGCAAATCCAGTGGGAACTGACTCAGAACACTGGCACGCAAGCCATATCCAAAATCCCCCAATTTCAAATCATAAGAACATAGCATTTAGCTATATAAAAACTCCAATATGGCTGCTTGGTGCAAAGGACAAAATGTGTTTACGTTAAAGATAAACAAGGACTGCCCTATCATACAACTATTTATCATGATTTTTGTAAGCTCATATTCCAATTTTGGTCCTTTTAAGGGAGATGCAATGTGGGCCTTTAGGCTAGGCGCATTTTGAGACGCGACCAGCGCGTGTGACGTGACACAGCACAGTTCGATTTTTTGTAAACAATATAAATCAATTGAACAGCGCATATTGATGGAGCGACGCGACATGACCTGACACTCGTTTTTACGAAACACGCTTGACACAGTGATTGAAACACAGTTTTCCTTGCGAGAATTTGCACGTGCACGTTTTTTTATTTATTTCCTGTCAAAAAAAAATACAAACTGTCGGATAAAATTGAAAAATAAAAACTAGTTTGCAAATTACGAGAACAATTATAGTTTTTTACAAGTTTTTTTATTTTTGAATTAAAGATGACCGAAAAAAAATTGTGTTTTCTGTTTATGTATGTATACATATATACATATGCTCTTGTAAGAACTTCAATTTGAATATACATATGTATGTATGTAAATAGTGTTTTCAATAAAATATTGACACGAGACCTGTGATTCAATATGAGGATAACGACATGATACGTTTCTGTTAATCAGGTCATGTCGCACGCGTCAGGTCACGTCACACGTGCCGGTCGCGTATCAATATCAATATGCGTCTAGCCTTAAAGTTTAAATTTTATTCCTATGCTTAAATCGTCTTCTGAAATATTCAATTTTAGTCAGACATGGTAAAGTGTATTTTTGTATGTTTTAAGCACTTTTTAATTATTGATTTAAAAATTAACCAGAGGTGTGCAAATTAAAATTATGACTTTGCAGCAAATGCGCATCTAATGCATTTTGGAGCTCAACCATTTATTTCGCTTGCCATTATTCAGTGTTTCTCTCTCCAAACTTGGCACTTTTTATTTTTGAAAGTTTTTGTACAATGATTTTGATTGATTTTACTCTAATTAACTGAACAGTATTAATTTAATTTCATTTAAGCAAGAGTTTTCGTTGCAGTAGGCCGATTTTACTTAAACCACTTGCCAAACATTTACAACGCTAGTAAGGACAAACTTTGAAAATTCTAGCGAAATCTGTTAAGTTGCTTTGGAGTCTACTAAGCACAAAAATATTTTTTTGTATAGAAGACTAGCTGGCCCGTTCCAGCTTCGCACCGGTAGACGGAGATAAATTAAAATTGCTTATATGTAGTATGTGAATTATTGTGTGTATTCATGTAAATTTTATATTTTATTAGTTTTACCATGAAACATAAGCAAATAACCTTTTATAAACTGTCACCCAAGGTACTGTTGTGCAAGTAAAATGTCGACATTGGCGCAATTGAAATTTTGTATTGTCAGTGAAAATCCATAATATTGCATTATGTCTCAATATTAAAAGTAGATTTAAATTTGCGTTCTACTGCAATTTTCAAACTTTGAAAGAGAAATTTTTCTAAATATATTTAACAGTACTCTTATATGTACAAAAAAGAACGCTATAATCTGTGAAATCATAAAGAAGATCATAACTTTTTGTTAAATAAAATCACATTTCTACTACTAATACTACACTACTATATAAAACAAGTTATTAAACATAATATAATTTTGATATTTCAGCACTGGAAGAAGGAGAAAAGTGTAAAATCAAAACTGGTGAACCAGGGGTTTGTAAAAGAATTACATCGTGTGGAGTATACTATGATGGATTGAAACGCAAAACCATTCAATACAGTTTTCTTGTGCGGTGTTCATTCATCGATTTAGATGAAGTGATTTGTTGTCCGCTAGATGATAGTTCACCATTAAATCCTGAGGAGCAAGTAGTAGGCGAAACATCAGTTGGGTGAGTTGCCATCGATTTTTAAATGTTTACTTTTTACTAAATCTATATCTATACTATTATATAAAAGAGTAACTTTTTTTGGTTGTCAGTCTGGCTGAATGTATGCACTAAACTCACAAACAAACAAAAAAACTCTTTTAAAAAATAGATATAATACAAATTTCACTTATCTGGTATGCTATAGGATACAGCAGAAAAGAAAATTTTTGTTAAATACCGAATAATAAACAAATTAAAAACTTACCACAAAAAAAATCGTATGGAAATTTTCTAAAATCAAGCATGTAGGTATTTTCCTTGCAAAATACTGCTTTATAGATTTTCAACTCACATTTACTTCAAGCTCAATTATTTATAAGGAGGAGTTGTTTTGCCATGGAAAATTGCCTTTTGTGGCATGTGGATTTGACGATAAATCGTCAAATTCCATATTTTTGGTGGGCTGATTCCTGGAATCGGCTCAAAAAAAGAGTTTTTTTTTTTTTTAGGTAGGGTAGTATTTTTGTTTTTTTTCTTTTTTTATTTTTAGGGAACATTTTTGGTGAAAATTAAGTGGTGGGTAGTAAAAAATCTTCATCGAAAAAAAAAAAAACGATTCAAGCCATGTGCAGTATAATGTGCCTTGGTAGGTGGGAGCGAGAAGTGAGTTTTGTTTTCACCGGCGACGAATTGTGTTGATGTTTTTGTGTAATAGGGAAAAGTTCAAATAAAAAAAAAAAAAAAACATCAACGGTAGGGATTTTCTCTTTAGTAAGAAATAGTGGTATATGAGAGGTAGGTATAATATTTGCAGCAAAAATAAATGTTTACTACTGAAATTGTTTGGTTTGGTGGTGAGTGTTTGCTGGATATGGTAAATGGAAACGAACTATAGGCAAGGGCGTGCACAAGGAGGGGTAATGGGCATTTAATGCACCCCTAATAAAAATTATTTTTAATTTTTTTTCTGAGTAAATTAAACGATCTCAAGAGCGCACGTAAATAGGATGGGGGATGCTTATATTACATGTAAATCGGCTTAGTTAATTCACAACTTGAGTTCAATTTTTGGATTTTAAGGTAAGACTGAAATTGGTTGGTTTGGCGGTGGGTGGTTGGTTTTTTAATACTTTATTTAGGTTAGGTACAAATTTTTTCATGAGAATAAGTGATGGTGGGGTGGTAAAAATATGTATGCAGGTTTTTTGGCAGTGAATTATTCTTCATCGTCAAAAAAATAAAAAAAAAAACAAATCAAACCATGTGCAATGTGCCTTGGTAGGTGGGAGCGAGATAGTGAGTAGAGTTGACTGTTTTCGCGTTTCGCCGTCGACGAATCGTGGTGATATTTTTGTGTATAGGAAGGTATGGTAAAACAAAACAAAACATAAACAGTCGGTAGGTATTCTCTATAGTGTAGTAAGAAATGATTGGAGTAGGTATAGGTATGAGTAGGTAGGTATAATAGGTATTTGCAGCAGAAAAAAAATGTTGGTTTATTAGCGGTGGGTGGTTGGTGATGGTGAATAGAATCGAACTTATTTAGAGGCAAAGGCGTGAACAAGGAGGGGTAAGGGGGCATTTGCACCCCTTATACAAATTATTTTCATTTTTTTTTTCTGAGTAATTACACAATCAAGGACGCACGTAAATAGGATAGGGGGATGCTTATTACATGAAAATCGACTAAATTTACAACGTGAGTTCTAATTGTTGGATTTTAAGGTAAGACAGAAATTAGTTGGTTTGGCGGTGGGTATTGGTGAAGTTAAATGGAAACGAACCTATTTAGAGGCCAATGTGTGCGCAAGGAGGGGTAAGGGGACACTTGAATCACTAATACATTTGTTTTTCTAATTCATTTTGTTGAGTAACTACACAGTCAAGGGCGTAGGTAAGCAAAGGTGATGTGGGGGTGCTTATTACATTCAAATCAGCAAAATTTACACCTTGAGTTCTAATCATCGGATTTTCAAGGTTCGAGATTTTAAACGAAGATTAAATGTAATGTGGGAACACAAGAAGACAAAAACGTGCGCAAGGAGGGATCTGGTTTCCAGAATCGGCTCAAAATTTTTTTTTTTAGGTAATACCTACCTACCTAAATATGTATTTTTATTTTAATAGGTAGGTACCTACTTTATTTAGGTAGTACAAGTGGTAAAATTTTTTTGATGTTGATAAGTGGTTGGTGGGGTGGTAAAAAATGTATTCCGGTTTTTTGGCACGGAATTATTCTTCATAGACGGCAATAACCCTTGCTGGGAAAAAATGCTTCGTTTTAAGAATATGATAGGTATATGGTAGAGAAGAAGAAAAAATTTATCTTTTCATTGATAAATTATTAATTTCTTTGTCAAGTGGTTACTAACAAAATTCACGGTCGTTCGTTCCTTAGAGGGTAATGGGAGGTAGGTATAACATAACATACAAATAGTCTGATTTTCAAAGTTGTCTTAAAATTACACTATAGGCAGGCAGGTAGGTTCATAATTAGGTGCATTACATTTTTATTCAAATGCAAGCCCACACAACCCACACACATAATTTTAGGAAAATAATTGTCAATGTTCATTGATACGTGTGGAGGCTTATTTTCAATGTTACCTGACAAAAAAAACGTCAATGCTACCTGACAAGTAACATGGATGGTGTGTAGCGCTCTTTAAGCTGAACATTTTTCGAGTGCTGATTTTAAATCATCTTTTTGGTCGATATTTGGTTGTCAAAGGTTTTACTAAAGAAGACCCGGGCAACGCCGGGTTTTATCGGCTAGTAATTAATAAATATACATTTTTTTTATCTTAAAACTTACAATTTTATCCGTCCGTATGGAGATGTTTTTATCTTATTACAAACATGCAATTTTCTACTTGAGAATTAACTAATGGGGTTTTCCATTGGTAAAAAAAAATCAATTTATTTTTGATTTGGATCTGTCAAAAACACAATTTCCCCTCTTTTTGCTCTACATTGGGCAAAATAAATTGATTTATTTTTGATTTTAAATCAAATTTGCAAATCTAAATTTTTTGGCAGATTCACCCCTCCTTGTACTAATACCAACATAAATCCAGCTGTCAGTTTGCAAATGTTTTTCTTTGATATTTCGATTGTGAAAATCATGTTGAAAAATGTGGAAAATAATTGCTAATAAATAAATGGTATAGCATTTTAAAATGAACCGGCAATTTTATCAAGTTCATATTTCTCTTCTAAAAGTAAATCGATGGATGAAGATTTTTTTGAAATATTGAAATAGAAGCTATAATGCACAAACATAGTAACAAAAATCAATCAATTTGATATTGTGTTCCATTCGCCGTAAAATAAATCAATTTTTTCATTGGAATCTAAATTTACCAATGGAAAACCCCATAAATAAACAAATTTTGTGACGTGACTTACAAGAGAATCAAAACTTTTCTTTTATCAAAAATTACTCTTGACATTTTTAACTTTTATCGCTTTTGATTGTGGGAAAAAATTCGCATTACGGAAATAACGATAAAGCTTAAAGTTCTGAAGAGTGGAAATATTCCTAAAAATTTTGTTTATTTTTTCGCCAAATAAAAGAACAAAAATATTGTTTACCCAAATGCCTTGAGATAACAAAAGAATTCAACAAAAAATACTTTTGCATTCAATTCAAAATTATTTCTTATTATTTTTGTTTAATACCTACGTCTGAATAATAATTAAAATTTTAAAAATATCATATTCGGGTCAAAAGCTATTATTCGTTTTCAAAAAATATTGAAAACCATTTGTGTACAAGCAGTGTACTTACACGATTGTCATGCACCATAAAATTAATTAATTAATCAATTGTGTTAATAATTTTAATCAACGAAAAAATATAAAGAAAATAGAAAGAAGTGACACTCGCAGATTAATGGCCATCTTTCATGGAGCGTATCGTTACTAACAACTAACACTTAAAATATAAATTGGGTGTATAAGTTGATTTTAAAAATGGTGCCTATAATGTAAAAAATTATGTAAAAATTAATAAAAAGAAATTTGATAGGTACAAGGTAATTATTGAAATTTTGAAACACATATTGCCTTTTTTATACAAAAAAAGTTATTTTTTTTTTTTTTAAGACTCCAAATAAATATTCTGAAAATATTAATATACTGGTATTTTTGACTTAAGTGTCAATACTTTGGAAAATGAACATATGAAAATCATTTTCAGCACACAAATTTTGCAGTCTTAAATATAATGACGGCAGATACTGAATAGAATAGAAGACATGGAAGGACTTTAACCAAATATTGATTCAAATGCTCCTATTTTTGATACGTTTTCGAGTTATAAAAGCCTAGGAAAATTAGACAAAAAGGACTGTAAATTTGGAACGGTGTTGAAGGCGAAGTTCAGTTTTTTTTTTAAATTTCCGAAAACTGTCAACCCCGGCACTAAAGGGTTTTTGTTTGAAAATGTTTAAGTCACAAAAAGTAGAGCTTCCTACTAAAATATTGGCCAAATTTTGACAAAGTTTGATAATGATTTGTTTTAAATTTTTGATGTATCAGGTTTTCGTCGAATTTGTTTTTGAGAAAATTAAAAATTTCATAAATAACGTATCCAATTACTTTTTCATAAAAAAAATTATAAAAAAAAACTCCCGAAAAAATTACAAATATTTAGAAATTTATTTGAAAGAAATTTCAAACATTTTTAAAGAAAACTTAAATATATATTTTGCCGGAGGTCTAGGCTCAATCCCCAGCCTCGCCATCTAATAATTTTTAAAAATAAAACGGCTACTGCCTCTTGCGAGGAACTGACAAAACCTCCAAGAGTATCTCTTGTCATAAAAAAGTGCCACTCACATTAGCCGTTCGGATTAGACAATAAACTGTAGGTCCCCTCTATTCCTGCAGACACGCACACAGGAATAGTTGAGAGTTGTAAGTCACTAGGCCCTAGTTCTTCATGAGCTGTTGTGCCCTGAAATTTATTTATTTATTTATATTTTATGCCTAATTAAAGAATTTATTGCTTTAAACTTAAAAACAATAATTAAAGAAAATCAGAAAATCTATTTATTTTATTTAGATATATTTAATTTTAAAAATAAAAAAAAATATTTTTTTTAATCAAAAAATTATTTTATAAAAAACTTAGATAAATGTAGGATAAAGTAGGACACTCAGCCTATTCACTTTTCGTACTATCTACCAACTACGAACTGTCGCAAATAAAAAGAAGTAAGCTAAGCTGTCATGGAAAGAGAAATATTCTTAATGAACAAAACGACCGAAGATGACGTATCGATTTCCCTAATAACGTTCCTATATTAAATTTTACTTTATATAGATTTTTATTGTTCAAAGCCTTTAAAAAACTAAATTTCCATTTGTAATTTTTGAGTTAAGTTTTTACCTATATATTTATCTAAATAAAAATCAAATTGTACAACTAGGGGCTCAGTCGGGATGTAAACCCGAGACCTCTCGATTTCTTTTTTTCAATCTTAAGAAATCTTCTTTATAAAATTTTGATTGAAAGTGGTCGATCCATAAACGAGAAATTCGTTAAAAATTGAAGATATACCCTTTATAGCAGTTTTATGCTTATCGGTTGGATGGTAGGAATCATTATTTTAAGAGCAAACTAATGTCGTATTTGGTTGGATTTGGTAGTGTTCCATTCCTATCGAATATGGAGACTTTGTTTAATTCTTTCACTCTAAATTTATCATATTCAATAGGAATTAAATACTGAAAAAATCTAATGCAAAATGGCATAAATTTTGATTTCCTTTTAAGGGAATAACCTAGAAACTTTAAATTACAAGTTTGAAGAAAATCGCTATAGTAAACTGATAATGTTGTTGGTCGAGGTTTACATAGGCATACGGACAAAAAGACAGGATTGCGGGATACTTGTGGATGCATATTTTGGAGTTGTTGGTCGTAGTTTATATATTAACTATTACTTTGATCTTTTTGAATGCATTTGCTTTATGATTAAAATTTTTTTTTTATAGAACTCCAAGAGCGACAAGGTCAACATCCACTGAACCATTACCTAGACCCACCCGAGGGAATGGGCGTGAGCGACCTTCACAGGCAGGTATGTTAATTTTTCAAGAGTCGTTACATTTAAGATACTCTGGAATGGAAAAAAAACCTAACACAATAAGGTCAGTTTGTTTCCCATTACGAATGGATTCGGTGATAGAATTTTTTCGGGTTTTGTAAAATTTTCCCATTAAGATGAAAGGCTTCTTAAGGCTGAATATGCAGCATTAACAAACTGAAAAAAACTAGACCTAAGATGTTTAAACTTCTTTTGTTTTTTAATTTTGTTTAAAACTTGAATGCAAAATTTAAAATATTTAATTTACCCCTTTGTAGCTTGTCGAAGATACAGTGGCGCTATTCTTGGTTTCCATATTTTGGATGGACTTCCCGTGTCACCTGGTGAATACCCCATATGGGAGGTTTAATCATTTCGCTGGGTGGTGGTTCTACGGTCGATAATCGATGTGGATCATCATTGATATCCGAGCGATATGTTCTAACTGCAGCTCATTGTGTTAATGATCCACTATCTTTGCCAAAGTTTGTGCGATTAGGTGTGGTTGTATGGAATTCCACAGGAGAAGACGACGACAGTGGTGGCGACGGAATTCTACCTGTTGATGTTGAAATTGAGGTAAGGTATTGTTATACTATGAGTGTTTATATAGTTTTAGAAATTAGTTAACCATAGATTTTTGTTAAAATTCATTTAATTTTTTTTATTTTTCAACTCAAAAAAATCATTAAATAAAAGACCATATAATTAGAAGGTATACAGGGTGTTTTGGATAAGATGCGTCCATATTTTAAGGTTTTTAGTTTGGGTGCAGAAAAGAAAAAAAATCGTATGTGAGTTGGGATTATTTCCAAAATTTGTTTAAAGTCTTAAAATAAAAAAGTTATTAAAAAACAATGGCAACACTTACAATGGCATAACTACTTTTAAAGCCATTCTTTTATTTCGCTTTATTTATTTTAGTAAATATTTTTTGAAAAATTAATTTTTAAAATTAAAACTTTGAATAAAATTAAGAAAATTGTGATGAAACCAATTCATTTTTTTCAAAATTTTACGTACTTCAGTAGAATTTTTGTTTGTGGCCTCCAAATTTTTAGTCAAACACTAAAGCCCAGTTTTTAGTGGAGTAAACCAGAGTTAGTTAACTCTGGATATACATTTATTTACAGTTTACTTTATAGAAGTTGCGAATTTATGCAAATCGACCTAACAAATTTGGAGGATAAAATATCAAAAGCATCTGTTTAGTAAATCCAGAGTTAACTCACAATGAGTTAATTCGGGTTAGAATTTATTCTCCCACTGATCTAAAATCCAGATCCTTTCTAGTTTTTGAGAAAATTCCAAATTCTACTTTGCTACTTGCTTTATGGAAATAAGATCTTTGAAGAAACAAAATAACTGATTAAAGTTGAATTTAAGAAAAGTTTACTTAATGGTTGTTTTCAACTTTCCTAAAAACTAGAAGAGTCGTCTTATTTATGGAATTGAAATTAAAATAAATTGATTTAAAAACTGAATTGAATTGGATTTAAGTGTTTGACTAAAATTGAAAGGAACATTTGAATATTAAAAACAGAAATTTTATTTAATAACGTAAAATTTTGAACATAATTAGTTTGAGCACAATTTTCTTAATTTTTTTTATTCAAAATTTTGAGTTTGGAAATAAATTTTTCAAAAACTATTCCTTAAAGCAATTTGAATTAAAAACTTAATAAAAGAATGGATTTTTTTTGACTATAAAAGCAGATTTAGCATGATTTTGTAACCGTTGCCGTTGGTTTTTAATGATATTGTCGGGAGTGGGTCACAATTCTGCTTGCCTTGCAAAAATTCGGCTTTTCGAAATTCTGTTTTTTTTTCGATTCGGTTTTACAAAATTCTGTTTTTCAAAATTCTGCCTTCCAAAATACTGACAATAAATATTTAAATTATTTCTTATTTTTGTAACCTTTTTCTTTCAATCTAAATACCTCTTGTCACAAATAAAATAAAAAAGAACACTGACCTTAAGCCCACAAAAGGTATTTAGAATAAATATTTAATACAAGCTCATTCTGCTTTTCCAAAGAAATATTTATTTACCAATATTTAATATTTATGCAATTTAAAATTTTTTAGGCTTACAACAGAAAATAAAGAATAGCCAATCTGAGCAAATCAGAGGATATTTTTAGCTATTTTCTTAAGAAAACTTATTTGGCTTAATTTAAATTTAATTTTCTATTTTTTTTTTCGGTTGATTTTATGTTCTCTTTATTTTTGGTTCTATCTGCTATCTTGATCTTAATAAGATCTTTTCTTATTGAGATTTTAAAAATCTTATCACATGACTCGACTGAGCATGTTCCGTGTTGATGGTCTCTTGAAGAGAGTGTCTTCTCGATTTTGGCACCCCCTAAGGCTGCCGCCCGGGGCACGTGCCCCGGTTTACTATATTTCTCATTTTTATAAGTGTTGCGTAACGAAATACTATTATCAAAATTCCGATTCAGCTCCTCAAAAAACATTTGATATTTAAGAAATCAAAACATTCCCGGTAAAAACAAAATTTGACTGGATTATTATTATTTAGTTAAAATGTTCTTTAAAAATTGCTTATTAAGATAACAAGATACATCTTCAATAATAAGGTCACAAGTTATTCTTAAACCAGACTAGTTTATAGATTTTTAAAGCAGTAATAAGTTTATTAACCTTTAATATCTGGCACTAGTAGCTAGGAGCTTTTTTTTAAAACAAGACTTGTTCAACAAGTAAAAAATGATTTGAAAATAGATATACACATCTGCATGAATTTTAATTCTGTTCAAAACATGTTTAGTGTCTTGTGCAAAAAACCCGTCAAATTCACTTCTGATGAAAAAGTGAAACATTTTTATGATAAATAAATTAACAAAATTCAAGAGAAATAGTCAACTAAATTGGAGGACATTCAAGGCTTTTGCTTGTTTTTTTTTCATGTTTTTTCCATACCTCTCCTTTTTTCCAAAGTTTAACAAAATTTGGTTTAAATTCAAATATTGGTCCATGGTTCAGCAAGTTTAACACAGCCATTTCGGAGAATTAGCTGAGGTTTAACGATGGTTCAAGGATAATAAGTAGTCAATTACATTCTCGAACCATAGTTAAACCTAGGTTAAACCGCTAAAATCAGTTAGTTAAAAATTGCTAAACAACGGAAAAATTAATTTTACAACTGAGCCCTAAGTGGATTCCGTGTTATTTGTCTTCGAAAAGGACGTTTCACAAAACTAAATAAAAAACTGACTTGGAGGCTTCAATTTGAAATTGGACCGTGCTGCGATAGGGGCTGGTTATAGCGCGCTATCAGGATAACGTATCAGGAAAACTTTTCATTTTGATAATTTAATGTTTTATCATATTATCAGATTTGAAATATAACAAGGATAAAAATGGATGATAAATCACATAAAATATTTATATCACATAATCAAAATTTTCTTTAGACGAAATATTTGTTGCAAGAAAAGCATTTCCTAATGGAAACTCGTTTTCCGTGCGGAATTTCTATCAGGAAAATAAATAAGTACATTTTTTACACAAAGTAGGTACTTCCTCCAAAGGAAATTTTGTTTGTGAAAAAAATGTTTAAAGTGATTTATCATCGATTCGTATCCTTGTTATATTTCAAATCGTATGATAAAACATTGAACTATCAAAAAAAAAATTTTTTCCTGTATCGTTTTCCTGATCGCTATAACCGGCTCCTTACTTATAGAAGATAATTTTTTGAAAACTTCATTGTTTCATCTTGATTGAAATGCTTATCGATCACGCATGACAGTTTTGCTCACGCCTGAGTAGTAGGTGCATTTTATTCGTATTTCATAGCTAGCGCAGCAATACAAGTTCAATAAAACGATGTATCAACTTTTATGTCCACTCTATATTCTCTGGATGTGTTCATACCCTTTTTTGAGTGAAAAACAAACTACGTTACCGATATTTAAGGTAAGCTATTTGTCCACTCTTATATTCACTAATTTACTGGCTAATTTATCGGCACTTTTGGTTTTGTTATTGTTAACCAAGGGAAATTTTATTGCGCTAGCTATAAAATTACCAATAAAACGCACCTAGTGTATACACTCTGTTTGATGGTTTGTCAGGCAAACTCCGGACAAGCTCATGATCACAAAATTTTTTGATATTGATTGACAGTCATCCGACTGTCATACGTGATCGATAATGTGTGCCCCACTTTATGGAAGCTATTATAAAAGTACAAAAACTCAGTAAAAAGAGTATTAAATAAGAATTTATGATTAAAATAAAATATTATCGTGTTTGAAGACATTTCATTTTAATTAACTAATTTTATTTCAGAACATTACAATGCACTCGGAATATCTATCACATTTGCGCTACCACGATTTAGCACTAATTAGACTTCGCAAGGATGTCGAATTTTCACCTTTTATTCGTCCAGCCTGCCTTTACTCAGATCCCGCGGATATCGATTCGAATACTCCGCTCGTTGTCATTGGTTGGGGTGTTACAAATGTCCAGAGTAAATATATAGATGATAAATATAAAATAAAAAATTCACTAATTTTAGCTTTCTCTTTCAGCTCGCATCCGGTCTAAAGTTCTTCTACAGACCAATGTGACCACAGTTGCAATAAATGACTGCAATGCCACACACATTGCCTATGGTACATCTCGTGGCTATCGAAGCGGCCTAATAAACGGACACTATTGTGCATATGATCCAGAATTGAACAAGGATTCGTGTGAAGCGGATTCTGGTGGTCCCCTGCAATTGGTTCGCAACCGAGAATCGACTATTGTTGGAATTGTGTCATTTGGAGTCTCATGTGGAAGTGCCATTCCGTCTGTTTATACAAGAGTAGCACATTACTTGGATTGGATTGAAAGTATTGTTTGGCCATCGTAACCAAGTAAAATAATATTCACAGAGTTTTCACATAAATAAACTATAATAATTTTTTTGTGATACAAAGAAAAGACTTATTATATTCGAAATAACGCATGTACTTTTTGATAATAATTTAAGAGAATATAGAACAAAATTATGTTATTAAGTTAAAAATATTAAGTACTTTAAATTTATTCTGGATTATATTTAAATTATTTCTATTTAAATTATAAATTAGTTTTTTTTTTATAATAATATTAAAATTAAATTTTATTAGAAGAAGAATTATCGTTGTTTGGATATTTTTTGCCTACTTTATATTTTCGGCGATTTGAGTATGAATTGAATACACACGAAGCACACGAATGGGACAAATTATTTCTTTAAATTTTTTTTTGTATTTGCTCCAATTGGTATATTAAATTTAAGTTTTTTTCTTTTTTTGAGCAAAACAAAATAGGAAAACTTGTGTTTTTTCTCATATGGAACGGTTTTCCAGAAAATGTGTCTCCGTCATTTTTTATGTTTTTGGACAACAGGGTCGCTATTGGTTGATATAACTTAAGATTGCGGTTGCGGTCATGACTTATGTAGGTACTTATGAGATGACCATCACTCTAAATTTTAATGAGCATTCATATTGATTTCTTTAGCTTGATACATAGGTTTATGGGCTCCTACTACTTTTCTTCATGCTTAATAATTACCACCCTTAAAAGTGAAAAAGTCTGACTTGCAAATTTGGCTCCATCATAAACTTGAATTTGATTTCTCACGTTCACGACTTTTAGTTGCAATGTACAAATTTGACAGACGAATCCTGGCGTTAATTTTTATTTTGTCTGTGAAAGTTTTACATTTTGAAAAAGAAAAAAAATAATTTTTTGAAAAATTGAAAACGAAGTTGTAAGGGGTCCAAGGGTATAAAATTGAGTTTTTTTTGCAAATATCTCAAAAACTGTTTGTGCTATAAAAAAATGTTGTTCCGCAATCTTGTATCTGAGGCAATTTCCTATAAAAAATGTTCTCTTGGGTTTTCTCGTAGCATTAACCGTTAAAAAGTTACAGCAAATGAAAAGTTAAAAAATCTTTCAATGTCATGAAAATGGGAGTTTTTTCAAATATCTCAAAAACAGTTTGTGTTAAAAAAAAAATTCATTCCCCAATCTTGTAGCCTATGTAATTTTCAACAAAAATGGCTTTTCACCTTTTTCGTAGCATTTACTCATAAAAAGTTACACCAAATCGAAAAGTCAAAACATCTCTAAAAAGGGGTAATAAGTCATGAAAGTGGAAGTTTTTGGCAAATATCTCAAAAACGGGTTGTCAAAAAAAATGTATTCCTCTGTCTTGTAGCTCATGTAATTTTCAACAAAAATGTATTTCCACTTTTTTTTTGTAGAATTAAGGTTTTCCCAAACTATCGCGATTAATCGCCGCGACAATAGAAAACAATAACAACAACGTGTTGTTTTGTTTGACAACCACGTGTTGTTATTGTTGTTTTCTTTTGTCGCAGCGATTAATCGCGTTGGTTTGGGAGAGCCTTTAACCGTTAAAAAGTTACAGCAAATGGAAAAGTCAAAAAAATCTGTAAAAAAGGGGGTAGAAAGTCATGAAAATGTGAGTTTTTGGCAAATATCTCAAAAACAGTTTGTGCTGGAGAAAAATTGTGTGTGTCAATCCTGAAGCTCATAAAATTTCTTATAAATATATTTTTTCACTTTTTGAGTAGTATAAGTCGTGAAAAAGTTACATCGAAAAGTCCAAAAATTTCTAAAAAAAGGGGACTTCACCTCTAAGGTGGTGTGGAAGAAAGTGCACAGTTTGGTTAATTTTGCGATATTGCCATATTTGAAATGCTATAACCTTTTAATAGTAAATGTTACGAACAAAGTGAAACATTATTTTTGTTAAAAATTACATTAGCTATAAGATTGGGGAATAGCATTTTTCTCTAGCACAAACTGTTTTTGAGATATTTGCCAAAAACTCACATTTTCATGACTTTTTGTCCCCTTTCTCAGAGATTTTTTGACTTTTCCATTTGCTGTAACTTTTGAAAGGTTAATTCTACGAAAAAAGTGAAAATTAACTTTTGTTGGAAATTAAATGAGCTACAAGATTGAGAAATAAAATTTTTCTATGACAACCCGTTTTTGAGAAATTTTGCCAAAAACTTCCACTTCCATTACTTTTTATCCCTTTTTTATAGATTTTTTGACTGTTTGATTTGCTGTAACTTTTTAAGAGTTAATGCTGCAAAAAAAGTGAAAAGCCAGTTTTGTTGAAAATTACATGGGCTACAAGATTGGTGAATAAAATTTTTTTCTAACACAAACTTTTTTTGAGATATTTGAAAAAACTCCCATTTTCATGACATTTGTCCCCTTTTGAGAGATTTTTTAACTTTCATTAGCTGTAAATTTTTAACGGTTAATGCTACGAAAAAACCGAGAAAACCATTTTTATAGAAAATCACTTCAGCTCCAAGATTAAAGAACAACATTTTTCTATAGCACAAACCGTTTTTGAGGTATTTGCAAAAAACACATTTTTAGACCCTTGGACCCCTTATAACTAACCTAGCGGTCATCGGATCGATGAGGAACTCTCTCAGTTTTTAAATTGTCCCATTACCAACGTGTGTAGATGTGTAGACACGCACTCAGGAATGGTTGAGAGTTGTAAGTCACTAGGGCCTGGTTCTTCATGAGCCGTTTGTGCCACCAAATTATTTTTTTTTTTAAATTTTACATTACCAACGTCCATGCCAAATTTCAGCCTCTAACTAATATTTTCTTTGTAAAGGTCTATTTTTTCTGGACTAAAACGTAAATTAAAAAGCATAGTGTCTTATGAGCAAAACAGTTTTTAAGAAATAACAGTATTAATAATTAAATTATGTTTTACCTTTCAATTAAAATTAAAATAGATGATATTAAAATTAGGAATTCACAATCTGGTGCAACTCGACAAGTATCATTGCAAAAGTGCAAAAGTGTTACATTTTATTTAATTAATACTTATTAATTTTTGTTATAAACAAATTTTGTATGCAGGCTTTTTTGGTCAATTTGATTTTTTTAAATGCAAATAAAACACTTTATTTCATTTTTATCCCAACGTTTCGTCGTTATCCACGACTTCTTCAGGGGTATTTTATTGGATCTTTAACATTTTGAAAATAATAGGTACTATTTATTTACTGACTTATATTTTGTTGAAACCAAAAACTTACTTGTTAAAATTTTATGAATTTACATTTATAATTTAAATAAACGAAGTCTTATTTAAAGAAAAAACAATTTTGAAAGATAGAATTATTACTATTATAATAAATTAACACTGAAAACAATTAATTTATAGACAAACAGAATTTTTACGGAGACTAATAAATTAAAAGGACAAACAAAAATTATCACAGTATAGTTCGGTTGCAGGTACTTATTTAATAGCTAAAGCGTAGCTTATGATGGTATTTTCTCTATCTTCTTTTGTGTTCATGGTTCTTGTCAAATTTTGTTGAATCCGTAAACTCTCAAGAGTAAATCTCGCATTGATTCTCTTTTCTCTGTCTAGTACTCTTACTTCGTCGAAATTGGCTATGTGTTCGCTGTCAATTATGTGCTGTGCAAGACCTGTCGATGGTTTTCTTTTCTTTATGTCTGCTTTGTGCTCCGTCATTCGTATTCCTAATAGTCTTTTAGTTGTTCCAATGTATGTCAAATTGCATGACTCCCCTTCTTTTCCACCGCAGCTTACTTCGTAGACAACATTGTGTTGTTGATATTTGTCGATTGGAGCTTTGGTGTTTGTGAAAATGTTTTTTAGTGTTGTATTTGACTTGTATGCATATGATGCATTCTCTTGTTTTACTATGGAGTGTAAGGTTTTACCATCAGTGAGTTTTGGTATATATAGCATGCTGTAGTACCTAGCGTTGCCCTTGTTGTTGTTTTTAGTTGTCGTGTTGTTTGTTGGGTCATTTCTTTGTTTTAATTTATTTTTAATCAAATTATTAATTAGGAAGTTAGGAAAATTATTCATTCTGAGAATAGTTTTTATAGTCTTTATGTTATTTTCTTGGAATTTAGGATCGCTAATGTCTATTACTTTGTTGATAAAATTTTTTGCAGTGTTGATTTTTTGTGAATAGGGTTGTGTGGATAAGTAATTTATCATTCTTCCTGAAGATGTTGACTTAGAATACCAGTTGAAAATAATTTTTCTATTTATTCGATAGAGTCTGACATCTAAGTATGGTAAATTGTCGTTTTTTTCCATTTCTGTCGTAAATTGAATTTTCGTGTGGTAATTGTTGAATGTTTTTAAAATTGTATCTTTGTCTCGTTCTTTAATAATGGCGAAAATATCGTCGACATATTTTGAAATATGTTTGATAGTTATGTCCTTTGTTTTTAAAATATCCGTTGCATTGTCAAGAAGTTCATCCAGTATTATATCTGCTATTGTAGGGGACAGAGGGTTCCCCATGGGCATTCCGAAGGTTTGATTGTATAATTTATCTTCATATTGGAAATAATTGTTTTCTTTTAAACAAAACTCCAACATTCTTAAAAATTGTTTTTTCGGTATTTTTGTGAATTTTTCAATTGTTGTCCAGTGTTTCATGATTATCTTTATAGCGAGATAGGTAGGGATATTGGTGAACAGAGATATTACGTCAAATGATACAAGTCTGTCATCTTCGTCTAAAATTGTGTCTTTTAGTTTTTCTTTTAAATTGTAACAGTTTTTTACGTTATATTTGTCCGAAATGATGTTCTTCAGAATGTCACCTATATGTTTGGACATCTTGTAGCACGGTACATTAATGGAAGAAGAAATTGGTCTAAGTGGAAGATTTGTTTTGTGTATTTTAGGTAGCCCGTAAAGTCTTGGTGCATTTGCTGCAGATGAATAAAGTTTTGCTTTTTGCCACTGGTCTATATGATTGTTTTTAAATAAATCGTTTACAATGTCATTGTTAATTTTTTGCAGTTTTTGGGTAGGGTCTGTTCGCATTGTTTTGTAAGTGGTTTTATCTTCTAATAATTCAGAGATTTTTCTGTTGTAATCTTCCTTGTACAATATAACTGTTTTATTTCTGGACAACAATTGAAAAATTCACAAAAATACCGAAAAAACAATTTTTAAGAATGTTGGAGTTTTGTTTAAAAGAAAACAATTATTTCCAATATGAAGATAAATTATACAATCAAACCTTCGGAATGCCCATGGGGAACCCTCTGTCCCCTACAATAGCAGATATAATACTGGATGAACTTCTTGACAATGCAACGGATATTTTAAAAACAAAGGACATAACTATCAAACATATTTCAAAATATGTCGACGATATTTTCGCCATTATTAAAGAACGAGACAAAGATACAATTTTAAAAACATTCAACAATTACCACACGAAAATTCAATTTACGACAGAAATGGAAAAAAACGACAATTTACCATACTTAGATGTCAGACTCTATCGAATAAATAGAAAAATTATTTTCAACTGGTATTCTAAGTCAACATCTTCAGGAAGAATGATAAATTACTTATCCACACAACCCTATTCACAAAAAATCAACACTGCAAAAAATTTTATCAACAAAGTAATAGACATTAGCGATCCTAAATTCCAAGAAAATAACATAAAGACTATAAAAACTATTCTCAGAATGAATAATTTTCCTAACTTCCTAATTAATAATTTGATTAAAAATAAATTAAAACAAAGAAATGACCCAACAAACAACACGACAACTAAAAACAACAACAAGGGCAACGCTAGGTACTACAGCATGCTATATATACCAAAACTCACTGATGGTAAAACCTTACACTCCATAGTAAAACAAGAGAATGCATCATATGCATACAAGTCAAATACAACACTAAAAAACATTTTCACAAACACCAAAGCTCCAATCGACAAATATCAACAACACAATGTTGTCTACGAAGTAAGCTGCGGTGGAAAAGAAGGGGAGTCATGCAATTTGACATACATTGGAACAACTAAAAGACTATTAGGAATACGAATGACGGAGCACAAAGCAGACATAAAGAAAAGAAAACCATCGACAGGTCTTGCACAGCACATAATTGACAGCGAACACATAGCCAATTTCGACGAAGTAAGAGTACTAGACAGAGAAAAGAGAATCAATGCGAGATTTACTCTTGAGAGTTTACGGATTCAACAAAATTTGACAAGAACCATGAACACAAAAGAAGATAGAGAAAATACCATCATAAGCTACGCTTTAGCTATTAAATAAGTACCTGCAACCGAACTATACTGTGATAATTTTTGTTTGTCCTTTTAATTTATTAGTCTCCGTAAAAATTCTGTTTGTCTATAAATTAATTGTTTTCAGTGTTAATTTATTATAATAGTAATAATTCTATCTTTCAAAATTGTTTTTTCTTTAAATAAGACTTCGTTTATTTAAATTATAAATGTAAATTCATAAAATTTTAACAAGTAAGTATTTGGTTTCAACAAAATATAAGTCAGTAAATAAATAGTACCTATTATTTTCAAAATGTTAAAGATCCAATAAAATACCCCTGAAGAAGTCGTGGATAACGACGAAACGTTGGGATAAAAATGAAATAAAGTTTTTTATTTGCATTTAAAAAAATCAAATTGACCAAAAAAGCCTGCATACAAAATTTGTTTATAAGAAAAATATATGATAAAAAATTGGTCGCTAAATATATTCACATATAATACTTATTAATATTTTTTTGCCAAAAACGACGGTTATTGTTATAGTTTTGTCTAAATTCCAATTAGATTAATCTCAGCCTCGTGTGTCTTGATAAACTTTTGACTAATTTAGCAAACAAAAAAAAATCAGTATAAACAAATAAACAAACAAATTTTCAACTATGTGGTGATATTTTATTTTTAAACAAGAAGCCGGTTCAACAACAAGTAACTATACAACGAATTGATAAGACTCATCACTGTCCGGTTTCTATACATATAATGCGGTTCATTATAAACCAGCCAGCAATCTTTCTTAATTTGAATGTGCGTCATTGATTTAAAGTCCAAAAATAAGTGTTGCATTTTAGGTAGTAATATACATTATAATAAATATAAATACATATGACCGTCATGTTGCAGTTAAAGAAGTTTTGATTAAAAAAAAAAGAAAACTGGAAGTTTTATGTCGTTTTCGGTTGGATTTTGAGAGTGTTTCATTCCTATTGAATATGGAAAATCTGGAGTAAAGACAGTGAACAAAAATTCCATATGCAATAGGAATAAAGCACTCCCAAAAACCACACTAAATTGGGATTAAAGTACTTCTACACTTTCTGACACACAATTTGGAAATAGAATTCGAAAGTCATGAGAGCAACTTCGATTGTGAGATCTTTACACCTCATATATGGGATATTCGCAAAAAAAAAGTAGGTATGCGACCTGAAAGGTTAGTTATTAGTCCAAAAAGATCAACTATTTTCAGAAACTGGGTCAGGCTTGGAAAATTTCTAGTCCATAGTGAAAGTTTTTCAAGGTCAATCGCGGTTTTAAGCGCATCATTTATGAATCGAAAAAAGTACATACAATATGAAAGGGGTTACTTAATCCTTATAAAGATCAGATAGTTTATGCTGCGGTCAGAATAATAGTAGTGAACCTTATGACAGCGAAAACTAAAATAAATTAATCTACATAATTAATTTTAAAGAAATAAATAGTCATCTGATTTTCAAATGATTGTTTTAGGCTTTTAATTTTAGAGAAAAAATAATATAATAATTGAGTTGGTAACTCCAAATCTATCGAAAGGTTATTGGAAAACAGCATTGGTCAAAAAAATAGTACTGCATTCAAAATCCACCGTTAAATATGTAAAATACTTACATAATTTCTACCATAATTGAGTTTTTTTACATTTAATAAATATTTAGTTGTATCCTGCTTAAAACTTGTTAGAAATAACAGCAGCACAAAGACTTTCCATGGACTTAATAAGATTTTCACACCTTTCTACAGATATGGACCTCCAATCAGCGTTGCCATCAGAAATAAAATTAGTGTGCCATATTTTCTGAAACATGCCAACTTTCGTGCCTTATAAAAAACCATAAATTCTTTTATTTTTTTACAGGGTGTAATACAAAAAGAAGTAGCCTTGATACAAAAAGTAGTAGCTGTGGCGTGATGGTTAGTGCGATGGACTGTCATGCCGGAGGTCTAAGGTTCGATCCCCAGCCTCGCCAGCGCCACCTATTTATTTAAAAGAAAAAACGGCTACTGCCTCTTGCGAGGAATTGACAAATCCTCCAAGAGTATCTCCTGTCACAGAAAATTGCCGCTCGTTAGCCGTTCGGATTCGGCAGACACGCACACAGGAATGGTTGAGAGTTGTAAGTCACTAGGTCCTAGTTCTTCATGAGCTGTTGTGCCATCAAATTTAATTTATTTATTTTTTTTATAATACAAAAAGAAAAAATCAAAGTAAATTATATACTTGCTCTATTCGTGCATTGTTAAAAAATATGTGTTAAGCTTTTTCGTGCCACGACGAAATTATCGTGTCAAAGAAGCACGATCGTGTGCCACTTCAGCAACGCTGCCTCCAATATTGTTTTATAGCTTCCCAAATCGGTTGTGTTATTAGCTTGCAATCTAGCAACGTACTTCTTCACATCGCACCAAACGTTTTCAATTGGGTTGGTTGTGGTCTGCGGACTGCGCAGGCCACTCCATCACATTAACCCTCCTTGCTTGAAATCACTGTTTCGCAAGTTTGCTAGTGCTTTGGATCATTGTCTTGTTGAAAGACCCATTTCAGTTACATTTCATCTTCTGCATATTGTAGCATAACTCTTTCTCAATGATCTTCACATAAAGATGCTGATCCATAATGCCTTCAATCCAGTATATCGGAGCAACACCATCGTAGAAGAAAAAACGTGCCCAAACTATTATGTTGGATCCTCCATGTTTTATTGTCTTAGGTGTGAAGCACGGATTATATTCTATGTTTGGAGGCCTTCTTAAATATTGACGAGATCCCTTTCCACCATATTATACATATAAATCAATCTTGGACTCGTCTGACCACAGAATATTCCTTCACTTTGATGCTGGCCAGCATTTTGTTTTAGCAAACTTCATTCTTTTTATTCACATGTGTTTTTCAGCAAAGGTTCCTTTCGTGGACTGTGGGCTACTTGACCACTGTCACGTCAGATGTCTGGGTTCGATTCCTAGCCTCGACCAATTAACAAAAATGTTTTTCAGGACTATTGCCTCTTGCGAAGAAGTGACAAATTCTCCAAGAGTATCTCCTATCATAGGGAAAGGTCTGCTCACCTTAGCCATTCGGATTCGGCTATAAACTGCAGACACGCACATAGGAATGGTTGAGAGTTGTAAGTCACTAGGCCCTGGTTCTTCAGAAGCTGTTATGCCACCAAAATTTATTCATAAAAATCCCGAAAATTCAGGAGCTTAACAATGCTCTTATTAGTATTTCCAACTTTCTTCGAAACTAGAGGAGGGCACAATTTTTCTAAATAGGTATGAACATAAAAATAAAATACTACTTATTTTTTCAAATTCTAAAGCTCGTTAAAAATAAAACACTTGCAGCTTGGAAAATCAATTTTGTTTTCTTACAAGGAGCCAGCAAAGCAGGTACTTTCAAAGTCAACACCAGGCCCTCGCCAGTTATTTCTATTCTACCTCGAGAGAAAACAAAAATTGGTTTAATTTACATTCGGTACTAGGACTTTCGGCTTACTAGTCTAATCAGCTAACCAATGCATTGGCTACTTTGAAATACAGACGTACATTAATGAAAATGAATAACTTTAAACTTAAAAAAGGAACTTCTGATGGGATAGAGAAACTTGCCCAACAATTTTTTAAGCAAAGGTCTAACGAGTATTTGCCAAGTTTTCCTCTACAGAATTTTCCCCAATGAAAATTTTCAGGGCGTTCGGTAAACTTGGAAAAACTTACCATTTTTCCAAGCCGGTTTTTGGCATAAATTATTTAAAAAATTATATACCTATATAATAAGGAAATATAAATAAAAATTGTATCATGTTATTCTTTATATTATCACAAAATTTATAAATAAAATCCTAAAAAATTGGCATTTTGTTGCTATAATAACAAAAAAAAACCTTAAATTCAAAAAATTCTAAAGCTTTGGAGGAAAGTTACAAGTATTTTGGTTGAACTCTTCTTATTCATCACAATAAAGATTACATTTCAAAACTAAATATTTTTTTTTCTTTGAAGAAAATCGCTTCAGAAGGAAGAATCGCAGAAGAACGGAATTGCAGGACCCCTTTTTCCAGGTTCTCCAGGTTCTCTACCATCGTCATGTCGATTTTTTTTACAAATCCAAAACGTGTACCTACCTATAAACATACATACATACCTAAATTGCAATTAAAAATAAAAAAAAATAGCTTTTTGTTAAAAAACACTGAAGTCATAAAAAGCCTCAATTAACATCACATGGCGCTGCTTCAGCCAGGCCGTTGGAACAACTTTATATTTTTTTCAACCCAACCATCCATACTATAACTTAGTAATCACACAACATCTTTAGCTGGTGCAAATTATCATATTCCAATTCTGCTAAAAGACGAAGAATAAGACATAGAAACAACTACTACTATAGATGCTAACTACTCTTGATCCGATTCCACAATTCCGCGTGTAATGGTGTAATCTCTTGCCCAGAATCTCAGCTCAGTCTCATTGTTTAGTCATCAAGTCTGAGAGAAGCTTTCAATTCATAAATTATTGTTGTTATTTAAAGCCGATTTGTCTGTGTCTTCCCATGCTACTGGTCAGTTGATAATTAAACGTGTACGTGTTGGGATCGAAATTTAGAACGCCAACAAACCCAAAGACGTGGAATTTTATAAGTAAAATTGAACATTTTTAATTACCTTTCGTGTTTTTGTTGTTAATTTTTAGAGAAAAGGGTTAATTTGTTTGACAGTATTATTTCATTATGAACGAATTATTTCGAGCAAAATCAATGAAACAAAAAAATTAAAAAAGGTACTAAATTTAATCAAAGACTTGGGACTCAGACGGTGTTATTCGAACCCATGTTCTCACGTATTCGCAAAGATTTAATTTGCCGTACCTACCTACTTGTACCTAGCTGGTTAGAGATACATTTAAATTGACACCGTTGTTGTTGTTGTGATATTAAGTGCAGTTTAATTTTTGGAATAATTTAATACCTAGTTGAAACTGTTGTCTGGTGACAGGTGACTAAACAGAATTTCTTGAATTGATTTTGTGAGTGAGGGTGGTTTAACCAGGTGAGAGGTTCCAATCAGAAATAATGTTGGTGACCTTCGTGGATAAGAAGTCTGTTTTCTGGTCTTCGAAAATGACTGTGGAATTCTTGGTACTGATATTGAGTGTACTAGCGAGGGTCAATGGACAATGGGGATATGAAAACAATGAAGAAGGTAAGTTAAAAAAAATTTTACAAGGTCGTTTCGTTTTCTATGATGCTCAGGCTCATATTTTGTGTGATTGGGTTTTTTTTTATTTCGAATTCAATTAACTTTTTGTCATATAGTGATTAACGCACTCAATGGTTTTGATTATATTTTAAATATTTACTCATAACTTATTTCTATTATTTTTTTTTTGGAATAATACTTCAACAATTAGTATAATTTCAATCGAACCTACAAGGGTAATTTAAATTGTATGTTATTAATATTACATAATTATCTAACCGATAGGGATGTTTGTCGTTTGAATCATAATATTTATTTGCATTTTACAATTTATTTGTACAATTGAGCACGATATAACTGCATGTAATTACATATTATTCTATTATAGAAGTAAAAACATGGGCAATTTTTTGTTTTATTCACTAGTTTGAATTATTTATAAACTATGTATTAACAATACTTTTGCTACTTTTTCATGTTTTTGAATTATTGTGTAATATAGTTAGTACTTAGTCATTTATTTACAGTAAAAATCCTTCAGCTCGAACTTCCTTTTATAGCAATTCGAACATGCTTTTGTTGTATTGTGTTTGCATATTTTTATAAGCATACATAAAGCTATGAAAGCAACAAAATTTAGATTCATGATGTGTTTTTTAGTTTAGTTTTGGATAGTTTGAAGCTGGAAATTCGAATGAAGTTTTGTATGATTTCTGATTGCAATTGAATGGTCCAGGGGAAAACGGTACAAGTCCAATTTTTTTTTCAAAATTAAACTAATGATGGTATTTTGTAGCTTTTTTAGAGTACTTTATTTATGATGTCCTATTTAATTAAAAAAAAAGATTATTCTACAAGAAAAACCATTAAAAAGAATCGACAAGTCCAAAATATTGTATGGAAGAATGGCATAAGTCCATTGACTTCATTGCAAGAACACCAATAAAGCATATTAAAGCATCTGCTTTTAAACGTTTGACTTAAAATAAATAGAAGCATTGAATACTAAAAACAAAAATACCATTTAATAACGTAAAATCGTTGTTTTTCAACAATTATTTTTTTAATTTTAAGTCGATTTTTAAGAAAATTGCCCCTCCCGCCTAAACGGGGGGAAATAGAGCATCCTTCTTCTATACGGTTTTTTTCTTGTCTCGACTAAGCTTATACGCACTGGGCTTTTGTTGCATTTTATGCAAAACATTGTTTAGTATATTTGTATTATACTGATATTATACAGATTATAATAGAAAATTGGCACAAGTCATGTATTTTTTTATGAAATAAAAATAAAATTATGTTATAGGTCGTAGAATATTCTTTATTATAGAACTGCTTTTTTGATTACTTCATTTCCCTTTCAGTTTAGCATTTACATACATATATGTAAGTAAGTTAACTTATATTTTCATTTTTCTCGGAATCATTTTAAATGGACTTGTGCCGTTTTTCCCCTGGACCCTTCAATTACTTCTCTTACTATCCACGGTGCATAAAATTTCCAGAAATTGATAACCTGGTTTGATCAAATTGAATTTAATAATTAATAGTCTAAATTTTAGTCTAATTACACTTTGCTACAAAATGAAAAAAATTGCACGAACTTTTGAAGTGACCTAGTAGAGGTTGTAGGCCTATTCGAGTACATCACGAAGCTATGCTTTAAAACTTTCCTATACCCTCAAAATCTCAATTTATTGTTAAAAAAAAAAACTTTTTTGAGTGATCTCCCGCACTCAACGAATTTTAACTCGACCATATCTCATCCGATTTACAATTTATTTACGGTTTTAAAAAGAAGAGTATTAGCCCTTTCCAACGATATACATAACAATGTAGTACGGACAATAATATCTGTAGATTTCTTTAAGGTTATCTGAAACTAACACTAATTTTTCACGTCTTTTAAAGTTTGAAGACCGTTTTTGGCAACAGCTTTTTTTTGTGTTAGTACTTATTTTTCAAGTGCCTTTTATGATGAGTCAAACAAGCTATCGTTCTTTAAAATCGGTACATAAGTGTTGAAGTTATACATTTCGCAAGATAACCTTGATCATACAATTTTGTACTAGGTATGAAATATGGTCGAGTTAAAAATCGTTGAGTGCAGAAGATCACTAAAAAATGGTTTTTTAACAATAAATTGAGATTTTGAGGGTATAGGAAAGTTTTCAAGCATAGGTTCGTAATGTACTCGAGTAGGCCTACAACCTCTATCAGGTCACTTCAGAAGTTCAAAATCACTATAGCACAGTGTTATTAGTAGATCAGTGAATCAAGAAATCCGCCACAGTAAAACCGCAGCGCCAAAATTTCTAGGTAGGTATCCATACAAATTTCCTCCAAAGATAAATTTTAGCGAGGATATTAAACTAGGCAGTACACAGTTCACGCGCTAAATTCAAAAAGTCTCAACTTAATTTAGCGCGCGAAATAATGCTCAACGCATTCTTTTACAGATAAATTTTGACCTTTGTGCTCTTAGCAAACGATTGTAGAGATAAGAATTTAGTTTAGCTTGAACTGCGTACCTGGCTATATTAGCTTAGAAGTTTCAATAAAAATAGTAATGTTGAACCACGAAAAATACCTTAGTCTAAACAGTAGGGAATAATCTACAATTCTTTTTTAGAAATCACAACACAGATAAAAAAAGTCCCAGAGATCGTTAATACCTCATTTGTAGGTATTTTGATTCTCTAAAAGTTTTTCGTTGGCCATTTTGTTACAGAAAAAAATCCAGACGAGTTTTCAAATGAAAACAAAATGGCGAGCTGTTTCAATATGGCTGCTTTTTCCTAGCCCCTATTACCCCGACAATTTTTCTTTTTATAATGTGTAGATGTTCCCAAACACATACCACAAAAAAATATTTTCTCTTTAAAATATGCAACTTCAATAATTTTTTTTCAATAAATCCACTGCACTATAAAGTTTGTGCACGTTTTTCTCAAAACCTATTGATTGTACGAAAAAAAGTTTCATAACATTTTTTATGTAAAATTACATAAGCTACAACTTTAGCTTTCACATTTTTTTAAAAACACTGATAGTTTTTGAGATATTAGCGCAAAACTGAAGTTCAACCCCTTTCACCCCCCGTAAAAATTTTAGCCCCGATCCAAATTTAGGGTACTTTTTGGAAAATGCAAAAATAAACATCTTCACCAAAATTCAGCTTTGTCGGAAGTTCGCAGTTTTGCCTTTTTTTTGTCTAATTTTCCTGGGCTATAAGTCGTTACATACGGTTTGATTTAAGACTCTCCCAAACTAACACGATTAATCGCCACGACAATAGAAAACAATAACAACAACGTGTTGTTTTGTTTGACAACCACGTGTTGTTATTGTTGTTTTCTTTTGTCGCGGCGAATAATCGCGTTGGTTTGGGAGAGGATTTTAATACCCATATCTAGATTTTTTTTTATGTTAACTATGTATGTATATTGTATATACCTGTTAAATCTAAGGTTTTGAATGGCACTAGTTAGAAGAAGTACATACATATGAAGCCTCAGTGGACTCTGCAATTCCACCTGTCCCACCACTAGTTTCGTAAAGAGAACAGTCTCAGCTTTAATTTGATACCCCATCAATAGAAGTCCCTAATAGGATAGATGTACTTAGTCCGATTAGTGGTATTTTTAATGTTTAAACTAAATCTACATCTTGATAATAATGAGTTGGATTAACTGAGTTTTGTTTCTAACTTACTTTACAGGGCAAATTTTAAATTTAATGCAGAAAACTTTTATGGGATAAATTTAATAATTGTTTTAGCTCATCCCAGATATAAGTAGGTATGACACACGAACTGTGTATCATTATTAAAAGTTATTATCTTGTTTCTAATATAAAATGTTGACCTTTCATAACGAACGACTAAATAGAATTAAATCAAGTCGTAAAGAAATCCAGTTTAAACAATAAAGTATGCAGAAGTTCTAATTTATTGCACTTTAGCTGAATAATTTTAATTAAAAGTTGGTAAAATGTGATAAATACTTAATTAAAAAAAAAAAGAAAAAAATACAATTTCGTAGCAATCCTTTAAGAATAAATTAATATAGAATTTATCATAAGCAGTATTGTTTCGCTTAATACGTATCTGACGTGTAACAGCGAAATAAATTCGTTTAAACAGGTTACTTGCTCCATAACCGGGCCGGGGGATGAAATTGCCAAGATTAGAGATTTTGTTTTCAATGGAAATTAAATTTTTTGAATATTTTTCAACCACTGAATACCTAAAAAATAAGAGCCAACAAAATTGCATGCCGAATTATTATGGATTATAGAATTTACTTTTGGTTTGTTGGGTATATGAAAGCGAAATAATTGAATGCAGAGCGAATTGACTAGAACTTTTGAAAAAGTTAGCTTTCGGATTGAAATTTCTCATTAATAAAAAAAAAACACTGCCTTTATTAGCTTTAAGTCAGCTTAAGTATATACCAACCAACTCCAATAAACAAGAATTCTGCTGTCACCAAGGAATAGGTACTGCAATGCAAGCATATACAGTACAGTTTCTCATTAAATGTTAACTTGCACACACAAGTTTTAGACAAAAAAAGTTAAAGTTCGAAAAAATTCAAAGCTGAATTTAGGTGAAAAGTTTAATTTGTATGTCTTTAGGCTTAACAACATTAAAAAAAAAAGTGGCAAAAGTGGAAAAGTGAAAAATAAAAACTTGTGTTAGAGATGCCTGTGAGAAAATTGTGCTTAATCTGTGAAATAAATCTAAAATGACATGCGCTCATTTGTATATCGGATGTTCGCAAAAAAGCATGTCATCTAAAAGGTCAGGTCATTAGCCATGAAACGTGAGCTATTTTCAGAAATTGGTCAGACTTAGAAAATTTTAAATCTAGGATTAAAGTTTTTCATGGTCATCAACGATTTTTGGCACCTCATGAATGGGATATTCGAAAAAAATGTATACTACCAGCAGTACCAATAAAAGGTCAGCTAGTTTCAGAATTTTTTTAAATTTATTTTTAATGAATTTTTATCATTACAAGGTCATTACAAGGTCGTATAGACTGTTTTAGCGCACCTTATTTAAGGGATATTCGAAAAAAATATATATACCATCTGAAACGTTATGGGAATCCATAAACGATCAGCTAATTGTTTTTTTTATTAGTTTTATAAACAAAATTAGAAACTTTACAATTTTTAAAAATTCATAAGTGAATATCTACAGCTAACCAATATCCGAAACTGCCTGACCTTTTATAAGGATTAAGTAACCTTTCAGAATATCCCATTAATGAGGTGCTAAAAAACATTGAAAAAAAACTTTTAAAAAATTATTAAAAAGACCTATGCCTAATTAATTACTGAAATTAACTGATCTTTTATCATTATCCAGTGACCCTTCAAATGGTATATTTTTTTTGGGAATATCCCATAAATGAGTTGCCAAAACATGCGGGTGACAATGGAAAACTTTAACCCTGATAGCATACTTTTTTGCGAACATTCCATATATGGGGTGCTAAGTTCCCATTGCCAATCCTCGCGTTCAGAAACCTATCCAAGGTGGTGTCAACTTATCCAAAAATTTTCAGATTCGTTTAGTTGTTGTTGCATCAACTGTTTTTTCACAAGGGATTACAACAACACAAAGCTATCCAGATCACTTTGGATACAATCCTGAACGAGGCCAATGACATGTCAAACACAAATTTCACACGTTTTTTCGAATTAATGCAAATCAAGGATTTTTTGGTGTTTTAGTTTTTGTTATTAGAAAAAGTTGTTTAATTTATTTTTCAAAAAGCAACATTATAAGGGTACATCTGTTAATCAGCAATTGTAGTCCTATTAGCTGCGTTTTATTTTCCACTAAATCTGATCCGGATGGGCTATCACACACGAAAGCAATTCAACCTGGGGAAATTGAAATTTGATGGCGAGGGAGGTGAAGAGTACGGAAAAAAAAGGGCAAAATATTATTCCTTGTTGTGAGCGGAATAACAAATTTGAACTACTAATACAAACACAAGTTGTTTGTTTCTAGGCAAAACAAAAAACGGTTGCCATAACGCATTTAATTATATTTTGGAAGCCGTGTCGTACCGTCGCGTCGTAGTAACGACACACAAATTTAAATGCAAAAGTCAAATTGAAAAACACTACTACAATAAAACCCGGTTCATGTATACTTACTTTTCAGTCAGCTTTGTTTATTTCGTGTGCGAAAGCAATAATTATTCTGGGGTTATTTTGGTTTAAATTTGACCCAGTGTGAGATGACCCGATCAGAGCATGAATCATGATAATAAAACAAACTGGATCACAAATTTATTTATTTCTCACAGTTGGCTTTATTTGCACAATAAAATTGACAGAAGGAAAATTTAAATTTTCACAAATCTTGATTGAAATAATATTTGCTATCTAAGGCCCGATTCACACAGAAGTGGCTCATGGTTCTGGTGTGTCATTGGCATGCTTCGGGAGTGGAGTGGGTGTGATGTACTCAATTTACACAGAAGTGACAATGAACCGACATTTGTCAGAGTGAATTGAAAACGCAGAGTGAATTAATGAGAATTGATGCAAAGGAATGCTTTTTTTAGTATTTGGAAAATTTTCCTAATCGTTGTGATTTTTTAAGATTTGTTTAACACAAATAAAGTGATAAAAATACTTCAAAATAAATAAAGTAGTGGTCTCATGTTCAATCTTCAAGTGATTTCAATATGGCGTGCCGGTTCACGTAGGCCACTGGAGTTTTCAATATGGCGTGGCGATGACATGTCGCACCATACCCTCGCCTCGTCATCTGTGTGTGTATTTTCCCATAAGAGAACATGCAAATTCCACAACGTGGCATATGTATGCACCACGCCAGAACCATACCAAAACCATAAGCCAGTTCTGTGTGAATTGGGCCTAAGGAAGAGCGAATGTTTAAAAATGGAAGAGTTTTATTTTTTTAGTTTAATTTACATTAAATTAGTAGTTTGTATGTATTTTTTCCGTGCCTCGCGACGCGTCGGCTCTATTAAATGAAGAAAAAACTGATAAAAAAAAAAGTGGAATGATAGCGGCATGTGTTTGATTTCGAAAATTTTTAATTTTATTGAGTTTTTTTTTGTAAATCTCAGCAGTAGTACCAACCTATAAAATTAAAATATTGCTAGGAAAGTGTTCAGAAAATGGATTTTGAAATCCAAATCCAAAGGCAGACCTGGATCTTGTGTTGTTTTTGTAATACTTGTATTTATGTTTCCAAATCCAATCCGGATCAGATCTTGGGGAAAATAAAATGCAGCTATTATAGATCTATTATTACTAGTATCGTCTTGTGTCGAAATTCGACACTTTCAATTTCAAAAACAATTTGTTTGAAAATATTGAAGGAAAAAACAGTTTTTTTTTTTTGTAAATATGCACAGTGTTCGACAGTACAAAACAAAAATGACCCACAGTGTGTAAATGCATGTCTCAAGTATATTCTGCACATCTTCGCAATTGTGGCTTTCCAACCATATAAAATTCATCGAAATCGGTCAAATACTTTTTGAGAAAATGGTACCACAAAATTTATTTTAGCCTATTTATATAATGAATATAATAATGAATAGAATATATTTACCAAAATTTAATATAATTGAATTATTTTTATTTCTCCATTAAAAGAGAAGAAATTAATTTATTGAAAAAAGTGGTACACTTTTATTATTTTATGTGCACGCTAAAGTTGATGTATTTCGATTAAATTACACATGTGTACACATTTATTTTAAGATATGTGTACAGTGATTTTGAACTTCTGAACTGACCTTGTAGAGGCCTATTTGAGTACATCACGAATCTATACTTCAAAACTTTCCTATTCCCCCAAAATCTCAATTTATTGCTAAAAACCTGTTTTCGAGTGATCTCCCGCACTCAACGATTTTTAACTCGACCAACCATATTGCGTCCGATTCATAAATTATTTACGGTTTTAAAAAATGGAGTAATAGCCCTTTCTAACTATGTGCATACATATATGTATATAAATTAAATAAATTTGATGGCACAACAGCTCATGAAGAACTAGGGCCTAGTGACTTACAACTCTCAACCATTCCTGTGTGCGTGTCTGCAGGAATGGAGGGGACCTACAGTTTATTGCCGAATCCGAACGGCTAACGAGCGGCACTATTCTGTGACAGGAGATACTCTTGGAGGATTTGTCAATTCCTCGCAAGAGGCAGTAGCCGTTTTTTTTTTTTTAAATAAATAGGAGGCGAGGCTGGGGATCGAACCTTAGACCTCCGGCATGACAGTCCATCGCACTAACCATCACGCCACGGCTACTACATACATATATGTATATGAGTACAATAATATTTGTAAAGGTTTCTTAAAAATTATCTGAAACTAACACTAATTTTTTTTTTTTAAGTTTGAAGGCCGTTTTTGGCATCAGTTCGCGTTTTTTTTTTTTCATTTTGTAACAAATCTTCAACTCTATTTTTAGGATTTTCATTGTTACGATCGATTTAAGATGAGTCGTGCAATAAATTATACCATTACGCCATAATGGATAATCTCTGTTTACATTTATCGCTTTTCATATTTGCATTTGCGTCTACCAAAAGCATGCTTTTCTTAAAAAAAAAGCCTTGGCCGGTATATACACATATCTCAAAATAAATGTGTACTTGAATTATTATTATTTTTTTTTATAGAGAAGTATTATATTGTATTTTATTAAATGATAAGAAGTTCAATAAGTTAAAATTGATACTGGGTACTCCTATATAGACTGAGGCTAGGGCATTTTTGTATTTTTTTAAATACAAAAAAAAAACACTATAATATAACGACGACTATCTCTATAACATTACTGTTTTTTGTATAATATGTAATTGATACAAATCTTATCAACCAATGACTATGTCATGAAATAATGCAAGACAAAATCTGGCAAATTTAGAAGAAATGGCCCTCATTTTTGTTGCCTACGTTATGGTGATAAATAGGGCAACAAAGAACAAACCATATGAAAGAAATTAATTTCATACAAAGTTGAACCTCATCATTTTGTTGGGGCAGTTTTTTGCATATAAAAAAATAAATAAATTTGGTGGCACAACAGATCATGAAAAACCAGGGAAGTGACTTACAACTCTCAACCATTCCTGTGTGCGTGTCTGCAGGAATGGAGGGGACCTACAGTTTATTCTTTATTGCTGAATCCGAACGGCTATGGTGAGCGGCACTTTTCTATGACAAGAGATACTCTTGGAGGATTTGTCAATTCTTCGCAAGAGGTAGTAGCCCGGAAAAAAACTTAAGGTGGAAGCGACTGGTATTGAACCCAGACCTCTGGCGTGACAGTCCATCGCACTAACCATTACGCAACGGGCTACATCAGATGCAAAAATCTTGTTTTAGTTTTTAAGAAATTAAAAAAAAAACCAAAGGTTCTCATGTTTGTTTTGTTATGTTTATGACACAAAAAAATTACCATTCATAAATTAAACCCTTTTTTTCGGGTGTTTTGGAAAGAAGTATCTTTTTTTTTTTTTTTAATTTCTACAAAACCAAAAAAGATTTTTAGATTTTAGCCACTTGTATTTGGTTTTTAGTATTTCATAAGTGCATTGATTATTTGCAAAAGCAGTGGCACTTACTTACTTACTTACTTACTTTACATTAGATGGCGCTCACAGCCCAGGATGGACTACGGCCTCAACCAACAAGCCCCTCCAGCCAGCTCGGTCCCTAGCTAGCTGCCTCCAGTTACGCACTCCAAGTTGGTTGAGGTCGTTTTCCACTTGTGTGCGCCACCTAAGGTGGGGTCTTCCTCTGCTGCGCAGACCGTCAGGGGTAGATTCGAAGACTCGTCGGGCTGGTGCGTTGGTGTCCATACGCTCCACGTGTCCCAGCCATCTCAGCCGCTGAATTTTCAGCTTCTTGACCAGGTCGACGTCGCTGTAAAGCCCGTAAAGCTCGTTATCAAATCTTCTCCTCCATACTCCATCGATACAGACTGGACCGAAAATCACCCGAAGAATCTTCCTTTCAAAGCACCCAAGCAGATTCTCATCCGTTTTTGACAGGGTCCATGCCTCTGCCCCATATAGCAGGACCGGGATGATTAGGGTCTTATATAAGGTCTCCTTGGTTCTCTGAGAGAGGGCTTTATTACTTAGATGCCTTCTTAGCCCGAAGAAACAGCGATTGGCAAGAGTAATTCTTCGTTTGATCTTTGCGCTGATGTCATTTTGCGATGTTACAGTGGAGCCCAGGTAGACAAAGTCCTTGACGACTTCGAAGTTGTATCTATCCATCGTGACGTTTTGCCCGAGCCGACGATGTTGAGATTCCTTTCTCGATGATAGCATATACTTCGTCTTGTCCTCATTAACAGCCAAACCCATTTTCGCCGCCTCCGATTCAATACTTGCAAACGCGCCGGTAACAGCTCGCTTCGTTCTCCCAATGATGTCAATATCATCTGCATAAGCAAGTAGTTGAACAGACTTTTGAAAAATTGTACCTCTGTTGTTGACTTGCGAGTTGCGTACAATTGCTTCAAGAACGATGTTAAACAGGTTGCATGATAACGCGTCGCCTTGCCTCAAACCTTTCTCGACATCAAAGGGTTCGGTGGTGTTCTTGCCGACTTTGATGGAGCAGCGAGATTTCTCCATCGTCATCCTGCACAAGCGGACGAGTTTGGCAGGGATGCCGAGATGCGCCATGGCTCTGAATAGCTCGTCTCTGTCTACGCTATCATATGCGACTTTAAAATCGATAAAGAGGTGGTGTGTATCGATTTGAAACTCCTGGGTTTTTTTCCAAAATCTGTCGGAGTGTGAATATTTGATCGACGATTGATTTGCCGGGCCTAAAACCACACTGATAGGGGCCGATCAGATCGTTGACAAACGGTTTTAAGCACTTAACTACGCAAAATTTTGAAAAAAAAAAATCAACTTGAAAAAATTTTGACTTTGAAATTTAATTTATCAAAATCTATTTATTTTAAAAACGTAGTTAATTTGGATTTAAAACACAAACTTTTAAAAAAATCATGTACTTACACAATTTTAAAATATTGAAATTTGATTTTTTTTTTAAATCTAAAATTTGTTGTTTTTTTTTTTGCTTTGTGATTTCTTAATCTCTGTCCACTCGCACTGCAGTTGTACTCTCATCCACTCAATATTGTTAACTATCTTCCAAACTTCAACATTTTTAGAAACAAAAATATAGTATTTACACTTATAAAAGCTTATACTAAAACTTTCTTTCAATGACATGGTAAAATTGTGGTTAGCCTTATCGAAATTTTTTTGGATATGTTTATAAAAAAACAAAAATTATTCTTAAAACTTTGCACAGCAATGCGGGTGTGGGTCTGCTAGTGTAATATAATTTGTGGAAAACACAAGTATTTAGTTATTATTCGATCCTATTCACAGGCGTGTACTCTGACAGACTAAATTTACGTCTCGCATTCCGTCTTCCAGATCATTGAAGCGTCTTCCAAGCGGAACTTTTAGCGATCAAAGAAGTTTTGTCTTGGCTTAAAGAAAACGTTATATCAACAACTGATATACGCATCTTCTCCGACAGCCAAGTAGCACTGAAATCCCTGGACTCGGTGTCTGCTAATTCTAAAACAGTCCTAAACTGTCGATCATCTCTTATGGAGATGACGCAGCAGTTCAATATTCACCTCTGTTGAGTGCCGGGCCACATGAACATTCCAGGGAATTGCAGGGCTGCCGAGCTCGCTAAAAGTGAAACAATAATACCTCTTTTCTCAGAGAGGAAAGATATTGGTGTACCCATCGCTACATCCAAACTTATGATAAATCAAGAAGCTGTAAGGTGCACAAACCTTAGATGGAGCAACATCACCACTTGTATGGCGACTAAACAAATCTGGCCAAAGCTAGATCTGAAACGCACTAAATGTCTGATTTATTTAAACAGATCGCACATAAGCTCCGTTATAGGCGTTTTAACTGGACACTGTCTTATAGGCAGACACGCCAGGCGACTTGGCATCTTTGCCAATGACTACTGCAGAAGCTGCATGGATGAGGAGGAGGAAGAGGAAACCGTTCCTCACCTTCTCTGCTCATGTCCTGCTCTATCCCAAAGACGTAGAACCCATTTGGGAGACTTCTACTATAATGATCCAAGTGATCTGGCCAATACTGATATTAGCAATCTTGCACGCTTCATAAGGAGCTCCAAATGGTTCAACGAGTAGGGGAAGTAATTCCTAGATTCATGTGGTATCACAACATGCCACTGATTGGCCTACGTGAGTCGGTTCCCGACAGCCACTTCTACCTAACCTAACCCTCAATCTATTGCTTATATTACAAATTATTATCTAATTGTATAATTTCAGCATCAATGCAGGAAGGAGATAGCTGTCAAATTAAAACCGGTGAACCAGGTATTTGTAGAAGACTTTCATCGTGTGGAGTTTATTATGAAGGATTGAAACAGAAAACTGTAAAATATAGTTTTCTTGTTCGTTGTTCGTTTATCGATGCTGAAGAAGTTATTTGCTGTCCACTTGAAGAAACACCATCACCATCAGCACCACAAACAGGGTGAGTTCCATTCCAAAATCATTGATGATAAATTTCTACATGTTCCACTTTCCATTCTTTTCAATCTATAAATCCATATTTCTTTATCGCACATTTCATGAATATCTAAATTCATATATTACTCCTATATTATACTTAGTTGGGGAATATTAAAAATAACAACAACAAAACCAACAAGAAGAGCAACAACTACAAAAAGAACAACAACAACTACTACAACAATGCAACCAATATTTGTCGGAGGTAAAACCATAAGAGGGAACGAGCCATTTATTGATTTATCGAAGATATTAAGTACAACGACAAATAATCCTAGACAAAATGTTATGCTGATTCCACAAGAACCTTCAATGAACAGTAATCGTCAGAAACTTCCATCAAATTTGAATACAGGAGTTCAAAACCCCTGGGCTGCCAATGGAAATATTAATAATAATCCATGGCCAGACCAAAGAAACCCTCAAGTTCAAGAAAGACCATTGATTCAACAAAATAATGTACGGTTTCCAATAGGACCTAATGTTTTACCTACAATCGCTAATAGCATTAATTTCCCTGGCCAAGTGACACAGCCATCATTACCGCAGCCCTTTGCAACAGATTCATCTCTGAAGACAGAAGCAACTATTATGGAGGAAAATAACATTTTTAAGCAATATGAATTCCGTGGTTCTAATGATTCTAGTGTATCGAAAGGAAAAACTGGGAAATCATCGCAAGCCGTCCCATTTAACTCGGATGTGGATGTTTTCAATACAATCAACACTAACAGCGGTTCATCCAACAAGTTGGTTCAATTTCCTGGCCAAATGACGATGCCAACACCACAAATTTTTGCACCGAACTCATTTTCGAATGCAATGAACGGCAACAGTGGGAAATCATCGCCAATGATGGTCCCAGTTGATTCGGATGTAGAGGTCTTCAATACAATCAACACTAACAGCGGTTCATCCAACAAGTTGCTTCAATTTCCTGGCCAAATGACGATGCCAACACCACAAATTTTTGCACCGAACTCATTTTCGAATGCAATGAACGGAAACAGTGGGAAATCATCGCAAGCCGTCCCATTTAACTCGGATGTGGATGTTTTCAATACAATCAACACTAACAGCGGTTCATCCAACAAGTTGGTTCAATTCCCTGGCCAAATGACGATGCCAACACCACAAATTTTTGCACCGAACTCATTTTCGAATGCAATGGACGGAAACAGTGGGAAATCATCGCCAATGATGGTCCCAGTTGATTCGGATGTAGAGGTCTTCAATACAATCAACGCTAACAGCGGTTCATCCAACAAGTTAGTTCAATTCCCTGGTCAAATGGCATTGTCATTGCCACAGTCATTTCCAACCAATTCTTTTACGAATACAAAACCAGTAATTGCTATGCAAAATAATATATTTGAGCAATATGAATTCCGTGGTTCCAATAATTCTAACGTCGGAGGAAATAGTGCGACTATCACAGGTTGGTTTACTCCAAATTCGGACAGATCTGAGAGACCAACTTCACAAGGAAGAAGAAGAACAACAACAACTACTACTACCATCAAACCAGTAATTCTTGAAACTTGGATGCAGGAATCTTTGGATCAAGTTTCAGCTGTAACTTCAAGACCACTACCGCCGCCGCCGCCGGTGGTGACCGCAACGTAAGGTGGTGGGTTTCTGTTGGTTTTAAGTTGAGTTCTGTGCATTTGTGTATTTATAGATTTTTTTTTTTAACTTTTATTCTGGGTGAGTTAAAGTTTAGTTTAAAAAACAGTCTTGTCAGATATTTTGCATTTATATTATGTATTTCCATCAAAAAGAAAAAAAAATGCTCTTTTGAACCAGTTTTTGTTAGTATTGGAGTTAGCTCTGAGTTAAACCAGAGTTACTTAGGGCCAGTTGTACAAACGTGGTTCAGCAATTTTAACTCGCTGATTACGCGAATTAACTCAGGTTCAGCGATGGTTCAGGCATGTAATTGGCTTTTAGCGTATATTTTAACCTTTAACCATCGTTGAACCTCAGTTGATTAACCGAAATCGGCGGTGAGTTAAAATTGCTGAACCACGCATTAAATTTTGAACCACGTTTGTAAACTGGCCCTTAATCCTGCAAATAAATTGGACCTGAATTAACTCAAAAACTACAAATTTTTCCCTCACATTAAAAACAAACTCCCATTTTTCATGTTACGCCATGTAAACTATAAGTGTAGACTATATGTACACAATTTTCTACGTGTAAACGATTGAAGGTAGACAATTCGCCATTTTCAGCATGAGCTAGCCAACAATTCATAAGATAAGATTTTGTATTACTTTTTTCTGTTAAAATTGTTCCAAAAATGATTGAATTCTATCTTTAGAAAATGAGACATCCACGTACCCGAGACTTGTTTTTAACAGAAAATTTACCGAGAGGTTCGGCGCTCTAGGTGATCTTCGAAAAAAAGTTAAAAATATTGTATTTTCAGAATAGAAATTGTATTTTGCAATGCAAATAAATTTAGCACATCTAGATTTAAACTCTATTCGAAACTTCATCCACAAAAATACAGAAAAACATGGCGATACTGTAAACGAGATGAGACCGAAACGACTCAGTTATAATGAGACTGAACCAATACCGAGAATATACCGAAATTTTGTAGGCAAATTAACAGATCTTAAAGCTATTGTTGATACTGGCGACACATTTATGACATTGTTTACATAGTGACTGCAATTGTCTACAATGAAACGTAGACAATTAAAGTCGACACGTAGAGGAGGAACATCACTGAAAAAAGGTAAAATTCCAAAACTATTTAACGAAACTTAAGTGGAAACCAAATACCAAAACCGAATAAAAAGAAGCACAAGATTTATGTGTCCAAAATGGACTGCTAATTCATTTTAATTGGAAAAACTTTGCACCGAAACTCAGGACAAAAACCAGAATTAGTTTCAAAACTGAAAAATGTGCTTACCGTGAGCCGATAAGTCAAGAGCAACCAAGGAAAGTGGGCCGTTAACGAATTAGAAAAATACCGTGTCCCGTTTCACACCTTGAATCACTTTTACTTTTCTATTATATTATTTTCTTTAAAACCTTTTTCCCCGACTTAAACCAAATTTTTCCTTCTTCTCGGGTTTTTTTTCAAATGTTCTCAAAATTTCCTCAACACAAATTACAGCTCGGATAGCTCTCTTAGGCAGGGCGCTCACTGAAGTGGAGACTAAGTGGAGTGGTAGTGGAGTAGCGGCGAGTGGTAGTGGAATAGTGAACATTTGGATTGTTGATGAAGTGGTGGCGAAGTGATATGAAAGTGATCTAACGGGCACTGAGGTAGCAACCTACACATGGTGCGACTCATACTTAAGTAAATAATCACAAGCATCTTCTAGAATTAAAAAAATCTACTTCGTCACAGCTCGCTTGTCACCTAAAAATTAAACATATTCGAGATAAGTGGCACCAGACTGGCACCAGACCACCTTCAAAATATCTTGTCACCGCCATTCCACTTTGATGAGCGCGTCTTCATTTGTTTACATAAGTTTTATTAATTCCACATGCCTCTTAGTCACCACTCTACTACCACTCCACTTCGTCACCACTTCAGTGAGCGCCCTGCCTTAAGTGACCAACTTCTGTCTCGGCTATTCCAGTCACTCATTCATTCATTCAACCAGCTATTCGTGACCAGGGTTGCCATGTCTTAAACTAGTTCCATAGCCCAATTTAAAAATGGTTGTAGCCCAAAATCGGAGCCGAAAAAGTAGCCCAAATAGTAGCTCAACAACAATAAAATAACAAAAATTTCTGATAGCTTCAATCACAATTTTTATTAAAGAAAAATAAAATAATTTTTTTTAAACAAACAACGAAAAATAAAATAAAATAAAATAGTTCATAAGAAAAAGAAGATTAACAATATTATCAAATTAACTGCTGAAAATCGGTCTATAAATGTAGTATCCTGATCAAAATTATTGTCATTGTCATCCTCGTGGTCATTGTTATAACAATGGTAAATTGTTTAGTTCAATTAACTTATCATTTATTTTAAGGGTGAAAAATTTTTACAGCAAATTTTTTTAAACCGTAGCATCAATACGCAAAACGAATAATTGTATCGAACGATGCTGTATAGTTAATCGATTTCTTGGTTATGCAAAGTTAACAATTGTATAACGAAATACGCCAAATACCCGAAAACTAATTTATCCGAAATATTTTTGACGTTAAGAGCCAATTCAGTTCAAAATTCTTCCAAATTTGTTTGCAAATTTGGAGGGAAAAAACGAACTCCAATCAAATTGAGGGAGCTTATTCCATTGTTCCTCCAAATTTGGAATATTTTTCAGGATTTTCTTGCGTTTTGGAATTATCTCCAAGGGAATTATCATGATTTATTTGTATGATAAAATATAGCCCAAGATTAAATTTGGGCTATATATAGCCTAATTATGATTGGGCTGTCATACTGAAATTTTTGTCGGCAATTTTGGATAAAGATAGCCCAATTTCCGATAAATAGGCCAATCTGGCAAGTCTGTTCGTGACGTGTTCTTCAGTCACGGGACCACGGATTCCTGCCTGGGAAGCTACTTGCTATCCTCGAAAACCCCAGTTGTCGAATCTCAACGAAACTTTACTGTCTCTCACACACTCAAGCAAGGATTCAGAAATTTGTTGGATGCATTTCCAGAACTTGTAGAATATTAATGGCCGAGCTTAGACCTGTCACCTGTCCCAAAATAAATTCTTTTGATAAAAATTAAAAAGAAATAAAACCGAGAAAAAAATTTTGATAGGCATTCTCCTAGTTAGATACCATAACAGAAAAACACGTAATTCGAAGCGCGAAGCAACCATTCAAAAACCAAATTTTTCAAGACAAAACAGAATGGCATAAATATAAAACCACGAAATCTAATAAATTCTCCTCAGTTCATCAGTATACCATAGCTCATCCGCTGTTAAGTTAACATGAGACCGCCGCCCGTCTTCATGATAATAGATTCATGGTTCTTGGAATCACCTGTTCCACTCGTTTTATAAGATCGTTCGAACACCTACCATTTTTTTTTTCCAAAATAAGTACTTTAAGAGCAGGGTTCTGGCTGATGGCCCATAGGTTTACACTATACTCTGCCAGTATTTTGGTTGGAGCCACAACAGAAAACGAGGGTATTTATAGGTAAAAGGGGAACTTCTTTTGGTAGAATTAACCGAAACAATATTGGCATTGCCTTAAGGAAAAGTTGGAAAAGGAAAGGGATACGTTTGTATAAAGATGTCTTTATGATTCGTCTAAGCAAACAGGGATTAAAAATTTTTAAATATTAAAAAAAAAATGCATCGAATTCAACTTAAAACTCAACAGTAAGTCCTTTTATTTCTTCTTATCCTCTGCATGATTTTCTAATACATATGCTATGATTTTACACTAATACTCATGTTGCATGCATAATTTTGAATGTCTTTTATAACTTTCAACATTTTCCAAGGATATTTTTAACAAATTGTTTTCAAAATTTTATTTCTAGACCTTTTATATCAACAGAAGCAACCCCTATTGATTCAGTAACAACCCGAGATGCTGGAGCTGGAAGACCTTCACAAGTCGGTATGTTAGTCCAAAAACATTTGTTTACTTATGATTAGGAAACAAAATCTTCAATCAGTCTTACAAGCCAAGAAAACATGGTAACATTAATTTTTTTTTCCAAACTTTTACTAGCCTGTCAAAGATACAGAGGAGTCAATCCTGCCGGACTAACTTTCCACATCTTGGATGGTGTTCCTGTTGAACCTGGTGCATTTCCCCATATTGGAGGTTTAATCTTTCCGCAGGGAGGTGGCGCTGATGTTGACAATCGATGTGGATCATCGCTGATATCTGAGAGATATGTCATGACTGCTGCTCATTGTGTTAACGATCCACTTTCGCTGCCAATATTTGTGCGATTTGGTGTTGTTGTATGGAATTCCAAAGATGAAGACTATCCTCCGGTTGATGTAGAAATTGAGGTATGCTATTAACAGATATATTGGTATTCTAGAAATGTTGTGTTTAAACATTTAAATCAATGCACATAGTTATCGAATAATATGTAATCAGTGATTTGAAATCGACAAGCATACCAATATTTTGTGCAATGATTTGCCCCATTCTTCTTTTATTGATAAAATTAACTAAACCCATTAAGAAATCGAAATGTTATAATTTTTCTTTTAATTTCAGAATATTACACTGCATCCCGAATACCGGTCCCACTTGCGTTACCATGATCTCGCCCTCATTAGACTTCGCAATAACATGGAATTTACAACTTTAATTCGTCCAGCCTGCCTCAACACGAATGTCGAGGATATGGATTCAAACACCCCACTCGTGGTTATTGGTTGGGGTGTAACAAACGTTCAGAGTAAGACAGAAATTCCCTATAAATACAAATACTAATACCTTATTTCCTATTGCTAATTTTGGCTTTCTACATTGTATTCCAGCTAGGAGCCGCTCTGAAGTTCTTCTAATGACCAATGTTACTACAGTTCCTTTACAGGAATGCAATGCAACCCACATTGCGTATGGTACGTCCCGAGCATATCGAAGTGGCCTTAATGAAGGCCACTATTGTGCATTTGATCCAGAATTGAAAAAGGATGCCTGTCAATCGGATTCTGGTGGTCCATTGCAATTGGTTCGCAACAAAGAATCGACTATTGTTGGAATTGTATCATTCGGACTTTCATGTGGAAGTGCTGTTCCATCAGTTTATGTCAGAGTAGCGTATTATTTGGATTGGATTGAAAGTATTGTTTGGCCATCGTAATTTTTATCCGAAGTGGTTTTCAAATAAATTAACTACAGTCAAACCCGCGTAGATGAAATCTATTTTGAAAAATTTAGTTCAATTAGGCGCAATTGTTCTTACTCCATTTTTTTTTTCGATTTAAACACGCGTTTAAGGTAAATATATGCAATTAAAAAGGCTCCATTTAGTTTTCTGCTCATTTACTTGTAATTAGTTTTATCTCTTGCTTTAATTGTGGCATCTTTAATTTTAATGCTTTTTAACAAAAATCCTGAAGATATTTGTTTTACTGTGTCTGATTGATTACCTGCCATTTAAATAAGCGTCCATTTTATACTTACTTACTTTACTTTAGATGGCGCTCACAGCCCAGGATGGACTACGGCCTCAACCAACAAGCCCCTCCAGCCAGCTCGGTCCCTAGCTAGCTGCCTCCAGTTACGCACTCCAAGTTGGTTGAGGTCGTTCTCCACTTGTGTGCGCCACCTAAGGTGGGGTCTTCCTCTGCTGCGCAGACCGTCAGGTGTAGATTCGAAGACTCGTCGGGCTGGTGCGTTGGTGTCCATACGCTCCACGTGTCCCAGCCATCTTAGCCGCTGTATTTTAAGCTTTTTGACCAGATCGACGTCGCTGTAAAGCCCGTAAAGCTCGTTGTTGAATCTTCTCCTCCATACTCCATCGATACATACTGGACCGAAGATAACCCGAAGAATCTTCCTTTCAAAGCACCCAAGTAGATTCTCATCCGTTTTTGTCAGGGTCCATGCTTCTGCCCCATACAGCAGGACCGGGATGATAAGGGTCTTATATAAGGTCTCCTTGGTTCTTTGAGAGAGGGCTTTATTACTCAAATGCCTTCTTAGCCCGAAGAAACAGCGATTGGCAAGAGTAATTCTTCGTTTTATCTCTGCACTGATGTCATTTTGCGATGTTATAGTGGAGCCCAGGTAGACAAAGTCTTTGACAACTTCGAAGTTGTACCTATCCATCGTGACGTTTTGCCCGAGTCGACGATGTTGAGATTCCTTTCTCGATGATAGCATATACTTCGTCTTGTCCTCATTAACAGCCAAACCCATTTTCGCCGCCTCCGATTCAATACTTGCAAACGCACCAGTGACAGCTCGCTTCGTTCTTCCAATGATGTCAATATCATCTGCATAAGCAAGTAGTTGAACGGACTTTTGAAAAATTGTACCACTGTTGTTGACTTGCGAGTTGCGTACAATTGCTTCAAGTACGATGTTAAAGAGGTTGCATGATAACGCGTCGCCTTGCCTCAAACCTTTCTCGACATCAAAGGGTTCGGTGGTGTTCTTGCCGACTTTGACGGAGCAGCGAGATTTCTCCATCGTCATCCTGCACAAGCGGACGAGTTTGGCAGGGATGCCGAGATGCGCCATGGCCCTGTATAGCTCGTCTCTGTCTACACTATCATATGCGACTTTAAAATCGATAAAGAGGTGGTGTGTATCGATTTGAAACTCCTGGGTTTTTTCCAAAATCTGTCGGAGTGTGAACATTTGATCGACATTCCCCATTCCATTTTATATTCCCCATAATTTTTGTCTGCTTCTTTTATAATAATAAAGGTGTAGTTATGCAAAGTAAAAGCCTACAAACATTAAACTATCTTCTTGGAAAAATAGATTAGATAGACTCTTTTTTTTTGCGAGGAAATGACAAATCCTCCAAGAGTATCTCTTGTCATAGAAAAGTGCCGCTCACCTTAGCCGTTCGGATTCGGCAATAAACTGTAGGTCCCCTCCATTCCTGCAGATGTCCACACAGGAAGGGTTGATAGCTGTAAGTCACTAGGCCCTGGTTCTTCATGAGCCGTTGTGACACCAAATTTATTTTTTATAGGTACTCTTTTTTTTTTTGATGAATTGAATCCAAATAAGACCCCAACATTTCTGCATATCGTATTTTCGAGAATTATAACAATATTTTGTTTGCACTTCTAAAATGATTATTTCACATATTGAAAAATTACAAGGTTGAATTTGGATTCATTGCATAAAAAAAATCTGGACTAGCATGTTCTATTTTTCCATCAGGAAGTTTCGTAAATAATGTGAGTTTTAACTATTCATATCCCACTTTTAGATCACAATTAAAACCCTGACTGTATAAGATAATAGAAAGTAAATTGAAAGAAAAGCATCATAAAACCTCATTTAGGCGTAGAAATGCATCTAAAAAGGAGTATTCTTCCGCTTTAGCTGAAAAAGATTTTAATTTAATTTGGAGTGAATAATCTAGTCTTGATTTTGCTGAAACCCATTTATTTATAAATGAAAAACTCAAATATTTAAAAACGACTGCTTTTGATACTAAATTCTTTAAAATTAAAAATTAAAAACATGGACAGACCTAACAAAGCCGAAACGAAACAAAAAGTAATAAGCAGCCTTTGAAAAGATATAAATTGTTGCATTATTTTCTTACAAGCAATGTGTGACGACATTATTTCAATTTTTGTTTATTAAAATTCATTGTTTTTTCTTCTAGAAAATCTACCTATACAAATAATTATGAATTTTTATGTATTTCAATTTTTATTTATCTAAAGTTTTATGTAAAGTGAAAAAAACAGGCTATTTTCAAAAAATTAAAAAAAAATTGTGTCAATTCATTTAAGCGGGCTTGACTGTATCTATAATTTATTTGTGAAACAAAAAAAATAAGACTTATTCAAACGTACGCACTTTTTGATAGTAATTTTAGATAAAAACCAACATTGTGTTATTAAATTATTTATAGAAAATAGATGTTAAACAATCATTAAAAAAGTCAAAGGATGTTTTATTTTTATTATGGTTTGAATTGATCATTTTAGGTGCCCCCCAAAGAGTGAGGTGCAAGAGGGTGCTCTTGGTGGGTATGAATGCCTTCAGTCAGGAAATAAAGGAACGAAACTGATACGTTTTGACTTTATTTTCTTTGCATAGTTTTTGTTTCAGTTTTTGTCCCGTTATAGTTTTTGAAAACCAAATGAAAGGGACACTAATTATTTTTCTTGTATATTATAAATAAAAATGTTTACTTTTTTGATTTGAGGATAACTTGTGCACTTTTACTTCTATTCACGTTCTTGTGTGCATCGGGAAAAAAAGGATGGTTTCTTTAGTTAGAAGCTTATAACTTTTGTTCTGATTTTCAGATCTTCAAAACAAAAGGAAAATTAATAAGCTTAATAGACTAAGAGCCTACAGCAATTTTTGGGTGTGAAGTATAGCAAAAATTCAATGATGCCATACTTTCTATTTGCAAATATGCAAGTCTGCAATAAAAATGCATATCTTTCTGAAAGCTTAGATGAAAGGTTTACCATTAAAAAATCTATATTTAATAAAAGAGCTGAATACAATGGACATGAATAGAATATGGGGGTCCAAGACCTCATAGGTGGGCCTTCTGTATGCAAGACGCACTATAAAAATGAATTTTTAAGTGCGTCTTGCATACAGACGGCCCCAACTAAGAAGTCTTGGACGCTCATATTCTTGTCTATGGTATTCAGCTCTTTTATTAAATATAATTTTTTAAGTGCTATATCTTTTATCTGGGCTTTCATAAAAAATGCATTTTCAATGCCTAGCATTAATTGCAAACGCTCCATGTACGGCTTGCAAGACTTGCATATTTGCAAATAAAACGTAAAGACCAATCTTATTGCATTATTGAATTTTTTCTATAGTTCACACCCAAAAATTGCTGTGAGCTCTCGGTCTATCATTAAAATGTAACATTATACATATTATTATTCGAACAAAATTAAAATTCAAATTTTGGCAATTAAATTTCTGTTATGGTTATTTTAGAATCGTGTTACAGGGATGCGACACCTCTAATACGTAGGTACGTAGTAGTTCTACACCAAAATTATAACTTACTATACTTATTTGCAGATTTTATAGCCTTTCATATAAGCTGGGTCGGATTTAGGGTTGTGGGGACCTGGGGCAAAGAAAAAAATGGACATCCTTTCAAATAATAAATATATCTATGTTTATTGATAATATTTTTATTTTAATATTTGAAAAACAAATTTTCGATTTTTTTTTTTGCCAGAAATTGTAGTTTTTTAAATGCTTATTCGTTGCCTAAGAATTAATTTTGAAGCTTTCACGGATCATTTTTATTTCAATTTTAAGTTTGAAAAAATCATTTCCGGTGACCGCATTTAAAAAACTATAATTTTTTCGAAAACTCAATTTTTTTTAAATTTTGACCGTGTTACAGTGTGTATAATGTCTTATTTTGGCGAATTTTTTTATAAGAAAAAAAAACTATGCGAGCTACAAAATCGGGGTTTTCGGACATCGTTAAGTTTAGGGAGACTACAAATTCTTGCAAAAAAAAATTTTGGATTTTCTCATTATTTTAGATTTTGGAAACTCACTTTGGAGGTAACTTTTAAAGTTGTTAACTTGAATATACAAAAAACCGTTAGAGCTACAAATTGTTTGTTTGTACAAATTTGCATTAAAAAAAGCTACTATTTCTGGCAAAAAGAAAAAGTTGAAAATTCCACTTTTTTACCAACATCCGGTTTATTTTAACGGACCGGAAATGCACTTTCTAAAATTTAAATTCGAATAAAAAATGAATCAAAAAAGCTATCGAATTAATTTTTGCGCAACAAATTAGCATTTAAAAAGCTAAAATTTTTGACACCAAGAAAATCATTATTTTCGTACTTTCGTCCGCTAACTTCAGACTTATTTTAGCAGAAGCTTTAATAACTCGGAAATTATGCGAGCTACAAATTTTTTGTTTACGCAATAAATTAGCATTTAATTAGCTACAATTTCAGATATCAACATTTTTTTGATTCCTCCAAAAAGTGTTGTGGAAAAAGTGTAAAAAAGTGAGTTTCGCTACACCGCACCGTTCTGTCTGTGCTGTGCGTCCATCCACTGTAATTTGAGATATAACCTAAACGGGTAGACTGATTTAAGTATAATTTGATATAGAGCACATGTATGGAATGTTATACCTACAAAACTCGAATTTTATGTGCTTTTAATTTAATGATTGTAATTTTCCCAAGAAATATCAAATATGTACTAATAGAAATTGATTAAAAAATATTTTTTGTTTGTATGAAGCACATATACTTTATTTCACAAATTTCCATACAAAAATCCCAAAGGCAATTTTTTGTATTACAAACAAAAGCATTTTCCCATGAACTTTTTGTTTTAAATATTTAACTTTTTGTTTGGTATGTTTTTTATGAACGGTTATAATATTCTATGGACGTTTTAACATAATAATTATCAAACAAAATCATATATAAAATTATCATAAAGTTGATGAACATTAAAGACAAAAGAAAATAAAAAAAAACAATCTTCATTCGAAAAAGTCTCAATTTAAGTGATGGGAAACAGAAAAATAAACCTACATACCTACATACATTTCCCAAAACAAATCAACTTCAGTTCATGGTCTACAAAGTTTAAGTTATGGACCTATTAAAAAAAACAAGTAATTTTCTTTTACTTAACGACATTCTAGACTAAATACGCCTTTGGTCAAAGAAAATATTTAAGGACTTTAAACACATTTGACAGATAAATTCCCGAAAGCAATTTGTCCTTCATTCCTTGTCGACATAAAAGAAAACAAAAAAGTCAAAACGTCCCTCTTTTGAAAGTTATCTCTAAGAGACACGAGTCTCTCATCCCCGTCAGGTCGTTTTATTTTTATTTTAATGCAAGGTTATCCTGCCAACTATGTAAGTATAGGTATGTTTGACTGAGTTCACCACCGAAATCGACAACAGCAACAGCAACTAAACTATCCCATCTCGGCTTGTTATTTGTAATCTAAATTTTGAAATACGAAACGATTTTGGGTATCCATATCCTAAGGCAAGCTTACCTCTGTCCCTGTCCTAGGCTAAGGTAGTGCAACATGTGTGACATAGTAAACAATAATTAGATGACATGCGCCATTTTCCCCTTAAATGAAAGTTTTGCCGAGGCATTGCCAGCAGCAAGCTTTTCGAATTTAGGTTATTGCAGCCGGCTCGAAGTCTTTCGATGACCGAGAGTGCTTATAATTTACCTAAATTTGCAGCATGACTTTCAGTCTAACGTGATACCTTTAACGGTAACAACGCGTCGTCTCGTCGTAAATAACGGATGTTGTGTTGTGCTCGTTTTATAACACACATATCAAAAGAAACCATATTGTGGGAAAAAAAGTGAAGTGCTAGAAGAAAAATTGAAACCCCCTCCTACCTCCCCAAATCTAAGAACAAAAAGTCCTTAAAATGGGCTGATAAATATCATTTTCTGTTATTTCTCCGCCCCCCTGAGTGCAAAGTTTTTATAATAAGGTTTCCTTGTTTCGTCTGAGTTTTGTTTTTAACTGTTTTTAAATAACCACTCCTTGGATTACCATCACAGAAGGTTGTTAAATGAATTAAAGGATAAATCTCCTAGAAACAAGGATACGATTCGCTGTAAAAGATATCACACGCCAAAAAGGATTAGTACATTGCTGTAAGTTTTGTTGTTTTGAAACATTCATTTAGAAAAACAAATGAATTCCAGGTGTGAGTTATTTTTAGACCGCACAGCAAGACTTAACCAGACACTCGACACTCTTGTTTATCTATTCACTGTTATACGCAGCCCTGTTGTAAAAGTTAGGGTGATGTGTGGTTTGGGGGTGGTTGTTGTATAGAAACGCATGGAAGTAATAAGGGCATTGTTCATGATTTCTACCGCATTTAAAGCTGTGCGGGGTATGTCGGGATCTAAAGACTGTTGTATAGGCGATTAGACAGGATTTCTTTTTTTTTTTCTTATTGCTAAGTCTGTTTCTGTTCTTCAAGGATGTTGAACAGTTAGGTTTGAAATTTTGTTCCTCCACGGTATTTATGTGGATTACAAGGGCGTGTGATAGTTTAGTTTCCGTTATTTACGCCCAGAAAGCGTGATTTGAAATTATAAAACATATAGCTCAAGAAAATCAGAACAAAATTATTTTTTTTAAAGACTCTGATCCATGTTAAGTACTGCTAAATGTATCATATGTGATATAGGTTGGTATATATCATAAATATCATGTAAAAAGTGGGTGTGTGTTGGATCAATTTTATTTTCCAAAGAATTAATATTTCATAATTTTCTTTTCTTTGCCCTAAGCTGGTAAAAGGATATACATATACCTATTTGTCTAGTTTTGTTAACACAACATAGAGCTTTTTTATGTTTGCGGTTTAGTGTGTTTGCTTTCTTTAATGGAAGAAGAAATAGAGTGATATATAAGGTGAGCGGGACGCCTGTACATTTTTTAAAATAAAAACAAACCAATTTTTTATTATTATCTATTTTTCTCGTAAAAATATATCAATAGTAAAACAAGAAAAATTAAATTAAAAAAAAGTCTAATCATTGTTTTTGACGGAGGGAGATTTGTAAGATCTGAACTGCCCAAATTTAAAGATAACAAAATGAAAATAGAATTACACTTACCAAAACATTTAAGGGAACAAAAAAAAAAATCACTTATTTTAAAAGAAAAAAATTGGATTGAATAATTTTTTCAAAATTTTAAAATTTTAGTTGTAATTTTTTTTTTTCTGGAAAAGATGTGTTCTTCCCATTAAAATCTCACCAGTATTGTAACTAACGCAAAACTGTGAAAAAAGTGGGCATCAGAAATTGTTCATTTCGTTTTCATTTCGATGACAATTTCAGAATGTTTATGAACCGCCCAAAGCTGAATAAAATAGTTATCGAAACAAAACATGAAATTGGTTCAAAAAAAAATTCAAAGAAAATGACAATGTAAAAAAAATAAAATTTAAATTTTTCCGTCGTGCAGTTCTTATGATTGCGCAATAACGGTAAAATTTGCTAAAATTTCTCAATAAAAAAATGTAAAGCTTTAGAATGCTTTTTGTTTCATCTCAATACGACCACTTTTCACAGAGATACAGTTCTTCAGAAAACACTAAAAAAAAAAGTGCCCTTAATTGTTTTGACAAATGTATATTAATCTTGAGGAATCAATTATGTGGGCTAGTTTTCTTTATGCATTTGTTTGAGAGTTTAGTTTTAGTACCTAAATCTTTTTGAAGATATAAGTTCTGGATCGGGTAAAAACTGCTAACTGCTCTTGTTTAAATACAAAACAAAATCAAGAATCGGTTGCTGTTCGGCAAAATTAGAGCCAGAGTCAATTAAAGAAACAAGACCAAAAATCTTTAAAAACAAAATTAATAGTCTGAAAGGAAGCGAAAAAGAGAAAATCATCATTCCGAAATCGTCTTCATTATGTAGGTCCATATGGAGGGCTCACTGAAACGCTGACATAAAACAAAGGATTTCGAAGAAATGTAAAGGTCACCTATGTAAATGAACTGCCATCAGTGTTCGAACCTTACTCCAATTGGAGCAAATTTACTCCAATTTTGAGGAAGAAAAAAATTCTACTTCGCCACTCCACACTAAAAAATTGTTTAGATTCCCGATAGGGCCCAATGTGTTTAATATGTTACAACATAAATTAATTGGTCAACAATACTTCAGTTTTTTTTTGCTTCAAAAAAATTCAATTATTGGTACAATAAATATAGTGGTATAAAAAAATAAATAATTATAATATAAATATAATATAAAAGTTAAAAGTTAAAGCTTTAATTTATTTTTTTAACTAACTGAGGATTTCCCGGAGAGGAAAAGAGTTATTGGGAAAATTTAAATAGAATTTTGAAGAAGAAAATAAGAAATTTCAAATTCCGTTACAAATTATGTTGAAACAATAATAACCTCGTGTTATAATATGACCTCGAAAAAAAAACAAACCTCATATCTCGACCTGTGACGTCAGTGGTCATCAGTAGCGGAATGCGTAGTGCATACGGCTTCAAAGACTGAGCAAATCTGATGCGTGGGTTCAAATCTCGCATGATGTAGAAAGTTTTTCATAATAATTTGTTCACAAATTCAAAGGACGAAAAACCGTTTTTTTATTTTCCAACGGGAATATCTCAAAAACGTGAAGTGATAGAATATTTCTGATTTCGGATTCGAGTTTAGCACACCAAAAACCTTCGGAAAAATATATTTTATTGTGTGTGGAAAAATAACATTGGAGTTGTATTTTCTGTTCATTTTTGTTGTTTCTTTAATTATTCGTTCTTTATGTGTGATTTATTTGCATTTATTTGTGTTTTTTGTTTAAAATCCTCGAAAACTGTTCAACTGATTTTCATTACATTTTTTATGCAGAAGCTTCTTAATCCAAAATAATTTCTTGACCTAAACAAATCAATGTTTTTTGTTTTGAAAATTAAACATGTAAGTATTTGTTATTTGAAATGATTTGGTCGATTTTTCTGAAAGTTCGTAGAACTGTCAAGGATATTAAAAATTAAAATACCGGTTACCAATGCACCTGCTAAAAAAATTTATGTTTATCCAAAAAACAGGAAAAATTGGAAGTTTTGATTTAGGTTAGTTATCTACAGGGTGATTCTCCTATTTCTTAAACCATATGCAAAATTATGCAGCTGCAATTTTTTGCAATATTTTGAGATAATGTAATTTGTTTAAAAAAAACCATGTTGCCGGTACTAACATTTCGGTCCTAAAAGCAAATTTACTTTTGGATTGTTTGAGTTATTTCGTTTCTAAAAAGCGCTGAGAACGTGAAATTTTCTTCTTATATCAACTAGATTACCTTAATTCTTTATTACCTTGATCGCAAAAAAATCCACCCACTTCCACGCCCCTTTTTTTTTAAATGGCAATTTAAAAAAAAAATGTACTTACATTCTTGTAAACAAGCTACGCGTAGCTCAAAAGCGTATGTCACCTGAGTATTTAAGAGTATTTTTAATTTAGTTAATTGATGTACATTTCAATCAGTTACGATCAAAATGAATTCAAAAAATATGCAAGACTTGATTGCACGTACTGGTTCTTGTATTCAAAAACTAAAATGCTTTGATATCTTTACTAAAAATTAAAAAAAAAAATCAAAATAAAAATATCTATTTTATGTTTGATTTATTTTGTTAAAAAAAAATACTTTCAAAATTTAATTTAATCCATTTTCCGACCGTTTTATTTATTAGAATATCGGTTGTTTTACGCGTACAAACTCGGCCGTATTCGCACTAAAATTGAATAGAATAATAAAAACAAGAACTAGTCAAACCTGTCTAGACAGGAATGAAAAAATCTTGAAATTTTTATAGCTTTTACTATATAATTATAGCTTAAGCTATTTTTATTCACACAAATTTAAGTTTAAGCTGGAAAAATAAGTTAAAACTAAATGAATTTAGCTTTGGCTATTTTAAAATAGCTCTTAATAGAAAGGCTCAGCCAAAGCTACTTTTTATTCACGCAAAACTCGGATTTTACTTAAAAATCCAAGTTTTAGCTTTAGCTTTTTTTTTATTCACAAGACTCATTGACTGTTTATATTCTAGTCTACTTGAATTTAAATACTACCTACTATGTGAGGTGAAACCCAGTCTCGCTAATTTACTATGCACATTGTACATGACTTAAAATCGGCCCTAGACAAGGCAACCAATCTTAAAACCATGACTAAAGTTCAAAGATTAGCTTGTATTGGTAGAACTAGTGCCATGAAAACTACACCAACAGCAGCCTTGGAAACATTCTTTTCACTAGCCCCACTAGATCTATTTACGAAGGAAATGGCGGCCAAAAGTTCTTTACGACTAAAACAGTGCAATAATTGGAAAGGGGGATATTTCGGGCATAGTAATATTTCGAGCTTTGTTAGCAGAGACATTCAAACAGACTATACAATGCCGAGCATTGATTTCAAACCAGTGGCCCTAACAGAGATTCCCACAAGGGACCTCTCGACGGAAAACCGGGTCATAAGAGACAATCATATCTCCGTATTTACGGATAGCTCGAAGACAGATAAGGGGGTAGGGTCAGGTATCTTTTCAGATAATCCACCCCTTGATAAATCAATAAAGCTTCCTAATTTCTTCAGTGTATTTCAAGCGGAAGTACTTGCAGTTTATGAAGACGCAAGGAGTCTTGCCACATTGGAACTAGTAAACAGCAATATCGACTTCTTTATTCACAGTCAGGCGGCGATCAAAGTCATTTCTTCAATCGTCACAAAGTCTAAACTAGTAATTCGTTGTCGTAACGAGCTAAGATTACTCGGCGCAACAAACACTGTTACCCTGCGATGGGTCCCAGGACACCGTGACATTCATGGGAATAAAATGGCGGATGAATTGGCCAAGAACGGGTCAGATCTTGATCCGAGCCAAACAGATTCTTCTGTGTTCATGCCACTAGAACAACAAAAAAATAGAATTCACCAAAGTTGCCTCAAAGCCGCATACGTCAGATGGTCAACAATTGATACTTGTCGGGTTTCGAAGAATCTATGGCCGAACATCTCTAAGAAAAAAAGAGACTACCTTCTCAAGCTAAGCAGACCTCAACTGTCCCTCTTGGTTGGAATCCTAACGGGTCACAACACAATGGGAACCCACATCAGCAGAATGGGTATCACCACATCTGACTTATGTAGAGGGTGTCAAAATGAAGAGGCGGAGGAGGGCTCCTATCACTTTCTTGGTGAATGCCCCAGTCTAGCAAGAGCCAGAAAGACAGACCTCGGGGAATACTTTTTCAACGAATTGGGCGACATCTCGAGTTTGACACTAAGGAACATTATGAAATTCATTCAGAATTCAAAATGGTTCAGGGAGGCCCCCCACACCTAACCCCTTAAACTCCACCAACTCCTCTCCTCACCCGTCCTTATACCTATACCATACCTTTATCCTGGGGAGCACAATGGATCCACTGAGATCCGAGTGAGATGATGCGGCTTGCCGTATCATCACCCCTCTATAAACCTAACCTAACCTAAGTCTGTCTGTTTTAAGATTTCAACAATAAAAGATCAACAATGCTTCAGCACAATAACCCAGCTATTTGTAATTTATATTTTAATTAAATTATTTTGTCCGAAGATTGTTGCGGCTTGACGACAAAATTGTTCTTATAATAAATTTCTTAGAGGACTATTGATGTGAAAGTTAGTTCAGTCTGTCTGTCTGTTTGGCCGGCTTTAATCCTTGACTAAACTACAGTATTCTTTAGATGAGAATTTTATTTTTTTTTTTTATTTTCAATTTTTACACTTAGGGCCACTTGCACAGAGGTTTATTTGACAGCAGTAACTCCTGATTTATAAAAAATTAAAGCTGACTTAATTGAATCAAATCATGTTGTAGTAAAATATTTTTTCTCTATCTAAGTTTAAAAAGTTATCTTCTTCTCGTTCTCTGGATAAATATTTAAACTCTGAATAGCTCCCACGTCAAATTTTAGAATTTCTTACGAGAAAGCAAATCAAAGCGTTAAAGTTTGTTTATTTTTCAATGTGTTTTGTGTTTGTTGTGTTGGTGATTCTGAAAAGATATTCTTATCCGCTTTTTATTTATTTTCCGTTCGTGCAATTAAAAAACGAGAATTTTGTATTTATTTATTTAAACTGGGATAGTTATTATCAGTTTTAAGTATTTATCGGTTCGTTTAGTTGCAAGTGGCCCTTAAAACATTGAAATATTGAAACTAAAATTATTTTCATTTTATTTTCTTTACAAACAATTAAAAATGTTATCGGAAAAATACAACATTTCGCCAAATATGAACATTTGTTTACATTTTTTAATTTATTGTGTCAGAGATTTTTTTTATACCTCAAAGCTTTCCATGTGAAATATTTTCACGTTTTAATTTTAAATTTCAATATGAAATCATACCAACTAAATTTTGTATTCTCAAAAATTACAAACATTTACGAATATCTAGGTAATATATAAAAAAATTTAAGGTATTTTCCAAAGTTGGTTTATTCATTATAAAATTATTGAATTATTTTTATGAAACTATAACATGCTTTTAAATTGATAAAATTACAGCTAAAAGCTTCTTTAACGTTAAATGCTAGGTAAAATGTAAAGCAACCAAACTGGCAATTTATTCTAAAGTATAAAATTAAATTTTCTAAGCATTAAATTGCAATTAGGAAAAGCTTGTTATACATCATCAATAAAATAGCTCTGTACGTGTATAAATTCTTAAGTGAAGTTTTAATTCAAAATCAATCAAAATATTCTCTTGTGGTCGTCTAACATATACATATACAAGTACTTGAGGGAAAGTGGTTAAGTCTTTGAAACGGTAAAATATATACATAATACAAACTTAAACTGAACTTCTTCAATATGTATGCCAAGTTAAATGGCAATGATAAAAAAAAGTCACATTTAAACTGAAAATGGCAGGTGAAAGTTATATCTATAATTTTGAACTTTCATCATCAAGATTGTCGTTGTTGGTGGCTATGCTGACACTAAAAGTTTGAGTATGACCTGGAATTGATATTGATTTTGAGACAAATTAAAATGTTAAATGGGTAAATTATAATGAAAAAAGTTTTTAGGTCTTTAACAAAATGGCAGATAAAAGTAAATAATGAAACTCAAATATTCGAGAGGATCAGTATACGCAATATACTTTTCGAGTAATTACATATCTTAATTGCACTAGAGAATGATTTTGTTGAAAAATTTAACTTCCTTAAAGCTAAACATACAATCCTTAGCCGTATTGATTTTAAAGTTGTCTTACTTTAGGCAGCCGTCATATAAATAAATCATTATTAACTGTTGTCGAAAAGTTATCGAACTTAGACATTTTTTTTAATACAAGCTGACCCGTCAGACGTTGTCCTAGCTATAAACGATTTATATTTTGGGAAACACAAATAATAAATGACAAAAAACCAATGCTGGTGCTCAAAGAAGATGCAGTTTTTTATTTTATACATCACATTAATAGTCAATGGGCCCTACTAATAATCAAACCGTGCATAGTATTACCTAAATATTTACGTGGACTTTAAATAAGGAACTATATAGATCGAATTGACTCCAAAAAATTGAGAATATAATGTATGGTTAATTATTTAGGATCCATAACGTTATGGGTAATTTCACTGTAATAGTTAAGTCATAACTAAATTTGATTATTGGTAAGGCCCAATAACAATAATAATGATAATTTAATCTAAAATACAATATACTTATATTTATTCTAATGCCTTGTTATTAAGAACGTTTTTCTTTCTTGCCGTTTTGGGCATACAAAAACACCGCTGATGGTTTGCAAACAAGTGAACAGCCGGCATAAAATTGGCGGTGTGAAAAACACAGATACTCCAAATTAATTCCGAGAATTCCCAATGACTGGCCTTGCGCCTTGTTAATTGTCGTTGTAAAATCAAGCTGAATCGGAAATTAAAAACGTTTGAAGTCGAACGAATCAAAACGTCTTCTTCTTTATTATAATTTGTCTTTAGAATAGTTGCTTCGATGACGTTGTTCATGAGCTTTTATACCGCTTGTCCTTGTCGTATGTCACTTCAAAGTCGTGGTTGATTTATCATCTCGTCCACTGTATAGGAAACAATCTGGCCCGCAATCGCATTTTGAATGGTTGCATTAAGATCGTTTTGACGTCTTTGTTTTTGGCACTCAAAACATAGCACGTTCGCTCTTGTAGTGCTGTGCAATGTCCGGAAAAACTCTTTGGATGAGTTCTTATTTTGACGCAATGAAATGCAAAAATCTTCAGGCAAGGTAATAAGTCCGGTAGACTTCTGCAACAATTTTCCTATTTCCAATGTCCACCAATTGTTTTGAAAACGTCATGTTGCAAGTGAACACGCATGTTTAAGGACAGTTGAAGTGTCTTGACGTGTCGCCACAGATAAGATGAGTTCAGACGTGCGTTGATTTCGTCAGCAGCTATTGATCTCAGAATGACGGGAAGTGATTCGCAAAAATCACCGGCCAGTAAAATAAAGTGTACCACCGAAAAGGTGCTGATTTCCACGTAGATATTGCAGTGTTCGATTGAAGGCTTCCAATGATTTTGTATGCGCCCTAGTGCATTGATCCCAAATGATTATTTTGTATTGCTGCAGAACATTCCACTTGTCTTGTCCGGCAAGGAATCGTACAGCCTCTTTATGTAGTCCAGCGAAATTTCACTCCAGACTAATTTGATGGCTACAATAAGAGATTCTCTGTCCTAAAACTGACGGCCAGACTCATAAGCTTTTCATACTAACCATTCCCAATCATTTTCAATAAGGTTCAGGTTAGCTAAGCAATTCCACATTCTGCTCCTCTATCTAATTTTTAACAATCCGTGTCGTGTGGATGGGGGCGTTATCCTAATGAAAAGTCAAGTTTATGGGTCCAAAGTATCCGAAAATTTTGAAAAATTTCTTTTCAAGATTCCCTAGTAAGTAATTGTAGTCATTTTTTATGATTGGAACTCAAGCTCAATAGTGCCATATTAGCTAACTGCTCCCCATACCATAACACCGCCTTCTCGACTATGATGTCGCGTCAAAAACGTTCTTCTTTACTAACATCGTGAAAGTGATAGTTAAAGCCATCAGGGCCATCAAAATTTAACTTTTTCTCATCCGAAAAAACCACGTGAATCCATTCATTTTCCCAACTCATATGGAGCCAAGAAAATTCTAAACGCATGCATTTCCGTTGCTGGTTTAGAAGTGGTTTCTTTTGGAGTTTCACCCGTTTTAGATGATTTGCACTATTAATTACTCTAAGGATTGTTGAAAAACTTGCACTTACACCAGATTTTTGTTTTATTTTTGCCGCAGAGTCACACGAATTGGGAGCTCATCTTAAAATTGCTCTTCGATGGACTGCGTTGTTGCCGTTTTTTACCTCCTTTCATGTTTTTTTCCATACGCATCTTGATTTTTTTAAGTGGGAATAGATCACACTAAAACTTCGTTCAATTTTGTTAGCTATAGCACGCCCGGTAAGTCCTTGTTCTCTTAATAAAATGATTTTAGCTTTTTACTATTTAGAGATTTTGACCTACCCATCTTTATTTAAATTTCAATTAAACGATTAAATTTCACTTAGAATACTTCAACTGTTGATCTTATGTGCCAAAAACCTCAGAACGCTAATTAATAATGAAGATGACCTTGTGTCTATTCAGTTGACGCAAAAAAAATCTGCATTTTTCCATATGGAACGCTTTGCCAGAGTGCGACAGAAAAAAATATAAAAATAGAAATATAAGAAATTAGACGAGGGTAGAAGTAGAAAATGGTTATGCAACTGTTGATTTGACAATTGCAAACATTTTGAATCAGATTTAATTGCTCTTTCTTTCTTGTATTCACACTATTTATTTATTGAAGTTCAAACTGCAGGGTTACCGCCGAAAATTTTTAAAAGGTCGCAAAAAAAGTGGCACTCATAAAAACAAGGTCGCAAAGCAATATAATTTTGAAAAAGTCTCTTTTTTGTCCAAAAAGTTTCAATTTCAAAATAAAAAGTCGCACAACCATATGAAAAATATTTTTTTAGTAAAAAGATTTGAAAAAACCTTTTTTAATTTTTTTTAATAATAATTACTTTGGCAACTAAAAAAATTGCAGCTTAAATTATCGAAAATATAAATCAAATTTTGAAAATACAAAAATTCCATTCTTAATTCAGAATCAGAATAAAATTAACTGAAGTTTTGAGGTCGTGTAGGAGAGGGTCTATTTCCCTACGTTATGGGGGTGGAGCAATTTTCTAAAAAAATTGACTAGAAATAGAAAAGAGATAATTCAAAAACAACGGCAACACTTACAATGTCACGCTGGAAGTCCGATCTTTATTTTACTTTAATTCAAATAGTTTCAGAGAATAGTTTGTGAAAAATTTATTTTCAAACTCAAAATTATGGAAAAATAATTTAAAAAAAATGTGTTCAAACTAATTTTTTTTTTTTAAATTTTACTTTATTTATTACTAGTTTTGTCAAATATTACCGGATGCCTAAATACCCGTCAGTTTCTAAAAAATCGAAAATAACGATATTTTTTGTTTCTGTTTTTGGTATTTAAAAAAAAGTCGCACTTATAAAAAGGTCGCACTAGTAAAAAGATTGTCGCACAGACGCAAAAAAAGTCGCAAAGAGGCCCAGCGGTAACACTGGTTCACGGTGCTCAAAATAAAACGTTTCAATTCACACATATTCCATAAGATTTCAGAGATGCACATGAGTGAAATCTTTTAAGTGTAGACACGTAGTGACTGTTCACTACGTAGTGAAAATGCACAATCTAAACAGGCTCTTATGCAATAAAAATTAAAGAAAAATTCTCGCGTTTCGTGCTATTTAAAAGAAACTTCATTTTTAGAGCTGTTGGAAAATACCCTACTGCTACTAGCAAAAACTGTTTAACTTGTTTATTGAAGAGAAATATTTTCAATTGGTTCTTAATTCTATGTTACATATAAATTAGTATTACATTTTGATATTTTGGAGTTGTTTTGGCACATAATGGGTCTAATTTTATACATTGTTTTATTTTTATGAAAATTATTTTAAAATTGTCATTGTTTGGCTTACGGTTCGCGTACACTGCAACCGAATCATCGGCCGATTTCATGTCGGAACTATTCCGGGCTCCGGCGACTGTCTCGGACGTTCGTCTGCATACACTCCCGCCGTTCACGGACGATACCAATCTGTATATTTGTAAAGTATCATTTTTTTCGCATGCATAATCGCAAGTAATAACCAAAAAACTGACGAAAAATCCAAACATGTTCGGATTCATCCGTTGATCAGTAATTATCGGGCGTTATCGTCCGATGTCGGTCGGAGTCGGAGTGGTGTACGCGCTCCCTTCCTTTTACATATGTACGTTTGGTTCGATCGTCCAAATTCGGCCGACGCGACGGCGCGGCGGTGCGGCGGCGTACAAGCATACTTCGGCCGATGACGGATTACGATTAGGTGTACGTGAGCCGTTATACTATTTATACCTATAAATAATACTTCATGATTCGTCTCGGGATGTTAAGTCCGGTTGTCTTTGTGGGGTGATGCCGAGTATGGGTGGCTTTTAGCCACGGCGGCGGCGCGGCGGTGGTAGGTTGACGCAGCATCTTCATAGAATTGGATTGCTTCGTCGTCATTGGTTGAAATAATTCTTTCGTCCAATAGTGCCGTAACATCTAGGTATCGTGGATAGGGTTGCCTCTCTTTCGCTTGTGATAGTTCTCACCAAAGAATTGAGATGGTTTCTCAGGTTGCTCGTCTGTCTTTTTGCAGCATTGATCATTAATTTATCCAGTGGGGTACAGTCTTTGGTAACATGACGTGCTTTTGTTGTTGTCGGTCAAAGTGGAGTCCTGTGCACCTACTAGCAAAAATAAGAACCTTTTTAATATAAAATTAAATTATATGTACAAAGGTTGAACTTGAAATAATGAATACTGATATTTCAAAGTTTTGTTACTGCAATTCATGGGAACTGAAATGTGCACCATAGTCTTTTACTTTGCTTCAGAATAACTATGAGTGTAAATTATTATGTTCCTTTCATTTCATTTAGACGTTAGCAACACGAAGACCCAGATGTTATATTGAACTACCGGTATCAGGTTTGTATGTACAGTAGATGACGGATATAAGAAACTCGAAAAATCCAAGGAATTCCTTTCTTATATCCGTGTTTTCTTATATAAAAAATTTTATGTAAGAAAGAAAATTTCTTATATGAATAAAATGTATATTAAAAATAAAATTTCTTATATAAATACAAATGCCCAGAGGAAATGTCAAATGTATGGGCTTTTTTCTTTCTCGCCGATCTTCAATCTGTTACTTCTTTGGCAATTCAATAAGGGTGGGTTCAGAAATTTTGTGAAAGTTACACGGCGCATCATTTAAAAGCTTACACGGGAAAATTTCTTATAAAAGTTTCATTTTCTATGAAGTGAATAAGATTTTGTATAAGAATAAGTATCTTATATTAGTGTTTTTCTTATAAAGGTTTTTCTTATATGAGGTTTATTTAACACGTATCTTTATGGGAATGTGCATGGTGTTTTGGAATGCCTGTCTTATAAGCGTGTTTTTCTTATATGAGACTTTCTTATATCCGTCATCTACTGTACCACTACTTCGTACTTTTTTTAATATTCGATTTGTTTTGCTAAGCAACTTCTAGCCATGCGAACATTAATGAATTATGGTTAGTTTATCATTATAACAATTCTATCAGACGGGCGGACATTTTGCAGGTTAGTTAATTGAAATTGATGACTCATAATGGCTATCTCTATGCCACAAAGTTGGATTGCAAACGTTTTTCGTTTCACATACCTTCATAATAATAATGTACAAGTTAGTATGTAGACACATGTATCTAATAATAATGAAGGGCTTGAAGATTAGAAGTTGTTTACCTCAGAGCAGTATATTATAAAGGTTGTAAATATGCGGTTTATAAAAATGGTTGATGTTGTTTTTCATAATCTCGTTACTCGTGTATATGTACCTACTTACATCGTTGTTTCTACATATTTATACATATTTTTGGAATGAAACTTTTGTGGTAGAATTAAGCACGAAATGTTAAATCACTTGACGGAAAAATACTTTTTGATATTTGAAAACGGTTTACCTAAATAAGTTAAAAACTTCTACCACATCAAAGTAGGAACCTACGTAGGTATATATACCTATGAAGATATACTGACTTATTTCTCTTATTTTAAAACGATTTCAGGGATTTGGAATTTAGATGGTTTTTTAGATTTAGGTACTTTGAAGTGAACATTAATTCAATTCTGCAAAGTCTTTTCGAAATTCTTTTTGATAGCAAATAAATAGCTTTCCTTGTGTGTTAGTTGTATGTATGTATATGGGTTCCATAATTCCAACTTAAAATCTAACTGCCGTTATATTAACGCCGTTTAAAACTTGGTTTAAAAGCCCTTAAACCGACTACATTTAACCGAACTAAACCGAAAGAATTTAAACGACAAAATCTCGTTTAAATCGGTAATATTCACTCCGTTTAAGCAAAAAGTTCGATTTGGTTTACGTCGGTTTAAATTTGTGATTTAAACATAACGTCGCATAGCATCGCAAGTATGAAAAAAAAATAAAAAAGGCGTTTCTCGACATTTATTTTTCGAATTGTCATTTTATATATTTAAATAAAATAAATTAATTAATTCGTGTCAAACACAAATACGCATTAGAAATGTCTTTCATTCCTCTTTATCGTGTTTTACGTTGCGAAAAAATGTCAACAATAACGTCCACCGCATTGCGTCTTCCAAACATTCCATGAACGATTTGTTGCGAGTTGAATTCTTCTTGATCTGGTTGCAGTTCCACGTCGGTCGTTAATTCGGTTCCAATATCTAACATATTATATTAAGCAAGATGGCAACTAAATTCCATCAACCTAACAGCAATACCGCAGCCCAAACACCTCCATAATTCATTTTGAAAGTGCATTATGGAGAGGTGTTAGAGCCACGGTATCGCTGCCAGACCGATGGCATTTAATTTGGACACATATAAACATTATGATCACAAAATTTGGAGCGGTATAATCCACATAAACTTTACTCATTTTTTTGAATTTTGAAAGTGAATTACGGTGGACTTAGTGCTGCGATATCGCTAAAAGGGCTATGGCATGTAGTTTGCACTGGTATACAAATGCCACTCTCAAAAAATTTTTTGAGCGATATTAAACACTTTGAGCAAATCGTTTATCAGCTCTGGGTCTATAAGCCTTTTCTGGTTAATTGCTCACCTCTACCCCGATGTGTGAATAACGTGCACAAATATGATGTGTTCGGATAGCCAGCATCGCCGAAAATCACATGATTTAATATTTTGCACTGACTGAATGAACCAATAAAATGTTGAATATTAGCTAAAACCATTTAAACCGTACCTAAACGACAGGAAAATGGCTCGTTTAAGTTGGAGTTGGTTTATCGTAGTTAAACCGATCATTCGGTTTAAAATTTTGGTTAACGTGCGTCGGTTTAAATAAGTGAATATTACCGATTAGTCGGTTTAGAAATTTTAATCCAACTTCTGAATCTATACCGATTTTAAACGGCATGAATATTACGGGCATGTTCGAGTATTGTTTGTTCAACCCCATGACGTAGTGGTCAGTACATTAAAAATAATATCAAGCCTTATTTGATAAAAAAACATTATGAGCTTTGATAACTTTTTACTTCAATTTTTGACCACCACTGGTCAGTAAGTGATTTGTGTGTCACCTTAATGTTTAAATTTGAAAGAATATAATGATAGTACAACTCTTAAATTGTTAATAAGTAAAAGTCAATTTTGTGAATATAGGGTGAGTCGGTATAATATGGCACACTTAACAGTAAACAATTAAAATCAATAAGAAAATGACAATTTTAGTAAAGTAAGAAAAACATAACTTTAATCCAATCTATTGTAAATAAAGTTTAAAAAAAAAAGTTAAAATGTGGCATTTTACCCACTTGCAAGGAGAATATGCCACTTCCGAAGGGGTAAAATGTCATTAAAAATTTAATAGTTTAATTTTATCCTCCTTTATCTAATTTACATACAGCTTTAGCCAAGCATTCTTCTGTCCAATATGCTCTTTGGGTCTTTCTTTGATATTTTCGAGGCATTCTTGTTTCCGTAAGAATCTAAAATCAGAGGGGGTAGTATAACACTAAGTGGGTAAAATACCAGTTCATGTGAAACGAATGTGGCATTTTACCCCAAAACGTCAAAAAATATAACACATCACGGAACAAAAACTAATGGAACAGATCACGTCTAGAGACAAACAAAAATTAGGTTTATTAAACGATACTAACCTTTTAAGAAAATCATTCTTATATAAGATTTAAAACCCAAAAAATAAGGTAAAAATGAACTGAATTTTATAAAAAAAAACACTTGGATTTATATTATAACGAATATTTTCCAATTCCCTACAAACTTGCACATTCGTGTGCCCCGGAAATTTAGCTTAACTGAGCTAATTGTATTGTCAGCTTTGCCAATATCAAGCTAGAAGTGCCAAATATTTTATTTATATTGTTAAACAAATTTTTGAACTGCAGAATGTTAAAAGGGGAATTTTGGAAAACAAAATTTTTAAAAGAAGAATTTTGAAAGCAGTAAGAATTTTGCGCAACAAATTAACCCTTAAAAAGCTACAATTTTTGTCAAAACAACATTTCGGAATTTTTTTTATTTTGACCGTTGCGTAACTTCTTATTTTAGCGGAAATTGGGATAACAAGTAAACTTTGTGAGCTAGAAGATCAGGGTTTGCGGGTTTAATTAAATTTAGGGCAATTTCACATTCATAGGTACATTCGTGTAAAAAAATATAGATTTTTTCATTTTTAACTTCCCATTGGAAATTATTGTAATCGTTCCGATTTGTCAAAATGAATATTTTGACATTTCTCGACGTATCGAGGTCTCTGAAGTCCGATAACATTGTTCTTAGAGAGATGTCTGTGCACCATGTGTGTACTGTACGTAGGTTCGTACGTTCGGAAGTTTTTTTTCGCCGACGATATCTCGACAACGAATAGAGATATCCTGTGAAGTATAGTCTTAGATATCCTATACTTGTTGAAACTACAAGGATTACTCTTGGAAAGAATTATCTGAATGATGCTGAAATTGTCAACATGTCAAAATAGCACTCATCAGTTAGTTACAGGAAACTGATTTTTGATGAACTTTTCTAGAACTAAAACAATACAAAAATTCCAAATACACTTTAACACTACTTGTACATTTTATTTAAGCATTGCGCAAACCTAAGCGATGGCGGTGGCGATCGCGATAACAATGTGGATGCTGCTCATGTGAATCAATACGAAGGCTCACATCTATGCGATATGTGGATTGCGATCACGTTCCACTGCTGCGTTCAACTAAGCGACTTTTACTGAACGCAGCAAGCACCATTTTGATCGCAGTATCACACAATATTTGAATTGTTTTGTGAAAATATTAACAAAATTCAAATAAACAATAACTTAGAACATTACAGCAGATTAATAAAATTTAAAAAAATCCAAATTTTGTACAATTTTTTACGCAAAGAATACAAAAAACAAAAAAAGCAAACAATTTACGGATAACATTGCCGTCCCTGCCGATTAATTATGCCTAGATTTATCTGCTACTAATTTTGTCTCAGTTTTTGTATGTTTATTTGACAATTTGCGCATCACAAAATGTATCGCAATATCGTACTGATGTGAGCTGGTTTTTGATCGCGCCTTTATCGCGCGATAAAGGCTATCGTGATCGCCACCGCCATCGCTTAGGTTTGCGCAATGCTTTAAGTGTTATTTGCCAACTGGCAGACGGCGCGGCCGGCGTAGGCCATGTCATATAATGAAAGATAGACAAACCTTCGTAAATTACTTGAAATAAAATCATGTGAAAATTGGAAATTGAATAGAGATATCGACTTCGAACATTTTTTTTTTTAATAAGGCCAAAACGCAGCAGATCAAAGGATTTTCAAAAAAATTCAACTAGCGGTTTTCTTATTACAGGAATTTAAAAAAAGTTGTAAAATGGCTTGTTTCTTGAATATCTGTAGAACAAATAATGATATCGACTTCGGCCGAGATTGCGGTTCACTTGAGCTAGCTGGCGGTTCACAAACGCCATTTTATAGCCATTACCATGATTTGAATAAGTTTCATTTTATATTTAAGCCAGAAGGCACCGTTTAAAAACCATCCTATTTCATAATCAGAATATCTCATTCCCATTTAGTGCGGTTATTAAGTAAAAATCAAATATTAAATCTGAACCAGTCCGAGCTATTTACTCTTAAAATGAGCTCATGAGGAAATTCATTTAATATATTTAGCATCCAGCTACGTACAGAAAGCACTTACAGGACCTAAGGTAAACATAGGTTTTATAAAGATGGTTTACCTATTGGTAGACGTAGAATCTGAAGGTGCACCAGTAAATATATATCAATTCAAAGTAAGTAGAAGTCAATATTTGTCGGCCTAAATAAATACACTTTGCAGGAAAAACATAAAAACCGAATTCATCTGCACTCAATGATTCTTTTCATTTTCACGGTCTTATGCCTAATATAACCTAATTTTCTTTTCTGAATACACTTAATACTCTCTACACTCAATAGCTTCTTCAACTAAAATACACTTTTGAGGTGTTCAAACTTCAAATAGGTAAGTTATTAATTTTGTATCAATGATTTTATTTACTTTACCCTTTTTGCTGTATTTTTCTCAAAAATTCACTGGCTTAAAAAAAAATAAACTTTTGGGATTTTGTTTACTTAAATTTTGTTTTCAAAATTCAACCTATCTATACGCTACAGAAAGTTTGAACACTTAAACGTATAGGTACACTGCGCGTCACTTTTTAAGGAAAACCACTCTTTCATAATAAATATTTGTTTTATGCGATATACATAATATTGGTATACATTTTTTTCCCGAAATAAAAATATACATCAAAATGTCTGCAAAAAAGGATATAGGGGAATATGGTGTAATAAAAATCAGGGGGCAATGGCCCCTAGTGTTTAGTTTACGCAAAAAAATGCGAACGTAGCTCTGTTTCCTAACAGGAATGATTAATAATGTCTCGTAATTAATATTGTTAATATGCCAAATTAAACTAAGGAAACAATCGATAAATTGAATTTTTGAAGACGTCTTTCTTAAATCAATGGATTTGCTTCTAAGGAACTCAAAAATTAAATATACCTATGTTAAAATTGAAGATTCGACAAATTGGACTATTTATATAATAACTACAAAAATTTCCAATTCCAAGTTAAAAATATTCAAAATAGCTATTCATACTTTTCCCATAAGTGACCGTCATTCGACCATGTTCCCGTATAAATAATTGCGTCACTTGATTGCTTTCGGAAAATATGTACATGCATATTGCACGTGAATTACATTAGGTTAATATTGTACAGGTTGATTCACCTCAGGTGTGACAAAAATCTTGAGCGAATATAGGTTGAGTCGTGATAAGAAAAAATCGTATGGGAGGGGGGGTCTATTTCCCCCCATTCAGACGGGAGGTAAAATTTTCTAAAAATCGAAAATAAAAATTATTAAAACACAACGGAAATGTTATGCTATACATTTTCTTAAGTCAGAAGTCTGTTCTTTTATTTTGTTTTTAACTAAAATTATTCGAGAGAACAATTTATGAAAAATTTAATTTTAAACTCAAAATTTTGAAAAATTAATAAAAAAAATTGTGTTCAAACTAATTTTTTTCAAATTTTTACGTAATATTTTTGTTTGTAATATTTAGTCAAATACTAAAAAGTAGATACTCAGGTATTTTTTAGTGTTTGAGAAAATTAAAAATAACGGGGAAATGCAATTTTCTAAAAAATTGACTTAAAAGAGAAGAAAAATTATTAAAAAGCAACGATAACGGTTGTTTTAGAGAATAGTTTTCCAAAAATTTTACTTTCAAATAAATAAAAAAAAAAACTGATTTTGTTAAAAATTTTACGTTATTAGGTAGAATTTTTGTGTTCAATATTCAATGCTCCCATCAATTTTTAGTCAAAACATTAAAATTCGGTTGGCAATATGTATTCTAGTTTTTGAGAAAATTGAAAATAACAAAAGTAAGTTTTTCTTAAACTCGACTTCCTTCTGTTATTTTGTTGCTCCAAAGATCTTATTCCTACTAATTAATTAGTAAAGTAGATTTAGTTATTTTCAATTTTCTCAAAATCCAAAAGATATTTAGGCATCTGGTTTTAAGTGTTTAACTAAAAACTAATAGGAGCGTCGAAGATAAGAACAAAAATATTGCTTAATAACGTAAAATTTTAAACAAGATTAGTTTGAAAACAATTCTTTTGATTAATTTTTCAAAATATTGAGTTTGAAAATTAAATTTCCAAACTCTCAATTAATTTTAAATAAAAACAAAATAAAAAAAGTATAGCATGACATAAGTTTTTTTTCTATTTTTGGTCGACCTTTTATAAAATTGCCCATCCCGCCTAAGCGGGAGGAAATAGACCCCCCTATACGATTTTTTCCTTGTGTCGACTCAACCTAAATGCTCTAGCTTTTTGTCACATCTTAGGTGAATCACCCTGTATAAATCGCGAAAAAAATTATTAAAATATTGTCCTCAAACAAAATAACGCTTACTGTGTTCATAGCTCTTCCCGGAAAACTCATTGTCATACTTTTATTGATTGTTTTTTATTTCCATAAAATGTGCTTTTTATTTTTTTTTTTATCAAGTGAACTCAACAAGGATGTTATATGGTTTCCGTTTCCATCACACATTGCCTTGACTTTATTTAGCACCCCAGCAGGAAATTTCGTCTTCAATGAAAAATTAAGCTGAATTCATCATTGAATTCAAGTACCACTTCATAGGCGAAACAGTGTGCACTGATTACATCAGTAAAAAGTAATGCTTTGTTTCAGCAGTTCATGATTTTCATCACATTATCTGCTTTGCACTTGGAAACCATTTCCAAACAACCCCTTCTTTTACTTGTTTCAAAAAATCCAACTGATTTCAATACGGAATTAAAAGTTGCTAAAGAGGAAAGAAAAATTAAGCGATGATTCAATTGACGAAAAGTCATGCATAAGTTCATCAGTTCATTCTCTAAATCCACTCGTCTGCTTTGTAAAGGATACTCTGCGAGAGAGAAAGAGTTCTGAAAACTCTCCTTGGCTTACTTTGGCCACAAATATGAAATTGATGCTGAATTAAAGTCGACGTTTTCAAATGAAAAGTAGTCAGTTCTCATTCTCTCTCAGTTTTAATTCTTAATCGCGTCGTTTGCTTTATATAACCTTCTTCTCGAGAAAAAGTAACGATAATCTGAAAATTGCCCTTTCTTTTTCCTGGTACGAACAATGTGATGATTTCTGTAGTGCAAAAATATGTACCCTTTCAATTGAACATGCCATGATCACGTGATCGTTTAAATTTTTTTTTTCCTTTATTCTGTATTTCTTTTGTGGCGCGTGCTTGTTGAACATTTTGGAAATCTTCTTTTGTTTTATATTTCCATTTCAAGTTAGTTGTTCTTTTTCTATGGAAGGAAGCGGGTGTTACATTTATGTGGAAAATAATGCCAAGGTTAGTAACTCTTTATAATTACATATGTATGAATTATTGTAAACTGAACATTTTTTCTATTCTTAGGTTACTCGAGGAGCCACAATAAATAATTTTGTAATAATTAATAATTTGTTGTAATTATTTGAATTAATATAATGTAAATAATAATGCAATAAAAAGATAATAATTAGGTAGGTAAGGTACCACATAAATTAAATCAGTTTTTATTTTAATAAGGGAAGTACATTCTACTTTTGAAAAAGGTGGTGATAAACCAATTCGCTTGTAATTGGTGATTTCACTTCTGAATATTCCTCACATTTTTCCTCAGGCAATAATAAGTCCGTGAATAAGCAACTCTCAGTTACCTAATGATTTCACTATTGAATTTTCATCACATTATTCATCGATGAAAATAAGCAGATGAATCAGCGTGTTACATTTATGCAGTGATTTCACTGTTTAATATTCATCATATTTTTCATCATATTCCAAGCTGGTGAAAAAGCAACTTCCACCGAACCAGTGATTTCTTTGTTGAATTTTCATCGAGAAAGTGGCATGTGCCTACCGCCAATGACATGCCCATGTTAAATTCATCAGAGAAAAGAGCACAAAAGTGGCGGGTGCAGCTTCTTTTCCTCAAGGAAGAAGCATCTTATTCAGCACTGAATTTTTAGAAATTTCCTACTGGGACATCCACATCAACAAAATATTTCTTTGTACATATTCAAACTCAACATTTAGTCTTTCAACCAAATTAATTTAGAAATGTTTGCAAGAATTTCCACTCAATAAAAACTCATAAAAACATCTGTTTAAAACTTTTATGGATTCGGTAACGTATCCTCAAGCAAGATTATAATTAAATATAATTGAGATAATTAAGAATAAATCTACCTGATATTGTTTCACATTTTTAATACATATTTAATGAGTAACCTGAAAACCAATTACAAAAACAGAAAAGAGGCTGGGTGTGACCCACACTGATAACTTCCCATTGATTGGTTCCCTTTGCAATTCGACACCCGATGTTATTATATTTATTAAAAAATTACCAATTAAAAATCTTCGAAAACCTTATCAGTTGTGTAAGGGAAGACCAAAGTTGAGCTGTTTGCTCTAAATATGCGACACGAAAAATGTCAATAATTTTTAGCATTTTCTTTTGCATATATTTTTCGCCAAAAAGGAAAACTACCAATTTAATTTTTTTTACAAACTCTACCGATTTATCAACTATGGCATTATGCATAAAATAAAATTTAACCGAAATTTCTGTTTTCTCAGGATATTCGATATTTTTTAACAATTTTTAAGGGTTTTTTTTAATTAAAAAAAAAACTGTGGGTTCATTTTTTTCAAGTCTTACCAATTGTTTACTTCGTCATTATGCATAGAAGTTGATAGCATTATTTGCTCTCGAGATATGGCTTGGCCGCTTCCCATGACTTATTGTAAATATAGTCTGCCTTGCAAAATGTCTATATGAAACGGCCAAGCCATTGTTTTTACGTCCCTTACTTTGGCGGACACTTTTTGGCGGAATCAAAAAATTTTGATATCTAAATTTGTAGCTCATTAAATGCTAATTTGTTGCGTAAAACAAACATTTGTAGCTCGCATAATTTCCGAGCTATTAAAGTTTCCGCTAAAATAAGTCTAAAATTAGCGGACGGAATCTAAAATAATACAAATTTTAAATAATGATTGACACCCACAATTGTAGCTTTTTAAATGCTCTTGAGTCGAGAAAACCGCTATTTTGTAACTCAAATAGTTTATAAAGTATTTAAGTTTCCGCTAAAAGAATTCTGAAGCTTTTTTTTTTAATTAAAATTGAAATAAAAAATGATCCGTGAAAGCTACTAAATTAATTCTTCGGCAAAAAATTAGCATTTAAAAAGCTACAATGTCAGACAAAAAAAAAAAATTCGAAAATTAATTTTTTTTTTTGAAATTTCGACCGTTACAGTGGGTATAATGTCATATTTTAGCGGAATTTTTTATAACAAAAAAACTATTCGAGCTACAAAATCGAGATTTGCGGGTTTCATTAAGTTTAGGGAGACTACAAATTCGTGCAAAAAAAATTTTGGATTTTCGCATTATTTTAGATTTTGGAAGCTCACTTTTAAGCTAACTTTTAAAGTTGTTAACTTGAATATACAAAAAGCCGTTAGAGCTACAAACTTCGTGTTTGCGCAATAAATTAGCATTTAAAAAGCTAAAATTTCTGGCAAAATGAAAAATTTGAAAATTCCATTTTTTTACCAACTTCCGGTTTATTTTAACGGACCGCAAATGCACTTTTTAAACTTTAAACTGGTACTTTCGTCCGCTAACTTCAGAATTATTTCAGTGGAAACTTTAATAGCTCGGAAATTATGCGAGCTACAAATTTTTGGTTTGCGCAACAAATTAGTATTTAATAAGCTACAAATTCAGATATCAAAATTTTTCTATTCCGCCAAAAAGTGTCCGCCAAAGTAAGGGACGTATTGTTTTTGACCACGATGTGGGGTTTGTAGAGTTAAGAGCTTGGAGAGTTAGGCGTGGTAGAGTAAAGGGCTGGGCTCTTCATGAGATCTCATAACAAACATAGCGAAAGCGTTATAAGCTTGTGAGTCTTGGCGACTTATTTTACATGAAATTTTTTGGGTGGGAGTGAATTTTTCTGAAAACCCTTTCTGCACGTTATGGCCTTATCTTATTACCTATATGTGAAATAAAATTTATTCGTAGTCGATATCTTTGTTCGTTCTCAAGACATCGTCGGCGAAAAAAAGCTCCCGAACGAACGTATACCCACAATACACAGAAATCTCTTTAAAAGCTATGGAATCAGACTCCATAGACCTCAAAACGTGCAGAAATGTCAATTTTTTCAGTTCGACAACTCGGACCAATTAAAATAACTTCCAATGGGAAGTTAAAAAATAAATATTGCTATTTTTCTAGTGAAATATTTATTTCTTTTAGTACTATTGCCCTAATAGATATTGTATAATTTTCTATGTAAAGTATGAGAAAAAAGTCACGTGCGTAATACAATTTTGTAGGACTGCATTCTTCATGTAAAAACACTAAATCATATGACTATGTATTGTATACATTTTTTATATAGAATAAAAAATATCGTTTGTCCTTTGTGTAGTTTTTCCCCTCATTATTAAATCTACTCCTATCGAATCCGAAATCTATTGAAAATCCGTATCTTAAGGATATTGCTCTCATTTTCGCTCCTACATACACCCTCATTTGTATCGATTTATTAAGCTTGCACTAAAATTATTATTAAATTTTATTTCATGTTAAAGTTTCATTCACCTTTGGTATCCTTTATTTTTTGATTGCAGCAACATTATATAGTGTAAAAGGTATATATGTATATGTAGTTTCAAAGCATTTTTATGGTTCATGCTTCAAGACTTCAAAACATATCTCGTTACAATTTACCTACATATTTATGATAGGACAAGAACATCACCTGCTATACATTACTTTGTTGTCTTTGGTTATTATATTATAGGTAAGGTATAAAATAAGAGCCAATTATTTTGCTTCGCTTTGTGAGTTCTAACAATTTGTAAGGGAAGGTGAATTGCTTGATGTAAAAGATGAAAAATTTGAAATGTATACTTAATTCAGCTGACACTGCTGCGAGCTATTGTATTAAGAGTTTTATTATGTGTTTGGGTTAATGAACCGAATTTAGGATTTCTTGATTAAATTTTTGTTTGACTTCAGGGGAGGGAATCGTATAATGTTCTATGGGTTTCTTAGTGAATATTGAAAGGACAAAATAATTATTCAACAAAATTCAGATTTCTAAATAACACGAAAATGTGTTTAAGTATTGTTTTTAAGTTCTTGCAATCGTCAAAACAACTGCCAAATTTAAATTTTGCATGGGTGTATAATTCTCCTGCTTTCTATCGTGTGCCCAACATTTTTATTTTTAAATTTTATTTATTACAATTTCTGTTGGCCAGGGATAATAGTTTGTAGGCAACAATATTATTCTAGGTAACAATTTTCATAACATAATATGTTTCAATCTTTGGAACTCTGGAACCAAAATGAAAGAGGCTTCTTGTAACATTTACAAATATCATCGTTTTTCTTGTTGACCTTGATTTCTTTACTTCAAGCCTAGTTTACAGTTCCCATGTGAAAAAAAAATCGATATTTTTAAAAAATATTTCCACCTAATCTGTCTGTGAGGTGAATAATAATTTGCAAATTCACTATCTATTGATGGGGTTTTCCTATGGTAAAACAAATCAAATATTTTTGATCCAGATCTGTAAAAACAACGATTTCGGCATTTTTCGCCTTCTAACGGGCAAAATAAATTTTTTTTTTTTCACAAAGAAATCAATTTAGAAGGTCTGGGGGGTCATTCCGTAATTTTCAAAACGATTATGATTATCGATTACGATTGTCAATAATTTGCTTCACGTAATTCAAACACTATCTCCTCGTCTATCGTTTTTCCACAGATTGTCAAACCATCATTGAAATGTCATAATAACAATTTGCGTTATTAGAACGAAGTTCTTTAGTGCACGGTTTGTTTGTAAGCCCAAGAAATCGACAGAAATTTGCATAAGATGGTGGCGCAATGGAATAGGTACTTGCTTCTTAACCGAAAGGTTTGGCGTTCGATCCCTGCTGGCGAAAAGTTTTTTTTTTTTAAATTTTCATATAATTTGTATTTTTCTCAAATGTTTGTTGCCATTTTGCAAAATAGTAAATTATTTCACTCATTTAACTATAGTCGCGTACAAACTTACATACAATCATGAAAACAAATGCGAAACGATACCTATTTAGGTATCGTCCAAAAGCCATCGTTTTGACGATAGCGTTTTTATGATAATCGACTTACGTGAAGCAAATATTTGATCGTCAAAACGTGATCGTCCAGCCGATATGCATTTTTAGGGTTACGTGTATTAGGACTATCGTCGAAACGTTATCGTCGGCTGATAATCGTTTTACGGAATGAGTCCCCTGGATTTTGTGACAGATCTACCTCTCCTTTAAATGAGGCTATACATCAGTGCAATTGACAGCTATCAGTTTTACAACCAGCAGCTCCACAAATACGAATATATGTTTATATTAAAACAAAAAAAAAAACCTAAAATCGTAATCCATTTGCCCCAAAAAATAAAACCAAATTTCAGGCAGAAATCTGAATTTACCAAAGGAAAACCCCAGAAGAAGAAATTTAAAAAAAAAGCTCCTATATCCTTGGAATTCATATTGAATTTATGCAAAGATCGCTTTTTCAGTTGAGATTTTCCTTTATAGAAAGTGAATTAATTATATTTTAATATTTTTATATAAATTCAGTCGACAGGATAACAATAGAAAAATGCGATTTTTCACCTTTAAAAGCTTTTGGGTAAATACCAGTAATTTGTTTTGTCTCCCGCCGCACATCTTGGTTGCGAACCTGTTCATGACAGAGGTTTTGAGTGACACGTTTAAGGTATTCAATCGAAATATGTTTGTAGGTATGTACATTAGGGTGAAAGTTATATCGTTTTTTTCACATTTGGATGCAGAAAAAACAAATATTTTTTTTTTTAATTTTTTTTATCCTATGCCATAGCCATAATATAAATTTATTAGAAAAAAAAAATAAGATAATAAATAATGGTTTAACATAGAAATCTGAAAAAAATAACAGGGGTTCTTCTAAGATGGGTAACCCAGCAAGACGGAATTTGAGAAATTGATTCTTTGAAAAGGTCTGTCGGAATCGTAGAAAATAATAACTTACACACTATTTGTTGTATGAAAACCAGAAAGATAAAATCACTTAAAATTACTTTAAAAGAAAGTACGTATACGCCCAAGTGTACCACAGTCGCTTTCGAGGCAATACAAACTCTTTCTCCAATAGCTCTCTTTACTATCAATTGCCCAAAATTTTAGACGATTCAGTATGACGTTATAGCAATTTTAGTATGATGCTACGTTAAAACAGGTTTTTCCAAATTTTAAACGAGTTAGTATCGTATTATCTTTTTAACATTTTACTAAAATTAAAATCACCAAATGTCTATTTTATCTTTTAAGTAGAATACTAAATCCAAGTGTCACTTTGAAATCTACAATTGCAAAAATGGGTGGAACTGGGTTGAACTGTTTTAGCGTGTTCAGCTAGAAAAGTAGGTTTAGTGTGATACTAGCTAGAAAATTTTTAAAACTAAGAATATTTTAGTAAAGAGTTTTAAAGTTAGAAAATTGTTAAGTAGTATCGTGCTAATACCTTCACATCAGGCTGTTTAAAATTTTGCGCCATTACCTTTAATTAAATGTATGCAAAAATAATTCTAAATCGATCAATATGGTCGGCTTTCGAAAAGCTATAGTCTTCGTTTTTATACTCTGAAGAAGATTGAAGTATAAAATTAATTTTAATCAAATTATGAATTTATATAGTAATTTAAGGAATAAGATGGTATAAAATCAAATTTTTATTAATGCACAAAATAGGTCTTTTTATTGGCCAATGTTTTAGTGTAAGAATAGAAAAACTCATTTAAAGTAAGTGTTTGTACAACTTTTAAGCAAACAGCCGTTACTCGAAAACCGTTATTATTCGGTAAGAACAATTTACTAAATTCTGAGACTATTATAACCGGGACACATTGTATAAAAACGTTAAATAATATGTCAAGTTATGAATTTGTATTAACATTACGATGATAGGGTAAAAAGTGATTCTTGTATTTTTATCTGTCTGTCCGTTCGGCTGCAACCTAAACGGATAAGTTAATTTTCTTTAAATGTAGTATCTACCTATTAAGGGTATGTTTTTAGAATTTAAGGACCAACGTATTTTCCTCAAAAATGACTTTACAGATTTTCTGATAAGTTCTTTAAATTGCAATATATACAGGGTGATTTACCTTAGGTGTGACAAAAAGCTAGAGCGTATAGATTGAGTTGATAAAAGAAAAAAATTGTATTGTAATTTTTTAAAAAATCGGTTAAAAATAGAAATAAAATCATTAAAAAAACAACGGCAACACCTCCCGCCTAATCGGAGGGAAATAGACCCTCCCCTCCAATACGATATTTTTCTCGTATTGACTCAACCTACACACTCTAGCCTTCTGTCACACCTAAAAAAAAATAAATAAATTTGATGGCACAACAGCTCATGAAGAACTAGGGCCTAGTGACTTACAACTCTCAACCATTCCTGTGTGCGTGTTTGCAGGAATAGAGGGGACCTACAGTTTATTGCCGAATCCGAACGGCTAACGAGCTGCACTTTTCTGTGACAGGAGATACTCTTGGAGGATTTGTCAATTCCTCGCAAGAGGCAGTAGCCGTTTTTTTCTTTTAAATAAATAGGTGGCGAGGCTGGGGATCGAACCTTAGACCTCTGGCATGACCTCCGCACTAACCATCACGCCACGGCTACTACTACTGTCACACCTAAGAAGATTATATTTTTGCATGATATCTAACCCAGCTACTTCCACCTTAAACAGAAAAGTTTTTTCAGGGCCTCTTGCCAGAAAGTGACAAATGCTTTAAGAGTATCTCTTTTCATAGAAAAGTGCCGCTCACCTTAGCTGTTCGGATTGTTCAATAACCCTCCATTCTTGCAGACTCCCAGACAGGAATGGTTGAGAATTGTAAGGCACTAGGTTCTGGTTCTTCATGACAGTGCCTTAGCAGGTATTGGCAAGCCCCTTCCCCCCCATAAAGCGTTTCTCTAATATATAAAATCGATACTAGAAAAAGAAGGAAAAAATTAAAAGACAATCAGAAAACAGACATTGACAGAAGATCAAGAAGATCTTGTCTGTCTCTGTGAATGGGTATAATTCTCCTATTCTAATTTTATCTCTTTTATCGACTGCCCTAGTTAATGGCAAAATGTTCATAAATAAATGTTAGCTACGGCACTGCTCCAAGAGCCGTTGTGTCAACAAATTTAATTTATTTTTATTATGATCTCTAACCATAAAACTCTAATAAGCTTAATGTTGTCTGAGCAAATTTATTTATTATGCACGAATTAAATAAATATTATAATTAAAGATATAAAGGAAAATTAAGTGTGCGTAAAAATATTTATATTTTGTTTTTTTTTTTCAATTTTATTTTTTTATCAGTATCAATCCAATTGAAACCTATCAACTGTGTGTCTGCTAGTATAAATCTTAGGTCAAACCTAAATCTTTGGCCATGAGCCAGAGAGTGGCTATTATCTTCGGTCTTACATGTATTAGTTCTGACGGAATATTCAATTAACTTTTAACATTTTGGCAATCAGCTCGCTTTCAGCCAAATTAATTATGTATTTCTTTACTTCATAATTCTCTATTACCAAAAAGGAGCACGTGCAATTTGGTTAAATGGTTCTCATTAATATAATTCTGTCGAAACCAATATGATAATAATAATAACTATTATCTTTGATAGCTATTAAATTAATGTGTGCGTATTCACCCAGAGAAATTATATTGGTTGCCCTATGCCTGACTTTCTGACTAAAGTCTAAAGCCTTTCATTAGTAAAATGATGATTACGTACATTGTGTAGGTGTAGTATCTTAATAACAACATGCCTTCAATTTATTTGACTAAAGCCTTTAAAAGGTAAAGTTAAGCTTCTTATACCACAGGCTCTGGAAGTGTATTTAATACAGAAATATACCGACCGAGGTGGAAGTACTATACTATAACGGAAGTGTTATTACACCAACGCACGAACTTGCTCAATACTACGAAGAAGCGCTGAAAATGTTAAAATATTAATTTATTAATACACATAATGCGGCTATAAATTGCAAAGCGATGAATGAAAGTGCTTGACTTCTAACTTATATAGAGGTCTGTTTATATGTATGGCAGCATTTATTTGCATCAAATCGAATTAAATATATTTAATTATTAAACTACAACTGATTAATTAATGTAAGCAGTCAAATAACAACGATGAAAGTAGGTACTAATTTCCATTTCCATTAATGCCATGTAAGAAAAATACCCAATAATTAATTTATTGCTCAGGAGGTGTTGTTCATTCTTTGTGGTGGTAATCGAAAACAAAATTGTCCTTTTTATTTGAGCTATAGGTTAGGTTTACAATCAATAAAAAATACTTACAATCAAGAGATTTAGGCTAGGCGCATATTGAGACGCGTGCGACGCGTATGATGTCACCTGACGCGTGTATCACATGACACGATTAGTGTAAACGTGTCATGTCATTATCCGCATATTGAATCACGTGTCTTTTGCCAAAATAGTATTTAAAATATTGTTATTAATTGAAATTGAAGTAAATTTAAAAACAGAAATGGAATTTTTCCTCTGTCATAAATTCAGTAAAGAAAAATTCAGCTGTGTAGTCAGAAAACGGTTTGTAATCGATCCGATTTGTCAAATTGAAAATTTTGACATTTCTCGACGTTTCAAGGTCTCTAGAGTCGGATTACATTGTTTTTGGAGACATGTCTGTTTACCATGTACGTTCGTACGTTCACACGTTCGTAAGTTCGGAAGCTTTTTTTCGCCGACGATATTTTGGGAACGCATAGAGATATCGACTTCAAATAAATTTTATTTTACAGATAAGAAGGTCATAGCATGCAGAAAGGATTTTCAGAGAAATTCAATTAGCAGTTTTTTTATTACAGTTAAAGTAAAAAGTTGTAAAATGGCTTGTTTCTCGAATATCTCAAGAACAAATAATGCTGGGTTTCGGGTTAATTTTGTTTTATACACAATGTCATAGTTGATAATGGGAAAAAAATTCAATTAACGTTTATTTTTCTAAAGCTGAAAAAATAACTGCTAAAAACCGTTAAAAAATATTTTTCGGCTCGAATATCTCGAGAACAACCAATGATATCAGCTCTGAAATAATTTTGTACAAAAATTCAATTGACGGTTTTTTTTCTAGGCCAAAAAACTGCAAAAGAAACTGTTATATAATAATTGTTGAAATTTTTCGTGTCGCATATATTTAGAGCAAACAGCTTTCTCTTGATTGCACAACTATTAAGTTTTTCGAAGATTTTTAATTGGTAATTTTCTTATAAAAAATAACATCGGGTGTCGAGTTTCAAAGGGAACCAATAGGAAGTTATCAGTATGGATCACAGTGTTTATTTTTATTTTTTGACTGGCACGTGTAGGTATCGCAAGAAAAAGTGTGTTTCAATCACTGGGTAAGGCGTGTTTTCTAAAACGAGCGTCAGGTCATGTCGCGTTGCTTTTTCAATATGCGACGTCAATTGATTTATATTTTTTTTTTGACAAAAATTCGTGCCGTGCTGTATCACGTCACACGCACAGGTCGCGTCTCAATATTCTTATATTCATTGGGTAAGTTAATAAAATTTTATAATTTTTCTGTAGCTCCAGCCTATGTAAATACTTTTAGCTCGTGTATTTGTTGTTTCACTCAAAACCTTCAATATCTATAAATGGTAGTGCGAAAGCCTTGTAGCCCTTATTGTGAGTGTGTTATCACACAAAAACACCCTTTAAAATGTTTTAAATTGAAACGAAAAATATATCTCGAGTTCAACTTAAACTCTCAAGGGTTTAATGGAATCTTTATAAATATGTTCGCTTTTGGAATTGAATAGAATTTTATATCAGCCATCAATTTCAATTAATTTACATTCTTCTGATAGAATTTTTTTCAACACATTAATCAAGTATATGATTCTTTTTGTTTTTTCGAAGGCATCTGATGTGATGGTTGCCAACGCCAAGGATGAAAATTTGTTCCTGTGATTTATTGTTTTTATTTTTTTTTTTTGTTAATTGAATGAATGTTGGATAAAAAAAAATTAATTTATGATTTAGGGGCGAATTCATAGTTAATAGGCAAGTTCATGAAAATGAGATCTTAAGCAATCCCATCAGTTAGGTGAAAAGGATTCCTCAACAAAAATTATCAGTTTTTCTATCAAGACACTCTTCTACGGAGCGAAATTCCTGATGAGACCTCATTTTCCTGAACATGCTTATTAACTACTAGCCGACCCGTGCTCGCGTTGCTTCGCAAGCTTTAAATATACTTATTAATATGAGTAGGTAAAAGTATATCAAATGCTCCATGAGACTAACCGCAATTTCTACTATATTATTAACAAACTTCCATATGCTTTCCGTAACCAAATAAAGAATTTTATTTTCTCTCACTAAAACTACATATTTCCTTTTATAACTATTTTTTATTTTTTCCCTTGAAAGGAAACTCCCTTAGACGGACAACATTGTTGCGACCGTCACTGTCCGGCTAAGGGAGCTTGCACTGTATTTTATTCCTTACTCCACTCAGTTGAAATCAGTAATGTTTCATTTTCATAATCCTTAGCAGCTTTCAGTAAACCTTTTTTTGCATGCTGCTTTCTACTGAATGCACTGGCCATTTTCCTCTCAAAATATGTACATTTATGTAACACTTCGGTTCACTGCAGAAGAAGCAAAAAATAAACACACTGCGCACGACATGGGCACCACCATACTTAAAATATGTAGGTATGTATGTAACATTTTAGTTCGCTTAAGAAGGAAAAAACAAACACACTACGCATTGGCCGTCGTCACGGTTGCCACTTGAAAATAAAGTTTGTGCCCAATATTAAAAATAAAAATGACCAACTGTAGCTAAAAATGACCAAAATAATTTGAGTCCGAAATATTTGTACCTCTAAACACAGAAAACAATGAATTCATCGCATTTATTTTAACATATTCTTCATATTACACAGATGACATATTATTTTTGTATGTATTAAGTCTAGTTTATATATCAAATGCGAAGTAAAACTCAAACCGAAATGAAATATCAATAAATCTCGCGTCGAGAGGTGTTCAAAGAAAAATTAATTTAGTTTTATATTTGATTTAGATAAGTCCGTTGAATTGTATTTACTTCATAACAAATTTCTTCCTCCTTTTCACATAAATAAATTCATTTAATTTTATTGTATTTTTCACGCCTGTGAAAAAAGCTATTTTTTTGTATGAAACTTTCGCTTCGCTTCGATCTATAAACTAGGCTTTAATAATAAACAAAAACAATAAAAAACAGAAACCAACAAATTCACAAATAAGGTACCTAATAAACTTAATTGAATTATTAGACTAACATAAATAAATAAAAGTAACGAATCATAAATAAAAAAAAACATAAAAATAATAACTTTTCAGAGCATTTTAAAATGAGATAAAAGTAAAAGCTTAATAAAAACAAATATACATTATGTGCATAAAATCGATATTTAAAAAAAAATGACCAAATGGACTAAAAAATGACCATGTGACCAAGTGAAAAAATAATGACCAAATTTGGTCACAAATGACCAAAGTGGCAACCGTGGCCGTCGTCGTTACAAAAGTGGAATGAAAGGAGGAATAAAAATGTAAATGAGTGGATGAGCGAACAATTGATTGGACAGAGATTCAAAAGCAAATACACAAAAGAAAATGCACAAAACACGGAACGATAATGAAATGGAACAAAGCAGCAACCCAGTCATTGCGATTGAATCGAATTCATAGATGCAAAAATACAAAAAGTTGATAAATTTATAATTAGTAAATAAATTTATTTCTCAGCTTAGAAGTACAGTTAAGAAATGATTTAGGGCTTAAAATTTGCATAAAACTATTCACTTTATACAAAAAATCCCACTTTTGTAAAATATCAAGCAGATTTAAAAGCATAATTGAATATGTTGGTCAATTTCGACAAAAAAGTGTACGAAATTTTCTTAAAAGTTAATAATCTAATTCAACAAATATATTTAACAAATAAAAAATATCTATTTACATGCATAAAAGAATAAGGAAAATTATAAAATTTGTTTTAAGTTAATCGGTTGAATACTTTCTGAGAAAAACGCGGACAAACAAAATATTTGTTTCGTCTTTATATAATAGTAATAATAATGATAATTATTTAAAGCTATCTATTATAAAATTGTACAGAAAAAATGTCAGTCTGGTAGACGGCATTATGCCAAACCAATTAGATTAAGATATTAATATAATTGTTGTGCATAAATGAATTTTAAATAAGTCAAAAAAAAAATTTTGGCAAAGGCTTTTAGGCAATTTTCAAACATTGAATTAAAAAAAAAAGAAATATAATAAAAAGAATTTTGAAAAGCAGTTCTTTTTTACTAAGATTTTTGTTAAGCTTTTCGAAATAAGATTTCAACTGCCGTATACTTTTTAGCACGAGAAAAAAATAACCGTTTGGCGTTTGTAAGGTGCCTTAGGGTTTGTCATTGATTTCTATTCATTTATTTTCAGAGTAAACCTTTTTTACTTAATTTTTCTTTCGGTCTTTGCATTGATTTAGTTTTGTGCGACTAATTTAACTGTCTTTAGGGAACAAAAGCACAATATTTTGGTTTTTTTTTTGTTATAAACAGGGTGTTTTTGGTAAGATGCGACAAAAAGCTTAAGTATTTACGTTCAGTCGAGTAAAGAATAAAATCGTATAAGAGGAGGGAGTCTGTTTCCCCCGATTGATTTAAAATAGAAAAGAAATTATTGAAAAATAACGACAAAACCTACAATTTTTAAATCCAAAATTCCATTCTTTTATTCTCAAATCAAATCGTTTAAGTGAAGAGTTTTTGAAAAAATAATTTTAAACTCTAAATTTTAGAAAAAAAAAAAATATTTTTAAACTAATATTGTTCATAGTTTTAGGTTAATAAGTAGTTTAATCAATGCTTTCTTCAATTCTTAGTCAATATTTAAAACAAAAATAGAACTTAATTATGTAAAATTTTGAAACAAAAAATTGTTTAAACAAAATAATTGTTTTCATTATTTTTAAACAAAATCTTAAGTTTGAATATTAAAAACTGTTCACTAAAACACTATTATTTATTATCGATGTAAAAGAATATCTTGCTTTAAAAAAGCGTATAGCATAACATTGTAAGTGTTGCCATTGTTTTCTAATGATTTTTGTGCCATTATTACTAGGCAGGGAAAAATAGGCTCCTCCCTCCCATACTATTTTATTCTTTTATCTACCCAAACTACACACCCTAGCCGTTTGTCACATCTTATATGGAGGGCTCACAAAAAGTTAAATTCGAAGATATTAACAGGTTAAGCAAATATACTGCCATTAATTACTAAACTATTATTTTACTCGTATTGCAGGCAATACGACATAAAAATAAAATTAACGAAATACGCAAGATTTAATATTAGTTTTAGAAGTTTTTTTTTTGTATGACTTGGTTCGCTACAGCTGTGCACCCTCCATACGCAAAACACCCTGTATAGGTACAAAATGTAAATGTAGACATAGCTCTTAAGAGGCTCTAGCAATGAATAATTTACAAGAAAAGTCAATTTCTGTTATAATTTGTAGAAATGGGCAAGTTTAATTGCATTACTTCGATAAAATTGAAACGGAAAATGTCTAGCAGTGGAACTCTTGTACCTTTTAAATTGTGTCTCTGTGGTGTACCTTAGTCTTAGTGGCTATATAGAGTTTGAAATGACAGTCGAAGAATAAAATTCATGGTTGGTCTTGACTTGGAAGAAAGTATTTAAAAAAAAAATGGAAAAAGGTAGCATCAGATAATTATTTTTGTTTTAAGAATAGTCCACCCAGAGAACAACCCACAGTAAAAAGCAGGTTCACAAAATAGGAGAAGAGTTTAAATATAGCTTGGGGTCGATTGTGTCAATTACGTGAATTTAATTGAAAATCAGAGACGTTTTTTAATTTCAAGTTTATTATAAGGGATTCTAACTTCTTCAAATAATATGTAAGGTATATTTGTACTCCAGAAAAATTACACAAAAAACGGCAGTTTACTTTCACGTTTTAAGAAAAATGACATACAAAAGTACCCTAAATTTTGATCAATATTGTTTTACAATCATAGCATTTTATTTCCCTTTTTTTTATTTTTTTTTTATTCTAAGACACTAGTGATAGTGACTATCATGGCATGTAACATCAGTGTCGAGCAACAACTTCGTGTATTCGTTATCTTGATGGTTCTGGAGCATTTAAAATCTCCGGGGCCGAGGCTACGTGCCGCACAGCTGAGCTGATGCCATAATGGGTTTTTTTTACGAACGATTTGAGGGCATTTTTACTTTACGCAAAGACTGTTTTTAGGTCATATTTTTGTTTTGTTTTTAGGTGCTATTTTAATTAATTTAATAAAGCAACGCCATTATAGAAAGAAAATTATCGACAACAAATATGTAATTCACGTTGGTATTGGAGTTTTATTGCACGATCAAATTAAGCGCCGAGAATTATTTGCACTCAGTTAAGCCTGAAGGGAATTAGCTGTTATTGAATTTAACATGTAAATTGTTCATCCCTGACATCGTTTTTTCATCCAATTTCCTTCGGACTTGGAAACAAAAAATACGGTTGTAATGTCATTCAAAAAGGCCTTTCAAATTAAATAAAAAATTCGTTGATAATCACAAGCACATTTTGTTGTATTCATTTTTAACATTTATATACTGACCCGTTCCTAGTTCTTATTGAAAAACTCTTTAAAACTTACTTATTCTACCTATACGAGAATCTAAACATACATATGTATTATCAATATTTTTGTTTTAAATGTTTATAATGTAATTTCAAAAAAATGCATTTATGTGTTTTAAAGTTCAGCTCCACCATATATTTTTTCTGTGAAGAGTTACATATGGTGCAGGTTTGTAATCACGTCTGAACACTTCATTTTACGGGTGTCAGTCCGGGGAGAGCTTTATTTTAAATATTGAATAGTGCAAATGGTGGTATATGATGGAAAAGATGCCGAATTGCCTTCATGTAGCTTTCACATACAAACAATTATTTAAATTCGAGTTAATAAATTTTTTTTTTTTTGATAGGAATATTTTATTTTGTCAAAACGGAGCAAGTGTCCCGGGCGGCAGATAGATTCAGGCGGCGACAATTTCGAGAAGACACTGTCATCAATAGACCATCAACACGCAACAAATTTTGAAACAAAAAATTTGTAGGCAGTTAAAATTAAAAAATGAAACTTATTTATCTCAAAACAAGTAAAAAGGACTAATTCAAACTATGTATGTACACTAAAATAAATAAATAAATTTGATGGCACAACAGCTCATGAAGAACTAGGGCCTAGTGACTTACAACTCTCAACCATTCCTGTGTGCGTGTTTGCGGGAATGGAGGGGACCTACAGTTTATTGCCGAATCCGAACGGCTAACGAGCGGCACTTTTCTGTGACAGGAGATACTCTTGGAGGATTTGCCAATTCCTCGCAAGAGGCAGTAGCCGTTTTTTCTTTTTTAAATAAATAGGTGGCGAGGCTGGGGATCGAACCTTAGACCTCCGGCATGACAGTCCATCGCACTAACCATCACGCCACGGCTACTACATGTATGTACACTAGACTGATTCAAAAAAATTAAAATGTCTTCGATTTTTAATGCCACTTTACCATTTTAGTTAGAGTTTAGTGAAATAATAAGCCTGGTAATATTTAGAGGTTGCTCATCGTTTTTTTTCCATACAAATTGCATGGGAAGTTTTCTTTTGTTTGCTTCTTTTTTTTTATAACTTTACAAGCGGTTATTATTTGGAAACGATTGAGAAGTATTCTTAAAGGAAATTGAATTTCCTTTAAAATTGTCCTTAACTAATTATTTAATTACAGCACTCGTTCCAAAGTTATTATAGGTTAAAATGGATGGTTAACGTTAATTCCATAGTTTTTTGGATTCCCTGTTGAAAATATCAGCTGTAATATACAATCTTAATATTAAATTTTGTTGTATATGTTGAAATATGTATTGTTTAAGAAAAAAAATTATTTAATGAAAAAAAAAAAGACAAAAAATAAACAATTAAAATGACACACTCTTATTGTTATTTTCGGTTCGAAGCAATCAATTTGAAGAGATTTTTTTCATAAAAATTGATTTGACAAGCAGTGGTATTGTGTTTTTATTTTCAAAATCAAAAATTGAAACGCAAAAAGAAATTTGTGTTCAAACTAAGTTTGTTCAAAATTTTACGTTATCAAATTGTATTTTTGTTTTTAATATTCAAATGTTCCTTTCAATATTTTAGTGAAACACTTTAATCCAACTCAGTTTAATTTTTAATTAAGTTTATTTCAATTCCATTTATTTAACTAAATTTATTTAAGTATATAGGTGAGTACAAAAAACATGTAGTCTTTTATGCTTAAAACTCTTCTAGTTTTTGAAAACTTCTTCTAAAATTAACTGTAAATAAATTTATATCCCGAGCTATCTAACTCTGCTTTAACTCACCACTGAAAAACTGGGCTTAAGTTTTTGACTAAAATTTGCTAGGCCTATTGAATATAAGAAAGAAAAATACTACTGAACTACGTAAAATTTTGAGAAAAATTAGTTTCATCAAAATTTTCTTAATTTTATTCAAAATTTTGATTTTTAAAACTAATTTTTCAAAAACTATTTACTAAAATAAATAAAATGATTTATGTAAAAGAATGGATTTATCATTGTAAGTGTTGCCATTGTTTTTTAATGACTCATTTCAAGTCGGTTTTTGAAAAATTTCCCCTCCCGAGTAAACAGGTGGAAATAAACCTACCCCACATAAGATTTTTTTCTTTTTTTTTTTTACCATAATATCAAAATGTTGACGCATCTTATGCAGAACACCCTGTTAACTGTTATTTGGTTTTTTATTTATGTCACACGTACATACAAGTTTCTTAGTAAGAAATTCTCTCTCTCTGTTTCAAAAAATCCAACCAACGAGTATAAATATGTATACCTATGATTCAGTTTTTTAATTTTTTTAAATCATTTACCTCAAATGCTTAAGGGGCTGGCGCCAAATCAGGTTTTTGTCCCTGTTCGGAAAAGTCTTAGATCCTGCGCTGGCTAGCTTACTAGCGTGCACTCTCTTACTAGCGTGAAAGCAACAAGCGTGAACCTGTGACTACGATTATCGAAAAAAGTTACTTAAAATATTTTATAGGAAATTAAATTTGCTACAAGTTTGTAGTGCAAATCTTTTTTCTGATGGAATTAAAAATACGCCAGTGACTTGCGAAAATCAAAATAATCTTTAAAAACAAGATGGCGGCCGAACAACACCAGGTGCAATTGTGAGAAATGTGTTTTTTTGGCTTTTGAACTGATAGATACTCCTTAAAATATCAAAGGAAAAATGCATCTTGGAATTATTTCCCATATCATCAAATAATGAAATCTAAATACCTATGGTCTTATTAATTAGATTTTTGGCTGTTTAAAGTATGTCTAAGTATTTCGAAACGGTCGAAAATATGCTTTATTTAATAAAAAAATATTGCATTTCTCAAGGTTTAGACAATAGATTACGTTGTCTAAAGCAAGATAAAACGAAAAATCACTTTAGCAACAATTAGAAAGGTTTTTTAAAAACTTGGACGGCTGTCTAAAGTTAGACAATGTTTATTAATACGACCAATAGTACTTAAGTACTTCAACAATTATGTACCGATTTTTAAGAACGATAGCTTGTTTGACTCATTTCAAAAAGCACTTATGAGTAATAACAAAAAAAACAAATGTGATGCAAACTGTTACCAAAAACGGTCTTCAAACTTTAAAACACTTACAAAATTAGTGTTAGTTTCAGATAACCTTGAAGAAATCTACAGATATTATTGTCCGTACTACATATTTATGTACATCGTTGAAAAAGGCTATTACTCCTCTTTTTAAAACCGTAAATAAAATATAAATCGGACGAAATTTGGTCGAGTTAAAAATCATTGAGTGTGGGAGATCACTCAAAAACGGTTTTTTAACAATAAATTGATATTTTGAGGGTATAGGAAAGTTTTCAAGTATAGGTTCTTGATGTACTCGAATAGGGTCACCTCAAAAGTTCGTGCAATTTTTTAAATTTTGTAGCACAGTGTTATTTGTTTCTTTTTTTATTTTATTGTTAAGTTTTATGTATAAAAACATTACCTTTTATTTTAAAGTAGGATGAATAAATCTTTAATGTACCTAATGATGTTAAATTGATATTGCTTAATTTAATTATTATGGTAATATCATCACTGATGTGTCATAATGTCTTATCTTATACATATGTATATTGATTGAAACCCACGGATTGATATACATACATACAAGATTAATGTTTAATGACTGATGATTGTGAATAATCATGAGTTTATATAAATGTACATATATCTTCTTCTTATTGCCAAATTCAGCATAAAAAAATCACTTCATTTATTAAAATTATATAGAACGAACACGATAATTCCAAAATACATTATACTTATCAGAAAATTGGTTAACCATAGACGATAGACCTCACAAAAACTTTTAAAACTTTTTCATCCAAATTAGGTATATGGAGCTTATACATTTTTAAATCCTATAATCTTCTTTACAATTGATTTGAATTATACCTTATAATGGTTATTTTCAATTCAAAGCAAAAGACATAAACTTTTTGAGTAAGTCCTTGAACTTTTTTTAACAATTTCCTGCTGCTATATTTTCTGTTGGAAATAGGTTGGTAAGTAAGTATATGTATGTTTGAATGTATTTTATACACGATATTGTGTAATCTTCATTTGTGTCGTGTTTATAATTCTGTGAAAATGTTTCTAGGAAACATCTGGTAGGTATGTATAGTTCAAATAGAGTCAGGGTTAATCCTTGAGTAAACTCATTAAGTTCGTTAACATACGAATCGAATATGGGAAAGGATTTAGATATTGTAATTATAAACAGATGCAGACCCAGTAATTCGCTCAGGAATGTTTCAATAATAGGTACATTTTTTTAAAAGTTTTTTTTTTTTTTTGTACTCCCTAAATTAGGACAAGTATTGGTTTTCTGTGAGAACTATGGCGGACATGTGGTTTTGGACATGCTTTTCGTGTGGGTCAGGTACGATTGTTCGTCCTTGCGTCAAGATGTACGTCGTGGTATAGAACCGAAACTGATTGACAAATTTGCTTGAAATTTTAAACAGAACAGAAAAACAGCAAACTTACATCTTCAATGTGTATCTGTATTATAGGCGCAAAATTTTAAACAATTTAAAAAATTTAAAAAATTTTAACAATTTTCTAACTTTAAAACTCTTTACTAAAATATTCTTAGTTTTAAACGTTTTCTAACTAGCATTATACTAAACCTATTTTTATAGCTGAACACGCCTAAAACAGTGACAGTTCAACCCATTTTTGCAATTGTAGCTGCCAAAGTGACACTTGGATTTAGTATGATACTAAAAAGATAAAATAGGCATTTCGCGATTTTAACTTTAGTAAAATGTTAAAAAGATAATATGATGCTAACTCGTTTAAAATTTGGAAAAGCCTGTTTTTAACCTAGCATTATACTAAAAATGCTTTAACATCATACTAAATCGTCTAAAATTTTGCGCCATCGTTTTTAACCACAAAATCAATATCGTTCGATCCAGTCCTGAATTTCATTTTTAAATTATTTCGAAACTTTTTCATGTCAAACCAAAATGTAGTCCAAAAATGATCATACTATTTGGTCGTTTTGGTTTTTTATTTTTAATTAATCTTGTGAGCTTTAGGTCAGTATTCATTTTTATTTTATATAAAATAAAAAAGAATACTGACCTAAAGTCCACAAGAGGTATTAAGATTTAAAGAAAAAGGTCACGAAAATAAGAAATAATTTACTTACGGTCATATTATTGACTTATTTAAAAGCTAGTTTCACGGCAAATCTATAGTAGTTCTATTATGTGTAAGGGTTTTGAGTTTTAAGTTTTTCAAATTATTATTGAAACATATTTTGATTTATAGATGACAAAACTTAAAACTCGAAACCCCTATATGTAGAAATAATTTTACTGTACCTTAACCTAGCTTTGAAGCAAGTGAATTTCCTATATTTTGATTTTTTTAAATTTCTTTTCCAAAATGGCCTTTAAAAAGTTCTTCTCATTTTTTAATTTTTACCCAAAAAAATATTACATTACGCAAGTAGGCTCAGGCAAAGAATGTTAAATATTATCAGATGGGCTTAACGAATGTAACTAACATATTCTGAAGACACTAACTTCTGTTTAGCTAAGTTTTGAGCGCATAAGCCAAACAAAAACTTCAATCTAATGTCCATTTTCTGAAATGAAAAACCTAAAATTTCGATTTTTCGCAATATTTTTTTCGAAATATAACCCTGAATAACTTTTTATTCAAACAAGAATTGGCAATGGACTCAAAACAAAGATAACTGATGTACGTGCAGCTAGCACCGCTATTTTTTATTTTTTTTTTTAAATGATTGCAAGGCCGTAGCCAGACAAATATTTCGAAGGGGGTTATGACTTTTTGAAAAATTATTTTTCGCTTTTTTTAATGTAATCTACAGAGACCTCTCTATGATATGATATGAGGATATGAGGACCTCTTACAGTAATTCAACAAACTGTTGAACTTCTCAGTCAACTTTTTTTTAGAAAAGGCTTCCCTCTTCTAAAGAAAACAACCAATTAATTTTTGTAAGAAAATCAAAATCCCTGCCATTTTAAACCGCTGATACTCTAGTATCACCATACAATCCTGAATTAGTCTTCCATAACTTAAGTGATATACCCAGTCCAAAAGGCTTGTACATCAATGCACCACGGTCTACGGTATCAAATGCTGCTTTCAAGTCCACAAAGAAGGTATAAAGTTTCCTATTATATGTTGTATGTATGTATGTAGCTACATTATAGTTTTTAAAAACAAAAGCAAGCTCGTGCGATCCAGTCGTGCATGCATATTTCTTTCTTTAATAATTTTGAAGTTCGACTGTACTAAAAATTGCTGATGCAGCAGTAAAAAACTTGGACAGCTGTCTAAAGTTAGACAACGTTAATTAATGCGACCATTAAAGTTTTTGTTGAAAAAATGATAGGTATACCTATCATAATCTAAAATAATCGCATACAAACATTAAACTTGTGCTGTTTTCTGTTTTGTGCTGCCAAGTGCTGAAGAAGTAAAAAAAAAATCCGAAATTTGCAGCTTTAGAACCAAAAACATTTGTTTGTTGACTTTGATGTTATGAAAAAACAAAAATTGCAAATAATTTCTTATGTACAAACTTTGCATTAACATGTTTTCAAAAAAATATATACTCTGAACAACTGACATTTTCATATTTTTTTTAATTTTTTGCAATATTGCGGTTATACGGAGGAAGAAAAATGCTTGGACCTATTTTGTAGAAAATTGCAAGATCTACAAGCATGACATCATGAAGTATTGTTCTCTAGCGCTTAGCGTTTAAAAGTTATAGTATCTGAAAAAATGATTTTTCGACATGCCCCCTTGAATATACTTTTGCAAGTCAGATTTGACAATGGCCAGGGCCCAGATCGCGTAAGACGATTCGATTGAACGATCATCGTTTTGGCTATAGCTTTCTCTATCACATGTGAGGTGAAATATAGAGAACGCAATCGTCAAAACGATGATCGTTCAATCGAATCGTCTTACGCGATCTGAGCCCATATTCCTTACGTCAAAATAAAGCTTATTGCGTTTAAAATCTTCACTGGAATTTTATTCCGTAGTTATTAAAGTACATTTTTCCACAGGTCTGGGTTCAATTCCCAGCCTCTAAAGTGACTTATTCTCCAAGAGTATCTCTTGTCATAGAAAAGTGCCGCTTACCTTAGCCGTTCAGATTCGGCAGTGAACTGTATGTTCCTATATCATTCCTGCAGACACGCACAAAGGAATGGTTGAATGGTTGGTTCTTCATGAGCTGTAGGTGGAAGTGCCACCAAACTTAATCTTTTTTATTAAGGTTTATTTGTTAAAAATGTTTGTTTTTAAAAACTATAATGTAGCTACATACATACATACAACATATAATAGCAAACTTTATGCCTTCTTTGTGTACTTGAAAGCAGCATTTGATACCGTAGACCGTGGTGCATTGATGTACAAGCCTTTTGGACTGGGTATATGACTTAAGTTATGGAAGACTAATTCAGGATTGTATGGTGATACTAGAGCATCAACGGTTTAAAATGGCAGGGATTTTGATTTTCTTACAAAAATTAATTGGTTGTTTTCTTTAGAAGTGGGAAGCCTTTTCTAAAAAAAAGTTGACTGAGAAGTTCAACAGTTTGTTGAATTACTGTAAGAGGTCCTCATATCCTCATATCATATCATAGAGAGGTCTCTGTAGATTACATTAAAAAAAGCGAAAAATAATTTTTCAAAAAGTCATAACCCCCCTCGAAATATTTGTCTGGCTACGGCCTTGCAATCATTTAAAAAAAAAAATAAAAAATAGCGGTGCTAGCTGCACGTACATCAGTTATCTTTGTTTTGAGTCCATTGCCAATTCTTGTTTGAATAAAAAGTTATTCAGGGTTATATTTCGAAAAAAATATTGCGAAAAATCGAAATTTTAGGTTCAAGTTGTCCAAGTTTTTTACTGCTGCATCAGCAATTTTTAGTACAGTCGAACTTCAAAATTATTAAAGAAAGAAATATGCATGCACGACTGGATCGCACGAGCTTGCTCTTGATGTTATAAACTATAATGTAGTTACATAAAAAAAAAAAAAATAATAAATTTGATGGCACAACAGCTCATGAAGAACTAAGGCCTAGTGACTTACAACTCTCAACCATTCCTGTGTGCGTGTCTGCAGGAATGGAAGGGACCTACAGTTTATTGCCGAATCCGAACGGCTAACGAGCGGCACTTTTCTGTGACAGGAGATACTCTTGGAGGATTTGTCAATTCCTCGCAAGAGGCAGTAGCCGTTTTTTCTTTTTAAATAAACAGGTGGCAAGGCTGGGGTTCGAACCTTAGACCCCCGGTATGACAGTCCATCGCACTAACCATCAGGCCACGGCTACTACATGTAGTTACATATATACATATATGAAAGATATGCTTCAATAATGTAACGACATTTTTGAGGAAAAAATGTTAAAGAGTAAGAGAGTATTTTAAAACTAAGAGAGTATTTTAAAACTTTTTAAGTGCCTTATTGCTTGGTCTAATCAGAAGCATCAAATTAAAATATTATAACAAAATCAATCCACCCATAATAAGAAACTATTCGTGAGTTATTTGAAACTAAGGCAATTAAAAAAAAAAAACATCAAACCCCTATTTCCGCAATGCAATGTTTTTTGTAAAAACCTGAAATGCGGTTTTCTTACAATAATTATAACTTTATGACTATTAGGTGTACGGAGTTTAGTCAAAATTTTTAAAGTTAAAATAAAATAAAATGAAAAAATTAAGAAAAAAATTCTATGAAATTCCTTTACATTGTCTTCAGATACCAACAGATTTAACGAATGAGATATGGAAATTTGACGACGCTTACAAAAGTAAAACCTGCGACAGGGAAGTATGGAGTTTGTGATCCCTAAGTCAACAAAAAAAAATATACTAGTACAAAAAAATGAAAGATTTATAAGGACGAAAACCTTTTTTGTTCTTTAAACTTAACCCATTTCATTAAAATTTCCAAACTCGCACCTTTTACGGTAAACATCACTTTCCAACCAAGTTAATTTAAGTTGAACGCAACTATGTACATGGCTACAGAAAAAAAAAGTGATTCTTATTCTTATTTTCATTCAACTCAAATATTACCCTTCTCAATGTGTGTTCGTAAAGAAGAATAAAGCTTTCTTATTTAAAAAAAAATTGCTAAGCCATCCAAAAGAACAACGTGTTCGGAATATTAGATTGCTTTTATATTCTAGCTCATCGTTAAATATGTAAAATAAAATGTGTGATTTTTTTTGCACATTATAACAAAGATACATTTTGAAATCCTGTCAGTTTAAATCAAACCAATGAAATCTTAAAAATTGTTTACTGAAATGTTTTCGGTTCTGAGACTTGACAGGATAACCTACACAAGAAAAAAACACATGATAAAATCCTTTCAAAACAAAAAATATCCTTGCTAATCGAATATAATGATGAAGGTGAACGGCCGTGCCCCTACTCTAAGATTTATGTAAATACCTATGTACATGCAAATTATATAGACATAATAGCAGTGGCGTAGCTAACCCTTTGGGGGCCTTGTATCAAAAATTTTGTTGGGGCCCTCCTTGCCTGACTGTGGCATAGCCTTATAAGTTTTTATTTTTTTTTAACTGAAATAATTGCGTATCAAAATATAAGATAATTTTAATTGTAAAATACATATAACCATCTAGGCACTTAAATTTGGTACACATACTATATTTAAATTTAATAAAACTTCAAAAAGTTCTCGACGAAAACTTCTCAAATTATCACTTTTCTTGACATTTTTCTCTGCAAATTTATTGATAAAATATTTCCATTGCTGAACAAGATTTTAATTCTTCAAGAGTTTTGGCTTTTATGGACAAAATTAAAAAATCCGATAACCGTTCCTGTTCATGTGAGGTAATTTTTAACTATTTTAAGCTTGGAAAAGTTTCTTTCAGTATTTGCTGTTATAACCGGAACTTCCACAAAGCTGGAAGCAAGACTATTAAGTTCAATCACCATTAGATAATCTAGCAAGTTCTTTTATTGAATGAATTTTCATATCTTAAATAGTTAGTTGCTCGCAGAAATCAACTGAAAAGCCATTTTATATATTTTTTCACCATCTTCCTGCTCTTTTTTTATTATGTCTTTTGAAAACGATAACAATTAATCTGGTTCTAGGACTTAAAATCTTTGTTTAGTTTGAATAATCAAAATATCTAAGCAGCAATTATAATTATTATTGGGCCCTACCAATCAAATTTAGGTACGATTTAAATATTTCAGTAATATTTCACATTGCAATGGGCTCTTTATAATAAACCGTGCATTGTACTGCCTAAATTTTTATGTGGACTATAATTAACTATTAACCATTATATCAAATTGACTCCAAAAAAATAACATAACGTCAAGGTTAATTTCACTGCAATATTTAAGTCAAAATTAAATTTAATTATTGGTAAGGCCTATTGACTATCGAAAAGACACATGCATAAAAATTGGTTATAAGTAAGTAAGGTGCACTTTAAATAATCAACCTTGTTCCTTATTCTGCAATATCTAAGTCATATGAAAATTTGTTTTCGGAGCTTCTATATCTCGGGGGCCCTGTATTATTGATACAGTGGAAGATACGCCCCTGCATAATAGGTATAAAGCTTCGTTTAATAGCACCGCAGGGGCTTGGATATGTAGGTACAATGCAAACGAGAACAGTATTTTAAAGATGAAGATTAAAATGGTGTTGGGCTTGACAATGCATAATAGTAAAACTCACATAAAGCCTGTATTTCGAATTGTTCCTTTTCTGATATCTTCATATAATAAATACACCTATACACATAACATATCTCATTGATTTTGATGTGAATACCATGTCCCTTCATACATATGCCATGTCTATAGAATTTCATTCACATAGATATATGTATGTACACAATTATATGTACATTTTGTCGAATCCTGACCGAATGAGTGTAGGGTTCCTTTTTATATGGGTGTCCTAGATTTGCCGCCCATTATCTCTCTATCGATGTTATTTTGAAAGGATCTGTGATGGGTAATTGGTGTTAGCCAGACTGCAAGGCAATTGCACCATAAAAGTTAATGGAGGACACACAATTTTATTTTTTGTTGTTGCCAAAGAGTGAAAGTTGATTCGGTCAAGTATCCTGGGTCAGTTGGGCATATAAGACTAAATGATTTTTTGAGTGCTCTCAGCTTATAATCAGAAACCAATCTGTATGGGATTAAATAAAATAAGAGATAAGAGAATAGGGCTTGCAAAAGTCCCCTTACATTTGGTAGGTAGCAATTTGTAAATTGAGTCCTCTGAAGGAGTTAAGTTTCAGTACGAAACTTACATATGTATAATTCAAGTGGCATATACCTATATATCTGTAACTAAAACTATTGATTGATGGTGTAATGAAGTTTTGTCTGCTTTGTTACTCAACAAAAATAGTTTTTTTTTTGACAAAGGAACGCTATTTAGTTTTGCAAAAACTAGGACAATGCAATGAAATATTTTTTAGAAAAGATAGTTTATATGAGCTTTTTATTTAGAAAGTAGGTAGGTATGTACGTAAATATTAGGGTGTCCTTTATTTCCCAAACTCTTTTTTGGATCGGCCACCCACTAGATCGAAAGTTTATGCGGTACGAAAAATGTATTGGCCAAAAGAATTTGGTCCGAGGTCATTAACCCGTGCCTCTGAAGCTATACAAGTTTTATTGTTTTTATTTATAAGCTTCATTAACAAACAGAACTTGGAGACACAACCAAAATGCATACATTTCCCATTCAAATTTGTATGGAGATTTTGCACTTTTTAAGTTTTATTTTTTTTTCTCTCGAACTAATATAGCTATTTTAATTTTTGTTCTCTGATTATTATTTTCTAACTATTCCTTTAAAAAACCACATCCAAAAATTTATGTAAAAAGAAAAATTTATAATTTATTTTGAATTTTAAAAAGTCCACATATTTGTAGGTACTTTTCACCTTTCTCACCTCTTATTTTTTTTTCTCTGAAACTAAACAAGTTATTCTAATTTTGTTTTTTGATTTTTATAAAACAATAATTCTCTTAATAAACAAATTCAAAAAAATATGAAAATAAAAACTTATAATTTATTTTAATTTTTTAAATTATTAAATATTTCAATTTCTTCCCCGTTTTTTGAGTTTAATATTTTTTTTTCTTCAACTACGGCAGTTATTTAAATTTTTTTATTGATTTTTGCATATTAATAGTTCTTAAAAAAAAACGCATTTAAAAATCTATTTACAAAAAATTGTTTGTATTTATTTTGATCTTTTAAAAAAATATCATATTTTAACTTTTAATGTTTTTCGATACTTAACGATTTTTAATTTTTTTTTTTAGTGCTGCTATATCATCTAAGTTCATATTTTATAGATACAAAACTTAATGGTAATACTAATACATTTTTTTTTAATAAAAAAATTCAAGTAAAAACTCCCTCCGTAAACAACAGCCAAGCCAATTAAGTGCAAATAAATAAGACAGCACAAAAGTTGTTATGTTATTGTTTACCGGATGTAATGTTTAGATGTTTGCTTTTGAATGAGGAAACAAAGAAACAATTTGTATGGTTCATAATCATTGTGAAATCGTCATCAAAATGGAAAAGAAAATAACAGTTTCTGACCACTTTTCTCATAGTTTTGCGTTAGTTACAATTCTGATAAGAGTTGAAAAGAAAAAAAAAACATTCAACATTAAGAGTTGAAAAGAAAAAAAAAAACATTTTTTCAAAAAAAAAAAAAAATGAAAATTTTTCAAATTTTAGTTGTATTTTTTTTTTATTAAAAATATTGTTTGTTTCCCTCTAAAAAAAAAGGACAGGTCCACGTACCTATACTTCTTATTGCCTATTATAGTTCTTGTATCTAATGTTCCCTAGAGATTTTTCTAATATGTATAACTTAACAACCATTTACGATATATCCTAAAGGACTATTTTACGAACACCTTGCCTCGAACAAGAAGATGGTATCATCGTTTCTGCTGAATTTTGCTGATTGAGAAAGTTAAACTTTTCGAGAAAACTTTTCCAATTACATTCTCACACTTCGAGAAGTCGACTTGGAATTTGCATTCTTCCAAAACAAATTGCGATAATCTGCTGAGGCTGCATAACTCTGTAGTTCTAGATAATCTACGTGCATATGTATCTAATCCCAAGTTAACGGAAGGCACATTTTGAATGTAACCATATTCCCGAGTAAGAAATCATACCTTCATCTTGTTAACATTTTTACCGATATCAAGAGAAATTAAGTTCTTTGAAAAGCCAAGGTGAATTTTACAAAATGTTTACTTGCAATAATGATGTTTTGGAGTACTTTTATAAGATTATTGATAGATACATACATGTATCTAATAAAAAGCAGTTTTGAGAGTTTTAACCTGGTTCTTTTATAGGAAAGTGGAAATAGTTTTTCGAACAAAAACCCTTCGATTTAGATAACTTCCTTGACTGTGGATTTATAATCTTAGGCTAGGTTTTTTTATTACCTAGTGAATATTAAAGGATAATAACTGCGTTCAAGGCTTTGATTTATTCACTATGTTTGTTTGACTGTCTGTCACCTTAAGATTTTAAAATTGAAAAGTAATAGAATTCTTATTTAAACGTGCAATTTTGATAACACAGGGTAGCTCTGGTCACTTTTCAGTATTTTTTTTTTAAATATGCTAAATATGCATGAAAACTTATAAATTGAACTATTTAACGTAGATATAGGTTTTTTTTTATAAAATTCAAATTAATATCCAAATGGATGGTTAAATTTTGTTAGAAAATATAAAAATAAAGTAAAAAAAAAAAAATTTTTGGAAGTTTTTTGAAGAGCTGTATCTTTGTGAAAACTTGACGTATTGAGATGAAACAGAAAGCACTCAAAAGCTTAAATATGTTTTTATTGAGAAATTTTATAAAATGATTTTTTTTAATTTATCGTTATTGCGCGCAATCATAAGAAACAGCACGAGCCAAAAATTTTGATTTTTTTTTGTTTTGAAGAGTTTCATTTTCTTTGTTTTTTTTTTTTTATTTGAGCCAATAACTTGTTTGTTTAGCTTTAATGTCGTCATATTTCATTGTCCTACAATTTTTATTTATTGTATTGTAGTAGCCGTGGCGTGATGGTTAGTGCGATGAACTGTCATGCCGGAGGTCTAAGGTTCGCTCCCCAGCCTCGCCGCCTATTTATTTAAAAGAAAAAACGGCTACTGCCTCTTGCGAGGAATTGACAAATCCTCCAAGAGTATCTCCTGTCACAGAAAAGTGCCACTCGTTAGCCGTTCGGATTCGGCAATAAACTGTAGGTCCCCTCCATTCCTGCAAACACGCACACAGGAATGGTTGAGAGTTGTAAGTCACTAGGCCCTAGTTCTTCATGAGCTGTTGTGCCATCAAATTTATTTTTTATTTTTTTTACAATTTTTATTTCCAAGAATATCTGATTTTGCATTAAAAAAAGAACCTTTTGAATTTGTTAACCAATATCTTAGCAACGAGTGATGATACTGAAAATTTAAGGGCGGTTTTGTAATCCTTAATAGATTTCATACAAAATCTTCTCAAAACTTTATATCGAATGTGTACAAAAAACTTTTAATTAATCACTGCTTTACAAATATTGACTGCAGTACTTAATTTGGTTAGACATTTTGTAGACCTGTAGAATTTAAAGTTGATACATCGAACCGTTTTTCCGAACCGAATGATTAAAGTCTCAACACAAAAAAACATAAGGCTTTAAAATACTTTCAATACGTTCAATTTTCACAGAAATACAGCTCTTCAAAAAATACTTAAAAAAAATATTGTTAAAAATGTTTGTGCTCTACATTTTTTGACTAGTGTATTAAAAAACAACCAACATATGATAATTATTCAATTTCGTCATTTTTAAAAATTCAAAGAATTATAAGTGCTTGTTCCTAGGTACATATAGTTTGTGCCAGTAGATAATTATTAAAAAAAATAGAAATGTTGAGAATTGGTAGATCTAAATACATAATTGAAGAAATTCACATCGAACAATAATTATGTAGACTAACTCGTACTCCTGTGTCTAAATACACTTGGATTATTCATTAAAAAGTAATACATATCTACGTTAAATGTCTCAGTCATTAGCGGTTGTGGCCATTCTGGGTATAGCAAAACTTGAAGCAGGATAAAGACTAACACTTAGATGAAGATTAATTAATATAGTATGTACAAAGGTATAAAATCCTAAAATTGTTCAATTTCACCTTTCAAGCATATAGCGGATACCTCTAACGAAATATTTGAGTTATGTGTTCCGTGTGCCTATAGTCCTTGCTTTCCTTACATTTCAAACCTATGACAACGACATAACAAGGTCTTAATTAAAAAGCAAATTAGTTTCTTCCAAGGATAATATACAATCTGTCAAAGTAAACTTATTATTTCCTTCAGTATGAATTAATTAGAAAAATAGGAAAAAGAAATACGAAATATTATTATTTAAAAAAAAACATAAACACACATGTGTAAGTAAATATTCATAAACCATAATGCCTAACCTATGTACGGAATTCATTAATCATAACTTATGGAACTTTTAGTATTTAGTATCTATTTATTAAAAAAATCACTTAAAAGTTAGAACATGAGTATTATAAAGTGTTGAAAGCCTTTAAATTATTTTAAAAATTTTAATTAAATATTTAATTATGTACAAAGTAATTTATTTTATAATACAGGTTTAAAAACTATTGAAGCCCTTTTCTTAAATATTAATTTTTTATTTTAATCGGTACGGGAGACAAACGACATAACTGAACAAATTAAATTTTTGAGTTAACATTATAATTTTGTGAAGAAAAAAAAAAACTATCCATTGGAAAAATGCCAGACTATACTACAACATTTGAAACGTACAGATCTATCGTGTGGCCTTGATTTTTAACAAATCAATGGAAATTCAAATTTCCGATTTTAATTTTGTATGGCAATCTTATTCAAGCTTAACGGTCCTCCAGCCTATTTGCGGTTCTATGGCAGGTGGCCCTCAATAACATTTTGTTGGTATTTTTTTTTACCAAAATTCAGACCATAGCTTACACACAATTTTTTTTGTCAAAATCGTTAGTGTGGTTTTTAAGATAAATAACCCTTTTCAAAACGCTTGTATGGCAGGTACTGATATTTGGAGCTAAAAAATCGGTTTTCTGTAGGAAGTTATGTTTTGTATATTCGTAATATTATAAGAAACTTTATTCTGTAAAGCTATCGCTACTTTATAAAATAAATCTTTTTTTGATTGGGTGATATAAATATCCTGCATAGGGTTGCCAGAGTTTTCTTGTAGCTCAGCGGAACAAATCATAAAAATATGGAACGGTACAGGGATTTTAATTTTTTCCCGGGACCCAACACAAACTCATTATATCTAAATCAAAAAATTCTTTTAAAAAATAGTGAAGGCTTAATAGGTAAAAATTATGTTAGGCCCTGTGCGAATTGTACTAAAACTTCAATTGAAACCTTTATGCGAGATAAAAATTTAAAGTTTCCACGATCATATTCACCTTATTATTATGGTCAAAAATTAATCTTCGGATAAAATTTAACACGATTTTAATCCCATTCACACACGACATTAATTCATAAGTCACACTAAATGAGTCCAATTTAAAACCGTCTTTATAACGTTCGTTCATTTTTATCCCAAAACTGCTATTTTTTAACAATTTTAGCCCAGTTTTATTTTTTTTTATATTACTTTTGGAATAAAATTGGAAGAAATTGGCGGTATTGGGAAGCAAACGAATGTATGTAAATATTTTCAAATTTGGAAGAGACAGCTGTCAGGTTGTTAGAGTATCGTTTTATTTAAGTTTAAATTTAGATAAAATCGCAGTTTTTCTTTTGTAAATATTTAAATATTTTTATCCTGGATATTTTTCTGAGGGTTCCCGTCAAAACCTTGAAAAATGCTGACCTGGCAGCGTGATAGTTATACGGGACGTCTGAGAACGCATTTCAGTGTAAAATATATTTTTTTTGAAAATATTCTTCAATGCATATGGTCTGGAAAAATATATTATTATACATATAAGTTTAACAAGAATGCTAATTACAGGGTTACCGCTGAAAATTTTTGAAAGGTTGCAAAAAAGTCGCACTTAAAAAAAATAAGGTCGCAAAGCAAAATAATTTTAAAAAAGTCGCATTTTCGAAATTAAAAGTCGCACAACCTTATGAAAAATATTTGTAAAAAAAAAAACCTTTGAAGATACCTTTTTTTTTTTAATGAAAACTACCGTCACAAATAAAAAAAAATTCAGCTTTAATTAGCTAAAACTTTAAAATAAAAAAATTCCAATCCAATCAACAATCAGCTTACTTCTAGGTATGGCATGTTGGTCGTTTGATTTAGTAGCAGGGTTGCCAGTTTGTGGGTTTTCCCCCCAGATTTAGGGTTTTTTTTCATCTTTGGGGGGAAATCTGGGGGGACGAAATGTTTGGGGGGAAATCTGGGGGGATTAATTTTAAAGTTAAATTATTCCAATACCTGCATTTTCTCTGAAATTGAATATACTATCAAAGAATATCCAATAATTACTGCTCAATTAAATTTTAAATATAAACAATTTTTTTAAATGCTATTTGAATACCAAAGTACGTGAAGGTACATAATATGTACATGTATGAGCTGTGAATAAGAAATTGAAAGAAAAAGTTGAAAAAAAAACTTAGGGGTTTTTTTTGTTAAAATGTGGTAATCTGGGGGGTTTTTAAATTTTTCTGGGGGGAAATTTTTTTTTCATCTGGCAACACTGTTTAGTAGATAGATTCCACTTATAAGTTAGAGCAAGAGAAACAACAAAAATTCCTCTCAGCACTACTTCTACCTCTCTCACACAAATGAAACGTCAAATATCATGGCCAAGCTTTAAAAAACGCTCATGTCCACTTTAAAAAGTAGTTTTCTTCATGACTGCTGATGACATGGACATGGATTTTAGTGCCTCCATTATTTTTATGGAATTAGTTCATAATCCTGACATTGTTCATATGTCCAGTGGGGGCGGCATATAAAGCAGGAGTGATGAAATGAAATTAAAAAATTCCCAAAATAAGCTACTTCCTAAAAAAGTGCCTAAAACAATGAGGATGTTATTAAATTTTTCGATGATTTTAAGCACTTTGAACGAATTATTTATAAATAAATATTTTTACAAATAAATATTTTCATAAATAAATGTTTTGTATAAATAAAAATGTAAGCATTGAATGAAAGTCAACTGATATTTTGTTTCTTTGTTTTTGATATTTAAAAAAAAACGCACTTATAAAAAGGTTGCACTAGTAAAAAGTGTGCCCAGCGGTAACCCTTGCTAATTTACTCACTTACCAGTTGCACACCAACAGCAAAATTTATTTTGCCAGTGGAACAGAGATTTTTCAATGCATAATTGATCCCAATGTATATCAATTTGGATCAAGTTTTACTTTGCAACTTGGCAAAATACAAATTTAAATGCAAAGTTCTTTTTTAAGTTGGTGAAACTCTTTTACTTTTCACTTTTTAAAAATAGTCTGAAAAATTGAAAAGTGAAAAGTCTTTTCACTGCAAATTTTGTGAAACACATCGCACTTTTACTTTGCAGGAAATTATTTTTTTTTGCAAAGTGAAAAGTGTTTAGTAAAATAAGCCCCAGCTCAAATTAAAAGATAAATCAATTTTATGTTATTTAATTTATTTAAAAATATTCAAGCGTCCTTTTATTCACTTGGACTAAACTAGTGAGGGCCTTGACTATACGCATTTTTTTTTGTTAAACTCAGTTTAATTAAAATAATATTTATGACTAAAAATTCTGTGCGAACAATATTAAAATTCTTAATCATGAAACTGGAAACTTTGAATCAATAATAAATCAACAAGTCCAATTAAATAGCGCTAAGTCTTCTACTTGGCTGATTTATTTTAGTATAGTGTATTGAATTTGTATTATAAAAACCTTCTTATTTAAATTTATTTTTTTTCATATCCAATAACGTACATCCTTGTCTAACAATTTGAACAAAAATTTCGTTTACAATGTACTATTTATTCCCAATTTTCTTTTTTTATAAAAATATCTATTCCATTTCCATCCCGTATATAAATCCTATAAAATTCCCTTGAATTTCATATTTTCAATAACATTCAAATAGGTTTGATGGCATAAGGAATGTCTCTGAAAATACATAAATTATATTTTTCATCCATTGCTCTGCGCTCCTTATATGCTGTGGAGGTGGAAAGGCGATTTCTATGTCTTTACATCAAAATGCTTATATCTTATTTATCATATGCGTAAAGGACCTCCCCAATGGTACCTTTATAATACTCATTGAGTCAATCAATTGAGTTTCCATCTTCCTTATTTTTATGCCAAAAATAGATAGGTACCTATACTACATCCTTGTGTGTGGAGGTTTGTGTTTTGATTTATTGTGGAATTTTATATGAAAATGTTCTCCTTAAAAAATACTTTGATGCGAGTAATATTGAATTTTATGTATAGGTTTCTTACACGTCAAATCCGTTTGACAATATCTTATTATGGGCTTGTGAGTTCTGTGGTTATTCAGGGTTTCTATATGTAATTTATTTTTTTGTATAGAACTAAAAAAACAAACAAAAAATTCGAAGTTGCTTGCATCAAGAAAATCCCTGCCCACGCATAAATCACTTCAGGGTCCACAGTTATAGCTAGGAAATACATCAGTTTAATGAAAATCGATGGATCATTTAATATTTAGGTTGACAAGGCGTTTATAACAATCATTAGGAATAAGTGATTGATGATTTATCAATGAAAATCCTTGACCCCAGCGGTTCCAGTGTTAAAAAATTTATTGTGGAATTGTTTTGTCAAAAAAAGTTGAAATGTCGTTGTTAAACTTTCATTGAAAATAGGCACGTTCGTTCATATATAGGAGAGATATCTGAGCAGTGTAAGTTTTCTTAAGCGGCACAAAATGCGCCCCCTTTTTTTTTATTAACATTTCAAAGACCGGATATATTTTTGAATTTATTTCTTAAAAGAAAAAGGACATGGCTCATATCAGTAGGTTTAAATATGTATATTTTAAAAATTTTTTTTCACAAAACTGGATTTCATTTATCAAAATTTCGTCTTTAAAAACTTTGCTTATCTGCAAATTGTTAATCGTAAAATCAGTTTTAAATTTAATAAAAAAGTAAGTTTTTAGAATTTTTCAAAAACAAAATAAGACCCGACGACGGCCTTATTTCAGAACAATAATTGAGATAAGACCACACGACTCATGCGGCCTTATTTCTCTTTAAAGCCTAGTTTATACATCAATGTGAAGTGAAATTCAAATCGAAATGAAACATCAATAAATCTCGCGTCGAAAGGTTTACAAAGAAAATAAATTCTGTTTTATATTTGGTTTAAATAAGTCCGTTTAATTATATTTACTTCGAAACAAATTTTTTTCCTCCTTGCCGCTTAAATAATTGCATTTAATTTTATTGTATTTTTCACGCCTGGGAAAAAAGCAATTTTTTTGTATGACAATTTCACTTCGCTTCGATCTATAAACTAGGCTTAATAGAAAAATATCAATTATAATAAGAATAACTAACTAAATACTAAAACATGGAATTTAGGAATCGATAATTCTTAAAGATTCAGGTGGCAAATTATTCCACAAAATTTCCAGGCTATATTATATTCTCTCTCGATGAGAATAATAACAATAAACAGGGCAAAGTCTATTGGGTCAGCTAGTAAGAAATATATATGTATTTGTTCATATAATAAATTGGACAATGGAAAGTAGCATAAAAGAGGAAGCTACCGACTTTTAAGTATTTATTAAATAAAAAAGAAAACCATAAATGCAGCCTTTGTTTTTTAATCAATATTTCTTCAGAAGATTCCAACGATAATCTAAACGTCCGTCGGTCGCATCGGCAGATATTAAATAAATATTTATTAAAAAAGAAAGACTGCATTTGGCTTTCTTTTTTATAAAATAGGATGAAATACGTTCTTTAAGTTGTTAAAACAGTACACACCTTAAAATGTTTTAATCTCAAAATGAAGAATGCCGTCGAAATTTAAAAAAAAAAAAAAAAAAATATGAACTTAATGCAAACAAAAATTTAAAAATATATACTAAAAAAAATTTCTTGAATTTTTCAGAAAAAAAATATTTTTTTTTTTTTAAAGAAAATTGTTTAAAGCAAATAATATTTTTTTGATTCAAAATCTTAAGAACCTCCTGAGTAAAAAATTGTGATCGAAATCGGTTAGGCTGTTAACGAGAAAGTCAAAAATCAAAAAAACGATTGTACACTGATAGAAAAAAATCTTTTCCACAAGGAAAAAACTGTTAACTACAAGCCATAAAAGGCACCAAGCGTTTAAGTTGTATGTGACCAATATCTTAAGTCATCAAATGGAAACCTAATAATCTTGCCTGTAAAAAGAAAACCTTCGAACTACAACTAAAAAGTGCTTGTTACAAATAATATTTACTTTCTACCCAAAAAATAAATTTTTTAACTCCAAGCACGAATATAGTGTTACATATAACCTGCAATTCAAGGATAATTTTGGGGTTTTGAAGCTGCCTTTTTTTATTCTGAAATACAATTTTATTTTAATTGAAAAAACTTATATGTAATTTTGCCTACTTGATTTTTCCGAGATTTGAACGTGGGACCTTCCACATAGCAGCTGACTACACTACGACTACGCCAACTCGCATTACGGACAGACGATGTTAAAACTAAACGATTAAGACTAGTTTTTCTTTTATTAAATCAACAAAAATGCGGATGTTATTCGAGAAAAATTATCTAATGAATTAACACTGCCGGTAACATAACAATGATAATAATTTTAAGTATAAAATTTTACAAGATAAGAACGTCAGGTAAGGGTTTTTAGATGCACGTCACTAAGGGAATTAGTGGGATTTAGTGGATTGAAAATAATGTGTTTATTATTTCATGAAATATCATGGGTTGTTTCCAGTTTAAGCTGTTGCAAGGTACATACATATTTATATGAAAGAATGTTGTCTAGATTCCGTCAAGTGTAAAAAATCACTTCAAGCAAATAAAATTATGAAATGTATACACGTAAGTTATATATGTATGTGAATATACTTATACCAAATATAAAGAAAATAGATAAGGTATTCCCTAAATGACAGATAACAAGATTTAAAATTTAAATTAAAATAAGCACCTCGAGCTTATCTTAAGAATTTTTAATTTCATTTCAAATAGCCAAAAGCTTTTAAGTATTATTTTTTACATCTACAAGTGCATTTAAAAGTTTAAGTGGTATACGATGAGGCAAGAGTAATTTCATATTCCAAGAACTGCTTTAATTCTTAAAATGCTCCCTCTATAGGCCAAGTATAGGTTTAGTTACTTTTAAACAAAAATTTCATGGATGTAATTAAAATTAATATTACGATGGTGGGAGAAGTCTGAAAAGTGGCTTCACTGTAGTTTAAGTAAAAGATTTTCTTGTGATTTACTGGAGGGAAACTAGAATAAAATAGGTAGCTACCCTACAAATTTTTTTTTTCAATTCTTCTCAAAAACGGCTTCAAAAATTCATCAGCTCACAATCAAAGGCCTTAAGTCATGCATTGTTTTTAACCAAAGTAACAAGCTGCGATGATCCAGTCATGTATATTTTTTCTCATAAAACGAACATAATTACATCGAGTTCTTTTGCGAAATCCAGTTCCTTTTAAAATGGTGGTTCGGGCAAAACATCGAATGAAAAACATATTGTTTATGGCAAAGGTCAATTTTTATTCCCTCACTAGAAGTAAAATTAATTCATTTTATTTTTTTGTGCAAAGATATTTTAAATTTAAAAAATTTAGGTAGGTAGGTACACATCATATGAATAAAAAGTTAATTATATTTTCGGCTGCGAGCAAATGTACATTTTTGAATAAAATGGTAAATTTCTCATGTCACAGAGAAAATATAAATAAAAATTGTCTCCTTTTTATTTAACTTTTTAAAATAAATGCATAAGGTATCTAAATATGAAAGGAAAAACATAATATCTACATTATTTTTGATTCTGTGGAATATTAAGGGAACAAGTTATTAAGGTAATTAAAAATGGACCTTCAAGCAACAATTCCGGCACAGCTCATTTATGTTTCCCTCTTAAATCATAACAAACTCCATAAATGTCTTCAATATTGCTCACATCCATGTAAAAAGTTTCAATTAAAAAATAAGTATAAAGTATGCAAACTCCTGCACCCTTTGGTGGAAAAAGGTAAACAACAAGACACAATAAGTTAAGCATTGACTTTTGATAACGTCTTGAATTATAAATGTTAATTTGTAAAATGTAAATGCTTGTTTAATTTTCTCTAGAGCCATTTGAGGCCATCAGAAATATCTAGGTACATATATGTTTAAATATTCCCTAATCGACCTTAAATGATGTATAATTCCCTGCCCTTTTTATTTAGAGTCATCTGCCTGTCATTTAAAAATACCCTCAAGCTTTCCCCATATGAAATTTTCCTACATCGCATCGTGTCCTACAAAGCACCTTTTAACACTGACATACCTTTTGTATGTTTAGAGATATGAAATGATAGCACTTTCAGTAATATTATCAGATGTTCTCCATATCCATCTACAAGACACATGACACATGAGCTCCTGTCTGAGAGAGAAGACTTGTCGCAAGGACTTATGTGCGTTTTTTTTTTTATTTGGTCTAAAAGGTAGGTAGTGGCTTTGTGTAAAACAAAATTGGAGTTTTATTTTAAACTAATATACCATCTATACCTATCTTCTCAACAATAATTTAGCAAAAAAAAAACTGTTGAATAATTGTTGAAAAATGTTTTATTGTTCGAACAATTCGATAATCCACATAATTCTGCAATTGATAACTGAGATAGTTTTGATAAAATTCTATTGACAATTTTTTTTTAAACTGCAAAAGAAACTGCTAAAAATTGTTGAACAAATATTTTCCCGCTCGCACGTATTAGCCGCGTTTTATTATCTACGGATCTGGATCAGGATCATCGGCAGTTTTATATGAACATCTCTCTTTTATTTACGTTTTAATTATTTTCAGTTGTTTCCTGTCTCTTTTCTTTACACCGCAATTAACACTGTCTTACTATAAAAGCCATCTACCCGCCAGAGTAAGAATCAATGTTTGGATCTTTGAAATAGATCCAGATAGACATCCAGATCCAGAATCGTTTTTGTATTACGTGTTAAAAAAGATTCTGATCCAGATCCGTAGAAAATAAAAAGTGTGTCTTAAATTGATTGCACACCTGATAAGGTTTTCGATAATCTTGAATTGGTGATTTTCTTATAAAAAAAAACAACATCGGGTATCGAGTTTCTAAGGGCACCAATTGGAATACGTCACCAGTTGGGGTTGCACCCAGCGTATTTTTTAATGACTTTGCCAGCAAGTTCCTGCGATCCAGTCGTAATTTTTATTTTTATACATTTTATTAGTTCAAATATGAAGATATGAGCATGTATGTATATTTTTTTCTTTCTTATATGTATAATGAAAACGATACTTTATCAAGGCAGTTCCTGGAATACCCTGCCACCATCTATCTGAGGCTTCAATTTAAAATTAAACCATTCTTTAATTTTACCAAGAAAAATGTAAAAGAGAAGAAAATGGAATACCTTTTTCTCATCTGTATATGTGCTCATGGTTAGATACAACAATTGAAAATTATCCTGAAATATTTGGAAGAGAAATTTATTGAAGCTGAAGTACAATATTATACAAAAGTAACTTATTTTTGTGAGAATAATAAAATTACGAATTGTCACAAATGTTCATTACTAACTTCACGCTTCACAAAATAAATATATGTAAATTAAATAAATGGCTTCCACAGCTGCAAATATGAAATTTTTTTTTATATCTTTGGCACTTGGTAGTATAAACTGAGCACAAAACAGCACAAGTTAAATTATTTTTTAAAAATTGTTATTTTGGAAAAAAAAATGTATCCGTAAAATTTGGAAATTTGTGAATTTGAAAAAAAAAAAAAAAAAATTGACTGCACAGGTGGAACAAGTTGAGTGCAATACAGCTGAATTTTTTTTTGAAAACGAAAATGGGAGGTGCTAAACTGCTAACCCCACTCCTATAAAAATAAACACGGAATCTATTAGTGTTTTAAATTTCAAAATCAATGCTTAATGTATTTATAAGAATTCAAATTTAACTTCCCATTAGAAGTTATTGTAATCGGTCCGATTTGTGAAATTGAAATTTTTGACATTTCTCGACGTTTCGAGTTTTATGGAGTCGGATTACATTCTTTTATGTTTTTAGAGAGATGTCTGTGTACGTACGTTCGAATGTTCGTACGTTCGTACGTTCGGAAGTTTTTTTTCGTTCACGATATCACGAGGACGAGCACGCACAGAGATATAGACTTCAAATAATTTTTATTTTACAGATAATAAGGCCATAACGTGCAGAAATGATTTTCAGAAAAATTCAATTAGCGGTTTTCTTATTACAGTAATTTAAAAAAAAAAAAGTTGTAAAATGGCTTTTTTCTCGAATATCTCTAGAACAAATAATGCTATCGACTTCGGCCTGGTTTCATTCTATGCATAATGAAGTAGTGAAAAATTGAATAATAGTCAATAATTGGTAAAAAAATAACAACTCGCAGTTTTTTTTTTTTTAATTAAAAAACATTAAGAATTGTTAAAAAATATCTAATATTTTGAGAACAAACAAAGGTATTAACTTCTGATTAATTAATTTATAGTTGATAATCGGTGGAGTTTGTGAAAAAATTCAATCACCGGTTTTTTTGCTACGCCAAAAAAAAACTGCAAAAAAAAAAATGTTAAAAATAGTTAAAAAATGTTTTTCGGCTCAAATATCTCGAGAACAACCATTAATATCAGCTCTGGGATAATTTTAGTCCACACACAATTCCATTATTAGTAATTAATAAGGTTTTTAAAAAATATCAATAAACGGTTTTTTTTTCTAGGCCAAAAAAACTGCAAAAAAAATGCTAAAAATTGTTTAAAAAAATGTTTTTCGGCTCGAATGTCTCGAGAACAACCAATCATATCAACTTCCGGATAATTTTAGTCTACGCACAATGCCATACTTAGTAATTTATAAGGTTTTTGAAAAAATTCAATTGACGGTTTTTTTCCAGGCCAAAAAAAACTGCTAATAATTGTTGAAATTTTTCGTGTCACATATATTTACAGCAAATAGCCTTCCCTTGATTGCACAACTGATAAGTTTTTCGAAGATTTTTAATTGGTAATTTTCTTATAAAAAATAACGTCGGGTGTTGAGTTTTAAAGAGAACCAATGGGAAGTTATCAGTGTGGGTCAAACCCAGCCTCTTTTTTATTTTTCATTTCATACAAAGAGAGTAGATAATTATGTACTGTACATTAGACTGATTCAAAAATATTAAAAAATATTAAAATGTCTCCGATTTGTACTGCCACCAGCTTTTTAGTTAGAGTTAGTGAAATAATAAGCCTGGTATAATTTCAGCCGTTTAGATTAGTATTTAGAGGTCGCTCATCGCCAATTTCTTTTTTCCATATAAATTGTATGGGAAGTTTTCTTTTGTTTGCTTCAGTTGTTTATAACTTTACAACCGGTTAGCGTATGGAAATAATTGAGATGTATATTCTTAAAGGAAATTTAATTTTCTTTGGGCTTAAACTCTGAAAGTATAGGTCCTATAAAAAAATTTCTATGAAAACAAGAAAGATAATTAAATTTCCTATTACAAATGTGCTCACAAATTTTATGTATATTGAGCCGTTCTCAAGATATTGGTTAGAACAATGCGTTTTTTAAAATGGCGGCCGACGCAGAACACATAAACAGCTGCGCTATTTTATTATAATTCTCAAAAACCACACCCACTATATTTTGTCCAACAAAGATAGTCAATACAGGCCTTATGGGAAAGCTTTTTACAGTGGGACCTACCTATTTCCTAAGGCACTCTATGAAACAAAATATCACTTACACTAACCACAGAATTTCCACGGCATTGTTTTTGTTATTTATTTTTCAAGCGATGTACATCCTTCACTACCTATCCCGCCCACAGCAGCCGTGGACTGGGAACAATGGATAACAAATCACGTTCACGATCTCTTGCTGTTGTGTTTATTAAAAGCATCCACACAAAATTAGAGTTTAGAGTTGCTATTGCTATAAGATTACTCACGTAAACTACTCCTTTTTCTATAGTTTGTGTGCAAGACCTTACAGAATTTATGTTTTTTTTTTTGTTAAGCTTTAAGGATGAAAAAAGTATTTATTGTGCATACTACGGCATCGCGATAAGATCTTTTATATGCGATCCACTAATGCACTATGCTGCAACCAAACTGAGATGCAAACGTCATATCATCCCTGTACTGACAATCTTTGTTGGACAGAATATAATTCCAATCATAAAAATTGATCAGTATATTTTTGCAAAAAAAAAAAACCTTTGCCGACTGACCTAATTGCCATAAACATATTAAAATTAAATTTACGAATTGACAACTTTTGAAAGCTGGGGGGAGGGGTCTGTTCAAACCCTCACACCACACCTCGCTATATTCCTGACAAAGTTACAATATCCAATAGGTTTGCGCATCATATTACGGTAATACCATGATAATTGTCAAATAAAATATCCAAGTTATATTATTGACAGCAATAATATCAAAGTTTCCATCAATTGATAAATTCTATTTTTTTATCTATTAATTCATATTTTACAACTAGAGGTACTTATAATAAGGGTGTTGGTACTAGTATCATACAAAATAGTTCTTATATTGTACTACATGGAAATACAATACTACCTATTGCCATTTTGAATAACAAAACGAAGTAGTTTTTTTGAAAATTTGAGCAAAACAAAGAAATTGACAATATTATCACACTTAAAAGCCGCTTTGAAATGGTCTTGGACCCACTGTTCAGAGATCAGGGAGCATTGCCTAGAGATTGGTGAAAACGAATTTCGGTTCATACAATTATTATCCCCAAAGTTGGTTTTTTTGGGGTATCTCAAACGGTCTGGCAGAGCAAAAGCTGCTTCTAAATGGTCTTGGACCCACTGTTCCGAGATCAGGGGAGCATTGCCTAGAGATTGGTGAAAACAAATTTCGGTTCATACAATTATTATCCCCAAATTTGGTTTCTTGGCGTTTTTCAAACGGTCCGGCAGAGTAAAAGCCGCTTTCAAATGGTCTTAGACCCACTGTTCTGCGATCAGGGGAGCAATATCTAGAGGTGGGTGAAAACGAATTTCGGTTCATACAATTATCCCCAAAGTTGGTTTTTTGGGATTTTCAAACGGTCCGGCAGAGTAAAAGCCGCCTTCAAATGGTCTTGGACCCACTGTTCCGAGATCAGGGGAGCATTGCCTAGAGATTGGTGAAAACGAATTTCGGTTCATACAATTATTCCCAAAGTTTGTTTTTTGGGGTTTTTCAAACGGTCTGGCAGAGCAAAAGCCGCCTTCAAATGGTCTTGGACCCACTGTTCCCAGATCAAGGGAGCAATATCTAAGGGTGGGTGAAATCGAATTTTGGTTCATACAATTATCCCTAGAGTTGATTTATTTGGGTTTTTACCGTACTATTGCTCAATAAACTAACGCCGGGACCAGGGACTGCAAGACTTTCATTTCTGTCATCAGCTTGACCACTGCTTTCGACTCATATCCTTTTTTTTTTTGGTTCACTTTCACCCCCAAAATTTGCTGTGGGCTCTTTGACTATTTGTCCTACCGATAATATAAATTTAGGTATGTCAAATTGTCTCATTTGCGTTCAAAAACGAAACTTATTTCGCATTAGTTAGGCCGAAACTACATTGACCGTAATTGCCCACTGACCGTGATTGGACCACTTTCCCCTACCTATTACCTTTTAGTTTAAGGGCTTACAAGGGAATTTCTAGCTTGCCAAGTTGTGCGAAAAAAATATGAATGAGCTACATAATTGCATTCAGACCTTATATCTTAAAAAAAATGGAAAACCACATTTTTCAGCTTCCACCAATGATGTGTGTATAATTTTAAACCTTTAACTTTATTATACCTAACTAATAACTGAAAATTTAGCTGATAATTTTCACAGACATTTTGCACGTTCCTTAAACAGCCAAAAACGCAAACCATGACCTGACTACACCGTTACATCTCTGGTGGTCTATATAACATGAATTTTGAATTAACAATCGTGTTTGTGTTTGGTTCGACTGTTAATAATAATGTATGACGATGGTTTCGATAGAGAATTTCAATAAATTATGTTGTGGCTTACACGGCTTTTAGCAATATTATTGGCAATTCAATACATATACAAATTTGGTATTCTGGTTAAAACTGCGCCTATGCGTACATAATATTCAATTTATAAAAATAATTTCATAATTAAGGATTTATATTTAAGTTTAAAATTTTCACTTTATATTTTAAAAGTCTAAAATGTTTCTATTTGAGACTAACGTCATTATCCTAATTACATTTCTTATAAGCTCGCAACTGAGATTTTTCGTTTTACAAACTTATTTTATCCTTTATAATCTTCTTCTACCTTTTGCCTGTGCGATTTTCTTTCATAAAAATATTAAAAATCTTACGTAACCTTATTATTTTTCACCACAATATCCTTCTTAGAATTTATTCTCGAAAGTCGAATTCATCTTAATTAGCATAGATATAAATTTTGCATTTTTTTTTTCTTATACATAATTCCTTTTAGATGTAAAATAAAAGTACCTACTTTGAAAGTTGGGAGGCGGTAAATGATATTAAATACATGAAGTTTCCTTCATTAACCTCAAATGAACATGAAAAATAACCAAATTTATAATTTAGGAGGAGAAAATAAATTGAATTTTCGGAATTCGAACGCAATCTGAACCCTGAACCTTAAAACCATTAACAACACTGAAATTAATTTTTAGACATTCTTGTATACATACATACATTGAATATACGAAGGCAAGTTTGTTAATTAAAATCTTAGATCAGGGCTATACATAAATAAAAAGTTTCACAGAATCATTGACTAAAGGAATATAATATGTACTTATATGTGAGAATAAGACACATAGCGACCCGGGCCATAGTGCGTGTAAGTGAGATACATATACAGGGTGTTCGGTATAGGGTGCACCAAAAAGCTAAAATGAGTAGGTTGGGTTAAGACAAGAAAAAAATCGTATGGGAGGGTCTATTTCCCCCCGATTAGGCGGGATGAGTAATTTTCTAATTTTTTGACTTAAAACAGAAAAAATACCATACCATGCTTTACCTTTTTGGAAAGCCAGAAATCTCTTCTTTAATTTTCATTTTAAATTAAGCTGTGTCAGTGAACAAATTTTGAAAAATTAATTTTTCAAACTCGAAATTTTGCAATAAAAAAATTTTAAAAAAATTTCAAACTGATTTTTTTCATAATGTTACGTGATAAAGTTCTAATTTTATATTCAAAATTCAATGCTCCAATATATTTTTAGTCAAATACTAAAAGCCAGATGTCAAAATGTATGCTATTTTTTGAGAAAATTGAAAATAAGAAAAGTAAGTTTACCTTCAATTTGACTACCATCCGTTATTTTGTTGTTCCAAAGATCATATTTTTACAAATTAAGTAGTAAAGGAGATTTCGTTATTTTCAAATGTCTCAAAAGATAAAAGACCTTTTAGCATCCGGTTTTCTGTTTTTGATTAAAAGTAATAAGAGAATTGACTTTTGAAAACAAAATTAGAAATTTATTACGTAAAATTTTGAAAAAATCAGTTTGAAATTATTTTTTTTTTTTTCAAAAATTCGAGTTTGAAAATTATTTTTTTAAAAGCTGTTCACTAACATAACTTAATTTAAAATTAAAATTAAAGAAGGTATTTCTGGCTTTCCAAAAAGGTATAGCATTGCATTGTAATTTTTACCGTTGTTTTTAAATAATTTTTTTCTTTTTTAAGTCCATTTTTTTTGGAAAATTGCCGCTCCCGCCTAAATGGGGGGAAATAGACCCCCCTTATCCCATACGATATTTTTCTTAACCCAACCAACTAGCTCTAGCTTGTTGGTGCACCTTATTCCGAACGCCCTGTATAAAAGGGCAAACGCTCGCTTTGGACTATACTATACTATATGTGTATACGAGTAGACCCCTACTTACGTTGCTTCTCTTATTTTTTTTAAGTAAACAAACTAAGACATTATTATTCTTTCATTATTATATTATATTTGAGTGCCTTCTTCTTGTCTTTCCACATCCACTCCTATAAATTAGTTTCCATAAAATAAATGACAAAATTCTGTCAACTATTCCAAAACCAATAACACAAATAGAAAAATGAGAGAGTTAAGTTTTGAAAATATAACCTTATTCTTTTATTAGCCACTTAAGTTCCAGTTTTATTATGTATACGTATTGCTTTTTATTTTCCATCCAACGATTGATTTTTTTTAAATAAGATTTTCAACATTTTTCAATGCAACTGGATAACCATTGGACTAGGTGACAATTTGCCATTAATGTGCTAGACAAAAAAAAAAACAACTTTTAAACTACTTACATCATTTTGGCAATGATTCAAAATGCCATCACCTCCTCCTATTCTTTCACTGTGATGGCACCATGTTCAAACAGAAAATTCTTTCTAACTATTTTTTTTTTTTTGGATTGTCTCTATGGAAAAGTGGAAATATTTGAAAAATATACCTACTATGTGAAAAAAAAATCTAATGAATATACATGCAGAGAAAATTTTACTAATTTTGGAGAAAAATTTTCAGAAATAAAAGTTAGACACTCTAATATCCAACAAAATTTACTAAAACAAAATGAACGAATGGGTCGCAAAAACATTGCTCAAGTTGTGTTTCAAATGGCTTGGATTTTTAAATATTATATAAGTACATTTATACATGTAACTAATAATAAGTAGTAACTATTATAATTTATTCATATAATGTAATATGGAAAAGAAGCATATGAAACACGTTCATTAAATTACTTACTTTAACAAAATGTTTAAATATTTAAATCTCAAACTAAAGAACGCCGCCGTCTGAATTCATGAAAAAATATTAATTTATGATGAAAAATTTTTAAAAATCGTTGGATTGGTTTTCTTAAAAAATAATTTTTAATGTGTACCTACTTATATAAAATTTCTCGAATTTTTTTATAAAAAAAAAATTAGGTAACTTATTTTAAAGAATTTAATAATATACATCTAAAACCATAATTTCAAAAAAAATTCCTTGGCCAGTTTTTAAGAAAAAATTACTTTTTAAAAACAAAATCTAATGTTTTTTGAAAATATTTATAGGTACATATTCAGACTTCAAGGACCTCCTAAGTAAAAATGTTGATCAAACTCGGTTATCCGCAACAAGAAAGTGGAAAATAAAAAAAAATTAATTCGGTAAAAAAGTAAACATTTTAACCAAAATCTTTGGAGCCGTTATCGAAATAAATTATGATTTATTTTTTTTTCAAAACGGTTGCATGGTTTCGGAAGGGGCAATTTTCTAAAAAATCGACTTGAAATGGAAAAAAAAAATAAAATAAACGAAAATACCTAAAATATCATGCTCTCCTTTTTTGTAAAGCCCCTATTTCCATTAAGGGAGTATGATAAAATAGATATCGTTTATTTTCAGTTTTCCCAAAAACTAGAAGACAGAGTTTTCGATCAAAAATTCGTAAAAGCATTGAATTTATATTAAAAACAAAAATATTACTTAATATTTAATTCTTAATAAATTAATTAATTTTGAACAAAATTCCTGTACATTTTTTTTTTTAATTTTGAGTTTGAAAATAAAATTTGCTAATTATATTCACAAACAAAAATTAAATTAAAGAGATTTTTATCTAGATATCTATTCTTTTGAATAGATATCTGGCTTTCCAAAAAGGTATAGCATGGCATTGTAAGTACATATTACCGCAGTATTTTACTAATTTTGTTTTCTGTTTTACGTCAGTTCTTTTTAGAACAACTGCCCCTCATGGATAAACGGTGGGGGGGGGGGGATAGACTCCAACCTTCTATCCTACACGCTCTAGCTTTTGCCACACCTTATGCGAATCACAATTTATAGGTACATATAATATTATGTTAGTTAGCACAAAAAATTAACCGACCGTGTCGCGACGTCCTTGTCGGTGCGTCGTCGATGCTAACAGGCGACACCCACGAGACAGACAACAACAACAACATGCCTACTCGTGACGCAGGTATGCACTTTGAATCACAGTCAGGCATTTTTTTGGTTGCGCTCATTCGTGTCAGTGTCGCGGCCTTGCGGGTGTTGCCTGTTTGATCCAACGCTACGCCGCCGGCCGCGCCGGCCGGCGACGCCTCACTGACAGCCTGCGTAGACTCTAAAAGTCGCCTTTACTTTCATGTTTGCATTTTTTATGATACGTTACGCGTACGCCGAAATAATTCTTCGGTTTCATTTGAAATTTTGGGCATTGTCTGTTAAGCCTATACATGTACGACAAAACAGAGATAAACAAAAAATGTACCGAAAATACATGGATATTTTGTCGTATATGCCAAAATGTGGCTTATACTGATTATCTCTGTAACGGTAATTATTAGGCGAAATCTGATTACAGAAATGGAAAGAGTACCTTCGAAAATATGGTACTACATACCCACTTTAAAAAAAGTGCATTAAGGGGACCTTTAACCCCCTCTCCAGGCTTAAGCTCGCGGCCCTGTGCTGGGTACTTTTGGTATGTTGGACCTGAGGGTCACCCCTACCACTTAAAAAAATAACCTAGACTACACGATTTATTTCATTTATTTTTCCTTCGTTGACTGGACTATATAGTTGAAACTTATAAAATAATAATTGACCACAAAAAATGAAAAAAAAATTGACAAAAAAAAAACAAAACTTTTAATAAATAAAAAAAGTTTATTATCTATTATTCATCAATTTAGATCTAATGCATTATAAACTGACATGCAGGTCGTCATCAGCGAAGCCCGATTAAAGCTAAAAATGTAATGAACACTGACAATGGTAGCATTCTGTCGCCCTTGTTTTCATTAGCTTAAATAAATTATGATTTTAACGCTAACTTTTAGTTGTATTGCTTTTGTATTAATTTCGTATTATTTAATTCTTATATAGTGTTAAATTTTAATCGAGCTTCGGTGATGATATCCTGCATGTGTCAGTTCGAAATGCATTCGATCTAAATTGATAAATTAAAAAAAAATGTTTTAATTTATAAAAAAAAAGTTTCATGTTTTTTTGCCAATTTTTTGTGGTCAATAAAGGAAAACTTTTTTTTATGATTTCATATTGGAAAGAATTTCTACTGGGAGACTGGATTGAGATTATAAGCTGTTTATTACCTCTACACTGCGGTTATACCCCCAATGCTGTATAAAGAAGGGTCCGAACCCACACTACTAAGTTACCATCAATCAAGCATAGCATCATACACAGTCGATATATTTCCACTTGCAATCACACTTTCAACAAACCAAATTGTTCGTGCCCTGAATTTTCTATTCACCTTTTATGTGCTATTGAAGTATGATTAATTAAATTTCGAGAATTCCATTCGAAACTTCATGCTTGTCAGATGCTTTTTATTTGTATTTATTCCCTTGAAAGAGACAGCAAATTGCTACACGGTATGTTTGTCATTTGAACATTAAAGAATAGGACATAGTAGGTATTGACAACGAGTCAATCAATAACCTGGAATCCCCTTTAAAATTGAATAAAAGTCTATAAATACCAACCGACTAATTTCTATAGTCTAAATTTATTTATGAGTGTGTTTTTTTTTTTTTTTAATTTCAGCAAAAATATATCAAGATACACTCAATGCCAACGAAGGCCGCCGGAAGCTTCCGCAGCACATTGCCTGCCATCAGTAATGGCGGCAATGACGAGGGTAGGTTTGCTAAATTCTTTACATAATCAAAAAACTATTCAAAGTTAATAGATCTTGCAGATCAATATTTCATCATAATGGCCCGACTGGTTGCTGGTCACATCAATGACACAGTTGCTTTTGAGAAGTACAATAGGCCGTTAATGAAGCCGAGCATCAAGTCGATTTATTGGATCTTTTTGCTGCAATATGCGATTTTGGCAACACTCGGTATCGTGATGAATGTGTCGATAATTGTCTATGTAATGTACCACAAACTTTACAAAGATGTGACACATGCATTCATTACAAATTTGGCATTGTGTCATTTTGTGCAATGTGCAGTTGTGCTGCCGATTACGCTGACAGTTATGATGACGCAGAATTGGGTTTTTGGACAATTTCTGTGTTTTTTCCTGCCGATGCTACAGGTAAGTTAATTGCTTGAGAAAGATTTTCATAGGAGTTTGCCAAAACTCATATTTTAACAAACATTAAATTAAATAGTGTCCAATCTGTGTAAAAGCCAATTTTATTTAGTATTTTCATCAAAATATGTAGAACTATGTATATTGAACTGAATTATTTCGACTTAAAATATTGGAATGACAAACCAATTAAAAATTATTAAAATAAATGTCATAAAATTTAATTGAAAATATTTTTATCTTAGCAAATTTTTAAAAACATATGAAGCTTAAGCTAAAATTTTTTAGGTCAAGCTATAAAATGTCTTTTTTTGTATCCAGATAAAAAAAGACACAGGCATTCGATATTTTAGACATTTAAAAATTTGCGATTCAATAATTGGGAATTCGAGATTTGAGATTTTTAACATTTTTTATTCGGGGTTATGCCCCGCGAGGTACTTATTTGTTGTCTTCGCATTTCACTGATTTTTATTTCGCTGAGAAATATCAATTTTTGTTGGTTAGTTTTTATTAAAATCTTCCATTTTTTTTTTAACATGAAACCAAAACTTGTTTAAGAGCAAGTAGAAAACGAACAAAAAACTAAAATTTTTGAAAAAAATTGGCTCTGTTTTTCTTCTGTATCTTCCTTGTCCTCAAGTAATGACAGTTTTGCTAATTAGAACTATGTACCTATATGTTTGTATTAAACTCGCAAAAAAACATGTCGAATCGAAAAAAAAGGACAAACTAAGTGAAACCAAACTGTCAAAATAATGTTTGGCCTCGTACCTAAACGCTAATTAAAAATCTGCTAGAGGCAGCGAAAAAAAACTGCTTTCCACGACGACTACACTCAATGGAGAGGAGAGGTTCACCAATCTAATTACACCAATCAAATTAATTCTTGTGTTGCGTTGTGATTTTAATAAGGACTGCAATTTGTAGTAATAAAAAGATTAATTGCCAAAGGGTCGATAAGAAAAGTTAAATTTAAATCGGTGTCATTAATAATTATTCTTGGAAAAAGGGAATATATAATACAAAAATAAGTCTTCGGAGAGGAAATGTCCCATGGTGATAATATTAAAAAAAAAAAAAAAGAAGGAAAATTTGCATATCTGGTTAGGAATTTATCATCAAATTTATTTTCTTGGGGAATATTTGTTAAATCAAAGACTTTTTTGTTAAAAATATATTATTTTATGGTCGCGAAAGAAACAAATAGATTTAAGAAATGGGTCATGCATTCTATCGAAAATTCAATAGACCAAGAGGGAAAAAACGTAGTGGCCCGTATTGTAATGGCTAGTGCGTTGGACTGTCACGCCAGAGGTCTGGGTTCGATGCTCAGACTCACCATCTAATAATTCAACAAAAAAAACCGCTACTGCCTCTTGCGAGGAATTGATAAAACATCCGAGAGTGTCTCGTCCCTTGTCACAGAAAAGTGCCGCTCACATTCGCCGTTCGGATTCGGCCATCACCCCCCCCCCTCCCCTCCTGTTCCTGTATAATGACCGGAATAGTTGCAAGAAAAATGCATTTTAGGTTTTTGACAAAAATTTCGAATCGCGGAAATAGAGATTTAATGCTTAAATGCCTTATTTTTGAGTTATTCGCGTCAAAAAAAAATAAATTAATTAAATTTTATTTAAAATATTGTTGTTTCCGATTTATAGTATACCTATACCAAAGAAAAAAACGGTCATTAGATACTTACAATGTTTTTTCCACAAAAACAATTCAAGAAAATATGGTCTGTACCTACAGCCAAAGGTACAGCTCTAAGGGGAGTTCGGTAGAAGAAAGACGATTTCATGATAAAATGTACGTACATTTATGTATTGTACATACCATGACCACCGCGGAAGGTTATCGATAGAAATTGTATACTTTTCTATTTGTATTGATTTTATTATTGCCTGCAGTTTCTCTTCCCACTCCTTAACCCACTCAATTTATTTTTGTTATACGATTATACCTTTCTATCTGATTGAAATCAATACCATACTTAATGATACATTTTCACAAGAGCATAATACTCGTACGTTTTCGCTGAAAATTTCCTATTTCGATTCCATATTGCATGTATGTAGGTAGCTATATGTATGTATCTTTTCCCATACAGATGTAAATAGTTTTGAAATCAAGTAAATAAAATTTACAATTAAAGAGCTTTTTAACTAAAATTTCAAAATTTAATGAATAGAACACAGAAACAAAAGAAACGCCAACCCAATTTGGGAAATATATTTATAAATTGTCAAAATTAGAGGAAAGCGCTTTTTTCTGAAAATCAGCTCATTTCAGGTCTATTGCAAACGTAGTTTAAATCTTGATGTTTCAGGAAATACAGGGGTGGAATCGCGTAAAGTGATTTGTGATCATGTTATTTTCTCTGAAGTTTTTTTTTTTGTTGGCTTTTGTGTTAATAAAGTATAATATAATCTGTTCTTTGAATTTGTTTATAAAATATACATATATCTTGTTTTTATACGATTTATTAAAGTATTAAGTAGGTATTTGTTGAGCGAAAGAATTACATATATTATGTACTTCTTTGTGAAACAAAAGTTAAAATATTAAGTGTGAGATGCTTAAACCTAAGAACATTATATTGAATCGAAAAAGTCGGAAGACTGAATAATCTTTACTGCTCGGGCGTACAAGAGCGCCAGCCCAGCGGAATACTGATTAAATAAGCGCCTGATTATGTGCCAATACATTAGATTGAAGGCAATCGAACTTATTTACCGGCCAATACTAAATCGTTGTAGTGGGAGAACTCTCATACATTTTCATATTGATTAAAATTTAAAAGCCCCACCAAACTACCGATATCTAATGTACGTGAAGTTAGCACCGCCATTTTCGATTTTCAAAAAAAATTTTTTGTGCTGTAGTATGCTCAGCTTGTGCTAATTGTGCCGTGAATTTGTTTTTTAAAATTTGCAAATTTGCAATTTTTAGAGCCAAAAATTCATTTTGTGAACCGTGAAGTTAGCACCGCCATTTTCGATTTTCAAAAAAAATGGATGATGCTGTATTGTCCTCAACTTGAGCTGCGTTGTGCCACAAATATTTTTTTTTTTCAATTTCACACGTTTGCAAATTTTACGGATGAAATTTTTCGCAAACGTGAGAAATTGAATTTGCGAATTAAAAAAAAAAAAAAAACAAATTCACGGCACAAATAGCACAAGTTGGGCACATCGCAGCACAAGCACAACAATTTTTTACGAAAATAAAAAATGGTGATGCTAACTTCACGCACATCGATATCTATACAAATTCTGTAGTGTGCGACACTTACATACATACATAACATACGTCGTTCAACGTTCGATCTTCGATGCGATAAAAGTCGATCACATTAGATAAATCAGTGAACGCTTTCAAATCTGTTTACTAAAAGCCTTCTGACCAGCTTTCTCAATGTAATTTTTCGATGATCATCGATATATGTATAATGAACACTTAAAAATGAGAATGAGAATGACGGTCAAATTTTGTTTGTGTAAAATTTTACAAAGACCGCCGCCGCGCCGGGCCGCGCTCTGTTTGGTCAGGCCTTAAGGGCATAACGACTATTTTCAATAATCAATAGAGTAATTTTGTTCAGTTTAACATTCAATTCAAATATGGAAACGTATAGATTTTTCCTTTGTATGAACGATCTTTTAGTCATTTTTTATTTGAAAGGTTTGCTAATTTCCGCATAAAATTAAAGTGAAATTAAATGAAAAATTTATTAAATTTATTATTTTTCATATAAGTTTCAAAATTCATTATAAATATTGCTGTTTCTTTAAGATATATTTTATTTTAGAATATGCAAACAAAAGTTATTAAAAACACTGCTGATGTACCTAATAAAATAAACTCTATCTCAAACTGTCAAATCTTTTCTTATTTTTATTTTCATGTTACGCCATCACGTATATGTTAAAAAAAAAAAAATTCTATCGCGTGGCTTCGAAAATGTCGTCGTAAACACTAAACAGGATATACCATTGCATGTGGCTATGATTTCACATATCCTCATTGCTTGGGACAGGATGAGATGGCTGAGTGATCCAATGAGGGGACGTTTGCCAGCTTTCGTTTGTTGTTGTGCAACTTGGCTTACTGGAATGGTTATAGCTTTGCCATATCCAATTTACACAATGTATGTGGAGCTTGGGGTAAGTACCTACCTATACATATAAGAACAACAACAACAAAAACTAAAATATCAAATACATAAATATGTGTTGGTTTTCTTAAATCATGATGGAACTCTGAAAAACCAATGTTTTTTGTGCTTGGTTTTGAATTTCGGTTAACAATAATAATCCCTTAGGGAAAGGACAAATTATTTGCGAGCGAATAGCTTTAGGCTCGCAGATAAAACAAAATGTATCCTTTTGGGATTTTATAAAAAAAAGAATGTGACAAATAAAAACAGTAGGTACACAGTTGTTTAGACAGGGTGAACCATAAATTAAAAAAAAAAATAATAAGGACCTATTTGGCGTGACTGTTCGGGAAGTTTTATCAAAGCCATATAAACAACCTTCAATGCCGAATCCGAAAGGTAAGATGATGGGCTCTTTATCATTTCAAGATATGTGTAGGTACTCTTGGAAAATTAAAATCTTACTTGCAAGAGGTATTTACCCTATACAAATTTTTTGGATGGAGTAATATAGTAAAATAGTAAAAATAATCCAGATTCCAATTTCCAAGTAAACTATTCAGACAAATTAAGGGAACACATTTTTTTTTTAGTGTTTTTTGAAGAGCTGTATCTGTGTGAAAAGTGGACGTATTGAGATGAAACAAAAAGCCCTGAAGCTTTATATTTTTTGTGTTGAGAAATTTTAGCAAAAATTTTACTTTTTCCCTTTTTTTTTTGATGAAAGTAATTTTTTTGTAAGCCAGTTACATGTATTGGTTCGACAACCTTTAATTTCGTCATTTTTCGGTGTTCTTTAATTTTTTTTTCAGAAGAATATGTGACTGAATATGAACTGAATTGATTTCCTACAAGTCCTTTTCAAAACTTTATAACAAATATTTGTTTTTTTGTTACTTCACCGTTAGTTTAAAAAAAAGTACAAAAAACGACTTTTTAGAGATTTATTATTATTATTATTGTACTATTCATACTAGAATATCAGTTTATTAGACTTGACTATTCTTTATTCCGCCAATTTCTTTGAATTTGTGAACAACAACAACAACAACAACTTAAAGGCGCTATTACCAATTGCTTACGAATTAATTTTTTGGGTATTTTTTAATTCGTTTTTATTTTTGTTTTGGCTGGAGATATAGCTATTTCAAGGGGTGTCAAGCCCTATTATCAGCCCCTTTATAGTAGTGCTGAGCTTTAATCCAATTTTATTTGAAAAACTTTCTACACATCATGCGGTATTTGAACCTGCGCATCAGATTTGCTCAGTCTTCGAAGCTGTGTGCACTAGGCACTCTGCTACTGCTGACCACTAACATCACAGGCCGCGCTGTGAGGTTTGTTAATCCAATGCATTTGGAGCATCAGCATTTTTATAAGCACTTAAGTATGCTGTCTTGTTCCGCTTTTTAGATACTTTTACTAAATCTCTCACTGCTGTATAATGATTGACCGCCAGGGCTTAATTTGGAAAGACATTCTAAATACCTATAAACCACCAATATTTGTGTAATCTTTTTTTTTTATCCATTGAACCGTTTTTCAGTACCGAAATCGTACAATAAAATTAAATGGTTGTATGATGGTTCTTTTTAACAATTTTGCGTTCGATAAAATTTGAAAATAAATAAAAAACATTGTTTCGAAAAAAAAAATCACAAAATTTCAAAATTATAAAATTTAAGTTGTAACATTTTGATTTTGAAAAAATTGTTTTTTTTTTTTTTTTTTTTTTTTTTTTTTTTGTGAACTCAAAACTGTGAATAAAGTGGACTAAATTTTTGTTTTCTTTTTATTTTGATGAAGATTTCACAATGTTTAGGAACCCATACAATTTACTGACAAAAATGTACATAAAATAATACAATACAATAAAATATTACAAACAAAAATAATTGTTAATGATTAAAATACAATTTTTATTTTTGACTAACCCTGTTAAGTACTGTCTGTGGTTGGCCGATAAGTTTATTTTTTAATGCATGAGTTATCTAGTGAGTATTGAAGATTTAAAAATTATCATTGAGAGTTGTAAAATTTTGTGTATGCATTTATGTATTTAATTATAGCTAAAATAATTATTTTCATACTTTATTACTACATGGCTTGTAAAAAAAAAATCGAACCATTTTTGCAGTAAAATTTCTTAATTGCCTCCACAATGGAGCATGCTTAAAAATTCCTTGAACTCAATAGTAATTTGTTCGCAATTGTTATACAGAATGGAAGTGCTGTAAACGCATAGGTTTAAAATTGTAATGAAACTGGAATGAATGGAATGAGAACACCTCGTTGCAATTTCGTCCGTATTAATAATAATAAAGAGAGTTACCGAGTAGTTATCTTTAAGTCGTGGATTTATTATAAAATGCCTGTTAATTTTGTAGCGTGATGTACACTAAAGGCTTAATCACCGTGAGGTAAAATCAGGAAAGCGTGTATAACTAGTTGAAATCGTCAAAAGATGACTATGAAACTTCTAGACTCGTCCGTTAATTTAAGACGAGATCCGAGATATGCCAATTCATAACAGTTATAACATTTTACAACCATTGAAATAGAGTGTCCATATTAATGGGCTTTGAGCCATTTTTAACAAAGAATTCTATGTGCCGGCAGTATGCCCGCAGGCCGCGGGGTGGCGGCGGTGGAAGCCGCATAAATAACTGTTATAAATTGGCATTATTTTTTAAAGTGACTTAACCATTATTTATTTGCATATTAATTAATTTAATATAACACAAATTCTGTATATTATACGGAAATCAATCAGCCGAGTAGAAGACTTTGCATTATTTAATTGAACTTGTTGAATTGTTGACTTCTGGGGGCCTTGTTAATACGTATTTTTAAATCTTTTTGGATATTATAGCTCACATTGGAACTTAGCAAAAATTATGGCATATTGACAAGGCCCTCATAAGTTAACTGATGAATGATTATCACCGGGGCGACACGCCTATTTTTGTGAATTGAAGCTTAGCGTTTTAAAATCTATTACCAATCATTATTTCTTTTACACAAAATTTAAAATATTTAGAAAAACCAAAAAAAATATACTAAGGACTTCGTAAAATCCAATCAAAATGTTTTTTTTTTTAGGATAAATTTGCAAATAGAAACAAAAATACCGTTATGTTAGGTTAAATAATAATTATACCGATTTGTGTTCGATAAAAACAACCTTTTGATGTTATCTTCTTTGAAATAAATAAATATTTCAAAAAGTTTGAGGGTTGGGTTTAAAATCCAGTCATTTGTAAAAAGGAATGCTCACTAAAACAAACCCTTATTTATTGCGTAAACAACTGTGTAAGTATTTTTGGTCAAAGGAAAATTTAAATGAAAATTGTTTAGGGTTAAAGGTAAACGATTTTATATTTTATATTTTAATTATAATTTTTCACGTAGATGCAAATAATTCAGAATAAGGGCTATAGGTATCAACATGGAATAATATTTGAAATTTTTTTGTTTTTAAAGTTTGAAGTAATTCGTATTATTTACTATATTTTTCATAAAATCTAGTTGGGTGCATTAAAATTGAAACATAGCTTAAGTCTTTTCAATGGCTGGATTAATGCACTAATACATATGAATAAAATGCATACTAGGTACCTACGGGTTAGGTATACTCTTCCATTTTAACTTCATCTGAAGAAAAACTCGATAAAAAGATTTTAATTCTTATAAATGGTAATTTATTATCGTCATAAACATAACAAAACAAATATATGCATAATAGTACCTTTCATTTCTTAAAAATTAAAAAAAAATTTAACTCTGGTTTTCAGTATTAGACTAAAAATTGATAAGGCAAGAGTTTTGAATATTGAAAAAAAAACAAGGGCACTTAATTACGCAAAATTTTAACAAAAAATAAATTTTTTTTTCAAAATTTTCGACTTTGAAATTTAATTTCTTAAAAACTATTCAACTATTCACAAAAAAAAACAAAAAAACAAATAAAAGAATGAAATATTTACATCACTGTACGTGCTTTCGTTGATTTTTAATAATTTTACACCATGCAATTTTTTTCTTAAAATGATTCCAGAAATCATCCCCTAAAATAAAGTGCACGAATTAGGTGACCTATGTATACTTGAGCCGAAAATCTTTTTTAAATCTTTTTTTACAGGGTTAAAACGTTATGTATAATAATGCATAATATGTATTTAAAGTCAATAAAGCTTGCCTTAAAAAAATAAATGCAGATTTATATGGATCTATCAATCATGTAGCTGATATTAACATATTCAAGTCTTCGGCTTTCCCCCTAATGTATTTGTATATTATGTCTACTTGATTACAGAAATCCAACTTTATATCTAATACTATGTTTCCACCGAAGGTTTATCTTAGTTTAGATTAAATAAATCTATTTGGTGTTTCCCCGCACAAAACTAGATTTATTTTGACAGTTTGCAGATGTTGTTTCGTTCTTTCTAATGACGTTTAAGTGAGGCAGAAAATTTCATGTATGCCCACTTTCCAATGAATGTATTTAGTAGGGTGTCCGTTATTTCCCAAACTCTTTTTTTTTGGATCGGCCAACTTATAAATCGAAAACTTATGCGCTACGAAAAATGTATTGACCAAAAAACTTTTGTCCCATGTCATTAACCCGTAAAGCCATACATTTCCCATACAAATCTGTATGGAGATTTTGCACTTTGTAGGTTTCATTTTTTTTTCTCTCGAAATAATGTAGCTCTTCTTAATTTTTTTTCTGAATATTCAAACCACATTCAAAAATCTATGTAGAAAGAAAAATTTATAATTTATTTCGAATATTAAAAATTTTACTAATTTGTACTTTTCACCTTTTATTTTTTTTCTCTGAAACTAAAGAAGCTATTCCAATTTTGTTTTTTGATTCTTTTAAAATAATAAAGCTTTTAATAAAAAAAAAACAAAAATTCTGATAAACAAAATCTTATAATTTATTTTAATTTTTTAAATTATTAAATATTTAAATTTCTTCCCCGTTTTTTGAATTAATTATTATTATTTTTTGTATATTAATAATTCTGTAAAAAACAACACACTCCAAAATGTATGTAATTTTTTTTTTTTATTTATTTTGATTTTTTTAAAAATATCAAATTTTAACTTTTTACCTTTTTTGATACTTAACGGTTTTTAATCTTTTTTTTTAGTGTTGCTATATAATCTAAATTCATTTTTTATAGATACAAAATTTACTGGTAATACTAATAAATTTTTTTTAATAAAAAAAATTTAAGTAAGAACTGCCTCCGTAAACAACAGCCAAACCAATTAAGTGCAAATCAAAAAAGACAGCACAAAAGTTGTTTCGTTATTGTTTACCGGATGTAATTTTTGTATGTTTGCTTTTGAATGATATTACACTACACAAGGGAATCTTTACTGCGCTGGCTATAAAATTTTCCAATAAAACAATCCTCATATTTCTTTGCATAGAATGATGTGGTTTGAAATCAAAAACACCCCTAGTTTCACCAGGGGCCAGCAAAAATAATCTTCTGCACGCCGTATTTTAGTCTAGCACTGCCTTTGAATAAAAGATGAAACTCAAAAACAGTATTTAAATTAAGTGGTGAGTATAAATCGAAAAATCCCAAGACTACAAAACAATCACTTACAGAAAACTATAGCCCTCGTATTTTTTTTTAGCATCTATTAGTATTACCAATATATATATTATCTATAAAATATGAATATAGATTATATAGCAACACTAAAAAAAGATTAAAAACTGTTAAGTATCAAAAAAGGTAAAAATTTGATATTTTTTAAAAAATCGAAATGAATGCAAAAAAATACATACATTTTGGAGTGTGTTTTTTTAATATGCAAAAAACAATAAAAAAAAATGAAACAGCTGCCGTTGTTAAAGAAAAAAAATAATTAACTAAAAAAACGGGGAAGAAATTTAAATATATAATAATTTAAAAAATTAAAATAAATTATAAGATTTTGTTTTTCAGAATTTTTTATTTTTTTTTTATTAAAAGCTTTATTATTTTATAAGAATCAAAAAACAAAACTGGAATAACTTGTTTAGTTTCAGAGAAAAAAAAATAAAAGTTGAAAAAGGTGAAAAGTACAAATTAGTGAATTTTTTAAAATTCGAAATAAATTATAAATTTTTCTTTCTACATAGATTTTTGGATGCGGTTTTTTAAAGGAATAGTTGAAAAATAATAATCAGAAAAAAACTTAAGAATAGCTACATTATTTCGAGAGAAAAAAAATAAGACGTAAAAAGTGCAAAATCTCCATACAAATTTGTATGGGAAATGTATGGCTATACAGGCACGGGTTAATGACATCGGACAAAAATTGTTTTGGTCAATAAATTTTTCGTAGCGCATAAACTTTCGATTTATAAGTTGGCCGATCCAAAAAAAAAGAGTTTGGGAAATAACGGACACCCTAGTATTCAGTGTGAGAATATATAGACCAATTCGAGTTTTAAAATTATTTGACATATGAAGATTTAACGAGATTTAATTCAAATCTCCGAGATTTAGGAAATAAATTTGTATGGTAATTCTTCAGGATTTGAAGTAGATTTAAGGTAAATCTACCTATAAATTTCGGTTTTGTGGTTGGTGGAAACGTATAGTTTAATGTTCATATGTATGTACCAACTTTAATATTTGAATCTAATGCTAAAATTTCAGCACCTTTCAAGTATGTATTTAAATTAGTAATACTTTTGCGTACTTTGAACTTTTTTCCAATAATAATAATAATCGTCTTAGAAATTTGTTTTTATACCTTTCAAAGCAAAAAGCCACTTAAACATTTCATATAATGTGTGGCTCCTTTTTATATACATACATATATGTATAAGTGCAGGAATACACAATTTATACACTGTTAAAATTTTTTTAAAAATGTTTACTAACTATCTACTATGAACCACACTCACCTCTCAACGTATGCTTTAGTGCCCAAGAGGCAAGAGCATTCTACGACCGAAAACCAACATCCTTACCCACAGATGCTGACTTTAGGGATATTTATGTTTTCACTTTATATCTCAGAGAATAGTTTCTATTTTACTGGTTTCTTACGGTGTTGTGTGGCAAACCACTTGTTTCTGTAGTTTTGGGTAATAAATTGAGCAAACAATTTTCATGTGGTTCACTTTCAAAAAACCAATTTATTAAATCACAAAAACTTTTACTTTAATTGTTTGGTAATAGTGTTTATCAGGTGATAAAGTTTCTCTTGGACTTCATTTTCATACACCTACCTCACTAACTTTTGGTTTAATGATGATAAGATTGTTTTTCTTTTTTATTTTTGGTATAGATATGTATGAAAGACATTGTGCAGGTTTTTTTTTTTTAAGTTAAGTTCATTTTCAGGGCTTAACGTGTACATCGGGTGAAAACGATGTTGCTACCGGACCCAACTAATCACTTTTCCATCGAAGTTTGTATTTTCTTTTATAAAATACTAGCTGACCCGGCAAACTTCGTTCCACTTATAATTGATTGAATTATGAATGTTCCTTTCAAAAGTCGAGCAAGCTCCAATATTGTTATCACGGCTTTCCGAATTTTCCGGCCGAATTTTTCAATTTTATCTCCGAAGTGTATTTATCTGGTTCAATAAAAATCCGACGAAAGAATCCCCATCTAATTTGGTTGATGTTTAGCCGAACTATGAGCGTACCAGCAAAAAATTAATTCAGAAAGTTTGAAATTTCAAGATGTTTTCACGATTGTCCGACTTTGTTGGTCGCATTTTCTCATTTTCGTTCGATTTTTTCAATTTTCGGCTCCGTTGTAAGTTAATTTTGATCAATACAAATCCATAAAAAAAATCCCCATGCAAATCGAATGATGCACGTACGAACACAAAAATTGAATTAATTTTTATGTATAGAAGAAGATGTCTAAATAAACTTTTGATATAACCAAAATGTTTCTATCTATAAAATTGTTCAGTGAGGCTGTTCCGAACAGTTTAGAACAGAAAAGAACAAGTTTTTACTGTTCAGTGAGAAATTTTCTGTTCTAAACTGTTCTGACTTTTTGTTCAGTGAATCTGTTTGGAACAGTTTAGAGCAGGATTTTCTGTACTTGATTTTGAAGGAGAACAACTTATAACAGCTAAGAACAAAGATTTGTGAGAAATCTCAAAATCAGTTGTTGTTCTTTTCTATCCTGTTCTGTTCTGACTATTTCTTCACTTTCTTATATGTGTAAAGCTATAGCCTGAAAGTATGTTTTTTTTATGTGTATCAACTTATAAATAAAATAAAAAAAATAAATTTGATGGCACAACAGCTCATGAAGAACTAGGGCCTAGTGACTTACAACTCTCAACCATTCCTGTGTGCGTGTCAGCAGGAATGGAGGGGACCTAAAGTTTATTGCCGAATCCGAACGGCTAACGAGCGGCACTTTTCTGTGACAGGAGATACATTGGAGGATTTGTCAATTCCTCGCAAGAGGCAGTAGCCGTTTTTTTTTTCTTTTAAATAAATAGGTGGCGAGGCTGGGGATCGAACCTTAGACCTCCGGCATGACAGTCCATCGCACTAACCATCACGCCACGGCTACTACATGTGTATCAACTTAGCAGGTCACTTTTTCCGTTGCATAATAAAAAGTTTATAGTAATTAGTTACGCAAAAAAAAACTAATTGCTCTGTTGGTTTGTGAAAAAATGGGTGTCCTGCTAAGTTGACGTCAACTTAGCAGGTCAACTTTCTCAAAACTATAAATAAATGTTTCGGACGGGATAATATTGAGAACTACTCAATTGCTAATTATTTACGCAAAAAAAAAATAATTGCTCCGTGGTTTTGCGAGAAAATGGGTGTCCTGCTAAGTTGACGTCAACTTAGAAGGTCAACTTTCTCAAAACTATAGATAAACGGTCCGAGAGTGGATATATATTGAGAACTACTTAATTGCTAATAAGTTACGCAAACAAAATTTTAATCACTTTTTTCGTTTTCAAATAAATAGGGATGACGTCATCATATACGGACATCCATTTTCTCGCAAACCAAAACAGCAAATAGGAAATAGGGTTTGAAGAAAATTTCCGTATATTTCAGTTATTCACGTATAGATTTTTAAAAGCTAGGCCGATTATATTTTTGTTTTGTCATCTGGTGCTGATTAAGAACAATATTACCTACATTTAAAAATTTTGAAAACAAAGTTTTTAAACAAAAACGAAAATTTTACAAAAAGTCCATATCTTTGTGTGTATGTTTGAATTTTTTAAAAATGTTTCGCTAAGTTTTTACCACATGATCAAAACCGTTAAAAAAAAAAAAAACAAATACATTTATGTACGACTGGGTTAAATATTTGTTTGTTGGTTTTTTTTTTTAAGCAGGTGCACATGTTTGTTCTTAAGCTTTAAAACCACCAGCCCATACTACAAACGAGTAAATATGTTCCAATCGTTATTTTCTTTTTCTACGAAATTGCAAATTTGATATTTTCCTTTCCAGACATGAATATTTTAAGCTTAGCCATTGGCAAATATAAAAAATACTTTCTCAAAGGAATTCAAGGAAAAATGTGCTTTCATGAATATTTTACATAATTTCGAGAAAAGAATTATATACCTTCTACCTACCATTTTCTTGTTATTTTAGGATAATCTATCTATATGAATTTATATGACTGTCAAATCTTAAATTGACCTTAAAATGCATTAAATCGATGGTCAACATTTTTGAAATAATGGATTGGAAATTTAAAAGAAAATATTAAAAGGGTCATATATTGTTTAAAATTGACATGAAGATGTTTTCGAAAAAAAAACACCGTTTAGGAGTTAATGCGAAATATTGACATTTTGTCGTTTTTCGTTTTTTTTTTTTTTAATGGCCATATCTTTTATACGGTAAGTCGGGGAGAGGAAAATTTAAGAATGCATAAAACGAATGCATTTCCACAACTCTTATAAACTGAGTAAAGAAACTACCATGTGTAACTTGTTATGAGCTACATTTTATCCTAATTAATAGTTTTTTTTATCCAAATCCCCAATACAAAAAATTAAAAACTACCTGGTTATTTAAAAAACATTAAGAATAAAGATTAAAATGTTTATAACTCTTGATCTAAGATTGTTAATGGTAACTTTCATATTTTTTCAGAAACCTAAAATATGGGGAAAGTTTTTTGAAAGACAAAACCAACATTGTGTAAGGAATTTTTGTTTGGATTTTTAACTCTAAAAATTGAAGTTTAAAATAAAAGTTGACCGTAATTTTGGTTTAATAAGCTATTTCTACCAACTGGTAAGGATTTGGTAGGGACAAGTTATGATATTCTGAAAGCTAATGGCCTGAGCTTCCACGAGTTAAAATTTGAAGCATGAATTATGTAATTATATGGTTTGTAAAATTATGTAATTATGGTTTTTTAAAAGCAATTATTTATCATTATAATTTGAAGAAACATGCCACCCTAAAAAAGAAAAAAAAAGTTGCTTTAAAATTAAAATATTTACTTATGACAGTTGATTTAAAAAAATTGAGTTTGTTTCCCGGCGATCTCATTTGGACACCTTGTATATGGAACTTTAATGGGGTTTTCCATTGGTAAAATAAATCATTTTATTTTTGATTCGGATCTGTCAAAAAGACAATTTCCCCTCTTTTTGCGTTCCATTGGGAAAAATTAATTGATTTATATTTGATTTTAAATCAAATTTGCAAATCTAAATTTTTTGGCAGATTTACCCCTTGTACTAATACCAACATAAATCCAGCTGTCAGTTTGCAAATGTTTTTCGTTGATATTTCGGTTGTGAATTGGTAATATATAACTGGTAGCATAGTTTAAAATAAAACGGCAACTTTTTCAAGTTAATATTTCTAAAAATAAATCGAGGAATGAAGATTTTTTTGAAATATTGAAATAAAAGCATAATAATGCACAATACAGTTACAAAAATAAATCAATTTGAAATTGTATTCCTTTCGACACAAAATAAATCAATTTTTTCATTGAAATCTTAATTTACCAATGGAAAACCCGATAAGTTTAGTTCACCATTCTTGTTGGCAGAGAGTACAAATACATTTTTAAATTTTTAAATGCCTATGCCATTCAGCCCTATTCTGCTAAACGTTCGCTTTAAAATTCGTATATTCTCTAATCTTTCGGAGGAAAACGATTGTTCTAAATTTTGTTTAAAAAAGTAATCAAATGAAGTTTTAATCAGTAGGATTTTCTTGAAAACTTTGAATATAAAGATCGGTTTAGATTTGCTCTTGAAAGATTGAAGATTTAAAAAAATTGGTAATTTAAGGCAAATTATTTGCGTGAATCAAAAGTTTTTAACGAATCGTTCAGTAAAATAGATGAATAGGGCTGTATAACTCGGTAGCCAAGTCGAATTTCAAAATGCTCACAGGCTTTAATAATAATTGCTCATCTTGAAATTTAATTTGCTCAGCCAAACTTTTATTTGCTCACATCTAGTGACTCAAAACTTAAGCAGATGGATTTATGTTCGCTTTCAGCCTAAAGGCATGGGTCGGGTCGATTTTATTAAAACTTGGTATCTAGCTATTTCATTCTTCCGACACGTTTTCTCATTTTAGGATCAAAAATAACGGTACATGCCAAAATTTGTTTTAAGCATTTTTGGAAAATCTTCCTTTTCTCAAAAAAGGTTCCACAGATTTTTCTAAAAAAGAATTCAAAAACTTGTTACCGAGTATAGAATATTGTTTAACTATATTTTCTATACAAATGTTTCAAAATCGGTACAGAAAATCTAAATATTCTCAAAAACGACTACTGAGATTTTGATTAACCGCTAACCGTTTAACCGATCTTGATCAATATTTTTACTTAGGAGGTCCTACAAGTGTGTATTATACTGCATATAAATATTTTCAAAAAAATACTTTTTGGATTTAAAAAAAAAGTAATTTTTTTTTTTTTGAAAAATCATTTTTTTTTAAAAACGGTTTGATGAATATTTTCGAAATTATGGGTTTAGCTGTATGTTATTATATTCTTAAAAATGGCATACCAATTTTTTTTTCTAAAAAATATCAATAAATTTTATATATAAATTTTGTCTGCAAAAATTCACAGATGGCGTTATTCATTCTAAGATTAAAACATTTTAAGTACTTATTTTATCAATTTAAAGAACGTATTTCATGCTTTTTCTTCCATATTTAAATTTCCATTCTTCAATTTATTAAATGTATAAATACATATACATATAATTATTAATTATGTGTTTTATATTACACTCAATCAAGTTCGTGCGACCCTTTCGTGCATTTTATTTTCTAAGTAAAATTACGTTCTGCTTGGGCTATTTTGGCTTCAGCTCAAATCACTGTGGACACTGCACGAACGCATAGACCCCCATAGACCCCCTTTTTTGGATTTCTCTATCATCGTAGTGTCAAATTTGATGACAACTTCGAATTTTGTTTTTTACTCGAAACCAATATACTACTTGTCCTTCTGAGCAAAAATAGGCAAAACATTGTGTATAATCGAATTTCAAATTTAATGAAAATTCATGCCAGGAAAAGAAAACATTTTTTGTATGTCTTCAAAGTCCCGAACCAATTGAATACAATTCTATTCGCATTTTTCTACCCAGTATTTCCATAAATCTAAAAAGAAGTCGAACTTTTATATTCACTTTGTGTTAAAAAGTTCTCGACAATAGGTTGGCAAAGATTCTCATCACCTAGTAGCAACCTAGCTTTAAAATAAAAATACAAAATAGAAGCCCCCTATTTTATTTTGATGAAATAATTTTCACAATATTGAAAAAGTTTTAATTTTATTCTGTGAAACAAGATTTATGCTAATTAATTACACATTTATTATGTTGAATGTATAAAACGAGATTTTGACATCAACTTCAACAAAAGTCTTACCCGTCTTAAACAATCTGCACATCGACTTCAAAGTTAACAAATAAATATAGTCTCCTGTTCAAAAATAAAAAGTGTTGGCTTTCTGACAAAATATTTGGGATTATTTTTTAACAAAACAAAAATTCTTTATAAAGATTCTCAACAATACTTTTTATCTCTTTTTGATTGACAAAAAAATTAGCTTTTCCTATCGGTGTATTTTATTATGGCTTTTCTATAATATTGTTAGCAACACCTACACTCGTTCACGATCCAAATGGTTTTGATTTGAGGCCATTGAACTGAGAATAATTTGATTACCACTTGATGTTAAATTTGTCTACCTGGCGAGCATTATATCGAAACGAAGGTTAAAGGTTCCTTCCATATTTGAAAAGATACTTTATTTAATAATAATATCCAATGAATACAATTTTTTTTTCGGTTTAAATAAACAATCGAAACTTAATGGCTTCTATAGAAAGTGGTACCTACCTAAATATACTTGTAAACGGCGGAGATTCATGACATGAATGGCTTTTCTTTCCAAAGCCTTTCAATTTATCCTACAATAATATCTACAAATAAAATTGATTTCTTTGTACGATGGAGTGCTTGATTTATTTTTGCTATTGAAAATTTTGATTGAGTATTGTTCGACAATTTGTGAAAGGCTTCTTTCAATGGAATTCTTTTCTAATTTATTTATTCCAATAAATGTTTCCAAAAATGTTCATACATTACATTATTGTATGCAAAACTGCTATGACCTATGAATACCGGGTATTTATATTTTTCTAAGAAATTAATAAAAAAAATATCATGTGCTTTGAAATCGAGCAAAATAAGAGAAATTTGTAATTTTTGTTTAGGACAAGGGATTTCATAGCTATACCAGGCTTGCCAGATTGCTCGATATATCACATATTTTTTTTTGAACTTTGCGGTTTAAAATTTTATTTTGCGTTATCTTTATATTTTTGCGGTTTTGGCGATATTAAATTTACTTAAAATTGGCTAGTTTGAATGAAGAAAATCGTCAATAGAACCTTTTGAAAGATGTCGTGATTTTTTTTTAGCAAATATAAACTTAATAGTTATGATTGCGTGAAAAAAAAATTCAAGAAAAGACTTTTTCCTTAAGAGTGAAATTGAATATATTGCGAATTCATTTTTTAACAAAAGAAAAAATACAAAAAAATGATTCTACTTTTTTTTTACCATTAACTATACCATTTTATTGATTTTGCGGTTTTCGCGATACTAAAGTAGCTGATTTTGCAATATTTTGCGATTTTTTTTTTTCAGATTTTGCGATATAACCTCATACAAATCTGGCAAGCCTGAGCTATACTACTTGCGAGAAAAAAAAAACGCAAAAAATTCGCGTTGCAGAAATAAGGGTTCGGATGATTTTTAAAAAAAATTGCCTTATTTTCGATTTATTCACGTATAGCTTTTTAATGGGTGGACCAATTTTGTTATTATTTTCCAATCTGGTGGCCAGAGAAGGTTTAACAATATTTCAGTTAAAAATTTTGAAAATATTTTTTTAAAGGAAAAAACTATTTTTTTTAGTAGTTTCGACTCCTTAATATTTGTTCGTTTAAAATTTCATTAAATTATTAAAACACAATTTTTATACATCATAGATGCATATTGTAGTGGCTAACAACAAGAACAAGTTCGTGCGATCCAGTCGTGCATATTTTTTTTTTTTGTTGCATTTTGAAAGAACATTATGGAGGTGTTAAGGCCGCGGTAGCCCTGCCAGACATGTGGAATTTACATAGTAATATATTGACCAACTCTCGGTTTATAGACAAGGGTGCAACTGGCCCTATATCTCCAAATTATGTACTTCCTCTTTGAAATTAAAACTTTAATAAATTTAGGTATTATATCATTTAGGCCCATTTGCTGAAACGAAACTTAAATATTTATGTTCAACTTAAAGGCTTATGTTTTACTTTTTCCTCAGCGTAAACTGTCACATAAGCTCTTATGTTCAACTTAAATATTTAAGTTTTGTTTCAGCAAATGGCCCTTAATAGTTAGGTAGGTACTAACAATTTTTTGTACTTATCACAAAATCTGAAAAAAAAATCTGTGATTTTTTAATTGTAGGTAGGTAGGTACAATCTAGATACATTTGTGCCTATCCAAATGAAAATATGAAGTTATTGATTTTTTGTATCCAGTTACAAGCAATAATAGCTGAAGAAATTATTATTTTTTTTTTCTTTCAGGACTATTCAACCCATTTGAAAGGCAGTGGACTTTGCGTGATCAATTTAATGGATGACATGCATGAGTACATGCGAGGACTATTTGTGCTGATGTAAGTGTGTTTTTTTTTTTTTTTGATAATTAAAACAAGCAATTTCAATCTGCATAATTAATTGATTGGAGAAAAGTTCCGCAGGTCGATAATGTTTTTTTTTTGTTTTGCATTTATTATTTGTTTAAGGATTCATTTGAATATACCTATAGATATAGATATCTATACCTTACGTGGGAACTTTAAACAAAAGATTTATAGATGATTTGAAAACAAGTTAAATTAAAGGTAGATGCAATCAATCAATCTTCTAATAAATGGAAAATTAAAAAAATAATTTACATTCGATTTGACGAAAAAATTTTAGTATTGCAAATTTTAAAAATAATTGGTTAATTATTGTTGAAACTTTTTATTCAAATCAACCGTAGAAGTTCAGAGCACAGGTTCATATACAATACTGCCGTGTTAACTGAAAATTACGTATCTACATTTTTTTTTAATGATTATAGGAGCTTACTTTGTCGTTTTTTTTTTAATACTTATAAGACTATTTTTGATAAAAAGAGGATGTGTTTCGATTGTTTTAGTGCTCAAAAATCGAGATACGGCTTTAGTTATTAATAAAAACGATCCCAAATATTTCAAACTTTGCCTTAACTCAAAAAATCGACAAATGTCAGATACGTCATTTTCTCTTAACACGGCAGAATAATGAAGTACATATGTGATGTCATGATATTATTATTTTAACTACATATGTACGTACTGTGTCGAAATTCGACACTTTCAATTACGCAAAAAATTCGACACTTTCAATTTCGCAAAAAATTTGTTTGAAAATATTGAAGGAAAAAAATATTTTTTTTTTTTATTTAATTTTTTTTTTTAATATGCACGGTTTTCGACAGTACAAATGTAAATACGTGTCTCAAGTATATTCTGAACATCTTCGCAATTGTGGCCTTCCAACCATATACAATGTATCGAAAACGGTCAAATACTTTTTGAGAAAATGGTACCACAAAATTTATTTAAGGCTATTTATAAATAGATGCTTAACAATTTCTATACAACCTATTTTATATCTGTTTTTTTTTTTACAACTTTCAAGGTACTGTGGCCCAACAATTCTTTTGGCGTATCTGTACATACGGACTTCTCAGGAGTTAAGACCTCCAGATGGACCATTTGCTGTTATGATGTTTGAACATCGAGCTGACTTACGATATCGCCAGAGGTAAGTCTTGAAAAAGATTAAGGAGATATGGTTTTTTATTCTATTTAAGTATGATCGAAATATAAAAAGAAATCATCTACTTAGTTTATACAAATCATTGACAATAAGAACAATCTTGCGAACATTTTTCCACCAAAAATTACAAAAAAAAAGTCTTGGGCAGAAAAATTACGGCAATGTTTTTGTTAGAAAAACCACAAAAAAAATGTTATACAAAATACTATTCTGCTAGTCTTTCCAGAATTTCTGCCACTTTTCTGAAAAGTTTTCTGGACTTTTTCGATTTTCAGAAATAGAAGAAGAGCCATAATTGATTTTTCTTTCGTTCGGCAATAGCTCGGCTGAATGAACACTAGCCGATTTGCATGGTGATTTTTTCTAGATTCGTATTGAACACATAGAGCTGAAAACTATGGAAGTTTCGAACGGAAAAATAAGAAAATCGTGAAAACCAAAAATTGCATACTTTCTGGGTGGAACGAAGTTTACCGGGTTAGCTAGTACTGTATAAATGTTCAAAATGCAATGTAAAAAAAGCTGACCAAGCGATATTAGTGGTTGGTATAATCATGGTAAAATATTATAAATTCAAATTATTTAGAACTAAGGAAATTGCCACAGAAATGGCATTTTTTCCACGTTCCAAAGAATTATATTATTTAATGGGAAATCAATATTTTTCTGAAAATAAAAAACTGTATAAATCTTGCCATTTATTATTCCCCTTTTGTATACCTTGGCTAAAGTAGATATATTTACTTCAAGAAATTAAATAAAATGGGTTCAGAATGTTTTGTTTGCTTCATCATATTAAATGAGTTCATGATCAAAAATGTCTCATGACTCATGCATATGGTAGATAGATACTCAAACTGTCACTCTATAAACGTGTTGCTTTTTTTTTATAATGATGACAAGACGTTAAAAAATTACACTTCATAAATGATTGCCTTGTTATTTTGTTATTTCCAACCCTTATCAGTTTTTGTGAGAATTTTCCATATGTGAAATCGATTCTGATAAATAATTCAACAGGTAGGTAGGCATACCTACCCTCCCAACGGATGTGTGTCATATAATGTTTGTCTGTCCTTACTAAATATGTATGTATGTATTTTTTGATAATCTGTTGTTTTTTTTTTGGCATTAGGAATGTCCTCTAAAATTGTTTTTTTATAAAAAGTTATCAAGAGTTATGTTGTATATATAAAATACTCGTTTTTCGCATATAACTTTTGGACAGTAAAAGGAAGAGAAAAGTATTTAATGCAAAACTTGTAGATCATAACGTTTTATTTCTCTTCTTCCCACTTACCGTTTAGAAGATATGGCCATTTTAAAAAACGTAAAATGACAAATATGTCATTTTTATCCTAATATTGACCGTTTTAAAAGATATCATCATTTTAAAAAATTTATCAAAGTCAAAAATATTGGTTTTTTGTTTATAATAAATTGCTTCAAAAAAATGAAGTGCCAAAAATATAATTAGGTTTTTCGCTTACCTACAACTTTTAAGCGAATCCGATTAGGTTGTAGATTTTTTTGTTGGATATGTACCTATTAAACCAAATTCACAAGCAACGGAGCCGGAAATTGGAAAATTCTACTGAAAATTAAAAAAATTAGAAATTGTGTAAGTATATAACTGGGCTGAACATCATTACATTTGCATGGAAATTTTTTTGTTTTATTTGTATTTAACCAAATTAACACAAAACAGAGCCGAAAATTGAAAAACTTGAACGGAAATTAGAAAACTCGAACAACAATGTCAGAAAATTGTGAAAACATCTTGAAATTTTAAACTTCCTGAATTAGTTTTTTGTTCCTACGCGCGCATAACTGGACTGAACATCATCCAGATTGGATGGGGATTTTTTTTGGATTTATATTGAATAAAATAAACACACTAAGGAGATAAAATTAGAAAGGTAGGCCAAAAAAGTCGGAAAGTCGTGATAACAATAAATTGCATACTTTCTTAATTGTTTTTTTTTTGTTCGAACGGTCTTTTTACATTGGTGATTGATACGATTTGGTTGCCTGCTGTAACATCCTATCAGCAAGTAAAAATTAAGAACCTATGTAAAATATATTTTACTAAAAATAGAATCATTTGAGGTGAGAAAAGTTCCATAGGTCAACCTGATAGCTACAATGTGAAAACATAGATGTCATCAGTGGTTATAATTACCTTTACAAAATTAAAGGGAATACAAATTTAAATAATATAATAAATAAATAAATACCTACGTTTATTCGCAGCATTGTGATGCCACAAAGTTATATCAATATCAACAGAAACCTAATTAAGTGCAAACATGAATGAAAATTCTATTTTTTAATCAACCGTCAGGATTTAAACCAAAATAATAAAAAAAAAATAGTAATGACCTGAAATGAATCCACAAGCCCAGAGAATCAGATTTTTACATTAATTTTAATTTCGTTAATGCACATAATATAATGTACAATTATGTATATGTATGTGTTAAAAAGGTGTGTTAAAGAGGTAAATATACTTACAGCAAGTGCGTCCAATGCATTTTATTACTTTTTTACTAAGGGCAAGTGGGTTTCGTGTTACAAACTTGCTCTTGTTGTAAGAGTTTCATCGAATTTTAAAGATTGATTGTATTCTATATATAAAATTTTGTAAGATTTTTAAGAAACAAAATTGGTACAAATTTTTAATATTTATTTATGTAGAATTAAAATTAAATTACGAAAAAAATTGTTTTTGAAATATCGAATTTTCAAAACAAAAAAAATTTTTTAAATCCAAAATTAGTTTTTTTGAAAATTTTGAGAAGCTTTTGTATAAAAAATTTACTTTAAATCGGTTACAAACATAATGAGATCGTCCAAAATAAAGAAAATAGTTCTATGAAAGGTACTGTTAGTAATGGCTAACTGTACATTTTGTTTTTGACAGATCATAGATATTACTAATATTAGTATTTAGAACAATTTTATTCAAAATCGTAGGAGTCGTTTTCGAGAAAATTTATATTTTTTGTAACAATTGTTTAACATTTATTTGGAAGGTACCGTTAGCCATTATTAAAAGTACCTCTCATAGAACCATTTTTTTATTTTGGACTTTATCTCATTATGTGTGTAACCGATTTAAATAAAAAATTTTATACAAAAGCTTCTCAAAAGTTGAAATTATACTACACATCAAAATTTTCAAAAAAAAACAAATTTTGGATTTAAAAAAAAAATTTCAATTTTTTTTTTTGAAAATTCGATATTTCAAAAATGGGTATATAATTTTTTTCGAAATTTAATTTTTAATTCAAGATAAATAAATACTAAAAAATTGTGTAACAATTTTTGTTCTTAAAAATTTTTACAAAATTTTATATATAAAAAATTAATTTAAAAAAAAACCGCTCCTAGGATTTTAATTTTTTTTCTGCAAAACTAAGATTAGTTAAAGACATCAGATAGTGTACTTGTTTTAGCTCTAAAAACAATTTAAGAAGACTTTTTTAATAAATTTCAATCTTTGAAATTCGAAGAAACTTTTACTACAAGAGCAAGTTTGTGCGATCCAGTGGTGCGTTTTATTTTTTGAGACATTTGTAACCTATCACACGCGAATATAAGAAGAGAGAAAGGTAAAAAAAACCCTCTTTATTTATTAGAATTTAAGGAAAACATATGTACTTTTATTGTTTTTGAATTTCTCAAAAACTAGAAGACATTAGGCATCTGATTTTTAGTATTTGGCCAAAATTCGTAGGAGCAATGAATATTAAAAACAAAATATTGCGTTATAACGTAATTTTTTAATAAAATTAGGTATTAATTTTTTTTTCAAAATTTTGAGTTTAAAATTTAACTTTTCAGTAAATTGATTTTAAAACAGAATAAAAGAATGGGGTTCTGGCTCAAACATTGTTAGTGTTGCCGTTATTTATCAATTATTTTTTTTTCATTTCAAATCGATTTTTTAGAAAATTTTGGAAAAGAAAATAATTTTAATTTAAAAATAAAAAAAACAACAATTTATTAAAAAAAAATCTAAATTGTAACCCCTCTTTTATAACCTTCTACTTTAAAATATATAGAAAATAAAATGCACGACTGGATCGCACGAACTTGCTCTTGTAGTAAAAATCTCTTTGAGTTAGTTAATAATAATTTTTATAAACATATGTACATATTTATCCATACTGAAGAATATATGAAAATAAATCATTGAAAAATTATTAAAAAACTATCCTTCAATTCAAATGTGGGTGTATTTAATCTACACTGAACCATGTTTGTAATCTTTGTATATGTAAAAAATTTTTATTGAGTTTAGTTCCTTAATGATTACAAAGAGATTGTTTTGAGAACAAAAATTAAAACTTGCCACTTCTTCAAAAAAGAGAAAACACAAATAATATTTTTATTAATCAAAACTTTAATGTGAATGCATTTCGGCTGCGGTTAACGTGCCATCATCAGCTTCGCGCTTATAAACTAAAGCTTAGGAAATTAGTAAGAGATAAACAAACGTCATATATTATGTTTAAATTTGAAAACATAGAAAAGAGTACACATAAAGAGATTAAATGAACAAACGTTAATTAAAAGACAGTAATAGAGAGAGCATAAAATACATCCAAATTCAAGTGCTGCTTGTGTAAGTTAAATCGCAAATTTAAAGAGATGTGAAGTGATTTTTCCATTGTCTGTATTCATAAGGTTTTTTCCTTTGGAAATATACATCGCTTCGTAGGCATCTAGTTTTCGTTCATCGATGACATGTTTGATTAATTTGCAGTTTCCATCAAATGTACCTATGTTGTGTGGTGGCTCGTTAATATTATCGTACGCATGTGCAGCAACAGATGATTTGTGTATAGCTTGGCTGTTAACTGAGTATTGGTGTTCCTTGTATCGTTGTAAAATGCTACGTTTTGTCTGTCCAATGTAATTTGCTTCACAGTTTGAGCATTGTATTTTATATATGCCGCATTTGTTTTGTATTGGTGTAGGATCTTTCGTGTTTCCTAATACATTTTTTAATTTGTTGTTGTTTTTGTAAATTATTTTCATTCCCTCTTTTTTAAAAGTATTAGAAAGAAGATTGGTGATGGACGGCACATATGAAAACACGACCCATTGTTCCTTTTTTTTGATGCAGCTTCAATTTCTTGGCTAAACAAAGTTGAGAGATTTTGTTTTTTAACTTTATTGGAGTGACTGGCCACTAGTTGATCGATGATAGATTTGTTGTATCCGTTTATGTCTGCTAAATGAAGGATGTGATTATATTCTTTAAAAAAGTTTCCTGATGATAAAGGTAGAGTGCATAAGCGGTGGATCATTGAATGGAAGGCGGCTAATTTATTTTGTCGTGAGCAGTATGAGTCGTCGGTGATAAAGCGGGTTGTTGTTGTTGGTTTTCTGTAGACTGATATGTCTATTCTGTTGTTGTTGTTGCGTGTTAAAGTTAAATCTAAGAAATTAATAGAATGTGATGATGGATTTTCAGTTTCATATGTGAACTTAATACTGTCGTATTTGCTGTTCAAAATTTGTAATAAGTTTGTGACATCATTAGGTTTAATTACGCAAAATACATCGTCGACATATCGAATCCAGAGTCTCGGCAGCTTACCTTCTTCTTTTAATATTGACTCGAAATTCGTTAGGAACGCTTCTGAAATCAAAGGTGACATTGGGTTTCCCATGCTTGCTCCCGTATCGCATTTGTACCATTCATTCCTGAACTGAAAACAGTTGTGGGACATGCAAGTTTCAGCTACTTTAATATATGTCTTTAGTTTATTAACTGACAAGTTTTGTTTCAGTAAATGTGTTTGTACGGCATTGATAGCTGATGGGATGGGAACGCTAGGGAATAAGGCCTTCACATCAAACGAGACTAAAATTTCTCCATCTAGTAGTTCAAAGTCTTTGATTTTTTCAACAAATTCCGAGGAATTTTTGACACTATAACCAACGAAATCTCCATATTTTTTCATATCTTTGACAAACCACCTTGCGATTTTGACTAAAGGTGATTTGACAAATGACACTATTTTTCTCATTTTTTCCCCTGGTTTATGTATTTTGCAAAGTCCATACATTTTTGGAACTTCGGGATTGGATACACGTAGTTGGTATGATGGTACTTGAAACGTTTTATTTATTTCTTGTATGAGCAATTTCGCGTCATTTTGCATTTTGGTAAGAGGGTTTTTGTTGAGTTTTTGGAAATTGTCCTCTTCTATTGATACTATCATCCTAGTGTCGTAATCATTTTTGTCGATAATAACAATTTGGTTTCCTTTGTCAGCTTTCGTGAAATAAACATTTTTTTCCCTTAAACTTTTTAAAATCATATGTTGTTTTCTAGAGATTGTTTGGGCTTTTGGTGTTTCCTTTCGTAGAATTTCTGTTGCTTTTTTACGTATTCGAAATTTAGTTGCATCCGATTTATACTGAATCGATGATTCTATCTCAACAATTATTTCGTTAATTGGGATTTTTGGTTGTTGTAGTGAAAAATTTAAACCTTTGTTGAGCAACTGTAGTTCCTCGTCCGTAAACACTTCGTGAGATAAATTTACTATCAAATCTTCGACTGGTTTTACACAAGTAGTTTTTTCAGTTTTTCGTTGTGATAAAATAAGCTTTTTCAATTTTTTATTTTGAACTCTTCTTTTTTCATGAAATATATGGTCATTCAATCGAACCAAATCACTATAAAACTCGTTGAATACATGGAAATTGAAAAAGTTCAGAGATTTAGTGATCTTTAAGTGCGTATTAGGAAACACGAAAGATCCTACACCAATACAAAACAAATGCGGCATATATAAAATACAATGCTCAAACTGTGAAGCAAATTACATTGGACAGACAAAACGTAGCATTTTACAACGATACAAGGAACACCAATACTCAGTTAACAGCCAAGCTATACACAAATCATCTGTTGCTGCACATGCGTACGATAATATTAACGAGCCACCACACAACATAGGTACATTTGATGGAAACTGCAAATTAATCAAACATGTCATCGATGAACGAAAACTAGATGCCTACGAAGCGATGTATATTTCCAAAGGAAAAAACCTTATGAATACAGACAATGGAAAAATCACTTCACATCTCTTTAAATTTGCGATTTAACTTACACAAGCAGCACTTGAATTTGGATGTATTTTATGCTCTCTCTATTACTGTCTTTTAATTAACGTTTGTTCATTTAATCTCTTTATGTGTACTCTTTTCTATGTTTTCAAATTTAAACATAATATATGACGTTTGTTTATCTCTTACTAATTTCCTAAGCTTTAGTTTATAAGCGCGAAGCTGATGATGGCACGTTAACCGCAGCCGAAATGCATTCACATTAAAGTTTTGATTAATAAAAATATTATTTGTGTTTTCTCTTTTTTGAAGAAGTGGCAAGTTTTAATTTTTGTTCTCAAAACAATCTCTTTGTAATCATTAAGGAACTAAACTCAATAAAAATTTTTTACATATCCTTCAATTGTTCTTAGAGCTAAAAATAAGTACACTATCTGATTTCCTTAAAAAATCTTAGTTTCTGAGTAAAACGAGAGAAAACCTATGCCTAATCAAATTTATTTATTTTTTTTTTTTAGAAAAGTCAGTGGAGCCATTTTTCAGAAAAAAATAAGATTTTCCAAAAATGCTTAAAAAAATATATGGCAGGTACCGTTGTTTTTGGTTATAAAAAAATGTGTTGGGGAATGTCCGAGTACGAATTCGGTTTTTTTTTACGAATCCAAAACTTGCCATATAGTACCTTTTATCGCAAGTAAAAATGAGTCATTGTTGTGTTTGTATGCGCATAACTTGGCTGAACATCATCTTGTTTGTACGGGAATTTCTTTTGTTGGATTTGTATTGACCCAGGTAAACACACTACTGAGCCAAAAACTGGAAATTTCGACGAAAAAAACCGAAAAATCTTGAAAATCCTGCAGTGCATTCTTTCTGGAGTGAATGGTAAGGATATTTTAAAATTCCATTTTGCATGGGAAGGAGTAAAATTTAATGAATGATGATGTTGAATGACAATCAATATATATTGAATTGACAATGGGCGAATTATATCCCTCACGAAAATGGGATAGCCACTAGCAGGCATCACGCTCTTACGGCCATATTATTCACTCGTTTAATTCAGATTTAAACTTACATCCAGATGAATTTACATTGAATTTGTATGATTTACATCCAGATTTAAGTTTTAATCTGGATGCATTGAGTGAATAATATGGCCGTTAGACTCACGTAAGAGTATATCAGTCTCGAAATAAATCTATTAGATTGCAAATTACTTCTCTGAACCGCATTATTTTTTTCATTTATGATCAGCGTAAAATAATGCCAGAAACACATATATACATATGTATATGTCTTATTTTCTCTAAAACAAAGATAAAGCAGTGTGGTGCACTTAGGCGTATACGCAATTATATTTTTAAAACAAATTTCTCCATTTTTGTTTGCAAATTACGTTAGATTATAACAATTTCAAAGTTATATAATGGCTTCTTAGAAGCCACCGGACAACAATACAAAAAACTTGTGATAAATAATTAAGCATTGCACACCTTATGTGTGAAATCCATTTTCCGTTAAAATAAAATTAAAAAAAATTGAAATCGGGCTACTAAATTTAATTTGTTAAGTTCCACTTATTGAGTTTTAATTTTTTTTCCCTTTTTTTCCTTCTCTTTCTAGAAACTTATCAACATCATCGGTGGAACGTGTTCCTGGCAGAACTGCACCACGGCCATTGGACATTAAAGGTCCATCAGCAACTAGGTCATATGACTTATACAACGCTGAAATGGATACTTGTCGGGAGAAGAGGAAACAAAGGAATCTTGGTTCGATGGCAGCTACACAAGTTGTTTGCTTGTGTCCACTTATGATTCTTCGATTGGCCCGAATGGTGATGGAGGAAACATATGAGAATGCTAAACATTTTGATATAACATTTCTAATGTTTGTCTGGATTGCTTTTCTGCCTACGGTTATATTCCCAGGAATCTATGCTTCACAGATTTTACCAAGGTATGTATATACATATAAGTGCACTGAAACTGAATTTTATATACTTTTTCGGGACGTGATTCATCTTTTATATGTCTGCGCTGCGTAGAGAACGATTTAAGATGCAGACATCAATTTAATTTCAGTTGAATACAATCATATGTTCATTAATATATTATCTACCTAATGCATAAATCTGGTTAGTCTGGCTTCGGCGATCAATGAGGAATTTTAACGGCAAAAAGTAATTCAATAAAATGTAGGTCTTGTTTCTTCCAACAAACACTAAGTCTTAAGCCCCATTCACATGAGAGCGACCAACGAATGACGAATTAATGAATAAATGAGATTTTAAAACATTTAATAACCTAAATTCTTCACAAAATTAAAATTAAATGATAAAAATGTAAACTAGATTAATATTTTAATATTAAAATTTTCATTTTGATTACTAAAACAAGATAAATTCGAGAAAAGAAATTGGTCGTCTCGAACGATCGCAATTCGTTACGACCAATTTGTTTTCTCAAATTTATCTTGTATTAGTAATTAAAACTGAAATTTTTAATATGTAAACCTGAATCTAATTTACTTTTCTATCATTTTATTTAGATTTTGTGAAGAATTTAGGTTATTTAAAGTTTTAAAATCCCATTTAAACATAAATTCGTCATTCGTTGGTCGCTCTCATGTGAATGGGGCTTTAGTTCTGTCAAATTGGTACCGAGTTCTAGTTAGGACTTGGTTTAAGCTAGGACCTCGAAACTGACAGTCTAACAGGTTAATACTCAAATCAGAGCAATTCACCTTATTTGGTTTGACCATTTTTTGCCTGTTGTTCTAAAAAATATGTAATAAGTGCGTTTTTGTTTGTTAACATTGTTAATTTTGATTTTGTGTAATCGGTTATGTTCTTGTGTGGAAAATCGATTTAGTTTTTGGTGGTGGCAATTTGTTTCGCGATTTCAAAAACTATGAAGAAGGAGAGGAAGTGCGCTCCGAGAGATATTGCTCAGTTTTGATAACTTCTTGACCATTGCTTTTTTTTTTAATAAATGAAATATAAGAGCGACTTTTTTTTCTAGTTTTATTGGTTTTTAGATTTCCAACTTTTCAAAAATAGTCAAGACGTTCGATGCTTATAGTGGTTGCTGATCTTATGAAAATATTGACATTTGAATAAAAGCCAGCAACATTTACAGAATTTGAAATGGCCGCTTATGCATTTTACCGATTCCTTGCTCCTTGGAGTAATCGGAAAATATCGTTGGCGGACTTAACGTTGTTAAGAAATGAACCGGAATTGATAGTCGGTCAAATATTTCACCAACATTTGAATTGTGCACGTACTTTTTGAAGCCGGCGAATTTAGTAATCCCATTAGTAGGTCCGTGATTATACGCGAACATGCAAACTTAATTCAATATATACTACGAAAAGTCACAAATTTGGCGAAATCATTACGGCACAAACACAAATTAGATATTCACATAATTTGAATAAGAAGCAATTCAATGCAACACACGACAATATAAAATGTATTTTATTTATTTAACAATTTAGCAAACAGAAAACATAATAAATAAATTTTGTGGTACCATTTTCTCAAAAAGTATTTGACCGATTTCGATAAATTTTATATGGTTGGAAAGCCACAATTGTAGAGATGTGCAGAATATACTAGAGACACGCATTTACTCACTGTGAGTCATTTTTGTTTTTATAGTGTCGAACACTGTGCATATTTGAAAATAAAATAAAATAAAAAAAAAAATGTTTTTTTCCTTCAATATTTTCAAACAAATTGTTTGCGAAATTGAAAGTTTTCTCCTTCCTAGAGTGTGCCAGTTTTTGTTGGCAGATTTTTGATTTTTTTTTCAAAACCCACTTAAAAAGGGGAGTGACAAAAATCTTTTTATACCTAAGCTTATTATTAAAAATGGCATTTCCTGAATGTGCTTAAATACATCCAATTTTCATTTGCTTCTATGTATAAACGATAAAATAAAAGTGGGCGTGGAAAATATATGTATGATTCTATTGTTTGAGGGCTTTATTTTAATTTCATATAAATTTGTGCAAAAACAATATTTAAGAAAAAAAAAAAAAAAAAACGCCCCCAAAAGTGAGTTTGACAAAATTTTTTGTACGGAAAAATATTAGAAATCACATTATCTACAATTTTTCTGAAGAGAATACTCCTAATTTTGTATAAATTAAGAGAATTAGAGAGCCTCTTTCAAAAAGTGGACGTGTCAGTGGGTGAATATATATTTTCTGATAATATTTTATGCTATTTCTTATCATGCCTGAAAATTTCATCAAAATTGGTTTACTGGTTCAGATTTGATAGATTTAAGAAAATTGGAAAAATATATACACTCCGCTTCATTTGAATAGAAACAAACTTTTTTTTAACGCAGAACATTTTGCGCTTTGGTAAATTTAGAAATCCGCCTTTTTGTTTTAGTTCTTTTAAGTGATATCTATTGCGAATAAAACTGCATCAGTAGAATAATTCAGAAAAATACCATTCTGTAATTTTTACCAATTTTCTATAATTACTTAAATAAAAACACTGTTGTTTTTTTTTGCGTCACTTGAATAGAAGCAGTATGCGATTTTTATCTATAGTTTATGGGTAGAAGAAAAAATATTGTTATAATAATGGAAGTGTAGATTAAAAATAATAATTGTTTGATCAAGGAAAAAAGGGTCCGCGGAAAACCATTGAACGCGGCAGAAAAAGCCAAAATAGAAGTGCACGCGGAAAACAAGCTTCCCCTTCGCACAATTGCCAAACAAAATAAGAAAAAGTGTGAAAAATGTTTGGTTGTTTCTCAGAAATAAAGAAAACTATGGAAAAAATATGAAAGTTAGGCAAGCAAGAGCCACAACAAATGCAGACCGAACAAAGTTAAATAACTGACCTCCAATTCAAGCGACCCTGCTGCTAAAATCAGGTCAAAGAGTGGAATTACAGCTAGTTTTAATCCTATTAGACGTGTCATTTGTGGGTCACAACATTTAAAGCGCCTAAAATTGAAGAAAAAACCAGCGTTGAATCCAATACGAAGACAAAACCGAAAAGATTTTTGCTGGAAATATAGGACGTGGAGGGAAGAGTGGAGAAAAGTGGTATTTTTTGACGAAACAAAATCAATTTGGATGGTCCGGACGGATATAATTACTATTTTCATGACATGAGGGAGGAACCAATGTTTTTGGAGCCCCACCATAGCCGAGAAGGTGGTGTTATTGTGTGGGTTAAGATTTCCGGTATTGGAATAATTAATCTTGAGTGTCTCACTATGAAAATGACGGCAAACTGTTACAAGAAAATATTGCAACAAGCTTTCCCTTAGTTTACCGATGTCTTTGGACCAATATCATGGACATTTCAACAAGACAACGCACCAATCCACAACGCAAGAATCATTAAAAGTTGAATATCCAAAAAAAATGTTATCTTGCTTCAATGGCCACCGTACTGTCCGAACCTAAATATTATCGAAGACATGTGGGGATGGATGGTTCGTAGGGTGTAGGATTCTGGACTTCGATATGAGGAGAAAGAATCACTTAATGCTGCAAAAAAGAAACACGGAGTGCAATTTCTTTAAAAATTATTAAACAACTGTATGATTCCCTTCCGAACAGGGTCTTTGACGTTATTTCAAATAAAGGTGGTAGCATATGATTATAGTAAAAAAAACTACCCCCTTATACTGCATTTTTTGAATTTTTTTCCATATTTAAGAGACTGTTTCTATTCAAGTGACGCAAAAAAAATCAGTGTTTTTAATGAAGTAATTAGAAAATTGGTAAAAAATAACCGAATGGTATTTTCTGAATTATTCTGCCTATGCAGTCTTACTTGCAATAGATACCTCTTAAAAGAACTAAAACAAAAAGGTGGATTTCTAAATTTATCAAAGCGCAACACGCTCTGATAGTAAAAAAAAAGTTTGTTTCTATTCAAGTGAAGCGGAGTGTACATACCTAACGGTTTTCTTAAAGATATTTTTTTTTTCATAAAATTTCTTTAATAAAAAAATGGCACGCCGCCGGTTTTCATTATTTTATTACATACACTGTAAAACCTAATAACAAAAATGTTTTCTTATTTGAAAAAAAAAAAATATACGAACACTATGTAGATACCAAATTATTTCGACTTAAAAAAAACTCTTAAAATTCATAAAAAAAAAAACTCTATGCCTGACCTTTTATCACTATCCCGTGGCCTTTCAAATTGTATGCGAATATCTCATAAATGATGCCCTGGAATGCCCCACCACAATACATAACAAGAATTGTGTACCTTAAAAAGAAATATGATGCATTTTTCAGGGTTTAATTCTTTTTTTTTTTAATTTTCAACATTTCATCCCCTTAGTCAAGCAAATTGCTGAAATATTAGATTTAGTTGACCATATAAGCCCTTAAAACTCATTATTATTCAATCTACAAGAAAAGTTTTGAAAAAAGTTTTTTTTTCTTAGAATTCTTATTTTTAACAATTCACAAAAGAACTCAATTTAATGTGAAATTTTATATACGTCTCGTCATTCCCTTCTTCTAAATGTAGTAAATAAATAAAAACCCAAATGTCCATCATGTTGACTAAATATAGAGTTTTTTCAACTTTTCAATCGAATAATATATAAGTCACTCTGTGTTGTTCTTTTTTCTTCCATTTGTAGAATAAATATTTAATGACTACTTTTTTTGTATTTACATTTATCATTTACAGAAACGAACAAAAACGTCTTCGTGGCTACCTTCGCCTATCAACAAGACATTTCAGAAAATCCCGTCAAGACAGTCAAGAGGAATCAATTGAAAAGGACGACAATACCACCACCACCCAAACGACAACAATAATCCAAAATGGTGGTTGCATCGGTAACAATGATGGTGATACCAAGCAGCAGCAGCAGCAACATTACATCAATCGCAGCGACTCGTCAATGATTGAATCCAAGGATCCAATTGCCAGCAGTGGTGCAGAAACTATTAAAATAAATGTCATCGGTGGTGGTGATGGCATGAAGAAAACGAACTCCCGCCATAATGGCTTCGTCGGAGGAACCGGAATCCACTCGAAGATGGCCAAGTCGGCATCCAGTCGCAAGGTAAGCAATGGTCTTCGTTCGGCTGCCGCCACCGCTGGCAGCCGCAGGGGAAAGAGATCAATAGACTCGATTGAAAATTCATGTTCCAACATAACGGCTAGCACGTTCTGCAATAACAGCGTGCTCAACGACGCCGGAAGTGGCTATGACGGCGAGACTTCGTCCATTGTGAGTGGCACGATTGGCACCATCGACAAGGATATTTACTTCCAAAAGAAATGGGAGAGCGTGAATGATGGGGTGTTGCGACGGCACAAGGACGTGTCCTTCTCCGATTGTGGATCCTTCTCACGAATGGATTCGTCGAGTACCTTGAATCGGGATCTAGAAATCATCGATTTGTTAGAGCGTGAACGCAGCATGGACATCCAAGACATGGTAGAGCGGGAGAAGCGCGATGAAACTATGCGACTGATAAGCGGAAGCATCAGCGGTAGCAGTGAACGACGTCGCTTGCCCGACTTGGAGAAGATATGCAAGTCACCCAAAATCAAGATGGATGCATATTCTTATGAGAAAATCACTTCATCGAATGCAACGACACCCAAAGAGGCTCCCAACGAAGATGGCAAGATTGATATTGAAGGAGGTGATGAGTTTGATTTGGTTAAACCATCTGACTTTTTCAACGAGGAATACCAAGCCCCACCAATTGTTGGTGCTGTGCCAATTTCGCACTACCACCACTCGAGACGGACCAGTCGCAGGAGCAACCATTCGAACCGCTCCAAAAGGGACAGCTTCAATGCGCTCAATAACGATTTAATGGCAGGAGCATTTGCCGAATTGGATCCAACGCAACCTCTGAATAAAATGTCTGTGATAGAGAGCCGGATGCGTCGGAGTAGTGGCCGCCCATCAAGCATTTCTTCGTCAGGACGAAGCTCCCTTAAGTCCAGAGACCATCAGCCCCAGCATTCACATCATCCTGACTTGGACTTCAGAGAGAATATATTTGCGGAACTGTAAGAAGAGTGGTGGTTTTAGTTTATGAACGAATTTTTAATACAAGTATATTTATTTGCTGCTTAAGTTTGAGAAAAAATTTAAAACAAAATTAAGGACGATAAGAAATATTTTATAAATTTAATTTTAAATTTCAATGACCACTTTCGCGAACTCTAGACTAATTCTAAGGCTTAGAAAAGCTGTTTTTTGTAAAAAAAAAAAAAATCAACGCATATTTTTACACAATAAAATAAAATAATTACTATGAATAACAGATATTTTTTTACATTTTTCCAAAGGAACAAAAATTCTAGTTGTATACATTTTTGTATGAAAAAATAAATAGCTATGTATGACATTAATTGTTAATGTTAAATGTTCGGTAAAAAAACTATATTTAACGTTGATATTTAACTTAAAAAATAAATAATTATGCGTGTGTTTCTATTTTCAATAAAAGAAAACGTATCTTAGCACTTGCAGATGTTGTTTGTTTAATAAGAAATAAATACAAAAATGTAAATTTTGCTGTTTAAATTTGCATACTACATACTGATAATGTTATAGATATAATGAAAAGTTATTTAAGGTGCATAATTAATATTGATAAAATTAAGCATTTTTTTACTGTGCCAATAAATACATAAGAACAAAATGTTGCAGTCTCATAAATAAATGTATAACCAATAATATAAAAAAATTAATATTATATATTAAAAAAGAGATTTATCGAACGTTAATTTAAATGTTTTAAAAAATAATATAATAAATGTCAGTTAATAATTATTGAAAAAAAAAGCAAGAGTATTTAAATAAATAAAATAATATTCAAAAATAGTTCTTACGGGCCCCAGAATTAATAAATTGCTTAAATGTTTATTACATTCTCAATACATACATACATATGTTTGATCAAAATAAAACCAAATAAATTAATAGTAAATACTGTTTATCTAACAGAAAATTAAAAATTGTTTGAATGAGTTTTTTTTTTATAAAATGGCTAATTGGATTTGAAATAAATAGAAGGTAAGGGGCCAGCGCAAGGATAATAAGAATTTTTTATTTAAAGTGTTTTTTAGGCTTAAAATCTTCAATTTTCTATATTTTTGCATAAATCTTTGGAACAATTGGATTTGAGCGATTTTGAACTTGGAACAAGTTTTAGATTTTCGATTTTGGAAAAGGGGGGGCGGGGGAGCATTTTTTTTTGAATTTTTCATAGCAAAAATCAATTTTAAGAAGCGAAAGCCTGGAACAATTTAGAAGAGCCCTAGAACAACCTGGAACAAGTTATTGGATTTTGGATTTCTAAAAAGGGGGGCCAGCGCAAGGATAATAAGAATTTTTCATTTAAAGTGTTTTTTAGGCTTAAAATCTTCAATTTTCAATATTTTTGCATAAATCTTTGGAACAATTGGATTTGAGCGATTTTGAACTTGGAACAAGTTTTAGATTTTCGATTTTGGAAAAGGGGGGGCGGGGGAGCATTTTTTTTGAATTTTTCATAGCAAAAATCAATTTTAAGAAGCGAAAGCCTGGAACAATTTAGAAGAGCTCTAGAACAACCTGGAACAAGTTTTTGAATTTTGGATTTCTTAAAAATGGGGGCGATAGTAGAGTTTTTATTTAATATCGTAAATGGTATTAAATGCTTTTAAGATTTTATATTTTATTTTTTTGTGTGAAATCATATCACAATGAGTTTTTGTCTATGTTCGTCGGTTCTAATTCGGAATACGATTTAAAATTTGGTTTTTTTTTTTTTGGGGGGGGGGGGGGGGGGAGGGGGGTGGTCATTTATTTAGATTATTTAATGTGTATGTTTTTGTAATTATTTTTTCTTCAGTTAAATGTTAAGTTTAACGTATAAAAAATGAGGCAGTATGTATACTGTTCGATTTTCAAAAGCGGGCCGCAAAATAAAAATGTTTGTTTAATATCGTAAAAATCGTTTTTTGGCTGTAAAATCTTTGAATATGGATATTTTTTGATGAAATTTTGGAACAATGGGTTTTAATTAGATTGCTATTTAAAGATTTTTTTTAATAAAGTGAAAAAAGTTCTTTACTAGTTTTTGTTGGGGTTAAGCCCTTAGTTATTTATATTTTTGGATACAATTTTGGGATATTACACACTTGGAACAACTTTGCGATTTAGGATTTTCGAAAAAGGGGGGCTCATGGAATTTTTACAAATTTCAAAAATATTAAGACTTTTTTTTTGAAGTTGGTTTTCGGGATTACAGTATGCATCTAGGGATACAATTTTTTCTCTATACATGTATATATAGCCAAGTAATCTTATTCAAAGGTTTTCAAAAAAAAAAAATATTCGAGAGTCGTATTTTTGCATTTTAAAAAAAAAAAACTTTGAAAGGCCCTATCTTTAAAAATAAAATTTCAAAATTTTTAATTCTTTGGAACAATGTTTAGAACAATTTTTGGAACCAGAAAAAAAATTAAAAAATTCGAATTTCAAATAAGGAGGGCTAGAATTTTTTTCGAATTTTGCCCATAACTTACGATATTTTGAACATAGAGGTTCAAAAAGTTGGAACAATGTTCAGAACAACTAGAACAACCTGGAACAATTTTCAAAATTTCGATTTTCGAAAAAAGGGGGGCTAGGTCAAAAATGGTTTTTGGGGTCTAAAACCCCCATTTTTGAATATTTTTCCGGAACAAATCCGGAACAACCGGGAACAACTTTCAAAAATAACAAAATCAAAAAAAGGGGGGCTAACTTCACACACACGAAGTCTTTAGAGAACACCTTTATATTATGGTCCTCAATATTGATAAACTCTTTTACATTATACAGTAAATATTGAACAACCTTAAACAATTGTGAAGGGAGATGTAGGTTTTATTTCTTATTTCAGTTTTCAAATGGTTTTGGTTGTTCGTTTGTTGTAATTTATATGTTGTGTGATGAATCAAGTAACTACACTGAACCAAAAAGGTACATATGATATCAAGGTAAAGCTGCATATTGTTAATGCAAAAAGTCATTAAAAACGGTCCAAGAACCGGGATGTGGGATCTTAGCACCTCATATATGGGATATTCGCAAAAAAATTATGTCATCTAAAAGGTCAGTAATTGGTCATAAAAGGTCAGATAGTTTCATAAATTGGTCAGCCAAAGAGATTTTTTTATGAATTTTTAAAATTAATTTTTTGTGGAATAAAAAAAAAAATTATGCCGTCTAAAAGTTTACTAAATCCTCATAAAAGGTCAGCTAGATTCAGAAATTTGTCAGGCATAGATTGATTTTTATAATTTTTATAAAAAAAATTTCAAGGTAAGGGTCAATACATTTCTTTTTTTGTTAAAATCATAACTAAAAACCTATAGCTGATAAATTTCTGAAACTGCCTGACCTTTTATGACCATTTACTGACCTTTTAAATTGCATATTTTTTTTTGCGAATTTCTTAGAATTTTTTTTATCCTTTTCTTGACCTATACTGACATTTCTTCTTTGCATTTAAAGTAATCTGTCATTAAATGTCGCAATAGAATTTTTATAAATTGTTCATAATTTAAATGTAAAAATTCGTACTTTAAATTTTCCAATAACAATTTTAAAGAGAACATTTTAATGAATTTGGTTTCATAAATTCAATAACTTTTTTCATGCAACGAATGAGTAGTTTTAAGTACATATTTAAAGTAATCTTTCATTAAACGTCCCATTGAAATAGGTTTATGAATTTTTCATACTCTAATGAAAAATTTCTTAAGAAATAGATTGTTTTGATTTTCCAACAACAATTCGATTTTATGAATGCAAATCATTATTTGTCATAAAACCAAACAAAATTTTTATGAATTTTGTAAGTATCCATATGAACACTTCATAAAAACTAGTGATTTTTGCTGTATGATTGTCATTCATAAAAATAATGTACAGTAATTTTTTTAGTGTAGTAATAATGATTTTTGCTAATACCAAGAAGTTAATCGAAATATAGGGCTGGGTCGCACATTTGCACATAGTTTATCTTCTGTTCCTTCCCAGTAAGCCGGGAGAGGCAATTTTCTAAAAGTCGACTACAGAAATGGAAAAGAAAACATTAGTATTATTTAAGAAGAACCTGCTTTCTTTATATTATATTATACTAAATTTAATTAAACTACATTGTTAAAAGTTCAATTCAAAAGTTTAAGTGACCTCAATTTCAAAATGTTTATGGCTCATGTACGACAGGGGGCTTATCAGTTAGATGATGTCATATACACTTTTTATATTCTAAGATGTTATCCGCTACTAGTATTGTGAATTTTAATATTCCATACGAATTGTTTAAATGCCCGTTATTAGGTTTTTTGTAATAACGAAGACGAAGACGTTAAGAAAGAATTACTTATTGGAATTTAATTTATAAACTATCTTATCTGTCACATTAAAAGTTTTTTTTTTGCTAAAATTTAAAAAGTGTCCCTAAATTTATGTAGAGTTTGCATGTCATCAACTTTTGGAGAAATCAAGACTGAGGCATATTTTTTGTTTATTTACGGCAATTATTCGGCAATTTCTTGACAATCAAGAGCTACATTTTCGGAAGTTGTCATACTAACTCTATACGGCATCTTTTCTCTACAAAATCATACAGGGTTACCTGCGGTTGGCGATAAAAACGAATTTTATGGGTTCCTGGGGTCATTTTAAGTAAAAAAACACAAAAGGTAATTTTTTCGTTTTGGCTTTTCTTTTTCGAATTATATCGGTTTTTGTGATTTTTGGTCTAGTTTCTGGCTGTGTATTCGCAAAAAAAGTATGCAGTCTATAAAAGGTCAGTAATTGGTCATAAAAGGTCAGGTAGTTTTAGAAATTGGTCAGGCTATATAGAAAATTTTGAATCTAGGGTTGAAGTTTTTCAAGGTCACCTGTGAATTTTGGCACCTCATTTATGGGATATTCGCAAAAAAAAGTATACCACTTGATAAAAGGTCAGGCAGTTTCAAAAATTGGTCAGCTGTAGGTTTTTAGTCATGAGTTTAACAAAAAAATGAAAGGTCATTGACCTTACCTCGAGTTTTTTTTTCATAAAAATTATAAAAAAAATCTATGCCTGACCAATTTCTGAAACTATCTGACCTTTTATGGGGATGAAGTAACCTTTCAGATGGATATATTTTGTTCTAATATCCCATAAATGAGGTGCTAAAAGTTCATATGACCTTGTAATGACCTTGAAAAAAACTTTGAAAATTAATTTTAAAAAACCTATGCCTGACCAATTACTGAAATTACCTGACCTTTTATCGCACTATCCATTAACCCTTCATGTTGTATACTTTTTTTTTTGCCAATATCCCATAAATGAGGTGCCGAAAATCGCGGGTGACCTTGAAAAACCTTGGATTAAAAATTTACTAAGTCTGACCAATTTCTTAAACTGCCTGACTTTTTATGACCAATTACTGACCTTTTAGACTGCATATACATTTTTTGCGAATATCCCATATATGGGGTGCTAAGATCCCACAGCACTAGTTTCTCTAATTGGCTCTAACTTTGCCAAATTGGAACCGATTATTGACTTTTTTGTATTTACAGATTAGTAGTTAGGACTTTTTACCCGCTACAAATTTTTTTCTATGCGGGTAACAGTTTATTATAAAACCTCTTTATTGACATTTTTAGGTTGTTTTTTTGACATTGATGGTATTATTTTTTTTCACAAAAACACGTATGTAGTTAAGTATCATTTTTCAATAGAGAAACATAATACATAGTTATATCCTGTAAAATTTTATATAAACTTTGTATATTATTTATTTATTTTTAAACATTTTTTTTTTGAAAAAAAGCTGTATAGCGGCAAAAGTCGACTTGCTCTTTAAAATAACAGTGCACAATTTTGATTTCGTTATAATGCATCCTCATTTTTTGCTTCCCATAAATTGCACTTTTTCGTTTCTATAAACACGTCGCATTTACAAATTTAAATGCTGTATCCTTCACTGAATTTTTTTGTACGAGAACTTTTTTACCTCTCTTTTTATTATTTGTAATTACTTTTTTGGGCAGTTCCGAATCCTAAATTTGCTCTCCCGAGAATAGACATCGGACGTTGAAACTTGAAATCAAATGATGATTGAGAGGTGGGTAAAACGAAAAGGAACGAAATAGGATATCCGCTTTCAGAAGTTTACCTGGCGAATACAAACAGTTGTAGCAACTTATGTATATGTATGTATTTAAAGTTTTAAATTTTAAACTTTTTTTCTTATTCTTCTCTCATAGCCCTTGACAATACAAATTTCTGAGTCTCCTTCTTTCGCATATATAATTTGAATTTTTCCTGCTCTAAAAGTTTTATAACAAGAAGTGATGAAGTTCGTAATTTTCGTAGGTATACGTATATGAATATATGTAGGTTCCTCTTCATTTCGAAATATTAAATTAAATAGAACTTAAATTGACAAGTTCGAAATTTAATTAGCGCAACTCTTATTCATCAAATTTAAAGGCTGGAAATTGGTGAACCTTTACTAATTGCTCCAAGGATGTCTCGTGAAAAAAGAAGAATTACTGAAACACGACATCTGTATAGAATTTCATAGCCTATATAATTTTTAGGTTAACAATTTTTTTTACATGAGATTGACAGTTTCGTCATAAATTTGAGAAAACCATTTTCACCTCTCCAGTTAATGTTAAGAAGGTATGTAGGTACTTTTTACTTTTTTTAACACCCTATCCTTTTAATAATTTACAAGATACTCATGCTCACCCACTTTATAACTTTGCACCGCATGAGCAAGTTAACTGTGTCGTCTGGTTGTGTAAATTTAATATTCAATGATATATTTTTATGTTAAACTTTAATATGCTTACACAGTACATTATTTTTTAAATAAACACGTTTGAATTATTTCACAAGGAAAGAGGTGCAACAATATTAAAATATACCACTTTGTAAAAATGGGACAGCTTGACATGTGTCAGTGTTGCTTTGTCCAAATGGAAATTCTTTACCGTTTGTTTTTTTTTTTTTTTAATTTAATTTGAAGTCTTCCATTATCGCCTTTGAACTTCATAAAATTTGGCAGATATTAAGGCTTGGGCCTGGGGGTAATTGAGTGCGCAATTTAAAATTGAAATGGGATGCTACATGCTTCCCATGCCTTTTTTTGGGTGTCTACTTTGCACGTGTAGAGTATGTAAGTGTTATTTTTAGGGCATGGCATGTGCAGTGCATATGATGCAATGCTAGGAAAATATAGTATAAATTCCAGGATATCCACAAAAATAAAAAGAGCTTTGAAATTTACACCGAGAATCTAAATATAATCCAAAATAAGTTAGATAAACGATTTTAATACCTACATATGAGGCGTTATGAATTTAATATTTTGCATATATATGTATGTACTTGTACATACTTCATTTTATAGGCAAAGGACTATATCTAATACATTTTGAAATCTGTACTGGTAGGAAGGTAATTATGACCATATCCATACAAGCAACAGAATTGTCTCTTAAAGATATCTTGTAAAGTTAATTTCCAAGAGTTTCCAACACTTCAAATAATCTTGAAGAGGTAAATAAAACATAAGTATAGGTACAAAGGGGAGGAGAATGGGACATCACAAATACACATTTTCTAGAGTGTACCAAATGTGTTTTCTTTTTTATGAAAGTCAATTAAATGAGCGACTATAATTGATTATCATTTAAGCTTATGTTTGAAATAAGGTCGATTCTCGAGCATTTTTTTGAAAAACTAAATTAAAATATTCGCCTTCAAAAAATCAAATTCAGTTCGCATTTTGAATAAACCAAAGTAAAACCCCATAAAATTGTGACTTGATTTTAGAATTTCGTTGTTGTGAACTAACACAAAACACAAGAAACTTTGAGAAATTTCTCCTTACTATGCAGGGTTGAAGACTGTTTCAATACCTTTGTCGAGTTGAAATAGGATTGTTTTTTTTTTTTTTTCACGTAGTCTGAATACAAGATACCAGAAGCAGGGCTTTAAAATTTTGCAAAGCTAAAGTTTAACTAAATATAATATACGAGTCTGACATTGGTTAAATTTTAATTCAAGGGCGTCTTGGCGTCTTTTATATTAAATGAAACAAAATGAAAATAAAACAATTCGAATCGGACAAAATTCAACTTGTTAAAGAATATTCTAATAATTAATATTAATTAATAAAAATAAATGCAAAACTCCATGTAAAGATTGTAGGAAAAAAGTAGTGTTAATAATTTTCAATTTTCTCATAAACTAAAAGACCTAAAATCTTTTGGTTTTGAGCCTTCGACAAGAAATTGATAACAGTAATAAATACTGAATTAAAATTGAATACTTACTTTGTAATACAAAATTTTGAAAAAACAAAATTATTATTAACATTTTTTTTTTTTTTTTTCAAAACTTAAAATTCTAAATCAATTTTTTGTCAAAAACCGTGAACTTAAAAAACTTGTTTTAGCAACAAAATAAAAGAATGGGTTTTCGGATTTTTAAAAACTTACTGCCTTATTCATAAACAAAAAATGGTTATTTCAGCTCTCGTGTTCAGGGAAACTACACCATGGAATAACAATTTTCCGGACTCAAATGGAGCAGTAAGCAATTGCCTTTATTTTGAGTCCGGAAAATTCTTATTCCATGGTGTAGTTTTCCTGAACACGAGAGCTGAAATAACCAATTTTTGTTTATGAATAAGGCAGTTATAGTATTGTTTTATAGGTTTTTTTTTTTTAATAATTATTTATCCACTTTATGCCAATGCTTTAGAAAAAGGTCCCTCCCTTATAAATGGGGCGATATAGACCCCTCTCTTCTTAACGAGTAACTAAATGAGTAACTTGGAAACACCCATTTTACTTTTTACCTTGGAAGAAATAGTATTTTTCATATGAATGCAAACACTGTAGAAAATAAATTAAATTAGGAAATTGTAACACTCACCACCTGCTTTAAGCCCTTATTCTATCTTTCAACTCGTCAATGAAATAATTATGAATATTTTTACTTTTTCTGTTATTTCTGGGAAAGTGGATCTATAAACACAAAATTTTGTTAGCTAATGACCGATTTTCTAGATTTCTTGACATTTCTCCCGCTCGCATCTCCCTTAGTGAGGCAGTTGAATATAATTTTTTTTTGTAGGAAATTCAGTTTACTTTGATTTTGTAGTAGTTACAGACTTTTCCAGTTATACGCTTGGTTTTCAAAATATTCACAAAAGAAAAGGGGACTTTTAACCCCCTCTCCTGACTCAGACCTTGTAACGAAGCGTTACACTTTCGCCCTCACCTACCAGAATATTATAAAGCTACTCACCGACAACCGAAATTTATTCACAATGAACCAGCACCCTACTACCATGCAACCAACATAGCACCAACCGATCATTCAAATCAAGCACTCATCATTACCGCAACAACAAACACCAGCCAACCACCACCCAGTGAATCATCATCAAAGTCATCATGCAGAATAAAAATATTTCATTTGTGAGTTTTAGAATTCACACTTCCTCTTGCCACGAAACATGACAACAAGAGGACGTATGAAAAGCCGAACAATTCGAAGCTTATTTATTCGTTGTAGTTCCTAATTTACGAATTGGAAATACTGAGGCATAAGGTTCCGGCGAATATCAGTTTAAAGCAACTCTTGGTCGCCTCAGGTTACTTTACTTCATACATTCGTGTATCATTTAGAGATAATCTTTTTGTTATAGATAGTGTTATTGACCAATTTGGATATTAATAAAAAAGTGGAAAAGAATGAATTAATTTTTACTCAACGTAAGTTTTTAGTTTAAATATTTTCCAAATGGTTTTAATATTCATTATTTGTTTTTTATGTGTAATAAAGTTCCCCTGAAGAAGGCAGCAACCCCTGCCGAAACGTTGGGAAAAAGCTAATGTTAACTTAATTGTTTCATTGCCACATCCATTGTGACCAAAAAAGCCGACGGAAAAACAGGAATTCATTCTTTTCCACTTTTTTATTAATATCCAAATTGGTCAATAACACTATCTATAATATTTATATCGGACGGCCAGCCGAGCAGAATCTACCATCATTATGAAGAACTACTACGAACACATAAAATACAAATATGGAACACAGGTGTGTGAAAACTTAAAACAATATAGCAATTCACAAAGAAATTTAGCTTCACAAAAACAAAACTTAAAATTCCTTTTAATTTGCCGACAATCAGGACTTATTCCTAATCACTTAAAATATTCTACACAGAACACTAAGAATCTTCTTTCTAACAAAGAGTCTTTGTATATCTTTGCGAAGATTGAACTTAAATTTCATCAAAAGGTACTCAACATTGAGATATCCGAAACTCATCACAAAATAAAACGCACAAATAATTTACTTCGTCTTCTCGCTTCACGCATAAAAAATGATCTATCGCCCAACGAATATAAGCAGTTCATAACAAAACAAAAGCAAGTTTTTAGAGACACATATAATAAAATAGAACACAAGGTTAAAAAAATAGACCAACTCAAATCATCACTATGGAAATTATTCAATATCGAAATGCATGAAAAATGGTTTGATAATAGAACTAACATTGAATTTCCTCTTGAAATCAAATGGCTGTTGTCAATGGGAAAAAAATTTGCATTGCCTGTTGACAAAAAAACCTTCCCACTCTTCCAACTGATAGCAGATGGCGAAGAAATTATTCGTAATGTGAAAGACGAGAGGGAACAAGAGTCGATAAGAGCGCAATACAGCAATATGATACACTCTTTCCAACGCCATCAACGCAACGATCAATTTGCCAAATATGTGCTCAATGTAAACAGACAAGCAACACAATTTCTCAAGAAGCACAAAAACGTCATCATCATACCAGCTGACAAGGGCAATGTTACCGTAGCGATGGAACGCGAAGATTATAATAACAAAATGTCCGAGCTTTTATCAGACCGTAATACTTACCGGCGAGTTAGGAACAATCCTACGACCACATTGCAAAATCGTAACAACGAATTGGTTAAGTGGCTGAGCAACAACAACATAATAGACGAACGAGAAAAAGCTAAGATGATTACATACACGGCACAACTTCCATCAATCTACGGCTTGCCGAAAATACATAAGCCTAACCTACCTTTGCGTCCCATCACGTCGTCTATGAAACTTCCATGCTATGAGCTTTCCAAATTTGTAGGTAAAATATTACAGTACGCGACGACAAAATCAAGCTACTCGATTAAAAATTCTTTTGAATTTATTGAAAAAGCTAGAGTTGTTAAATTTCAAAAGGATGATGTCTTGGTCTCATATGATGTTATTTCACTTTTTACTAACATCCCAATACACTTAGCTCTTACAATTGTGAAGAAAAGATGGGAAATAATTAGTGAAATTACAAAGCTGAGCCAAAGCAAGTTCTTGGAAATTCTTGATTTCTGTCTGAAAGATAACAACTATCTTCAGTCCAATGATGGTATATATAAACAGATTTTCGGAATGCCCATGGGAAATCCACTGTCACCTACTATTGCCGACTTAGTTCTTGACTACCTGCTTGATGAGTGCTTTGAGAAAATGGAAGAAAAACCCAGGTTTGTCGCCAAGTATGTGGATGACATCTTCGCAATAATTAATAAAAATAAAGTTGATCATGTTCTTAATTGCCTTAACGGGTTTCACCCCAAGATCCAATTTACAATTGAAATGGAAAATAACTGTGAACTGGCATTCCTTGATGTTAAAATTATTCGACGGAATGGCTTTCTTTTGTTTGATTGGTACCAAAAACACACAGCGTCAGGGAGATTAATAAATTTTCACTCTAACCAAGCCAAACATATAATTATTAACACGGCCTCCAGTCTCATAAGCAAGGTATTCACATTAAGCGATGAAATGTTTCACCATACCAACGAAATAAAAATTACAAAAATGCTGAGAGACAACGGATTTCCTCACACCGTCATTCGTGGCCTCATACAAAAACAGAAAAATAAAACTTCGATAAATTTAAACACCGACCGCCATAGTGGCTACTACAAAAGCATTGTCTACATACCTGGTCTAACGGAAAGTTTCAAAAAGATCGTCGCAAACAAATCCGATAACGTACTTTTGGCTTACAAATCCAACAATACGCTTGGTCATCTTTTTTCCAAACTGAAAGTTAAACCAGACAAAGACAAAGCCACCGATGTGATATACAAAATAAACTGTAAAGGCAAACCCGATGATCCCTGTAACCTATGTTATATTGGTACCACAAAACAGTTCCTACGCCAACGTATATCTAACCATAAATCGGATATCAAATCTAATAACCCTGGGAAGACTGCACTAGCCAGTCACATTATTGAAAGCGGCCATTCTCCAGACTTCGAAGATGTCAAAGTTCTTCAGACTGAGCGGCACGCGTCAAAACGATACACGCTTGAAACGCTGCACATCATTAACAACAGCAACAACATGAACCGCAAACTTGACACACAAAACATATCCGCTGTATACTGCTCACTTGTCTCTGACTAAACGTCATAAATTTGTTTGTGTTACTTTTTTTTAAATTAAAAAGACTGAACTTCATTTTGAAGTGCATAACTTTATTTTTAAATTTTTTAATTTTACTTAATGTAAATTTATATATATATTTTTAATTTTTACTCAACGTAAGTTTTTAGTTTAAATATTTTCCAAATGGTTTTAATATTCATTATTTGTTTTTTATGTGTAATAAAGTTCCCCTGAAGAAGGCAGCAACCCCTGCCGAAACGTTGGGAAAAAGCTAATGTTAACTTAATTGTTTCATTGCCACATCCATTGTGACCAAAAAAGCCGACGGAAAAACAGGAATTCATTCTTTTCCACTTTTTTATTGATAATCTTTTTGGTATTAAAATTATCCGTAGTTTATTTTCCCTAGGATTAGCCCTGGGCTGGAATCAGATTCAGATTCCTACCGTTGTTCTCCCTGCTTGCTCCTTCTGAGTGAGATCGTGGGCTAAAGTAATTTTCCCTTGGGTTTAGCCTTGGGCTGGAATCAGATTCCTACCGTTGTTCTCCCTGCTTGCTCCTTCTGAGTGAGATTGTGGGCTATTAATTTTCCCTTGGGTTAGCCTTGGGCTGGAATCAGATTCCTACCGTTTATTCCCTGATACACTTCTTCTAAGTGTGTATCATAGAGTACCTATATTATCTAGAGAACCGACTTAAAGTGGTTGTTCTCTTCCACCCTACAAGCTGTATTGCGAGAATTTGCCCATTAGATTTTGTATATGGGCTAGTTGTCCCGTGCGTTTTAAATGGAACTCCAACCACAATGGGCCCAACCAATAATCAAATTTAGTTAGGACTTAAATATTTCAGTAAAATGGACCATAATGGAATGGGCTCTAAATATTTACGTGGACTATAAATAAATGAACTATACATCGAATCGACTCCAAAAAATTGAGAATATAATGAATGGTTGATTATTTAGGACACATAACGTTTTGGTTTAATTGAGTGCAATATTTAAGTCATAACTAAATTTGATTATTGGTAGGGCCCAATATGTTTACAGTTTATCCTATATTTTGAGCATGTATTAGTGGTCCCGTGCATTTGAAGTGTGAAATAAGAGATTTTTCTCTTACTCAATTCAAATAAAATTTGCGGGTCTTAGGCAAGAGGGGTACGAGTCGGTTCTCTAAAATAGGTACTCTATGGTGTATATCGTGGGCCGAGTCTACTCCTGTAGCTCTTTATAAAAAGTTTTGCCGTATATGAAGTACTGTGTATGTTATCTAATTTAAGTTTAATACGAATTGTAAGATTGTAACCCACTTCTTGTTAAATAAAGATTTATTGATAAAACTGGTAAATGGTCAGAGTTCTACTTTCTTAACCCGAGTTTTACTTGCTTTCTTCGGGAATAACCTGGACACCGACGAGCTTACCTCAGCCTTAGTAAAAAAGCATCACAACCTGATGGTCAACCCTACCACTATATGATTTTTTGCATTTATTTTTCCTTCATTGACTGGACTAATATTTTATACTATGTTTTCATTAAGGCCAAATGAGGTTTTGAAATCATCTCAATTTCCCAAAAAAATTATAATTCCATATAATTATCCACGTAATAAGGTTGGAAATTAAAAATGTTTATAATGTCGTTTTAAGAATATCATTAATTCTAGCAAATCTAGACATTTAAGACGATGTCCTAGACAAAATTGACTTTCAATACACAATAAAAACATTCGCTTTAAAAAAATTATAATAATCAAAAAACAATAAATATTTAAATATTGTTCAATGGTGTTTTCTGGCCAAAAATGATGTTTTTATACGAAGGTTTTTTTTTAAGTAATAAAAATTCTATAAAAACTGAAATAAATCAGCTAAGAAGAAGACTCAACAAGTCCAATTAAATAGTGTTTAGCCTTCTACTTGGCTGATTTATTTCAGTAGTTGTATGTATATATATTGTATTATTTAAAAAAAAAAAACCTTCGATATAAACATTGTCAGGCCACGGGCAAATAAAAAAACTTCCAGCTTTAATGATTGGGAATTCTAATCTAGTTTGAAGTTCACATAGGTATTCATCATGAAATCTATGTAAGATGCAATGAACTTTGTAAAAATTGCGTCAACTGATGAGTCCAATGTGAGATCGCCGGGACGAAATGCCAATTTTTATGGACTAAAGGTTGTTAAAAAACTATTTTTAAGGGTTGGGGTCGAAATACTGTAGGGTCAAAATACTGTTTTTTAAAAACTGTATTTCAAAATACTGTATAATTCAAAATTCTGGTTACACAAAATTCTGTATTTTAAAATTCTGTATGGTCAAAATTCTGTATGAGTAAAATTCTGTATTTCAATATTCTGCTTTTCAAAATTCTGTATTTAAGAAAATTGTTTTGATAATAGCTGCATTTTATTTTCCCCCAGATCTGATCCGGATTGGATTTGGAAACATAAATACAAGTATTACTAAAACAACACAAGATCCAGGTCTGTCTTTGGATTTGGATTTCAAAATCCATTTTCTGAACACTTTCCCAGCAATATTTTAATTTTATAGGTTGGTACCACTGCTGAGATTCACAAAAAAACCTCAATAAAATTGAAAATTCTCGAAATCAAACACATGCCGCCATCATTCCAATTTTTTGTATCAATTTTGTCTTCATTTAATAGCCGACGCGTCGCGAGGCACGGAAAAAATACATAAAAACTATTAAATTAATGGAAATTAAACGGGAGCGGGTTAGAATTCTGGCTATCAAAATCCTGTATGACCAAAATTCTGTTTTTTCTTTTTTTGAAAATACTGTGTACGACCAAAATTCTGTTTTTCAGAATTCTGTATTTCAAAATTCTGTATATCGAAATACCTGTATATTCAAAATGCTGTAAGTGTAAAATTCTGTTTTCCAAAATGCTGGTTATGTCCAAGTTCTATATTTCGAAGAAAAAATTGTTAACAATATCATTGTTAAGCACGTACAAGTACAAATAGAATTTTTCGCATTAATTTGTTCAAAAACTCATTCAAAAACGAGTAAAAGACTTATTTGTAACCAAAGTTTTATTAACTCTATTTTCGTGAATATATTTCTGTTAAACTTCGATATATGGAAATTGTAGAATTTAACGATGAAACTTAGAATTCTTCAGCACTATTGGTTCAAGTCCGAAATGTTTTATTTACAAAATTCATTATAGAATTTGAGTATTTTGAGGACATCTTAATACGATCAATTTTAAATTAAAGGTACAAAATAGCTGCATGAAATTTGGTCCCATTAAAAAATAGCCCCAAACAAAAAATTAAAATTTTCACAACAATTTATATAAAAGCAACAACAACAAAAAATTGATAATATTTAATGAATTGGGGTCATTCTTCATTGCTTTAGGGCTTCTTTTCATTTTTTTAATTTGTCGGTTAAATTTCAGTATGAAAAATGGCTTTTTTTCCATTTAGTTGGAATTCATTTTGAAAATGGGGTAATTTCTCCAATTTTGGGGATATTTATTATATTTTGCTTAGGGTAATTTTCCATTATGACCAAATTTCATGTAGCCGTACATAATATGTATAATGGGGCTTGAGTGTAGCAACTTTACGAATTTTGTTTTCCTTACAATTTAATAGAAATTTAGAAAGTAAGTATACAAGAAAAATTGTTGTAATATAAGATTTCATTTCATTCAAACTTTCAATGTTCATTCCGTATTTAAGTAAATCTGTATGAGTAAAATTCTTTATTTCAATATTATTCTGCTTTTCAAAATTCTCTATTTAAAAAAATTGTTTTGATAATGTAAAAAAGTGCGCAGTATTTAAACAATTTTTTTTAATACAGAATTTTGAAAAGCAGAATATTGGAATACAGAATTTTACTCATACAGAATTTTGACCATACAGAATTTTGTGTAACCAGAATTTTGAATTGCAGTATTTTGAAATACAGTATTTTAAAAACAGTATTTTGACCCTACAGTATTTCGACCCCAACCCAAATTAAACTAAAAAAATAAAATTGTTCCATTTTAAAACATTCGCTCTTCCTCAGATACCTAATATTATTTCAAACAAGATTTGTGAAAATTTTCCTTCTGTCAATTTTATTGTGCAAATAAAGCCAACTGTGAGAAATAAATACATTTGTGATCCAGTTTGTTTTATTATCATGATCTGATCCGGATCAGATCTGGTGGAAAATAAAATGCAGCTAATATAAAAAAGTGCGCACAAGTGGGCTGTGTATTTACAATAGCAGTTTGGAAAAATAAAATTTACTTTGGCAAATATCTGTTCTAAAGTATTTTTATCCATACCACAGGGCATTCATTTGTTTGGTCCTCAAAAATATACATATTAAAACATAACCATTTCTTAAATTTTTAAAGAAAGTTTGTCGTGTTCTGATATTTTTTGGAATATTTTTTTATTTATGGCATTTTTTTCTTTAATTTTAATTTAATAAATATTTTTCACATATCAAAAGTTCTATACAAAAAAAATTGTTTTCAAAATGTCCTTTTTTCAAATTGACTCGTTTTTTTTTCTAAAAAATTTGTTTCTCACTCATTCGCTGAGAATTCTTAAAAATTATAATTCAATCCTCCGCTGGAGAATTTCACATGAGAAACTTGGTTCGATGGCGAATACTGAATGCCCAATTGGCTGGGAATAGCTTCGGTAGTTTCTGTATTTTCAGCGGGAGCAGCTGATGTGGCACGTTGTGAAGCTGCTGTTGGCTGAGGTTGAGCATATTGTGCTTGATGAAGCTGTTGTAGTTGCTGTTGTTGTTGTTGAGGTTGAATAGTTTCAGCTTGGTTATAGTATTGAGCTTGTTGCTGTTGTTGCAGGTAGGTGGCATATTCTTGTGCTGTCAGATACTGCTGTTGATCTTGAGGTTGTTGGGCTTGAGCTTGGGGTTGAGGCTGAGCGTAGGCGGGGTTTTGGTACTGTGGTTGGAATTGTTGAGCAAAAGCACCTTGATACTGAGGTTGATATTGTTGGGGTTGCTGCGGCTGCTGTGGTTGGTATTGTTGCTGTTGCAGTTGTGGAGCTGCTGCTTGTTGCTGAGGATAATAGGTTGTTGTAGATGCCTGCTGTGATGGTTGATATTGAGAGGGTTGTTGGAATCCAGCGTAAGTCTGTGGTGTTGTCGCAAACTAGAACAAACAAAAAAAAGTTAAATAATTAATAAACATTTTTATAGCTTTTTATTGCATAAAAGATATAATTATTTAAAGGCAATTACACTTGGCTTGGTAGCTATAGTTTTTGTGCTAGAAATTAACAAAAAAATATGATAATTGGATAAATGTTCATTGTTTGCTATCAAGTAAATATTACTATAACATGCATGCAGCCCTTATCGCAAAAAAAAGTGCAATCATTCATCTTTTCTAAACAGGAAGTTATTGCATTTTATAGCAAATGTTACGGAACAAATAGGTCTCTAGAGGTATATATAGGACTGACAGAATTGTATATCGGATTAGTTTGCATAAATTAAAATTTCAAGTGAAGTCTAGATTAATTGCTGACAAGCTATGGAGTTGGAAAAAACATGGAATTTATTTTTCGTGATCTTTGGATTAGTCGCTGGGTTGGTGAAATCTCTGCCAATGGATATGGATGTAGGTTATTAAAATTTAATTTAAAATCATACTTTTAAAAGTAGAGTGCCTAATACCTAAACTGTAGTTTCGTTTTTCTAAAATTAAATTTGGTGGCCTTTTCTTTTATTTTGTAAGTTCGATAGGATTGATATATAGTAAATATGGTTTTAGGTATAACAAGTAATTTGCATGTAAAAGCAAAACCAATTAATTCTAGGTGTATGGGCTTACTGAAGTTCAAAGAATTTTTTTTTAATTTTCAATTTTACGTAAGAAAAAAACTATTACCTAGTTAAAAAAAAATTAAATACCAAGATTTTATTAATACCATGATATATGAGGTCTTAGACATTGACGAAATTTTTCAAGTTCTAACAGTGGAATATTAAAAAAAATAAAAATGGCATTACTTTTGGAAATGTGGATTTTTTTATAACTTCAAACACAAGAATACATTCAATGAATCCAAAATAATAATTATAAGGCCTTGAAATTTATTGTTCTATAAAAGTAATATGTAATTTATTTTATAGATCGGATTTATAGTGAAATGAAAACTGGGGGAACCTTTCCAAATATTTTCAAATAAAAAAACTATTCATTCCACAATCTTTTAAGTCAATTTCTGTAATTTTTGACCATAATAATAATCATCTGTGAATTATAATAAAACATAAAAAAACCTCATGCTCAAAGCATTTAAATAAATGTAAATAATTCTCATAATAATATACTAGTCAAAAAAAATAATGAGATTAAAGTGGACAGAAAGTGTTCTTTTCGTTTGCATTTCGATTTCACTATGTTTACCATACATTTTATTCCTTTAATTGGTTTGTACGACTTTGATCATCCGGTTTTAGAAAAGTGCAATGCAATATTTTACAGATGTGTACTGGTCGTCTATAGTTCTTTCAAGTTTTTTTTTACCAAATTAAGTCCTGCGATCAATATTTGTAAAGCAGTGAAAGATTTACTAAAAGTCTTAAAAAAGCCTTATTTTAAATTTTCTTATAAACTTTTAGAAAGACCTTGTAGAAAATTAATTCCAGGTTTTAAAAATTGTTCTTAATTTTCAGTGTCGTCATTCTTTGCTGATATACTGGTAACCAAATTTTCAAGTCTCTTTTTTCATTCAAAGCCAGATATTCTTCTGAAAAAATAATTGCTGAGCAACAAAAAATGGCGACGTTAAAGCTTAATAAACAAGTTATTGAAGGGAGCGGGTCAGAATTCTGGCTATCAAAATCCTCTATGACCGAAATTCTGTTTTTTTCTTTTTTTTTTTAAATACTATACGACCGAAATTCTGTTTTTCAGAATTCTGTATTTCAAAACTCTGTATATGCAAATATCTGTATATTCAAAATGCTGTAAGTGTAAAATTCTGTTTTACAAAATGCTGGTTGTGTCCAAGTTCTATATTTCGAAGAAAAAATTGTTAAAAATATCATTCTTAAGCACGTACAAGTACAAATAGAATTTTTTGCATTTACTTGTACAAAAATTCTTTCGAGTACGATCTCGTTAAAAACGATTAAAAAAATTATTTGTAACCAACGTTTCATTAACTCTATTTTCATGAATACATTTCTGTTAAACCTCGATATGTGAAAATTGTAGAATTTAACGATGAAACTTAGAATTCTTCAGCAATATTGGTACAAGTCTAAAATGTTTTATTTGCAAAATTCATTATTGAATTTGAGTATTTTGATAAGGTCTTACATTGACATCTTAATATGCTCAATTTTAAATTAAACGTACAAAATAGCTACATAAAATTTGGCCCCATTGAAAAATATCCCCGAACAAAAAAAAAAAAAAAATTTCGCCAAAAATTTGTGTAAAAGCAACAACAACAAAAATATTTTAATATTTTTTGAATCGTGATCATTTTTCGTTGTTTTAGTGCTTCTTTTCATTTTGTCAATTTTTCGGTTAAATTTCAGTGTGAAAAGTAGCTTTTTTTCATTTAGTTTGGGTCATTTTTCCATTTTGAAAATGGGGTGATTTCTCCAATTTTGGGGATATTTATAATATTTTGTTTAGGGTAATTTTTCATTAAGACCAAATTTCATGCAGCCGTACATATAATTATACATATTGTCGCAACTTTCCGAATTTTGTTTTCCTTACAATTTAATAGAAATATAGACAGTACTAGGAAAATTGTTGAAATATAAGATTTCATTTCATGCAAACTTTCAATGTTCATTCTGTATTTAAGTGAAACTGTATAAGTAAAATTCTTTATTTCAATAATTCAATAATCTGCCTTTTAAAATTCTGTATTTAAAAAAAAATTGTTTTGATAATGTAAAATATTGGCGCACTTTTTTACATTACCAAACAATTTTTTTAAATACAGAATTTTGACCATACAGAATTTAAAAATACAAAATTTTGTGTAACCAGAATTTTGAATTACAGTATTTTGAATACTGTATTTAAAAACAGTATTTTTACTCTACAGTATTTCGACCGCAACCCGTTATTGAATCAATAAATACATACCTACATTAAATTGGCTCAAAAAAAAAAAATTCAAAGAAATTAACACTCCTCCAAAAAAAAATTTACAAAAAATGAAAGATATAAAGCTTTAGAATGCTGTTTGTTTCATCTCAATAAGACCACTTTCCACAGAGATACAGCTCTTCAAAAAACAAAAAACCCTAAAACAAGTGAATGTTTTTTATGTTCCATTAATTTTTTTAAATAGTGTAATTATATTTATTATTTTCTATTAGATTTTCTATTAGATTGTGACCAGAAACTTAATAGATAGATACAGAATAAATATTTAACTTCAAGAAAAAAATTGGCTACATACTCCATTTTTTATTTCCTGTAATATATTGAATTTAAAAAAAAAATTTAAACCTTTTTTAAAAATTCAAAATTTGTATGTATGTAGGTACAAAAGGTAAATGAGACTGATTCAAAAAATGTTTCCGATTTTCAATGGCAATAGCTTTTTAATTATAGTTAAGTGAAATAATAAGATTGGTAAAATTTCAACTCTTAGATTAATATTTAGAGGTCGCTTACAGCTTATTTCTTTTCTACAAAAAAAAGTTTTTTGAATTCCCTTTTGAAAATATATGTTACCGTAAAAATCCGAAATAATAAAATTCTAGAATTTACCGTTAAGCCGTACCTCACTGTTCATACTTCGGGTAGGATACCTTCAAAGTTTCTTTAAATCCAGATCCTTTAAATTCAAAAGAAACTTTGCGTATACACCCAGCCTCGCACCCACCCCAAATATCCATGCCCCCCCCCCCCCCCCACACATACCCTGGTTATACGTCTTAATGCTGGGAGCTCTAGGATTTACCGGTTTTATTATTTCGGCTTATTACTGCAACATGTACACAGAAAATCAAAAATTCAAAGTAAAGAAACGAACCTATTAATTTAGTATATTTTAGTATATTTAGTATAATTTTCCTTATAACTCCACACAAAAATTTATTTTTACATTTAACCATCATTTAAAAACCAGGAAGGTACAATTATTTAAATTCAAATAATTAGCCCATTACAAAAAAGAAGGTTTTTTTTCCATAATTTTGATTTGCTCTTAAATAAAAATCAATTTGTTTTGTATAAATGGAATTAAGTGACCTTCCTGTCTATATCATGTTGGATTTTCCACTTTAAAACAACTGAATTGATTAAATGGAATGGAGCAATAAGTTTGTGCAAAAAATAATATTTTTCATTTTTTTTTTAATGTTTTTTTTGCATTTTATAAATTAAATAATGAAAACCAAACTGACGGCAATAATTTGTATGCAAAATTTTAGTGTGTCATTTGAGTTTAATAAATCAGTCAAATATATCAGTTCAGTCGATTTTGGAGGTTTTAAATAAAGTAACGAAATTCCTCCACTGATGGATGACAGTATAGAGGAACTTTTAATTCTATTGATTTATATTTGATTTAATTAAGTTTATTTTTCTTCTTAAGCACTTAAAATATTGTAGAATTTATTAAAAATTAAAAAAAATTGAAAGCACTAGGCACCAAATATTAAAATCAATAAACGCCCTCCATCGTTATAAAAATGATAAAAATCAAAAACTTATCTGGACAGTAAAAAATCCGTGTTTAAAATTTTTTCGGGATGCAAACTTTTTAGATAAATTGTAGTTAAACACACCTTTAGGTACTTTATTTTGAAAAAAGCTTGCTATTGTTTCTCTAAGTGCATTGCCAAAGATACAAATCTTAAAGAACAATGAAGAATAAAATTTTAATACAAAATTTTCTTTTTAGTCGATAAAAGATGGAATACAAATGGGAGCAATAGCTGGAGTTGGAATGGCAGTGGATTTAGCTGAAAAAGCTCATGTTGGAGGAAGCCACAGTGAAAAAGTGAGCTTAGGTCCACTTAAAATGGAAAAAAGTTCTAACATCGATGCTGGATTAAAAAGTGCCGATGACGATGACAATGCCGATGATCGAAAAAGGAGACGTAGATCAGTTGTTAATGTCGATGAAAAACAAACTGTCCTATTTCGCTCGAAGCGATCACCATGTTTTGGTAGAAGACGTGCTCAACGAACAACTACCGCTGCTGCTTCTGGTGCAGGAGGAGAAGAAACAGTCACTCAAGGTCCTAATCCTGATGATCTTCGTCGTCGTCGAAAACGTTCTCCTGATAATGATTACGAAATTGATAACAATGAAAATATAATTCCCGATCAAAAAACTTTTTCTGAAAGAACTCAAGAAATTGGCGAAAGATTTCGTCAGATTGTTAAAAGAATTTTAGATGATTTGGCTGGTGCATTTGATAAACTCAAGATGAAAATTCAAAATGGTTTAAGCAATTCAACTGATGACATGCAATAGTTTCAATTTAAAATAAAATTAAAATTAATAAATATGGTTCCTTTTTGACACTGCACAAATAATGCATAGGTTGAGCTGTGTTTTTATTATATGAATCTCATTTCAGTACAAAATGGAACATTTGGTGTGTTTTGTTGAACTCTTTAATGGGAGCATTTAGAAGTTCTTTACATTTAGCCAAATTTGTACATGTAAATTCGACTAACGATATGGTAGCAGCACATTGGATTTTATCAGTAACCTTATATGATTTGATATGAAACATCGCAGAATCGGCTCGGAAACTAGCTCAATAAAGCACGCCGATTATGTTAATATGAGAACGTGAATTCCAACCATCATTTTTTACTGAATTGAGCTGATAAAATAAATAAATTTAGTGGCGCGACAAGCGACAGCTTGTGCATAACCAGGGCCTAACGTCTTACAACTCTCAGCTATTAATGCGTGTTTGTTATTGGCAGGAATGGAGGGGACCTACAGTTTTCTGCTGAATCCGAACGGCTAGGGGGAGAAGTTGCTGATGTGAAATGAAAGATTTCATAGAAGCAATACGAAACGAAATAGTAAGCGAAACATTACCAAGGTTTTTAGTGACTCATGCTGGACCCTACACGACAATCAATGACAAAGTGGCAGCATTGCCGAAGTGGTACGGTCGAACTTTTGTGGCAATAAGGCAAGTTATGAATTCGTGCAAAAATCGAACTCGAGGTAACAATAAAACTTGACATTACGATGATAGAGAACACAAAAAAGAAGCGGGTCCCGCAATTCCGTCTGTCTGTCTGTGTGTATGTCCGTCTGTACCTCAGTCTACAGCCTAAACCACTGAAGCGATTTCTTCCAACTCGGGGCATACAATTTTTGGGTGATTCCCTAGAGGGATAATCGAGTGTTTTTTTTAGCTCAAAAAATAAACCGGTACTTGCCATACTACCGTTTTGAAAAATGTTATTTATCTCAAAAACGGCTCTAGCGATTTTTTTTTTTAGTTTTTGTGTGTTCTAGTGGTGATACGGTCTACATTATGGTGTCAAAAAAAAATCACCAAAAACTGGAATATGACACGAAAATAGCATGCTATTTTTTCTGGGGGCGGCCATGCTGATAAGAATATTGAAATTATCCATTTTTTTGCCAGTTTTTTTCGACAGAAAAACGCGGGTGGCAATGGCGCAACGGATGTAGTGTTTGAATGCTAATGGATAGCTGTGGGTTCTAAGCAGCAGTCTTTTCTTTATACTCGTAATTTCAACTGAAAACCATTCATAGGACTAAATGAGTTACTTAACGATTAATAACTTATTTTATCAGTCCACTTTGCCAACAAAAATTATTTTCTATTCTTCTAAACCTTCAAGCTATAGTGCCGTGCAATTCACGTTTATATTAAAAGACTTTTAGTCCAGTCATATTAAAAATAAAAACAGCCTTAAATCTACCGATAGAATTATTTCGAAAACCGTTATATTTATGAAGAAAAGTGTCATAATCTTTTTCGTAGGAAATTTTTTAAGCTAAAAAATCGTCATCAACTTTTTTTTTCAGTACAAGGCTAGGAAGATATTCCTGAAAATCCTTTTTGGGGGGCCTTTAACCCCCCCTTAATTTGTTAGAGGTGCTCTTATCGATGGGGAAACTTTTTTACAGTTTCTTAAGAACACCATCAAGAGGCTGTACAAAGTCCAGCTTTCGGGCTTTAAGTACGCGTGCTCTGTTTTCAGATATAAAAAAGAAAATTTGTTGTTTGGGGACTTTTCAGGAGAAAGCATTCAAAAACGTGCGGAAACCATTATGAAAAATTCGAAATGTCAAGATTTATTGCCTCTGCGATGGATAGCAAAAATTGCTTTTTTCATTGACAAAATGTCTCCATTGGCAATGTCCAAGGCAATATACAGCAATGAGCGAAGCAATTTATTTATGGCCTCCTCAAATATTGCCAATGGAGCCGCTGGATGGGGAAGATGAAGAAACATTTTTCGTGACAATTATTGTTCTTTAAGGATTTGCCAATTCTTTAATAATTTTTCGTTATTTTTGACTGTTTTTGGCAAAATCTTTTTTTGCCATGCTTTAGCTTTAAATACAAGAGCTTAGCCTGATTTGAGTGTTTCTTACGTTATACTAAACAATAAAAAACTCTAAACTCTCTGAAACTGAACAAAAAATCAAATTATATAAAAGGGAACTCAAATAAAAGGGAGTTTAAATTGAGAGCTTTTACATTTCAAAAGACTTAATAAATTGACAGAGAAAATTTAATTATACCTAACGTAAAAGAAAAATACAATCTGTTGTTATAGACGTTGATTCAAATGAAAGCTGCAATCGCATATTCAAGAATAAAGTTTGCTTTGTTAAAATAATATTTTTCTACAAAGGAAAATACTTAAGGTAAAGTTTAATTAATTTCTGTTATCCACATCAACATGAAACTATAATGAATTTCCTTACACGAGAAAAAGTATTATTGTTTTACTGTTTAACATACAACTTTTTCAACAGAATTTGGATAAACAAAATTTGAGCTGTTCATAATTATACCGCATAAAGTTAAAATTTATACCGTTTACCATCCCGTAAAATAAATTATGTTAATTAGAATTCATTAATATTGCTAAAATTCTGAGTAAGGATTTTTGTATTATAAATGCTAAGATTTTATGCATTACATTGAAATAGAACTTCCTTCTCTTCTTGTGATGGGTTTAAAATACTGATTTTAATTTTTTCATTTTTCTTAATTCTGTTTTACTTAATTTTAGAATTACAATTGAACATTGTACTAAAGTTCTAAAGTATTTGGGAAATGAAGTGTAAGGTTCTGGGGTATGGGAATGTGTTCGTTATAGGATAGGAATGGAAATTAGGTATATAATTATTTACTTGTGTATAATTTCACCAAACTAACTACTAAAAAATATTTAAGGTCACAATTTTAGAATTTTGTAAGATTTTTTTTAACAAATCGCTCGAAGCACGTTAAGAGACACACCCACTTTTAATGGCAATAAACTGTTATAAATTGACATTTCTCCATATAGAGTAGGGTGGCGCTTATTTTGGCAATGTTCGAATTCCCCCCCTCCCTGAAAGTGATGAGGGTGACTAAAAAAAATTCTGTGCAAAGTTTCATTGAATTTGGTTAACGTTAACACCTCCGTTAGCACTGCTCCTGTCGATGGAGACTTTTTACAGTTTCCCAAAAACACCTTCAAGAGCCAATATCCAGCTTTCCGGCGATTTTTTCGGAATGTGACTAAATCGAATAGGTTGAGTCAAAAAAAAAAAAAATTGAATGGAGGGGGGGTCTAATCCCGGGAGGGGCAATATTCTAAACAATTGACTGGAAATAGAAAAGAGATCATTAAAAGACAATGGCAAGACTTACAATGTCACATTATACTTTTTTTTAAAGCTGGAAGTCTTTTCTTTTATATTCTTTTTAATTGAAATTACTTTAGAGAATAGTTTTTGAAAAAACTATTTTCAAACTCAAAATTAAAAAAAAATAATGAAAAAATTGTGTTAAAACAATTTTTTTTTTCAAAATTTTACGTTATTAAGTACTATTTTTGTTTTTAATATTCAATGCTCCTATAAATTTCTAATCAAACAATAAAAACTGCATGCCTAAATGTATCTACCCCCTCCCTTAAATTGTTAGCGGCGCTCCTATCGATGGGGACTTTTCACACACCATCGGAAGAGGCTGTATGCCAATATCCAGCTTTCCGGCGATTTTTCCGGAATGTGACTGTTTTTATGTCGATTATGACTGAAGTAAATAACTTTTCGCATCGTTAAAAAATTAAACGATTCACATAAATCGAATATAGTTTCTTAAATCATTTGATCAAAAACCTTAAATAATAATCAAACCTTCAATTTTTATATTTTAGACAGATATTTGCTTCTCATAATTGCAATTTAATGCTATCTATTGTCGTCCGAGTAGCCAGTTAATATTTACAAATCTTGCCAAAACTCATCAGTAAAACAAACAAACCACACCCCATAATCTTTCCCGTCTGTCGTAAGTAAACACTTTCCGGAAAATCCCCAAACGCAAGCTAAACTTCTTTATGTGTCCCCTACATACATTTCTATTTTTATGGAATGGATATCTAAATATTAAACTTGTATCCTTTTGTTTTGAACTTTTTCCCCAAAACACTATAAATTTAGTTAAATTAATTCTTCGGTTAGGTTATTATTACAAAATTACGCAATAATACCTGTGGCTGTTGCACTTGGGGCTGTTGGGGTTGTTGTAACTGTTGCGCCTGTTGGCGTTGTCCACCATAATAACGAGTAAATGATTGCTGAAGGCCTGGGGTCTTTAAGGTAAACGAGTTGGTATTGGCATCCGTATGGAAGGCCAATTGTGCAGCTGACGGTTCCCATGCGGCAAGAACGAGCAAGGTCGTCATTAAGAGAGATGTTTGTTTGGTAAACATTTTGTGAGATTTTAGTTTAGGAAAAAGCACGATAATATCCTTTTTTCGGGTGACGATGGACGTTCAAATAAAAGAAACAGAAAATCTTTTATTACAGGGAAGTTAACAAAAACCGTTATTACAAACTCACTTATATACAAATCCGAATCACAGAGTAGTTAATCAACGCGGTCTATTGTGTCGTGGACTTAAACTAATCACGTTTAAATGGTATCTGACTTTGATCACCAGCGTCCAAGTGGGTTTTATATTATTTCTTCGTTAAGTAGACAATTAGCTCGGTAGCACAAGTCGTATGCCCCTCCGATATACCAATACCCGCAGTTCCAATTGTCTTCGAAACGCATACTCTTTTTTTTTTTTTTCTTATACCCTACCCATCCACCCACCGCTGTTTGTTTTGGCGTTTGGCCTTTTGTTTTATTCATGGCGAGTTGTCAACTTAATATGTGGGCCAGAAAAAGAAGTAACAAGAAGTAAAGTACCCACAGCCAAAGAAGATTAAAAATAAAGTAATACCTAATAAAATTAACTGCGTAATCCGCGCACTGTTTTTCACTTTCGATTTCATTTCATTATTATTACTACTTACTGTTTTTTTTTCTGTTAATTGTATTTTCATCATTCAGCACATAGAATGGCGTAATAGTCGCCAGGCAGACATATGAAAAAGGTAGGTTTATGATAAAATTGTTTAGCTTACAAACAGTGCGAAGATTAAATATGCTACACTTAGAAAAAAAGAAGGAGTTTTATTATTAAAATAAAAACATACATTTTTGGATCGAATAAACTAACGTTCTTAGCCCTAATTTATCCATTCTCAGTTAAATCGCTATTGAAAATAGGGAATTCAAAACTTTTGTATGAAATTTAAAAAATTTCCCTTTCTATTGGTTCTTTAAAATTAAAGGAAAGTGATTGATTTGGGGCTTATATTAATAAAACCGTTATAGACTTTTTTTTATGAATACCTATATCGAGTTTTTCATAAGTTTTTATTTTTTTGTACATATATAATGATACAACGACCAAATTTCAAAATTTAATAGCGCTGCAATATTTCGAAGTATTTCGAAATAAAACTCGTGATTACTCCGAAGTTTTACGCTAGATTGGAGAAATCCTAGCAGGTCACCCTTCACTTTGAAGAGACTGGAATAAAATGTGACAGTAGAGGCACCTCTCGTATTGATCGGTCTGATCCCGACGGCTTTTACATCGATTGACGTCGCGTCGTAGGCTTCATTTCTACATTTTACACATTTCTGGCGGCTGGAACCGACAACGATTAGAATAGGTTTTTTAAACAATTAAGTATAAGCAAGTAAGTAAGTAATAAGTTCTTTTATTGATCTTATATAAGCAACAAATTTAACAATATTATTTTCAAATGAAGTTTTATAAGTTATGACATTGCTGTCAGCTCGATTATAATACTTTCACACATACCCGGCACTGGTAGCCAGCAGCCGGTGATTTAGGATTAGAGATTTGCATGAATGCACACAATGTCAATGAAAATTTAGAACTATCCCACCTTTTGCAGAGTAAAATGTCTGTCTCTTTTTATTGGAGTATTTATATCGTACAAAGAGATTCAAACCAAATTAATTTTCTAAATCCAATCGGTCTTGGCAGCCAGTTATTGCAGTGAGCTAAGCTGGTAGTATTGCCCGGCAAACGGCCGTTGGCACGCACTTCGGTACGTGCATAAGGTCCTTAAGAGCCATTTCACATAGCCAGCAACCCGTCGCGACCAAACAGCGTTTGGTATTATAGTAGTAGTAGTAGTAGTGGTAGTAGTAGTAGTAGTAGTAGTAGTAGTAGTATAATAGTAGTAGTAGTAGTAGTATAATAGTAGTAGTAGTGGTAGTAGTAGTAGTAGTAGTAGTAGTAGTATGATAGTAGTAGTAGCAGTAGTAGTAGTAGTAGTAGTATAATAGCAGTATTAGTAGTAGTAGTATAATAGTAGTAGTAGCAGTAGTAGTAGAAGTAGTAGTATAATAGCAGTAGTAGATATTATGGAATCTCTCCACACGTGCCGATTAATGCTAGAGGCGGCAGCTAGTTTGTTCACTGTTGGCTACCAGTTCCGGAAGTTTTTTTTTTTTTTAAGTCTATGAGAAAAAGCCACATATTCTAACAATTTTCGCCAAGAGTTCCAAGAACAGATCGCTTGAAATTCGAAATTATTAATTACTATAAAGCAATTTTTAGTGAAACATTGAAAACCAGATGCTTAAATGTCTTCAATTTTTTAGAAATTCTTTTTTATTAATTGAAATAAATTTAGTAAAACAAAAATTTGTAATTACATTATTAAATATAATAAAAATGATATACTCAAATCGATTAAGAGCTTTCAGATTTTTAAATACTTTAACCTACCACTGTTTATTTTCTCTTATGAGCTTAGTTGTTACAATTGGTTTATCGGAAAAAAAAAACGATTATGTAAATCAAAAACAGTTTTCAAAAGACAGCTCTGGCAAAGTACCTACCTATTTTATAAGTTATTGGTTTGAAGAGTCATAATTATTATTATTTGAAACGAGGAAACACAATTTTTTAAACTGGGAATGATTTTAAATTTGTCTATTAAATAAAATTTTGCTTAAAATCGCCCTCTTGAATTTTAAATTCAAAACTGAGTCTTTTCCTTTAGAAAAAAAAAATCAACTCAGAGCGTCCTTGAAAAATATAGCTCAATGAGAAAAAAACAACAATAAATAAAAATTGGCAATGATGGCAGATTATCTCGCTGAGATTATTTTGGCATATCATACCTACATGTTTTTACTGCGAAAATAGGGTGGTGTCTCGCACTTATTTTCTAAGCATTATGTGTTCAGCATTATCAATTATCTATAAATTGTGAGAGCTTTTACTAACAGCCTAGGAATATCAATTGCCTTTAATGCTGATGGTGATGGTATTCGTTTAAAAGAGACACAAAAGCATACTAACATGAAATTAATGAATCCCTTGGTGTTGATATTAACTTACACTTATCTTTATTGAGTGGGTGGCATATAGATTATTATTATGATTTTTTATTAATTCTTTTTGTTTAATTATCTCAAAACAAAAATTACAATAAGCCTTCAAAACCATAGACGACTTTGAATTAAGCTCTTTTTTGTCGATTATATTCTCCCACACACAACAAAATCCTATAGGAATTATAAGAATATATGAAGGGTGAGACAGAATTTTGAAATAAATTGTAATGTTTTTTAGTATAGATTTTGGTGTAGGAAGAAAACCTCTTAATTTTGGTTTCAGTACAATGTTTCAGACGTTGAATAAACTGAATTGAGGTTGTTGTTGTTCCTAGGCAAAAGTTTTAGCTTATGTTCGTTCTTATAGACGCGCAATTATTTAATATTTTTTTACAGAATACTAAAAATGAGAAGGTACTTACTGATAAAATTACATTGGACAACACAGCTTTGCAAATGAAACCGAAATACTTTTTCAAAAAGTTCTTCATTGTGGAATTATGTAAGTCTCCAAGTTGTGCGATATTATTAATCTACATAATATAAAACTGAACCCCTTTTTCCCTTGAGAACAACTTTACCGATATCATTGTTCTTTTTTTAAAAGTTCTCTAATACTTTGTGTTAATTTTTTCTAATACTTTGTTATAAGATTCTTACAGGAAGGAAAATAGAACTTGGGAATTTAACATTAAAATTTGTTTGAGGGTTTTTGAACACTCTGTGTTACTAAATTAATGTTTACAAAAATCGTTTTATTTTTCTTGACAAATAAAAATATTGAATATTTATTTTATTAGTCCGATTTACATGGGGATTGTTTTTTGGATTCGTATTAAACTAAGCAGACACACTACGGAGCTGAAAAATTACCCGGAAAAGCCGGTAAATCGTGAAATTCGCAATCAATTTTAATTTTTTTTAAACGACAAACTCTGATTACTTAACTCACATAAAGACTTATTTTAATTTAAGAGGGGTTGTCTTTTCAAAATGAACTGTTAATCTGTGATGAAAAGATTTTTAAAACTAACTAATATATTCTGATAAAAAAGTACGTATACGCCACAGTGACCCTGCTAATGCTTCTTTTGTATTATTTATTTTAAAGGGTCTGTAATGTTTAATAAACTAAAAATAGGCAAGGATTAATTAATCTCTCTCACTCTCTCTCTCTCTCTCTCTCTCTCTCTCTCTCTCTCTCTCTCTCTCTCTCTCTCTCTCTCTCTCTCTCTATCTCTCTCTCTCTCTCTTCTTTTAACATTTTATGGATTTCTAGCTTTAAAAGAAGGTATAACATGACATTGTAAGTATTTCCGTTGTATTTTAATGATTTTTTTTTCTATTTTAAGTTGATTTTTTAGATTTTAAAAAGCACTTCCGATGCGTACCGAAAAAGGTTTTTCAAACTTAAAATTGAAATAAAAAATGATCAGTGAAAGCTACAAAATTAATTCTTAGCATTTAGAAAGCTACAATTTTTGACACCAAAAGAATTATTATTTTCGTACTTTCGTCCGCTAACTTTAGTTTTATTTTAGCGGAAACTAAGTATTTGAGCTACAAAATAACGGATTTCGAGACTCAAATATTCAAACTATCGTCTACTAACTTCAGACTTTATTTAAGAGGAAATTTGAATATTAAAGAGATCAAGTACTTGAACTAAAAAAGCGAGCGTTCCACGACTTAAATGTATTTAAAAAGCTACAATTTTAGGAGTCAATCATTTTTTTGATTCGTTTTATTTTAGACTAGCAGACCCGCGCTCATGTTGCTCGCAAAATTTATGAAATAATCTGTTTTACTAAATAATATCGATATCGTATCAGCACATGACTCAATAGGGCTAATTGCAATTTCTACCATATTATTGACAACAATTTTTGATTGCTTTTACTCAAGCCCATATTGGTTGTAGTGATTAACTTGCACATAGTTTACATTATCTATGAATCATTATACAAATATAAAATATTTTTTTTTGGTTATTTTAAAGTGATTGGCACACTTAACTACCCACTTTTGTATACCATAATATACATATGTAGGTACATATTCAGTTTTCAAAAAAAAAAATTGAAAATTTTAGTAGGTTGGTACATAATATACCTACATAAAACCTTTTAAACATTTTAAAACCTCTGCTCTGCATACAAAAGATTTATAAAAATCAGTTTTCGAGTAAAGTTGAAATTAATGGTAAAAGCCATTAATAACCATTTTTCTGAGATTGCTTTTTTTTTTAATCTGTTTTTTTTTTTTAATCTGTTAAGCCATTTTTGACAAAAATAAGATTATCTAAAAATGCTAAAATAAAATTACATATGGCATCTGCTGCTTCTTTTATTTTTGGTTCTTAAACAAAAACGAAAAAGTAATGTAGAAAGTCCAATGGTAGATATGTACCAAGTTTAAAGAAAATTGATATATCTGTTTAGACTGTTCGAACAGAGAGACAGAAAGACAGATGGACGGATTTGCGAGAACAGACCAAATTTTTTCGTCTTCGCTATCAGCGTATTTATACCATACAGGCAAATAAAAATATTTTAACTTCCTTAATAATTTTTAATTTTTTTATTGCTTGAAACACAGAATCAGATAAGATTAAATTTTAAAAAAGTACTAAACCTAACCTAACCATTTTTAAAGTTATATCATACTTTGCATTCTACAATCAACAGTCTCTATGGACTAACAGTAAAGTTTCAGAAAAGTGAAAGATAATAAATTAAAGTATTAAGACGTATAGTTGTTCTTTATACAGCAATACTTTAACCCCAAATTAAGCCCATATATTCGTTTTAATACCCTTAAGAATAGATATGAATATTTTGTATAGGGAGTTTCCGACAATATATTCGTATAAGAGGATGGATCTTTATTTATTTTAAGTATGATGATGATAAGCTCAACTGCATATAGCAGACAAAAGATCAAGAAGAAAACATAATAAACACAATCACTGCGACAGTTACAGCATTAAGCAATCATCCTTTCAATTGTATTGCAAATTGCAGTGAGAATCTTTAATGAGCTTTCTGGAAGTGGAAACTACAACTATATAATGTTTAATTGCTGATAGATGCCCTAAAGTTATACGATAAACAGATTGTCAAGTGGCATAGCATAGCTAAATAAAAGTATGTTTGTTTATCAAGACAATGAGAAACTGGGAAGGCAGCTCATCTCACGTTCACGTATAAGAATAGATTTAGTCCCATTTTTGCACATCTGACTCAATTTGTATTCTTCAACAAGAAGCTTGAGGAAGTGGAATCTTTATTGCCAAGATGCCCTTAGGAAAATAACCAAGGCGGAAAACGTGACGGATTTGTTATGGATTTATTGTTGAATTTCTCGCGATAGAACGAATTTAACCCAGGAACAGGAAAAAAGAAGTAAAACTAAAATAAGCAAGGGCGGTTATTCTAGTTGGATTTATTCTAGTGGGATATAATTAATAATAACTATGGTTGTTGTGGGTGATGCATAATAAATTGGTATGATTTTCTTCTTTCACACTGACTATAGTTATAGCTTCACAAATATTTTAATAATAAATACCTCGCTGCTTCTTTAAGTTGAAAAATATATATCCATTTAATACAAGAATTTTAAAATTTTAAGATACAAATAAATCTAGTTTACCAAGGATTTTGTATACCCTGAAGAACTCAAATCCGAAATTAGATTTTCAGTTTTTTTAATATATTTTTATCTATACGTACCAGGGCAGCATTTACGGAGGGGCAACCGGAGCAGAAGCCCGGGGCCTCGTTATGTTCAGGGCCTCCACAAACCGTGAAATCAAAAATTTTACAGCTATAATTTTTTTAATTTTAAGAAATTGGTGAGCATATTATATACATAGGTATATCTAAACCAGAGATATTTTCATTCTATATAAAATTTATATGATCTGTGATGAAATCTAATATTTATAATCAAATTTTCACATGGTTTTCTCACTGACTTAATTCAAGTCTCTTTTAGTATAACAGTGATGTAAATTTGTTTTTCAAATGTCAAAATAAAATTATTAATAAATTAAATATTCGTTATTTGAAAAGGCCTCCACTCTTTTCTATGCCCCAGGCTTCTAAAGCCTTAATTCCTGCCCTGACTACTACTCAGGGTTGCGAGTTTTTGAATTAAAAAATCTTTAAGTCATAAGTCAGTAGGTGACTTATGAATTAAAACAAAATTAAATTTAACCCAGCTAGTGACTTATGAATTAAAACAGATTTAAGTCATAAGCTAGTTAGTGACTTATGAATTAAAAACATTTAATTCATAAGTCAGCTGACATATAAGTTAAAAAAATCTAATCCATTTATAAGCTATTGGTAAATTAGAAACTTGGAAGCTTATTTTAATTGCATAATTGTTATTAACGAAAGTGGTTTTTAATTTTAAGCATATATTTTGTGAGCTTCCGTGTATGCGACAATCGTAGACAGCTCCTAAAATGTAAGGAAGGCCTCACATGGAGCGAACAAGATGTTTTTTTTGCGGATTTTACGGCCGCATCTCTCATAAGTCACTAACTACATAGCTTATTAATTAATTTTTTTTAATTCATAAGTAACTAGCTTATGACTTAAATCTGTTTTAATTCATAAGTCATTACAGCTGGCTTGTGAATTAATTTTTTTTAAATTCATAAGTCACTTACTAACTTATGACTTAAATCTTTTTAAATTATAAGTCCCGTAGATGACTAATGAATTAATTTTTTTTAATTCGTAAGTCCTCTAGATGGCTTATGAATTCATTTTTTTTAATTCATAAGTCACCGACTACCTTGTGAATTAAACCCAAGCTTAAGCTAGGAAATGACTTCAAAAAGAAGAGCACGGACCTTTTATTTTTGCTCAATTCAAAAAACGAAAATAACTGGGTTTTCCATATCGGTCTGTCCATTCAGTTGAAGCCTTAACTTATTTGTTTATTTATTCTAAAAACTTGGCACCTAGCGTTTTATAAATTTCTCTGGAATGCTTTACAAATTTTTTTTTCATCAACAAACATTTTATTTTTTTTTTTCAAAAACGGGCCCACAGATTGTGATGTAAGAAAATCAGTTTATGTAAAATTGGTATGGGCTATTTTAAGGCCCACAGTAGTCTTTAATGTAATAAATCAGTTAATTATATAAAATTGGTGTTATGCTATTTTTAAGTTCAAGAAATCGTTACTAATGATATAAGTTCTATAGAAAAACGTTTACTATTTTTACTGTTTTCTCGGAAACAGTTCAATTTTTTATGGAGAATACCAAAATTTACAAAAAATATGTTTTGGATTAAAAAAATTAACATACCTAATAATAATACTAATAGATTTTTCTTAAGCTTGAAGGCGTAATTGTTGTTGAACACAATCTAGATGATTTGAAAAAAAAAAAAAAAATAATAATGGTACCTGATTTAGTAATTTTCAAAAAATATTTTGTTTGGATTTAAAAATTTATTATTATTATTTTTTTTACTCTAGTTTTTTGTTATATAAAGATAATATTATAATGATATTTTTTTGTCATGTTTATGAAATTTTATTTAATAACAAATTAAATCTTTAGAAAACCGCTATAAATATTTTTTAAATTTAAAATAAAAATATTACTTAATAACGTAAAATTTTTAACAAAATTAGTTTAAACAAAATTTTTGTTCATATATTTTATCAAAATTTAGAGTTTGAAAATAAATTTTTCAAAAACTATTCTCCCAAATAATTTGAATTATATAAACACAAAATAAAAGAACGGACTTTTGGCATAAAAAAAATGTATATCATTGCATTGTAAGTGTTGCCATTAGATCCCCTCTCATACGATTTTTTTCTTGTCATACGACGCTCTAGCTTTTTGTCGCACCTTATGCGAATAACCCTGTATACGTAGGTACTATTACTATTTATTATTCTTCAGTAAACATTGACATTCCGAGCTTAACAACATAATGTACTAGTTATGCCCAATTTAATAAAAAATATGTCCGGGGGCCAAATTCCCGCATCGGCAAATGGGCCATACGTCACTGAAATATTTATTATTCGTTGGCCTTAGTAAATAAAAATTCTGTGAACAAAAAACATTCCCTTGATAACAGTTTACATAGAAAATTGACCCCTTGAGCAAAATCCTGAACCTGAGCGTGTCTAGCCATCTAAAATCTTGTCCATCTAAAAGAAATCTCAAGCAAAAGTTACATCTGTAAAGAACACATTGACAATCACATTACAAGTATATAAACAAGGCACGTGTGCTACATATTTATTGTATAGCTTCAAAAAATATTTGAGAAAATAAAAGACATACCTAAATGTACGTTATATTCTTTGATCTGAGAAAATAAAACAAAAAATAAACAGATTTATGAGGACATTTTGTTGCAAAGTAGTAGAATTAAACAAGAACAAGGGCTCATTCATATTCTAATCATTATGATGTTTCATATTTCATTTATATCAAGGTAATATAAAGGAGATTTTAATTAACGATAAGAAAGACATGGGACTGTAAATGGTCGCGGAGATTATCAAAAATACGTACCTGCTCATGTTTTCACTGCATATTATTATGAAGGTTAATGATTTATTCTTTTTTCATATTCCTCATAATAAATATGGCTTAGATGGCTCAGATAGATAATTGTATGAAAAAGTTTAATTAGGAAAAAGCTTGGACTAAGAGAGAGAAATGTATCTTGTGAATGGAGGGAGCCATATTGCCGGGTCGAAATGTTAAAATATAAATTTAGATCAGTATCTAAGACTATAAGGCCCAATTCAGACAGAAGTGGCATATGGTGCTGGCGTGGAATTGGTCTGCTACGGGCGTGGAACGGATGTAATGCACTCAATTCAAACACTAGTGACATCGGATAGACATTTCTTCAGTTCTCTATTTAGGCCACGATAATCACGCAGAGCGATTAAAATAATTTCTGACGAAGAAGATGGAGATATTTTTGATCATATATGTATGTATCTAGCTCAGATACAAAAGCAGAGGAGGCACATATACTGGGTTCATCCTTTGTGGTTGGAATGAAACAAATTTATGGTGAACTTACCGTTTACTGCAAATTTCTGTGCTATTTTTTGCCATGCCTGGTCCTGCACACTTCTATTGCAATAATCTGCTCGCATGTTGTCATATAAATTCGGATGAATATGAATTTCATCGCAGAATTCAATGTTGAATTCATAAATTATCCCTCATTGTCATTTTGTTTGCATTCGCATTGCATTTTGTAGTTTGTATGAACCAAACCTCAGATAATAATTTAAAGATAAAAGTGCCTCTTTACATTGTAGATAGTAGATTTTATGTGAGTAAGAAAGAGAAGGGTATAAATTCCACCCAAATTATGCCGATGCGCCAGTTTCAATAAATATTCTCGGATTCAGCACAAAGACAGGTAAACAAACTCATTTGCTTATGACGAGTGACAAGGCGAGGTAGAATCACAAAAACGTGTTTTTTACACAAACTTTTGCAATCCTATCAATTTGCTTACATGTACCTATGTAATCTTGTAAGCAAACAGGAATGACAGTCAAGGTTTCGTAGCTTCATAGAATTTTTTTAATACGAACGAGGAGATCTTCAGGCGATTTCGTGTTTCTGAAACAGCGTGGCAATGGCAAGTCACACCAATCCCTCGCCACGTCATCTCTGTGTGTATTGTCCCGTAAGGTAACATGCGGATTTCACAACGTGGCATATGAATCCACCACGCCAGAACCACATCAAAACCATATACCAAGTCTGTGTAAATTGGGCCTAAGATTAGTAGGTACCAGACACAATGGATCAACTGAGATCCGAGTGAGATAATGCGGCTTGTCGTATTATCACCCCTCCAAACCTAACCTAACCAGACCAGAAGCGTGCATTTGATTTTTTGTTTGGGGTCGAGGAGGGGTTGATTCTCAATCTCAATTTTGGTAAATGTTTTTTAAAGAATTAATAAAATTAGCACAAAAATAAATCCTTTTTTTATTATTCTCTATTTTAAGTATAACCCCCCAATTGCACTCATTTTTAGTTGTTTTTAATGAAATTTTGAATATTAAGAAATTAAAAGGCCACAAAATTAATAAAAATAAATATTTTCGAGTACATATACTTATACTATTTTCAAATTTAGTAAAAAAGAACATGATTTGCAAATTTATTCACCACATCTTCAGGAATTACATCGATTTTTTGTGAAAATTCAACAAAGCTAGTCCGTTAAGCCTATGGTTAACATGAACTTTCGATGCTGGGTCAATGATTATTATACTTGTGAACACCTTAAGGCCCAGTTTTTCAGTGCGAAATTAAAGTGAAAACTCAATAAATTTGGATAAACATGTACATAATTTAAATCTTGATTTACTAAACAGATGCTTTTAATGTTTTATGTGTATGAGAACTGTTTCTTCAGTCAACAGTAAATTAATGTAAGTACAGAGTTAACCTACCCTGATTTAAAACACCAAAGAAAAACTAGGCCTAAGTATAAGTTTAATATATGTTAAATGTACATATTTTTATTTTTTAAATGCTATAGCTAGTGTCATAAATTGAAAATAAGTTTTACGAAAATTAAGAATAATACGCCGTGGCGTGATGGTTAGTGCGATGGACTGTCATGCCGGAGGTCTAAGGTTCGATCCCCAGCCTCGCCACCTATTTATTTAAAAAAGAAAAAACGGCTACTGCCTCTTGCGAGGAATTGGCAAATCCTCCAAGAGTATCTCCTGTCACAGAAAAGTGCCGCTCGTTAGCCGTTCGGATTCGGCAATAAACTGTAGGTCCCCTCCATTCCTGCAGACACGCACACAGGAATGGTTAAGAGTTGTAAGTCACTAGGCCCTAGTTCTTCATGAGCTGTTGTGCCATCAAATTTATTTATTTATTTTATTTTTTCTTAAACAAAAAAAAAAAAGAAATATGTGCGGTCACACCTGTTTAAGAAAGGCCCACTTAAGTGAACAACCGGCGAAAATAAAAAGAAATATGGTAATCTATATCTAATCTATATACATACATTTTACATACATATGTATATATAAATATAAATACCTTTTTGTGTTCGTACGTGCATAACTCGGCTGAACATCATCTAAATTGGATGGGGATTTTTTTGTTGGATTTCTATTGAAGCAGATAAACAGACTACAGAGATACAAATTGGAAAATTAGGCAGGAAAATTCGAAAAGTCGTGATACAATTAATTGATACAATTAATTGTATACTTTTTGAATAGTTTTTGTGTTCGAACGATCTTTCTACTTTAGAAATTGATACGAATCGGTAGTGCATCGATACAGAAGCTTATTGCGAGAGTCGGTTGTTATTTTTAAATCTTATCGTTAATATTTCTGTTTGACTATTTCAAATTTGTATTAATTGTTTTATTCCAAATTGACTCTCGCAATGAGGCCAAAGTTCCCAAATGATTGGTGTTTTTTTTTTTTTTTTTTTTCAATTTTAGCACGACGAAAGTATTTTGATTTAAATATAAATTTTTTAATCAGATTTACATCTTTTTGTTGGATTCGTATTGAAACAGGAAAATACACCACGGAGTCGAAAAAATATGCCCGGAAAAGCTGGTATGTCGTGATATTCATACTTTCTAAATTGGCTTTTATTTGTACGTGCATAATTCGGCTGAACATCAACTGATTTGCATAGCAAGGGGCATTTATTTTATTTTATTTAATTAATCTTTTTAAAAAAAAAGTATAACTTATTTGTTTCTATTGGTGTTGAATTTCGGGTAGATCTTCACGTAGTTTCATATAGATATTTTTAGTACAAACAAAAGCTGTTATATAGAAACTATACAAAGAATTTGACCTCTCCGCTGATAAAAAAAAGTACGTATACGCCACAGTGACTCCGCTAATGCTTATTTTGTATTATTTATTTTAAAGGGTCTGTAATGTTGTACATAGGTACTAAAAACAGGCAAAGATTATTAAGGATGATATTTTTTCACTTCTTATATGTATCTACATGAAGGAGGTTACGAGGTCCCAACAAAAATGGAAACATACAAATTTATCAGTGTGTAACACGTTTTTTGTTATGGAACATAACATTTAGTTATTCCTTTCTTCACCTGATGGTAAATCCTCTAAAAGAAAGTACACATTTTTTGAATTATCTATTCCAGTTCGAATTGAATATTCATAGCTAAGACAGGTCAACATCTGTGGGGTCAGCTAAAAACTATAAAAATCAAACAAAACACAGAGTGAACAGGCTTTGACTGCATCAGTTTTTTTGTTTGTTTTTAAAACGTTTTTTTTTGTTTTTTTTAGTTATCCGAGGTTCGCTTCGGTGAAAAAGTAACTAAGATTTTTCGTTGTTTTACTTGAGCGGGTTAAACTGTAAAATATTCCCCTTTAACATACATAGCTCCTTTTATATGTAAATGGTGTATCATTGCAATCTAAAAATACATTTAAACGTAATGGCAGTCGACCTTACTTCCAAGAATGTTTTATTAATTTCACTGCCGCCTTTATTCACATCCCCTAAAAATGGTTTAACTTTTTTTTTTGTTTGAGGAATCATAAGATTTGAATTTCTTAGTGTCAAACTAATTTTTCTATAATGGATTTTTTATCAGTACCTATACACCTTGCTTGATGACGTCATATCAAAAAAGCTCAAGGCGGCATTTTCGGATTAAGCTACCTTTTTTTTAACCAGCAAAATTTATTCTATGTACTTATATATACCGAATATTTGGGTTCAGGTCACTTTTCCTCAGACTTACCCTCAAACATTCCCAGCTTCTAAATGTTGTTATTGCACAAAGACACAAGGACATAATTCAAATATTTACCCAACGATAATGCAGTAGTTTTTACTTATATAGGCACTCTTTATACGATGACACCCATACAACTTTTTAGTTCATAACAAAGCCGCAATTTAGTCCAGAGGCACAAATTACGTGCTTAGCATTTTTAAGCTATTTTTTTTTTTTTTGTAGGTGCAGGTTCGTTGAACACGTTTATTAGGTATACTGGCCAGGCCACCACCGTAATCAACCTCGGTCTTTGCCACCGCATACTAAGCATGTTGTGAATTACCGCCCTTTTCAGACTTTTGCTCACATTAAATTAAGTCACATTAGCTGGGTGAAATTTTACTTAAAAAAAAAAAAAAACTAAAGTTCATTAAAATTTATGTCTGAATTTTTTTTAAGAGAAAATATTTCTATCATAAAAGTTCCACAGATTCACGTTGTCATAATTTTGTGTGACTTAATACCTTTGTAGCTATACGTTTTTTAAATTATAAATTTGTGGCCTTTGTTGACGTTTTTATAACTGACTTCTTGTATGACTTTTGTTGCAGCCATTAGGTGAAGCTTGAAGCTTACAATTAGATAATTAATTGATTATTATGAGGTAAGGAGGCTTTTGTGACTTAGTGGTATACAAATGCACCTAATAAGGAAGGTATAGTTATGTATTTGTTCAAAAATCAAATCAAATATGACATAATGTTTATAGAGCATACTTAAAAATATGTTAGGGTCACTTGCACGAAACAAATAGATAAATTAATGAAACAGAGGGAATCCATATTTAGATAAATAATATTTCTTGTTTTTAAATTGCACGAACGGAAAATAATAAACTAGCATATAAATATATTTCTTTTCAGAATCAACAACACAAAAGACAAAACACATTGAATAATAAAAAAAATTTTAACGTGAGACCAAGTTAAAATATTTATCAAAAAACGGGGAGACGATAACATTTCAAACGTAGATAGAGCGAAAATGTTTTGCTACAACGTAGTTTTACTCAAATCAGACAGGTAGCGGTCAATTATTTATAATTTAGAAGTCAGAAAACTTTCATGCAAGTGGCCCTTAATAGCGAATAATAAGTAGGCATATGTACTAGGAGAACTGATTATGAAACGAACTATTACTTAATTTTAACTTAAAAAAAAAAACAACCAAAATTGAAACTATTCAATTCACTTTCATTCAAATATAAATTTTTCCTCTGATAAACTTAAATTTATAATCCAGTAAACGAAGGAAAAAATATGCTTTCACCTGGAAAAGATGCCAACATGTTTTGAAACTTTGCGCACACTTATTGATAGGCGGAGACCTAGCTACAAAACAAAGTGAGTCATCGGTACACGATTAATTTTTACTGGAGAAAATCATTCAGAGTAGCTGAGCACGGATTTGCACGTCTGCCAGCGCGATTCAGAGGCTTAAAGCGGGGGCGGGGAAAAAAGTTATAAGGTACATGGATTCTGATTACACAAATATCTTCATTCCGTCGTAAATAAGCGTAAACAGAAATGGCAGACAGTTTGCCGGCCAAGTAGCCGGCAGAGGACGCTAAAGTTGCAAAAAATAAGTGAAAAAAAAAATCATAAGGTACATGAATACCGTTTTTTTATTTTAATAGTTACATAATGTATCTAGGAGGCAAAATCCAAAATGGCAGACGAAAAAGTAGAGCCTAACACCGCGGCAGGAAATATGTAATTTTTACTGCGGAAAAAATGCAAGTGAAGATTTTTTAACGCAATTATCTTTATTTTGGCATAAGAAATACTGTCTAACTAAAAAGTCCATTGTCGAAACTGGTTCGCATACAAAGTAATCAGGGTTTAATGTCGAAAAAAAATGTTTTTTACATATAACTTTTTATCGGTAAAAGATAGAAAAAAGTATTTCATAAAAAAATTGTAGATCATACAATTTTCTAAAAAATAGGTTATGACACTTTTTTTCTTCCGACTTACCGTTTAGAAGATATATATTTCATATTTCTTTATTCATATTAAAAAAAATGCCTTAAGATTAGATATTTTTTATGGCTTTAAAAAAATTACAAAAAAAAAAATTACGTTATAAATGTCAAACTTAAATAGATGGTTAACAATTTTAGTGTTTTTCAATAAAATTACATACCTACTATTAATGTAATTAAGTAATGAAAATGGAATGGAGATGCAAAGCTACGTCTGGCTATTTCAAAAAACGGAAAATGACGAAAATGTTGGCTTTTCGCATATATAACTTCTAAATGGTGTGTTTTTTTGAAAACATATTTAAAGAAATGTTGTTAACTATTTTGATATTATATAATAAATTATTAACATCTGTCTTTTAACATTCACCGTTTAAAAAATATCATTTAAAAATATTGGTCAAAAGTCAAAAATACTGGTTTTTTACTTTTTACTCTGAAATGTCGATTTTTTTTAAATATTTTAAGCTTTTTTTTATAGAATAAAAGATTTCTATAAAATTTTCTTTGCTTTTTTAAGGGAGTAATATCTTCTACTGATAGCTCATATGGAAAAAGTGGCCATTATTTTTTGTCAGAAATCTTATATTCTATAAAATAAGCTTAAAATATTTTAAAAAAAATCGACATTTCAGAGTAAAAAGCAAAAAACCAGTGTTTTTGACTTTTGACCAATATTTTTAAATGATATTTTTTTTTATTTTTCATTTCAAAAAATAATCTAAAACAACAAAATTATAAAATTCTCTACAAAATTGATTATGACAAAAATTTTTTATATCTGTCTTATTTATAAAGTTATTTGGCGCCTAAAATTGGTATTTTTTTTAAATCTCCTAAGAACAGCTACATTTAATATACTTTAAGAGCCGGTGGCAAATTTTGGCAGGGGAGGAGTTGCCTATATTGTCTTATTTGTACGATTAATTGAAAAATATTTACGAAAAAAAAACTTTGATTATTTTTCTCTTCTAACTCATGCAGAGTGAACTTTGGCGTTGGATTGGCCACACAATATTTGGCCGATAATATGTATTGAGGTCTCATTTGATAGGTAATAAAAAGTACTAAAAACGATTCTATATGAGCATTATCCCAAAAAATCAAAGGTAAGTGAGTTATCTCAAGTAAAGTCGCACCACCCCAAAACGTGATGCATAGGCGAAATTTGACCCGCTATAACTTAAAGCTGAAGCAAATGAAAATAAACATTGATATCTTATTTTGTAGATAATTTAATTCTTAATGAGGTTTTAGTTGGACAAAATGGGAACGAGTTATTCGATAAAAACGAAACCAATCTCATTTTCAAGATGGCGGCACTTCCCTAACCGCAAAAATCCGAAAAACTCGGTTTTATACCATAAATAAAATTTTGTTCATCGAAAAATGCAATGTCATGACCCTTTTTTGACTAACTTGACTGTACTACATAGAAAAATAAAATTTTAAATATAAACAAACTTCAAGCTAAATACATGCACAATTATTTCTGACACGTTCGTCTCTTTTATGTACGCGTGAACATTCGAATTATTATTAATAAATATAAGAGTATATAAAAAAAAGGAAAACAGTAAAAAAGCAATGAGTGATGTTATATATTTTTTATGCAAACGAAATGCATCACTTTAATTTATTTTCCGCTAAAATTGCTCACTTTTTTAACCCTCTGATGACGAACAAGGCCACACAAAGATAATAGCAATTAATCTCACCAACGACCCCCATTTGCGAAGCAATTATTTCGCTCACCTATCTTCCAAGGTAGCCTTCAATGAGTTTTTGTAGCAAAGATTTTGTGTCCTTGCAACTTATGTGTCAAAAAGAATAACTTTAAAAACCGCCAGAAGGTTTTTGTTATGATGGAGCTATAAATATCTCGCGTTATCAAAATGTTACAGGCACATAACATCTGTAATCGGACTTGAAACATCCTTAATCAGAAAAAAACTTGTAAGTGGGATAAATTATTGTTGTATTACTTTTCTATTGATTTCTTTGGTATTGAAATATTTTTTTTCTAAATAACTTCTCTACGTACACATATACATTTTTAAGATTATCTTTAAAATATCTCGATTTTTTATAGACTGTTTATTATTGCATAGTAAATTTGGTACCTAATGTTGTGTGTCACAATTATTTTTTCTCCATCAAAGCATGATAAAATAACGACGCAACCAAATATCACGTCAATTTCATAATTTATGATTTCAACAAGGAGTTTTCTATATTTGGAATGCGAATACTCAAACAAGGTTTGGATTCATGAATTTAAAATGGAAAATCGTTTTCTTCTAAGAATATAAAGCAGAAAAGTCTGAAATGTTTAATTTATATTCATTAATTTTGTGAAAAAAAAAATATTTCCTTGAATTAAAGTACATTATAATGCTTCATGATTTATATATGCTAAAGGGGAGTAATTGTTAATTAGGGTAATATTGTAAACACACTTTGTTCTGCAAAAACCGATTATAGGTACGACACGAGACATTGCCTTGGCCTTGATAATATTTTCAAAACTTGTATTTAGCATTATTTTGACAGGTGATTAATAAAATATTTCAATCGGTTAATAATTCAAATTTTTTCTTCGACTCAGTGGCGGCGTTAGGACTTCAGATCCAGTGGGGCCCCAAGCTAAAGTGCAGTGCAAAAAAAATTTAAATTATATTTGCAATATTCTACTTTAATTAAGCTTGGACAAAGTAAGTTAATCATCATATTCAATTGACTTTGCCCAATTTACTGCCATCACTTAGAAATTGCAGTTTCTATACTTAGAAAATTATAGAAAATCAGGTTTCGAACAAGCCATTTTGAAAAGCAACTTTGCATTTTATCTAAATCAACCAACTTTCAAATCCCAAATGCATTTAAGACGGCTAAAACATCAGCATGGAGTTTTCTATTTAATATAAATAAAATTTCAGTTTTTGAAGAAATATACATTTATGTAAAAAAAAGTTTAAACATCGTTGGATCGGTTTTCTTAAAAAATTATTTTTTATACAATATAAAATTTCTTGAAATTTTGTAGAAAAAAATTTGGTATGCCATTTTTAAGAATATAATAATACGAAGAAGAGAATTAACAAAAACAAAATAAAATTATTTTTGTTGTTGTGGACTGTATCGAATTGAATTCAAATGGAATATTTTTTGCGACCTTTAGTCCAATGCGTTTCGTCCAGGCACGACAGTTGGGCTCATCAGTTAGATGCTATCGTATAATATACAACTGAATCCATAATTTCAAAAAAATTCCTCAACCCGTTTTCAAAAAAATCATTCTTAAAAAAAAAAATTTTTAACTTTTTTCAAAAAATCCAAAAAATATTTTTTTGAAATTATTTGTATGCAGTATTGTTCACACTTGATATGAGCTTCAGAATAAACATTTTTATTGAAGTCGGTAGAGCAGTTAACGAGAACATCAGAAATAAAAATAACGGTTCTATGGCAGGCAACAGTTTTTGGTAATTTTTTTTTGCTTTGTTCTTTGTTTATTTAAAAAATTATATTATTATCAGTAGTAAGGTAGATTTATACCATAACTCTGTAAATTGTGCAATATAGTTTAAGAAAATAATGTATAAATATTCTGCTACAATAAATACAAATACAAATACAAATACAAAATGTATAGACCATGCCACCACAAAAATTTTAAAAAAATCAGATAGATAACTTTATTTAAAATGGTCCTATGGCAAGTAGCGTTATTTCTTGAGCTATACAAAAATCTCGATTTCCTCTCTAGAGAATCACCCAACACCCAGGCTGTAGGCCGAGGTACAGACAGACATACAGACATACAGGCATGGAGAAGGAGATATACAGACATACAGACATACATAGGCAGACAGACGGAATTGCCGGACCCACTTTTTTCGTGTTCTCCATTATCGTAATGTCAAGTTTCATTGTTTTCTCGAGTTAGATTTTTTAAACGAATCTATAACTAAAAATAAACAGTTCTATGTATGTACGTTGCAAAAATAAATATACACTTACATTCAACCCCAAATCACATACCTTTTTGATGAATATTTGTTATACGTCGAATAAAATATTATAATGTTTCTATTCACATTTAAAACAACAACAATTTAAGATATTTCACAAACTTTTAGGAATCTGTTATTTTAAAATTTAATTTTAGTACAACCCGTGCGCTAATTTTTGATATTTTGATTTTCAGCGCCACTTCTTTTTTCATAACGAATACAATGGCGCAAAATTTTAAACAGCCTGATGTTAAGGTATTAGCATGATACTACTTAACAATTTTCTAACTTTAAAACTCTTTACTAAAATATTGTTAGTTTTAAACATTTTCTAACTAGTATCATACTAAACGTATTTTTCTAGCTGAACACGTCTAAAACAGTAACAGTTCAACTCATTTTTGCAATTGTAGCTGCCAAAGTGACACTTGGATTTAGTATCATAAACTAAAAAGATAAAATAGGCATTTGGCGACTTTAACTTTAGTAAAATATTAAAAAGATAATACGATGCTAACTGGTTTGAAACTTGGAAAAGCCTTTTTTTAACCTAGCATCATACTAAAAAGGCTTTAACATCATACTAAATCGTCTAAAATTTTGCGCCAATAAGTTTAATTTTCAGTTGAATCCAATTGCTAAGGTGGAACTAAAATAGTTGGAAGCTGTTGAAAGCTCATGTTGTTGACTCAAAACCAACTTAAAAATAACCTTCCAAAACGTCAAATGAACAAGTCACCTAAAATGTCCTTAAGAGCCACATCCGATCCCCAATAAAACATTGTGCCAAAGCAAAAGGTAATTTTCCGCCAAGGCACTCACTGAAGTGGCGACCGAGGGGAGTGGTAGTGGCGTGATGACCAAGTGGTGGTAGGTGGCATTGCTAAAACCTAGGTAAATAAATTAGATCGCGCTCATCAAAGTGAAGTGGCGGTGGCGTGTTATTTGGCAGGGTGTGTGTTTCCAATTTGGTGCCACTTATCTCGAACATGTTTAATTTTCAAGTGGCATGGCAAGGGAGTGGTGACGAATTGGAATTTTTTACTGTAGAAGATGCTTATTGACTTAAGTAGGTTGTCTCGAATATTTTAAAATGTCAAAATAAATTCACATTGTAACTGTTGAATCGGTGACACCATCCTATGTAGTTTGCAACCGCAATATGCATTAATAATAACTTTCATAACATTTCGCCGCCACTCCATCGCCTAGGCACTAAATCACCAATCGACTGCCACTCGCTACTTTAACCACTCCACTTCGTCACCACTTCAGTGTGCGCCTTGTCTAAATTTTGTGAAAATAGGAATAATGTTATAATGGCCCGTTAGGATTCCAACCAATAGAGATAGTTTAGGTCTGCTTAGCTTGAGAAGGTAGTCTGTTTTCTTCTTAGAAAGATGCGGCCATAGATTCCTTGAAATCCGAAAAGTATCGATTGCTGACCATCTATCGTTTGCGGCTTTGATGGAACTCTGGTGGATTCAACTTGTTTCTTGATCTAGATCAGTTTACTCGGGTCAAGAGATGACCCGTTCTTGGCCAAATCATCAACACTTCATTCCCATGTGTATCACGGTGTATTGGATCCCACCTGAGGGTAACTGTATTTGTTGTGGCGAATAATCTCAGCTCATTACGACAACGATTCAACAGTTTATACTTTTTAAATGATAGAGGAAATTGCTTTGATGACCAATTGACTGACAATAAAGAAGACGATATTTCTATTTGATAGTTCGCAGCTTATCATAAGCTACAAGCACTTCCGCTTAAGAAACACTGCAGAAATTTGGAAGCTTTATTGATTTAAGGATGGGTTGTCTGAAAAGGTTGCCTGACCCTACTCTTTCATGAGACATGATCAACGTTTATGACCCTGTTTTCCGTCCAGAAGTCCCTTGTAGGGATATCTGTTAGGGCCACTGGGTTGAAATCAATGTTAAATATTGGCATAGTCTGTTTGAATGTCTTTGTCAATAAAGATTATAATGGTATTATGCTCGAATTGGTCTCCTTTCCAGTTATTGCACTGTTTTATTCGTAAAGTCTTTTTCGCCGCCATTTTTCCCGATTATTTGAAAAATTGTGTTAGAAAATTTCCTGTATAAGGTAGAACAGCTTTTAATAATGCTTAATTGAATTACTCCCCTAATTTATCTTAAGAAAATGCTGCTTCTAAACTTAAAGTATATGTAAATTGTTCTGTTAATTGCACAGTAGTCGCATCAAACAACCAACTTTATGCATTTTTTCTTTTTTAACTTTGAGCATACCACGAGAACTAAGAACACGCTCAGATCGCTCTAAGCTAAAAAATAAACATATTTAAACAATTTCACATGAACATTTTATATATTTTAATTTACCGACTGGTGGTGGCAATTAAACGGTTTTCGCTTAGTTAAACAGGTCGGTCAATTAAGGTGGGGTTGCTCTAAAACTTAGCCAACCTGGGTTAAAGCCCATTTTACCAACATAGTAAATATATGTATGTAGAAGTCAAACCACTCATTTTTTTCATAAAAACTTGACAATACACATAATAAAAACAACCCGCCTGGAAAAATTGCAAGTTTTTGGCAAGTTTAAGCAAGGCCCTGTCAAGTTTTCGGTAAGGAAAAACTTGACGAGGAAAACATGACAGACCCTTATTAGTGCCTCGCTGAGAACATTTATTTAATTAAATACTGGTGAGGCTCTTGATAGTAACTAACTATGTAAGTGAAGTGAAGTCATTTTATGAAAATAAATAAATGAAATACAAATTCAATACGCAATACGGTTACATATTTTTTGGGGGTCACGTTGCCTTTTTCAGATTTCACCTTCCATTCAACCAAAAATGCTGACAGACTGTGAACAGCAAGTCAAAATAATTTAGAACAGCGAATTTTACACTGAACAGCAAAAACTTGTTCTTTTTAAACTGTTCCGAACTGTCTTACTGAACATACCTACAGTGTTTCACACATACTTGCATACACACCAAAGTAAATGGCATTTAACTATACGTCAGTTTGAATTTTTAATTTCGCATGCGCAAGTCGTCTGTGATTTAATTATAATAAAATAAAAATAAAAAATAATGAATAAATGAACTCGCGGTTAATAAGTGAATATAGTGATTTTTTGTCATCTTTATCAAGACAAAATGTATTTTTAATACCTCCCAATCTCCTAATAAGCAACAGAAAGCACTCCGCCATATAACCGCACATAACTGGCGAGGGCCTAGCGAATGCCTATAGGAACCCTAGCTAGACCCTTGTTAGTAACTGTGAAAAACTTACCAGGGCCTTATTGAAAACTAGACTCTTTTTACAGGCAGGAAGTTTGTCCTTTTTTATTCTCATAGAAAAAAATAAATTATAGATAAATCATATCTATTGTTTTTTTTCGTTTTACTTGCTTTCGAGGGCAAGTATACACACGAGCACCTTTATTGCTTTCGTGCAAAAAAAATTTCGAGGTTGTAATCAAAATTGACGCTACGGTAATATTGTATAACTTTAGGTATGCACTCCTATTTTAATTTGGGTAGATATTCTAATAATTAATTTAGTGTCCATATCAAGGCCGATGGCTTTCAATTCCAAGCAATCAGTTAGAATTAAATTAAAACTTCCTCTTGCAATAATAATTCTTCTTTGTCAACATTTACACCATTTACAAGACTAAGCTCTTCCATGCTGCACAAATGGCTTTGTCTTTTTTAAGTAGCTTTCTATGCACACAATATTCTCTGGCGTTTATTTTATCAGCTCCTTTATCTGCAACGTTGTCTTTATTTGCGAAATATAAAGGGAAACTTCGTTAGGTGTTGTTGCACCATCCTTGGCATAGGATTTATAAACTATCTATGCATATATAGTGATCCAAAATAGACTGCAAACTGGATACAAAAGGAAAATCTGGACACATATATGTACTATACATTCCTATCCTAGCCTTTGGCTTAGAGCCAGAATAGTAATTTTCTTTGCAGAACATGTCCATAAGTCCATTGAAATGCTGCAGTGGCACATTGTTAACGCTATATACCACCACACGCCATCTTTATATTCCGTGCGACAGCAACAACTACAAAAAAAAATTATTTCGTAAACAAAGCCGATACGCCCCGTCCCAGACTTATTCCGATGTCCTTTTCGTTACTGATGGGAGTGCAGGACGAGTTGGACCAGATAAATCGGGCAGTCTTCTTTTGCCTTTACCATAATTTGCATAATCTTTTTGGAATGCAAAGGCAAACACGAAGGATGCTTTCCTTATTCGAATTAACATATTGGAACTGATGAATGTTTTTTCTTGGGGGCTATAGCGTTAAAATCCTTTAGATGTTTTATATTGACGCGACGACCGATGAAATTGAGTTATGGTGGATTTGCGGTGGCTTAAACAGCTTTTTTATTTTTCATAGCTTCAGTTTTTTTTTTTATCTCCAAATAAATTATAAAAGATTGGTCATAAGTACCATTTTAACAGATTTAAATTATAAATTATTTATGAGCAGGTTTGAGTTTTTGAAATTAATGTCAAGATTTCTATAAAAAAGCAAAAATAACAAGTCATTCTATCTTTGATTTTTTGTAATATTTTTTTTTTAAATAAATATTAGTCTAAATCAGTGTTTCTCAACGTGAGCCCCACAGGGGGGGAGGGGGGGGCATTTCATTTGATAGGGGGGCAATATAAAGTTATGCTCCAGTACACATAAAAAAAATAAATAAACTTGATGGCACGACAACGCATGAAGAACTAGGGCCTAGTGACTTACAACTCTCAACCATTCCTGTGTGCGTGTCTGCAGGAATGGAGGGGACCTACAGTTTATTGCCGAATCCCAACGGCTAACGAGCGGCACTTTTCTGTGACAGGAAATACTCTTGGAGCACAGTACACATATAGAAGGTCAAGGTAATATCTTCCGAGTTTTCATTTTTTTCAGTTCTGCGCATGTCTTGTATTTTGTTTTTGTAAATTGTGGACGAGGGTCACTGCGATTTGGAAATACTTGTGTTTTGTTTTTGTAAATTCTGACAGGCAGGTCACTGTAATTTTCGAAGATGCGCAATATATTACCTTCAATATGTGTACTGTGCTCTTGGATGATTTGTCAATTCCTCGCAAGAGGCAGTAGTCGATTTTTGTTTTCTTTTAAATAAATAGGTGGCGAGGCTGGGGATCGAACCTTAGACCTCCGGCATGACAGTCCATCGCACTAGCCATCACGCCACGGCTACTACTCCATTACACATCTCTCCTAAAAAACTATGCTTCTTGTGTTTCCACCTTTGGAGATATATTTCTGATAATTGGTTGTTCAAAGAAGTGAAAAATTCGCCAATATTCGTTCATCTTGAGGCATGAAATTTAGTTTCGTTATCTTTATTGATTTTGTCAGACATTTCCAACAAAAAAATTGAAAGGTTTTCTTGGCTCCAAAATGTGAAGTGACCGATACGGCTTTACATATTTATGTCATCGAGCCAAGCGGAAGCTTTTAAAAAAAAACAAATGTTTTTTTTTTCTTTTTTTTTTTTTTATTTATTACAATTTACAATTATTACTTAAAATATTATTAATTTTATTGCTAAAAGAAAGGCCGCTGTCTTCAGCTAGGCTGCACCTTTCAGTTACCTTGTCGAATTAGAACTATCTTATAAAATAAACTTCAACTTGAACTACACTTCATGTAACTAGAAAAATGTGCCGCGTTTGCAAAAAACAAATTTGTTATTGAAATATTCATATTTCATTCGTCGTGCAAATGCACAAAGGTGGAAGGGAAAAGGGGTGTATCCGTTCTGGATTGGTTTTGCTGTGTTAGCAAAAATGGCAAAGGGGCGTGTGGGGAATAATGGGTTTACGGTAAAGGGTGAAGTCTCAGACGTAACTACATGTAATTGTCGATCATTTGAAAAATTTATCGACTAATTTAAAAGAAAATTTTTCTGATTTGAAAAAAATTTAATTTCCCAATCTTGTATAATGCAATTAATGTTATTGAATCTTTCTGATATTTCAAATATCAATTTCAAGAAGAACTCGCGGAAACAAAATATTATGAGTCAATTAAGACTTTATTCGACATAAAAGGTGCGATGGCATGGCTTTGTGAGGAAACTGAAATCAGATACCCTAATTCAACCAAATATGCAAGAGAGCTGCTGTTACCTTTTCCATCTTTATATTTAAGTGAATGCGAATGCAGTGCCATAAATGGCTTGCTGATAAAGAAAAACATATTCTTGATATGACAAAACGAGGATACTTGAGACTAAAGCTGTCTAAATTTGAACCTGACATAAAATCTATTTTCAGGAGGCATTAGGCGCACTAATTTGAAATAATTAATAGGTTTTAAATTATTTTGTACCTACTTGAATTTCCTTTCTAAATTAAATGCTTCGATAACAAACTTATGTACATTATGTCGAATTTATTTTAACAAAAAATTCAATTTTTTCAGAAGAAAAAAATCGATTTTTCTGGACAAATTCCTTGTATTAAAAGAAAAAAAATCAATTCTGTTTAGAAAAAAAATCTAATTTTCTGTTAAAAGGAAGTCGATATTACTGTGTACTTTTTTTCTATGGATTTTTTTTTCTAATCAGCCATTTGTATTTTTATTTAACATTTCATGATATGTTAAAAATTGTTTAGGTATCAAAATTATAATGTTAGGGGGATAAGAGGATTTAGAAAATGTTGTGGTAGGGCAAAAAAGGTTGCGAAACACTCGTCTAAATCATCAGTATTTTTTATACAGGACGTATGTATGTTCATAGAAAGTCCTTTTAAATTGAAACCCATAATATCTATATCACTTACTGGACTATGGCAAAAAGACTTGCCAAACTAAACTAGGTTCCATAATGTAATCTTCACTGGACTTCCATCACTATGCACTATGATGCCATTCGTTTAGTTAATTTTGTACTCCAAGGTAGACGATTTTTTTGACTATCACCTCACTATTACCCTGGTGGTTTTTCAGCCTATTTCACTCATAATGTTTTTTTTTTTTTAGAGGATCGAGCTTTTGCGATGAAGAGATAAATACTCCAAAAGATTTTTTTTTCATGTTTCTCTCATGTTTGCATTCGGCAGAAAATTGTAAAGTCCCCTCCATTCCCGCAGACTTAAAACACGTGCACATGATTAAATCATATATAGTTCTATTCAATTTTTTGCAACTTCTTCTTCTTCTCCTTTTCTTCTTCTTCTTCTTCTTCTTCTTCTTCTTCTTCTTCTTCTTCTTCTTCTTCTTCTTCTTCTTCTTCTTCTTCTTCTTCTTCTTCTTCTTCATGATTAAATCATATATAGTTCTATACAATTTTTTGCAACTTCTTCTTCTTCTTCTTCTTCTTCTTCTTCTTCTTCTTCTTCTTCTTCTTCTTCTTCTTCTTCTTCTTCTTCTCTTCTTCTTCTTCTTCTTCTTCTTCTTCTTCTTCTTCTTCTTCTTCTTCTTCTTCTTCTTCTTCTTCTTCTTCTTCTTCTTCTTCTTCTTCTTCTTCTTCTTCTTCTTCTTCTTCTTCTTCTTCTTCTTCTTCTTCTTCTTCTTCTTCTTCTTCTTCTTCTTCTTCTTCTTCTTTTTCTTCTTCTTCTTCTTCTTCTTCTTCTTCTTCTTCTTCTTCTTCTTCTTCTTCTTCTTCTTCTTCTTCTTCTTCTTCTTCTTCTTCTTCTTCTTCTTCTTCTTCTTCTTCTTCTTCTTCTTTTTCTTCTTCTTCTTTTTCTTCCTCTTTTCCCCGAAAATACAACCTGATAGTACATACATACACATTATATGCATCATGCAAAGTGGTCCCAAGTTATGGAAAATGAACTTTACAATTTGAGAACAAAAAATGATAGCCGTAACTTGGAAGCAGCTGTTCATCAAATTTTGTTTAATTTGTTTGGCTAATGGCTATAGCTGCCATCGTTATACGTTTTTGATCAATAACGCAAAGAACATGCGGATGTGGTGAAGGGGAAATTTGAATTTCTTGTCATGAAAACCCACAGAAAATTGTTTTTCCTGTGTTCTTGAAATTTATGACTTACATTTTCAATTTCGTCCCAAAAAAATGCCAGTGGAAGAAACTTTACGAAAATGATTAGCCATTCATGATTATGATGGTATATTTTGAATTTTTTTATCATCGCACAATACCAATACAGGAGATACATTCCAAAGGACAAGGAGGATGATAGATATGTAAATAGATGAATTTATAAAAGATTTTCTCCATTATAAAGGGTTTCATTCTACCTACAGAGCATTCCCTGAAAGGAAAATTCGAAGGAAGCATAAAAAAAATGCATAATTTTTTTTTAAGTCAATATTTTGAAATTAAAACATTTTGTGAATAATTATATTTATTATTTTTATCTATTTATTACACAATCTTTAACATTCCAATTTCCAAGCATTTTCGTGCAACCCATCTGTGCATTTTATTTTTCTTCTTCTAATAAGTTTAAATAATTAAATTGTGCGCTGTAAATTTTTATTAAATACATGTATACAGGTTGAATTAACTAATGTGTGACAAAAAGCTAGAGCGTCTAGGTTGAGTTGAGATAAGAAAAAAATCGTATAGGAGGGAAGTCTATTTCCACCGTTTAGGGGGGAGGGGCATTTTTCTAAAAAATCAACTTAAAATAGAAAAAAAAATATTACAAAACAATACTTATAATGTCATGCTATAAGTCCGTTCTTTTATTATGTTTTTGATTAAAATTATTTGAGAATATAGGTTTTGAAAAATTATTTTTCAAACTCAAAATTTTGAAAAAATAATGAAAAAAATTGTTTTCAAACTAATTTTGTTTAAAATTTTACGTTCTTATATAATATTTTTGCTTTTAATATTCGATGCGCTGATTATTTTCTAGTGAAGCACTAATAATAGATGCTTAAATTTTTTTTCTGGTTTTTGAGAAAATTGGAAATATATATATAATATAATAACGAAATTTACTTTATTAGTAGAAATAGGATCTTTGGAACGAAAAAAAAGCAAGAAAACTAGCTTTTGTTATTTTCTATTTTCTCAAAATTTAGAATACATTTTGAAATATAGTTTTTGACTAAAAATTGTGGAGTATTGAATATTAAACATAAAAATACTACTTAATAACGAAAAAAATTTTAATTTTTTCTTCAAAAATTTACGTTTGAAAATTAATTTTTGAAAAAATGTTCACTAAAACAACTTAATTTGAAAAGAAAATAAAAGAAGAGCTTTACAGAAAAGTTTATCATGGTTTTATAACGGTTACCGTTTTGTTTTGTACTAATTTTTTTTTTCTGTTTTAAGTCAATTTTTTTAAGAACATTTCCCCTCACGTTATTTTTAATTTTCTCAAACACTAAAAGACACCTGAGCACTTACTCTTTAGTATAAGTTATATATAAAATTAATTTTTATTAAAAATCATGTTGTAAGTAGATCAATAAAAAAAAAATTTTAAGTTGTTTTTTTTTACGTTCAATTAATAGAATATACAATTACGTATTTTTATTTTGTTTTTAACTAAATTTTAGCTTTTAAGGAAAAGCTTTGAAATAAATTAATTTATTTGTTTTTCGAAGAACTGCTCATACCAGTTTGTATTTACTTTTTTTTTTAATTAATATTCATTGAAGAAATAAAATAATGAACTAGAAATCCTTATTTTAAATCGAAATGGTTTCTTTCGACTTCTTTTCTAATAATTTTGATTATAATAATTATATAATTCATTATACTATGAAATTTTTTATTTAAGAGTAAGTTTTTCGAATAGTTTTTGAGTGCGATATGAATTTTGTACGTTTATTAACAAATATTTCCCATATTAACACCACAAATGCTATGCTATATCCAATAGCCAGAGCATACAGTGGTCCTGAAATATTTGCGATAGTAAGCGGGATTGGTGGAAATTTCTGAAGGTGTCCCGAAGCAAGATTAAATAATATTCCTTGAGTTTTTCTGTCCAAAAAGTTATAAACGTGCTAAAATTAAAAAAAAAAAAAAAAAAAAAACAGTATACAGTTAACTTCTTAATATTTTAAAACATAGCTAGTTCACCTTATTTTCCCAATAATTAAAAAGTCCATGTTCTAAACACCATAAACTATGTGTACTGAATGTGTCCATAAGTGGCCAGCCTCTAATAGCAAATCCTCTTGAATAATCGTAATACAAATCGTCTTTAGTCATCTGTTTATAAAAAAAAAATTATTTACACAAAAAATAAATTAAAATTTTTAAAGTAAAAAATAAAAGTTACAATCAATTGATCCAAGTTTCCATCTGTTACATAATCACCAAAGCTATAAAGGCCTCCGTGCAATCGTTCCAAACCAATGCCATAGTTACCTTTATAAGAGGCATCCCTTAGCTGTTCATATGTCATTTCCACAAATTTCTCTGTCATAATCTTTTCATGTGGAATATCAGAAAAAGCTATGGAGAAAAGCCAAGCCGCAGACGGAGACGCCCACTTCCAATCGGTCTGGGCAAATTTTTGAATAGTGTCCACAGGTTCTGTAACTGCAGGAATTGTAAGTAGTGATTTAAGTTGGCCACTGTATGTGTTTTCCAATGTTATGCCAGCCAGGAGAAGAGTACTCAAAAAGAAGCGAGCAGCGAATCGATCCAATCTTCATTTAAAAAAATTAATTATTACACAGGGTGATTCACTTACAAAAATCTAGAGCGCATAGGTACAGATTGAGAGACAACACAAAAACTGCAAGGGAGGGGGGTTGATTACCCCCATTTAGCCAGGAGGTGTATTTTTCAAAAAAAAAAAAAAAAAATTACTTAAAATTAAATAACAACGGTAACAGTTACAATGTTTGGGTTAATATGATACTTAAAAAAAAATATTTTCAAACTAAAAATGACAAAAAAGGCTTGGTTCCAAATTTAATAAAAATAAACTTAGTCTTGTTTTGTTCGAAGAATAAAGATTTGAAGAGAAATTAAAAAAAAAATAAAAAATATTTTTTTTAATAATTTTCACACAGGAATACAGTAGGACCCCGGTAATTCGAACTAATAGATACTGACTCAATTCGAACCACAGAAGTGTTTGAATTACTGGATACGTTTTTCGTAGTCAATATTTCGGCTGTAGTGTTAAGTAGTTTAAAATGATAATAAAAAAAATACGTTGTTCGAAACAAGAAAGAAAATATTTATTTTTTAAAAAAGTGTGATAAAAGACGAAAAAGCTCAAGGTTTGTTTAAAATTGTTTAAAGAAATTTGACGTTGTGGTTTGTTTAATTTGTTTTAATAGTTTTTATTATGATTTCATGTTTTTAAAAGTCGAGCTGGTCGATATGAAATGCAAAGAATTCTTGTTCCACAAGATGGCGCAGTAGTTGACTCACATCTAAAAGAGCTTTGCCGCTATTAATAGTTTTTTTTTTTTTTTGGTTATAGAATTTTGTCTGCACTATCAGAGTCAGTTGAAACATTTTCACTGCCTAGGTTTTCATTCACTGTATTCTCAATCCAGTCTCTTTACTCTCAATATATTTATTCCCTGGCGTGATTTAGACTAGAAGACGTAGGTACCAATACAAATTTATCAGCGTCTTGTTCACGAAGCTGTTGACCTAGAAATCCAAGTACTAATTTTGGCAAGTATTCGAATTACAATATACTTAATGCAAAAAAAAAGCAGTTCGAATTAGTGGAGCGTTTGAATTACCAAGTGTTCGAACTGCCGAGGTCATACTGTAACTCGAAATCATGATGTGATAGAATATTTCTGACTTCGGATTCGAATTCAGCACACCAAAAAACATTCGGCAAAAAGAGCAAAAAAAAAAATTAATTTTGTTGACCATTGTCATTGACCGGGTCAGCTAGTTTTGTATAAAAACGTTTTCAAAATTTATTTAAAAATGCCTGAAGAAAAATTTTGAATGATTTTGCTATGTATATTCATGAGAAATTGTTTTGGGGGTCTTTGATACCCTTTAAAATTGCAAACACGGTTCAATATTATTTACAGTTTCCTAAAGAACATCAAAAGGAATTTGGCTATATTCATGAGAAATCGTTTTGTTGGGAACTTTTGCCCCCATGTACAATTGCAGCAATAATTATTTACGTTGGGGACTCTAACCCCACTAAAATTATAAGAACGGTTTAAAAAATCAATTTATTTTTTTTTTTAAACTTTGAATTTTCAAACCTTTTGTTTTTCAAACCTTGGTCTTTATCGATACTTTGTCTTCCGGAACTTTGGCTTTTCGAAAACTTGTTTCTTTCGAACCTTTGTCTTCTGATACTTTGTCTTTTCAAATCTTTATTTTCCAAACCTTTGTCGTTCGAATCTTTGCCTTTTGAGATTTTGTCTTTCGAAACTGTGGCAGATTCCTACTCTGAAAGACCAAATTATTCCGTTACATCCAGCGTTTGATGGTAAAGAATTTTCCTCTAAAACTCTTGGTTTTCAAAATATTTTACGAAAAATTACAAAAAAAGACATTTAACTCCCCTCCAATCTAAATCTTGTGGCTCTGGATTGGGCATTTTTCATTATGGTGTACCCGAAGTTGACCCCCTTATCCACTTTTATCGAAGGTCTTAACACTAAGGTTTTATTAATCCACAAATTCTTTAAAAAAAAAGTTTTTTTTTCGAATTAATGGTTTGAAAATTTTCAACTTCGATGCACAAACTTTATACAAGCCTTACAGAAGTAATAACTTCAATAATTTGAAAATTCGTCATTACAGAGGGAACATTTTTACTTGTGGAGTCTTTTAACGTTCGGAAACAAAATAACTGCCTAGATTCGTACTTACTTTGACTGTGAGAATGATTGTTGAAAAAATATTGCAACCATTTGAAATTGAGTTAGCTCGTATGATGATTTATGATCAAAATGGAATTTTTTCAATTCATCTCGATGTTCCATGTAAAAATTGAAATACATTATCACGTGCATTACTATGGCACTTACAAATATCGAAACAATGATCAAACTCCAAATTAGTTTGTTGAATGGCAAAATAATAGTCATATAAGCTGGGTAGAGGCTATTATGTAAAAAAAAAACGAAAAAAAAAAAAAAACAAACAAACAAACAATTAAAAAGTTAGTATGATATTTATAATTTGATAGAAAAAAATATAAATACGATGGTGCTGGTGCCAATATAGGAACTGCTGATTTAGCAATAGTAACAGATGACTCAAAAAGATCATTGAACCAATTGCAGTAGCAACCCAAACCGAATTCAGTTTCATGTCGGTACACTGAACCGATCAGTCCATCAGAAGTGCCATTTTCATAGACACCACCCCAGTTGTCGTTGCCATCTACAAAATATTACACATCGGGTAATAGGTAACCCTTACTTCAATAAAAAGATGGAAATCTTTTTTTTTTTTTTTTTTTTTTTACTTACAGGGCATAACTTTTATAGTACAATTTCTGACTCGGCAAAATGACAGCAAAATATCAGCTTCAGTTCCAGTATAAATGACACTTTTCTTTGGTTGATTTGGATCCAAATGGTCCACATCGCCGAAACCTTCAGGCTAGGGTATATTTTTTATTATACTAAGTAATACATCAACTAATTAAGTATTTAATACTACTATTTCACTTTCATTTTCAATCTATGCATTATAAATAAATTACCACAGAATAACTGACAACATACGGAATGTATGTGACTGAAGCTACTTCCAAAATTCTTCCAAACATATTTAATAATTTATTTGGATAAAGTTCAGTATTCTTAATAAACTGTCCATTCTCTAAGAAAGTATCCAAATGAATTGGCTTCAGGGTATCTTCTGAACCAACAAACTTCTGAGTCCACAAAGTTAAATTGGATGAGTTTTTTGCAATGGTTACGAAAAGGTGATGAGGGTAAACTGTAGTGAAAAAGAAAAATAAATTATAAAATTTTCTTTCAATGCCCTATTTCTACAGAATAAATGTGGGTATTGTATAGTAGATTCTTAATATATTCGGGTAATGTGGTTCAGGCACGGTTTCCACAAGAACCAAAGCACATCTTTTCAAAATTAATTAAAGAAGATTGCAAAGTAGTCGTTTATTTTTGTATCAGTGAAACAAAAAGTCGAACATTTTTCTATTCATATTTCAGGAGGTGCTAAATAATATGTATCTCGATCGAATGGAAAGAAAAGTTTAACCATTTGATATTGATTAAAAATGATGCGTCGATTGCTATCTACCACGATTTTTTCATATTTTGCCCAGGAAAATTAGACAAAAAATGACCAAATTACAAAAAAATTCCGACAAAGCTGTATTTTGGTGAAGAGGTTTATTTTGTATCTTAAGCATTTTCCGAAAAGTGCCCTCAATATGGACTGGGGCTAAAAATTTTACGGGGGTGTGAAAGGGGTTGAATTTAAATTTTTTGCAAATATCTCAAAAACTCTCAATCCTTTTAAGACATTGTGAAGGCGCAATTTGAAGCTTATGTAATTTTGCATTAAAAATTTTATAACACTTTTTTTTCGTACAATCAATAGGTTTTAAGAAAAACGTGGACAAACTTTATAGTGTACTAGATTAAGTCAAAAAAAATTTTTAGAGAATCAAAGTAACTACAAAATGAGGTATTACTGATCTCTAGGACTTTTTTCATCTATAAGGTATAGCTAGTCAAATTTCATCTGTATTTAATGTAGTTGAATGGAATTTTTAGTTTTCAGACACCCCTCCTGCCTATCCTGTGGCATTTACAAAACCCGTGACAACTTTATAGAGGTGGATTGGTCAAATATCTTTGTCAAAGATAATTTTTCCAAATTGTAAAATTTTTCATCGACTTTTGCATTTTAAAAATCAAAACTCACATTGATAGCGCGGATTCCAACACCCCCCTAAGTACGAAATTTTTTACCCCTCCTCAAAAATTTTTATGCAAGAATGTAGCCTGATGTTCTGGCCTAATTTAAAGACTCCAATCTTGAAGATCCAGTTACTAAGACGATTTTTTAATTTTCGCGAAAAGTTACTGATATATAATGATATTTTTTTATATACATTTTACAATGTTTTGAAAAGTTTAAATATTATATTGCTTACTAAAGTTTTCAAAACAAATATTTTTGGGTTTTTATTATATTTATATTTCAAAAACCATTCGAACAGTTTTTGTGAAACTTGGTACCAAGTATTTCGTTATATTTTAGGCAAAATTATTCTCAAAGTAAAAAATAAAGGTACCTTCTATAAAAACTGTACCAGGCAACGGTACTAAAAACCGTTACCGCAAATATTTTCTCGAATAAAAACTTTCGATTTAGCTTTAAGTTCCCAAAAAAATATTTACTTAAACAACTTGATTTAAAAACAAATTAAAAAAATAAAAGGTTAGTCTTCGAAAAATTTAAAACACATCATTGTTTGTGATTACGTTGATCTTAAATTTTGTTTCCTTCTTCAGTCAACTTTTCTAAAATCGACTCCACCCTTAGGGGGGGGGGTACTATTTTTACCCCATTTTCTTAGAATTTTCTTAGAATGATCCCAGAAATCATCCCTGACAGTAAAATACACGAATTAGGTGACACCCTGTTTATTTAACCAATTTAAATTAATTTTTTTATACAAGTTTTTTAATACGCTCAAAAAGTGTTACCAACAAAATTTTCAAAAAAATACTTTTTAAGAAAATTCGATATTTTTTTGTTTGATATTCAAGTTTATATTCTGCAACTAAAAACGGCTTTCTAATTTTTTTCTTAAAAATAAATGTTGAAATGAATGATAAATGAACTTTTTAAAGATGTATAATATTTTGTTTAAGACAAATTAAGGAGGCTTCTTAAGATAAACTTAAGATGATCTTAAGATGGCAAAACAAAGCTTCCACCAGTTTTCAGCTTTTTTGAAATTTGTTCGCAGTCGAGGTCTAATTTTACCTACAAGTAAAAAACTGCATTTATTTATTTATTTTATATATGACATGGATTATAACAGAATTTCGTGATTGTGGTGCGGAAGATTTTACATTTTTTATCAATAAAATATGCGCGACTGGATCGCACGAACTTTCTCTTTTAGTTTAAAAACTATAATGCAGCAGCTTTGCCAGGTGCGTATATGTTATTCAAGGGCGTACGCAGGGGGGAAGAAAAAAATACGTAAGAAGTTTATAAATTCAGTAAAAATTTGCATGGGAAGACTATGGCTTTAGATGCAAGGGTTAATGAGTTCGGCCAAGTTTCTTTTTGAACCATAAATAAACTGTAGGACATAAACTTTTTATACAGGGGGTGTCTGATCCAAACAGAAAGTGAGTTTGAGAAATAACGGACACCCTAATATGCATGACAAGCTGTTAAAATTTGCCTTTTCCGTCAAAACAATGAAACACTGAATATTATATCTACGTTACGAGGGTTGTCTGGGTCAAAATTCTTTTGTCAAAGTTCTGCTTTCAAAATTCAGCTTTTCAATATTATGCTTTTCTTTTTAACAAAATTCTGCAAATAATAAATAAAAAAGTTTTTAAAATTAAAAAAATTGTTTGATTTTTTTTTTATTATTTGCAGAATTTTGTAAAACATTGTTTTACAATTTTAAAAATTATATTATGTATTTTTTAATAGAAATAATGTTACTTTTTATTCTTTTGTTATCGTCGCTTAATACTACGTTTTCATTAAAGCCAAAATGAGGTAATTTTGGCAAATTGCAAAAAAAGTGTTCACATTTCAAATTTCCTATTTGTTTGACGGTCCAGAATATGTCAATCGCTTGTTTTTGTTACATTGAACTCTGTAATTTAAAATTGGTTCTACTTTGAATAGATTCCATTTGGGTGTGTTCATAAAAGTTTTTCGTAATTTCCTACCGAATTTCGTGCAAATTTTGTTGAAATCACCTCAATTGAAAATTTGAGTTCGTATGGGAAATGAGATGATTTTGAATTGAATTTGGAAATTTTGAAGCCAAATAAGATTTCTTAAGAAAATAGCGAAAAATATCCTGTAGTTTTGTTTTTACTTATTATTGTAATTTGTACCGACCGATATGTTGTTTTAAAAAAAAAGGAATGTGAGTTTGACCCCCCCCCCCCCCCCTATATATAACGAACAAAATGTAAAAAGTAATAAAAATATAAATTAATTTTATGTAATTTATATAAAAACGATACGAATCGATGATAAATTACTTGAAATACTTTTGTCATTAACAAAATTTTCTTTGGAAAAAATATTTGTTATAAAAAAGCATTTATCAATTTCACTGATAGAAATTCGGTATGGAAATGGAATTTAAAATGTCATTCCACACTTAGTTTTTAGTTATAGAATGTACTCTAATATTTACTACTTCCGTTATTATGAAAGAAAAAAAAATTTAATTAAATACTTTTAAGTTTGGAATTAAATAAACTAATTGGAATCTAAATTCAAGCCATACTGATGGAGTCAAAAGGATTATACCTTTTATTATTATTGTAGAAAACAACTTTTTATGAATTTAACAAACTTTTTCTTCTGAAATTTATAAACATAAATTTAACTGTAAATTCACATAAATAAACAAAAAACGACTATTATTCTTCATCAATACTTAAATACATGTACATATTAAAAAAAATTAAAAGTCTTAAAAGCTATACAATGTACTTACGTTTTAGAATTTCATTTAACAATACATCTTCTGGATTTTCATCCTCCGACAAAAACAAATAATATTTATCCTTCAAACGCAGTACTGAATTCTCTGTTGCATACAAACGTGCCTTAAGAAAATCAAATAGACTTGGTAATATAGTTATATAGCCCTATTTATTGCAAAATGGAATAAAAGGGATCGAATTTGTTATTCAATAAGAGTATAAGTAGCTTATCGACGACGCACGAAACAAACCTCTATGCCTCCATCAGCATTTTGGAGTAGCAACCCTCCTAAGTCTTCTTGTTCTGCCAACACATTGATATCAATCCAATTTATGGTGACGAGACGCCCTTGTCTAGTGAGATTTTGAAAGGATGCCTGAACAGATTCCAAAAAGAGGCCACTTATTTCACTTGTTGACGAAGAGTTGTAAGTAATAAGGACACTTATCAAATTGGAAAAGTACTTGTTGACTGAATAAAAAAATTTAAATAAAAAATGAGAAACTCTTTTGTGGGAGTAACTTTTTTTTTTTTTTTTTTTTTTTGAAATTATTTGTGATGTGTCTCGTTACTTACCTAAAAAAGTCACAAGTTCTTGTACACTCATGGTTGTTCACTAATGATCTCAAAAGTATAAGTGTGTTGCCTTTTTATGTTATTTTATTTTGTCAACATGGCGGATAATTTATTTGAAGCTACCATAACAAATCATTTATAATTAAATAACCTCCTAATTTGCATAACAATGGAGGCAACTAATATTTGGATAGCTTTAGGGGACACAACATATTCTATAATTCAGATAGATTACAATATTTTGAAAGTTTTTAAATTATGAATGAAAATGTTAAGAGACTAATACAGTCTTAGTGACACGAACAACGAATTATTTTATGGACTACATATTTTGATTCTTTTTTTTTTGTGACCAATGAATTGAAAATTTCATCAACCATTCGGATTTGCTAGAAACTATTTAACCTGTTTAATCACTAGAAAGAAATTATTAGATTTATTAGAATAATTTATTAGAAACTAGAATTCCAAGATACCCCTAAGCGTAGTCAAATTTAACTAAGTCCGCGTAGTCAAACTTAACTATGCCATGTGTAGTTTACTGCTTAGCTATCGAACGTGAGTCTGATTACTTAACGCTATCCCACTTTCATCAGCGACAAAAATAGCCTTTTGCCAATCATCATCAATAATTTGTCCTTCCAGTGCAAAATGGAGTTTAAAGATATCACCACCATCCAGCCCAGAAGGTTTAGCCGTGAAAATTTTCAATTTTCGGATTCGTTGTGTGTTTACCTGGCCTGGAGCCGAATGCCCACATCAGTGAGCATTGGCGTAGTTAGAGATTTTCCCTAGGGGGGGGGGGGGGGGGGGGGGAAGGCAACCAGCCAGCGGACCAAAAGTTCGAAATGATGGCTGTACCTACGGGGTACGGGGTGTTTTTGCAAACGTAACCAAATTTTTGATGGATTTTCGACATTATCTTCTGTTTGCTTGTGGGTACTTTATATAAGTACCACGTTTATGCGGTGTTGAAGCTAACTTGTTTTTACGTAATTAACTATCGAACTTAAGTCAAAAAATTGATTACTCACCCAATTTTTTTTAATTAATCATTGGAATATTTTAGATCTATTTCTCTATAGATCTTAAGAAAAACACGAAAAATTATGTATCGCATAAAAAAGCAAATACCTTCAAGGAAACCAAAATGGGAGAGGGGTGAAGTTCAAATTTGTGAAAATGCACAATCAAGGAGGTTTTCAACCCTCCGTATCAGTTGTAGTTAAGCAGATATTTTTTTTAATGTGCTGATGAGAGACAAATAAAAAACTTTACTTTTCTTAAAATTTTTCGTAATTTTCAAACCTTGTGATATATTTAAAGAAATAGACCACTTATTTCCTTAAATATATACTATTTTAGTTTAAATTTGATGCAAGCATTATACAGCATAATAATTGTGTTCATTTGTTTAAATTTTAGTAAAAATTTAAAAAATCTTCGTTTGGGGTTAATGTGCGCAATCATTCTGAGGGCAAGTCTGCGCATGGAAATCGTATGAAACTTCATATATTTCTGCTTAATTTCAATTTTAAAGAAAAATCCCCATGCGAACTTGTATGGAAATTCATACATTGACAGTAAATTTGAATTTTATAGTTAAATTGTTAAATTTAACTGAAATATTTGACGTGTTAAAGTTCCATTTATCAAAGTAGTTAGGTTTCTTTGAAATATTTTTTTTTTTGGTTAATGCGAAGAAATATTTATTTATGGATTGTAAAAATAGTCAAATATAAAAACTGGGCAATATTTTATAATTGTTTATACATATATGTAAGTAAACAAAACCAAACAATCCAATTAAAATTTCTCCAATTAAACTTTGAATGCGGTTTCAAAGTCAAAAGTGCGCAAACTTATCCCAAACTAGATACTCTACGAGCGTACTGTATATAATATTTGGTTACTGTTTGTCTTTACTCTTCACGAACTTCTCCTAGATGTCAGGGCGAAAAGATAAATTTGATGTCAGATGCTCGCTGAATTCCCGAAATTACCAATTATAGTCTAATTTAATTCTTTTTTACTTGTTTGTCAATAAGTAGATACTTTTTTATCAAGGAAAAATTCCCTCAGGTGTTACTGCGAACAAGTACTTAAGTTTTGTCGATTTTTTCAGGGGGGGGGGGGGGCAAGAATTGTTCTAGGGGGGGCATTGCCCCCCCCCCCCCTTGCCCCCCCTCTAACAACGCGCATGTCAGTGAGTAGGCCATGGGTTACTGAAATATTTTACATTGGCAACTCTGCTCCATTTAAAAGACATTGTAAACAGTATTGGCAATTGAAATAATTCAGTGACCTTTAAAGCTCACTGATTCGATAATTCGGCCACTGGTTCGATATGAATCAGTTCATGGGTCGCATGAACTTGCTCTTGTAGTAAAAGTTTCTTCAAATTTGAAAGATTGATTGTAATGTAAAACACATCATTAATAAATTTATCCATTTAATAAATTGATGAATCGAAATTTGAATATGGAAAAAAAGCATGAAACACGTTCTTTGAATTGATAAAATAAGTACTTAAAATGCTTTAATCTCAGAATGAAGAACGCCATCTCAATTCTTGAAAAAATGTGAATTTATGCAGAAAAAATTTTTAAAATCGTTGGATCTGTTTTCATAAATTTGGTATGCCATTTTTAAGAATATAACAATATACAACTTAAACCAAAATTAAAAAAAAATTCATCAACCAGTTTAAAACAAAATGATTTTTCAAAAAAAAAAAAAAATTTAATTCATTTTTAAAAATCAAAAAAATATTTTTTTGTAAAATATATGCATGCAGTATTATTCTCACTTGATAGGAACTCCTAAGTAAAAATTTTGATCAAAATCGGTTAAGCGGTTAACGAGAAAATCGAAAACAAAAAAAAAACACGGTTCTATGGCAGGTACTGTTAATAACGGTTTTTGGTAATTTTTTTCATCAAAATGTAGACCATATACTACCATTAGTACACACAACAAATAAAAAAAAAAAATCGTTAGATCCGTTTTTGAGATTAAATAACTTTTTTAAACGGTTGTACCTATGGCAAGTACCGTAATTTTTTGAGCTAAAAAAAAAAATCTCGATTTCCCTCTAAGGAACCACCAAAAAATCTTATGCTACAAGTTTGAAAACAAAAGGTTGAAATAGATTTCTCTTAACTCTCAACTATTTCTGTGAGCGTGGCTGCAGGAATGGAGGGGACCTACAAGTTACTGCTGAATCCGAACGGCTAATGTGAGCGGCACTTTTCTAGGGCAAGATGTTTTGTCAATTCCTCGCAAGAGGCAGTAGCCAATTTATTTTTAAAAAATATTAGGTGGCGAGGCTGGGGATCGAACTTAGACCTCCGGCATGACAGTCCATCGCACTAACCATCACCCCACGGTTACTACTTAAATAAACTTGCATTTGTTATTTATTTCTGCCTTTCTGGATGATTTCAAAGCGTCATAACCAGGGTTGCCATTTCGAAAAAAATTGCGCAGTAGGTCATTCAACAAAAGCGCAGTAGATTGAACATTTCCGCAATAGATTTTTTATTAAAAAAAAAAAAACTTCAAAGTGTATCAATTTTGAATATTTTTATAAAAATAAAACTAAAAAATCTTAAACTAATTATTTCAATTTTCAGTATTTTTTTTTTACAAATATTAATATTTTCAAGTGTCGAAATTAAGATCCTTTCCGAAATGGATTAAAATCGTGTTAAATTTTATCCGAAGATTCACTAGTGATAGTTGAATCTGTATGTGGAAAAGTCAAAATTTATCTCAGTTAAAATTAAATCGAAATTTTAATCGAGTTCACACATGGTCTAAGTTTATAGTGGAATTTGTTTTTTAACTCAGATGACAATTGAAAAATTGAACATATTTGTCAAGTTCAAGATATATTTTATGTTATCCCACAGAGAGTTAAGTAAATTAAGTAAACATTTTTGGAACCATCTAAAAAATCTTAATATGTAAAGACCTCCAATGACTATTAATAGGGCCTCCTGTCCCCGTTAGACAAAATGTTTCGAAGTAGTCGGAAATATGCTTTATTTAATTTTTTTAAAAATATTACCATTTAATAAGTACAAATAGAAGTAGACACCGGGAAAATCAGCCACTAAGGTTTGCATATAGGGCTGCTATCGCATGGTAGGCTGATGTATTCAATTAAAAAAACTTCCTTAATCATAAAAGGGTTATGAATTCGAATGGGTATTTACTATGGAAACGAAAGTGGTTGTGTTTAGTCTGAAATTAGAATTTGTATAGAATTATATTATAAATATGTGTGTACACATTTGTGTATGTGATGAAAATTAATTTCGTTACAATTTTATTTCCTAACTTAATATCAAAACACTATATTGATGTTTACTAGGGAAATCAAAAATATGCTTGAGTATTTTTCCTAGCAATACTTAAAAAAAAAGACTGTGAGAAATACGTTTAATGAAAAATACTGTTTTTCAAGCGCGTATTTCTTCGAAAATGTATGGCATGGCATATTTTTGGTTGCCCCATTCATTACAATCTGCATTGTTTATAGGTAGGTATACCGTAAACCTAACTCTACTCAGCTCTACTCTTCTGATATTTAAAGTGAAAGTAGCAGGAAATATAACAACATAATATTTGTACTTACATTTTGGTAGGTAACAAAATTATTTTTAGGTCAAGGATAGTGGGTAGGATGAGGGTGTTGTATACCTAAGTCCACATAATTTCAAAACATTTCGAAGGCTGAAGACAAATAATAAACTGCATACGGGAGAACCAAGACATAGTAAAACACCTTCCAACACTTCCTTGGTGCTTATTGCAGGAATGGAGGTGACCTGCAATTTAATCCTGAAAATAACTTTCATTATGACACCGCCACCGTGGCGTGATGGTAAGTGCAATGGACTGTTATGCCGGAGGTCTAGGTTCGATCCCCAGCTTCGCCACCTAAAATTTTAAAAAATAAAATAATAAAAAACAACGGCTACGTCCTCTTGCGAGGAATTGACAAAACCTCCAAGAGTATCTCTTGTCATAGACAAGTGCCGCTTACATTAGCCGTTCGGATTCGGCAATAAACTGTAGGTCCCCTCCATTCCTGCAGCACGCACACAGGAATGGTTGAGAGTTGTAAGCCACTAGGTCCTAGTTCTTCATGAGCTGTTGTGCTATCAAATTCATTTATTTCTAACATTAATAAATACTGCCGTGTTAACTGAAAAAACGTATCTGACATTTTTCGATTTAAAAAAAAAAAAAATTGAGGGATTGTCTTCAATCTGATTTTATTCAAAATTGTTTCTTATGTCGTTTTCGATTGGATTTTTCAGAGTGTTTCACTCTTTTTGATTCCAATGGAATATGAAAAACTCTTTTCCGTAATATGTGTATCTATGTAGAAGTTAAAACTAAAATGAATTCTTCAATAATTTCAATTCCAGAACATCTCAAGAAGAAGCATTTTCTATTTTAACAATTAATCCAACACATACTTTTAAAAATATGTGTGTTTTCAGAGTGCACTCCTAGCACTCTTTAATGAAATCCGGAGTGAAAAAACACTCCTAAATCATCACTCCGAACAGCCAATGGAAGGTTTTTGGAGTGTTGGGAGTGTGGATGGAGTGAAAAAAGAGTGCTGGGAGTGACCAACGGAAAACGACATAATTAAGTTATATTTTTGTGTTTAATATTCAATGCTCCCATCGATTTTTAGTCGAACACTAAAAACTAGATGTCAAAACGAATTTGAGAATATTGAAAATAACAAAAGTAACTTTTCCTTATATTCGTCTTCCATCCGTTATTTTGTTGCCCCAAGGAAAAGGATCCTATTTTTACTAATTAAGTAATAAAGTAGATTTCGTTATTTTCAACTTTATCAAAAACCAAGATAAATTTAGGCATTCGGTTGCAAGTGTTTTATTAGAAATTGATAGGATTCTTATACTAAAAACTGGACCCCCCTCACAAACGATTTTTTACTTTTCTCGACTCAACCTACACGCTCTAGCTCTATGTCACACCTTAGATGAATCACCTGTAAATAAAATTTTGTACATTAAAAAAAATTGGTACACGATTTTTAATTATTTATTAATGTTGAATTAAAAATTAAATTTCGTTAAAAAATCGTCATTCAAAAAAAAATTTACATTTTTTTTTTAAAACCAAAATTTGTTTTCTTTGTAATTTAAATCGGTTATACAGATAAAGAGATAATCCAAAATAAAACAAATGGTTGTATGTGAAGTATTGTTAATGATTTTCTGCGTAACGGGTTTTTAACATTTATATGGAAGGCAACGTTAATTTTAAATACCTAAAAAATGGTTGTTAAAAATATTTTAGATAATGTTTAAAAACCGCTCGATAAAATCAAGCCAGTCGTTTTCGAAATATTTAGATTTTTTAAAAATCCAAAACAATAGGTAATAGGTACAATACTATTTGAATTTTTCATAAAAAAAATTATCAAAATCAGGTACTAATTGCTTTTCGAGAAAAACTAAAGTAAAAAATAATAGTTCTATAATGGGAGGTACCATAGCAAGCTGAGAAAATTTTTTTTAAACTGGTTGTATTCAATATCATAGCACTTGTACCTATTAACTTACTGGTTATTTTTACCTTCCTAAATTTGTTTTCACCTCTTTGAGACTTTTGAAGTTTTTCTCTAAAAAATTGAGAAATTTCAAAATTACGACATTTAAAATTTCAGAAATTTTGAGTATGTTTTTGGAAACAATATAATACCATCGTACTTGGTATTAATGTGTCCTTGCACTGATACTGTTTTTAATGAATATACATACCAATGCACGGATAATTGAAGAAAATTAAAAACCGTCAAAAACAAATGGAAAAAATTTAGACTATTCAAAAATTCATCTAGCCAAAAATTGAGGTTAGATCGAACGTCCCCCGACTAGCGACGCATTTAGGATTGCATAAAAAGTCATCAAATTAATTTATTTCGGATATCAATATCTCTGCAAAAAAACCTTTTTATGACTTGGGAATGGCACTCCCGTCATCTAGAAAGTGCCACCTTTCCATTCATGTATCGCATAATACAAAATGAGAACCCTCAAAAAGTTCGATTTTTCATCTAGCGACACAATTGCCAGAAGTGAGTTAACAATTCCGCACTTGTGGCAAATGCGTCGCTAGTCGAAAAATCGAACTTTTTGAGGGTTCTCATTTTGTATTATGCGATACATGAATGGAAAGGTGGCACTTTCTAGATCACGGGAGTGCCATTCCCAAGTCATGAAAAGGTTTTTTAGCAGAGATATTGGTATCCGAAATAAATTAATTTGATGACTTTTTATGCAATCTTAAAGTGTTTAAATGCCAATATCTCTGCAAGAAAACCTTTTCATGACTTAGGAATAGCACTCCCGTGATCTAGACAGTGCCACCTTTCCATTCATGCATCGCATAATACAAAATGAGAACCCTCAAAAAGTTCGATTTTTCATCTAGCGACACAATTGCCAGAAGTGAGTTAACAATTCCGCACTTGTGGCAAATGCGTCGCTAGTCGAAAAATCGAACTTTTTGAGGGTTCTCATTTTGTATTATGCGATACATGAATGGAAAGGTGGCACTTTCTAGATCACGGGAGTGCCATTCCCAAGTCATGAAAAGGTTTTTTTGCAGAGATATTGGCATCTAAACACTTTAAGATTGCATAAAAAGTCATCAAATTAATTTATTTCGGATACCAATATCTCTGCAAAAAAACCTTTTCATGACTTGGGAATGGCACTCCCGTGATCTAGAAAGTGCCACCTTTCAATTCATGTATCGCATAATACAAAATGAGAACCCTCAAAAAGTTCGATTTTTCGACTAGCGACGCATTTGCCACAAGTGCGGAATTGTTAACTCACTTCTGGCAATTGTGTCGCTAGATGAAAAATCGAACTTTTTGAGGGTTCTCATTTTGTATTATGCGATACATGAATGGAAAGGTGGCACTGTCTAGATCACGGGAGTGCCATTCCTAAGTCATGAAAAGGTTTTCTTGCAGAGATATTGGCATCTAAACACTTTAAGATTGCATAAAAAGTCATCAAATTAATTTATTTCGGATACCAATATCTCTGCAAAAAAACCTTTTCATGACTTGGGAATGGCACTCCCGTGATCTAGAAAGTGCCACCTTTCCATTCATGTATCGCATAATACAAAATGAGAACCCTCAAAAAGTTCGATTTTTCGACTAGCGACGCATTTGCCACAAGTGCGGAATTGTTAACTCACTTCTGGCGCAATTGTGTCGCTAGATGAAAAATCGAACTTTTTGAGGGTTCTCATTTTGTATTATGCGATACATGAGTAAAAAAGGTGGCACTGTCTAGATCACGGGAGTGCCATTCCTAAGTCATGAAAAGGTTTTCTTGCAGAGATATTGGCATCTAAACACTTTAAGATTGCATAAAAAGTCATCAAATTAATTTATTTCGGATACCAATATCTCTGCAAAAAAACCTTTTCATGACTTGGGAATGGCACTCCCGTGATCTAGAAAGTGCCACCTTTCCATACATGTATCGCATAATACAAAATGAGAACCCTCAAAAAGTTCGATTTTTCGACTAGCGACGCATTTGCCACAAGTGCGGAATTGTTAACTCACTTCTGGCAATTGTGTCGCTAGATGAAAAATCGAACTTTTTGAGGGTTCTCATTTTGTATTATGCGATACATGAATGGAAAGGTGGCACTGTCTAGTTCACGGGAGTGCCATTCCTAAGTCATGAAAAGGTTTTGTTGCAGAGATATTGGCATCTAAACACTTTAAGATTGCATAAAAAGTCATCATGACTTGGGAATGGCACTCCCGTGATCTAGAAAGTGCCACCTTTCCATACATGTATCGCATAATACAAAATGAGAACCCTCAAAAAGTTCGATTTTTCGACTAGCGACGCATTTGCCACAAGTGCGGAATTGTTAACTCACTTCTGGCAATTGTGTCGCTAGATGAAAAATCGAACTTTTTGAGGGTTCTCATTTTGTATTATGCGATGCATGAATGGAAAGGTGGCACTGTCTAGTTCACGGGAGTGCCATTCCTAAGTCATGAAAAGGTTTTGTTGCAGAGATATTTGCATCTAAACACTTTAAGATTGCATAAAAAGTCATCAAATTAATTTATTTCGGATACCAATATCTCTGCAAAAAAACCTTTTCATGACTTGGGAATGGCACTCCCGTGATCTAGAAAGTGCCACCTTTCCATTCATGTATCGCATAATACAAAATGAGAACCCTCAAAAAGTTCGATTTTTCGACTAGCGACGCATTTGCCACAAGTGCGGAATTGTTAACTCACTTCTGGCAATTGTGTCGCTAGATGAAAAATCGAACTTTTTGAGGGTTCTCATTTTGTATTATGCGATACATGAATGGAAAGGTGGCACTGTCTAGTTCACGGGAGTGCCATTCCTAAGTCATGAAAAGGTTTTCTTGCAGAGATATTGGCATCTAAACACTTTAAGATTGCATAAAAAGTCATCAAATTAATTTATTTCGGATACCAATATCTCTGCTAAAAAACCTTTTCATAACTTGGGAATGGCACTCCCGTGATCTAGAAAGTGCCACCTTTCCATTCATGTATCGCATAATACAAAATGAGAACCCTCAAAAAGTTCGATTTTTCGACTAGCGACGCATTTGCCACAAGTGCGGAATTGTTAACTCACTTCTGGCAATTGTGTCGCTAGATGAAAAATCGAACTTTTTGAGGGTTCTCATTTTGTATTATGCGATGCATGAATGGAAAGGTGGCACTGTCTAGTTCACGGGAGTGCCATTCCTAAGTCATGAAAAGGTTTTCTTGCAGAGATATTGGCATCTAAACACTTTAAGATTGCATAAAAAGTCATCAAATTAATTTATTTCGGATACCAATATCTCTGCAAAAAAACCTTTTCATGACTTGGGAATGGCACTCCCGTGATCTAGAAAGTGCCACCTTTCCATTCATGTATCGCATAATACAAAATGAGAACCCTCAAAAAGTTCGATTTTTCGACTAGCGACGCATTTGCCACAAGTGCGGAATTGTTAACTCACTTCTGGCAATTGTGTCGCTAGATGCAAAATCGAACTTTTTGAGGGTTCTCAATAAAAAAGGTGGCACTGTCTAGATCACGGGAGTGCCATTCCTAAGTCATGAAAAGGTTTTCTTGCAGAGATATTGGCATCTAAACACTTTAAGATTGCATAAAAAGTCATCAAATTAATTTATTTCGGATACCAATATCTCTGCAAAAAAACCTTTTCATGACTTGGGAATGGCACTCCCGTGATCTAGAAAGTGCCACCTTTCCATACATGTATCGCATAATACAAAATGAGAACCCTCAAAAAGTTCGGTTTTTCGACTATCGACGCATTTGCCACAAGTGCGGAATTGTTAACTCACTTCTGGCAATTGTGTCGCTAGATGAAAAATCGAACTTTTTGAGGGTTCTCATTTTGTATTATGCGATACATGAATGGAAAGGTGGCACTTTCTAGATCACGGGAGTGCCATTCCCAAGTCATGAAAAGGTTTTTTTGCAGAGATATTGGTATCCGAAATAAATTAATTTGATGACTTTTTATGCAATCTTAAAGTGTTTAGATGCCAATATCTCTGCAAGAAAACCTTTTCGTGACTTAGGAATGGCACTCCCGTGAACTAGACAGTGCCACCTTTCCATTCATGTATCGCATAATGCAAAATGAGAACCCTCAAAAAGTTCGATTTTTCATCTAGCGACACAATTGCCAGAATTGAGTTAACAATTCCGCACTTCTGGCAAATGCGTTGCTAGTCGAAAAATCGAACTTTTTGAGGGTTCTCATTTTGTATTATGCGATACATGAATGGAAAGGTTGCACTGTCTAGTTCACGGGAGTGTCATTCCTAAGTCATGAAAAGGTTCTCTTGCAGAGATATTGGCATCTAAACACTTTAAGATTGCATAAAAAGTCATCAAATTAATTTATTTCGGATACCAATATCTCTGCAAAAAAACCTTTTCATGACTTGGGAATGGCACTCCCGTGAACTAGACAGTGCCACCTTTCCATTCATGTATCGCATAATGCAAAATGAGAACCCTCAAAAAGTTCGATTTTTCATCTAGCGACACAATTGCCAGAATTGAGTTAACAATTCCGCACTTCTGGCAAATGCGTTGCTAGTCGAAAAATCGAACTTTTTGAGGGTTCTCATTTTGTATTATGCGATACATGAATGGAAAGGTGGCACTTTCTAGATCACGGGAGTGCCATTCCCAAGTCATGAAAAGGTTTTTTTGCAGAGATATTGGTATCCGAAATAAATTAATTTGATGACTTTTTATGCAATCTTAAAGTGTTTAGATGCCAATATCTCTGCAAGAAAACCTTTTCATGACTTAGGAATGGCACTCCCGTGATCTAGACAGTGCCACCTTTCCATTCATGTATCGCATAATACAAAATGAGAACCCTCAAAAAGTTCGATTTTTCATCTAGCGACACAATTGCCAGAAGTGAGTTAACAATTCCGCACTTGTGGCAAATGCGTCGCTAGTCGAAAAATCGAACTTTTTGAGGGTTCTCATTTTGTATTATGCGATACATGTATGGAAAGGTGGCACTTTCTAGATCACGGGAGTGCCATTCCCAAGTCATGAAAAGGTTTTTTTGCAGAGATATTGGTATCCGAAATAAATTAATTTGATGACTTTTTATGCAATCTTAAAGTGTTTAGATGCCAATATCTCTGCAAGAAAACCTTTTCATGACTTAGGAATGGCACTCCCGTGATCTAGACAGTGCCACCTTTTTTATTGAGAACCCTCAAAAAGTTCGATTTTGCATCTAGCGACACAATTGCCAGAAGTGAGTTAACAATTCCGCACTTGTGGCAAATGCGTCGCTAGTCGAAAAATCGAACTTTTTGAGGGTTCTCATTTTGTATTATGCGATACATGAATGGAAAGGTGGCACTTTCTAGATCACGGGAGTGCCATTCCCAAGTCATGAAAAGGTTTTTTTGCAGAGATATTGGTATCCGAAATAAATTAATTTGATGACTTTTTATGCAATCTTAAAGTGTTTAGATGCCAATATCTCTGCAAGAAAACCTTTTCATGACTTAGGAATGGCACTCCCGTGATCTAGACAGTGCCACCTTTCCATTCATGCATCGCATAATACAAAATGAGAACCCTCAAAAAGTTCGATTTTTCATCTAGCGACACAATTGCCAGAAGTGAGTTAACAATTCCGCACTTGTGGCAAATGCGTCGCTAGTCGAAAAATCGAACTTTTTGAGGGTTCTCATTTTGTATTATGCGATACATGAATGGAAAGGTGGCACTTTCTAGATCACGGGAGTGCCATTCCCAAGTCATGAAAAGGTTTTTTTGCAGAGATATTGGTATCCGAAATAAATTAATTTGATGACTTTTTATGCAATCTTAAAGTGTTTAAATGCAGATATCTCTGCAAGAAAACATTTCATGACTTAGAAATGGCACTCCCGTGATCTAGACAGTGCCACCTTTCCATTCATGCATCGCATAATACAAAATGAGAACCCTCAAAAAGTTCGATTTTTCATCTAGCGACACAATTGCCAGAAATGAGTTAACAATCCCGCACTTGTGGCAAATGCGTCGCTAGTCGAAAAATCGAACTTTTTGAGGGTTCTCATTTTGTATTATGCGATACATGAATGGAAAGGTGGCACTTTCTAGATCACGGGAGTGCCATTCCCAAGTCATGAAAAGGTTTTTTTGCAGAGATATTGGTATCCGAAATAAATTAATTTGATGACTTTTTATGCAATCTTAAAGTGTTTAGATGCCAATATCTCTGCAAGAAAACCTTTTCATGACTTAGGAATGGCACTCCCGTGATCTAGACAGTGCCACCTTTCCATTCATGTATCGCATAATACAAAATGAGAACCCTCAAAAAGTTCGATTTTTCGACTAGCGACGCATTTGCCACAAGTGCGGAATTGTTAACTCACTTCTGGCAATTGTGTCTCATTTTGTATTATGCGATACATGAATGGAAAGGTGGCACTTTCTAGATCACGGGAGTGCCATTCCCAAGTCATGAAAAGGTTTTTTTGCAGAGATATTGGTATCCGAAATAAATTAATTTGATGACTTTTTATGCAATCTTAAAGTGTTTAAATGCCAATATCTCTGCAACAAAGCCTTTTCATGACTTAGGAATGGCACTCCCGTGATCTAGACAGTGCCACCTTTCCATTCATGTATCGCATAATACAAAATGAGAACCCTCAAAAAGTTCGATTTTTGACTATAGGTTTGCATATAGGGCTGCTATCGCATGGTAGGTTGATGTATTCAATTAAAAAAACTTCCTTAATCATAAAAGGGTTATGAATTCGAATGGGTATTTTTTTCTAATTACTATGGAAACGAATGTTGAATTCGTTTTGTTTTCATTATTTTTGTATACATATTTCCTATGTTGTTCAAAGGGTAGACAACGCGGTGCATTCAAGAGGACACAAGCGTCCACAATCAACCTCTGTCTATCAACTCCTACTCTCACCTCCCCGTGGTGAACATCGGGTGCCTAGTACCTTTGACTGAAGATGGGGATCCAATCCCTGTGGACGGTTTAAGGTGGCAGCAGACGAGAGAGGGGGGGAGGAGTGTTTCCACTAAGGCACTTCTCCTTTTTTCAGGCGGCAGCGGAGGAATTCCCCAGATGGAATCAACGGTGGCGTCTACAGTTCTAGTCAGTTTGAACTACTTAGTGAACACCTTATATGGGCTACTACGACGTATTCGTAGCTCAGGCCTATAAGGAGCGGTTTATCCGGCTCCCCGTCCTTGGAGTTATAATAAGGATCTGGTCCTCCAGGCTAGGGGGTTGTGCGTCGGGGTGACTTCCCTACCACGTAAAAAATTATCGGTTCCGAAACAACAACAAGCCTCGGATATGGATGATTTTAATGTTGACGACCCCAGCAAACGAAACAAGGACAATGAATTTCGGATCTGCACGTGGAATGTACGGACCCTAAACAGGCCACGTGCAGCCGAACAACTAGTGGAGAACCTGGATTGGCTAAGGGCTGATGTAACAGCCATCCAGGAAGTGCGATGGGATGGAGAGGGCATCCGAAGGATGAAAACGTGTGACATCTACTTCGGCGAGTGCTGCAAGGAGCAAGGTCAGCGGCTCTTTGGTTGTGGTTTTGTGGTAAGGGGAAGACTTAGGCAAGAAGTCTTGGGCTTCAGAAATGTAAGCGAGCGCCTGGTCACAATCCGCATCAAAGCTAAGTTCAAAAACATCACGTTGATCTGTGCCCATGCCCCAACAGAAGAAAAGGATGACTCAACCAAAGAAGAATTCTACGATCTCCTCGAGGATACGTATGATAGGTGCCCCAAGTACGACGTCAAGATTATTCTTGGCGACTTCAACGCCAAGATTGGAAAGGAGGGCATCTTTGGTTCGATAGTCGGAGGACACAGCCTGCACGACAACACTTCCGGTAACGGACTCAGGCTCATCGATTTCGCGGCGGGGCGAAATGCCATCATAGCAAGCACTCTATTCCCACACCTCAATATACACAAAGGGACCTGGCGGTCTCCGGATCAACGAACCGTCAACCAGATTGATCATGTTGCGATAGACGCCAGACATGCTTCCAGTATCCTGGATGTCCGAACGTTCCGAGGTGCCAACATAGATTGGGATCACTACCTGGTGGTAGCGCAAGTACGTATGCGGATATCTATGGCGCCACAACGACGAGCGGATGCTGTAAAACGATTTAACGTCGCGATGCTAAAATCGCAAGAGATAGCCAGGACTTTTTCAGACCACGTCTCTCTTAAACTCTCAACAAGCCCGCCACAAGCATCATCTGTAGAGGACCAATGGAAACACTGCCAAAATGCCATCAAAAGTGCCGCTACTGATGTGCTGGGTTTCACTAGGCCACCACAACGAAACCCCTGGTTCGATGAAGAATGCAGACTGGCACATGAAGCAAAGAACGAGGCCTACCAAGCAATGCTGCAGACTAGAACCAGAGCTGCTGAGAGAGCAGCCCGGGAGCTCTACGGGCAAAAGCGAAGGGATGAACGCCGACTTCTCAGGAGGAAAAAGAGAGAGCATGCGAAGCGGGCGGTCGAGTCTATTGAGGACTGTAGCGGCAGGGGGGATGTTCGAAAGTTCTACCGAAGGGTGAGGCAAACTACCCAGGGTTACAAGGCCAGAACGGAAGCCTGCCGAGACGAGAGTGGGAATATGGTGGTAGACACACAGTCGGTGCTGAGGATCTGGAAACAACACTTTTCTAGACTGCTAAACGGCGAAGATGGCCAAAATTCCGCTGTAAGACAGAACACTCCATTCAACCTGGACGATGATGGTCAAAATTTCCGTCCACCCGACCCAAATGAAGTGCGGTTAGCGATAGCCAAGCTTAAAACGTACAAGGCTGCTGGTGCGGATGGCCTGCCAGCCGAGCTATTCAAAGCAGGGGGAGATGACTTGGTAGGGAGTATACACCAGCTTATCTCCAAAATTTGGTCGGAGGAAAGTATGCCCGATGAATGGAACCTCGGGATAGTGTGCCCCATCCACAAGAAAGGAGATGCTCTGACCTGTTCCAACTACAGATGTATAAGTCTCCTCAACGTCGCATACAAAATCTTGTCATCTGTACTGTGTGATCGCTTAAAACCGTTTGTCAACGATCTGATCGGCCCCTATCAGTGTGGTTTTAGGCCCGGCAAATCAACCGTCGATCAAATGTTCACACTCCGACAGATTTTGGAAAAAACCCAGGAGTTTCAAATCGATACACACCACCTCTTTATCGATTTTAAAGTCGCATATGATAGCGTAGACAGAGACGAGCTATTCAGAGCCATGGCGCATCTCGGCATCCTTGCCAAACTCGTCCGCTTGTGTAGGATGACGATGGAGAAATCTCGCTGCTCCGTCAAAGTCGGCAAGAACACCACCGAACCCTTTGATGTCGAGAAAGGTTTGAGGCAAGCCGACGCGTTATCATGCAACCTGTTTAACATCGTTCTTGAAGCAATTGTACGCAACTCGCAAGTCAACAACAGAGGTACAATTTTTCAAAAGTCTGTTCAACTACTTGCTTATGCAGATGATATTGACATCATTGGGAGAACGAAGCGAGCTGTTACCGGCGCGTTTGCAAGTATTGAATCGGAGGCGGCGAAAATGGGTTTGGCTGTTAATGAGGACAAGACGAAGTATATGCTATCATCGAGAAAGGAATCTCAACATCGTCGGCTCGGGCAAAACGTCACGATGGATAGATACAACTTCTTCGGGTGATTTTCGGTCCAGTCTGTATCGATGGAGTATGGAGGAGAAGATTTAATAACGAGCTTTACGGGCTTTACAGCGACGTCGACCTGGTCAAGAAGCTGAAAATTCAGCGGCTGAGATGGCTGGGACACGTGGAGCGTATGGACACCAACGCACCAGCCCGACGAGTCTTCGAATCTACCCCTGACGGTCTGCGCAGCAGAGGAAGACCCCACCTTAGGTGGCGCACACAAGTGGAGAACGACCTCAACCAACTTGGAGTGCGTAACTGGAGGCAGCTAGCTAGGGACCGAACTGGCTGGAGGGGCTTGTTGGTTGAGGCCGAAGTCCATCCTGGGCTGTGAGCGCCATCTAAAGTAAAGTAAGTAAAGTATATTTCCTATGGAAACGAAAGTGGTTGTGTTTAGTCTGAAATTAGAATTTGTATAGAATTATATTATAAATATGTGTGTACACATTTGTGTATGTGATGAAAATTAATTTCGTTACAATTTTATTTCCTAACTTAATATCAAAACACTATATTGATGTTTACTAGGGAAATCAAAAATATGCTTGAGTATTTTTCCTAGCAATACTTAAAAAAAAGACTGTGAGAAATACGTTTAATGAAAAATACTGTTTTTCAAGCGCGTATTTCTTCGAAAATGTATGGCATGGCATATTTTTGGTTGCCCCATTCATTACAATCTGCATTGTTTAGGTATACCGTAAACCTAACTCTACTCAGCTCTACTCTTCTGATATTTAAAGTGAAAGTAGCAGGAAATATAACAACATAATATTTGTACTTACATTTTGGTAGGTAACAAAATTATTTTTAGGTCAAGGATAGTGGGTAGGATGAGGGTGTTGTATACCTAAGTCCACATAATTTCAAAACATTTCGAAGGCTGAAGACAAATAATAAACTGCATACGGGAGAACCAAGACATAGTAAAACACCTTCCAACACTTCCTTGGTGCTTATTGCAGGAATGGAGGTGACCTGCAATTTAATCCTGAAAATAACTTTCATTATGACACCGCCACCGTGGCGTGATGGTAAGTGCAATGGACTGTTATGCCGGAGGTCTAGGTTCGATCCCCAGCTTCGCCACCTAAAATTTTAAAAAATAAAATAATAAAAAACAACGGCTACGTCCTCTTGCGAGGAATTGACAAAACCTCCAAGAGTATCTCTTGTCATAGACAAGTGCCGCTTACATTAGCCGTTCGGATTCGGCAATAAACTGTAGGTCCCCTCCATTCCTGCAGCACGCACACAGGAATGGTTGAGAGTTGTAAGCCACTAGGTCCTAGTTCTTCATGAGCTGTTGTGCTATCAAATTCATTTATTTCTAACATTAATAAATACTGCCGTGTTAACTGAAAAAACGTATCTGACATTTTTCGATTTAAAAAAAAAAAAAATTGAGGGATTGTCTTCAATCTGATTTTATTCAAAATTGTTTCTTATGTCGTTTTCGATTGGATTTTTCAGAGTGTTTCACTCTTTTTGATTCCAATGGAATATGAAAAACTCTTTTCCGTAATATGTGTATCTATGTAGAAGTTAAAACTAAAATGAATTCTTCAATAATTTCAATTCCAGAACATCTCAAGAAGAAGCATTTTCTATTTTAACAATTAATCCAACACATACTTTTAAAAATATGTGTGTTTTCAGAGTGCACTCCTAGCACTCTTTAATGAAATCCGGAGTGAAAAAACACTCCTAAATCATCACTCCGAACAGCCAATGGAAGGTTTTTGGAGTGTTGGGAGTGTGGATGGAGTGAAAAAAGAGTGCTGGGAGTGACCAACGGAAAACGACATAATTAAGTTATATTTTTGTGTTTAATATTCAATGCTCCCATCGATTTTTAGTCGAACACTAAAAACTAGATGTCAAAACGAATTTGAGAATATTGAAAATAACAAAAGTAACTTTTCCTTATATTCGTCTTCCATCCGTTATTTTGTTGCCCCAAGGAAAAGGATCCTATTTTTACTAATTAAGTAATAAAGTAGATTTCGTTATTTTCAACTTTATCAAAAACCAAGATAAATTTAGGCATTCGGTTGCAAGTGTTTTATTAGAAATTGATAGGATTCTTATACTAAAAACTGGACCCCCCTCACAAACGATTTTTTACTTTTCTCGACTCAACCTACACGCTCTAGCTCTATGTCACACCTTAGATGAATCACCTGTAAATAAAATTTTGTACATTAAAAAAAATTGGTACACGATTTTTAATTATTTATTAATGTTGAATTAAAAATTAAATTTCGTTAAAAAATCGTCATTCAAAAAAAAATTTACATTTTTTTTTTAAAACCAAAATTTGTTTTCTTTGTAATTTAAATCGGTTATACAGATAAAGAGATAATCCAAAATAAAACAAATGGTTGTATGTGAAGTATTGTTAATGATTTTCTGCGTAACGGGTTTTTAACATTTATATGGAAGGCAACGTTAATTTTAAATACCTAAAAAATGGTTGTTAAAAATATTTTAGATAATGTTTAAAAACCGCTCGATAAAATCAAGCCAGTCGTTTTCGAAATATTTAGATTTTTTAAAAATCCAAAACAATAGGTAATAGGTACAATACTATTTGAATTTTTCATAAAAAAAATTATCAAAATCAGGTACTAATTGCTTTTCGAGAAAAACTAAAGTAAAAAATAATAGTTCTATAATGGGAGGTACCATAGCAAGCTGAGAAAATTTTTTTTAAACTGGTTGTATTCAATATCATAGCACTTGTACCTATTAACTTACTGGTTATTTTTACCTTCCTAAATTTGTTTTCACCTCTTTGAGACTTTTGAAGTTTTTCTCTAAAAAATTGAGAAATTTCAAAATTACGACATTTAAAATTTCAGAAATTTTGAGTATGTTTTTGGAAACAATATAATACCATCGTACTTGGTATTAATGTGTCTTTGCACCGATACTGTTTTTAATGAATATACCTATGCACGGATAATTGAAGAAAATTAAAAACCGTCAAAAACAAATGGAAAAAATTTAGACTATTCAAAAATTCATTTAGCCAAAAATTGAGGCTAGAACGAAAATTTGCAAATAGGGGTCAGTATATTTTTTATTCTGCTTTTTAAAAAAATAAAATTTATTTCCAGAAAACATAACCCTGATTTATGGTAATTTTTTCCCCAACGTCTATTTTTCACATTTTTGCTTTCAAACAACCATCTTTCGAGTTGTAGATTTTTCACAGTTGTTGTATATATATCCATAAATTTTGTATATTAAAAATCAATTACAAAAACAACCATCTCTCTATCATTTTTCGTTTAGAAAATAGATTCTAGATATTTATCATTGTTTATCCTTATTTACCCTATTGAAATTACGTTTTTTAAAAGATCATCTATTTATAATTTTTTTAATTAAATTTTCATTTACAGGGTATTTTGTTTATGTCCGTAAGACATACCATCTGAGACACTACCTACAAGACTGTATAAGTGTTTACTTCTTATCTGGTACCTCCATGAGGGTAGGTCCTTCTGTCGTTCTATGGCGGGATCTATGACTATATAACAGAAGTAGGTATTGACGGGGCAAACATTTACATATATGTAATTTGAATAGTTAAGTCCACTAATGCATGGGCAGTCGGCTCATCTCCCCAGATAGAGCTCAAGAGCTCCATATTTATATAGCCTGTGCCGGTCTTTTTTTTAAGAAATCCGGGACGTAGAACCTTTCTAGGGTTTATACATATAGTATATGTATGTAGATATACACAGAGTTGATTTTCAATAGATTTTACCTTTATAAATTAAGATTTTTAAATGAAATTAAGATTTTGAAAATAAAAAATTGCTCTCTGAAATGTTACAAAAAATAAAAAAAAATTAACTCTTATTTGACGAAGTAATTAGAATCAAGAAAATAATTCAAGAATAGCAAACAAAATAATCAAAATATCCTCATCCTTATATAGTTTTGTTCTGTATTTCAATATGGGAAATATAATCTTCAGCGTATAGCTTGTAAAAATCATCGTCATATTAACAAAAATAAAAAAAAAGCAACCAATACCTCTAAATGACAATACATATGTATACAAACATTCTACACATGCCTTTGTAAACTAATTTCAAAACTAAACAGAATATTGAAAATCGTCGTTATGGATACCGATACAAAAAGGAACAATTTAATAAATAAAAATCCCTTTTGAATCGGTTTGTGTACAGAAAAATTCTACATCATCAATTTGTTTCTACAAAACGCCACAGGACGAGCATATAGAGCTTTGAGTAACTGGGTGTCACTTCTATTTGTATTTATTCAATGATATCACATTATCAAAGTTTAGACGATCGATTTCGTTGTCTAAAGTTAGATAAAAAGTTAGATTTTAAACTAAATTTAAAAAGGTTTATTTATAACATCAACGTGGACTGCTGTCTTAAGTTAGACAGCGCTTAGAAATACAGGCACGACGCACGATTAAAAAACTATATACATAGATGTTTTGAGAGCAGGTAATTTGGAAAAAAAGTGCGATTTCATTTTGTGGCAGTAGATTTAGACTTTGTGGAAAATATACAATAGACAATAGATCTACTGCAATTGCAGCAAAGTGGTACCGCTGGTCAAAGCTTAAAGTTTAAATACATACAGAATTTGGAAATCCATTTCAAATTAAGGTAAACCTCTCAGTCAGTAGGCCTATGGGGCTGCAGTAATTAAAATTTCTTTTGAAGTCCTATCTTTTGTTGTCCCACCACAGAACGACAGAACTGCTTTTTAATTAATATCAATCAATAAAACTAATAAAATAAAACAACAAACATTTTTTTTTTTAATTTTCTTCTATTTGTTTTCATATATTTGTTTCTCTCATTCAACCGCGATTTGTTTTGTTCTAAGCTTAAATTAATAACAAAAACTATACAAAAAAAAAAAATCTTATAAAACACACATCCTTTACAACATTCCTTTCAACATGCTTTCGTTTTTGTTTTTGTTTGAGTATAGTGACGCTGTATGATTACACAACACAGACAGCACCATATATTAAAGCCAACATTATTATTTCATTTAGTATGCATAATGGATGCCATGTCCGGCAACGGATGTATGCACTAAAGCTGGAGCGGCTCTGTTAATATTATATCAAGAATAATATTGCAAAAACGAGTAGTGTAATAACATTGTTTTATCATCACATTTATCATGAAAATGAAACAGAGGAAAAAAAAAAAATTATATGGTTAAAATCAATAAGAAAAAGAGTTGTGGGAATAATTCATCATACTTGATAATTGGTCCAGGAGCATAAGCATGAGCAGCATATGCTGGTGCTGCATAAGCAGGGGCAGCATAAGCAGGCGCAGCATAAGCAGGTGCAGCGTAATGAGCAGCAGCTAAACCAAGACCATGTCCAGCTGTAGATGGTGACAAAAAAAAAATAAAAATAAAAAATGTTGTTAGTCCTTTTTGTGTTTTTTTTTTTTTTTTTGTTTCCTTTTTTAAGATTTTTCCACTCATTAGTTTGTTTGTTTTTTTTTTTTATTATTTTATCGTCATCTGTTATTTATAAATTAAAAATGATTTTCAACATTTTTCTTCTCATAACACAATTTTGTTTTTGTATTTTTCGTAAATGTATGTAAATGTAAAATAAAGTTTTTTTTTTTAAATATGAATGGTTAATGGATTAAGAGAGAGAATAAATTTGTTTTAGTTTTGGTACACTTGAGTCTTGAGAGAAACATTTTAGACGAAAAGTATATTTTTGAGGATTAAAGATGATAAAAGGGAAGAAAAATTGAAAACATGTCTACGTTGGTATTTTATTTAAAAACATAATCTCATATTCAGATTACACGAAAAGCTACATCATAATCTGCTTTTATGACAAAATCAAAATGGTTAAAAATTTATATGAATTGGACATTTTTCAAAAGACAAATATCCTCTAAAAATTAAGGAACCATATTTTTTAGTTTTGTCAATATTGACTCATGTTTGCGACTTAATATATGTAAATTACCGGAATTATGCATATACCGGAAACACTAGTGTTACATCCGAAAAAAATTACTAATTTTCTTAATAATAAAAATTCTATAAAATAAATAAGTAATTTTTCAAGAATCAATAATATCTAAGTTTAAAGAAATTATGACTTTTTTTAAATAAGTGATACCTAATCCAGATATATTTACTTTTTTTTTAAAGAATAAATAATTAATTAAAATAATTTTGTATTCTTCCAAAAATTCAGTAGGTACATAAGATTTACCTGAATGTAATCACTATTTAAAAAAATAAATACTATAGTTAATTAAAATTTGCAAGTTTACAAAAATTATCTTATAAGCTTATTTCTTTTTTTGTGACCTTTTATTCAAAATAGAATATACCTAAAGTCCACAAAGGTATTAATTTTTAATTTATTAGTAATGTAGTACATAGATCAGTTTAAAAAAAATTAAAATAATGAAAAAATTAAACCGATAATTTTCAACAGAATATAAATGTGAAATAGCAAAAATATATAAAATATTAGCATTTTCTGCAATTTTCGAAAAAAAAAAAAAATAAATCTTATCTACAAAAAACGTTTCTAAAAAATATACATAAATTAAGGGTGGTCGTTCATCTTTAATACGTCATTTCTAATTTTCGTTTTTAATAATTTTATTTTCATCCCCTATAATTTTTATTGTATAACAGTGTGATCTACTAGAAAAAAGTCTAAGGCTTGTAACTTGAAACCAGGCATGACAAAAATTGCATTGAAACTGTGTTTTCCCGTCTAAGCGGTAGGGGTAGTGAGCGGTATACAGTTAAATATCGATAGTCAATATCGTATCGATACAAAAAGAACTATCGAATGTCTCGATTAGTTTTAAAAATAGTATCAATATTCTTTCTCGATAGTTTTTTACTTTATAAATTAATTAATGTCACACTCAGAAGAGCAACAGAAACATCAATAATCGTGAAAGACATAGAAATCAAAGGTAAATGATTTATAAAAGAGACTTATAATTAGATCAAAAACTCTAAATATAATAAAATTCCACAAAATGTACGTACTCTCTTGCAAGTTCTATAAGAACCATATTGTTGTCTCTTTTAATTTAATTGATAGTTTTCTAGGTGTATTGAAAACATTTTTCAAAAATTAGGAAAATGTGAAAAACAAAAATATGCGCTGTGTGACCCAGCCTGTGTCCTAAGCGTAAGAAATTTATGTTGTTTTTTTTTTTAATTTTTATAACTTTTTGTTTTGATTAGGAATTTTGTTTATTGTTTTTTTTTTTATATATATATATATAAAAATATATATATGTGGGAATTATCTAGTCCTGTTTCATTAAAATGATTTCAGAAAAAAAAATCGTTCATGAGAATTCCTACAGTACCTAATTTAAAGAAATTAATGTAGTTACATATAGGTTCTATTAATGTAGTTACACATTGTGTTGCAACTATTTTGATTTCTTCTTTTTTTTTCTTACGACAGTTCATTTTACTTTCTTTAAAATACATCTCAAAATGAAGCAGGATAATTATGTTGGTTTTATTAAAAAAAAATAACTATCGATAACACCGATACTTTTATTGTAAAACTATCGATACTATCGAAACCACCGATTTTTTCAATTACCACTAGACAAAAATTTGAAAAACAACACTTTGGAAAAATATGGCGAGGACAAAATGTCAGAACATGTACCCATTTTCAGTTTGTGTTCTGAACATGGTTTTGATGAATCGTTTTCCAAGACTCTTACCACAAATGTCATTCATTTTTAATTTTTGGTTTACCAAATTTTACGTAAATATTGGAATCCTGAGTTTATTTCAAAATAAAGTCCCCCCAAAAATTGTCAGAATAAGATCAAACACTTCATTTCCTTACACACAGTACATAGTATAATGACTTAAATACTGCAGTTAAATTAACCAGAACGTTATGGATCTTAAATAACTAAGCATATTCTATTTTTTGAAGTCAATTCGATTTATGGTTTATTATTTATAGTCCACGTAAATATTTATATAATATCATGCACGGTTTTTTATTTAGAGCCCATTCCGTTATGGTCCATTTTACTAAAATGTTTAAGTCATAACTAAATATGATTAATGGTAGGGCCCATTATTTTTAATATGTATATAATGGGATTGCCTTTGCTTAACAAACGAGTCTTTTTCCTCCACCTGAAGTATTATCTTAATCTAACTGCTTTTCTCTTATTAAATTAAAAAAAAAATATATATTTTCCTACACTCACAGCAGTGCCTTGAAATCTAGTCAGCGTTGCCAAAGTGACAATATAGTGCTTTTTTGAGGAAGCTTTCACTGACATTATTTCCATCCATCCATTATTTCGCTTGCGAAATTAGACGGTATTTTGTCAAAATTCATAAAAATTGTCAGAAACTCCTATTTTGTCTTAACTTTTAATTTTTTTGTTGTTTAACACCCCATTATAACATTGAATTTAATTTTTTTTTTCAAGAGAATCGAAGAATTTGTGTTTTTATTTTTTTTCAAATGACGAAAATGGCACGATAATTTTTTTCGGGTGGCAACGCTGTCAAAGCTAAGCTCTCCGGTATTAAACTTCTTAAAAATGATACTTCCTTTTATATCTCCAAACGTTTCTAAGTATTTCTTAAGTGCTTTTACTTTTACCGTTTGGAAATGAATGAACAATATTTACACAGTTTATGTTTTTTTTTACTTTAAAAAAAGAAGAAAATACCACAAGAGATTCTTACTCTAAGTGCAATTTCAAAAATACCTATTTATTATTGCTTTTGTGTTTTAGTAGTGTGTGTTTTGGTGCTTTTGTGCAAAAAGTGAAGCTCATCAAAGCAAAATATTTACAAAAAATGGAAATATACATTTATATTTTTTAAAGCAAATACTTACCGTGGGATCCGTAGGCAATCTTAAGTGATGGTGCCGGAGCAGATATATAGCTATGCGAATAGGCTGGAGCATGTGATATATAACCAGAAGAATAAGCTGGAGCGGAGGCAACTTTCAGAGAAGCTGGAGCTGAGGCAATGTATGACGAAATGGCTGGTGCTGCATAGGAATGAGATAAGGCGGCTGGTGCATGAGAAAGGTAACCATGTGACAGTGCTGGACCGGACGAGATGTAGCTTGGAGCAGCAGAAGCATAGCCATGAGACAATATGGGAGCTGAAGCTGCGTAGCCATGAGACAAAATTGGTGCTGAAGCTGCATAGCCATGAGACAAAATTGATGCTGGGGCAGCGGCATATCCATGTGAGATGGCTGGAGCATAGCTGTGAGCAATAGCTGGAGCAGAAATAGCGTGTGCAGCCTGAACTAAGTGACCTTATTTATATACACACAAGGGTTAGGAAAATATTTTTAAGCGGTGCAAGAGTGAAGCATATCTACATTCTTTCTAATAATTGTATATATATACTTGTTTACGGTGCTGATTTAAAACAAATATTTACAGCCCTTAGTGTCTAGTATATATTTTACTTACCACCATAACTAGGAGCAACAACAGCAGCATCGTTTGTTGTACTAGAGCGGGAAACATGTGAAACAGCATGGCCAGCTGTAACTTGGCTAGAGTAATCCGATTGAGAATTTTGTCCATAATGTCCCTTAAATTAATAAATTTTTTTAAATTAATTCTAAAAGTTCAAGTTATAGGTACGCAGAATATCATACTCGTCCAAAAGGGTTAAATAATAGGCTAGTCGGCAGAGGTTTTTTTTTTTTTGCAAAAATATTCTGATCAAATTTAATTATTAGAATTTTAGTAAGTGTGTTGTTTTTGAGTATACAAATAAAATGGCGCAAAGTTGTGCGTCGCCCGCCATTTTGAAAAACGCGTTATTGTTACCAATATCTTGAGAAAAGATCATGGTACACAAAATTTGTAAGCACATTTTGTATAAGAAATTTATTTATCTTTCTTTTTTAACACAAAATTTGTTTACAGGATTTATACTTTCAGAGTAAAGGCGCCTTAGGGTATGCCTTTTTTTGGGTTTTCCCCAATATCTCCTTAACGGTTGATATTATGAAAAAAAAATTGGAAAAATCTAGAACAAAGCATGTTTTGAGGCGCGCCGCCTTAACTCTAAAAGTATAAGCCCTACAAATAAATGCTCTATGAAAAAAAAGAAAGATAATTACATTTCCTATAGAAAAAGAGCTGATAAATTTTCTGTGCTATAAGCCGTTTTTGTGCTATTGGCTAAAACGCGTTTTTCAAAATGGCCATAAGAATGCATCAAAATGTAGCGAGGACGCAATGAAAATAAAAGGGACTTGAAAACTCGTAGTTTTGAAAAAAAAAAAAAAAATTAAATAAATATTGATTACGAAAATTTTCTAAGTTTACCTTAACAGTATGTTCTTGTGAGTTTCCTACTGATCCATGATCGATACTTGGAGAAGAAATCGAATAGGCTGCTGGTCCACCAGCTTGTACGCATGCAACGATAGCTGAGATGACGAAAATAACCTGCAAATTAGAAACAAAAAAAGAAAAAAGTTTAAAATTGATTGATTTAATCAAAAATCAACAATAATTTATTAAAATAAATTAAAATCGGACTTAAATATTTCAGGACTTCAGTTCTCTCAAGTACAAATATTAGGTACCTACTGGTACTTTTATTTCAGGACCCTGTTTTAGTACTGGTATTTAAAGAAGGCAAGTACCTACCAGTATTTTTTAGTATGTGGGTACAAGTACTAAGTATCAGATTATGTACTTGAGCAGTACTTCATATGTACTTGGCCAGTACTTTCTAATCCATTGATTAATGTTTGTTTCAATTTCAAGTGTTTCTTTGATCAACCGACCAGAACCTGTAAGTCCAGTTGTTGTTATGGAAGAACTGATCAATTACTCGGAAGTACTGTTCAAGTACTTGGAAGTACTGCTAAAATACTTTATTAGTACTTAAGTACTCGATACTTGGTGCTTGTGATGAACTTCTTGGAAAATACTGGTACTTGGCATTTTCAAGATCTGTTGCTTGACATAGGGGACAGTAACGTCACAATTTTGTTGACATATTTATTAAAGAAATATTATTTATAACGAAAATACAACCACTAGGCTTGGCTAAGTCCTAAACCGCTGCGGCGCGCGGTGGCGCACTGTGGGATGAAATGCGTTTTAACGCGCCAAAAGTGTTCAAAAAATGGTCTCAGATCTGCATGAAATTTTCAGGAAATTTCAAATTTCCTGCACATTTTTGTTATTCATCTCTTTTTGGACATGTATGAGACTAATTTCTCTCTTTTACAAGCTATTGTTATTTATCCTATAAAAATGGAAGAAAATTTGAAAAAAAAACTTTTTTCTCATGCACAGGTATATTGATTATTGAAAACGATAAAAATCGGTAATAATTATTCATTGGTTGTGTAAAATTTTTTTAATTTTCTGATAAAATTTTTTACTCTGCCTCTATTAAGTTCGTCAATTTCTATACTACCATTTTCAAAAATTTCGTTTACAAAACTTGACAGTTGGATATGATTTTTCTGAACAAGAGTTTCTCTAGTGCCTAATTTACTCTAGATTGGTTAATATTCCGCTGTTGGTACTTAATATTTATATAAAAAAATAACGGATTCATACATAAATATTGTTTTTTTTTTTCAATTTTTTCAAAAATTAGAAAAAAAAATGTGAAAAATAGATTTCAAAGTTACAGTTAATTCCGTATTTTATGCCTTAGACTTCTAGATAGTAAAAATAACTTTGTAATCCCATGTCCTGTAATCATTCATTAAATATTAAATAAATTTAGAAGAAACAAATTTGATTTGTAATTTTTAATTTTCTCAAAAACTAAAAAGTGTATAGCTATCTCACTAGCATTAAAAAATGCTCGTCAAAGATCGATATAAGCATATTAAATATTAAAATCCAAACGAGTACTAAAAAACGTATGAATACTTTTTTTTTAAATAAAAATATATTTTAATTTTTTTTTTTTTTTTAATTTTGAGTTTGAAAATTATTTTTTATTTAATTGTTTATTTAGGCCCATTGGCTGAAACGAAACTTAAATATTTTATGTTGAATTTAAACGTTTACGTTCTACTTTTTCCTCAGCTAAACTGTCACATAAGCTCTTATATTGAACTTAAATATGTAAGTTTCGTTTCAGCAAATGGGCCTAAATCAATTTAATTTAAAAACAAAATGAAAGTTGATATTTCTGGCTTCAAAAAAAGCTGCGAGACAAAATTCTAAACGTTGCCGTTTTTTTTTTAATATTTTTTTTTATGTTTTTTTCAGGAAATCACCCCTCCTTTCCATACGGAGAAAAATAGAACCCCTCCCATACATTTTTTTTCTTGTCTTTACACAACCTACAAAAATATCCACTTTCCAGACTTTTGCCATTTCATCCCACAGTGCGGCGGGCGGGTCTAAGAAATTTATCTTTTTAGCTGTTCAGCGATGCCTTATAATTGTTATTTTAAAAATTAAAATTAAATGGAAAGATTTAATGCTTAAGATTTATGCTTGGATCATAATTCTAAAAGATTCAGATACAAACAAAATACTTACACTTACTTACAAAATATGGCATTTTTGAATTTCTTCAAAGCTAGTTTTATACTAAAAAACTAGTTCTATAGGGGTTTCAAGTTTTAAATTTTTCAAAAAAAAATATTGATTTGATTAAGATGTCAAAATATGTATGAATATTTTGATTTGGATGTCAAAATAATAAAAATTAGTGAAAAAGTTAAAACTCGAAACCTGAATAGAACCAGTTTTAGCTCAAAACTAGATTTGAAGAAAGCCAAAAATATGGCCGTTAGGGTACAATAAATTCTATAAATTCAATATTTAATATGCTGCTTTTAATTTCTCATTATAGGTTTATCTGGAAACTTATCTATGCACCAATCAGTCGTAATATCATTTATACTCAAAAATAATCATGTCTGCTTGAAGGAAAAATAATACCGTAAGATAATAAACATATTATAAATAATCAAAATATCAAGTTTTCTTTTTAAAACACATAATACGAAAGTCCATCAAAAGAAGGTAAAAATTAAGTAGAGCCTCAGGCAAATGGATATTTCTTTTTCATGAATATGACGAAAATAAATTATGATTTATAAGAAATCGATTTTTTTTAAGATCTTAAAGATATATTGAGAAGAAGAAAAGAAAAAATAATAAATATTTACCCTTTTATTTCGGTTAAAAACGAAACAAATCTTTTAAGGATAAAAACTGAATTTACAATGGTAGCCCACACAAACACATATGTTGGGTGTTTATGTTGTTTGTTTGCTTTTGGTATTCAGTTTAATATATAGATTTTCATTTTATTTGAATATTGAAAAAAAGCCTTGAAATATGAGATCTCAATATTAAATGGTTTTAAATTGAAATTTAAATTTACATATGTATAGTTTTCTGTATGTAGACATTTTTATATAATTTGTGAATCTCTTTGATGAGACACGTTTTGATATCTGGATTCTGGAAGATATATTCATGCTTTAAATTAAAAACAAACATAGAGTCAAAAAAAAATTCTAACTGTAAGACTATAATTTTGTATGGTTTAAGTTGAAGAATCCGAATAGCCTAAAAGAGATGCACTTTTTCATGAAAAGAGATAAACTTGGAGGATAATAGGTCACACTGTAGTCCCCAAAAACATTTTTATTTTTAGGTGGAGGCTTGGAATCGAATGAGTGCCAAAATGATTCATATATAATGTATGTACAGCAGGGTATATGAGATTAATTTTCATAAATAATGTTCAACACTTCATTTAGTTTTAACTTGCGACTATAATATAGGACAAGTTTTGAATTCGGAAAATCTAACTCGATATTTCAATCAAACTTGACATTACGATTATAGAGAGCCCAGAAGACAGACGATGGTCCTGTAATTCCTCCTGTATGCCTGTTTGTATGTATATCTGTCTGTAGCTCGATCTAAAGCCTAAACTGCTGAAGCGATTTTCTTCAATTTTAGGTGATTCCCAAGTCAGGAAATCAATATTTTGTTCTAACTCTAAAAATAACAGTACCTTCCATACAACCGTTTAGAAAAATTTTATTTATTTCGAAAAAAGCTCTTACGATTTTTTAATTTTTTTTTTGTTGTACCATTGCAGGTATGGTCTGCATTTTGGTGAAAAAAAAATTAACCAAAAAGAGTTATTAACGATACGGATACCGGCCATAAAACCGTTTTTTTTTTTTTCGACTTCCTCGGTCAAGCCATTAAGATTTTGATAAACATTTTAAAGTTTGAGAAATGTTCAACAGGTGGCGCTGCTAATCATAGCTGCATTCAGTTAGTCTTCAATGGCGTTTTTCTTTTTTAGTTCAGAGCAGTTCAAAGCTGACCCCGAACTGTCAAACAAAAATGCTGTGTTTCGTTTTTAATTTCAGAGCGCTCACAGCTTGGAATTAGTGTTTATTTTTTGACAGATATGACAATTGAGTGCTCAGGTGTGTTTCATAATTAAATCGGATTGCTCTGAACATACTCTGCTCAGAGTTTACTCCGTTCGCTCGGAGTCTACTCAGTGCTCTGCTCTGAACAAACTCTGAACAAAAAAAGAAAAACGCCTAATATAAAATATTGTTTTTCTGAAAAATCCAAAAACTTATTCTACCAAAAATTTTGATTTGCAATATTATTTCACTTTTAAGTGAGTTCAGTGCATGTTAACATTTTGATCGAAATCGGGCCTTACACCAATGAGAGAAAAATTCGACAACAAAAAATAACAATTTTTAGTATATTTTTATAAACATATATGTATTTTATGAAGAAGGGGAATAACAAAAGAAAATTATTTATGTTGTTGTTTTAGTGGACTGCATTGAATTAAATTCAAGTCGAAGTTTTTTTTCGACCTAGTCCAATGCGTTTCATTTTATGACCATATCGATTGTACAGCATCCAAAAATTTAAAATTTGTACCAAAATTATTCAAAATTTGTTCAAGAGTAATACGCAATTCCTTGAAAGATAACGTTATGTGTGGAGATACAAAATTTCTCTTTCATTCTGCAAATTCTGTAAAAACGCCCAGAAAAATGAAGACCAAGAGTCAAAAATTATTGTATTATTGTATTTTTTTTTGTTTAATTTTTTTTAAATTTAATTTAAGCAAAGAAAATTAAAAAAAATCCGAAACAATATTATGGTATACAATTTTATCAAAAAAAACGTAGCTCGTATTTGTTATACGAATGTTTAAACATTCTTTTTTTGGTATTTTTATTTCCTACTATTTGATATTTAGCTATGAAAAAAATTGGCTAGAAAAAATGTTTTAGACTTAAATGTTGTTCAGACAAATAATACGCCTTTTGTCAAATATTTTTTGATCAAAAAAAAAATTTTAAATAATTATTATTTATTTTTATTATTGAAAAAGTACGACTTTGTATATCTGCACAATAATGGGGGTATCACCGGGCATTATCAGCTTATTTGAACCTAAATCTTGAAAATGGAGAATGAACTTATGTATACTTTTTCTAATCGCCCCAATTCTACAAATAATATAGACGTCGTATTCACTCAGATTAAAGTGTTAAAAATATAACAAAATTATTTGTCAATTTCATTAAGTCTCTAAATCGATGATAAACAAAACAAAAAGAATAAAACATCATTCAACAGCTGGTTTTAACATCTATATCATAGCCAAGTTCTGCTGTCAAGGAGCCAAAAACATTTTATCGCTTCCACTTAAGGTCCTCTTTATACGACACAAAATGTTTTTCTTTCAGGAATTGCTATGTACATCATAATACTTATGTATGTTTATATTTTGTAGACAATTTTAAACATCTTACATCAAGGGGAAATTTTTAAAATATATATATGTTACCGTAAAAATCCGAAATAATAAAATTCTAGAATTTACCGGTAAAGCCTAGAATTTCTCAGCACTATTGGTTAAAAATGTTCTTGGATTTATCGGTAAATTCTAGAACTTCATTATTTCGGTTTTTTATACACAGTAACATATACACACCCAAAGAAGTGATTTTAAATATTCCATTCCAACAGTATATCTTAAATTGAATGACAAAAAAAAATCAATCGAATTATTTGACCTTTAAAATAAAAATAAAACAAAAAAAGGATTCAAGAGCTTCATATATTTTTTTTTAAATATTTTATGGCCAGACAATCCTTTTTACTTATTCCATAGGTTAAGAGAATATAAAAGAAACCATATCAAAGCATTGTATTAAATCCGCGTGGCTGGACAAAGGAGACCCATCATTCTCATTATGGCAACCGCACCAACATTCTATGTCATCCTGGCGATGATGTGGCGACGGATAGACATCTAGCTTTTGCCTTTCCATTTATATGTACAAAATATACAACAAGTGAGGTATTCCACATATGAGTAAACCTAATTATTGTAATTAATTGGAGGGATAACCTACAATTTCAGTGAATTACAATGTTTTAACATGATTTATTGATCGATCTTTAAGTCAATTGTTGGAAATGTGGATTTTGATGTTTACAAGTAAGAGGTTTATACTCGTAGCTTTGATCATAAAAGAAATCTGGAATTTCATTACAATTAGCATAGGCTATATTCTCAAAAGAGTATTAAATGTATTAGATTAAATTTGACTACTAAAGCTTTTGTTGTATTAAGTTATATACAAAGACCGACACCTTTGACGAAAATATACAGGTGTTTGAACAAAATTGTTATGACAGTTGTGTTGCTAGGAAATTTTTTCGAGCTTGAAATTCTAGAACTTTACAATGCCAGTATACCATAAATGAAATTCACAAAACAGCTGAAATCATATGTGGAAAGGTATGGACATTTTTTTTTATATTTTCAATAGGCCAGCTTCTTCCTTCTTTCAATAGGTATTCCACTAATTTCCGGCGCAACGTTAAATTTTAATTTTTAAAATACCTTTTCATCGGTAACTACATGAACCTAAGTTCACTTTTCGAAGCCATTAGCTATACTGCACATCGATTTCATTTTGTTTGTCTATGGTCAATTTCTGAAAAACTGAAGTACAATGAAATCAAATTAATAAAATGAGCGAATTCACATACAAAAATGTATTATAGCTTTTTTGAAAGCCTATATTTCATTCTTGGACTTTTCAATCAAATTGTTTAATTGAATAGTTTTTAAGAATTTAAATTTTATAAAGAAAAATGATTTTGAAAGAAACTTTTTATTTGTTTTTAAGTTAATTTTTCTTCAAAATATTATGCTGTCAAGTGTCACTGTGTTTTTAATAGAAAATGCTTATATTAATTTCCAGTTAAATTCTGAAAACCAGAATCTGAAATCTTTCTTTGTTTTTGAGAAATTAAAAATACGAAAAGTACTTTTTCCCATTTAGTTTGTGTTTGACTAAACATTTCTCCATACAAACTTCTAAATGCTGGTATTAGGTTTCATACTCGTATATGTTATACCTAATACTATTATACAACTTTTCAGAAATATTCCCAACTGTGGGTGTTGAGGAAAAAAAAAATAGCGGGACTTTAGTAGGAATATTTTTTGATTTTTTGGGAAATTTTTATTTTATTAAAATGGTTATATCTTGAGATCAAATTTGTTTAGAAAAAATTTTGATACACTAAATGATTGCTAATTGTTTATTCTTTAATAATAAAATATGAAAAATTATATATTTATAGCAGAAGCTTCTTAAAAATTCACAAAAAGTCAAATATTTTAAGAAAAATCGCAATGGAGGTTGGTTAAGTTAGGTTTTGTCGTAAACTATATAAAAAAGGAATTAATAAAAATATTTATACTTAAGTAAAAAATTCTACAGGAAACCTCATTTTTAGAATTACGCAGAAAAAAATTGAAAAAAAAGATTTTTTATGTGTACCCAGAAAACAAAAACATGCCTCAACAGCTAGAGGCGGGGATAGTTCCTTAAATACTCCTTTAAACTAGCACTACAACCCTACAAAATTTCAAACCTATTATCAAAATTTAGAAGTTTTGCACAAAATTCCTGGGCTATAATATTTTTTTTCAAAACCAATTTAAAAAAGGATTTTTAATTTAGCCCCCTTCAATCGCACAAAAGCAAAATCCCTGGTCCAAGATTGGTAAAATTTTGGGGAATTTTTTAATACCTACAAAAAAGAAGTCTCCATTCAAATAGTTTTGAGGAAAAATTCTACATTAAAAGAAAAAAAATCAGGTTTGGAAAAGTTTATTTCGAAATCTATTGCTCCCACGAAAAAATTATTCGCAATCTACATATTTGGTGTAGAATCGCAAAAGCTTCAAACTTCAAAAAAAAATTATATTTTTCAAAGTACACATATTTAAAGCTTAAAACTGCAGCCAAGTTACATCATTAAATACCAATAAAAAATTTAACGAAGGTGTTAACTTGTTAACCTGTATCTCTATGCAGGTGATGCTGATGAATAAAAAAAAACTTTATAGATATCTAATCTGGAAATAAATCAAAAGCATCTTCAAAAAATTGCTTTTTATATTGAACAAGCTCATTGAGGTTGTAAGATTAAAAAGAAAAAAATCTTACTGATTTTTTTTAATAAGAACCAGAAGGAAACATAGATAGACATTTAATTGAGATTCTCTTGATGGACACGATTGCAATTGAAGTGATATGAAATAAAAAAATACAAAAAATACTTAATCACAAAAGTAAAGCTCAAAGCAGAAATCTAGTGTATATCTCTATGAAGTCATATCTAGGTCAATTATGTGCCATGGCATCGTAGGAATGATATTACAAGTAAAAGGATACTGAGAAAAAATCTTGGGTATTATGCAAAAGGTATTGATTTTGTCAGACAAATTTCCATGCTACGGATCTAACTTAATTGGATACTTTTTTACTCTTTCAGCTGGCTGTTAATAAGAGCACTCGATTTCGTGAAAAAGTATCATAAACATCAAGACAAAAAAAAAAAAACTTCAAAAGAAAGCGAATTTCATAGTTAATCTCCAAAGAAGCAGCTAGCCAATATGTATATGATTTTACTCACTAAGAATAGAAATAAAATGCACAACTGGATCGCACGTACTTGCTCTAGTGATTAAAAGCTCTACAGTAGCTAATATTTGAAGATGGTAAATGTTGTTTTATTAAAATTAAAATAATGGCATATTTTATGAAAAAGAAAGAAATATACACAGACAGCTAGACGTACAGAATTGCAAGACCAAAATCTCAAGTTCGAGGTTTTTTATGAATCCAAAACTTGCTATAGTATCTACCTATGTAGATAAATCAAGTAAAAATATGTAATTAATTAATAAACCACTAGATATCTATGTTTTAATTAACAATTTGCCTGGGGTGGTAAAAACTCCAAGTTTGCACAAGATACTCCTACACTACAATAATGAATACCAATTGAAAAAAGACTCGTGATGATTACAAAAATAAAACCTATTTTTATTCTCAATACGTTTAATATCTTATGTATTGAAAGTCAAAGAAAATTCGATAACTCAAACCATTATTTTCAATTATAAAATTGAAAGTCATGAAATTGCTTTTCATATTCATTAAATTTTATTTTAATTAGAAATTTTCATTAGAATTCAAAAATTTTATCTGAAATCTCCCCAGAATGGAATAATTTATTTTAATTATGAATGTTTTATTTGGTAGATGAAATCAATTCACAGTATATCTTGAAATCAAATAAAAACAAAATAATATTTGAATATCATTCTTATTTATTAATTTTGCAGAAAATTAAAGGCAAACATTAATGAATGATATATAAAAATTAAAACATGATACACGTTTTAAAAATTATGACTTTATAATGTCTTTATTTTATAAACTTATCACATTAATTATATCTGGAAGGGAATTGAACAAGTATTTTGTAAAACAAAAAGATAAAAGTCAAAATTTGTGCAGATAATTTATTTGCATTTTTCTTTATATGTAAGTACTAAATGCAATAAATTCTTGTTTAATCAAATTAAATAAATACATAATTTCCTCTATATAATTGTGTAACAATTTCAGATTTAATATCTCTACATCTACTGATGCAAGCTTGATACCAATAATAATTAATCATTGCAAAAAGATTAAAAAAGTATCTTTTTGTGTGATACACTTGTGTGCCATTCATTTAAATTGAATCACATCACTGCACCATAAGATACGTATTATTAAATGTATTTTTCTTTCATGCGTACAAAACACTGCAAATGTGTGGAAATGATTAGATGATCATAATGTTCCATTACTCTTGTCATTTACAAATGGTTTGAATGATAGAAATATAATATTAATATGTAATCATGTGAAGCGAAGATATTATCTGAACACATAAGAAGGAGGAGAAAAGATGAATATAAGGAACATCGATTTTATTATTGTGTTACCTATATGTGCAAAAGAAAATTGTTCTTTAATTGAAAGCTATATTCATCAATTCTGCTTGTTATTTCAGTTCACGCATTTCATTAAAAAAAAAATTAACACGATTTTATAAAAAAAAAAAAAAAAGTACGTATACGCCACAGTGAACTCTAACAAAGAAATTTAAATCTTTAATAGTTTGTCACGTGAATAGCTTAGCTTTTATACATATAAAATACTTACATATTTTATTCGATAAATATGTACATAGTCTGCCTTATTCATAAACAAAAAATGGTTATTTCAGCTCTCGTGTTCAGGGAAACTACACCAAGGAATAACAATTTTCCGGACTCAAATGGAGCAGTAAGCAATTGCCTTTATTTTGAGTCCGGAAAATTCTTTTCCATGGTGTAGTTTCCCTAAACATGAGAGCTGAAATAACCAATTTTAGTTTAGGAATAAGGCAGAGTGTGTTTTGGATAAAATGCTAAGGCGTGTTTGGGTCTTAACAAAGAAGCAACAAAATGTAGGAATGTGTCACACTAACTTGCTCTTATGTACGATCATAATTTAAAGTCTAAATACATAAACCTATTCCTCTGAGTTTAAAAGAAATAATTTTTTTATGGGAGCCTTTAATTTAAGGTAGTATTTTATACATGCAACTTAGAGCTTAAATTGAAAAATTATTAAAAATCAACGTAATAAGAAATTACTTTATTAAAATAAATTCTAAAATAGTTTTCAGACCTGAAAAGAGTACACCATCTGATTTCTTTAACAAATCTTAGTACTTAAGAAAAAAAAATCAAAATCGTAGAAGCGATTTTTTTTTTAAATTAATTTTTTATATACAATATAAAATTTTGTTAACATTAAAAAAAAATTGGTACCTACACCATTTTTTAGTATTTAATAATGTGAAATTAAAAATTTAATTTCGAAAAAAATTATCCTCCCATTTTTGATATATCGATTTTTCAAATAAAAAAAATGTTGAAAAAAACCAAATTTGTTTTTTTTTTTTTTTTTTGAGAAATTTGATATGCAGTATGTATAACTTATTAGAATTTAATTTTACGCCATTTACTACATATATTTAAGGAAGACCAGCTTTTTTATTTTTCTTTAAAAAAAATTGATCAACTGTTTTTTAGCGTTTGACTAAAAATTAATAATGGCAGTTAATATAAGAAATAAAATAATAAAAATACGAAAAACTATCAAAAACGAAATGTGTAGCGGTATTTTGAACTCTTTTATGACTAAAGGTATACCTAAGTCTGTTATTAAAAAAGGCAAAAAAACTGAAACAAAATTTTGATGCAGAAAATTGTTATCGGTCTTTAGTTGATAATGAACTCGAATTTAAACTTAAAATAACACATTATATGAAACCGTAAAATAAAATGTTGTTAAAATAATTCTTTTTTTTTTAATTAAAATTCAAAATAAAAATAAAATAATAATACATTTACTATATACTAGTATCGTCCTGTGTCGAAATTCGACACTTTCAATTTCACAAACAATTTGTTTGAAAATATTGAAGGAAAAACAATTTTTTTTTTTTTTAAATATGCACAGTGTTGGACAGTACAAAAACAAAAATGACCCACAGTGTGTAAATGCATGTCTCAAGCATATTCTGCACATCTTCGCAATTGTGGCTTTCCAACCATATAAAATTCATCGAAATCGGTCAATTACTTTTTGAAAAAATGGTACCACAAAATTTATTTTAGCCTATTTATTATATAGATTTATTTGATAGATTACTCTAATATAGCTTCGTTGTTGTAAAAATATTCATTTAAAATGCTATAACCAATCTCTTTTTGAAAGAAAGCATCATTTGAAAAGACCAGTGACACTTCTTTTACACAGCAACGTTCACGACAGAGGATGATTTTACACAAAACAATTTTGGTTTCGATTATTTGTAAGTCTATTTTATTGTTTTTTAATAGTTTAATCAATTTCGCATGCATATTTATTCCAATTCCTATCATATTCTGTCTATTTTTGGTTTATTCAGATGAAATTTGTAAGAAAAAACTTTTACATTCCATCTCAGCGAACGCTGAAAAAGGTATAACATTTTCTGGAATCGGCTTTTCTCCATACAAACATTTATTTAGGTGCATGGAATGTCTATCGATTTAATGTGAATATTTTCATGATGAATCGACAGACTCCTCTAAAATTTGGAATTTTTCTTTCTATTTTTACGGGCTCTATCATTGAAACTCAATTAATTATTTTTAATAATTCCTCGAACGAAAAATAAAGCTATCTCCTAAAAGGATAGGCAAATTTGTATGGAACCGTGGTGGGCGTGAGCGGCAAAGAATGGTTTTATTATTAATGAATTTAGTTTAGGCTTATACTAAATATTGTTGTGCAGAAGTTTTTTTTACTGTCATGTATTTCAACAAAGCAATTTAAATGGATCGGGTTTTGCTTTATAGTGCCACCGAAATAATTAGTTTCCTTTTACAACAGAAATGCTTCTATATATTTTTAGTCAAAAACGTGGCACATATAAATCTTAATACAAAAACCTTCATTAAAAAAAAAGTTGAAACTGTAATAAAAACACATTTAACTACAGTTTTCTTTTAAGATTTTAATGCTATCGTCGTCGTGAAACTACAACCCATTAAGCAGCTTAATGATGAAAACGATGGCGTTAAATTTCGTTAGGATAAAATTTTTAATCTTTATTAACTGTTTATTTATGTATATAAATTTAAAAAAATTATTAAATACATTTTAAAAAAATTCTACCCTCTCATAATTTCATATTTTCAAATGCTTAAAAAAATGAACCAAAAGTTTTAGAGAAAAAATCCAAAAACAAGTTGTTTTTATAATTAAATAAACGCCAATTATAAATAATGTCCAAGCTAATTTTATTAGTTACTCAAAATCTAAATATTGCCATTCGGTATAAAGAAAACGCAAATTTATTGAACAAGAAAGCCCATTACTGATGCTAATGCTCACAAATTTATCATTTAAGATTATTTAAAAGTAAGGCAAAGGAATTTTTTAGTAAGCCCGAACTTGTACATGATGTACGAGATCCTTGTTGGTTGGTTGGTTTCTTTAACTTTAATTCTCAATGTATATATATTTCTTTCATTTTTATATTTTTTGAATAAAGAATACAGAATCGTGTAATAAAATTCAGCATTTGATAAAATGATCAAGGATATAGGGTGATTACAATTTGAAATAGAAAATTCATAAATAGAGTGAACAATGAAATTCTTTTTAAGAAAAGTTGTGAAGTAGTACATATTCTATTTTTTAAGACTTTTAAGAAGGAAAACTGTATATAAAATTCCTTGCGGCTCTCAACAAAAATAGTAAAATATAATGTAGTAAATGTAAAATAAATTTTGTGAAACAAAATCTGAAACACAGTTTTGCATAAATATTTTTCCGGATTTAGGAAAAAAAAAATTCTAAATCCTGAGGGACGTTGCTGTTTTTGGGAAAAATAAATAATTTACATGGGATTTGATTTTTCAAAAAAAAATCGACACCTTTCCACAAATTATAGTAACCAATAAAATGCAAATTTTACATAAAACTAATTATCTAATTATTCTCTGGGCAGTGAGCATTTAAAATAAAATTTTGTCAGCTTTCATCAGTAACAAAATTATTAATAAGGTTTAATATGCTTAAATTTGGCATAATTGTTTAGTTTTGTTACTGAGCTAACAAAAACGAATATGTCGCTGACGATAACTGTGTTTTTTTGTCGCTTACAATAATAAGGTGGTTCGAATAAGTTCTTATTTTTAAGTTTTATTCTCTTAACTATTGAAACCGATTAAGATAATAATTGTTATTAAAACAAATAAATAAACCAAATCTTTCAAACGCATTTAAAGAAATGTTTTGTATATAAAACAAAGAACATGAATAAAAACAAAACCTTTGAACAAACCTCATTATATAAATTTTTGAAATCTCTTTCATGTAAATAAATATTTGAAACCTTTATTCACTTTAACAATTATTCTCCTTATTATTACCCTTTTGTCATTTTACTTTAAATTTTTTAAATATTTTTTGTATGTATAGTTTTTACTGACAAAAATTTTTTATGTAATAGTTTTCATTTTTAATTTTAGTATACGCCTGATGATGAGATAAGTAATCTCCAAAACGTTTGCTAATAAAAATATATTATTTTTTGCATGAGAATAAACATTTTTTTTTACTAATAATATAAAAAAAAATCATGCAATAGTTCCAACGTACTTTTTTCATTATTTCATGAAGTGAGTCAATACATCAGTGTGATAAGAGTTTGTAGGAAAATTAATTATCTAATATTGGAACTTTGCAATTTTTTAACTTTATTTGATGTGAAGAAAAAGTAGGTAATAATTTATTTTACAAAATATTATCGCTTGGAAAAATTTATTGGAATTTTTGGCAGAAATTTTATTTGTTTTAAAATAGGTTGAAAATATTTTTCATGTATATAACATCAAGCTGAAAATGTCGAAACAGTTGCAGTTAAATTCTCAAAATTTACGTAAAACGCAAAAACTTATGGTTTAGGTTTTGTTAAGATTTTTTAAATTTTAAGTTGAATTAAAAATTAATTTTTATCCTCGAATACTAAAAACTTAAACTTTATTCATTTATTTGGTCAACTTTTTCACCACTAATTTTTTTAATTATTTTGCATAGACGTGCACTTTATAAAAACAAAAAAAAAACACTTTTTTTAAAACAAATTAAAATTCAATTTAAGAAAGAAAAATATCATTTAAATTGTGATTTAGTCCTTATAATCCTTCTATAAGCAAGCATACCTTAAATGCCATTTTGAATGTATTTAATTAATATTAAATTTTTATATCACAAAAATTTGTTTAATCAAAACTAAAACGTTTCGGTTAGGATTTTATTTTATAAGCCCAGAAGATATTTGTTATTGAGTAACAAAATTAAACTGATTCAAAGTTGATTCTTACGGTTTTATTTATAGGTGGTTTGGATTAAATGAAAATTGTTTGACTGCAACCAGCATAACATCCAGCATCACCATCGGCAGCGCGGCGGTGGTGGTGGTGATGGCGTTGTCTAGCATTGACACCACGTGGTCCAAAAAGAGGTGGAAGTTTCACATGCAGCCCCACAACCTCGCAAAATCCAATCAATTGTAACAACAGAAAAAAAAGTCCAGGGTGGTGGTGGATATGATCACCACGACCGACAGAGGCCCGTTAAGTGAAGTTAAGTCTTTGGATAGCTCTTGTGGAGTAACAAAAAAAAATGCACGGATATACCTACGAATGCATTGTACCTGAAGTAGTTTAGCTTATCTGTGGCAACACATGGAGCTGATTCAATTGAAAAAAGTTGATCTTTGGGAAAATTGCGATTAAATCGGCCGGCGGCGGCGTGCCTGGCAAGAGATCGTTTTATTATTTTATTTTAAATTTGATTTTTTCTTTTGAATACAAAATATTTGTATGTCCATTGTGTGCAGTATGAAAATGGGAGTCTTAATGGTCTCATGACATGGTAAATAAAATTCACAAAAAAAAAAAAACCTCAGTTGGTAAGTATAACTTGACATCATTAGATTGTTAGCCTACAAGTTTTTGTTTTTGGTTCAGTTTTAGGCCTAAAACTTTATAGCTATAAATCAGTCGCATTTTGTTTGCTATATCAGACACGATTTATTTTTAATTCGATTGTCTAAAAAATATATGTACATAGATACGTCCTGCATATGGGAATATGTGTTTAATTAATGCAAATTAAACTTGTAACGTTGTGAATAGTTCTTTTAGCAAAATCGACATGCCTACATATTTTAAGCAGGGTGCAAATTCGGGGCTGGGTTGCTTGTCAAAAAAAAGTGATTAGTTGAAAATTTTTTATTGATATAATGACAGTTTAAGAAAAAAAAAATTAAAAGAAACCTGTTGAAGGAGTTTTTTCGCTGCTAATGGAGAGGAGGTTTTATGCGTTAAGTTTTGAAAGTTGTTTTTAGGCCTACATTTCTTATGCTCGAAGAATTGTGGGTCTTAATAAAGCCCAGAAATCTAATCTAGCATGAAAAATAAATCATAAAAGTAGGTGGTATACAGAGAAAAAGAATACATATGATTTTAAATTAAACAGAAGCTTATTTAAATCTCATTGTATATTGAGATTAACTTATTAATCTTATCTACACATATTTAGCCTTTTAGATCAAGTGATATTGTTTGAAAAAAAATACCAAAGTTTTAATCAAAACCAACTTTTTTCGCATCGACTTTTTTTTTTTTTGCTTTCAGTTAACCTTTTTTTAATTATTTAAAACTAAGGGCCACTTGCACAAAATTTTTCTGACAGTACTAAGCTCTGATTTATAAATAAATGAGAGCTATCTCACAGATTTGAATAAAATCACGTTGTAGAAAAATATTTTGTCTCTATTTTACGTTTAAAAAGTTATCTTCTCCTCGTTATCTGGGTAAATATTTAAACCCTGAATTGATCTCTTGTCAAATTTTAGAGTACCAGGTATTCATCATGAATTCTATGTAAGATGGACTGAACTTAATAGAAATTGCGCATTGACAAGGCCCTCACTAGTTAACTGATGAGTCCAAGTGAGATCCCTGCGACCGGGATGAAACACAAATTTTTATGGACTAAAGGCCGTTAAAGGCTTTTTTTTGAATCAATAATTAAATAAGTCCAATTATAAAGTGCTTAAAATTTAAAAAATCTTCTTATTTTATAATTTCTTATGAGAAAGCAAGTCAAAGCGTTAGAGTTTGTTTATTTTTCAAATTATTTTGTGTTTGTAATGTTGGTGATTCTGAAAAAAATATTCCTATCCGGTTGTGAAACATTTTCCGTTATCATGAAATTAAAAAACGAGAAAAGTTTATTTATTTATTTGAACTTTTATCCTCAGTTTTTTGTATTTATCCGTTCATTTCGTGCAAGTGGTCCTAATGTCCGCAATTCGAATTTTTTACCAAAACCTGAAACGCAGTATTCTTAAATCTAAATTGTTTATTATAATTACAAAGTTTTATCAAAACAGTTAAAGCCGTTTTTTGAGAAAATATGGAAAAACTGAAACTTGTTGTAGACGAATTTATCCTACATAAAAATGCTCTATACCAAATTTGAAGTAAGTTGGCATATCTGTTTAGGCTCTAGTTTAAATTAGAGTAGAAGCATGGAACCACAACCACAGACGCCAAACCGATGGATGGACAGTATAAGATTCAGAAAAAAATACAGTTTTTTTTTAGAAATTTAAACAAAATAACTATGCATTTAAATATTTCGATTTTTTTAAATTTTGTCGAAAATTTCTCAACATTTTGTTAGAAACTGCATTACATTTTTCTTTTAGAAAAACGGAAACTGGATTAGGACGTTTTTTGTTAAAATGGACTTATGTTTTATTTATTCAGTGGTATACATATAACTTGACCAATTTTGTTATAATTCTGCAATTTGTTGCTCTTAAATATCTCAAACAATATTGCCTTACAAGCCTTACAAAATTTTAAAGACAAATTAAACTAAGCAATTTATCTAATTTTTATCTTTTCGTGTATTTTTAAGCTTTCACCCTTACAAATAGTGAAATATAATATTTAATAAAATTAAATATTTTTCCCAGTGGCCACATATTTATATATGTACATATGTATGTTCAATTTTACATAAAAAATTTGGATGGACACGATCACGTGACCTTGGGTAGCGCAGTGCGCAGTGCATGGGTATAGTCCGGAGACGATTTCGGTCTATAGTTCGAGCCCCAGTGACGGAAAACGTTTTTTCAAATAAAATTTAACATATACATAAACTAAGCATCACTAAAAGAGTCATTATCGACCTGGCGAGCGTGAAATTGATATAACTTAAGCCTTTACAAACTTGGTGGCAACTCAATATTAATATGATGATGCTAAAGCTTTGCAGCCTACACTGATGCGAGTGAGGTATTACACAAAAATCCTTTCTAATTTCTTTTTAAACCATTAGAAAATGCACATCACCCGCAACCTACAGTCTAATCAGCGGAGTTATTGGGGCACTCAAAATTGTTTTCACATTTTATTTTACTATCAAAGGAACAACTGTTTCAAAATCATCTATTTCACTGAGGCATACAATCAACGGACCAACTGTTTCAAAATCATCTATTTTACTGAGGCATACAAATTATTTAATTAACAACGGCATCTCTTATTAATGAAGTTGCACACTCAAAAACCTCATCATATTTTGCACTTGCACCAGTAACACAATCCTTATCTCATAGAAGCATCCATAGCTGTGATACACCATATCAGTTGCTGTCAAAACTGTTTCAGTAAACACACAGAAATGACATTTCGTCTACACCCCGACGGACACCACCCTGCATAAAAGAATCGCATCAAAAGGTAACATAAACTTTAGCACAAGTTGTTATCGTCAGGCTGCTATTCATTTTGGCCGTGCACTGCACACTGACACTTTCCTATGTGTATTCATAAATTACTGTAAATTGGGTCATAAAAACTAATAGCAACAACAGCTACATATATACATATATTTACAAAACATAGATACAGCATGCTGCATGCAGCATTTGCATTTAAAGCTGTCCTTTCATTCCAGACTGCATTTACGTAGATGTAAGCACCAAATGTCTATTCGAAAAGTGTTAAAGCGAAACCCCATAATGTTGATCCACTGGCAGGCTTACATCTATGTATGTACATGTTACATGCACTACTAAACTGACCTCTCTCTCTCTATGCAGTTCAAAAAACTCTGAAATTTTATTTGTAGGTATATTAATTACATGTCGATAATTAGTTGAGGTACTTTAACTTTGTCATTTGAATCCTTTTGACGAGAACTTTTGATTTTTGTGGAAATAAAACTCGATTTAATGAATTTTACCAAAATTGGTTTATACAAACATTTCTGTTCTGGTATCAGGTCATAAGGGAATTAAGCTAATGGATTTTTATTTGTTGGGTTCCAGAGAGGAATATAGTCAGCTTTTAGTGTGAAAACCAGTTGATTCCATCTTTAGTTATACCGTGCAAGTTTATACAGGGTGTCTTGTAAATAATAAATAAACTTGCAAACAGACATAGAAGGCCTTAAGAACCTTTCAGAAAAAAATATTTACCATGTGGACTTCATGGTAATTTTTTCTTCAAAAAATTTAAACACATAAGTTTGACTTTCTCTAAAAATATAAAAAAAAACATATAAGAACATACGTGGCCGATTACGTTATATACGTATATGTTCTCATATATTTTTAATTTTTTAAAGATGGTCAAACTTTTGTGAAAATAAAAGTTTTGTATTAAAAAATTAATTTAAAATAATTACGAACACTATTTGGAAGTGTTGTTCTTGAAAAATTAAGTGCATGACAAGTACTTATTCTTATGCACGATAACAAAAAGGTTTTAAATAATTTTCAAAGAAATGAATTAGTTATGAATATGCCTTTATTTTATGCTTTTGGCGACTTGACTTGCTCAAAGGATTTGAGTTCGAAATGGACCCAGCAACAGTATACAAAAAGTAGATACTTAATAGTAGCCCGTGGCGTAATGGTTAGTGCGTCGGACTGTCATGCCAATATTTTTTTTTTTTTTTAATACCAGCCGCTTTCACCTTAAGTTTTTTCGGAGCTTGCGAGGAAGTGACAAATCCTCCAAGAGTATCTCTTGTCATAGATAAGTGCTGCTCACCTTAGCCGTTCGGATTCGGCAATAAACTGTAGGTCCCCTCCATTCCTGCAGACACGCACACAGGAATGGTTGAGAGTTGTAATTTGCTAGGCCCTGGTTCTTCATAAGCCGTTTCTGCCACCAAATTTATTTTATTTATTTTATAGATACTTAATCGGATGAACCAATTCGTTCAATTTTTTTTTTTTTGAATGAAACAAGCAATAATTTTGAGTTTTTTCCCCAACTTTACACACTTAAATAAATAACACTTCAAAATTGCAATTCATCAGTCCTAAATTTGTTGTTACAATTTCAGTTTTGTCGTGCAATATTTTTTATGTAGTTATTTTTCTTTTACTTAATTTCATATAAAGTTCGAAAAGCACCCTTCGGAAAGGGGTTAAAACTTGTTATATCGAACTGTTTATTGCTTTACATTTTTCTGTTAGTTGTCGTCCAATGTTTTCTATGCCTTTTTTTGAAAATAAAAAACATAGAAAACATCGCATGACCAAATAGAAATTGTCACAAATAATTCAAGACTGACGAACGGCAAGTTAAAAAGCAATAAACCGGTTTATTTAAAAAGTGTGTACCCCTTTTCCAGGGGGTGCTTCGCTAACTTGATACCAAATTGACAATTATTCTCCGAATGAAGAAAAAACGATGACAGAATTCATTCGTAGTAGGTTCGTAGTAAAAAATCTCCTACGAATTTCGAAATGCGTGGAATTTTATATCACAGAATCTGAATGAAACGAAAATAAGTATTTTTCTGTACTACAAGTTGTTACTGTCGTACCCAAAAATGCATATTCGTAATCTATGAAATATATGCAAAATCGACTTTTATCTGTAAACGCGATTTGCGGCTAAACTAAACGTGCTAGACGCCTTTAAATTTTACTTGCGGCTGAACCAAGCGACCTAACGACTTCAAAAATGCATATTCGGTGTGGACGTCCGAGCCCTTCAAGTGTGTCACATTCAATGCACGTTATCCCACGTAAATTTTGCAGCGTGTGGTGTTGATATAGAATGAAGAAGAAGGCAACTTTTAAGCCGAAAACAGATGAGCAGCTTTTTCCAATGCAGCGAAAATATATTTACACAGGTTCTTATGAGGGCTGACATATTCGAGGCTCTGCTTGTGGAACTTAGCTGCTGGCAACTTTTAGTTGCTAACCTCTGCCAACTAGGCAACTTCCAAGGAACTTTCAGCAAATTTTGTTGCCACTTTCTTAGTCAATTTTTTAGCCCCAAAGTCCTAAAAGAAGTATAAATTCAAAAATGCCTTAAAATGCATATCAGTGTAATCCGTACGCTTACCCTTCTGGATTGCCAATCGAAAAGCCCACAAGAAATTTCCCCTCCTTCAAAAGTGTCATGTTCTAATGACATTTCTGGGTGTCGCGTCAGATTCCTAGTAAAATTTTCACACCCAACCCTCCCAAAAGAAGTATAACTTCAAAAAATGAATTTTATGTTTGAATTGTTTTTTTATTTTAATTATTATTTAAACATTTTACAATGCAATAATGTTTGAACTACTTATGTCAGTTGAATCAGATTGCAAAATTATAACAAAATTGATTAACCCATTTCCAAGATATACCTACGCGAATGACCGTTTTTGAATTTTTTTGTAAAAACCTGAAATGCAGTTCTTACCTATATCACTTAGCTTAATCAAAATTTTTTTTTATTCCAATCTAAGAACTTTTCCATACAAAAATAATATTTTGGAAATATGTATTATATTATATTTTCTAGAAACTCTACACCCATGAATATTTTAATTAAAATTTGTTAATCAGTTAACGAGAAAGTCATATCAAGTGCGGCATGCCATTGCACTAAAAGTCCATTTTACGAGCTGCATTTTGAGAAGAGAAAAACAAAATATATAAAAGTTTAAACTACCAAAAAATTTAATTAAAATTGTTAACTTCTGCTTTTATAATATTCAAAATGAAAACAATAATTCATTCGGATTTTAATCCCACGTTATCTGATAACATCGTAAATTAATTTAATGGTGAAATTTGCTTGAGCTTCAAATTGCTATTTTTATGGTTTTGATGTTGCCATTTAATGTTTGTACCTTACTTCCTCTCTGGTTAGGTAAGCAAAACATTTCTACTAGTTTCTATTAACAGATTAATATTTTCCGGTTAATTACTTCCTTTCATTGACAGAAGTATTTCCAAAATGGTGTCAAAGGCAGCATTCCCGGAAAGGAAAAACAAACTGACGGCATTTCATATAGGAATCTGCAAAAAAGCTAAAATTAAGCTACGCTAAAATCCAATTAATAGATTGAAAAGTTAGTTAATATTGAATATTCGTTGTTGTTGTTGTTGTTGTTTGATTTTGCGAAACCCCAAGGACTTAAATACAGCAAACAACAAAAAGACACACCCAAAAGATTATAAGTTCAATCGGGTGGAGCAGAATATTCAACATTCAAATGCTTCAGATAGATTTTAAGTTTTGAACATTTCCATAGATCTATCAGTCTTCATAACAGAAACTGACAAAAAGTAGGTCTCCCCGCTCCTTTTGGTATGGCAATTAGGAAGGCAGAAAGAGGCAAGCAGGCGGAATTGTAGACAAAACATCAAAAGATTGCTCATTCAAAACATGCAGCATCACCTCTTACTCCTACTCTATAATATTAAATGTGGCAAACGGTCTTCATGGTGTAAAAATAAAAGGCCATTAAATGTTTTTGTTGATTTTTGTAGGATTTAAGATAAAACTTGGCGGTTTATGGGAGTCGCAGGGCTTTTGTGGCTTTGGATTTAATTGGAATAAGTGGTAAGTGGATAGCAATTTATGGATTTGAAGAAAATTGCGGGTATAAACAGTTTTCTTAAAGTATTGTCTCTATCTGATGCTCGCACAAATTATAATATGGGGGTGTATTTATTGTTTCATTATTTTCCAGCCGTTAACAGTGATTTAGGATATTTATCTTCGCATAAATATTATTTAAGGTGAGTGTAGGTATACAAAAAGTAATAAATCACTTTGCTTACAAACATGTTCTTTTTTTGTGATACTTGGGAAAGGTTTTATATATAGATGGGTTTTAAGGTGGTTTCTGAATAAACACATAATTTTTCGCTTGAAAGGGGGTTTTGTATATGATAGATAATCAGTGTGGAGGATGCCATTGCTGTGATCAACAATTAATAAAGAAAATTTAATATGAAGCAGTAACAAGAATTCTGTTTCTACCACACGAAGCTTGAATTAGTATTTAGTCAAGGCCATTCCGGTCATTAGGTTACTTTTTGTATGGGGTTGCGTCTAAAGAGTAATAATTTTGATGGCCCGACAGCTCGAGTAGAATGTTCGTGGTTTGGAGCTTGAACCCTAGACCAAAGCTGTGACAATTTATAAAATTAGAAAAAAACCGTTGCGAATTTTGTTCAAATCATATTTGTATGTTGAAAAAAAAAATGTTGGCAATAATTTTTGGCACGAGAAAAGTGCTTTAGTATGCGGATTTCGACACGACACGTTTACATTAATCATGTCAAGTAACACGCGTCAGGTCACGTCATACGCGTCGCACTACGTGTCTCAATGTGCACCTAGCCTAACAGTGACTATTTTAATTGGTAATTTACTATGTATTATATAAAGACGAAACAAATATTTAGTTTGTCCGCGGTAATCTCAGAAAGTATTCAACCGATATACTTGAAACAAATTTTATAATTTTTCTTATTTTTTTTTAAATGTTATAGGATATTTTTTTGTTTGTTATACCTATGTCTGTTGAATTAGATTATTAATTAAAAAAAAACTCGTGCACTATTTCTTCGAGACCAACGTATTCAATCAATTATGCTTCTAAGCCTGTTTGATATTTTGCAAAACTGAGATTTTTTGTATAAAGCCAATAGTTTTATGCAAATTTTAAGCTCTAAATCATTTCCTAACTGTTTAAAAACTGAGAAATAAATTTATGAACAAATTATAAATTTATCAACTTTTTGTATTTTTGGAATGAATTCGATTCAATCGCAATACTCAGTTGCTGCTTTGTTCTATTTCATTGTCATTCTGATGTTTGTGCATTTTCATTTTAGACTAAGAGCCCACAGCAATTTTTGGGTTTGAAGTATAGCAATAATTCAATGATGCAATAAGATAGGTCCTTACTTTTTATATGCAAATATGCAAGTCTTACAAGCTGTGGTCGTGGCGTTGCTGCAATAAAAATGCATTTCTTATTGTGAAAGCCCAAATAAAAGGTATACCATTAAGAAAATAATATTTAATAAAAGAACTGAATATACCGTAGACAAGACCTCTAAGCTGGGCCTTCTGTATCCAAGACGCACTAGAAAAATGAATTTTAAAGTGCGTCTTGCATACAGAAGGCCCCATCCAAGAAGTCTTGGACCCTTATTCTCTTTCGACTCAATTGTTCGCTCTTCGACTCATTTAGAAGAATCATATAAATGGTAAAAATCCGTTATAGAAAATCTAAATTTTCACGAAAATGACTCGTACGATTTTGATTAAAATTGTTCTGAATACTATAATATTAGTACGGATTTACCAAAAACTAAATTTACAGTTAATCATTATTAAAAACTCGAACAAAAAAGTGGGAAATCGTGGAAAACAATTTGAATGGGAATATTTTCGTTGGCTTCGTATTTAACTAGGTAAACACACTTCAAACCAATGTTGATGAGATACATTAATAAATTTCCTACAATTCTGCAAATAAAGACACTATAGCTAAAAGATTCGAATGGAGCGAAGTTAACAAAAAAAAAATAAAAATCGGTTGTAAAAATAATGCGACCGAAAATCATAAAAACCATTAAAACTTCAATATGAATCGAAAACGGTAAAATTACCTCTTGAAAATAATTCAGCCCTTATTAAAATTTCGATTAAATTTTCTCTGATATTAAATTTTGACGCGTAGATAGGTATGTACATATTTATTTTATTAGTTATAAAAATAAATATGCTGATAAGATTTAATCGATACTTTAATCCGATTGGCACACGTTTTAATACATACCTACTTACATAAATATTATGGATTTTTCCCAAGAGAAAGTCTAATTTTTCTAGACTTATATAGATTGTCAATTACAATAGTACCTTCCATGATGGAAGATAATTCAGTTTTGAACAAAACGTAAGACATTCATATTACATACCTACCTACTTAATTTTTTTAATACAAAATCCCACATCGTGTGCACATTTCATCAACCTCCACCTACAACAACTGAAACTAATTTCAAAAAGAATATTTAGTTGATTTAAGTAAAATTTATTACCAAACTTTAACATTAACTACTCTTGTAAATTACCATTACCAAGTTTAACGCCTGAAAATGCTGGGATGAATACAATTTATGGCACTTAACCCTAGACAACACCCAGATTTCACATGGTTTGAATCAATTAGAAGAAATCTACATACATAAAATCAATGGCAATCCTCCTGAAACTCCTCTTCAAGTAAACAATAAGAACCCATATGTTATACAACACGTTTGTATTTGTATCAAAGAATATCTACTACTGATGTATTTGCAAAACTAAGCTGCAATTTAATAAATTTAAATACGCAAAAATTATACGATTCTCATAGAACCACACCTGTGTGCTCCAGCACGTTTCTCAATTAATCTTGCCCCGCTGTTTTAAATTTTTAAACAAATAATACTAAATGCCTGCCTATAAGTTGTGTTTGTGTACACGGTTTCAAGATACCTCTAGTTTAGTGCAAGAAACCACGCAAATCGAATTGAATGTTTTCGTAAAGGAACACATACGAAAGAAAATATATAGAGCGTCAGTAAAGCAATATACAGTGGCGCTGGAAAATATTTGTACCCAAATTAGTGTAAGAAGGTTTTGATCATCTTAAAATTCATGAAATGTTCAATGTCTTACTCTTTAAACAAAAATCAAAAACATCGGAAGATGTAAAGTTATGCTGCCTTAATAATAAGTTAGCATAACTTTACATAAAAAAACTATGCTAGCAGAAAAATCCTTTTTAGATTAAAATCTTCTAACCCTTAGTGGGCTTTAGGTCTTTTTAGAATTAATTTTTTCTTGTAAAATAGACTACGTTTCGTACATACGTGATTGCGGAAAACGAAAAAAATTGCCCAATCGCTTATTCGTTTGCTGGCGAATTTTCCTACTTCGTGTGCAGCAGCAAGTTATTAAATTCTCTTGGGGCAAACAGTTTATACTATTGTAGCAAACATTTGAGCGTTTACTGCGAACGAATTGAGTATTTATGTCAAACGAATAATTAGTATTTGTAAACAAATGTAGCCTTTGCGACGAACGAATAGCGCGTTTGTTGCAATTGCAAAGGAATTGGGCGTTTCACCGCAAACATTTTTTGTGGTTATGGCAAACGAATAGGCGTTTGTTTTCAATACACCATACTGATTAGTACGTTTACTGCAATCGTATGTTGTGTTTGTTCCAAAAGATCTAAGTGTTTGTGACAATCAAGAATCAAATGTCACGTTTGTTGCAAAGCTGTCAGGCGTTTGAAGGTTTTTAAAGAAGTTTATAGGTTTTGCAACCCAAAAACTAAGTGAATCTTCTATTGGTTTGGTATTGGTACACTTCGTACCCAACAACGTGCCGCGTTTTGCTAAATAAATTCTATATAATATAACTTTTAAGGCTTTCACGGTTGTTTACATATGACATTTTTTCCCGGTGACCACGCTCAATGAAATTTGTAGCGAAACGTTCGGGGTGAGTACTGTATTGAACTCGCTTAATATCTATTATTTATTAACGCGACAAAAAATTCTAATTGGATTTAAATAGTTTGGTAGTATTTATTTCCTTTATGTAGGTACTCTATATTGGTACACCTCAACGTAAAGGCAGAAAACACTTTTGGATAGAATTTCCGCCTCCCTATATGAATATTTTACAAAAGAGTAAGTGTGAATCGTGAAAACGTGAACAAAATATGAAATTTGACATCGAAAGTACACCAGCTTACCCAACATCAATCGAACTCAATCGAAAATTTATTTGTCGCAAAAGTATGGAACGTTTATAGCAAAAACAAAATTATAAAATATACCCTGCATTGCAATCAGTCTCGTTTGCTACAAACTATTTTCTATTGATGCGCGATGAAAAGTAGTTTCTCAAAATTTGAATTTGGGGAAAATTTTTGTTTGCCGCAATCAACTCATGCTAATTGAGCTGCAAACGAATCGGTTGTTTGACAATATGTTTGTTGTGCCAACTGTATTACAGTTACAACGAATGAAATACTGTTGTAGGAATTGTAAAAACTTTCCAGCATATGTATTACAATTAGTGCAAATGAAATCCGTTGCCAACAAACGGAAAACAAAAAATATTAATTTTCTGAGTGTAGGATTAGAAGATCGTGATTTTAAAATTTTGTATAAAAATTCTAGAAAATGCTGTCAAAACTCTGAGGAAAAAAATTTTTGGAGTCGCTTGCTCACTTTTTGACGTGGAGAAATTTCCGAGATCTCATTTTCCTGAACACCCCCAATTTTGTACAAAATTTTCAAATTTAACTCCAAATTATTTAATTTCCCATAACAATTCATGTTTCGATGCTAAAAGCTTCAGCTAATTTTTTTTAAATTTAACCGTCAATTACCAATAATGTAATCAGAGGGAACGGGTCACAATTCTGTTTTCGAAATTCTGCTTTTCATAATTATGCCTTGCCTTGCAAAATTTCTACTTTTCAAAATTCTGCTTTTTAAAATACTGACAACAAATATTTAATAGAATACAATTCTGCTCATTCAGCTTTTCCTAAGAAACATTTATTACCAATGTTTGTAGAAAGTAAAAATTTTGAAGTTTACAACAAATAAAAATAAATAATCTTATATTGTTGCGAATTCGCGTATTTAAGGACGTTCAATGATAGAATAGCAGAATAAATTAAAAGATTATTGAAAATAAAAAAACGAGGTTAACTTTAAGAATGACTTTATTCGTCTAGCTCAATCTGTCAACTGATGACAGGTAATGTTCTTAAGATGGTATCCATGACAATGTCAGCTAGTACTTCCGTGGAGAGTTCAAAATCTTTCAAGATGCCGATGGTGGGTAATTCTTTTCTTATAAAGTGGAAGTGAAATGGCAAGTTTGCTTTGTGTCAAAAGATGAAAAAAAAAATCGATTCTCGAATATTGCGCTGAAAAGCGGTTTGTAAAACTGTTGGTCCTATGAAGATTTAAATGAGATTTAGTTTAAATCTTGATTTGAGGAGATTAAAATTTGTATAGTAAATCACGGTATTTGTGACGAGATTTGTGGTAAATCTACCTTAATATCGGTTTGGTGGTCGGTGAAAATTTAGTGTTAAATAAATTTTGTGGGACCTTCCTCAAAAAGTATTTGACCGATTTCGGTAAATTTTATATGATTGGAAAGCAACAATTGCGGAGACGTGTAGTGCAGAATATTTGTACTTGAGATACCCGTTTACATACTGTGGGTCATTTTTGTTGTTGTACTTTCGAACACTGTGCATATTAAAAAAAAAAATTACAAAATTAAAAAAAATGTTTTTTTCCTTCAATATTATCAAAGATAATTTTATTTCCATTAACATAAACATAATTATGTATTTATTTTTAAAATTATTAAACAAAACTCAAATTCCAAAAAAATACTGTTTTACAGAATTTAGCAAATAATAAAAACAAAGTTTCAAAAATTTAAAATAGCACGAATTTTGAAAGCAGAATTTTGACAAAAGAATTTTGACCCAGATAGAATATTGACCCTAACCCGTGATCAGATGTAAAAAGTGATAAAGTAAAAAGTGTTCTGTACTTATCCAAAATTCTGTAAAAAATTGCCGAGAATTTTGGAATACAGAGTTTTGAATAAGTATTAACAGCATTTAAAAAAACAGAATTTTAGGTTTACAGAATTTTTAAAATTCAGAATTTGGAAATATAGAATTTTGGAACTCGAATATTGAAATATACAAAATTAGTAACCCAACACTACAAATATTTGTGAACAGATATCTTTGAAACCTCCTCCGGCCAGAAACCTTCCTTTCGTAAAATAAAGTAGCTATTGACGTAGAGAAATATATAGACTGCTCACACATTGTCGTGAAGAAAACTCTTTCGCGATACACACAACAGATTGGCATCCCCTTAGCCAAGTTAGCAGATGAGCTGGAAATCAAGTGATTGACGCAGAACAGTCGATGAAGGAAACAGAACAAGATTGCGTGTAAGGGTAATTGACAGAGCGGTGTGACGGGTGACCCCACGAAGGAGTTTAAAACCTAAAGGACAAGTTATGATGATCAGGAAAAGCTGGCACGAAAAATGAATTTGCACCAGGAAAATAATTAAATAAATTTTTTAGAAAAAATTATTGTGAAATTGAAAATTTTAACTCCCCAAAAATTCTGTATTATTTGTGTTTGTATGTATTAGAAAATTTTTCCTGATCGCTATAACTGGCCCCTAAGGCATGCGACCCATGTTAAACTTTCATTTTATCATTTAAAACTGCTAATTTGTTTAACATTTCGTGCAAAAGTATAAAGGAAATCCCTTAAGCAGTTTGGAAGGGTATATGTCAAGGTAAATAGGCATACCGATATTGGAGGCAAATTCATACATACTGATATAGGTAATTATGGGACCACCTTTTTTGTAATATCATTTATAATATACCAAACTTTCATGGTAGGTATTATGTAGAAATGGCGAACACGAACAACATTGCTCGTTGACGCAATTACTGCCGGAATTTTTCGATTTGTTTCCATTTCTAAAGCCATTGTTCTATGCTAGACCATGTTGTTGACTAGTACGGAAGCCTTTAACTAATCCAAATGTGGTGTGATCCATTATGTCATGGGCTACTAGCTTCTACTAAGTTCATTCAAGCCGGTCGTTAAAAAAAAGCCTTGAAAATGAACGACGGATGCGACGGCTTCATTTTTCAGTTATTTTCCACAGTTACGATGATATTGTGAAGAATGCCCAGCGGTACTACTGGTCACTGTCTAACAAAACGATCCTAGCTATTCCTTGCCTGATTCTGCATATCATATAACTTGAGAGTCGGAATAGTGTAAAAGAGTTGTTTTAATTTAGTTATTTTGGTTAAAAAAGTACCAGTTACTAACCTTCCTGCCATCTGCTTAATTTCGTTGAGCAATGGTTGTGTTTTACATCAGCTTGATTAATAAATCCAAGTATTTACTATCAGCAATACTGCTGTGAGTAACCGAATGGGGCATGAGCATTTACTCTTTAGAACATTCTGCCAAAGATGATAAAATATTCAAACATGTCTATGTCTACCTTATATACGAAAGTAACAGCCCGTTTCTCAGATTTTCAATGATTTGTCCATCATTATTTTAGGGACACACTGTACGATTATTTTCAAACTACACTTTTTAGTATCAAGTCAACCATCTCTCGTACCATCATGGTTCACTTCTCATTCATATCCTCCTCTTATAAACTACTTGCCGCAGCATCGATGCTGGCTCATGAACCTACACCAAGTAACACACTGGCCTGAATCAGTGCATGCCACACCTTAACTGCACAATGTTTGCTGGCGTACCAGGGTTACATCATATTATACTCGAGTAAGCAACCTGCCTCGGGAGTTCAATGATTGATTTAGGCCTCTCGATTTGCTTTTCTCAAGTCCTCGCCCCATAGAAACTATACTATATGTACTTGTTCGCTTTTCAATAGAGCTTGCAACCGAAAAGGTTATCTGGGCAATTCAAGACGTCAGCGTGTAACCCAAGACGAAGCATTGATGTGTCTTTTTCTGGTGCGGAGTAACCTCGTCTACGACGACGAGCGACCGAGCGACCGACGTTTGCCAAGAGGTTTATTGGAAGTCGTTAAATGCAGTTCCGTGATCGGATTCAATTGAAAATTATTTTAGCTATAAATTTTCAAAGAATCTTTAAGGCGAACCGAGAGGGTGGTAGGTAGTTAAGTTATGGTATAGGAAGTATTTATTGTTCGGTATGTAATGTTCAGTGTACAACAACTTATGTCTGATTGAGAGGATGCCTTGAGCATTGACGCATTCTATTAACTGAAGTGCTAATTGAGAAATGGCAAAAAGTTTTTTGACGGCTTATTAACTGATGGTGTCGCGGTGGGTGATGTTTTTGTCCGGAGTGCGCGGAATGCTGAATGATTTAATGTTTTTGATATGAATCTTTTTCTTTATGGATATCGTATTTAATATCTTTTTGGCTTGAAATGCAAGAAAAAGTTTATTCAAAGGAAAAAAGAAGAAAAGTTTTAGATTTGTTTCAGAATCTTGTGTGCAAAGTTTTTTTTTTTTTTTATCATCCAAACTTTTCAACTGGAAAAATATATAACATAACTTTATTAAGATTTTAAGATAAAGATGAGAAGTTCAATGAAACAAAGTCAGCCTGAAAGACAATTATTTTGGTATTAAGAAGGATCTTAGAACTTTTCTAGCTGATGCTCATACCCTAATAATTATTATTAAATAATATAATATGTTGGAAGTGGTGTAAAAGGATCACAGACCTACCGCATATTAAGGGGCAAGTAGCAAAGTTTTGGCTTGATTAAATTACAAACTTTTGCTTCCATTATTTTATTACTTAATATGAAATCTTTCTTAATTCATATATGAAAAGTATCATAATGTTATCAAGTTTTGTAAAATAATACTCAAGACACATGTATACCACTTAAGCTTACTTCCTCTGGATTGGAATTGTTGCACCTTTCATGTCTAAGAGGTCAAATGTTGATGTTGTTTTTTTTTTACAGAGACTTGGATTTCATCTTGGAAATATTTTTCTAATGAAAGTGAACTTAACAACTGACAGATGATTTTGTTATTTCGCATTCATCAGTCCGTCGTCGTCAGTTGGCATCGTCGTCGTCAGTTGGCATCGTCGTCGTGGTGGGGAAAAATATTCTTAAGAAAATATGTCAGTGGTTTGGTTTGTACGATTTGGACTTGTCGTTTTTAAATTATTTTTTTTCCTGAATTTAGTCGTAAACTATAAAATTTGTAGACAAAAAAATTTATAAATAAATTGTAGATTGGCGGCCATTGATTAAAGTGCTAAAAAATTCTTCTATAAAATTAGGCCAAAGAAGATAGCCATGGTTATGACATAAGATAGCCATATATGACATATGGGGGGGGGGGTAGGCCATGCTGTGCCAATAACATCAGGTAAACTTTTTTGATTCTAGCGAACCATTATCTTTGCTGAGATGATGGAATGGAGGTGTGTTCTTGTGAAAAACAAGATAGACCAGATTAGATTAAGGTTATTAGATTTAACTATAGGATTACAGGGGGGGTTTATTTTTACTTCTAGATTAGGTTAGGTTTAGTCTAGCGTTTAGGAAGTTTGTATCTTATTTTATGAACAAAACACCAACGCTTTAGGTGGTGACAAAGGCAAGTGAGTGTGTCTTTTTCCTTTCCATAGCTATTTCTATTGTCCGATCCAATGCTTTCTCTTATCTTCCTTTTTTTTATTTTTTTTTACAACATTTAATTTTGGCATGTAGTAAATAATGAGAATTCGAGCTGAAGGTTTTCTGTTAAGGACAAGAACCATCCCGTCCGACGAGCTTAGCTGAGCCGAGACAAGCATGATGCCGCCGTTCTTTAATAACACACCGAAGTCGCCCTTGTGGCCAAAATAGAAGCTCATTTCAATGTAATTGAACTTTCCATACCATAACCATAACACCACGCACGACTATGATATGGACAAAATAGCAGACTGTTTCAATGTGTGTAGTATCTAATTTTAAAAGCGCTGAGAGAATTATTGAAAAGCCTATAAAAAAGCCAACATGCGGGTTCCAACATTGGAACTCGCCATTTTCAGTAGAAAATTTGTATGAGATGCGTCTTCTTGGTAACTTTATATTCTTTGATTGTATGCTCAAGGTGATATTTCAAAATTCATAACTTCAACAATCTTGTAACGATTTTTAGGAACGTTGGCTTGTTTTACTCATTATAAAAAGCACTTTATATATTAGTACCTACCAATGAAAAAAAAGTAGTGCAAACTGTTGCAAAAAAAACTTGAAAAATTAGAGTTACTTTAAGATTAATTTAAGAAATCTTCACATAATATTATCCGTACTACATACATATGTATATACAGGGTGTTCGATATAATGTGCACCAAAGAGCTAGAGCAATTAGGTCGGGTTAAGACAAGAAAAAAATAGTTTTGGAGGCGGGGTCTATTTTCCCTCGTTTAGGCGGGAGGGGCAATTTTCTAGAAAATCGACTTTAAATAGAAAAAAAATAGAAAAAAGCAACGGCAATACTTACAATGTCATGCTATACTCTTTTTTAAAGCCAGAAGCTCGTTCTTTTATTTTCTTTTTAATTCAAATTATTTGAGAGAATAGTTTTTAAAAAATTAATGTTTAAACTCAAAATTTGGAAAAAAAAAAATAATGAAAAAAATTGTGTTCAAACTAACTTTTTTCAAAATTGAACGTCATATTTTTGTTTTTGATATCCGATTCTCCTATTAATTCCCAGTAAAACACTGAAAACCGGATGCCGAAGTGTTTTTTTAGTTTTTAAGAAAATTGCAAATAACAATATCTACTTTACTACTTTTTGGTTATTTTCAATTTTCTCACAAACTGGAATACATTTTGACATCTGGTTTTTTTGTATTTAGCTAAAAATTGATAAGAGCCTTGAATATTAAACACGAAAATATTACTTAATAATATAAAATTTTGAAAAAAATTAGTTTGAACACAATTTTTTTTTTTTTTTTTTTTCAAAAATTTAAGTTTGAAAATTAATTTTTGAAAAAATGTTCGTTAAAAAAAACTTGTTTTAAAAAGAAAATAAAAGAAGAGGTTTCTGGCCTTACCAAAAGGTATAACATGCTATTATAATAGTGACCGTTGTTTTTTAATATTTTTTTTTCTGTCTTAAGTCATTTTTTTTTAAGAAAATGTCCCTTCCCGTTTTTTTTAATTTTCGCAAAAACAAAAATACACTTGAGTATTTTCTTTTCCGTATTTGACTAGAAATTCACAGGAGCATCAAATATTAAAAACAAAACTATCACTTAAATACGTAAAATTTTGAAAAAAATTAGTTTAAACACAATTTTTTTTATTATGATATTTTAAGTTTTAGCGTTGTTTTTTAATCATTTTTTTTTTCAATTTCAAGTCGATTTTTTAGAAAATTGCCCCTTCCGCCTAGACCCTCTCCACCAATACGATTTTTTTCTTGTCTTAACCCAACCTACTTGCTCTAGCTCTTTGGTGTACATTATACCGAACACCCTGTAAAATTGATTGCTATCAAATGAATGTGAACAAAGTGATTTCAATCTTTTGTAATTCAAATGAATAATTGTGATTTTATAATTTGAATTCTTAAGACTCAAAGCGACTCAAAGCTAGCTTCCAGTGAAAATTACTTACCAGTACCTTAGTTTTCCATATTGGATCGTTAGACTCAAATTTACAGTCTGAACTGAACAATCATATTATTATGGTCGGTTAAATGCATAAGAAAACAAATTACACAACTTGATGTGGCGAAGAATGCTAAATTAATAATTTTACACAATAATGTACATAACTTAAAAAGGATGGTCTGAGCATGATTTTTTATCAAGTGACCATTCAATCCGTTTGTAATAAACATTTTTTTTTCTATATATTGATGCTTTTTTCTCGAAGCTGATTATACGAAGCTTTGAAATCCAGGACAATTTGCCTATCAATGTTAACAACTTGACGTTGTCAATCTAAGCTAAAAAAAAAAAAAACAAGACTTTCCTTAGGAGAAATAAAATAAGAAAAATTGAAGTACCAGATTATATTATAAATTTCCCTGTCTGACTTTTCCTGACAAAAGAAAATCACAATATTCTGTTGTTTGTTATCGTGGATTTATGCAAAATCCTTAGCTCAAAATAGTCCTTTAGAGAAGAAGTAAATCAGGAACAAAACGGTAGAGATCTGATTCCTGTCTTTCTTAAATCCCCAAAAAAAAAAATAAAGAAGGCAAAACTTCCAAATCCCGATTCCGACAAAACTGAATTTTAATGGTGAGCTTTAACTTTAGAAATAGGAAAACTCATACACATCTCATTCCAGCCCAATGATAAATCTAGTCCGCAATTTTAAGCATGAGGATATAGGAATAAAGGGAAGGTAAGTGACTCCTGCGTCACAATATTCACTTATAGATAGTGAGCTGAAGTAACTACTTCGTTAATTTTTTAAACCAAACCCAATAATTACTTGGAAAAAAGAGGAAAAATATATTTACAGCTGTTGCCATTTATGTATATGTAAGTATAGCAATTTTTAATCTGTATAATATTTAACAGATTATTAAATTACTTACATATAAATGGCATCAGCTGTAAATTTATTTTTCCTCTTTTTTCCAATTCATAAATCAGTAAAGAAAGTGAGGAATGCTATAAGCTTCGAGTTCCTGAATTTTCTAACATCAACTCGTCATATGCAATATTTTCTGCTAACAGACAATGTAAGTTGAAAGGTAAAGCGCCGCCGTTCCATATGCGTGAATGTTGTAGAATTTGTTTGCATTTTGATTTGACTTTTGATGACTGTTTATCAATGAGGAGAGGATGTGTTCAGGTCGACAATTATTCATTTGGAGTAGGGAAAGAGGATTATTCAGTGGGTGGTTTGGTTCTGTGTTAAAATCTCCAGGTGAAGTTATAAAGTGATGAATTTATTTGGCTGCAAATGAGTCGATGAATGTTTAGATAACAAAATGAATTAGCTGACAGTTTGTGAATAGATTTCGATTTCGATCAGAGAGGGTGAAAATATAATAATATTAACTTTGCTTTTATCTTCTTTTATTATTAGTCATTAAAATGAACACAGTAAGTTTTCTATACGTTTTTAAGCAGTTAAATTTTTTAAGTTCCTGTTTTTTTTCTTTTTTTTTTTTTCCTTACAAAGTTATGATAGTTAAGCCTATAAATTATTTTCCTTGCTTTTTCATAATTTACTTTGACTCCGCCTAGGACCTAAATATTTGAATTTTGCTTCCATACATTCATAGCTAATTAAATAAATATGAATGGACAGAATAGGTAGGCATACCTACACATATGTACAGTACATATTAAATAAGTATCTGTTTTTGAAGGTTCTGCTTGCTGATGTTCTGATCATTGCGTGTAATAAATAATGTATCGGTCCAGAATAAAACCATAACAAACTCACCAACTTCATTTTCATTTACAGAAAGGTAAAGAAAGAAAGTTTAAATATAACTTTGAATTTCCATTAATCTATTAAAATATTAAAATGGTATGAATGCTTTGTAAATTTCAGAAATTGAAAAAGATATAATAGCCTTCCGGCTATTTTTCTGTATAAAATGTTAACCCTTAAAATAACAAACAAAAATTTGATAACTAGGAAAACACTTAGGTATGAATTTAATGAGTGGGAGATTCATTCAAACAAAAATAATTGCTTCAAAGCTATGCAATGCATGTTTTAGGTTGAGTCACTATTAGTACTAGAAATTAATTTAATATATTTTTTTTTTTAATGGAAATAGGGCGATTCAGATCACATTTAAAAAAGAGCTAAGTCTTGTAGGTGAAAATCAGATAAGAAAAAATATAAAATACATTTAAACGAAAAAATGTAAAAAAAAAAATTAAAAATATTAAAAAAAAAATATTTTCGTTTAAAAAATTTATTTTCATTTTATTTTAATTCAATATTGTTTGAACTACTCAGAAGCAGGGCTTACTTACTTACTTTAGATGGTGCTCACAGCCCAGGATGGACTACGGCCTCAAGCAGGGCTGCTGTTTTGAAAATTTACATGGGAGTATTTCGGACGATTAGAGGGGAGTATTTCGTGTTTGTGTTGGGTGTACACACATTTTTTTTTGATTAAAAATAACTAAGATAAAAATCGTTTTAACATTGCACTGCTGTGAGGTAAATAAATCAAAGAACCAATAAATGTTTTCAATATTTTAAACATTGGCGTTCCAAGGGCGTTTTATTGCGAACACATTTTCCCAGAACTCTTCCCATCCCAACTGCATTATGTTAAAAGATTCACTGTGTTTAAAAGCCTCAATTCTTCATCTAGTACCTCAGCATTATCACCGGTTAAAACATTTGCAAATATTTGTATAACAGGAACTAGAAAAGGACTCCCAGTTTTTGGTCAATAATGTTAAGTGCTTTTAACACTACATTATTGAAACATATTCTCGATGAATTTTTGCAAAAGTTTGGGATATATTCGAGGGGAGTACAATTATAGTGAGGGGGAGTACAAGAGTACAGTGAATGCCAGGGGAGTATGAATACTCCCTTAGTACTCTCTTCGGCAGCCCTGCTCAAAAGCACAAGATTTAAAAATTATGTAAAGAACTCATAAATAAAGCAATTTTCAGAAAAAAAACATTAAACACAGTTTTCTTACAATCGATTTGATGATTACTGGCATGAATTTGAATCGGAATCATTATAACCGTTTTCGAAAAAAAATTGAAAAATAAACCGAAGCCGTTGTGTAAAGCAGCTACCCGTTCTAGATTTACATACATAGCTTAAACAAAAATTCGAATTTATCATCGAATTTTTAAGTAAATCGGTTCATTCGTCCAGCTAAAACGACGCCTAGACCGATGGAAGGCATGATAAAACCCAATTTTTTGGACTGTCAACTTTATTTACAACCATTTTTTTACACTAGGGAGGGAGTTTTTTCTAGCGCCGCAGAAATTTGTTCTTTTATTTAGTTTTTAAGTCAAATTATTAAAGTACACAGTTTTTGAAAAAAAATATTTTCAAACTCAAAATTTTTGCGACAAAAAAAGGATTTAAAAAATGGTATAGTGATTTATTTTTCAAATTTTTACATAGGTATTCATGTTATTTGGAATTTTTAGAATAATTTGGAGGTTATAATCAAAATATACTGCCTGAAAAGGTATGCGTTTTGTAATACCGTCCATCGGTCTATGCCTTTATATGCTTATTCTTCTGTGCGTACAATGTAATTTGAGATAGAACATAAACGGGTAGACGGACTAACCTACTTCAAAACTTGGTACAGAGCATTTTTACTTGAATCCTTAGAGAAGAGTTAATGGATTCGAAGTGCCTGAAAGAAGCCAGTTGGCTGAGACCCTAGTCACTCTCATAAAAAGCACTGCATTAAAGCAACTGCATTGGCGGAGGCGCTAGCGAACGGTGTGGCATGCACTCGGTCGATGGGTTCCCAATAAACAAATATAAATAAATTTGGTGGCACAACAGCTCATGATGAAAGATTAACTAAGGCCTACTGACTTACAAGCTTACAACTCTCAGGGCCAGTTGTACAGTCGTGGTTCAGCAGTGGTTCAAGTTCAACTGCTATGAAGTGTTGTACAGGTTTAAGACTTAACTCACCGCTGAACCACGAAAAATTTAACTCGCCGATTTCGGCGGGTTAACTTGAGAGTCAGGCAGGTTTCAAGGATGTGATTGGCTATTATAATTTTTGATGTAGAATGTTTCTTGTACCTCTACATGCTATCTCACTTCAAACTGAATTTTTTTGACAGTCACGATAAACAAATACAAGGTATGCTTATTTTATACACCCGAGCCGCCATCTTGGAATTTTTGTGTCGTCACAATCTTATTTTTAGTATTATTTTCTTTTTCGATTGAGGATTATCATTAGAATTCGGCATTTAAAAGAATGACTTGAGCAAACCTTGTGATGTGATACTCATGATGTTTGTGCGATAAATTCACAAATCGAGCAATCGACTGACATTTGACATTGACGTAAGCTATATTATATACTCAATTTTTCTAGTATATGGACTTTAACTCGAGTTCAATTAACTCTCACCTGAACCACGACTGTACAACGCACTCGAAGTTGAACCTGGTTCACGATTTAACTCGAGTTTAGTTGATCTGCGGTTCAGCGTAAATTTGTACAACTGGCCCTCAACCATTTCTAGGTGTGCGTGTCTGCAGGAATACAGTGGACCTACTACAGTTTACTGCCGAATCTAAACGGCTAACAATTTGAGTCCATCAACTGTGAAACGTCAAAAGTGCCGTACGTCAAAAGTTAAAAGTTGGTGAACTCTTCCGTCTCTTGCGTCTGCAGTTCCGTATGCGTTTACGTTCCGTTGTGTTCGCAACATTGAATTTGCATGTATTCAATATTTTGACAGCTATTCCGGCTCCGGCTCCGTCTCCGTCTGGGTCACCATTCTGTTCAGCCAGTAATGTGAACAGCACTTTTCTATGACAAGAGAAACTCTTGGAGGTTTTTTCAATACCTCGCAAGAGCCTCTTTATTATTAGTTGGGTGGTATGACTGTCCATCGCACAAATCATCAGGCAACGGCTACTACCACCACAAGCTTTAGGGTAAATATAATTTTATTGATTCAAGTCGTCAGGACTTAATTATAAGACAAAAAAAGAACTGCTGTAGTTTCACATTATCAATAATAAATCATTTTCACAATCATTACACAACATTTAATAGGTTATTAACGCTATCTTCCATAAAAGTGTATTATATACTTAATTCCATCCATATCTACACTTTAACGTATCTGCTTTTTCGATTGTAATACGTACATATGTATATGTTAGGTGTATAAGTTTTTTGAAGTAAAAAATGCGCCAACGTTAAATAAACAAGAATTTAAATGAAAATTAAATTACGCCCCATTGATTCGTCGGATTATATAGACACATTCTGTCGTCCTCCGACTCAATTGTAACTCTGTAATGGCTTGGCACCTTGCATGCCTCCCATAAGTACCGTAATCCAGCCAACCAAAAGCAATTAATAAAATTAATGACAATTCCCTCGTTCCTCACGCGTAACTTAATTGCATTAAAGTTTTTTTTGTTTGGCTTGGCCAGCCAACGATACGACTCGACGTGGCTTCAACATTTTGTATATTGTGCACTCTGGTATCTGGTTCTTGAAACTATCGACCATGACTGGCGTCGCGTCGCCATTTGCCCATCTTGCGCCGACTTTATTCTCCACTATCCATCAAATGGCAATTATCTGGGTGATATTTAAAATTGGGCTATTAAGTCGATAAAGCGTAATAATACTAAATAGCTGGCAACCATTTGGTAAAGAGCTCAACGACTATAGATGGATACCTATGGGCAGTATATGGGAGCTGGGGTAAAAAACCGTAACACGGCCAGAAGCTCTTGAAACAGTATAGCCAATCGTGACATAACAAAAATGAAAGTCTAAACATCGCACCATATAGACCTATTACAACTAGCGGTATACACAAATTTATCACTTTTTTTTTTTTCTTCAAATATTCACCAGAAATCGAGGGAGCACATTTTTTTTTTAACCAAAGTATTTCTTAGGTTTTAACCAGCTATGAATTCCACCCACTATCCCAGGTCTCTTATAACCTCCTTGTTAGATAAAAATAAATTTTTTTGAATTCACATAACACTTTATGGGGAAACCCTATCTTATTGTGTACAATCAGGCACGTAGCCAGGGGGGTTGGGGGCTTGAGGACTGGTTGGTTTGGCCAGGAAATAAAGTTTACTTTCTGTTTCTTTTACGATAAATGACGGGTCCATACATAGACAAGACATATGAGGAAACTTACTTTAGAAATAAGACCTACTTCTATTACAATTTTGGAAATTCTTTTAGCAAAAAAATGCTAACGTTGAAAGAATAAATCTGAAGCTGTTATGGGCAAGGCAAGAATAAGCGCACTTGCTGCTTAATTCTATGCTGGACTTAGATAAGGTGATGGGTTCCAAAAATCTAAATGCCTATACTTCTGCTGTGAAATAAAGTAAAAACATGTAAAAATTTTAATTTAAAAATATTAAAAATTGAAAAGTAATATGTCTTAATTTTTTTTTTTATAATGACGCTTCTGTGAATAACAGAAATTCTATACTTGCTACAAAATAAATCAGCTAAATTTTAATGGACTTGTTAAATTACTTTAATTCAAAATAGCTTTTAATGACTATTTTTAAATTTATGGTTTACAAACTGTTTGTAAGGGTATAAAGCAAGACCCCTCCGGAAAAAATTGTGGCTATGGCCCTGGTTTAAATGTAGTAGTTACTCACCTTTGAAGTTTTATTGCATATCAGAGATCAAACCCAAAGTAAATTATTCTATGTATTATAATTCCAAAGTACAAAAAATAAATAATCTGGAATGATACATTGCGGGCAAATTTATTTTGCAATGATTTTTACTTGCGATGATATAATACGTAAAACATAAATGTATATACACATAGCTAGGGGCATCAGACAAGACTTTCCGGTTTACTCGGGATTTTTTGGGATATCTTTTTTCCCGAATTTCGACCAGAGTTCACTGGAAAATATCCATCTTTAAATATTTTAATTAGAATAACTGGTTTGTGGTTAAACTTTATCCTAATTAGAAAGTCATTGAAGAGTAATCACAATTAAAAGTCACCTGAAGCTATTACTCCCAAAATAAATATGATTAAAACTCAAACACGTCACATATATTTTATGTTTAATTAAAATTATTGTTTATATGCCGCCATCTTGCTTTGTGCATTAAAATTAAAAAATCAAAAAGACGCATAGCCACTCTAGAACTACTACCTTAGATTTCCTGTAATTTTTATCAAAATCTTATCGTGTTATCTGAAATTAATTAAAAAATGCATGCGCTGTTGTACCTCGTTTGCAGAATGCTAGACCAATTCTTACCAAAGATGCTTTCAAGATTTTCTTGAATTTTTGACAAAATATAAACTTGTTTTCTGAAATTAGTACGAAAATGCATGCGATGCTGCATTGTTGGCGAACTGCTAGACAAATTTTGACCAATAACATACAGGAACACTACCGAAAATGAATGCCCTGGTGCATTTTTTTTTAGCAAACTGCTATACTCACATTATTTACAAAACACGCACAATAACACTCATGCGAGAAAAATATCATGCGGGAAAAGTGTCATACGATGTAATGATACGACGCATAGTATTTTTCTCGTATGTTTTATTGCTCGCATGATATTTATCTGGAAGATACATTTGTAGATGCAAGTAACACTCACACTCCTAGAATTATTTTTGCCTCATGCATAAACATATACCATCACCATACACAAACACTTTTTGTACTGAAAATACATTCTTTCTTATAAATTAAATGGACAACTTTAATAAACATCTTCTTCTCACTTCTTAAAAAATAACTTCCTGAAGCCCTTGATTTTATGAACTCTTTTGAGGCTTGGTAATTATGAAAAATACATTTTCACAGTGGGTAGTTGGCCCATCCTAGAACTCTTAAATGGTTACTTCGGCGTACACCTGGGCGTATGCGTATTTTTAACCATTTTTATTAAATTGTGATTTCAATAGGTATGCAATTTTTTTCAGTTTGCATATTTAATTATTAAGAAGTAAAATATTCCCATCTTTTTACCTACAGGACAGTCATAATTATAAAAATTAAAATGCATGCCTGAGTCGCACGTACTTGCTGTTATGTACAATCACAATTATGCCGGCTTTTAACGAGTTGATTTTTACCATGCGGTAAGGTCATGTGGCGTAAGTCGACTGGCTGAAAATATAAATTAGATGAATTAACATTAAAGTTTATAGTTAGGTATAACGCAAAAAAAAATCCATTCAAAATACCTTGAATAAGAATTTATATGAGCATTAGAAAAAACAGGAGCACTTAATTACTCAAAAGTTTGAAAAAAAATCACAATTTTTTTCAAAAATATTGACTTGAAATTTGACTCAAATTCATTCAATTTAGCAACTTGATTTAAGAGGCAGATAAAAAAATGGAACTTTAGCTTCCAAAAAAGCTATTGTAGATACATCATTGTATGTGCTTTTGTTGAGTTAAAATAAGTTGTTTCAATTTTAAATCAATTTTTTTGAAATTACCTCCCCACCCTCCTCAGGAGGGTGGTTGAAATTTATCTTACACAATTTTTTTCTCAGAATGATTCCAGAAAGCATACCCCAAACTATGCAGCACGAACTGAACTATAGGGGACACCCACGTCCCTTACTTTGGCGGACACTTGTTGGCTGGATAAAAAAAAATCATACGATACGCACCGGAAATGGCAACTTCAGACTTTTTTTTAACGGAAATTTGAATATTTTATAAGCCACAAAATTTGGAATTCAATCATTATTTAAAATTCTAACTTCAGACTTAGTATTTAAATAGCTACAAATTCAGTTATCAAAATTTTTTAATTCCGCCAAACTAAGAGACGGGGGGGCTTTTGCACCCTGGATGGATACATATTTGCATGTAGTTTAAAACCTTTGCTATCAGACGACAAAGCAAGTACGTAAGACCAAGTTGAATATTTTATTTCTAGAAGCAAACCCATTAGCTTCTATATGTCTTTTTGTTTTAAATTAAAATTTCAATGGGTTAATGTGACGTGAAATTGAAAGGTTAAAATATTCGTTTGCTGTATTAACGTGGAGCACATTAAGTACGATATTTGAATAGTTTAAAACTGACAAATACATAAAGACTGAAGTGCCTTTAAACTAAGAAAAGTTTCGAAAATAAAAAAGAGACAATCATTCGAATAATTATTTTGAATTAATCAACTTAAATCGTTAACATACTTTTCAATGTTAATTTAAATTGCTCGTATTAATTAATTTTATTTTCTCCATGAAAAACCCCTATCGTCTCTTTTTTCTTGGAAATAACCATTTAAAAAGCAATTTTCGTCCCAAAATGTACCTACATTAAATGAAACAGATTTCTTTTAAAAAGCTTGTGCGTTTCTCGTCCATAGGATTTACTTATTCAAGTATTCTGTAGCTGTAGGTTAGACAAAATCGATACTTAGACCCAAAATCACCGGAATTATTTTTCTCGGAAAAAAAAACAGCAAGATTTTACCTGAATTTGACAATGCAGCAGAACGGGATAATTAAGGACTAAAGTAAGTAAAGAATCTATTTTTGCTTCTTTGAGATAGAGAGAGAGCCTCCAAGGCTCAATTAATTCTTAGCCCAAATAATAAGAGGTATAGGTAATATGAATCCAGTGTAGGTGTGATAGTAGGTTTATGTTTTTTCAAGTTGTATGTGTCCGTCACTCGTGGTGGTTTGCGACCTTCTGAAGATTTAGAAAGTTCGACGAGAAGGCAATAATCGGAAAACGTTTTATGTCAATGACACTTTTGTGAGTATTGAGATTGAGTCGCAAGACGAGAACATCAAGAACACAAATAATACACTCTCATTAAAAAAGGAAAGCCAAGAGCCAACATCAAAGCAAAATTTGGAAATAATGTTATCATACACTGTGCCAGGATGGTCCAGAATATAGTGTCAAAACAAACATTGAGAAGGACTTATTTTGTCACACACGCACCTACATATGTATATGTAAATAATAAAATATGCTAAAAAGGAGAGGGCATGAAGTCGAGACAAGAAGAAAATCGTATCGGAGGGAAACCTATTTTCCCCCGTTTACGTCCTGAACAGAATGGAGACGGAGCTGCAACTGAAGCTGCAGCTGGAACAGCTTGTGCTTATTTTTGTCAAGGTTGAAATCTTAAGGCTTAAAAAAAATGATAGAGCATCGTTTTACGTTTTCGATGTTTAAATATATGTGGTTATACTCCTGACAAAAAATCTGGAACAATCTCCATTTTTAACACCTCATAACCATAGAAAGCTGAGAAAAAATCTGCTAAGCTAGTTGTATTCGATGGTGCAGGGACATAAAGTCCAGAGACATAAGGCCCAATTTTTATTTTTGGGGCTTATGTCTCACTTGATTAGTGAGACATTAAGCCGAAATTGAATTTGGGCCTTAAGTCCCACCCAAACGAGACCCAAGCTCCAAAAAAAAAGGTGGGGGTTATGCCCCACTAGATAAGAATTTCCAAATGATAAAACTTGTGGCATTTCAGAACCAAAAGTTTTTTATTATTAATTAAATATAATATAGAACCTATAGCCTATTAGTGAATCACATTTCTCAACAATTCTTATGTCCGCTCCAAATTTGTTTTATTTTTAGGTGGAAGAGGCTGGTAATCGAATCCAGACCTAATTAAAAAATTTTGTGGCACAAAAGCTCATAAGGAACCAAGGCCTAGTGACTTACAACTCTCAACCATTCCTGTGTGCGTGTCTGCAGGAATGTAGAGGACCTACAGTTTACTGCCGAATCCGAACGACAAAGGTGATCGGCATTTTTCTGTGACAAGAGTTACTCTTGGAGAATTTGTCACTTCCTACTTCCTAGCAAGAGGCATTAGCCCGCAATAAAACTTAAGGTGGAAGTGGCTGGTATTGAACCCAGACCTCTCGCATGACATGAATTCTTACTATGTATTTCAAAAAATAAGAAAACGACATTTTTCACTCCACCCCAAACTACATTATCTAAATATTTTGGATTCACCTTATTTCTTCAACTACATTTTGGGCGTTTTTCTTTTTTACTTCAGAGTAGTTCAGAGCTGAGCCCGCGAACTGGAAAACAAAAATACTGTGTTTCTTTTGAGTTCAGGGTTCAGGTTATGCTCCATGAGCTCAGAATAAAAAAAACAGAACAGACGTAGTAAGAAACTGAGCCCGGCCAACTTGATACAGTTTACATGTAATTTGACAGATATGACAAATAAGTGCTCAGGTGTGTTTTACAATTAAGTCGGAGTGCTCTGAAAACACTATGCTCAGAGTTTACTCCGTTCGCTTAGGCTCTGCTCAGTGCTCTGCTCTAAACCAACTCTGAACTAAAAAAGAAAAACGCGTTTAAAAAAAAAAAATTGTAAGCCAGAGTGTTTCGTGAAATTAAATATTACCATTTTGTTAAACGGATGATATTCTTTTAGCCTTCGAGTTTAGAACTAGTCGTTTAATTCGGATAGGTACCATTTTTTTTTTTGGTCTTACCCCACTTCACCCTATAGTAAGCATTAAAAAAAACCTCTATAGCCATTCCCAAGAATAATTGTAGTTTCTGAGGCTTGCCCGGAGAAACAAACAAGCAAAGCAAAATTCCCACTTCATTATTATAGTTTTTTAATAAAAAATATTAATATAAAAGACCGTTTGTGAAAAACAACAAAATCCCAATAATTAAATTCCCACCAACCACCATTCTTGCTCCGGAAAAACTATCATCAAAACAAGTCAGTCAACGGTGACAAAAACTACAACAGCTCGCATTTTATTCCCTTTTTCATCGTCGACCGACAACCGGTCGGCGCGCGATGACGCGGCGCTGGGTAAATTAATTCCATCACTATCTGCTGCTTTTTTTTTTTTTTTTATTTTCTGTTTTTGCACGCAAACCATGTTTGGACACTTCCGATTTGAATTCCTTTCCAACGGCGGCGGCGAGAAATAATAAAAGTGGTACTAAACCATTACACATTCCAACAAACGTGTTAAGGACTTCCTCTGTCAACTTGTGTTTTTAACTGAAATGCATTTTTGTTATCTTGAATGTGTGCAGCTTATGAATGTTCGCCAATTAATGAAACTGATGTAACTAACAACCAAAGTGAATCAATATAAAGGTGGATTTTGTGACAAAAAAGGATTCAAAATCCCTAGCTTATCTATTAGGTAGGTATGTACAGTATATATCCCTGCCAAGACGAGCAAAACGAGCGGCGGGCACTACCTATATTTTCTCGTAACGCTTCGTCGGATTTTCAGGCCCTCATAACTTTGATCTGGATAGAGCTAAAGAGCTCAAATTTTCAGGATTAGGTGTAGTCTGCGGGCTTACAAAATACACCAAATTTCATATTTCTAGCTTTTATACTTTGGGTGTAATTCATACCCAAAAACGTCGATTTTGTCACTGACCACTCACTCATCAAAACCTAAAGGGTACTTCCCGAAGTCCTAGACAGCTGAAATTTGGAATGTAGGCTAGGATTTGCACACAAACAACAACAAAATTAAGAAATCTATAACTTTCACCCTCCAACACCCCAAAAATGGGGGTTCATAATAAAACATCTAAGACAACAACAATTTTCACAATGCACACAAAACAATGCCACACAAAGAAATGCATATAACCCGCCTATATTTGACGTAAGGGTTGTTTTTTTATTTTGTACTCACAAACATAAAAAACAACGCACAATATGTCTTTGCTTGAAATAAGGGTTGTTTATGTATTGTATGATCGTCACCACAATTGGTGGAAAAGTTGTCGTGCCGGTATCGCTATGACGTATCCTTGGAATTATATGTTATATGTATGTATGCATATGTATTTATATTCAGGGGTGTGCGATAGGAACAAATTATGAACTTTCAACTCTCTTCGGTCAAAAAAAAATTATAAGAGATTTTTTATTGACGGCTCATTTTTTTAAGGTTTACCCTAATTATTGCGAAGTTAAAAATATACGGGTTACTTTTAATACTATATACATACATATTATATTGCTTAATAATTATGTATAGGTAAAAAGGTATATGATTTTCAAGTACATTACTGGTGTTTTGCTAAGAGGCTTAGCTCAATATAAAGGTTAGGTTAGGTAAGTAGGTTGTAGGTAGTTATTTAATTCCTAGGTTATACATATGCCTATTGCTACAATATAAACTGTGAAGTAGTTTTACTGGAAGCAGGGTTTCACAGTGAAGTATTTATAAGGGAGGTTCAAGTATTTTTCTTACGGATAATAGGTGATCCTACAAAAAGAAATGAAATCCCACCAAAAACATTTCATGTAAAAAAAGGTCGCCAAGACTCACATGCACCTTTCGCTGTGAAAAAGTTATGAGATCTCATGAAGAGCCAAGCCCATAACTCTACAAGGTCTAACTCCACAAGACCTAACTCTACCAACCCTACATCGTGGTCAAAAAGTATGGCTTGGCCGTTTCATAAAACTTTTGCATACCAAAAATCTATGGAAATTTCTGTGTTTCGGCTGCGAAACGGCCAAGCCATACTTTTTGACCACGATGTAGGGTTGGTAGAGTTAGGTCTTGTGGAGTTAGGCCTTGTAAAGTTATGGGCTTGGCTCTTCATGAGATCTCATAACTTTTTCACAGCGAAAGGTGCATGTGAGTCTTGGCGACCTTTTTTTACATGAAATGTTTTTGGTGGGTGTATGTTTCTGGTATACATTAAGCGATTTTGTGTTATGTTTTCTGCTTTATAACATTTTTTGGAGTGCTGCGGTGACGGGCGTTGCGTTGGTTCAATAAGCAGAAATAATAAATTAATTTGTATGCTGCTTTAATTAGCCTTTTAATCTTTACTAGTATCGTCCCGTGGCCGAAACTCGGCCAGCAAAAACTTACACACAAACTTTCAATTTCGCAAACAATTTGTTTAAAAATATTGAAGGAAAAAAACATTTTTTTTTAATATACACAGTGTTCGACAGTACAAAAAAACAAAAATGACCCACAGTGTGTAAATGTGGCTTTCCAACCATATAACATTTATCGAAAGCGCGCAAATACTTTTTGAGAAAATGGTACCACAAAATTTAGATAAAAAAAAAAATTACAACTTACAATGTCATGCTATACTTTTCTTTAAAGCCAGAAGTCCGTTCTTTTATTTGGTTTTTAATTTAAGGTTATAGTTAAAAGATTAGTTTTTTGAAAAATTAATTTTTTAAACTCAAAATTTTGAAAAAAAAAATTATGAACAAATTGTGTTCAAAGTAATTTAGTATTTAGTAATATTTTTTTATTTTAAATTTTCGATGCTTCTATTAATTTCTAGTCAAACACTAATACCTTAATGACTTTACGTTTTTGAGAAAATCTAAATAACTGCTAACTGGTTAACTATAGTGGAAATAGTATATTTGGAGCAACACAATAATGGATGCAAGTTTAATTAAAAAAAAAAAACTTCCTTTTGTTATTTTCAACTTTCTCAAAAACTGGAATACATTTTAACATCTGGTGTTTAATGATTGACTAAAAATTGATGGGAGCATTGAATATTAAACACAAAACTACGTACAATTATAAAAATTATAAAAAAAAATATTAGTTTGAACACAATTTTTTCATTATTTTTTTTTCAAAATTTTGAGTTTGAAAATTTACTATTCAAAAACTATCCTTATTGCGTTTTCATTAGAGCTGAAATGAGGTAATTTGGCAAATTACAAAAAAAGTGTTCACATTTCAAATTTGCTAATATTGTTTGAAAGCCCAGATTGTCAATCGCTTGTTTTTGTTGTTTTTTACATTGAATTCTGTCATTTCAAATGGGTTTCACTTTGAATGGAATCCATTTGGGTGTGTTCATAAAAGTTTAACGTAATTTCCTACCGAATTTCGTTCAAATTTGGTTAAAATTACCTCATTTAGAAATTTGAATTTGTATGGGAAATGAGATGATTTTGAATTGAATTTGGAAATTTTGAACGAAATTACCTCATTTGCTCTAATGAAAACGCAGTATTAAACAATTTAAATTAAAAACAAAATAAATGAACGGATTTCTGACTTAAAAAAAAAGAAGTATATCATGGCATTGTAGGTGTTCTTTTTGTAGGTTTTTGTTACACCATATGTGAATCACCCTGTGTAAAATAATAGGTATTTTTCAGTAGACTTTAGGCATAAATCATTAAATCAAACACATTTTTTTTTTAATTTTAAAAAACACTTCTTGTTTATTTAAACTCTAAACTTCAAGTGATTTTAAATTCCGTGCTGGGCGATGCACGTCTTGTGTATTCAAGCTCTGTAGTGGCAGTATGTCAAAAAATACATAAATGATATGTCTTGAAATACATTGGCTGTTGCTGGTTAATTTCCCCTGCAGTGGCTTGCTGGTAAACGCCTCCTTCTTAACTTCGATATATAATATCGAACACCCTGTATTATTAGAAAAATTCATAAACTCATAAGTATTTAAATATAATAGGTACCCATAATGTAAAGAGCAAAAAATTTGATTATAAAAATGTCATTGATACATATTAAACACTTATTTAAAAAACATGAGGTAAATATAAACAGCTTTTATAAATTTTACTGAATCTTTCACTTTTATCGTTATTTTCCTAAATCACTTCGAAACGCTCCCTAAAATTACTTTGGGAAAAGAAAACAGAAAGCTGTAAAAATACTGACATTTATTTAATGAAACATTTCATTTAATAAAATAAAATTCTTCTTTTCCATAATGCCTTACGATTATCAACAATTAATATGCTTCTTAAATTCTTTTTCTTCCGCGGAAAATAATTCTAATTTTTTTTTCACTTCCCTAAAAAAACTAAATAAAAATTATACAAAAAAAATTAAAATTAACATTATTTATATTTTCAAATACAAAAAAGCATACAATATTTAAAAAAAATCGCACGCTTTTTTAAATTTTTGAAAATTTATTTTTTTTGGAGGATGTTAATTTTTAAAATATTGTTGTTGTACAAAATTCTGAAAAATAATTTAAAAAAAAAGAACAAAATGCACGACTGCGTCGCACGAACTTGCTCTTTTAGTAAAAGTTTCTTTGAATTTTAAAGATTGATTGTAATATAAGTACACTACACATCATAAATAATTATATTTGTATTTATCCATTTAATAAATTGAAGAATTGAAATTTTAATATGGAAAAAAAGCATGAAACACGTTCTTCAAATTAATAAAACAATTACTTAAAATTTTTAAATCTCAAAATGAAGAACGCCATTTGAATTTTTGACAAAATATAATTAACACGTACCTATACTTGTCATTAATAATTATTTAAAATGTCTTACCAATTTAATTTCTGCAATCAATATTTGTAAGGCAGTGAAAAATTTACAAAAAATCTTTAAAAAGTCGTTTTTATACATTTTCTTAATCTTACGGTGGAGAGTTAAAAAAAAATAAGGCCGTTAAAAGCTAGTTTGAATCAATAATTCAATAAGTCCATCTACTTGGCTGATTTATTTCAGTAATATATAGAATTTGTATTATTTAAAAACCTTCGTATACAAAAATAATCGTTATAAAGTTTTAGAAAGATCTTGTAGAAAATTAATTAATTATTATTATTTATTGTATTATTCATACTAGAATGTCAGTTTATTAGACTTGACCATTCTTTATTCCGTCAATTTTCAAAACTGCCCTTAAATTTTCCATGTCGAAATTCCTTGCTGAGATGCTGGTAATAAAAGTCAAAAGTCTCTTTTTTTTATTCAAAGCCAGATATTCTTCTGAAAAAAATTTTAGAGCAATGAAAAATGACGAAGTGAAAGCTAAATAAACATTTTATCGAATTAATACATTTAATTGGCTTTAAAAAAAAATTCGAAGAAAATAACTTTCTTCAAAAAAATAACATTTTTTAGCTCGTGTTGTTTTTTATGATTGTGCAATAACGGTTCCTTAAAAAATCATTAGCTAACATTTTCCAATAGACGCAAAACACAAAACTTTAAAATACTTTTTGTTTCATCTCAATACGACCACTACCCACGGAGATACAGTTCTGCAAAAAACACTAAAAAAAAGTAATTTTTTTTTTGTTTTACAAAAAACTGCAGTATTAACCTTTTTAGCCAAATCATTGTACAATTTTCATCAACAAAATCGTGATTTCACTCATTTGACAAAAAAAATCTATTCAGTGTTTATAAAGTCGACATTTGATTCATATTTCTATATTTGGTAAATGTATCTTATTTTTCCTATGTTACACTTGAAATCGTGTTGTCATATCTAAGATGTTTGTTTAGGACTGACATTTCTTATTTGTATCACTTATTCCTTCCTCTTCAACATAGAAGTACATCTCTCACTGTCATCCCATAATGAATGAAGGAAATACTTTCATCTATTTTTATGTTTATATAAATGCAGTAAAACGAAACAAATCCATCATTCATCAAAACAAATCCGTGAAAATTGCAACTTCTTCTGTTTTCTGTCACTACACTATCATCATTATCTATCGGGAGGAGAGCTGTAATAACCTTAAACAGAAGTAGCAAAGAGATAAATGGTCAAAACTTGTATAGTAGAAGAGGTAGTGTTGAAAATTTTTCAATTATTAATAAATGTTTTGTTTTTGGAATATTTATTGTTTTACTCTGGGTAAATGTCTCTCTCTACTGGATCGATTATATTCAAACATTGTGAAAAGATAAATATTGTGAATTAATGTATGTGTACGTGCATAATCGCTTAAAATATTATAAATTCATTCTTCTCAGGTTAAGTATAAATAGTTTCGTGTTAGAAAAAGCTTTTCGGTAGCGAAGTTCAAATTTTCGTTATAACTCATCAAGAATGTAGCTGGAGTACAAGGATTTTCCGTTTTTAACTTACCATTGGAAATTATTGTAATCGGTCCAATTTGTGAAATTGAAAATTTTGACATATCTCCACGTTTCGAGGTCTCTGGACTCTGGAGGCGGATTAATTTGATTTTAGAAAAATGTCTGTGTACCATGTACGCTCGTACGTTCGGAAGCATTTTTAGCCGACGATATCCCGAGAACGCATAGAGATATCGACTTCAAATAAGTTTTATTTTACAGATAATAAATCCAATAATGCGCAAAAATGATTTTCAGAAAAAATCAACTAGAGGATTTTTTAATACAGTAATTAAAAAAAAAAGTTGTAAAATTGCTTCTTTCTCGAATATCTCTAGAAAAAATAATGCCATCGACTTCGGCCTGATTTGATTCTATGCATAATGAGGTAGTGCAAAATTGGTAGTACTTAAAAAAAATCAACCCACAGTATTTTTTTTTTTTTATTAAATAAATCATTAAAAATTGTTTAAAAATATCGAATATCTTGAGAACACAAAAATATTTTAACTTCGGGTTAATATTATTCAATACACAAAGTTATAGTTGATAATCGGTACAGTTTTTAAAAAAATTCAATTTAGTTTTTTTTTTCCAGGCCAAAAAAAAATGCAAACGAAACTGCTAATAATTGTTGAAATTTTTCGTGTCGAATATATTTAGGGCAAACAGCCTTTCCTTAATTGCACAACTAATAAGTTTTTCGAAGATTTTTAATTGGTAATTTTCTTATAAAAAATAATATGGGGTGTCGAGTTTCAAAGGGAACCAATGGGAAGTTATCAGTGTGGGTCAAACACAGCCTCTTTTTTTTTTTTAATATTCTCGAAAATGGCTGTAACGATTTTGATTAAATTTCAAACCAATTTTAGAGCAGTTTTAATAATACTACATAACTACTATAGGTTTATTGCAAAAATTGCATAATGGTTTTGAGGTTTTTTTTGAGAAAATTGTTTCTTTATTTTGACACCAAATGTACTGAATAAAAAATCCATTCCCAAATCGTGTTTTCGTCAAAAGTTATTCAAAGGCAAATTTCGGAAATATTGGTTTTTCACATACCTACCTGTCTACAACTTTTAAATGTAAAATGCTATTGGAAAGCAGCTAGTTGCTTAGAAGAGATATTTCCATTTTATTTTTTGGAGGTTAAGCATTGAAAAGATCAGGAATCATTGCAAATTTCGTTGACAAAATAATTTCGTGTTGGTATATCCCTTCTCTTTTTTTTCTACAACGGGAATAACGCTAACACCCAAGCTGATAATGAAAAAATTATCACAGATTTGTATCCAGCAGCGCCCAAAAGTATGCTTAGACAAATTCTTATCCATCTGTCTTCATAAAAACACTTAACTGGTATGTATTTCTAAGCCTGTTTAATTAGTCAAAATACTATTGTCCCATAAATTTTTGAAATGGAGAGAAAATAAATTAGGTGGCACAACAGCTCATGAATAACCAGGACCTAGTGACTTATAACTCTTAACCATGTCACAGGAATGGAGGGGACCTACAACAGTTAATTGCCGAATCCGAACGGCTACGATGAGCGGCACTTTTCTATGACAGGACTCTTGGAGGATTTGTCACTTCATCGCAAGAGGCAGTAGCCCTGAAAAACATTTTTGTTAGATGGCAGATGCTGAAAATCGAATCGTGATCATTACGATAAAATAATAAAGTTCCTTACCTAATGCAACGCTACTTTCCAGACTATGAATCAAATCATTGAAGGTCCGTTGTTATAGTCGACCGATGTCCATTTGAACAAAATCGAAAGTCCTAAATGGAGCTTACTCTACTTATGGGTTGAATCTCAGCAAGTTAAACAGGTTTCTATACACACATTTTATAGATACAAGCATGTATATAGCTAGCATGTTTGTGCTAAACTTTTCCCCTTTCCTCTGAATTTTAAAGTTACGCAACCAATAATTGTGTGCACGCAATATTCCTGCCACACTTGCAGCTCTATCCGGGACGGAGCCAAAGAAATTTATTTCTTAAAGGAAATATCAGACAACCTTTTTTTTATTAAACAAAAAAAAAAAAAAAAAAATAAGACAGATTAAAGTTCTGCGAATTTTATGTTGGTTCAGTCTTTCCAGGCAAGAAAATCGTAAAATGTTTTGGATTTTTTGAATTTATGTTAACGAAGGTCGTATAGCCAGATTTGGGGTTGGGGTGGTCTTAATTTGTGTGGCAATCGCTGGAGATAGTTGTCGCACCACAGTAAGTAGAAGAAAAAAATAAAAGCACATTGTGACTTATCCAGAGCTCTGTCATGAAATTTGGTGCAGTAAAGGCGTTCCAAAGAGTTATGCCGCAGATTGTCACGCAATATGTAGGTATATGATGCTTAAATTGGTCGCCGGGAGTGGTTCGACGGGTGTTTGCTGTTTTAGGACATTGGTCCACACGAGGCACTTTAGACGCATGTTGATTGAACAAATCTGTTAATTAATCAATTAAAGATTAAGTTTACTGTTTTCATAAGACAGAGGCTGGTGAAATAATTTATCGCAAATAAATAATCGGACAGGCAAGGTGAAGATTGTCACAAGAAAATACTGCAAAGAGATTAGCAATAGGAATATACAGTCATTTAGTTATGATCGTAGTGGGTAATTAAAGTGGGCTGAAGATTTGTTAGCTGTAATTATAAGTAATAAATTTGTGACTTGTGAGTTGCGAATAGAGTTCAAGAAACTTCTATGTTAAAGGTCACTTTACACGATAATAGAATGTCATGACCCGTCTGCATGTTTTCTCAAAAGAGTTGTCATTATTTATGAAATCATATAGCTAGTTCACGTTTCTAAGATCTCACTGAGATCTCATTGAGCAAGCTCCGTCAGCTCCACTGAGCAGAAGGAGAAACCTGAACAAAATTTCTCCACTGGAAGTCAAAAACAATTTCCATCTCTTTTTTATTAATTAATCAACTGCGACAAAAAATAATTGAGCAAGTGAATCCAAAAAATATCAATCTCAGTTTTTTGACAGCAAAAGTGAGGAATCTCAGATTTCTGAGATTGCTGAGATCTCTGAGATCTCAGTAAGCTTGAGAAACCTGAACTGGCTAATACTCTGTTTTCAATTTAGTATGTTTACACATCTATGACTTTCTATTTTATTTTTCTCATAACTAGCATCATATTTTCAGTTTCCACTTTTTTTTTAATAAAGAAAATTCGATATTAAGCACAAAAAATACAAAATTGCATTTTTTTCAACACAAAATAGAATACACAAAAATTGCATACCTATGACTTCTCAAATGGAATTAGATACAGTCCTAATGTCAAAAAAGTCATGATTTTTTCATTTGAGAAGCTGTAGGAGTTTGGGTGCGTTCAGACGATTTGATTTGATTTTTTTGACAGGTCTTTTGAGAAGTCATATGACTTCTATTATCGTGTAAAGTGGCCTTAAGTAAACCCGCTTTTGTGTATGATAGATACCTAGAACTCGATTCATTCTTATTGTTAGTAAAAAATATATGTTTTTTTTTTTTAAGATTCAATTTGTTTAAAAGTTTTTTTTTAATTGTAATGTAAAAAAAAAAACGATACTATGAAAAGATATCATAAAATAAAATTACATATTACAATTCAAATTAATACCAATTTTTATATATGAACATACATCATATGTAGGTATATGGTAGATGTATTTACATAAGTATCAAAACGTGCTATTGTTATAAGTAGGTAGGTACCTTTTAGATGAGATCTTAGAAGTAGGTACGAAATTCAAATAAAATCGAAGTGACGGTTTTGTTTTTAGTGTGTGCGATTTTTTTTTTCGTCTCCACTCAACTTATACGCCCTATCTTTTTTTTTTTTATTTAATATAATACTTGTTTACCTAATCATACGTGCATATAAAATTTGAATATAACTCCACTCCCGCATTATCTTAAAAACGATTCCATACATTTTTATAAAAAAAAATACAGTTCATTACTAAAAGCACCTACCTACATAAAGTTTATACAGATACATTACATACATGCAGTGCCATTTTTACCATAGGAACAGTAGGGGTTTATGCCCAGGGCGGCAAATTTTGGAAGGCGGCAACTTTTCAACAACACTGTAAATTTTTTTAAAATAATTTAGAGCAATCACAGTAACCTATCCATCAGGTGCCTACTAGGTTTCAATATTAATACTAACTCAACCTTTTTTTAAGTAGGTAGGTACAATAGGAAAACATTTAAAATAATATGGCAAAAACATTAACGATGATTTAATCGTAGATTGATTTTTTTTTTCTTTGAATTAGTATAAAATTAAAAACAGATTGATTTAATTTTTTTTGTATTAATGGAAACATATCAGTCTGAAATTGAATATTTACATATATTATGTAGGGAGCGGGTCAAAATTCCGCCTTCCGAAATTCTGCTTTTTGACATTCGGTTTTACAAAATTTTGTTTTTCAAAATTCTGCTTTTCAAAATGCTGAAAATTAATTTTTAATAAATTAAAATTCTGCTCATTTTGCTTTTTGAAACTAACATTTAATTTCAATATTTATATATTATGTAAAATAAAAAAAATTGAAGCTTACGATAAATTGTATCAGTTTTCAACGAATCAATAGGTAAACTAAGAGAAGCTATTTTAGCTATTTTAATAAAAAATTCTCTTTGGCTTAGGCTTAACAGTTAGGCCTTTTTTTATTTTTTTTATTTCCTTTTTGCTTTCTGTTGTATCCATATTTTATGTTAAATAAATTATTTTCTTATTGAGATTGTAAAAAGTTTTTCATTTATAAATAACATTAGAAACAAAAATAAAATTACCATCCTTTCTATATTCAAATAAAAAATGTTAATTTTTAAATTTGTAAAACACAGGGGCTTGTTTCGGATGAAAAAGAATCTAGTAGAATAGAATTGAAGTCTACTATCGTTATTTCAAAATTTGAAATTTGAATTTTGAATCGACTTTTGTCGAATAGATTCTTGCAATAAGTTCCACAATTTAAATTTCAAAAAACACTGTTTTACCTACAAAATTCTGAAAATAAAAAAAAAAAAAATTAAAATTTAAAATTTAAAAAAGCACGCAGTTTTTACTTATTTTAACTTTTTTTTTTTCATATTTTATTTTTCTTGAGCAACCGTTACCATTAACCATTACTTGGTGAAAAATAACTTTTTTTTTAACGTTGAAGAAACAAAAACTAAAGCCCCATTCACATTAGAGCGTCCAACGAATGACGAATTTATGAATAAATGATATTTTAAAACCTTTAATTACCTAAATTCTTCACAAAATCTAAATAAAATGATAGAAAAGTAAATTAGATTCATGTGTACGAACGATCGCAGTTCGCGACGACCAATTTTTTTTCTCAAATTTATCTTTTATTAGTAATTAAAATGAAAATTTTAGTATAGAAAATTAATCTAGATTACATTTCTATCATTTTATTTGAATTTTGTGAAGAATTTAGGTTACTAAATGTTTTGAATTCCCATTAATTCATTAATTCGTCATTCGTTGCTCTCTTGTGAATCGGGCTTAAGGCTGTAGAAAAATAAATGTCTAGGCAGGGCAGCAAATTATGAAAAAATAGCTCTGCTGCCTGCAAACATTTTTGAAACAAACAGATCCATTCACTATCAGTGCTAGCAACATGAAGATAATAAATTGTTTGCACTATCTTGGCCGGCATGAACAAAAGTAATCATAAAAAACAATCCAATCCAGTACAGTACACATACCTATAAACACAGCAACACGAATGACAACACATAAATGCGACGTAAAAAAAAAGCTTTCACTCAAAGCATTTTATATCCAAATTCAATAAAAAAAAATAATAAACAAATCAAAGCTTTGCATTCACATAATGTGATATCAGACTCAAATAAAAAAAAAAAACGTTATTTTGGTTTTTGTTTTGCTCTTTTCTACTGCGACTGCGTCTGTCAACGATTTAGTTGTCATTTAAGCAGTTTCGGAGAAATTTTCATTTCTGGTGAATTGTGAAAAACTTAATCAATCCGTTTTAATCTAATTTGAAAAAAGTTAATTTGTTTTTAAAATCGCCTAGCTAAGTACCAACCGTTGTAAAGTGTAGTGTTGAATAATTTAAAAAAAAATAATTAACATTCTCATTGGTTCAACAAAGTTTTCATAAACTAACCGAGTTACACATTAAATTTATCTTTGTTTTTGGACCATCTTCATCCTCGATAGGTATTTAAGAATTTAATGTGCCGTCTGTAACTTTGTCCAAATTATTTTTTTTTTTGCTTAAAATAAATTAATGTAAAATTTATCCAAAAATGTGTATAGCAACCTTATCACGCTTTTTCATTATGCTAAAAATAGATTTTATGTGATTTGGAAAAATGTGTGTTTGGCCAACAGCAGCAGCTGTTTATGCAAATGATGTGTTGTCTGAAAGAATCGATAATTACCTACCTATATTGACGTTTATCATAGCGGTGAATTCAGGGAGAATTCCCAAAGAAAACAAACACAAACAAAACATTGACTGTGGGAGTTTTTCGATTCGGAAGTTGTCAAAACTAAGTTGATATAATCTATATAATTTAGTTATTAAAAAAAAAACAAATGTTTGTCAACTATAGAATACAAATTTATCTTAAAATTAAAGATTCAAAGATAAAGGTGTTTTTTTTTGTTTTAAAAAAAGCTTTTATGGGTCTTTTTTTTTTTTATTGAAAAAGCATACTTTTAGGTGTTTTCTGAAATTCAAATATTTTTTATCAAGTCTCCTCTATTTTTCTATTCGATTCGATTTTAAGTTTTGTTTTACCTGAATGTTGCATTTAATTTGGTTTAAATAAATTTTTAAAACCTTTTATATTTCGAATGCAAAGCGTTGTAGCAGTTACTAAGTAGGTACCTACCCACAAAACGAAAAATATAAATAATACGGTATTAACAACTGATTGTATGTACTTAGCCCCAATTATTTTCTTGTTTTCGATATTGTTGGAAAATATACCTATTTTCTTGACCAGGGGCAAACGCAAGGGGGGTTTTGGAGGTTCAAACCAACCCCCGAAATTTGTGAAATGAGAAAATAAGGATTCATTTTCTTAAAAAAAAAAAAAAAAAAAAAACCGTGTCATTTTCGTCCCATTGGAAAAAACCACAAGTTCTTCTATTTCTTTTCAAAAACAGATAGGTACCTAGGTACTATATAGTTCAATATTATTATGGCTCAAAAATAAGAGTTTTATTTGGAGTAGGTACCTAATTTTCTTTAGAATTCACAAAAATTTAAACTTTGGTCAGTACTTGTATACTTACCCAAACAGTGATATTAAATAAATTATAAAGAAGGAACAATCCCAATTAACAAAATCCAGAGTATATAGATCTTTAAATCTGAAAAAAAAACTCCCTAAAGCCTGGGATGTATTGTATCAAACAAATTCATATTTTTTCAAATCGGTAAATCGGTTCCTATATATTATTATTTTTGTTGTAAGACTTGAAATTTTTATGTTTACACAAATACTAGATACCTTTGTACATATGTACATATTAATAAATTTTAATTTGTAAAAGCAGAATGAGCAGAATTTTGAAATCAGAATTTCAACCCGCTGAACTGCACTCCCTAAATATTACAGTAGAAAATTTTCTGAAGGATAAATGAAAAGCTAAGGAAGTAATGTCCAAAGGAATTGATTTTAAATTCTTTGAATGTCTTGCTTTTGTCTATTTATTAAATAAATTTAAAGAATATACTGTTTTGAAATAGGTACCTATTTACTAAAATAATACAAAAAATAACAAAATATTAAAAGGATTATAGGATTTTTAAAAACTTTTATCTTACTTTAGACAACGTAATAATCAATTGTCTACTCCTTGACAAATGTTATATTGTTTTTATTAGGCATGTTAAAGAAAATTAAATCTCAGAGCCCTCAGCAATCTCGGTTAAATAAACAGGATTGCACAGCAAAATTTTTTAGTTTTGCTGTCAAAACTCTGAGAAACATAAATTTTGGATTCGTTTGCTCACTCTTTGACGTGGAGAAATCTCTAAGATATCATTTTCCTGAACACGCCAATTAAATAAAGCATGCTTTTTATTTCAAAAATTACATTCAACGCCTATCTACTAAATAGGTAGATATTTGCAAGAGAAGTTCAAACTATGCCACGCATTCATAGTAAAATTTAACCACATATGCGTAGTAAATTTAACCACGTATTCATAGTCAAATTTAACCACGTTTGCGTATAAAATTTAACCACTTTTGTTTTAGTAACAAACAATAATTTTGGCTTTTTTGATTTTACTCTTACAGCTATGCCTTATTATAAACTGTAACTAGGCACAACTAAATCGATAACCCACCTTTCTTAAAATACTTGTATTTGTGCAGGGGCCATTATGAATTCATTATTACGAAGGACTTGAAAAAAATTTTACCTATAACTGCCCGAAAAAATAATTCAACTTTTTATGAAAACAAAATTTCGATACAAAAATTGTAGTTTAGTTTTGTCGTTTGTGTTTTACCGTGCCAATGTTCATTTTTTTAAAATTTTTTTGAAAATCGTTTTTTGCTCAAAAACGTTTTCGCAAATTGTTTTAATAAAAAAATGGTTATTACGCCTCCTAGAAACCATTTTTTATTCTTAATTTTCTCGAAAAGGATTCTATTCAATCAATAGATTTTGATCAATTTTTTACTGATATTGTTTTAAAAAGTTTAAAGGAAAGCCCCAATGAAAAACGACCCCAAACAAAAAATGAAAACTGGCCCCAAAAATATATATAAAAAGCATCAAAAACAACAAATTAATTATATTTTGTTAATTGGGGTTTTTTTTCATTCTTTTTGGGGCCATTTATCGCTTTCGGTTTGAGCATTTCTTTCATTTTTGGGACTTTTTTTCATTAAATTTGCGGTCATTTTTCATAATGAAAAAAGCCGTAGTTTTGGGCTAATTTTAATTTTTTGTTTGAGGTCATTTTTTATTGGGCCGAATTTCATGTAGCCTTAAATATTATAGGTATTGTATGTATTGTAATATATATATATAAGTATATTGTAAATATTTTTAAAAACGTTTCCTTTTTTAAAAACTTAATATGTACTTCGAAATTACTTGATCAATTTTTATTAAATTTGGTACGATTTGTTCACATTATCTAGCAGATTTTCAACAAAAATTTTTCGAACAGCCAAAATTAGCGGTAATTTTCATAAAATTGTTAAAAATCGTAAAAGAAAATTTTATTTTTTATCGAAAACGATTCCTGGAAATTTGATTAAAATTTGTGAGTTTAATATTAATACGATTAGGCTTCCAATTGGCATGAAAAAAGTTCATTAAACCATTTATTAACATCTCTCAGCTCTCATAGAACCATTTTTTTTATTTTTTTTTATTTCGGACATTTTCTATATCTACATACATAGGTATGTATTATATTGCAAAACAAAATTTTCAAAAAAAAAATGCTGAAAAACTTTAAAACATAGTGTTTCAAATTCAATATTTCAAAAATGGGTTGATGATTTATTCTAAATTGATTTCAAAACTACGTATTAATAATAAAAACTGACTAAAATAACGGGTCCCATGTTCCATAATTCCATATTTCCTTTAAAATCATATGAATAAATATTCAGCCTTAAAAACCACAATGTGATCTTACGTTAGAGCAAGTATGGGGCCAACAAAGTATAAAACAGATAAAATTCTATCCCTCTTTTTAAATGTTTGATATTAAAAAAAAATTACAAAAATTCATCACTGATCAGAATATACATATTAACCAATTGATAAATAAATTCGCTTGATCTATTTCCTGTATTGGGATTCATTTTAAAATACGAAAATATAGTTCAGTCTTTTTTTTTTAATGTTCCGTTTTTACTTTGTGCCTTCCTTGTTCTAATGTAGAGGTATGTACATACTTATATTACATTAATTCTTAATGTAGATTAATGTAGGTTACTCCCATTTTTATATTTCTGAATACCTAAAGATTAAATAATATTTTAATTTTCTAAGTAAATTTAAATCTTTTTAGCTGTCAAAAAATGTCAAGCAAACGCTGCAACTTTTCCAACACTAGTCTCGTGAGTATTTTTTTATTTTGTTTGCATGAATATTGTTTAATTACCTATATTGATTGAAGAAAATTTATATTTCAAAAACTTTGTTGATATAATTTTTAAACCTTGACTACTTTCTTATGATTCAACTCGATTATCCTACAAATCATTTAAGTTTAGTCAAATTAGATCAATTTTTGACAAATAAAAAGGTTAATCGGTAAAAGTCTGAATTTTGGTATACATGTTTATTGGGGCTTCCCATTGAACATACTAAAAGTCCCCGTCAAAATCTGGTGCGCTTGGGCCGCCATCTTGGAAAAAAGATGCACTTTTTCAGTTGTTTGCCTATATCTCAGCAACTATTACTGATACAGAAAAATAGAATTCAAATAAAAAATAAATTTGATTTAATTTCTTATAAAAAAGGATATAAGCATTTGTTTTGTATCTGCAATACTTTAGCTGTAATCTGGCGTTGGATAGCAAAATTATTTATAGATATTCATCATAAAAATGCAGGAAAAAAGACCGAAGTTGAAGTATTTTATACCGCTCCAAATTATGGTGAGCATAATGTTTATATGTGTTTAAACTTAATTCCATCGATCGCGGTATCGTAGCGATACCGCGGCCCTAGCACCACCATAATGCACTTTCAAAATGCAACAAAAAACAAAAGTTTTCCAAATCACTTCAAATTTTGGTCACAAATACAAATGCCTTGTATCGCCCAAAACTGAAATTCATTGGTTTGGCCGCCATACCGTGAACCTAACACTACCATTATGCACTTTCAAAAAAAAATTATTTGTTTGCATTTTAAGAGTACATTTAGAAGTATTAGGGCCGCGGTATTGCTGCCATGTTGATGGAATTTAGTTTGGATAGTTAAAAAGTACCAGTGTACACATTTTGGAGCGGAATAAAACCCTTTCTGTTTTTTTTTTGGTTGCATTTTAAAAGAGCCTTATGCAGGTGTTAGCGCCGCGGTATCGCTACCAGACCGATGCAATTATGTTTGAACACATATAAACAATATGCTGACCGAATTTGGAGCGGTATTAAATACTTTAACTTCACTCATTTTTCCTGCATTTTGAAATAATTTTGTAAATCAACGCCAGATTACAGCTAAAGTATTGGAGATACAAAAAAATATTCATATGCTTTTTTATACGAAATTTAATAAACTATAGCCGTGTTTTTTTGCAAGCAAGGAGAAAATTGGTCGAAAAAAACGAAATCGGGGTTTACCGACGCCATCACAGAAAAAACATGGAGTTTCCATACAAACTATCGATAACATGTATGGAATTCATGCCGGTAACACAGTTCTTCTCCGTGCTTAAGTTAAGCACCGAAAATTCTCCCTGCTTAGTTAAGCACGAATGGGCTTAGTTATTGTTGCATGTAACGCGTAAACTGTTAGCCCCGATGCCGTTTTTTTCATCCAATTTCCTTTGGGCTTGCAAAAAAACACGGCTTATATTTTTTTTACTTGGATTATTTTTCAGTATATCTAATAATTGCTGAGATATAGACAAAAAACTGAAAAAGTGCAATTTATTTTCAAGATGGCGGCTCGACTGCGACATATTTTGACGGAGACTTTTAGTAGGTATATATCCAATGGAAAGCCCCAATAAACATGTATACCAAAATTTAGTTTTTACCAATTAATATTGTAATTTTTCCTAATTTGACTGGACTATAAATTATGTTTTTCAATTAGAAAAAAGATTCTAACGCTAGACTAGAATCTTCTATTATTATTTTGCCTAGAATCGAGTGGTTAAATGACAGCAAATAGATTCTGGCGTCTGGCTAGATTATAACGTCTTGATTCTAGCAACTAAATGACAGCGGATAGATTAAAAGTTTTATTTTGAAAATTATACTAAATATTAGCTGCATTTTATTTTCCGCCAGATCTGATCCGGATTTAATTTGAAAACATAAATTCAAGTATTACAAAAACAACACAAGATCCAGGGTTTCTTCTGGATTTGGATTTCAAAATCCATTTTCTGAACATTTCTCTCGCAATATTTATAGTTCTGAGAATCTGGAAACCATGTTTATAACGAAATTAAAACAATTTTTTTTTTTTTTTTTTTTTCAGTAAACTTTCGTTTCCATAGATACAAAACATTATTTTTTCAAACAAGTCTTGTGAAAAATTTCCTTCTGTCAATTTAACTATTCAAATATTACCAACTGTGAGAACCAAACATTTTTGTGATTCAGTTTGTTTTATTATCATGAAATATGATCCGGAAAATAAAACGCAGCTATTGAACTCAAAAAAAAAAATGAAAAAAAGTGTATCTTCAAAAGTTTGCAGATTCTATTACATAGATGTTTAATAAAAGATTGATCTTCAATTAATTTAATAATGCACAAAACGTAATATACATACCTACATAATTGACATATTTTTTAATCTGTAGACTTTGAATATTATTCAAAGAATCAATTAATAAAACTAATTATAATAATAAAAGCTGCTTAGGACCCAACCTTGCGGGACCCCAGTTACTGAGTTTACTATGTGTTTGCCATTAATTCTAACTATGTATTTCATTTTGTTTTGCTTTTTTCGAAAAAGCTCATATTAAAGATAATACACCTGTATAAGTTCGCTTTAATACACACCTGCCCAGCCCAGTGCCCAGTCCATATATGTCTAGTCTATGTATTATATGCGGTCAAATCACATTTTATATGTATCTCCCTTAAAGTTGCGAAGGCAATGTTTTATCCCTTAATTGCTTAAAAAAGTAGCCTGTATTAATTATTGTATACCTACATCCTACAAGCAAAACCAAAAATAACCTTGCACAACCCAACCGTAAATAAAGGAAAGGAGGATATTGTGTTAATGAGAATGATAATTTGTTTTGTAGTTCATTTTATTGTTTTGCATATTTTTCAACTCGTTAATCAAAGTATAATCTGATAATTAAGTGTACAGTTAACACCCTAGGGTGTCTTACAAAAGCAAAACGGATGATAATAATTTTTGTTTGATTAAGGTAACAGTAATTATTTCGAGTAGCTTGTTAAGAATTGTGTTGTTGGTCCCATAGATATGGATAGTAGGTAATCCTATCCACAATTTTATTAATTATCCTATTTGTTTGTACTGAAAGCGCACATAATGTTTGGCTGTGGGATAAGCTAAGGATAATACTATCATAATTATTTTAAATTACCTTTTATGGTACAAATATTTGTCCATTGATGAAACGTTTTTATTCTAAGAAGGTATATACCTTGTAGGTACAGAAAAATTAAAGGAAGATACTTCAGAAATGCTACAGTTTTCACCCAGTAAAAGTAGGTGCCCAAAGTAACGGCTGTGAAGTTGGCAGGACATTTTTCACGTAGACCAATAGGACCAAGACAGGAATTTGCAGTTTTTTTTTTGCATTTCTTTTCCGGATTTTGCAGTTCAAAAAATACTGGGTGTAATCGCGTGACCTTCTAACTTCACAGTGCTGTTGTTTTTCCATTTCAAGTCGATTTTTTTTAGAAAATTTCCTCTCCCACCTAAACGGAGCAAAATAGGTCCCCCTATCATACGATGTTCTTCATTTCTTAACTCAACTTACACGTCCTAGCTTTTTGGCAGACCTTACGTGAATCACTCTGTATAATATCATGGTTCATAACTACAGAAGCAAGCTCGTGAATATGTTTTAAGGCTCTCCCAAACCAACGCGATTAATCGCCGCGACAATAGAAAACAATAACAACAACGTGTAGTTTTGTTTGACAACCACGTGTTGTTATTGTTGTTTTCTTTTGTCGTGGCGATTAATCGCGTTGGTTTGGGAAGGCCTTTATTCTTGAAATTTTTTTCTTACAAAAAAAATGATTTTTTTTCCAAACTTCATCAGTTTATTAAAAAAAAAAAAAAACTGTCAATCTTTCCAATATTCTTCATTAGACGCCATGTATAGAATGAAATTTAGCTGAAATCGATTAATTTGTTCGTAGATATTCAAGTAAGAAATGAACAGGATTGTTCAGCAAAATTTATCGTTGTGCTGTCAAAACTCTGAAAAAAAAAAAATTTGGATTCGCTTGCTCATTTTTTGACGTGGAGAAATCGCTGAGATCTCATTTCCGTGAACACGCCAAATATACAGAATTCGAAATTTCTGTGCTTTTCTGTACCTACTGAAAATGCCATTTTTTTATATTAAAAAAAAAACACAATTTTAGTAGGCTTTTAAGTGTGTTTTGACAGGAGGTACCTACAAACTGTCGCAAAAACAATTGCCAAATGTATACTCGTAGTCTTTTTCAAATTCATTCAACAAACAAGATGTTATAATTCCAATTTAATAAAGTGTGTCTGTCAGACAAAAGTGCCTCTTTCTTTTTATTTGCACACATAAAATATTAAAAGTTGTCATTTGCCCAGCGCATGCATTTTTGAGTTTACTTGTATAATATGATATGTATACATAACGTATGTACATATGTATGTAGCTGTAGTTTTGATAATATAGCGCTATATTCTTCCTGAAACAGGAGTTGGTTTATAAGTAAAAAGTGAATGAAATTTTTTTTTCTTTATTTTTTTTTTAGATAAGCTTTACAATGAGTGATGCGTCATTTGAAACTAGTGCACCTACGTCTCCAGGTCAGACTGCAGTAAAGAAGTATTACCGAAAAACAGCTCATAGGTGAGTGAATATAAGGTTTAAAATATGAAACTGAACGAGTTTTCTAAGATTTTTAAATAAGATTATTTTCAAGTACCTGAAGGCATATAGTATTATTAAGTACCCACGTAATATTTCTCGGTAAATATTTGACCGAACTTTAAAATGTTTCCAATTCGTTCTCTTTATTAAAAAAATCTATTGTTATGAGTAAATAACACTTATATGTAGCTTTTGAATTCAACATGAAGAACACCAAGTATGAAACAAAATAAAATGCATGACTGGGTCGCCCAAACTTGTTCTTGTAGTAAAAGTTTCTTTGAATTTTAAATATTGAGTGTATAATATAAATAAGTACATAAAATTAATAACTTTATATGTATACATATTTCCATTTAATAAATTGAATAATGGAAATTTTAATAAGGAAAAAAAAAATAATGAAACTCGCTCTTTAATTTTGATAAAACAAGTACATACTTAATATGTTTTAATCTCAGAATGAAGAACGCTATCTCAATTCTTGAAAAAATATGAATTTATGCAGACAAATACTTTAAAATCGTTGGAGCGGTTTCTTAAAAAATAATTTTTTATAGGAACTTTTATATTTTCTTAACATTTTTTAGAAAAAAAATTTGGTATGCCATTTTTAAGAATATAATAAATCAATACTAAAGCTATAATTTCAAAAACATTTATCCACCCATTTTCAGAAAAAAAAATGAATTTTCAAAAAAAATATTTGAACTTTTTTTTAAAAAATCCAATATTTTTTGAAAATATTTGTATGCACACTTGATAGCAGCTTCAGAGCAAAATTATTTAACAAAATCGGTTGAGCGGTTAACGAAAAAATCGAAAATCAATAAATAATTCTATGGCATGTAGTGTTAATAACGGTTTTTGGTAATTTTTTTTTTTCACCAAAGTGGAGATCATACCGTTTCTAGTATACAAAAAAAAAAATTATAAAAAATCGTTAGAGCCGTTTTTGAGACAAATAACATTTTTTTAAATGGGAATCACCATAAAATCTTATGCTCTTGAAGAAAATGCTGTTTAACGAAAATCGCTTCAGTGGCTTAGGCTGTAGGCCGAGGAACAGACATTCAGACATACAGACATGAGAGAATAGTTTTTGAAAAATTAATTTTCAAACTCAAAATTTTGAAAAAAATAATGAAAAAAATTGTGTTTAAAATATTTTTTTTTTGAAAATTTTACATTATTAAGTAATATTTTTGTTTTTGATATTATTCAATGCTCCTATTAATTTCCAGTCAAACACTAAAAAGCGGATGCCTAAATTTTTTTTAGTTTTGAGAAAATTCAAAATAACGATATCGGCTTTACTACTTAATTAGTAGAAACATATAATCTTTGGAACAACAAAATAACCGATGAAAGTCAAATTCAAGTGAAACTTACCTAAGTTATTATCAATTTTCTCAAAAACTGGAATACATTTTGACATCTGGTTTCAAGTGTTTGACTGAGAATTGATGGGAGCATTGAATTTAAACACGACAATATTACTTAATAACATAAAATTTTGAAAAAAATTAGTTTGAACACAATTTTGTTCATTATTTTTTTCAAAATTTTGAGTTTGAAAATTAATTTTTCAAAAACTGTTCGCTCTAGTAACTGGAATTTAAACAAAATAAAGGATTGGATTTCTGAATTTAAACAAAGTATAACATGACATTGTAGGTGTTACCGTTGTTTTATAATATTTTTTTTTTTTTTTTTCAAGTCGATTTTGTAGAAAATTGGCCCTCCCGACTAAACGGCGGGATTTTTTTCTTGTCTTAACCCAACCTACTCGCTATAGCCTTTTGGTGCACCTCTATACCGAACACCCTGTATATAGTACGTATACCTTTTATAATAAAGAAAAATAGCCGTAAAGGGTTTTTTATTTTAATTATTTAATATGTTTGTATGGGACTTGAGCATGCTTAAAGCTACTTTATTCACCCATTGGTTAAAAAATGGTTAAACATTTCTGTGAACAGAAAAAAATAAATCAAAACCTGTTACATGCCAGTTGTTGGACATTCTCGTTAACGGCTTAACAGATTTCAATCAAAAATTTTATGCAGGAGGTCTTTTTTAGATTTTATAAAATTGCACACACATCACTTCAACTCCTCCTGTACCCTGGACCATAGGGCAACAACAGAATCCGTCCATCTTTTCCATTTCGCAGCATGATGCCTTTAGCTGTGTCCACGTTTGAATATTTAATGAATGAGCTCCATTAAGTACAGTTGACCTACATGTTATTCTTGGTCTTCCAACTCGCCTTACACTCTGAGGATTCCATACGAAGGACTGATTCGCTATGTTATCGTTTGGTATTCTCGTTTATTACATGAACGAAGTTTAATCAAAAACGTTCTAGGCGTTTTTGAGAAAATTTGATAAAACTGAATAAGTTGTATGTATTTCCTTTTCAGGGAATCACAAAAGAATCCTCTGTAATACCAAATGATATATCCGTTTAGGCTCTAGCACAAATTACAAGGATTTCATAGAAGCACAAACCAACGGACGAAATTTTAGAGAAAAATATACATTTATGTTTTAGATAGTGAAGAAAAACTTAATTCGAGGGATGATTAAACAACAGAAACAGAATATGTTACCGTTCACTGGGGCGTATTCGTACTTTTTTATTTTACTTTTATTTCAATTTTTGTGTGCTCCTTAATTGCTGTTAAGTGAAATTTTATGATTTATTATTTCTAGATGGTGGTGCAAACTTTATTTCAAGTATTTATTTTACTTTAATAATCCGAACTTGTTGTTTTCCTTTAACCAACTTACTCATATAAAAAAAAGCTATCTATTTTAAAGCACATGCCTTTCAATTAGAGAGTCAATTATTTATAAAATACATTTTTATAAAACTCTACGTCTCAAGACGTTTAGTGAAGATAAGATTTTAGGTTTAAAAGAGATTAAGGAATTAACATTAAAGCAATTTCTGCCGCCCACAACGAGATCCAGGAGATAGGAAATGTCTACTCCGAGAGCAAACCAAAACCACTTTAACGTAATCAACATCCTCTTCTCAAAGCGATACATAATTATGCACCCCAAAATCCACTTTAACTTAAACCCCTAAGCTAATGTTGTATGTCCTTTAGCGACTTAAATGGTTAACCAATTGTGGCTAATTTCTAAAATGTCACGAAACTGATATCTCCTTTCGCCTCAAACCCAAATCAAATCAAATTCGCCTTAAAACCAAATCAATTAATTTTCCCAGATCCTATTCAAATTTCCCTTAACAACAAACACCGAGATATTTAAAATAGAACACGGCATCTTTATCATTCCGGTGAATGGGCACCATTATGGCGACTAAAGCATGTTATTAAACCTGACGTCAGAGAGAGAGATTGTCAACCCCCCATGAACTGCGTATTTATTTTTGAAAAAAACATCTTAATTGTATTTTTTTTTTTGTTTTCTTGTTTTTCATAGTGAAATAGGCAAACCTCACAACAACATCATGGGGATAAGGCTCATCTCATCGCAATCGCATTTACCCTTGTTGGCATGGGGTTGTTGTGATAAGAAACAACAGCGTGTGCCAATCAAAACTCAAATTATATGTTTTCTTTTTTATTTTATTTTTATATATCTTGTTAACTGTATATGGGTTACAGAATAGTGGGTAGTGCATTGTTTGCTGCCTTATGATATAGATGTCAGTGATAAGAGAGTTTTTGGTCGGAATATTCAGTAAGTCAACGAAAACAGCAAAAAATATAATTCTTATTTCCGACTTTGTCGTATCAATTAAAAACAATGGACTGTTATGAGGTAATATCTGAAATTTTAACTCAAAATGTTTGTCCGGTTTATTGAACTTAAATTTTTGGAAGCCTCCACCTTAACTCCAGAAGATTATATTTTTTCTAATAATTTTGATTTTGGACTTTATTTGATCCAATTTTAAATGCAATTAAAATGACTAATTCATTCGTTTTCTTCCACCGACCGACGCGACGTTTTGTTAAGTTTTTTGCCAACATCTTCATGGGTTTTATTAATTTATTAGACCGAATAAAATTTAAATGAATATTATTATTTGTATTGTATTATTTATACTAGAATGTCAGTTTATTAGACTTGACCATTCTTTATTCCGTCAATTTCATTGAATTTTGAACAACAACAACAACTTAAAGGTGCTGCCACCAATTGCTTACGAATTAATTTTGGGTATTTTAATTCGTTTGATGCGCGGGTTCAAATACCGCATGATGTGTAGAAAGTTTTTCAAATAAAATTGGATTAAAGCTCAGCACCACTATAAAGGAGACTGATGATAGGGCTTGGCACCCCTTGAAATAGCTATATCTCTAGCAGCCAAACAAAAATAAAAAAAAAAAAAAAAGGAATTAAAATACCCAAAATTAATTCGTAAGCAATTGGTGGCAGCACCTTTAAGTTGTTGTTGTTGTTCAAAATTCAATTAAATGAATATTGTTTATAAATTTAACTAAAGTTACATTGATTTTTTTTTTTTTTTTAAGACAACACAAACATATATATGCCAGTAAGACCTAGGGTCTTATAAATTAGGCAATGTTAGAAGGAATAGAAGGATAGGATAGATTTTTTGTTAGCACAGTGGATTGAGAAATAAGGTTTTGATTATATCTCATTAAATCACAGGGGTGGCGTTCAGTCGAGGGATGCTGCCTATAGACTGGGGCTCGAACCCACACATCCAGGTTAGCAGTCAAGCACTACTTCCACTGCACTATTGAATTTCGAAATCGACACTAATAAATAATTTGAACAAACTAGACAAAACACAAATTAAAACTATTTTATCGCAGACTATGTTTCTTTTATTACAGTAACTCAAGCTGTTGTTGTGTTTGTCCTAATTAAAAAAATCCATAACTCTTCTCAGATTTTGTTAAATTCTTCGATTCTCCAGACCCAGAGTGTATCGTTTATTTGTATGTTTCTCTTTGTCAAGTACACTAGTCAAAAAAAATTAAGGGAACAAAAAAGTTTTCACTTTTTTTTTTAGTGTTTTTTGAAGAGCTGTATCTCTGTGAAAGGCGGTCGTATTGAAATGAAATAAAAAGCATTATAAAGCTTCATGTTTTTGTATTGAGACATTTAGGCAAATGATTTTTTAGGGTACCGTTATTGCGCAATTAGAAGAAACAGCAAGAGCCAAACATTTTAATTTTTTCTATTTTTTTGAATAATGTAATTTTTTTTGTGAAAACATTTTTTTTTTCTAAAGAATAACTGGTTTTGAATGAAAAACGAGACTTTTGACTTTGGTTACAAATATATCAGCAAGAAATGAGGACACCGAAATTTTAAGGGCAGTTTTTGAAAACTAATTAATTTTCTAAAAGATTTTCGTGAAATTTAGTAACAATTATTTTTTTTTGCCCTTCACCATTAGACTAAGAAAAAGTGAAAAAAGCGACTTTTCAAATACTTTTAGTAAATCTTTTACTTCTTAACAAAATACAGATTGCAAGACCTAATTAAGTAAAACATTTTGAAGAATTTTAGACCACCAATATTTTTGTAAAATTTCAAGTTGATCTATTGAACTGTTTTTCTGTACCGAATGACCAATTAAATAAACAAAAATATATAGTTCATCAAAATGGAACAGAAAAAAACAATTTCTGTCCACTTTTTCAATAGGTTTTGCACCCTTAACATGTCAGAGATACAGTACGGCATTAGGTATAATGAGGAGGGGATTCAAAAGGAGATGTCGGTGTGCATTTGTCTTGAATTTTCAGAATATCACAATGAAATGGAAATACAGAGCTTGGAAGAACATTCCACATTCGCGTAGTACGGTTAAAAAATGAATCCCTGTACCGAAGTTGTGCTCAAGGGTAAACTGATGGGCATTCCTAGAAGCGCGAGTATTACGGTTGAATTGTTTAAGTGGAGGAATGCAACTGGCTATGTATGTGCAACGTCGAGTATGTGCTCGTTCCACAAGAGGTGGTTTCTGATACTCATCCCAAATATCGCAAGCTGTCTGGTTTCTTCGATGCAAGTGCCACTCATAGACAGTGGCAAGGGGGGTTAGTCTCGCTTAAACAACAGAAGACAGCATTGAATTTTCGAAGCATTGAATTCTACACGGTTTTTTATTCCATTTAAATCAAAATTTAAGGAACTTATCATATATTTCCGTGCAGTTCTAAGTCCAAAAAGCAATGATATGAATGGAAGGAAATGAATACGAAAAGCTAAGGGTATTATCATCAAGGAAACAATTTATTGGGTTAGAAATTACAGACAACAGATCATTAATAAAAATGAGAAAGAGTGTCGGAGACAAAACGGATCCCTGGGGCATACCAGCATTTATGTTGTAGGTTTCAGACTTGAATCCGTCCAATACAACTTGTATAGAGCGGTTTGAAAGAAAGTTTCTAATCCAACAAAGAAGCGATTCATCAATACTAAAAGCTCGCATTATCGATAAGAGATTAAGATGCCACACTTTATCAAATGCCTTTGAAATAGTGGATACATTTTAATCTTTGTAATTTTAATGAAACAAAAGATGTAAGAAAATTGCGTTTCAAAAATAATTTGTTTGGTACTTTCTTTTGACTTTTTTAACATATTTTAGTTAAAGATAGATATCACTACATTAAAGGACCATTACTTGATGTATGATTTCATTTTAGTTCGTGCGATCTAATTTTCTAACCAGACCGCCATATTAGTTCCTCCATTTTATTTTTTGTAAGTGAAAAAAAAAATATAAAAAGTGGTGATTTTTCGATGAAAACAACATATTCCCCGGATTTTTTGTGTTATTTCTATCTGCGCCAAAAAAATGAAAACATACTCATGTTATTTATATGGAAAAAAATTCAGGCCTGGCGACACTTGTTCATTAAAATAGGGACAGGAGGCTTCGCGACGATTTTTTTTGTTTGTTTATTTAGAGATTTTTTGAGGGGTGCACTAATTAAAATTTTGACATCACCCATTTGACGACCAGTCTAATATACCTTCCAAAATATTTGAAGGGTCCAGGAGAAAAACGGCCATAAGTCCATTCAAAATGATTCCGAGAAAAATGAAAATACATAAGTATATTAAGTTAACTTATTAACGCTAAATTGTTTTTTTTTTCAAAATTTTACGTTAATAAGTGGTATTTTTGTTTCTAATATTCAATGCTCCTATTAATTTTAAGTCAGACACTAAAACCAGATACTTTAATATGCTTTAATGTATTCTCGTTTTTGAGAAAATTGAGGTTAAAACAATGGACTTGTACAATTCTTCCATTTTTTTAAAATGGTTTTTCTGGTAAAATCACAACTTTTTTTTTTTAAGTCAATAGAACATCATATAGTAGTAATTAAAAGCTACAAAATGTCATCATTAGTTTAATTTTGAAAAAAAAATTGGAGTTGTGTCGTTTATCCCCTGGACCCTTCATTTGTAAAGAAAACCGCTCCAACAATTTTTTTTTTAATTTTTATATCAAGTTTTTACATGAATTGAGATTAAAAATTTTAAGTACTGTTAAAATTATAAGATTACACTTCTACTTTATATTTAGTTCAAGTTATAGAAATAACTTAGATTTCTATTTTGATTTTGTCAATTATTATTTTTACTGAAAAATCACTTCTTCGAAAAACCTTGAACAATAAACACTTATTATAAAATAAATAAGCTTTTTTGTTCAATTACAAATAGCAGAAAGAACTTAAAACAAAAAGTACCTATTTATTACTTGTTTTAGAAATCAAAAGGACGTGTTTCACGCTTCTTTTTCATTTTCTACAATTAATTACATAATAAGTACACATAAAATTATTATTATTAAATATACTTATGTACAATATTTAAAATTCCAAATAGGGCAAGTTCGTGCATTTTTTTGTCTTTGCTGCCATGTTTAACTCTTGAACTAAAGCCTTCCATTTGCTGATGTGATGCTGTGAAGAGGGTAGAAGAACTATAAATCGGGTTTGTGCCAGTACTTTTTACATACATATGTATCTCCAAATAATTATCAATTTAACAAGGTAAAATGTCAAAACTATATGTTCATACATATGTATATTTTCTAAAACTAAAAATTTCTACGAATTTTAGTCCAAAATACTTCAAAGTTCAAGTCCAAAAAAAAAAAAAACGATTTATAGTTTTGCAATCTTGGACAGTAGCTACGCTTATGACTTTTTTTTTCCTAAAATAAAATAGCATTACATTTAAATTTAATTTTAACTTAAAATTTAAAATTATAAGCGGTATCTTCTGCTTCAAAACCCACGATGACATAGGTAATCTTATGTATGTATATGTAAATAATATTTACTTAAATAAATTCGTAAACTGTTGGTTCCCTGTTAATATTTAAATATAAATCAAAAAAGTGATTATATAATTATATTTGTTGCTGTTTTATTTTTAATAATAAAACAGGTGTGTAAGTTCACAAATGTGTGTACTCATTATGGATTCATATACATTAATCATGTTTATTTTTTTTTTTTGATGACAACAAAAACTAGTTGATGTGAAAAAATTTCCATTTGGCCCCGAATAACAAACAAGTTTTAGGTGTAGACTAGGTGTTTACTAGGTGTAGACATACAGACAATGTTATTGTTGACAAATAATATGAATGCAGAAAATATTCCCAAATCTCATTATGATAGTTTTGAAGAATCTATTCTAATTAGAAAATTTCCATTAAAAGATAGATTTTGTTTGTACATATTTTTCTTTATTTTTCATTTTTTATTTACATTATAATTAAAACTTACAAGGTTATGCATGCATTATATAACTGGAGTTAGGGATTCGTTTCTATTATATTGTATTATTAAGAAGATTGATCGAACATTGAATACATCGAATTAAAAAGTCAACGGAAAGGGTGTGCATTTAACAATACTTTGGTTTTATGCATGAGGTTGGTGGATGAACTCTTTTCTCCTCTGTAATTTCACACACACGAAATTTATTAAATATTCATAATCTATACAGGGATGAATGCACGAATATTCTTTTATGGTTGAAGGCTATTGATTGAGTTATAAGCTGAGAATTGATCTTACAACATTAATAATCATTTACAAAATGCAATATTACTGGCGGAATATGAATTATATTTGAAATACCATTTGCTTTAACCATTAACGTGATACCGCTGCTTTTCTTAAAAGTTAGGAGCTTAGAGTAAATTTTGGCAGTATATTTATATGGGTAACCCTAAATAAGGTGAGCGTGCGTCCGTCGGAGTGATTTTAGAATTTTTAAGTCATCGCGATCTTTCCGATTTTTCGTAGTTTGTAATTTTAGGTATGTAAGTATATTTTTATTAATTTTTATTTCATTTCAGGCAGGTAAAAGACTTAAAGTAAAAAAAAAAACTGCAATACTAAAGATTGCTTGATTTTTTTTTAATTCTTTTACAATAGTCCAGTATAACCTTATACATCAGCGTATGCGTTAGATATGGTAGTTCTGATTTTTTGCTGAGTCGTTTATGATATTGGCCTCATGAAAAAGCCAAGTTTTCGAACTCGTGTGCCGAAGCCGAACACACCATGTTCAAAAATCGAAAAAACCGCGAAATTTTCGAGCTTTTTTCAGTTATTGGCAATTTTAACTTCAAAGTATTAGTTTTTCGACCATATATTTGCTCTACGATTTCAAAGTAATGAAATTTTCTTCAATTTGAGCCCAAAACCATCTGTATAGACCCAACAGTTTCGAAAATACAGACATTCAAAATTTAGCTATAATAAATTTATAACAACAAGTAGTATAATTTTCAGTATAATTTTAAAGAAATGGTTCTTGGCACAACATGCATTTTTACTAGAGCGTATAAGTTGGGTCAAAAGAAGAAAAAAATCCTTTGGAGGGGGTAGTCTATATCCCCCGTTTAAATGGGAGGGGCAATTTTTCAAAAAATTGACTTGAAATATTAAGGGACTCATAAAAATCCAAGGAAAATTTTTAGAATAAAATCCTTTATTTTTTGTCAAAGCCAGGAATCCATTCTTTAATTTTCTTTTCAAATAAAGTTGTTTGAGTCAACAGTTTTTGAACAGTTTCATTTCAAACTAAAAAAATACGAAAAAAACGTAGTTTTTTGGGCTGTATTTTCGAAACTGTTGGGTCTTTACAGATGGTTCTTCTCAAATTGAAGAAAATTTCATTACTTTGAAATCGTAGAGCAAACATATGGTCGAAAAACTAATACTTTGGAGTTAAAATTGCCAATAACTGAAAAAAGCTCGAAAATTTCGCGGTTTTTTCGATTTTTAACCATGATGCGTCCGGCGCTCGAGTTCGAAAACTTGGGTATTTCATGAGGACAATATCAGAAACGACTCAGCAAAAAATCAGAACTACCATATCTAACGCATACACGCCCTCATATATGAGACGACAAGGTTACTGGACTATAAGTCGCTTACATTCATTGTATTCTTGAAACCTTTTGATTGCGAAAGTATTGCAGTGACCTCCCAAAAAATACAATGAATGTAAAAGATTTTTAAAATACTTAAAAGAATTCTTTTATCTGCCTAAAATGACTTTCATTGCCATTGCAAGTTGCAGTTAAATTAAAATGCATTGGATTTTAAAGAATGAAATACCAAAATATTCCATTCTTTTAAAACTCTTTAAGGAGTGAGGAAGGCTAGGTACTTTCCTCACTCCTTAAAGAGTGTACCTACTACTCTTCTTGTGTACCTAATAAATTTTTTATAGTGGCATACATATTGCATACGTCCCAAGTTTTGTTTTAAATGTTTGAGTCTAGAAAAAAAAAAGAAACCAATTTTATAATTTTTAGTTAATTTTTAAAACGTGGTTAGTACATACATACTTATTATATTAAAAGCACATTTTATTTAAATAATAATAATTTTCGTTATTTAGCTATCAAAACCAAAATAACACTAACATCACACTGTTATTCTGAATGTGTTTGCGAAGCATAAAAAACACAGAATCAGAGCTACTTAGGTTATCACCAATTCAATTCAAAGAGATAAGCTTAATTACTAATTAAGGAAATACAAAAAAAATATTTCTTGACGTCATGCCAGTGGTATAAATCGCGAAGACATTTCAATTTGAAAATTAATAATATTTAAATATTGTACGCATTATTTTATAACGTAATAAGATCTTCACGTTTTTTCTTTAATTTAAGATTATGCAAAATAAACAATATTTGACTACACAATATTTAATTTTTTTTATTGTTTAATGCAAAATCATTAAAATGCACGAATGCTGATTTGCATTTTGTATTTTTTCGATGTCGAGGTACAAAAATAGTGTTAGATGCCACTTTCCAAATGGGCTCTTCAAATCAAGAAATGAGTGAGGGTGGGGTAACCCTATGTATAAATATCTTATAGCTTACAGAAATTTATTATTTACAAAAATTAATTATTTACATTTTTTTTATTAGAAAAAAAGAAAAAAAGGATTTTAATGCTTTTATTAAAAATATTCCCCCAAATACAATATCAAAATCTATATCAAACCAAAACCTCAAAAAAGAGTGATTCATAATATTTAGATATTCGAAATTAAAAAGCCATTTTTTGACTCGTTGTATAAACATTCCAGAAACAGTCGGTGTTCTTGTTTCCTGAGGAAGTTTATTAAAGAGCCGGTACGCGAACACAATAAAACTTACAAGAATAGTCCATCGAAATGTTACATTAACCTTGCATTTCATACAGGACAAATTTTTTTTGATGGATCTATAGGAGAGATCAGTGTGAGTGTAAAAACGAGTTTTCGGCATTAAACTCCCTCCCATTTGGCCGCCATTTTTGAAAAGGGGGCGTAAAAAGGTCTTCGTGATATCTTGAGAACCATACATCGCACAAACAAAATTTTACCACATTTGTGCAGCGAACTAAATTCTCTACAATTTATGTAAACATCCTTATTATTGTAAAATTGAAAACAAAAAAGTTATAACCAAAAAAAGATGACGGTTCAAAGAAATTTATCTTAAAGAGTATATAAAGTAAATAAAAGAAGAAGATAATGATACCTTTCTTGACAATGGTCATCTTTTTTTGATTATAACATTTTTGTTTTAAATTTTACGATAAAAAGTGTGTTAACATAACTTGTAGAGAATCTAATTCTCTACACAAATGTGGTAAAATTTTGTTTGCGCGATGTATGGTTCTCAAGATATCGCGAAGACCTTTTTACGCCCCTTTTTTCAAAATGGCGGCCAAATGAGAGGGAGTTCAACCCCGAAAACTCGTTTTTACACTCACACTGATCCCTCCTACAAATCCATAAAAAAAATGTTTGTCCTGTACAAAATGCAAGGTTCGGCCAAAATTTTGTAACATTTCAATGGACAAAAAGCCGTGGTGGGGAATTGTGTGGAACAAATACATTGTTTAAAAGGTCACCACGAAGAATATAATTAGAAATCTGCCTTAAATTAAGATTTCCAGACCTCAAAAAAAAATGTCTTTAGTACTTTAAAACAATTGCCTAACAGGAAGTATCTTTCATATTGCAAAAAAGTTTAAAACTTTGATGTCGGCGATGTTTTCGGCAAATTTTTCTAACACCACCTTTCTGAAATGTAAGCAGTGGTTGGATTTTATTCTGATAAGCACCTCCCCAACAAGCAATAGCGTACTGCAACCTTGAATGGAATATACTGTAATAATTTGTCGTTAGTAGTTTAGTAGAACAAACATTATGAAAATAGAAGAAGTTTCTTACCGCCATATTATTCACTAGATATATCCAGATTTAAACTTAAATCCAGATGAGTTTACATTCAGATTTAAGTTTTAATCTGGATGTATTGAGTGAATAATATGGCCGTTAGTGTCCAGTTTAAATATTTCCTTAGGTACTCCATATGACATGAGAAGTTAAGTTTCTAGTCAATATTAAGCCCTAAGTATTTGAAGTCATTCACTTTTTCAACCACAAAACAATTATCGCTGCAACTTAGTGTCATAAAAGGTAAAGAACGAATAATCAGTTCAACATGCTGTGCGCTTATTTGTCTTAAATCTTCGGCATTCAGGATCATGATATAAGACTTCAGATTCAAAACTGTTTAAGGAAGATAAATAGAAAAACATAAGTTTTATTTTTGGGCTGATATTCAAACAGTGTTCAAACGTACACTTTTTTTCATCAAGGCTAGAGAAAATACGTGAGCAAATTTGTAAAATAGCATCTTCCCTTTTGAAAACCATATTGAACTGGGCTTAAGAATTTTGTTTTATTTAAAAAGTCAACTATTCTTATACTTTGATAATTTTTTCAAAAGCTTTACCAACTGGCAACTGTTGGGAGAAGTGATATAGGTCCATAATTGGTCATCTTATCTGCCGACCCCTTTTTGAAGAGAGGTACGGCGCGGCATCAGCAAATTTAAGTTCATCTGGAAAGACTCCGGGAAAAAATGCTACATACTATTGAATAAATGTGCTAGGACGTCTATTAAAAAAACATGTGATCTTTTTTAGGATAAGGTTTGAATATTGAAGTGGAGAAAGAGTGTGAACCTGAACCTATGTCGAAAACAAAGATTATGTTTTTCACTCACGAAAGGGTGTGAGCACAAACACAGAAACAAAGAGTGGAACATAAAATATTTGTAAATATTTACAAATTTTTTTTTTAAGTGATTGTGAAGGGTCAAACAAGTTTTAATAGGTCTTGTAGGTACATATGTATGTGTGTACAGTGAAACCCGGATAAGTGCCTAACCCGTTTAAGTGCCTTTTATTTTTTAGAACCAACATTTTGAGGATTTTTTCATATGAAATTCATCTAATAAGTACCTTTCGCTTATATGTCTTTCCCGCTTAATTGCCTTTTATTTATTTTGTATACTTTGATTGAAATTTACTTGAAAAAAAATCTTTTAAGTGCACAATTGAAATCAGCAGAAAAAGACAAAAGCTTCTTTACATCTAGCGCTTCATTTTTTAAAGGTTACCGATACTAGTCAGTTGATGTAAAGTTATTTCTTAAATAACTTTAAACGTTTTTTTATTGTCATTTTTTTTATGTTTGTAAATATAGAGATAAGTGCTTATGCGCACTTAAGCAGGTTTTTTTATAATTGCACAGCCCACATAAGTACCTCTTAAAACGAGGCATTTATAATGAGGCACTTATCCGGGTTTTACTGTATATAATAAATTCAAATTCATAAAACTTTTTTGTCTATCATCATTTGTGGCTGAGATATTGATGACCATTTTAAAAAAAAAAACTCTTTTTTCATTCAAAGCCAGGTAGTGTTGAGTGTCGAAAAAGATAAAAATTTTGTTAAATAAACATGTAATATACATTTAATACATTTCATTGACTCAAACATTTTTTTCAAGGAAAACTACGATCTTCAAAAAAAAAAAAATTCTCGTACTGTTTCTTGTGGTTGCTCTATAACGTTATCTTATAAAATCATCTACAAAAATTTCTCAATACAAAAAATTTAAAGCTTTCGAATGCATTTCTTTAATCTCAATAGGACCACTTTCCATAGAGAAATAAGTAAAGTAGCTCTTCAAAAAATACTAAAAACAATAGTGCAGTTTTATAGTTAATGACACATTCGCAAAATTCAAACAATAAACTTTGTCACCCATAGTATGTAGCTTGTTTACCGTTAAATCCGATTAAAGTGTATTTACTTCAATTTTTCTCACGGTAACGAATGTCTTACATACGTTTATAAATAGAAAGTATGAAGGTGTATTTATTTGTATATTTAAAATATGAATTGCTTTTAATATTTTTTTAATCTTCATTCTTATCTGTATCAGAAAACAAAATAAATAAAATAACATCAAAACATTCAGATTAGCGACTTTAATCATATAAAAAAAAAACTTAAGCAATCTTTTTCTTTTTTTCAGCAAAAATATATTATGCTATACCAAAGACAAACAAAAATACAACAAACAAAAATCATTATTATGGTCTCATTAAAATCATAAAGTGAATAAAAACAAAGCATTAAAAAAACATACACACAAACAAATTAACACAAAATCAAGAAAACTTAAAATTCACTTTTGTTTTCCATTTCCACCTCAATAATACTGCGAGTTGGAAAAGAGTATGCTTGGTTTTGTTTTGCCTCTGGTTATAAGGCCTGTGGCTAACAATCATTCATATTGCTTTGTATGACGTGAACATGATAGATTCCATGTGCGGTCTCAGGGAGAGGAAAGTTTTAATTTAATCCCCCAATTCAGCCAAAATATTCATTTATTTTGTTTTGTTTTGTTGTATTTATTTTTTTTTGCCTTAGGGCAAGTAAGTACATATCCATCTGTTGTAATCTCATTCGTGTCAAACAAAATTTTGAAAGTATAATCAAAGTTAACATTTTGATATTGGAGAAGTTCAAAAAATTGTTTTTCGCCATGCGATCCGTTGGCGTCACGTCGGTCGGTTCCGTTCCGTGCATCTGCCTAACTGCCTAAACAGAATAGAATGCTGGAACTGGAGCCGCAGACGGAACTGGAAGAGCTGTCAAAAGGTGTCGTACGTAATTTTTTACCTGCCCACAATGCAGCTGTACAGCTTTGAATGGATTTTGAAGAAAAACAAAAGAATATTCTTGTGTACAAACTCAGAATTCAAATTTTTTGTTGCCAATAATTTTTCTTTTAATAAATAATTTTTTTCGCGATACAAATAACCACAATATTTTTTTCCGACCCAAAAAGTTGTTTTTTTTTTCTTCACACAAATTGAAACGTCACAAGTGTCGTACGTGAAAAGTTGGTGAACTCTTCCGTCTGCGGCTGCAGCTCCGTATGCGACTACGTTCCGTTGTGCTCGCAACATTGAGTTTGCGTGTATTCAATATTTTGACAGCTATTCCAGCTCCGGCTCCAGTTCCATCTCCGTCACCATTCTGTTTAGCCGGTAAACTTAAAATTTGGGTCAGAAAATTTGAATTTTTCGTTTCAGCTTGTTTAGAAAGGGTAGTTGCCATACAACTATATTTATTTATTATTTAGTTTAGTACGAATTTCATATTTTTTCGTCATTCTACAATTTTTTTCAGAAGAAGATCTGGTTTTGAATGAAAAACAAGAGAATTTGGCTACTAATATCTTAGCAACGAATGACGACACAGATAATTTAAGAATTCATACAAGATGTTTTGAAAACTTTATAACGATTATATTTGTTGGCCCCCCACCATAAGTTTCAAAAAAATAGCTTAAGGAATTTTTTTTACTGCTTTACAAATATTAATCAGAGGACTTAATTTGATATAAGACATTTTTAAGACCTATAGGCCACAAATATTTTTGTAAAATTTGATTAGATTAGATTAGATTTTTATTCACAGAGAAAAACAATTTTACATTTCATTTATTTTAGTTTATAGTTTGAATAATTTTAGACTTGGCAATTTTTGCCGTCAGCCTGAGTGGCTTTCAAGAAAAAATACCTTATTTGAAATATTTTTTTTTTTTTTTTTATAAACCGGAGTTAAAATTTATAAATATGTTTAATTTTGAACAAGAATCCAATTTAACTTATTTAAAAAAATTTCAAATTGCTCAATAGATGTAACTAATGATCAAACTCGCAGTGTATGGGCTCTGCAACATCTGAATGAAGATCCGCGGTTTTTGCATCGAATTTTGTCCGGTGATGAGGCCCTTTTGACTTTTTTGTTTGAACAATTATGTAAATAAACAAAATTTCCGCATTCAGGCAGACAATCAACCTGAAGAGTATGTCAAACTACCGCTACAAAAATGGTGTTGTTTATGGGCTGGTTGCGTAATGGTTAGTGCATTGGACTGTCATGCTAGAGGTCTGGGTTTCAATACCTGCCGCTTCCACCTTAAGTTTTTTTCGGAGCTACTACTTCTTGCGAGGAAGTGCTAAATCTTCCAAGAGTATCTCTTGTCATAGAAAAGTGCCGCCCACCTTAGATGTTCGGATTCGAAAATAAACTGTAGGTCCCCTCCATTCCTGCAGACACGCACACAGGAATGGCTGAGAGTTGTAAGTCGCTAGGCCCTGGGTTCTTCATGAGCCGTTTGTGTCACCAAATTTATTTATTTTTACACTTATTCACTAACGTCCCCTCCCAAACAAAAATTCTGACTCCGCATATGGTCTTCTTGTTTGCATTCGACATCTACAAAAAACAGAACTTCACTATGCATATGCAGTTGTATCCAATACGTCGACCGAAACGATTGTCTAAAAATACGGAACAAACAGCCATAACGAAAAACAAATAAAAATAAAAAACAGACAAAAAAGAAACAAAATCATCTGATCGAGCCTCAAGCTCCTCAAAAAGTACAAATTCTATTCAATCCAATTTCATACTTTACTATTCGTTTTGGATGGAAGAAGAGGCGTGGTGGAATCCGACCTTGTTTTTAACTTCCGTTGAAAGAATCTGTCATTTTATTTATGCATCAAACACACTTTATAAAAATATGCCTACTTTTTGAAATTAGTGAAAAATAAAAATAAATATTCCCCAGCTAAATAAGTATCTTTGGATGTTTGAAGGTGTATCTAAAAGTATCTTTAACTAATCGAAGTGTACTTAATATATTTTGCATTTGGAAGTCTAATTATGATATAAAAAACTTATCAGAGTGCTTTGAACTACACTCACTGTGCAGTAAGCTTTTTATTTAGAATTTTCACCGACGATGACGACTTCTTTCTCTCTATGTAAATATAGATATATGTCTGGTAGTTCACATAGTTGTTGTCTTTTATTCGAACGCTTTTATCTAGGAAGTTTCCATTGATACTCGCCACCGAGACTATTTCTATACAAAAAAGTTCAAAGGTAATCTGGATTACATTACAAAACAAGTTAACGATAGCCGGCTTATCAGCCGTTCGTTCAACAAACCATAATCGGAAAAATACAAAAATCATCCGAATTTCGTCACATCACTCATTCACTCACTATACTGATTAATGTATTGGTTTCGAAAATAAATAATAAAAGCGAAAAACGAAAAACGAAAATTTGTGTAGGTAATTTTCGTTTAATTTTGGTATGCGGTTGATAAGAAAACGCAGAATTCCCTGGCGTGTCACGTCATATCTTTTTTCTATTATACGTACGTACTTACGAACGACTAGTACTTGTTTTCTTGTTTGTAGGTATTCATCAGTTCGCGGTATATGAACAAACCAAAACCAAATCCAACGAACGAAGTGTTCATGCTCATTTAGTTGATCGAAGAGAGTTGTTAGAATCGGAACAGCCAGCATTTACTTTTCGTTAAGTCTATAATAATCTAATTAATATTTTTTGACACGCGTCTTATGCCAATTTCGTGAGAGTTGAGTTACTTTTACTTATTTTTATTTTTTTTTTATCTGTGACAACACTCTTATTTGTCCGCATTCGTAAACAAATTGTTTTTTATCCAGTTTTTTGTTATTTATATTTACTGTGGTGGCTCTCTTTAAATTGTTGTTTTCTCTGACAAAGAGACTAAAAATAGATTTTAAGCACATTTTAGTGGGCAATCAGTTAGTTGGCAGTGATATTATTATAATGCCAGAGATATCTCAAGATAATTTCGAAAAATTAAATCCAATTTCACAACCTGTGTCAGCAATGGAACTGCGTGCACGCTCTAATTCAACAGAGCGTAAAAATTCGCTTAGATTGAATGCACCTTTGACGCCGACAATTTTTGAGAATAATCCCTTTGTTATGACGAACGATGATAAGAATAATAAAGTTGGAAGATCAAGGACATGTACAATTGGTGAACAAGACATGGATTCGTCTTTTATAAATGGAGTTCAGGCTGATCCTTTTCAGGGGCATAAGCGAGAATTGGGGCACAGGTAAGATTAAAGCTTAATACATAGTATATATTATTAAAAATACAGTAAGACCCACTTAAGACAAAAACCCGCTTATCTGAAACACTTTTTTCATCGCCCAATATTTTTCCACCAATGTCATTTAAAACACTCCGCTTAAGTAAAACTAGTTAAAGTGAAACACCCGGATACCTGAAGTTCAATTTTATATTTTTCATGGGAAAAAAACTCTCTTACCTAAGTGAAAAAAAATTGAATCGCACAGAACGAAAAATTTGCTGAATGCTTTCGTTTCTTCTTTATTTTTCACACTCACCATTATATTTATTTACATTTTATAAACTAATTGCTTTGTCCTCTCAAAAAAAAATCCAAAACAACATTTCAAATGGCTTAAGAGGTACACGTAGTTTTACATTTTTTAAAAAGAAAATCACATTTTAATAATTCAAAGATAAATAAATGACAAATACAATTGTTTCTAGCATTGATTCTCCGCTTAGTGGAATTTTTAGATCCGCTTAAGTGAATTTTTTTTTCACTTAAGCGGGGTTCGGTTAAGTGAAAACCCCGCTTAAGTGAAAGAAAAACTGTGACATTTTGCAGTTTCTCTTAAGCGGGTTTTACTGTAATAGTCTTTTGAACGAATTTTCTTGGATGATAATAGAATAGAGTGTATAGAGAATTAAAAAGAGCTCTTTAAAGCAGCCTTTAATAGGAGTGAGGGCTTAAAGATCGGGCATTTTGTATGAGGTGTGTATTGTACAACAGATTTAATAAGTCCTATTAAATTATCAAAATGATGCACTTGCCTTGATTCTTCTTAGGCCCATTTGCTGAAACAAAACTTTAATATTTATGTTCAAATTAAACGCTTATGTTTTAAAATTTCCTCAGCCTAAACTGTCACATAAGCTCTTAGGTTGAACTTAAATATTTAAGTTTTGTTTCAGTACATGGCCCTTAATTATTTTTATTGATAAACATTAAAAAAAAAATAATAGCTTCGGGGTCACATACCACCTGAAAGGCCGCTTACTTTTAGGCTGGTTTCACGCTAATTTCGGTTTCGATTTCATTCAGTACAGAGTATTCGGTTCAATTTCGGTTTCCCGTTAGACTATAACTGTGAATGTTTGAACTCTAGATTTACTTTGTACATTTATCCCAGACCCGAAATGAAACCAATTCATGTCGCGGGGTCGTTCGGTGCTATTCGGGATCGTTCAGATTTATTGATTATTGATGTTTTTATCGGTTAACACTTTATCAGAGCTTACGGAAATAACTCCCCCATAGTAAAGCGAAATAACTCCCCAAAATTTGTATGGAAGAGAGGGAGATGTTTCATATGAAATAAATCCCAAAAATTTGTTGAAATCGGGGATTTATTTCATACTATAAATTGGGGGATTATTTCATCATGAAATAAGTCCGCAATATTGGTTATGAAATAAGTCCCCAATTTTTTGTATATTCGGCTCAAGCTGCATTATGAAATTTATTGTTATTTGAAAATTGTCGCACAGTTTCTTTAAATCCAGATTTCTTGAATGCAAAAGAAACATTGCATACACCCAACCTCGCACCTACCCCAAATCCTTTAGTGAGCTAATCAGCTGGGGCTGCATTCATACCTCACTGTTAATAGAAACTCATGTTTTTTGACAATACATGAATAGTTCAAATGATTTCCTTTGATTTTAATGATAATACTACACCCCATGATAACATTAATTACAGCTTTTTTCAACAAAATAAAAAAATTTTTATGGTTTTTTCTTATGGCACGAAAAATGGCACGTTTTTTCAGAAAATATGGCCCTTTAATATCTTTACGGGCGGCAACGCTGGTACGAATTTGAACCCAATGAAACCGAATATTTTTCCAAGTGCTCAACCATTGATACAAAATTTTATTTCCCTAAATATATATTGAAACTATGCAAGTTTCAAAATAATAAAAGTATTGAAATCAATTTGTTAAGAAAAACTTCTGTTCTGCGGAATTTCCTTTGGTTTTTAATTCCAATTTACAACTTTTTCCACCAGATAATCAAATTATAGGATTGACATAATATTTGTACATGTAGAAAAATATTGGACAGCGTTGCCGAAGTGGAATGATCATGCTTTTTTGACATTCGATAATTTTCTCATGGCACGAAAAATTTCAATATGGCACGTTTTTTTATTTTCCTAATTTTACTTAAAATCAAGCCAATTTTCACAAAATTTACTTATATATTTTTAGCTTTTAACGGCCCTTAGTCCACAAAAATTGGCGTTGCGTCCCGACGATCTTACTTGGACTCATCAGTTGACTAGTGAGGGCCTTGTCAATATGCAAATTCTTTTTAATTCAGTTCATCTTACATAGATTTCATGATGAATACCTAGTGTGAACTATGTATATCCAACTAGATTAGAATTCATAATCATTAAAGCTGGAAGTTTTTTTCTGCCCGTGGTCTGGCAATGTTTATATACAAAGGTTTTTTTAATAATACAAATTATATATACTATCTACTGAAATAAATAAGCCAAGTAGAAGACTTAGCACTATAATAAAATATACCTACTTAATAGAAATTGCATATTGACAAGGCCCTCACTAGTCAAATGATGAGTCCAAGTAAGATTGCCGGGACGAAACGCCAATTTTTATGGACTAAAGGCCTTTAAAAGCTATTTTGAATCAATAATTCAACAAGTCCCATTAAAAAGTGCTAAGTCTTCTACTTGGCTGATATATTTCAGTAAATAGTATATAGAATTTGTATTATTAAAAAAACCTTCGTAAACAAAACACTTAAAGGTTGTGGCTCGATATGTTCGCAGTTATCGCTTGAACTTGTCAATATGTCACCCTGGCGCTCTGTTATGTGTCGCTCACTGCGTGGGTGAACTCTATGATTAATAAATTAATTAAATTACAGGTTTTTCATTGAATATTTTACACAAGTAAACAAAAAAAACAAAAAACAAAATACATACATTCAAACACAAAAAAATATGTATTCGAAAAAAAAAAAACTATAAGGTCGTTTAGGCCGGTTTTACACTATAATAATGCCCTAACCGATACTATAGTATTGTTTCGATAAAATATTCCATGTTTAAGAAAATGAGTGGAGCAGTGGTATACAAAATTTTAAATATTTAAAGTCTGCTCTAAATCTCTTACAAAATGGGAATCAGTTTTAAATTTGTTTTTAAGTGAGGATCAAATCTTTGTGAATTTTAAACAATATAAATTATACATTCTTTATGTACCTACCTACTTTAACAAAAAAGCACTCGTCTGACTTCAAGGTCTCTTTATCTCTAAAAACAAAATTGAATCAAAATATTTTCGGAAGTTTTTTTCAAATTGTGTGCTTTGTAAAAAGGCAACAACATTTGAAATGCGTGGGCCAATCTATTTAAAGAACTCTGCAAGCTTGAATTTTGCAATATTGCAGCGATGGATGGTCATCAGGCAAACCTACAATCTAAATGGTGAACAAGAGAGTGGAACAACCAAATGGAGCTTTTTTATATTCAGAGATACAATTTTTTTTCCATCTATAAGAAAGTATAACTAAAAGTATAATATGTGGGTATGTTTATTTTTTAAATTGTACCTTCTTCAGCGAAAAGTTTTTTTTTTATTTGTGATTATTTTAATTTTGTTGTAGTTATGTATATGAAGCTGTGTAGTTGTTTAATCTCTCCATCTGTCAGATTTGGCGCTATTTTATTCAACTTAAATTTACTCACGTTAGTTGCGGAGTGCTCTTTAGGAAGATAAGAAAGTTTAAAATAATGTTTTCTTGGAAACTAAAACTTTTATCAACTCTCTTAAAACTGGGTATTTCTCTATTGATTTTGACAGCAAATTGTGCGATGTCGTACGACGACACGTTTCAAGTTACCAAACACACTCATAATAAATTAGTTTGACAGATTTCAGAATGACTACGTTAGCTAGAGCCGATTTTATTTTTTAATCAATTTTTAAAATTTTTGGCTACTATTTTGAATTAGGAATTAATGAAAGATAACGCCATGGTATCTTTGTCGAGTAGTGTTTGGCATTTCATCACAGAGAGGCTTAGCCCTGTACAGTTTCAGTCTATTCGCAAAACAAACATTTTACACAGATGCAATAAGCAAAGAAGACAGCAATGTTACTCCCAGTTGAAAATAGAGACAGAGTTGCCACTTTGCTGCAATTGCAGTAGATCTACTGCGTTTTTTTTCTCAAAAAAATCTACCTCATTAAAATCAAATCCACTGCATTTTTGGTTTGACAAAAAATTGTCCTTAAACAAATAACCCCCCCCCCCCCCCCAATAATTTCTCAATTCTGTCATTGATTGCAATAATTCTAATTCTTCAGGAAACTGATACTGATATCCTACTTATTAATACGGCTTTCGACTATATCGGCTCTTTTTTGATAAATGTTGCAAGCTGACGAAAATATTGTTTTTGTTAATTTGCGTTTTATTTTTTTACTGTTGGAAAACTTGATAATATGGGCAAGTTTTTAATAAAATCTGCAGAAAAAGGTTTAAATTCTTATATATTGGTGTATACCATATTTTTTTTTTTAATTTTCAAAAAGAAAACTTGGTCTATCAGGCCCCAACACAAAGAAACAAGTTGCTGGAGATTTTTTGATATTTTCTTTTAATTTTTTTAAATTGAATTTTTTGAATTTGTTTAATATTTTAAAAAATATGTACGAAAAATATGCATTTATTATAAAAATATCCAATCCGAAATTTTCATACAAATTTGTTTGGGAAAATTATGGCTTTAAAAGCACGGGTTAATGACCTCGGACAAATTTTTTTTTTGGTCAATACATTTTTCGTAGCGCATAAACTTTCGATTTGGGGGATAGCCGATCAAACAAATAACAGACACCCTATTGTACATGAACATACCTACATTTATCGTCGTTGATACTCTAAAAACTTATGTCATCTTCCTAGAAAAAAACTGTATTTCTCTTTTTATTATCGTTGAATTGTTCACATTTTGATGATAAGAAACAAAATAAAATCCCAATACGAGAAATTTTTGTTGAAAACATAGCTTTTTGCAGTATCAATGACTTTCCACCGCATCAATAAATGAAAATCAACGGAGAGATAACCCTCAAACATCTGTCAACTTGCAATTCGTATTAATAAATATGTAATTGTCTGTGCTATGGTGACAGCGAGCGGATAGCATTAGCTTTGTTCGTTGAACTTTAACTAGGGTTGACCCAGGTTTTCTTCACAAGCCCAAGAGTTGTCAAAAAAAACTGGGTTTTTCGATTCTCAAAAAAACACCCTTGGGCTCTCAATTGTGTCGATCACATTTTAAACACGAAAGAATTTCTGTATTCTGATAACTAAAACTTAAAATTTGTTTTAAAAATGAATATAAAAACAACTTAAACGTTTCCATTTTGGTTTTATATTTATTTTTATTGGATTAGTGAACTATTTTATCTAATTTCCATTTCAAAAGTATAAGGAATCATGAATCTTCAACAAAATAAATGCTTCACAAATAATGTCAATTTGGCAGAGCTCAACGAACAAACCTTTTAACTAATTTAAGGGATGGAAAGCTTTATAACACACACTTGCTTACATTTCATAATAACTAGTTCAATTACAAGCATATTTTTCATCAATCAGTGAATGCGTGTGACACATGTATAAGAATACTTCCACGATTTGATGCCATTTTTTCAGTGGTACAGACAGGAACTATTATGATATGTTTATTGATAATTAAAGTTATCCAAGGGACCTATCCGTGTGCTAGCTAACACGGGTGCTATGCTAACGAGCGGACAGTGACTTCTTATTAATAGGGCTGTTTATGTATGCAGTCAGTGGCGTAATTAAGTTTTCTGCTGCCCTCTTCCATCAACAGGGATGTCATCACATCTTCAACATACAAAATTTATTCAAGAAAGTAATAAAACATCAGTTTCACCTTGTGGCTTTCCTTGATTATTGAGGATAAGGTTGTCGTATATCTAGAGAGAATAGAAATATAATATCATAATAACAGCTATTTTCACAAGTGGCAGTGATGGAGATCGACAATTTACTGCTTTAAAAACAATATTAAAACGTTTTCATGGAGAACTTTTTAAATCGAATTAAAATTTAACCCGCGAACTCCGTATCATTCCCATTGTTTTTTAAGTGGAGAGAAAAATTCATCAAAATAGATTTCTTAATCTACCACATTAACCAACTAAATAAAGTGTAAAAATAAAAATTGTAGTACAATTTGTTAAGGATTTAATTTAAAAAAAAAAAAAAAGTGCGTATACGCCACAGTGTACTTTTTTATTAAATTAATTAAATTTCTTTTAATGGACCATCTCGCTTGGTCATTATATCAATATCATATTTTTTTGTACTTACTGTTACAGTTTATTTCTATAATGTTAATAATAATTATGTTATGTGCATTGTTACATATTTTTTTAAGTTTATGAATTTATCTGTATGCAGAGTGTAAACAGGAAAATTGTATGAATATTTAAATATTATTTAAATATTGTATGAAAATTTAAATATATATTAAATATTATTTCATTTTCTAGTTTCTACATTATGGAAATTTTGTGTTTTTTTGTTGTTGGTTAATATCTCGAATGCAAGGGATATTAAATACACAAAGCCATAGAGAAGGTAACTTTAAGGTCAGACCTAGACTATAGTGCTGATACCGATAACAATCAGATAATACAAATTATCGACAGTGATTAAATAATCGGAAGTTTTTTTGAAGTTTTTCATAAGTTAAAATTATACAGCCTTATTCATTAGATTGCGCTAAACAGATGAATAGTTATGCACTGCATAAGGTTTTATGTAGCCTCTATGCAACGTTGCATAAATTCCTATTCATAAAACATTTTGTTACCCATTATAGTTATACAGCGCTTATGTCAAATAAAGGACTAAAAATGAGAAATCTATAACGTTTTACCTTCACAACTGACAACTAAAGCTCAGCTGTTCGTGAAAAATTAAAAAAAAAATAATTGTGCTGCGCCGATTGTATTCTTTTAATTTCTATTAATATTATTGTAATTATTGTCCTTTGTATAATTTATGAGTTTGAAAATAAAGTTAAATGTCTTGGAATAAAAAAATTCATGTTTGATTTATTGAAATAATTGTTTTCACTGAATGTTTTTTTTTTTTTTTTTTTTTTGAGAAGAATACTCATTTATTAGGGCGGCGCTTATTCTGGCATTGTTTAAAATTCTTTTATTTCCCCTCTTAAAGTGATCAAGAACCATTCAACTTTGCATACACTTAAGTAAATATAAAGTAAAGTAATAGTAAAGTAAAGTTAAGTCAGGTAAACAGTGTAACAAATATAATTCGTCAAAAAAGGTTTACACAAAAGTTTTAATTTTAAGTTGGGATTCGATCCGTAGACCTTTGGCATGACTACGTTAGTCGAATTTAAAATAAATTACTTAATATTTTGTTTTATTCAAATAAATAATTATGTACCTTTATCACTCTTAGGCTGGAAAAAAAAAGAAATTAAAAAATAAGCGCCACCCCAAATCTTTGTGTTTTATTATTGTATGTGAGTCACAGTGACATTTCGGTACAAAAATATCCTTATGTAGGCACTATTCAACCTCCAAACGCGTTTAGCTTATAATGCCTCTATTCAACGTTGTATAAGTTTTATGAATCACATGTTGGCGTTTAGAGGCATTATAAAGAGTGTATAACATTATGCACTAGTTATAATGCGATTATGAATTAGGCTGATAGTTTATATAATTCTTATTTCATTTGAACTGAGGCAATAGTTCCATTTTTAAATTGGGTCAATTTTATTTATGAAAAAAGGCTCAAGTAGATAATTTTTCATTTTTATTATATGAAATATCACTTTTTTTTTTTTTTTTGCTTTTTACATACATTTTTAGGGACATTTTTTCATTGGGGCCAAATTTAATGTAGCCTACAAATAATAAAGTTTCAACCTATTAATAATCATTTTTTGTTTGTTATTGTTTGCGTATACAAATTTTGTTAAGCTGGCTCTACTCCTCATCTAAAAACGGCTAATTGCATTGTTAAGCTATTGCCTTCAGCAACCCAACACATTCCATGGTTTTATTGGTCATTTCATAGCCTTGGCTAGAAAGACCAAGTGTGTGCGATTCAATGCTGCATTTTATTTTAAAAATAATCTCCCCTCATAATTTCGTTCTTGATTCCCAGCAGCTCTTTGTGATAATTACTATTAATGCTTGTTGCAACAGTTTCAATATTTTTTTTTTAAATATGGTTTAAGTTTTTCAATTCGAATTAATTTATCAAATCCCCTATTTTTAATCTACACCATTGTGTATTCATTTGCATGTGGAATTAAGCAAATCTAAATAGAATAACCAAAATGTGTGATGTGCTGTGTGAATGAGAATATAATTCAAAGATAAATATGTGTTTGACCGCTGATAAGTTAATTGAAGCTTCCGAAACGTGATTACCTATAATAGTTTCCGAATTAGGTTATATTATAATACGTTGTGTGTATTGTGTGGTCGGCTACTCATTTAATTCGCTTAAATAATATAAATTGATTTTGCATTCAGCATTTATACAATTTTATTAAACTCATTAATGTTGTGTTCATAAATTAAAAACAAATCAATTAAATAAAATTTACATATTTTACTCATAGAGTAACTATGGGGACATTGAGAATGACTACATAAATGAAAGAAAAACATGACTAATCCTTATAATTTAATTTTTCTCTCTTATTTTTCCTATTTTTGGATTAAAACTTAAAAAGCTTTGTTAGACACTATTCTACATTATGTTCTGTTCTGAATTTATTTAATGTCTCTTTCCATTTAGCAAAAAAGCAATTTTGTTAATTTTCTTTTACCTACCCCATCTTACTTTTTTATTCAACAAAAAAAGTTTTTTTTATGTGAGTACGACTACAACTCGCAAATAGAAATCGATCGAAGACAAGCTCTATTCCTACTTACATGCATACACTCAATTATTGCCGCCGAGCTTTATTTTAAGACCTTAATACTGCGTTTCCACCAACCACAAAACCAAGATTTACCTTTAAATCAACTTTAAATCCCGAAGATTTACCATACAAATTTATTTCCTAAATCTCTGAGATTTGAAATAAATCTCGTTAAATCTTTATAGGTCCAATAGTTTTAAAACTCGAACTGGCCTATATTTTCTCACACTGAATACATTCATTGGAAAGTGGGCATACATGAAATTTTCTGCCTCACTTCAACGTCATAAGAAAGAACGAAACAACATCTGCAAACTGTTATAAAGCCCACAACAACATTTTAATCAAAATTAAAGGGGTTATTATCGAAAAAATAAGATTTTCCTTAACGCTTTTTAAAGAATTGTACATAATGTTTTTTATTTATTTGTTTGTCTATAAGTACAAAACTTTCTTAGACTTAAAAAATATGTTTACTTATAAAATAAATATTTATGTACATCAAAAAAAAAAAAAAAAAATATAATACGAAATAATATAAAATATATGTTAAAAAAAGAAAAAATAAATAATCTTGCATACACTACACAGGTTTAATAAATTATTATTCGATTGAAATCAGATTCATAATTTTATTTTTAAAAACATTTTTTGAGCATTCGAAATCTATAACATCGGCATATTTATTAAAAAATGTACAAGCTCGAGTAACTGGTTCATTGATACCGTAGTTTGTTGAATGGTATGGAATAGAGAAAAAGTGGTTAACCCTTGGTCTTAAACAACGCGCTGGAGTGTATGGTTTAAAGAGCAATTGTAAAGGTGGACAATCAATATGACCAGTTAAAACATCGCGCGCAAGAGAAATCAAAAAGTAAACTCTCCTAGATTCCAGACTTTTTAAATCAATCAAAGCACATCGGGCTTTATACGCCGGCAACGGTACGGTCCAATTTAGTTGTCGAAGCGAAAACCTCGTGAAACGTTTTTGAATCCTTTCTATTCTATTTGACGCGTTTTTATAGTATGGAGTCCAAACAACACAACAGTATTCTAACACCGGTCGAACGAAACTAACAAATAGACACTTTAACGTGAAAGGGCATTTAAAGTCCTTAGAGTTTCTTATCAGAAATCCAAGCATAGAGTTGCCTTTGGAGATTACGTAATCTACATGCATTCTAAAGTCTAATTTTACATCGAATATAACTCCTAAATCTTTATGGTTACAGACTCTCTCAAGCTCATTGTTTGTCATTTTGTAACCATAAATAATAGGGAATGATGATCTTGAAATGGACATAACGTTACATTTACCTATATTTAAAGACAAATCATTTAAATTGCACCATTTAAACACTTTATCTAAATCCTCTTGAAGTTGAAGGCAATCTGCAAGGGATTTTATTGTTTTATAAACTTTGGTATCATCTGCAAAAATTAAACATGATGAATAAGAAATATATAGGGGCAAATCATTAATAAATAACAAGAACAAAAGTGGGCCAAGATGACTGCCCTGAGGAACGCCTGAGTGGTTGAAAATGTTCACAGATTTTTCAGGGCCGATTTTCACATATTGAACACGGTTAGTCAGATAGCTCTTTATCCAGTTCAGTAATTGACCACGAAAACCTAAAGATTCAAGCTTTTTAAGAAGTATTTTATGATTCACTTTATCAAATGCCTTTGAAAAGTCCGTATAAATTACATCTACCTGATATCCTTTTTCAATAGTATTAGCACAAAAGTTAGTGAATAAAGTGAGATTTGTTGCTGTTGACTTACCAATTACAAACCCGTGTTGAGACGGTGATATACATTTTTTTACAGCTTCATACATTCTTTTCTTCACAAGAGATTCGAAAACTTTTGGAATTAATTGTAACTTTGCAATAGGCCTATAATTTTCAACATTTTGTTTTGGACCAGATTTATGGATCGGAGTTATGTATGATATCTTCCAGCAGTCAAGAAAAACACCATTTTTTAAAGACATATTAAAAATAAACAAAAGTGGCTTTGACAAATTAAGTCTACAGTTTTTTAAAAATATTGAGGGAATGTTATCAGGAGGCATACTCGTACTGTTATTTAAAGCACCTAACTCAGATAAAACATCATCTTCAGAAAGAGAAAATTCAGAAATATTTAAATGATTTGTAGCAGAAATATCAGACTCAAATTCAGAATTATTAGAATTTAATTTAAAATTTGATTGAAAGAACGATGCAAAGTAATCACAAATGTTTTTAAGATCACTACTAACAACCCCATTAAAATTCATGGCAGATGGAATTCCAAAAGATTTCCTCTTCGAATTAATAAATTGCCAGAAACATTTCGAATTTGTTTTGATTTTCGATTCGATGGACCAAACATATTGTCTATGTAAAAATTTTTTTAAATATTCATACTCACGGCGTAAACGACAGTATTCGCTTCGAAAACTAGGATCGACTTTACTTTTACTTTGCATTTTAATCATAGCATTTTTAAGTCGCGAAAGACTCTTACAAAACCAAGCGGGCTTACCACTCTTCTTTATCCGTTTAACCGGTATAAATTTAGAAAAAACATCATACAAGACATTTAGAAAATTTACATAGTTAACAGATAAATCTTGATAACATAAAACTAAAGTCCAATCAATATTACTCAGATAATTGTTAATGCTTATGTAATCAGCCTTATTGAAATCATACATATAATAATTGATTAATTGTTCTGGACAATAAATTTTATAAAAAGAGAGAAAATCGATTGAAATATTTAAGGCATTATGGTGTACATCATTTTTATCACTATTTAAAAGCGGAAAATCTTCTTTGAACAAAGTTACATTCAAGTCTTCATGAACAAAAACAAGATCCAAAATTCTTCCTAGAGTATTAAAAACATTATTTATTTGCAAACAATTTAAAGCAGACATAGTGTCTAAAACTATTGTCTCATTTTCATTGAGAACATTAAACGGAAGTAAAATCTTATCATCATCCGAAAAGACCCATTTCACCGTACTTAAATTAAAGTCTCCTAACACAACAATATAAGAATTTGAATTCAATTCGTTTACAATAGCTTGAATATTATTTATATGAGAAGCATAAACATCTAAACTTGCATTAGGAGGAATATATGACACAAAAAAATAAATGTTGATTGGATTGCAATTATAATCTTTAGTATAAGGAAATTCTACTTGTACACATAATTGTTCGATCAAACCTGAAGAGTCAGAGAGGTTTATTTGTCTACTCTTTATACTAGACTTCACCGCTAACATCACTCCACCTCCTCTGGTTAATTGCGTGCAGATGAAATTACGATCTCTTCTATAGACATTATAATCTTCATTACACAATTCGGCATTGTGAATGTTGTCACACAACCACGTTTCCGTAAGTGCAATGATAGCATATGAACAATCAGCAACAGCAGAATAAAAACTTCCAAGTTTTGTTCTTATCCCCCCCACATTATGATAATAGACGGAGAGAACATTAGAATTATGATTAGCAGCAGCATCCACAGCTTCAACAGCATCCACAGTATCAATAGCATCAACAGAATCATCAGCATCATCACCAGCATCAACAGCATCCACAGCATCCACAGCATCAATAGCATCAACAGCATCAACGGCATCAACCGAATCAACAGCAACATCAGAATCATCAGCATCATCAGTCTCATTCTCAGCAACAACAACAACGACTTCATCAGCAGCATTATAATAAACAGGTTTTGTCGTTGAGTTTATTAAAGGGAACGTATTGGAGGTTTCAACGGCATTGTTCGCTCTTCGTTTTTTGAAATTTTAATAAAGTCTCTTACAAGAACATTAGCAGGCCAGGCTGAGGCTTGCATAATTTTATCAGTGTATTCATCGGGAACTGCAGCTTTGAAGTTAAGAAAAGAGAGGTCTGATATATCTGCACCTTCCTTGAGAAGCACCTTGCATTTGATCAAACTAGGGGAAATTTCAAGCACATCAGCAATGTATGAGGTAAGAGATTCTACCGATGTTTTTATGCCTAAGTGGGACAAATGCAACCATTTCACTTTTGGTACAGAAACACCTTCAATCAAAGTAGAAGAGTTGTTTCCAATTACTGTTCTACGAAAATGTGTGACTGTCGTCGGATCAGGGATAAGGGCTGAGGGCAGGGTAGGGGCTATCGCACTGATTGAATCGTTTTTCTTGTTGACATTTTTATTTTTCTCTTCACTTTTCTCCGAAATTTTTTTATTGTTCTCTTCGGAACCGTTGCAGTTAAGATCATGCGATGGTAATGGTTTTGGAAGGTTTAGATTATCAACTGGGTTTTTTTTATGTTTATTATTATTTTTATTCAAGTTTTTATTGGAAGTATTAACTGGTAGATTTGATGTGTTTTCTATTTTGGTTAGACAGTTCACATGGTCTTTAAATTCTTTGAACTCTGTTGCGAGTTTATCAAGTTTATCAAAGAACACATTTACAATTTGACGTGATACAGTGCACGAGTTACATCGCCACATCATATTTGCATCGGCAACGAGAACTTTAAAGCTAGCCTCGGATATACCGGCACATTTCTTATGATATTTGTTTTTACAAAAATATTCACATTCAATATAGTTAGCATCTGAGATTTCAGAACTGCAAGAGCCACATTGATTAGATGACATTTTTAACAAAGTTTAAAGCAGTAGGCAAAATAACAAAAATCGGAAATTAATAAGACCTTAGTAGAAGACGACTGTTAGGCGACATTAATTTTGGCTATAAGAAAAAATTATGTTTAACATTTGTTGGATGATGTTAAAAATCGCTTTTTGTCAAGTTTACTTATAATATCGATCAAGTCGATTACAAAATATACATTTAGTTTTTAAAATCGAATTTTTATTTTTGGAAAATTTTCAAAGGTACAAGTTTTTAAAACATTATCTATGTATAAATAAATTGATAGAAATCAATTGCAGCGTTTTCGGAAAAAAAAACGAGAATCGAAATAATGGTTTATTAGAAATCATTTACACGAATTAAAATTCGTTAAATTAATTGTATATTTTTTAATCAGTGGAACCATTTTTGATCAAAATACGATTTTCCAAAAAACTGAACAAAATAACAAGGTGGCGCAAAATTAATCATCCAATTTTTATTTTTTAATTATACATTTTTAGATACTAAATAAAAAAAATGATTTTGTGTGACGGAAATCTTTATTTGGACCTTTACAATTTTTTCTAATAAGTGTTTTTGTACTGCAGCTATCTATTTAACAAATGTCAAATATGACTGACGTACGACGCCATTTGCAAAATTATAAAATCATTCGATAGGGTGATTAATTTTGCGCCACCTTGTATGTTAGGTATAGTGTAGGTTTCTTATGTGTGTGAAGTTATAGCACTGCCATTTTTGATAAAAAATAAATAAATTTGATGGCACAACAGCTCATGAAGAACTAGGGCCTAGTGACTTACAACTCTCAACCATTCCTGTGTGCGTGTCTGCAGGAATAGAGGGGACCTACAGTTTATTGCCGAATCCGAACGGCTAACGAGCGGCACTTTTCTGTGACAGGATATACTCTTGGAGGATTTGTCAATTCCTCGCAAGAGGCACTAGCCGTTTTTTTCTTTTAAATAAATAGGTGGCGAGGCTGGGGACAAACCATTTTTTATTAAACTTTAAAAAAAATGGTTGTGCTGCGATGGGCCCAACATGTGCTTCCATGAAACGTACTCAAAAAAAAATCGTCCTAAGCATTAAGGTTTTTATAGGCATGCAATTTATTTCGCGTGGGATTAGCACACAGATTTTCGAATTTCAAAAAAAAAGTTTTGCTGTTTTGTGCTGAACTTGTGCTGCGTTCTGTCGTAAATATTTTTTCAAATTCGCAAATTTTGCAAATGAAATTTTGTTCAAATTAAGTTTTTATAAAAACTTTAAAATGTACTGTTTGGGCTCAAAAAATTATATTAAGAACCGAGGAGATGAAACAAAATTCGCATATTTGCAGCTTTTATAAACGCAAATGTTGCGAAGTACCTTAGCATAAAGTTAGTACCGCCATTTTCGATTTTCAAAAATTTTTTTATCTCTTCGCCACTTTGCAGCACAAACCAGCGTAAATTTGGCGAAAAATGTTTGAATTTGCGAATTAGAAAAAATTATTTGTGACACAACGCAGCACATGTTAAGCACATCACAATACAGCTGATAAGTTTCTTCGTTTTTGGCTCAAAAAAAAAATTAAAAACGTGGGACTATTCAAAAAAACGCCAGGTACCAAGCTTATAGAGAAAATCGACCCATTCGTTTGCAGTTTGCAGTCAAACAGATGAACAGATGGACAGACAGCCAGACGGATATAATTAAGAGTCCTATGTACTTTACTCGTCTTCCTTTTCATCGTAATGTGAAGTTTTATAAAAATCTCGATTTCGATTTTTTTTACGAAACCATAACTTTTCAGATAAAACGTATGTACGTATACATATATGTACGTATATCTACATAAAAAATATCTAAATAATAAATAATAAAAAGCTCTTCACCATAATACAATTGCGGTGATTTTTTTTTTCAAAGTTCATGGTTTTTTTATCTAATTTCTGTGAGCATCCTTGGGATTAAATTAAAATAATGGCACACACAGAGTTAACCGATATGAATCAACTTAATTAAGCGGATAGTAAATATTTTGTATATCAAGTAGGTTTTTTATAATTAGTTCTCCGTTGGGGCTTTGCCATTTTTAAGCGATTCCTTTAACTTAAAACTTTTGTTTCATATGCGTCTAAAATTTGTTTCACAACCTACGTAGACATGTACATATAAAATCAAATTTTCTCCAAAATGATGAATTGGGTAAAGAAAAGTCTTATAAAGTTTTTGAAGAAAACTTAACTAATTGTAAGTAGTAAACGTACACAAGACATTCTCCTAAAAGCAATTTGAGTGCCTGCCTTTGACCCTCAAATCAAATTCAAGTAAACATTATGAATCCTCGACATCAATGTTAAGATGATTCCTTTTGTATAGGGTACTAATACATATGTACCACATTTTATTTTATTTTGACACTGACAGCATCTTTGTTCCTAAAAAAAGAACCCCAGAGGCCCAATATGTTTGTTGTAACAAGCGGTAAGAGTTTCATTTCCCACCTCCACCTCAGAAAGATATGATACTGAGGTCGACGTGTTTTACTTTTCATGACACGAAAAATCTTTCAGTCGCAAAAATTTAAAGAAAAAGTTCGTTTGAAATTTCCTAAAAAGTATTCTTCAGCTGCAATTTGAAAGTGTCAAACAAATTTACATGAGAAGATGTTATGTGGGCTATATTTATGTTCGAGCAGGTTTGCACGATTCTAAAATACAATCTCACCCACCACCCTTTCGATGCGAACTTTCTCGAATATGTTTTTTTTTTATTAGATATTAAAGCATCTTTAAAATATGCATAAATGTAAAATTTTCTTAGACACATCAATCATATTCTAAGAAAAAAAAATCCTTCCATTGTCCAAAGCGCATTTGTGTTCATCTGTTCTATGACGAATATCTTCAATTTTCTACGCACATCAGTTCGTTCTTTGTTGGATTTTATTTATTTTTTTTCTTATTTTTGTTGAACTCTATGAGGCTGCCTGACGATGCTTTACTGTTGGGCAACAAGGACATGGTATAATTTATCCTTGAAATGTGTTTGCTTCATTTGTTTATCACAATTCTATACAGATGCACGCGTGTGCAGAAAATAAGCGCATCTACTTATTCTCTTTCGATAAACTTTTTCTCAAGCAAGAACTAAAATATACTATGACAGTCACAGCAACTGGAAAGAAAGGATGAACTTTAAATTATTTGCAATCAAACTTAGCTGGCGCCCCATGCCCTGAGAAATAAAATAATATTCAAAGTCATCATCAAACAATGAATTCACTTTTTATATGGAAAGTATGTGGGTAGATAGTTGTTCCTATTTAAAAGAAATAAATTATGCACAATCATTTAAAACATTCAAAGTAGTCAAAAATCTTTTACGTGATCAGAGAACGAATTGACATATCAAAGGACGACCAACAAATTATTGTCATTTCGATCAATAAATTGGAATAAAAAATTTTCCCTCGAGGGATGGTGCTAAAAGTTAAATTTAATTTTTTTCATTCTTTTTGAAGAGAAAAACGTGAATGAAATTACGAAGCAGCTGATGATTCCTTAACCGACGAAAACGGAAGTACCTAAAGTAAGTTGTTCGAGACGTGCTCGAAAATTGTGGAGTCCTTTGTGTCTCGTTGCCGATGTAATTACCTAACTTATAGACTAGTCAGGAAAGTTTTCGGGAAATGGGAGCAAATCTTATTGCCCTGAAATTTTTTTCACACATGTAATTGTGTTGCACGTATGTATGTACCTACTTGCTCCCAAGGGCTCAAAATTTTTATCTGAAATTGATTCATTAAACATTTCGAAGTCCTTTTCTTTGTAATGAAAACATAATACCCAACATGATTTCTTCTTCTTCTTTAATAAAAGTGCCATCATATTCTTTTGAGTTAAAAAAAATGTGAACTTTGTGGCATGATAGCTCGTGCGGAACCAGGGCCTACTTACTTACAATTCTCAACAATTTATATATGATGGGTGTGGTGTTGTCGGCAAGGTTAGAAGGAACCTACAAATGTATTGTATACTAAATTCGAAGGGCTAAATTGAGAAGCATTTTTTGATGACAAAAGATTTGATTACAAGACTTGACAATACCTCTTTAGAGTTAATTTCCTTCAAAAGAAAAATTGTTTACTTCCAATGGAATAATAGATCAAGTTTTTATAATCGTTAAAATAAAATCGTTATCGTGAAATCAAGCCTGACAACACGGTTTCTGATAGTGGATCCCGCAAAAGCATTTTCTTAGAACAGAAGTGTAAATTTACTTAGCTCAAAGAATAACCTCATACAACCATTAAGGGAAAACTTATTTTTGTCAATAAAAAAAAAAAGAAAGAAACTACAGTAGGGCCTCGCTAATTGGAACTTTTAGAGACCTTAATTAATACCTTTTGTGCGGTTTAGTTCTATGTTTTTTTTATATTTTAAGGTATGACAAAAAGCTAGAGCATGTAGGTTGAGTCCCAGAAAAAAATTGTATGGAAGGGGGGTCTATTTCCTCCGTCTAGGCGGGAGGTGCAATTTTCTAAAAAAAAAACTACTTAAAATAGAAAAATCATTAAAAAACAACGGCAACGCTTACAATGCCATGCTATACTTTTTTTTTAAAGCCACAAGTCCGTTTTTTAAAATTGAAGAGAAAATAATTTTTGAAAAATTAATTTTCAAACTCAAAGTTTTGAAAAAAAAAAAAATAATGAAAAAAAATGTTTGAAACTAATTTTGTTCAAAATTTTACGCTATTAAGTAGTATTTTTATTTTTAATATTCGATGCTCCTATCAATTTTTAGGCAAATTTTAAAAACCGGAAATGTTAAAATGTATTCTAGTTTTTGAAAAAATTGAAAATACCAAAAGTAAGTTTTCTTTAAATTCGACTTTCATCCGTTATTTTGTTGCTGCAAAGATCCTATTTCTGCTATTAAAATAGAAGTAGATCTCGTTATTTTCAGTTTTATCAGCAACTAAAAGAAATTTAGGCATACATAACTTTTAGTGTTGGACTGGAAATTAATAGGAAATTAATATTAAAAAAAAAATTGTAATTAATAACATAAAATTTTCAACTAATTTAGTTTGAACACAATTTTTTTCATTATTTTTTTCAAAATTTTGAATTTGAAATTTATTTTTCAAAAACTTTTCTTTTACATATTTTGAATATTTTAAAATAAAACAAAAAAAAAACAGGCTTCTGGTTTAAAAAAAAAAAGTATAGCATGACATTGTAAATATTTCCGTTGGTTTTTAATGATTTTTTTCTATTTCAAGTCGATTTTTTAGAAAAAGGCCAGTATCCCGAATGGGATATTCGGAAAAAGTATACACCATCTGAAACGTTACTTAATCCTTATAAAAGGTCAGATAGTTTTAGAAATTGGTCAGGCATATTCTTTTTTTTATAATTTTAAAAAAAAAATTTCAAGGTAAAGGTCAATGACCTTTCAATTTTTTTTTTTAACTCATAACTAAAAATCTACAGCTGACCAATTTATGAAACTGCCTGACCTTTTAAAAGAATTAAGTAACCTTTCAGGTGGTGTATACTTTTTTCGAATGTCCCATATTATGGGGTGCTAAGATCCCACAACCGAAATTTTACCCATTTCTCTTAAATTATGTGCTTTAGCATGGCTCTTGATCTAATTTAGCTACATGCGTCATCTGTTGAGCTCATCCGAATAACAAATAAAGGAAAATTATATTTCGAGTTAAAATCCATTAATTGAACCTTAGAAAAATTGAAAAATTAAAATTTTCTTTATGTTTTTAGTGTTTATCTATAACAATTAATACTTACATTATTTATTTACAAATAAAGACACTTTTATAGATAAATATTTTAATTTTTGTTCCTAATTAATGTGTGTTACTTTTTTTTTTCAATTTCAGGTGAGTCCAATGAAAACTTTTAAATTAAATACATGTGAAAAGACGTAAGCCATACATACTAAAGTATAATGGAATCAATTATGGTAACACAAAGTATAGTCTGTACACTTCAAAACTTAAATTAGACATTGACATTATTTTATGTTTTTTTAAAAATTGTTTTTAACATTTTGTTCCCAAAAAATATTAAGAATAAAATATTCTTATACATAGGGCTGACTAAATCAAATGAAGGTTTTAGGATTTAGGTTAATTTTAATATTTTTCCTACTCCCTAAGCCTATTATTTTATACGTACCTACCTAGAATTGCTCAACTTTGAATATTTTTTACTTATATTTTATAAATAAAAATATTCCAGAACTTTTGGGTCAGCATTATGCTATTAAAATGTTAATATAGGGTTTTTAGATAAAATTAATTGCTTTAAAAGTTGTTGTTCACATAAAAGTGAAAATTGCGCACTAAACAACAAACTGTGTTCAACCTTTTTAAAGGAAAATATAATCAAAATGCTGATGATGATGTACAAAGTATGTATGTATGTATGTCGCACTTAAAACCTTTGATTGTTAATTACGTTGGGCAAATTGTGTCTCTTATTTGTAGAAATAGTTAAAAAAAAGTTTAATCTTCATCACATACTCATAAGTAAAGTATAAATGCTCTATTTGCCTTAAAGTATGCAATGAAAGAATTTTAGTTCTACCAGCCAGCGTTACCGAAATGATACGATCGTGTTTTTTTTTATAGATAATTTAAACGTTGCACGTTGCGTTGTCTCAAAAAAGTTCAATATGGCACGGTTTTGTTTCATTATTTTACTTAAAAAGCATATTTGACGAAATTTAATGAAAATTGGTCATTATTTTGTAGAAATTGGCTGAAAATCTTATTTTTTTACAATATAAAGCAAATGATTAACTTTAATTTAATTATTATTAAAGATTTGTTTTCAAAAAACTCGAAGAATTTTTGTATTTTTCATATGGCACGAAAATGGTACCTTCTGTTACAAAAAATGTGACGCTGTTTTTTTTCCGGCGGCAACGCTGGATCATACTATGAGTATTTAACATTTACACTCCATTAATAATATCATAGAAACAAACCTATTTTTATCAGAAATTACAAAACTTGGAAGTATTTAGCCCAATATTCTAGCAACGACAATATTTTGTCTGCACACTGCAAGAACTGTAAGAAAACACAAATTATGCTATACAAAAGTAAATTGCAAACAAATATGTGTTTCCCATATACCTACGTCAGTATCCGAAACTAAGTCAAACTTTTCTTAGAAAAATTGGACGATTTTTCAGAAAATATTGCTTATAACTCCCTCGATCTTGATTAATGACGAAACATTTTGAAAATGAACCCACTGAATGTACTTCTTCTCCTCTCCGCATCTATTGTTTTCCTCCTTTTTACTTGCGATATAGGCACTATAGGGCAAGTTTTGGATTCGTAAAAAATTCGAGCTACGATGATGGAGAACACGAAAAAAGTGGGTCCCGCAATTCCGCCTGTCTGTCTGTATCTCGGCCTACAGCCTAAACCACTGAAGCGATTTTCTTCAAACTTGGAGCATAAGATTTTTGGGTGATTCCCTAGAGAAGAAATCGATATTTTTTGTTTAGCTCAAAAAATAACCGTACTTGCCATAGGACCATTTTAAAAAAGTAATTTATCTCAAAAACAGCTTTAGTAATTTTTTTTAAATTTTTTGTGTGTACGAGTACTGATATAGTCTACATTTTGGTGAACAAAAAATTTACCAAAAACTGTTATTATAACGTACCTGCCATATAACTGTTTTTTTATTTTCGACTTTCTCGTTAACCACTTCACCGATTTTGATCAAAATTTTTATTTAGGAGGTCCTATCAAGTGTGAATAATACTGCATACAAATAATTTCAAAAAAAATATTTTTTGGATCTTAAAAAAAAGTTAAAAAATTTTTTTTGGAAAATCATTTTTTTTTTTTAAACGGGTTGATGAATTTTTTTGAAATTATGGTTTTAAATGTATATTATTATATTCTTAAAAGTGGCATACCAAATTTTTTTTCAAAAAAATTTCAATAAAAAATTATTTTTAAGAAAGCCGCTCCAACAATTTTTTAAATTTTTTCTGCATAAATTCACATTTTTTCAAGAATTGAGAAAGCGTTCTTCATTCTGAGATTAAAACATTTTAAGTACTTGTTTTAGAAGAGAATAAACAAAAATAAAAGAAAATTATTTTTGTTATTGTTTTAGTGGACTGTATTGAATTAAATTCAAATGGAAGATTTTTTGCGACCTTGTACTTGTTTTATAAATTTAAAGAACTTATTTCATGCTTTTTTTCCATATTCAAATTTCTATTCTTCAATTTATAAAATGAATTAATACATATATAGTTATTAACTATGTGCTTTATATTACACTCAATCATTAAGATTCGAAGAGACTTTTACTAGAAGAGCAAGTTCGTGCGACCCAGTCTTGCATTTTATTAGATGGAAATTAAAAAAAAATAACACATGTGTACAGGTTTAAAATTTGTGTATAGAATAAAAAAGTCGGGTCATGCTCAGAAAAGCGTAAAACCTTTAACTTTCGTGCTGCCGTTTGTCCTTTTCTGACACCACTACGACTACCAACCGGCTTTAAATTATGTGAAAAAAAGTTTTTCGAGGTAGTTACATATGTTTAATTTTAAGCTAAAACCGTAAGTATCATTTCTGAGAACTTCCTCCTCCTTAATAAGCAATTAGGTTTTAAATTTAAAGAAAAAGATACATTCTTCTGTTGTATATTTTTCCATCTTCACTTATATTTACCTTTATCATAAGATAAAATTTATTTTCTAAAATTGATATATTTAATATTTATGACTCAATTTCAGGAGAAATATTTCTACCAACATACAATTTTTGAATTATTTATAATAGGTAATATTAAATGAAGAATAAAAACACTCATTTCAATGCAAAACACTATTTGAAAGCAATTATTACAATCGATTAAATATTAAAACATTTGAAAACAACACTGCTAAGAATAAGGAAGGCAATTTTCTGTTTGAATTGGAATTGACTGATTTTATTTTTGTTTGTACATCAAATCAATTTTCAATCAATTAGGTATGATAGCACAATTTATTTTACAAATAAAAATAAAAATAATTACATATATTTGTAAGTAGGTGGTATGTGTCAAATGTATTTTAAAATATACAGGCTGATTCACCTAAGGTATGAAAAAAAGCTAGCGTGTAAGTTGAGTCGAGACAAGAAAACATTCGTATGGAACGGGGACTATTTCCCCTAATTTAGGCGGAAGGGGCAATTTTATAAAAAAATAGATTTAAAAAAGAGAAAAAACTATTAAGAATCAACGGAAACATTTAAAATGTCATGCCATACTTTCTTTGAAAGCCAGAAAACCGTTCTTTAATTATGTTTTTAATTGAAATTTTGAGAGAATAGTTTTTGAAAAATTGATTTTCAAACTAATAATAAACAAATTGTATTCAAATAAATTTTGTGTAAAATTTGACGTCATTAAGTAACCTTTTTGTCTTTAATATTCGATGTTCCTATCGGTTTCTATTTAAAAATTTGAGTTTTAAAATTAATTTTTCAAAAACTGTTCTCTAAAATAATTTGAATTATAAATATAATAAAAGAACGGATTTGTGGCTTTCAATAAAGAAAGTATAGCATGCTATTTCAAATGCTGATGTTGTTTCTTAATAGGTTCTTTTATATTTTAAGTTGATTTCTTAAAAAATTTCCCCTCCCGCCTGAACGGTGGAAAAAGATTTTTTTTCTTGTCTCAACTCAACCAATACGCTCCATCTTTTTGTCACACCTTTCTTATTACTTGTATATATTTTTTTTTATGTAGCAATCGCTTTCATAGTAGTAGCCGTGGCGTGATGGTTAGTGCGATGGACTGTCATGCCGGAGGTCTAAGGTTCGATCCCCGCCTCGCCACCTATTTATTTAAAAAGAAAAAACGGCTACTGCCTCTTGCACAGAAAAGTGCCGCTCGTTAGCCGTTCGGATTCGGCAATAAACTGTAGGTCCCCTCCATTCCTGCAGACACGCACACAGGAATGGTTGAGAGTTATAAGTCACTAGGCCCTAGTTGTTCATGAGCTGTTGTGCCATCAAATTTATTTTATTTTTTAATCGTTTTCATAGCTTGGGCCTCTTTCTAAATCAAGGCCAATTGACAAGTCATAATGGCATTTGTCTGAATTAGAGGTGTGTCAATCGTTCATTTTCAAAGATCGAATCAATCAATGATTGATTGCTTCAAAGATTCAGTCTTTTCAATCAATCATTATTTCGATCATTATGGTCAAAGATTAAATCGTTCACTATATCAATCAGATTGATTCGGTCTTTGTGATTGTGATACGTTATAAAAATGAGTTTTTTGCAAATATCTCAGAAACGGTTTGTGCCAGAAAAAAACTTTATTCAACAATTTTGTAGCTCAAGCCATTTCCCACAAAAATGGTTTATAAAATTTTTTTCGTAGCACTAACCGTTTAAAAGTTACAGCACATTTTCATGACCTTTGGCCCCTTTTAAGGGATTTTTTGACTTTTCGATTTGCTGTACATTTTTAACGGTTAATGCTACGAAAAAAATAATATATATACCATTTTTGTGGGAAATGCCTTCAGCTATAATATTGTCGAATAAAATTTTTGTCTAGCACAAACCGTTTCTGAGATATTTGCAAAAAACTCTATTGACTTTTGACCCCTTATACTGACCTAACTGTCATCGGATCGGTGAAGAACTCTCTCATTGTTTTTCTTTTATGTTTTTTTTTTATTTCTTTGTGTGATGTGATTGAGAATGAGTGGAATGAACGAAACATATGCGTGCTTCGGTCGTTTATTCAAAAACTGAAATGATTGACGTTGAGATTGATGGTGTCGGTTTACTGTGATTGCAATCAATCATTCATTTTGATGAACGGGTCACAAAGACCGAATCAATCACGATTGACACAGCTCTAGTCTGAATATGACACTTTATAAATTATCAGCTATAATTCGACAGTTTGAAAGATTATCAACTTTCTGAAATATATTTTTCTGAACTTTCTCGAAAGATGTTAGATAGTAAATAACAATAATATTAACTATCGTAGTAATTTTAAAGACATTTCGGAACTTACCGCGTTAAATATAAAAAAATATTATTAATTTCTTCTTCCCGACGTTTCAAAGAAGAAATTAATAATATTTCTTATATTTAACGCGGTAAGTTCCGAATAGCCTTTAAAATTAAAATATCCAAGTAATTTTTATCAATTTTTAATTTTGAAAATAAAACAAACATTTCTTCAAAAGCTTCATTTTTATCAATAAGTTATTAAAATGTATTATTTTAGCTTTCTTTAATTTAATACTAAAATAATTCCTTCTGATAAAAATTCTTAACCAGTTCATAACAATATGAAAAGTTTTGTTTTCAGACTTATTAGGTTTTTATTTAATATAAAATGTATTAAACCTTGACAAATATTTAGTCCGCTACTGTTATGAAGCTTCCCTATCCTTAGGTTTTATTTAATTAAATGTTTTCCAATAATTTGATGTTTTTGTTAGACTCGTGTCGGATTGACAAATTATTAAAATAAAAATGTTTTTGGCAGCTTACTGAAATAAAAAAAAAAGGTAAAAGGGGATTAACTGCCGAACTTTTCAGTCGCATGTAATATTTTTAATTTATTTTTTCGATCTAATTTTGGCATTTCATATAAATTGTTTTATTATTCATTAAGAAGGTTTTTTTTTTAATCAAAGAAAATGGATCAAAAATAAAAAAAAAAAACACCCAACGTTCTAGATGAAAAAAACACATAAAACAAAAACTGAAACAATTCAAGGTAACCTATGTTTATTCAGAAAAAAATAAAAATAAAATTAAGTATATCCTTTTGGGATGGGTTCGTTAAGTCTTGTATTTACAAAAGAATTTATAATTATTGAAAATACCTAATAATACGTAAAAAAAATAAAAAGCATCAAAGCTACTTCTACTTGAAAACAAATCTCAATTACATAGCTACTCTTACAAAACTTTCGAACTTCTAAATGAGAGCTAATTAAAAAAATCAAAACAAGATTTTAAATCAATTTCAGTTAAGATTTATTTTGTTCGTTATTGTGTTCGTTGTATTTTTTTATAATTAATAGATGCGATGGATGTTTTGAGTATCTTTACTTTCTTCTTCAGAATTCAGATCATTAATCTATTTATAAATACAAAAATTAAAAAGAAAATGTGTTTATACACGCATAGTACATCGCTACACCTCTGCACACAGAATGACTTGGAAATTTATAAAATAATACGTAATGGCTTCATAATGTTGCCAGGATTTAAAAAAGAGGGATGGTTTAGTTAAGATTACAAACAAGTGGCAGCTTACAGTAATTCATACATTTTTTTTACTCTATGTATATAGGTAGCCCTTCGCGTAATGGTTAGTGCTTTGGAGTGTCACCCCAGAGGTCTGGGTTCGATTCCCATCCTCTGTCAGCTAAACACAAAAGTGTTCTTCAGGGCTACTGCCTCTTGCAAGGAAGTGACAAATGCTCCAAGAGTATCTCCTGTCATAGAAAAGTGCCGTTCACTTTAGCCGTTCGGATTCGGCAATAAACTGTAGGTCCCTTCCATTTCTGCAGAAGTGCATACACGCACACAAGAATGGTTGAGAGTTGTAAGTCACTAGGTCGGTTCTTCATGAGCTGTTGTGCAATCAAATTTATTTTATTTTTATGAAGGTAGGTACAAAATAGCAAGTTATGAATTGGTAAAAAAAAGGAAACTCAAGATTTTGATCAAACTTGACATTATCGACGATAGGTAAGACAAAAAAATAAAAGTGGGTCTCGCAATTTCTTCCGTCTGTCTGTTTGTCAGTTCCACGATAGCCTAAACGAATGGATAAATTTTCTTCAAAATTTGTAGGTTTACTTTACGTTTTTGGCATATTCTGCTGACACTTTTTTGTTATTCTTTTTGAGAACCCAAAACAACAGTAAGTACCATATTTTGTTTGTTGCATTTTAGCAATGCTAAGCACTATCAATTTACAATTTCGAGCAGAAAAATATTTTTTGACAATTTTTAGCATTTTTTTGAAGTTTTTTTTCGCCTAGGAAAAAAACCATTAGGTAATTGAATTTTTTTACAAACTCTACCGATTATCAACTATAACTTTGTGTATTAAATAAAATTAGCCCGGAATTAATATCTATGTTTGTTCTCAAGACATTCGGTATTTTTAACAATTTTTAATGTTTTATTTAATTTAAAAAAAAAAAAACTGCGGGTTGATTTTTTTAAGTATTACCAATTTTTCACTACGTCATTATGCATAGAATGAAACCAGGCCAAAGTCACAAGCCATTTTACAACTTTTTTTTAAATTACAGTAATAAAAAAGCCGCTAGTTCAATTTTTCTGAAAATCCTTTCTGCACGTTCTGTAAAATAAAATTTATTTGAAGTCGATACCTCTATGCGTTCTCGAGATATCGTCGGCAAATAAAGCTTCCGAGCGTACGAACGTACGTACACAGACATTTCTCTAAAAACAATGCAATCCGACTCCAGAGACCTCGAAACGTCGAGAAATGTAAAAGTTTTCAATTTCACAAATCGGACCGATTACAAAAACTTTCAATGGGAAGTTAATAAGAACTCAAGCAGTTGGTTTTGAATGTTTGACTTAAAATAAGCATTAAATATTAAAAACATAAATATTACTAGATAACGTAAAATTTTGAACAAAATCAAATTGAACAATATTAAAAATATTTTTTTTTTTTTGTTTTCAAAATTTTGAATTTGAAAATTAATTTTTCAAAAACTATATTTACTAAATCAACTTTTCAAATTAAATAAAATGTGTTTTTGGCTTTAAAAAAAGGTATTGCATAGCATTAAGTGTTGCCGTTATTTTTAGTAATTTTTTTTTCTTTTCAAGTCGATTTTTTTTTTTCTTTTAGAAAATTGACCCTCGGACCTTCGTCATTATTGCTGCTAAATCCTATGATTTATCGGCCAAGCCTAATTTTGTGACAAAATCAGAGGTTCAAAAGTAATACTTACATGAAATTCTTCAGCAATTAAGAACTTCCTGGTGGTCATGAATTTTATTGCTTCAATATGCTTACATGAAAAATTTTGGCGTTTCATCATGAAGGATCTGATTTGGAATCATTTTTCAGTGTAAGATTAAAGTTAACTCACCTAATTTGGTGGTTTAACTAGGGATTTACCAAACAGATGATTTTGATATTTATCCTCCGAGTTTGTTGGTTCAATTCGCATGTTTTTTGAGTAAAGTGTAAATAAATGTAGGTGCATAGGTCCCAGAGTTAACTTTGGTTTAACTTGCCACTGAAAAACTGGGCCTTAAGCCCTAACTACATTGGCCATTTTTTTCAAAATTACAAAAGTAAAAATATTTTTTTTCTAGCTAGCGCAGTGTTTTTGTGAACAAAATATACACATTTTTTTTTTTAAATAAAATTTAGGCTTTCTGCATCATTTTTATAAGTTTTCCAGTGAGAAACACTATCCCAAAATAAGTTTGAAAATTTTCACTTTTGTAATTTTTCACTTTTTTGGCCAATGTAGTTAAGGCTTTAGAGTTATTATCAGGTTTAATTTTTCACATTTTGTATTATGTAACTGTTCTGCTAATGTTCGAAAAGTGTTACCTATTTTTTTAAGTATATCAATCATAATATAATAATCCGTTAAGGCATAATAATTATTTACACCCCACGCACCGATATATTTAGGTATAGCTTTTTCTGATGATGCCCTTTTATGAACAAAGTGATCCAAATATAAATTTTATGTAGGTACAAATAAGAAACGAATTCACTCCTTCACTTAAATTTATTATGCTCATTCAAAAAATCACCCACCATTAACAAAAAAGATCATTAACCTCTAAACGACAAAATTAATAAATCTATTTGTGAGAGGACCGCCAAAAGTTGTCTGGAAATTTAATAGATATTTATAACCGCAACACCACAAATGTATAGTATATGTATAACAACTTGTTGAAATAAAAAAAATAAAAAACATTCTCAAACCTGACCAAGTGCACTTTATAAACACTTAACCGTCCGTGGGTGCTTCTATTATAACAAGTGTGACCAACGTTTAATAAATTTTTTTTTTACGTAGTAACTATATCGTAGTCTAATAAAATCAAAAGACAAGCAAAGTTTTGGAATCGTCTATGATGGGTATTGTCTCAAGATACTAAGACGATACTAAGCCCAAGGGCGTACGCAGGATTTCGATTAGGGGGGGGCAAACTCAAATTTCATTTTATTTTTTTTAAATAAGATATCAGTCGGTAAAAATAACCTTCAACAATTAGTGAAAAAAAACTAAAGGATATGTTTAGATATTTTCTTAAGAAATCTTATTTGGCCTTAGCTTAGCGCCTTAGGTCTATTTTTTCTATCTGCTATCCAGCTTTGAAAGTAAATAAGGGCTTTTCTTATTGTGATTTAAAAAAAACTTAAGCGACGATAACAAAAAAAAATAAAAAACAACATTATTTCTATTAACAAATATATAATATTATTTTTAAAATTGTAAGACAATATTTTACATAATTCTGCAAATAAAAACAAAAAAATTTTAAATTTTTTTTTTAATTTTTCAAAACTTTTTTTTTTTTATTATTTGCAGAATTTTATTAGAAATATTGAAAATAAGCTGAATTTTTAAAGCAAAATTTTGAAAAGCAGAATTTTGGCAACCCTCGTAAGGTAGATAATATAATATTCAGTGTTTATAAAAAACTCCGTTTTATTATTCTGACTGAAAAGGTAAATTTTTATATCTTGTGCATGCATATTAGGGTGTCCGTTATTTCCTAAACTCATTATTTGCTTTGATCAGAGACCCCCTCTATAAAAAGTGTATGCCCTACAATAAATTTATGGACTAAAATCAAAAACTTGGCCGAGCTCATTAATTCGTATGGTGCCTCTAAAGTCATAATCTTCCCATACACATTTTTACGGAATTTATAAAGTTTTACGTATTATTCCTCCTGAACAATATTGCAGATATCGCTAATTTTCATCCTTTTGAAAAAACATTCTTCAAATTTTATGGATGAAAAAATATCTATAGAAAATATTTTCAAAATTATTTCTTTTTTTTTATGTAATACTGCGTTTTCATTAGAGCAAATGAGGTAATTTCGTTCAAAATTTCCAAATTCAATTCAAAATCATCTCATTTCCCATACAAATTCAAATTTCCAAATGAGGTAATTTCAACCAAATTTGCACGAAATTCGGTAGAAAATTACGTAAAACTTTTATGAACACACCCAAATGGATTCCATTCAAAGTGGAACCCATTCGAAATGACAGAATTCAATGTAAAAAACAACAAAAATAAGCGATTGACAATTTGGGCCTTCAAACAAAATTAGCAAATTTGAAATGTGAACACTTTTTTTGTAATTTTCCAAATTACCTCATTTCAGCTCTAATGAAAACGCAGTATAAGATGCACAGGTTAATGACAGAGATTGTTTGTAAATAAATTTTTTGTAGGATATAATCTTTTCATTTAGGTGGTGTCTGATGAAAAAAAATTGGTCCCGTAGTGTATATAATAGTAGCTAGTTAGTACAGAAAACTACAAAAAATTTGTAAACGTTTTGTTTGTAATGACGAACGACATGTTTAAAGAAAAATTTTAACATCAAAGATAGTTTTTAAAATTAATATTACTCATTACTCAACAAAAAAATGTAGGAAAGGAAAATTTATTAGGGGGGGCAAGTTGAAAATCAAAAAAAGTTTTCTATTAGGATTATTGTTACTAGCCATTTTTCGGAAAAAAAAAAGAACGAGTACCTACCAAATTGTATAGCGTTCATATTCTAAATAAATTAGTTAATCTATTTTTTTTTTTTTTCGAGAAAATTAAAATTTCTTTAACGCTAAACAATTAATTTACGGCAGGTGCCGTTATTTTTGGTTCGAAAAAAAAAAATTATGAAGGAAATATCCAAAACAAGACCCGTATAAAAGTTAGCATAACAACTTTCGAAAAAGTAACTTTGGCTATCTCAGAAATTGCCGTATAAATTCCGTAAATATTCCGTGAAGAGAAAAAAATTGTCGCGATAGTGGTTCTCCCAAAAATGGCCAAAATGGTTTTCATACAAAATCTTCATATAAAGTTCGCATGACACTTTTCAAAGTTTGGTCAAAAATAACTTTAGAATATGGCATATTCATATGACATTGTTGGTCTTTCTTCACCAATTACTGACCTTTCTTCAGATGACCTACCCTTTTTTGTGAATACCTCATATGGGCTGCAAAGATCCCACAGTCGAATCATATAGGCCTAGACTTGAAGTTAGTTGAATGTTTATTTTCAATTTTTTTTTTTTATTCATAATATATACTGTACTAACCTAGGGTCCCGGACTATGTACTATTTTAGGGTCCTGGAAATAACGATAACATTTTTTGGAAAAAACGCCAGAAAAATTTCATTTTGGAAATTACACCAGAATATACATATTCTGGGTCTTATCCCTAAATTAGTTACAGGCATTTTAACTTTTAAACGGAAGCGATTTTCAAAAAAAAATTACTTAAAATATTTTTTAGAAAATTAAGTTTGCTAAAAGTTTGTGGAACATTTTTTATTCCTGGGATCAAAAATACGAAAATTACATTTGAAACTCAAAAAAAACCGTTGAAATAAAGATGGTGGCCAATGAACACCCAGTTGCGATTTTGAAAAGTGCTTTTTTCGGCTTTCGTATTGTTGGCTTTTTCGAATGTTTAAAGCCGAATTGCATTTCTCAAAGTACCATACAATAATGAACTCTAAATTCCTCGTAATTAGTGGTACGAGTACGATCGAGATGGTCTTAAAAAATTCATAACTTTAACAATTATTTAATGATTTTGATGAAAGACAACTTTTTTACTCACAATAAAAAGCATTTGAAAAATAAATATGAAAAAATAAAAAAAAAATAATGAAAACTGTTGCCAAAAACGGTCTTAAAACTTTAAAAACGTATGACTAGGTAATGTTATAGAGTTAATTTCTGACCTTTAAGAAATCTACACATCTTACTGTCCTTACTACATACTAACTTACAAACATATAAATAGCGTTGGAAGGGCTATTATTCCTAAAGAAACTAAAAATCGGCCGAAATATGGCTGAGTAAAAAACCGTTAAGGGCGTGAGTTCACTCGTCAACAATGTTTTCATAACAATAAATTAAGATTTTGAGGGCATACGAAAGTTCGTAATGCAAATGCACTTGGCTAGGCGTAGTCTAGTCGTTTAGAAACTCACTTCAAAAGTTCATGCATTTTTTCTTGTATAGCACATTATTATTTTTATATACCTTAGTTACAAAAATTGTAGTCTGGTCTTTCTAAAACACTGAATTAAAGTGTTCTTAAAGTGCATCTTAATCATCCATTCCGTTTAGACTAGTGTTACGATGTCATCAGAGCTTTATTAATTTCTTCTCTTATTTATGTAATTAAAGTCTAACAGTCTAATATTAATTTCTCATACCTCCCCTAGCGTTTGTTTTCACGCTCAAACAAAGCTAATGGGCAACTTAATGGGCAAAAGTGGTAGTAAGTGATTACACGAATGAAAGGCACGACATTTACATGAATGACTTGACTCGCGTTTACTCGTACTGCTTCCCACTGACAGCTGATGATAAGTAGCACGAAGCTACCTACATATGTACGCAAGTACATACCTACTTGTAGTTCTAATAAATTGGCACATGGTGAATATCTTTGGCGTAGGTATTCACTTTCAAGTATCTAGATACTCATTCATAAACATAATTTAATAATTTTGTTTGTTATTGGCAGTTTTCTAGACACGACTTTTTTTCTCCAACAAAACCCCACACAGTTCACGCCAGACCCAATACACGTGCGGACGGTGTGGTGTAGTTTGTAGTGTCGGTCTGTTAAATATTGTTATCGTGTCATTTTTATCGTTTATACTTAATATCGTAACTGTTTAACGAGAATTTAATGAAGATCTCATGTACTATATTATTGTTTTCTTCTGTTTTAAGAATTTGTGTTTTTTTTCGTTTATTTATCGGTGTGAAATATTTGTATTAAAAAGTTTTGCATGCGAAAACAGAAAGGTTAGCACGACTAACTTTGTCATATAAATCCTTCTTCAACACTATAATTGTTGCTATTTTCTGTTGTAGTCCTTCGTTTTATAAAGAATATTGCTTGTTTTTTCAACTATCTCTCTCTCTCTCTCTCTCTCTCTCTCAGTTCTATTTTATTCCACCCACATAATTTTTAAAGTGCTTTCAATATTATTGCTGTCGACGTCATTGAAGAAGTTTTATTATTATTTTCCTTGGTATCTTTAGTGTGAAAGTGGTCTTCAAACGTGTGCATTGAACAACACAACATCAATTTCCAAACGGAAGCCAACAAAATAATGTTGACAACAACTACTTACGAAAGGTGAACACAAAAACAAAAAACAAATAGAAATTAATTTTAAATTAAAAGAAAACTTAACTGTTTAACTTACAACAGGTTTGCATGCTACTTCTGTTGTGTCTTTTGGCTCACATCAATATTGAATTGTCACAATGAGTTAGAAAAAATAAGTCATGGTTTGTATTGTTTCAATATCATAGCACAGTATGGTGCACAATAAAGGTGTTCTTTCAATATATGTATATATTTCATAGTTTTGTTATTACTTTTAAAGATACCCATAATATACCTACAAGTAGTACAAGAGTTATGAAAGAGACCGACTCTTTCCTCTAAGTCATCATAAGAGACAAATGGCAAATTTTACATAAAACTATTTATACATACTTTTTTTCCTGATTTTTAAAAGCAATCGAACCGTTTGTCAGCTTTCAGTAACAGTTTTGTTATAATAGGTAATGCTAAATGCAGATTCTTGGCCTATTTTTTTCGTTACTGAACAAACGAGAAAACGCCTACGATAATTTTTGTTTCATAATTTGGCAGTAAGGGATCGATTTTAGTCGTTTTTTGTCAGAAAATTGTTTTTTTTGTTAAGGGATAATACGTGAAAAATTACAGAAAATTGATATTTTTCGGGTAAAATTTATTGTACTAATATTATCTCCACAAATCTATTTCATGTAAAGAAAGTCGCCAAGACTCACAAGCTCATAACGCTTTCGCTATGAAAAAGTTATGGAATCTCATGAAGATCATGAAGCCCCTAACTCTACAAGACCTAACTATATACAAGCCCCAAAGTCTACAAACCCTATACCTAAATCGTGGGTCAAAAAGTATGGCTTGGCTGTTTCATAGTTTTACTTATGCATAAACAGACTTAATCTTATCATAAGACTGTGGAAGTGTCTCTGTAACGGCTGCAGCCATGGCCACGATGTAAGTTTTGAACTCTTTAGCGTTTTCCAGGCCACTTTTTACATCACCACCATGTGTTTTTTTTTAATCTATAAATTAAGGAGAAAACACTTAAATATTTTTAAAGTGGTTTTTAATTTTTTGAAGATTTTAAAGAAAAAAACTTAGTAGATACGCAAATCTTTACTTAATATGTATTTGATTTCGAAAAAAAAAAATAATCTCCCATTTACAAAATTTGAAATTTCCAAAAATTATTTTGAATTTTTTTGTTTAAATCTAAAATTTTTAAAATTTGAATTAGCAATATAATTCTACATTATTTTTGCATACAAAAACTGTATTCAACAAATCAGTTTTAAATATAATACAGGGAGATTCACCTAAGGGGTGACAAAAAGCTAGAACGTGTAGGTTGGATCGAGATAAGAAAAAAAATCGAATGGGAGGGGGGTCATTAAATATTAAACCCAAAAAAATATTTTGTGTGCGTTAATTTTTAGGGGGAGGGGAATTTTTTTTTTGTGGGGGGGGGGGGGACTTTGAATTGTTATTTTGGTTTGTATTTAGTGTTTTTGTTATTTGTGAGTTAACGCTTAAAAGTCGTTTTCGATTTTTTTTTGTCAGCGTTTTGGTAAATTTTTGGTACCAACAAGGCAGCTGAAGCAATTTATAATATTAAAATGTTCTTTTAAGGACTACAAAAAGATTGTAAAGAGAAATTAAAGTTTTGGTTAATAGATCCTTGAAACCCATGCAGCGTCCATTTTGTGCAAGAAAACTGTTACATTGGCGCCTGCCTGACGAATGATCACGCGCTTAGCGGAGCAACGGAGTTGCGTGAGCTGGTACAGAGGGCGAAAAAGGGAGTTAAAATCCTTGGAACCCGCGCAGCGGGCCAGGCAAAGTGCTTTTGTGCAAGAAAAATGTTACATTAGCGCCTGCCAGGCAAACTTTTGCTACATACGAGAAAAAAAGAATTAAAAATACATAATTGACATACAATTTTCAATGAAAGGATGTGCAGTATTACTTCAATAACGCGAAACTGACTACAATTCAAATCTATGCCCCAACAGATAAAGCTACCGACACGATGAGATAAACTTATTCTATGAAAGACTTGAAACACCATATCAATCAACAAAAACAGAGGTAATGTACATTATCGGTGATTTTAACGCTAAGATGGGTATGCAAAACGACGGAGAAGATCATATTATAGGACGATTTGGATATGGACAAAGAAATAAAAGAGAAGACAAACTATTTGACTGGCTACAAGAATTAAACTTGACTTTTGCAAACTCATTCTTTAACAAAAAAAAAAAAAAAAAAACAAATTCAAATGGACATGGATATCACCAGACAGAAAAACAAAAACCGAAATAGATCTTATATTGGAAAACAAAATTAAAACAATTATAGACATCTCAGCATTAAAAAATACCTAACAAAATTTCGCAAAACACAAAAATATGGATGGACAAAAGAGATAACTTGAGATTTAAGGAGTTTTTATCTGAAAACGAGAAACAAGAACTAAAGCGAAATCAGGAAAACAATAAGAACCAAAACAAAAATAGACACACAAACATACAACGCCACGAAGATAAAAGACATAATTAAAAAAAAAAAAAAAACGTCAATTAAAAAGGCAAAACAATTTTTATTTGACGATAAAGAATGAATTGTATCTATGAAAAATAACACGAAACGAAAAACAGAAAGGATGGACATAAATAAAACAGCAACAGAATTTTTTGAGTTACTGTTTTCAGCTATCGACAATACAGCTGACGACAATGATTTGGAATATAATTTCGACAACTCACTATTTTTTAACGAAGCCGATATTGCATGCATTATAGACAGCTTCGAACAGGAAAAAAGTGCAGGAAGTGACGGGATAGAAGCTGAAATTATAAAATTTGGCAAAGAAACACTGACCCCAACACTGACAAATCTTCATAATGCTACAGTGCTGCCAACCGTATGATAATTATGCTGCATGCATGATAATTTCAGGTCGTGTATGATATATGATAGGAAACCATTATCATACGCCAAATGTGTGATAATTTTCATTTTGACAAAAAAGAATAATTATAACTTTGAAGATGCCTATATTAAGAAATTAAAAGGTATACTTTCATTTCTTATTTAATTCAAATGTTTTGGTAATAAAATAAAATGATCTAGTCAGATAAAATTTCTCAATTAATAAATGGGTTTAGACATTCAAAATAGACCAGCTTTAATAATATTTATTTGAGATATTCGGTTTTATCTCAATAGTCTTCTCTTTAATCTGATGATTAATAAAACTTCCTTTATTCACATGCAAGGAATTGGGCAAAAAAACTAATGAAACTCATTCTTTAAATAGGCAAAAATGTAATGCTTTGAGCTCAAAATAAAGAACCCGTCTGAATTGTTGCATTACAAAAATGAAATAAATTTTCTAAAGCCAGTTTACTAAAAAAAAATTGACACGTAACAATTTGTGAACATTTCTGAGAAAAATTGATACGCCAATTTTTAGTATTTATTAAATTGCAATTTAAAATTCAATTTAGAAAAAAATGATTTTATCTTCCAATTTTTTTAAATATAATAAATCTACTTTCCAAAAAAAAAATATAAGCTTTTAAGAAAAACCACAATAAAAACAGGTTCTATCAGAGGCAAATCATGGTTAAAACTAGAATTAAATTTATTCCTGTTAAATCGTAGATCGTACCAATATTTACTCACAAAAAAATTTGATCAAAATCGTTAGAGACGTTTTTGAGAAAAAAAAATAGATTTTTCTTATCGGTTTTTAAACAATTATATTATGGTACCTTCAATTTTAGCTGTAAAAATGATAATTCTTGTCTAAAACTTGCTAAATAATGTTAAAAAAAATTCTTGGTATCAAGTTTAATCAAAAACGGTGAAGTCGTCCGCCACTTTTCTCTGCAGTACTTGAAGAAATATTTCGAAAACTAAATTGGACACAAAGGTTTGGACTAAATATATGGGGAGAGAGACTCACAAAAATATATCTTGGACTCTACAATACTTCCAGTAATGACATACGGATTGCAAACTATAGGACTTACGACAAATTAAAAATATAGATATAATGTAAACATTAAAGTAAACAAAAAAAAAATTCTTATGAATGTATTTGAACTATATAATGGTAAATAAAGCTTTTAATAATAAAATAATAATAATAATAATAACTATCAGCCCACCACCGGAAAAAGCCATATAGTACTCATATGTTATAGTTCTAGTCTTATAATTTAAAAACAATTTTGCCTTAACGCGTTATCGATTTTCATTGCATGCCTACTACATAATATGTATGCTTATAGATTGTGCATGCTTTTTTAATTCCTTCTCTTTCGAGAGTTCACACGAAACAGCAAAAAAGCACAAACAAAAATAAAAACCAAATAGTTTTTATTCAATGATTTTTCATTTATCGCTAATTTCAATCGCAAAAGGAAATCGTAACGTGACGTTTTAATTGCAGGTGTTAATTGTTTAAAATTTATGGTTATGGGGTTTTTTTTAAATTTGCACCATACTTACAGAATTATCGAATAGGGAATTAAAATATAAATGACAAATTGGATACTATATCAGTATTGATGAATCAATTCGGTTTAAAATACATGACATAATATTAATTCCTTTTAAAAATAAAATTTTCACATTTTCTATTTTCTGATTGTTACATCACCAATCAACTGTTTTTTTTTTTTTTTTAATTTTTGTTTCGATAGATTTGACGATAACGATATACCCACAACATATTCCAAAATTATCAGTTGGAACTTGTAAAAGCAATATACATATTATGCACTCGAAAGTGCATATATTCAGGGTAATTCCTCACATCATATTTGGTAGAGTTTCACCGGATATTTTAATAAAATTGAAATATGTACTTTTGTAAATACAAACAATACAAAATATACAGGGTGTCCCAAAAATAATGGATAACACGTTGTTGAACATGACAACTAAAATTTGAGCATGACTAATTTTTAGGCATAAGTACAAACCGATATAAATAATACTTAATTAAACTTTGTTTGGGAAAACCTTCAGTAAATAATGTTTATTTATTTATATCTAAAATCAATTTTTTTACTAGAAATTTGCATTGCAGATTTTTTTGTCATTATTACAGATTTCTAAAAATATCTACTTGGCAATACTGATCTATATAAAAATAGGCTTAAAAAAAGTTTGTGGTACCATTTTCTCATCAGAAAGTATTTGCCCGATTTCGATAAAATGCGTATATGGTTGGAAAGCCCCAATTGCGGAAATGTGTAGAACATACTTGAGACACGCATTTACACACTGTGGGTCATTTTTGTTTTTGTACTGTCGAACACTGTGCATATTAAAAGAAAAAAAAAAATTTTTTAAATATTTTTTCCTGCAATATTTACAAACAAAAAAGTGTCGAATTTCGACACAGGGAGATACTAGTTGTAATAAAATTTCTATTTAATTTTTTCTTAAAACTAAAATTTTGACGTACAAATTCATCATAGGTCTCAAGAATAATTATCTTCGGATCAAATTTAAAGCGATATTTAAATGCAATTTGCACGCGGCCTATATTTAAAACTGTAATTTTCCAGGCGAATTTATAAACATTGTCTATCTTTAGACTGCCTTCCAGATTCTAAATAAACAAGTTAAACATAAACATTGTTGCTAAAGTGATCTAACTCTAGATAATCATGGAGTCGATTGTTTAATCCTCGAACATGCCTAATATTTTTTTTTATTAAATGAAGCATATTTCCGATTATTTCAAAATACTTAGACACTGTCAAACTAATGAAAAATCTAAAAAATTCTTGTTGCAACTTTGCAAATAGGTACAAAACAAAATAAAACTTACATTATCTGGTGCTAGGAAAGTCTCAAACAACAACGTAATATATTTGCATTTGACTTCTAAAAATTATTTTTGTTTGGATTTTGTCCTGTATTTATGGCAAGGAAAGCTTAGACCGCCATTGCAACCCCTTTGTAGTATCAAGATAATTGAGGAAAATTTTAATTTTCATTCCAGAAAATTTTATATATACAAAATTCATAAAATATATAAAATTCGTTTTATAATTAAAAATTGAGGACTAAGCCTTTTGTTAATTAAATTTCAATTGGAAGTTATTTTAATTGGTCCGATTTGTGGAATCGGAAATTTTGAAATTTCTCCACGTTTCGAAGTCTCTGGAATCCGAATACATCATTTTTAGAGAGTCTGGTATGTGTTGTGTGTGTGTACGTACGTTTGTATACGTTCGTGAGCTTTTTGTGGTCGACGATATCTCGATAGAGAATAAAGACATCGACTTCAAATGAATTATATTTTTGAGATAATAACTTTATAATGTGCAGAAGTGTTAAAAAAAAATTTAATTAATGTTTTTGTTATTACAGTAATTTGCCTTACGTCTCGTAAAATGCCTTACGTCTAGAATATCTCGAGAAAACACAAAAACATAATGCTATCGACTTTAACGACATAATGAAGAATTGGTAAGACTTCAAAAAATCAACTGACAATAAAAAAAAAAAAGATAGAACTGCTAAAATTTGTTAAGAAATGATTTTTGGCTCGAATATCATGAGAACCATGATATTGACTTCGGACTAATTTGATTTGATACATAATGCCATGCTAATTGAAAAAGTTCTCTTTTTGTATGTTTGTACTGATATTTTTAGGCTAAAGCCGAAAACAGATGTGCAGCTTTTTCCCCATGCAACGAAATTAGAAATAGAGATATCGTGCAGAGAAGGCTGCGTGCAGAGCCTGGAATATGTCAGCTCTCATAAGAACCTGTGTAATTTTATTTTCGCTGCATTGGAAAAAGCTGCACATTTGTTTTTGGCATAAGTGAGATAAATGAAATAGAAAGCTATTAAAATGCTCACCAAACATTTTATGGTATACTATCGCTCTTTCTTTCTATCGAAAGTGACAGATAGTAATCTATAAAATATTTCAAGTGGAGACACCGTGTTAAAGTTTATCTTTCCTGTAACAGTAACTAACAAAATTCTAATCAAATAAAAACGCAGAGAAAATACAGGATAGAAAAGGAAAAAAAGAGACATAACAAAATGACTATATCATGTGGAATCAGGACTTGTAAGCTAAAATAAAAGGGAAAAGTTAGCGAAATCCTATCATCGATTGTACGATAACTGCAATAGTGATGATAAGTAACCATCCAATCAACAAATTGTGTTTGAGCTATAAATTTGTCAAGGTTTACTGCGTCAAACAAAAGTATAAACTACATTATAAAAAGTATTGAGTGCATTTCTTTATAACCAAGCATAACAAAAACTAAATTTCTCAACTTTCTCCAACGTTAAAAACTTTAAAAAAAAAACTCACGCTTTAAAGTCCTATAAAAAAGATATCCTTTTTGATCTTACAACTTTTTAATACCAAAGAAAAATACTTCGCATTAAACTCTTTTCCTTTTGTTTACATCGAATCACACACACACACCACAAACCAGAGTTTTTGAATATCCTTCAAGTTTTCCTAATTTGGATCAAGGTTAAATAAGTTTATACTAAATGTGTTTCCACGCAAAAGATACCAAATGAAATATCTAATTTTATATTTCTTCTGTGCGATATTAAGGTTAACTCCAAGGTGTCCTGCTATTGACAAGCGCTACATTGGAAGTGAGCTGCAAAATCTCGTTAAATAATTCCCACACTGGGGGATATATTCAAAAAATTTTGATTTTTTCAATTTTTGGTATGACATATAATATTGCAATTAGAAATTTTATAAAAATTAAAAACAAAAATCTAAGGAAATAATTAATTTGTTAGTACCTATGAATTTTTTTAAAAACTTCTAAGCAATATTTGTTTTTCTTTTAAATCCTATCAGTAATGTAACAAATGCAAAACTGTAAAAAAAAAAAGTGGACAAAAATTATTCTTTTCTTTTCTATTTTGATGACGATTTCCCAATATTTCGGAACCATACAATTTGCTTCTTTAATTTGTTTGTACAACTTTAATCATTCGGTACGGAAAAATTAAATTTGAAATTTAACAAAAATATTCATGATCTATAGGTCTTTAAAATTTTGTTCCCAAATTAAGTTTACCGATAAATATTTGTGAAGTAGTGAAAGATTTACTTCCCTTAATTTTGTTGACCAGTGTACATGGCAAAAAGCTACCCGAACAGTTTTTTTTAAATAAAATATAGATTCATTCAACTAAAACTTCACCATTGAAAATTTAAAGCTCTACCAAGGGTACCCGGAAGCAATATTGCAAAATATTTCATTCATTTAAAATTAAAAGGTTATAAGATCTTATCGCAGCTTCTTTTCTCTAAGTGCACAAAAAAAAGATAATGCAAAGGTTACCGAATTAAGTAAGGATAAAGAAGACATCCTTGTTCTTTGTTTTAATGATTTATTTAAAAATCCTTTTTTGTAGCGGATTTAAGTTTTAAAGAAAAATCCTTGCGATTACACATGAATAAACGCGCCCTACTCCTTTCAGGATGCTACTTAAGAAAAAATTGATATTTCTTTCTTGCTAAAAGAATTTATTACACTATTTTTCGATAAGCGGAATTCAATGAGCATCCCACTACACTATAAATTTACGCCCGCCGTATAATAAAAATGAAGGATAAAAAAAGGATATCACATTGAAACAAAAAAATATATATATTTAGAACACTTAACCAAATTAATTGATTTTAAGCTTTGGGTAAGTGAAAAGAGGGAAGGGTATAGTGGTTGGTTTTTAGGATAAAGGGCCGAACCCTTTCAAATTGCCTGGCTATTTCAGTATATGCTGAAAAAATAGCCCCACTGGCATGGAGTTGTTTCCTTTATTATTTCACTGAAACCATTTTGAAGATATGTTTCTTTTTTTTTTTTTATTTGAGAAATGAAAAACGAAAGAAAACTTTGAAGGATGTTATAGAGCTCATTGCCATAAGAAAATTTTTTATTGAAAGAGAAATTCTTTTGACTTTTTTAATTGGACAGGATTTACCTATAGTTGCTTGTACTTTTGATAAATAACCCACCCACCTGGAAAAAGAACATAATTTTAAATGAGGCTTTAGAAAAACTTACACTGATAAATGATAATATCAAGGGGCTACCAAGGGTTACTATCAAAATTATAGGTAGGGCATTGTCAGTTATTTATAGCATTTTTCCTATTGAGATAAAAAAAATAAAAAAACACGAAAATGTTTTCTGAATAAATAGAATATTTTTTCTTAGAAAAATTAGCCATACCACCCTAACTTCTAAACGAAAGGAAATAGATCCTCCTTTCACGTACGGTTTTTTTTCTTGACTTGTCCGAGTCTATAATAATGCTTTAGCTTTTATATCGCATGTAATGCTAATTACCCTGTTTCTACATTAGGTATATGTATAAAATTAAAATTCGAATTTTGAACTAGCCCTTGCCCTCTATACTCGCTGGTTGATGGTTAAATCAAAATTCTAAAAAATAAATCTGAAAAATTGAGATTTTTTTTTCCTTCATGGAAAATCAAAAAAGTTTACAAATCGACTATCCTTAGGAAGACCTTTCCAGACGCAGAATGAATGCTTATAATTTATGATATGAATAATGCATTTTTTCATTAAATTAGAGAGCAAAACACAAAAGTAATAAATTTGAACCTCTCTTTGTTGTGTTAGTTATTTAAACAATAATAAAAGTTTTTAAAACATATAAGCTACCTCTATCTTTATCAACTTAATATTCATTGCTAAATAATAGGTCAAATAAAATATTTCTATAAAATATATAATTCTTCTTTTTGTTTGTTTATGGTTTTGAATCTTCGTTTAAGCTATCACATGGCCGTGGTAGGGTTTACTTATTAAAGTTATTATTATTAGTAAGTACAGTAGCGAAATATAACACGATAATTCTAACATCAATATTTGAGCGCCAGTGTTCTACGGTACCATGCGCTATACATTTTAGCAATCATGTGGACACTAATTTTGGGAATTATTTTTTTTTTTCTGACAGATTGTGCTTGAGCCTGCCTGAACTTCCAAAAACAAATTTTGAATTTTTTTTTTTTAAATCCAAAGTTTGTTGTTTTTTTTTTTTTTAATTTTGATAAGCAGTATGATTTCAAAATTTTACAAGCTTTTGTATAAAACGTTTAATTTAAATTTGTTATACAGATAATTAGATATAGTCCAAATAAAAAAAGGTTCTATGTGAAGTACTGTTAATAATGGCTGTACTGTAAATTTTTTTTAGTAAATAATAGACTGTACTAATATTAGTATTCAGAACCGTAGGAGCCGTTTTTGAGAAAATTTTGATTTTTTTTAACGGTTTTTTAACAATTTTATGGAAGATACCATTAATTTTGACTATAAGAAAATTTTGTATTCAAAATATTTTAGATAATGCTAAAAAAAAACCTCTCGGTACCAAGTTTTGTTAAAATCAACAAAGTGGTTTTCGAAATATTTGGTCTTCAAAAAACAAGAAATTAAACTTTTTTTAAAACTCCAAAACAATTTTTTTTTTGAAAACTTATACAAAAACTATTTGAATTTTTGAAAAGATTTTTCATGTAAAAAAAAAAATTATCAAAATCAGCTAATTTAATTTCGAGAAAAATGAAAATAAAAAATAAATGGTTTATAAACATTTTTCGGAAATTTTATGTTCACCAACAAAAAATATTGAATTTCTTTTAGAAAAATCTATGGAGGCATTTTTGAGAAAAGTAAGATATTCCAAAAATGCCTAAAAAAAATTATGGTCATTTTTGGTCCTCAAAATATTAAAAAAGTGGTTACCTACATCTTTTTGCTGTTCAATAAGAAAAACAAATAGAACTATAGGATCACATCCACCATCTCTTGTAGTTGCACTATTACATAATATATACATTTATTGTAGCATACAATTTACGAAAAAAAAAGTTTCCACATAAAAAAAAAACAATTAAATTTCAAAACGATATTTTCAAAAATTTTTGATATGCGATATAATTTGAACACAGATAAACCAAGTTAATAATCATAACTGTTTGTAGCAGCAGAGGCTGTGGAGATAAGTAAACGAAAACTTTAAACTTAAAACATTTTTTTAAATATAGAATTAATTCATCAAAATAGCTTTTTCAATCAACATAAACCAACTTAACGTGCAAAAATAAAAATTATAGTAAAATTTTTTAAGGATTCAATTAATTTAGAAAAGTACGTATACGACCCAGTGGACGGACCACATTTGAATTAATTTCATCTCATATTTTTTTACTTGCGATATAGGTACTATAGGGCAAGTTATGGGTTCGTGCTCGAACTCGAACTCGAGATAACAATCAAACTTGACATTACCCCGACATGTTTTTTTCCTTTTATTTTTAGGACCAAAAATAACGGTACCTGCCATAAAATTTTTTTTAGCATTTTTGGAAAATCTTATGTTCCTCAAAAATATCTCGACAGATTTTTCTAAAAAAAAAAACAATACATTTTATTAGGTATATGCTACCTTTTTGAAAAAATTAAATTTTCAAAAAATGGTTTTAAATGGTACCTCCCATAGAACCATTTTTTTTATTTTCGTTTTTTTAGAGAAGGAATAAACTGATTTTAATAATTTTTTAATGGAGAATCTTCTGAAAAATTTAAATAGTGTTGTATACCAAAATTTTCAAAAATTTTTTTTTTTTTGATTTTTAAAAAAAGTTTCAAAATTTTTTTTTCAAGTATTTCGAAAACGACTTTGTTGATTTTTATGAAACTTGGTAACAAGCGGTTTTTTAACATTATCTAAAATATTTTGAACCTAAATTTTTCTTGTAGTCGATATTAACGGTACCTTCCATATAAATGTTAAAAAACCGTTACAGGAAATATAAACTTTCTCGAAAACGACTCCTACGATTTTGATTAAAATTGTTCTAAATACTAATATTAGTATGGTCTACGATCTGCCAAAAACAAAATTTCCAGTTAACCATTATTAACAGTACCTCTCATAGAACCATTTTATCTATTTTAGACTATCTCATTATGTGTGTTACCGACTTGAATTGAATTTTTTATACAAAAGATTCTTAAAAGTAGCATATCAAAATTTTCAAAAAAATGAATTTTGGATTTTTAAAAAAAAATTCAAATTTTATTTTTTGAAAATTCGATATTTCAAAAACGGGTAGATAATTTTTTTCGAAATTTAATTTTTAAATCAACATAAATAAATACTAAAAAATTGTGTACCAATTTTTGTTCTTAAAAACTTTTACAAAATTATGTATATAAAAAAATTAATTTAAAAAAAAACCGCTACTACGATTTTAATTTTTTTTCTGCAAAATTAAGATTAGTTAAAGTAATCAGATAGTTTACTTTTTTTAGCTCTCAAAACAATTTAAGAAGACTTTTTCAATAAATTTATTTCCAATTATGTTGACTTTTTAATAATATTTCAATTTAAGCTCTATAATGTATAATATTAGTTTAAACTTACGGGTCGCATAAAAAAATTATTTACTTTTAATACGCTCAATCTTTGAAATTCGAAGAAACTATTACTACAAGAGCAAGTTTGTGCGATCCAGTCGTGCGTTTTATTTTTTTTTGTAGTTGACTATACCTATTTATTTTTTATAATATTTCTAGAAGAAGGCTCTTCCTTTGAAATACATCCGATAATTACCATTAAGATTTTCATTGAAAATCCTAAAATTTCTAAGGAGCAAAACCAAAATCCATTACTTAGTAAAAAGTGTTGCCAAATATTCTTTCAGATTATTATTAACTCCATATGAATGCCATTATATTTGAAAAAAGTTTCAACACAAGCTACTCAATATTGCAAGGAATCTTTGTACTTCGCCAATCTTGGACTTATTTTGATTCTATACGCATCTCCTTCTTTTATCGATGCAATACATGCAGACGCAATGCTTTAGTTCAAAGTAAAGTCCAAATGTAAAGTTAACCTTCACAACAAAGACAACATTGTGATGCTATGGGTATGTACATAGTATTTATGTAGTAGGTACTCAACTTTTATTGTTCTAAAAGACGTTAACATGAATTTTGTAATACCACAGTTCTTGAAATGTATGTGGTCATTTGTATATCTTCATGCCATATTGACTTTCTATTCTCGATGAATACACTCGATTTTTTAACACTCCTGTGCTAGCAATTTCAAAATCACTTTGTTTCCAAGGCAAACGAAATTGAAAACAAAAACCATAATAAATAGAGTAAATATTATTTGTATTTGAATTTTTACAGAATGCACAAAGACAACATATATGAATTCATTCTTGAAGAAATCCTTGAAAAGACATTGCACGAATGTGAGAAAACAAAATCAAAATGCTACAAATTCAAAATCATGCACTAATACAATATACGATACACATACGAAACAGGCAAAATGGCGACAAGAACGAGAACAACGACGACAACCAGAAGCCATGTGGCGGTTTTGAAATGCTAACTGCAATGTTCAATTATTGATGATATTGTCCTTCGGAATATGCATACAACAAAGGTTAATTTGAAATGGTAGCAGTGGCAGCAAAATCCCATTCAAAATGTCCCACTATATGAATCATTGTTTGTATGGCTGGGCGTCTCATTTGCTAGACAATATTTATAAATTATAATCGATTCAAAAGTGGTTACGAGTATTATTATCCTTGAGGTGATTTCTTCCACTCAAAAGCTTTGCTCTAATGACTACAAAATCAAATTAATTATTAAGTGAAATGGTTCAATGCAAAATTTCCTCAATTTATTATGATTATGGTGGGAGTTTTGTCGACCCTTAAAAAAATAATAGTTTTATACCATCATCCCCTTGACAGTTGCGTTTTCGCCACATCAGTTTAGTTATAAAATGCCTTTTTTGGCATGACATTGGTCTTCTATAGATTTTATGAAATGAGAATATATTGATTTGTATTTCCTCATTCAAAATGAAATATGATAGGATTAGAGTTATTCTTGTTGGCATATCAACCCGTATTGAAAACAGGCTAGCGAAGCTTTTTTATATTGAAATAAATTCAGGATTAATTAAATTCAGGCTGGAAATGTATAGGTACACTCCGCTCCACTTGAATAGAAACAAACTTTTTGTTTAATATCAGAGCGCGTAGCACTTTGGTAAATATATAAATCCACCTTTTTGTTTTCGTTCTTTTAAGAGGGATCTATCGAGAATAAAACTGCATGTGCAGAATAATTCAAAAAAAATACCATTCGGTTATTTTTTACCCCTTTACTATTTTCTTTATTAAAATCACTGTTTTTTTTATGCGTCACATGAATAGAAACACTCTCTTAAATAAGGAAGCCAGCCTTATTATCTTTCTTCGGTCTGCTTCTGTTGTGGCTCTTACTTGTCTAACTTTCATATTTTTTCCATACTTTTCTTTGTTTCTAAGGTACTACCAAACAATTTTAACACTTCTTATTTTTTTGGCAATCGTGGGTAGGAGAAGCTTGTTTTGCGCGTGTCCTTCTATTTTAAGCCCAAAACAGATGTGCAGCTTTTTCCAATGCAGCGAAAATAAACTTACACAGGTTCTTATGAGAGCTGACATATTCCAGGCTCTGCATGCAGCCTTTGCTGCATGATATCACTATTTCTAATTTCGCTGCATGGGAAAATGCTGCACATCTGTTTTCGGCTAGCTTTTTCTGCAGCGTTTAATGGTTTTCCGTGGCCCATTTTTTCTTTGATCAAACAATTATTAATTTTAATCTACACTTCCATTATTATAACAATATCTTTTCTTCTAACCGTAGCCTATAATATAAAAATAGCATACTTTTTCTATTCAAGTGACGCAAAAAAAATTTTATTTTTAATGAAGTAATTATAGAAAAATTGTAAAATATAACCGAATAGTATTTTTCTGAATTATTCTGCTCGTGCAGTTTTATTCGCAATAGATCCTTCTTAAAAGAACTAACACAAAAAAGTGGATTTCTAAATTTACCAAAGCGCAACACGCTCTGATAGTAAAAAAAAAAGTTTGTTTCTATTCAAATGGAGCGGAGTGTATATAGAGAGTATACATAACAGTATGATTCCATATCAGACTCATGATTGTTTAATATTTTCCATTGTTATAGTTTTCGATCTGCTGTGGGATTTCATTATAATTTGGACACGCGCTGCACGCTAGATAACCTCGAGTTGATTTTTTTTTTTTAATATTGATTAAGATATTTTGATTTTATTTTATATTTAGTAGGTAGCATGGTTGAAAAAAAAAAATCCCTAAAAAAGGTGTTGTCGGCAAGGACTCCCAAACCGAATACTAAGACTTTCCACAGAGAGGTGATAATCACCAAGCTTTTAGTTCGATTTGAGAATCCTTTAACCTCCCCTTCCTTTACCACCATTACAACGCCATGCTTACAGGGGCATGAGGCTGATCCTGGCAGCAGGAAGGAGAGGGTGCCCAGGCTACCAGGCTACGGCAGCCTGGCATGCTTGCTTTTGTGCACAACCTAGCTCACCGTAGCAGTATATTATAAAAAGATTATAGGTTCAACAAAAAAAAAATAGTCGAGCCCGAATTCGTCCAGAAGGGAGGGGTGTGATTCCTATAGGGGGGAGGGTCAAAGTTGATGTTGACCCTCAAGAGGTTTTTGCCCACCCTTGTATCTCTACGATACCACCATGGCCACTGCAGAATTAAATAATGACTTGAATCATAACCCTTTCGCACATGAGGATTTGACTTCCAGCTATACTTTCAGTTTTTAAGGAACGATGTGTACGAAGTAAGAGGAGAGTTTTGATGAGAAATGCATTATTACTTCATATCAACATCTAATATGCATTTTCAATTCAAAGAAGACTTTATCGTTTGTGATAAATTCTTATAAACTCCGTCGGCGAATTCTTTTAAGACAATTTGCAATATACCAGCAGGTATTTTCAATGATATCTCACCAGGTGCATTCGAATGAGGTGCGCGCAATAATATAGCTAGCAGCACGTTATTGTGTGAAACCATTCAAGAATTCACAAACGATTAGGTAGGTACGAAGGTACTCGTATGTGTATGAATATTAAATTAATTCATATGGAGGGCTCACTGCTGCAGCGAACCAATTCACAAAAAGGGAATTGGAAGATATTAAGAGATATTAATTGCTACAATGAATATTTTACTCGTACTTAAGGAAATTCGCCCGTGGCGTAATGGTTAGTGCGTTGGACTGTCACGCCAAAGGTCTGGGTTCGATTCCTCAGCCTCTGGCACCTAACAAAAATTAAATGTTTTTTAGGGCCCTCAATATGAGAACGAAACGAACGGCAGAGAAAACGAAACCTTGGGAAACGGTAGTTACGGCGTAAAGCGATTATGACAAACGAGAATGCAATCAAAGAAACAAATGACAACAAATCCAAAACGACAGCAAATGTCACTCGTTAGTTTTAACGAGTTTCGTTTTTATTTACGAGTCTCGTTACTCGTATAATCGCTAATAAAATACTAGTTTCGTTTTTTTTTACTACCATTCTCGTTTCTCATAATCGCAATTTAACAAATACGCGGTATTTCTTACGATTATCGTTTTACATAATAGGCCTCCAGGGCTACTGTCTCTTGCGAGGGAATGAAAAATCCTCAAAGAGTACCTCCTGTCATAGAAAAGTGCCGTTTAGGTCCCGTCTATTCCTCCATTCCTGCAGAAACGCACAGGAATGGTTAAGGGTTGTATGTCACTAGGCCCTATAGTTCTCCATGAGTTGTTCTTGTTATGTCATAAAATTTATATTTTTCAATGGAAATTCGAAAATTTATTCTCAAAATTTTCTCCTGATTTAAAAATGAAAAACTAGAGTTGAAAATTATTCATAAAAATTTGCAAAAAAAAAAGTTAGTTGTGAATTGGTTCATATTCGATTCGAAAAAAAAATTGGAAAGCGAGTTACTTGATTTTTGTACCGTTCACGAAATACTTTATGACTTAGTTCAGAACAGACCTGATAGGGGTATAACCTTACACAGAATTCAGCACTAGTTTTTTTTTTTTTTTTTTTTGACTTGGTTCGGTACGTCTGTGAACCACTTCACTTTCGAAGTGACCTAGAAGAGGTTGTATGTCTAGTCTAGTCGTGCCTTACCAACTTGATGATTTCTATATCCACAAAATCTTAATTTATTGTGTAAAAAACATTTTCAAGTGAACAAAACAATTTTTACTCAAACGAAAACAAGTGTAATTTTGGAAAATGCCGTTTTCGACTTAGATATCAGGCCCTCAGAACCATTTTGGCCTAACTGACATTTTATCGAAATCCGATTTTTTTTTACAAAAATTTAATCCTTATGCCTTTGTCTTTATGCCTGCATACAAAATTTTTTGGACAGTTCAGCAATATAAATTAAGCACATTTTTAACTTAGGCCAAACACAACAAAAATTTAAAATGTTGAGTACCAGAATGGCCTCTTTCTTAGGCATTTTACGATTTTCTTAAAATACCTATTAGATTAGGCCAAGTTTTCTATTGTAGTTTTCAGATTGTAGTAGCCGTGGCGTGATGGTTAGTGTGATGGACTGTCATGCCGGAGGTCTAAGGTTCGATCCCCAGCCTCGCCACCTATTTATTTAAAAGAAAAAACGGCTACTGCCTCTTGCGAAGAATTGACAAATCCTCCAAGAGTATCTCCTGTCACAGAAAAGTGCCGCTCGTTAGCCGTTCGAATTCGGCAATAAACTGTAGGTCCCTTCCATTTCTGCAGACACGCACACAGGAATGGTTGAGAGTTGTAAGTCACTAGGCCCTAGTTCTTCATGAGCTGTTGTGCCATCAAATTTTATTACAGATTGCAGAGTAATGTTATTAAAGTCCAGTTTTATTGATTAGACCGATAGCTACCTCCGATATCCTTCAAGAATGTGTGGTCTATTTTCCCCCGTTCAGGCGGAAATTTCTAAAAAATCGACTTTAAATAGAAAAAAAAATCATTAAAAAACAATGGAAACACTTGCTATACTTTTTTTCCGTTCTTTTATTTTATCTTTAATTGAAATTATTTGAGAGAATAGTTTTCCAAAAAACTAATTTTCAAACTATAAATTTTGAAAAAATAATGAAAAAATTGTGTTCAAAGTTTTTTTTTTTTTTCAAAATTATAGGTTGTTAATTAGTATTTTTGTTTTTAATATTCGCCCATTTTTCTTCAAGCTCAGATACCTATTTTCAATACGGACGGAATTGCAAGACCCTTTTTTTTTGTCTTCGTAATGTCATGTTTGATCAAAACCTCGAATTTGATTTTTTTATGAAACCATAACTTACCACCATATACAAAGTATGTATGTACAGTACATATGTATGTTTGTATCGCAAGTAAAAATAGAAAACAATATAATCGATGTGTTTATTAGAAAAGTTTTATATTCACTATGCACTGTGTGGATTGAATTGCAAATGTGTGCACTTTAAAAACCCCCATCACCCCGGTAGTCATGAACCTATCCGTATTCCGATATATGTACCTATGCAGGGTAGGTACTCTTCTGAAAAACATTTTGCACTTCCCGAACAATACAAAATGAAGTGCTCACGTTCGGCACGATTTAACTGAAAAATTTCACAAGGTTTTCCTTTTTGTATTTCCTACTTTTTTCCTTCAACTGATGAGGAAAATATCAAATATCAAATCGATTGTTCTTTCCTGAATACAGGGTAGTAGATTATCTTGTATCTTAAGATGGAAACATTTACACTGACGCTTTAAGGAAAGCTCAAGAGAATGTATTTTATTGAGTATTTTGTATAAAGTCTAAAAATAATTTCTAAGAATTTTTTTGCATTTGTCATTGCTACAGAAAAAAAAAATACACCCAAAGCCAATAGATATAGAGCTTTACCACTGAAGTCGTTCGGCCTTTGTTCTCAAGATAAAACCATCACAAGGAAAAGGAATTTTATTAAAAAATTCTTTATTTCGAAAATAAACCATCAAGTTCAGCAAACTTAAAATGGAATAAAACATTGGTGGAGGAGGCATAAAGTGTGGCTTTTAAAGATAATAATAAAAAATCGACACGATTTGAAACCTTCCACGAGCATGAGTTTCGATATCCGGCAAAAGCTAGATTGGTAGTCCAGCTCCAGCGTATGCTCACTTGATTAATGTTCTGCAATAAATATCATTGCAGTGGATAAAAAAAAAAAACCGAGAGAGAGAGAGGACGTAGTGACAATGCAAAAGAAGTTAATATTGATAACACGAACATGAGGTTGCAAAAAACTTAAAGTGTTAAATGGGTTTGAACTTGTGATGCATTAGTATAGGTACCTAAATACAGTAGGGAGAGTTGTGTTAGTATTTTTATTAAAAGAGAATCATTTTGATACAGTCTTACAGTGCAGTCAACGAAGGAAAAAATTACCTTTACCTCGAAATAAATTCAACAGTTTTGAAACTTAGCAGTTGTTGGCGAACTTACTACAGGAAGGAATGTCTTTGTCTAGTGATGATCTATAAAAAAGTCCCCATGAATCCAATGAAAGCTCTAGCAGCTATGAAGTGTAAATTTACTCTTTTAATTTTGTTACTCTTTTCTTGGAAAATTCTTAGAAAACGCGGCATCCCGCGTCCGAACACGTGCCCGCCGTGCCGACCCGCTGGCGCGCCTTTCCGCGTCACGCGCCCGTGCACCTATCCGCGGTCGCGTAGTGGCGCCTGCACGAGGGTGCGTGCGTAAACGCGGGGACAACACGGATGCGGAAGGGCACACGAGCGCGTCGGCGGGCACGTGGTTGGGCGCGGGGTCCCGTGCGCTACGCTCAAAAAAAAAGGATCTCGCAATTCTGTCTGTCTGTCTGTCTGTGGACTCGCCTACAGCCTAAACCCATGGGCCGATTTTTATTAAACTATGGTATAAACATGTTTTTTTCCTTTTATTTTTAGGACCTAAAATTACGGTACCCGCCATATAATTTTTTTTAGCGTTTTTGGAAAATCTTATTTTTCTCAAAAATGGCTCGACAGATTTTTCTAAAAAAAAAAATCAATAAATTTTATTAGGTATAAGCTACCTTTTTGTAAAAATTAAATTTCCAAAAAATGGTTTTAAATGGTACCTCCCATAGAACAATTTTTTTATTTTCGTTTTTCTAGAAAAGGAATAAACTGATTTTGATATTTTTTTTTATGGAGAATCTTCTGAAAAATTTAAATAGTATTGTATACCAAAATTTTCAAAAATTTTTTTTGGATTCTTAAAAAAAAGTTTCAAAATTAATGAAACTGGGTAACAAGCGGTTTTTTAACATTATCAAAAATAAATTGAGCCAACATTTTTCTTATAGTCAAAATTAACGGTACCTTCCATATAAAATGTTAAAAAGCCGTTACAGAAAATATAATTTTTTTCAAAAACGACCCCTACGATTTTGATTAAAATTATTTTAAATACTAACATAAGTACGGTCTACGATCTGTCAAAAACAATATTTACAGTTAGCCAGTATTAAGAGTACCTCTCATAGAACCATTTTCTTTATTTTGGACTATCTCATTGTGTGTCTAACCGATTTAAATAATATTTTTTTATACAAAAGCTTCTCAAAAATTGAAATCATAGCGCACATCAAAATTTTGGAAAAAACAAATTTTGGATTTTTAAAATTTTTTGAAAATTCAATAATTCAAAAACGGGTAGATAATTTTTTTCGAAATTTAATTTTTAATTCAGCATAAATAAATACTAAAAAATTGTGTACCAATTTTTGTTCTTAAAAATTTTTACAAAATTTTATATATAAAAAAATTAATTTAAAAAAACCGCTCATACGATTTTAATTTCTTTTTTCTCCAAAACGAAGATTAGTTAAACAAATCAAATGGTTACTTTTTTTAGCTCTCAAAACAGTTTAAGAAGATTTTTTTTTAAAATGTATTTGTTGATTTTTAATAATTTTTCAATTTAAGCTCTATAATGTATAATACTAGTTTAAACTTCAGGCTCCCATTAAAAATATACTTATAGAGCAAGTTTGTGCGATCCAGTCGTGCGTTTTATTTTTGTAAGTTTTTCACTTTTTTTTTTAAAGAAAAAATGATGTTTTACAAAAATAACAAAAAAAGTGACATAAACATTTTTTTGTATCATTTTACAAAGTACATACATATATATTTATAAAATCAATAAATTATTGAAATTTTTTTTTTAATTATAATCACTAAAGATCCTATTAGAGAAGATTTTCTTGTTTTCAATTTTCTCAAAGTTAGGTTTGAGCATCTGGTTTTTTATGTTTGAATAAAAGTTGCTAAAACCATTTAGTATTAAAAACAAAAATACTACTTAGGGCAATTTGCTGAAACGAAACTTAAATATTTTAGTTCAACATAAGAGCTCATGTGACAATTTATGCTAAGGAAAAACTAAAACATAAGTTTTTAAGTTGAACATAAATGCTTAAGTTTCGTTTCAGCAAATGGGCCTTATTAACGTAGTTGTTTCTTAATGATTTTTTTTTTTTAATTTCATGCCAATTTTTTAGAAAACTTCTGCTTCCAGCTAAGTAGGGGAAAACAAAAAACACGAAAACCCGAAAAAACGACATGTTACATGATCTTGCTTTAAGAGCTCGCCTCGGATTCATGTGCACTTTTGTAGACTTCATCACTATGGCCTCTCTCTTAACAAGTGTGCCAAGTTTCAACTGTTGGATTTTTTTTTACAGGTCAAAACCTATATTTACTGGGATATTCGCAAAAAAAGGTCAGGAATTGGTTATAAAAAGTCAACTTTTTTTAAGAAAATGGTCAGACTAGGAAAATTTGTAATCCATGGTAAAAGTTCGTCAAGGTCATTAGCAATTTTGGCACCTCATTTATGGAATATTCACAAGAAAGTATAACATTTTGAAAGACCACCGGATCGTGATAAAAGGTCGGCTATTTCAATACTTGGTCAGCCATAGGTTTTTTTATGAATTACAAAAAAATCAAGGTCACAGTGTAAGACTTTTAGCACCTCATTTCTGGAATTCAAAAGAAACAAATATGCAGTTTTAAAGATCAATAAAAAAAATCAATGACCTTAAGATGACCATCTAGCACGGGTAGATTACATAACAATTTTATTTTTTCTCAAATTTTCTCGAGAACTGTTTTAACTAGCTTATAATTAAACTTCTTATCTGTAATTACCAAAATAACTGTATTAAAACTGCATTCAACTTTTTGGCAAATTCACATGATAGACTGAGAGCTGGTGAAAGATTTGCTAAAGTTGTCTTATATACCACTCCAAATTTTATAAGCATGGCATTTGTGTTAGTGCAAATTACATGCCATAAATTTGGCACCAAGATCACAATAATGCACTTTCAAAATATAACCAAAAAAAAAATTAGGAATTATATATCACTCCAAAATGTGTTTACTAGGACGTGGCAACTATACTGTCCAAGTTAAATTTAATGAATCTGGCAGCTATGCTGTGGGTGTAACACTAATATATTGCACTGCACATTTAAACAAAAAAATTTTTGTTTGCATTATTTCGTGAAAGTTACACATATTGGTTTGCTCTATTAACTTAGTTACTTATTTTTGAGTTATTAGTGTGTAGCTTTTTAATTGCTATTTGCAATGCTTCTAAATATTTAGCACAATGCTGTTTTAAAAAATTTTGAAAATAACTTAAAAAATAAACAAAAAATCCATTTTTTTAGTATTTTTTACTTTTTAATATTTACTAAAACGTAGCTACATTATTGTAGGCCACATAAAAGAAAATTCGTTCGATATAGTCGTGCATTTTTTTTTCTAAGAGTACTGCCTTAGTCATGATCTTTATCAACCATTTAAATCCCTACGAAAACTCTTATCTAAACCATCTTATGCCGAATATACCTACTGCTCGTATAGCTTTCATTTCGAATTCCATTTTTGTTCTTCTTCAACCATATTATACACTATCTACATAAATCCTTAAAGAAATGATATAAATAACTATTATTTATATATAATCTTAAGAACGGTGCTTACTAGAGTCTATTAGCATTAACTTGAAGCTTGTTAAATGATGAATCGACAAACAATGTGTGCGAATATCAACGGACTGATGATAAATTCAAATGGAATTTTCGAATCTCTTGATCCGGAACAGGATATTGCCTTCGATGAGGAAAATCCTCTATATCACAATCATTACAATAGCTTAAATCGTTCCGAAGCGGAAATTACCAACCGCATTTACAACACCATGGACGAAGATGAAATCGATATAGAAAATGATTTCAAGGACAACACTACCGAAGGTTCCAGTGATAATGATTATAACGATGATGATGAAGAAATGAGCGAAGATGATGATGATTCGAGAATAGAAGATGTGACTCAGGAAACCAGTTTCTATGACGATTGCTTCTTTCTAAATACAAAGAATAACATTCAAAATGAGTGAGTGTGCCTGCCCTACTTCTAAGTAGCTGTGCTGTTTTTGGTCTATATTTATAGATATATGTATAAAAAGTTGCTTGTTGCTCTGGTTAACCTTGTTCCGAATCAACCCACAGAAAAAGCTTTGATTTTAAGGCTAAATTCCTTTTCCAAAAAGGGAATCCTTTTCAAATAATCAATCATTTTACATTTGGAATTCAAATTGGCAATGGCAACGAGCAATTTCAGTTCACAGGTGTGTCAATATATTTGCAAACAAATACCTCATCTGAACCCGTCTTCCAATGTCAGATGATGTATCGTGTTTATTGCCTTGTTTGCCAAGGACCAGAATGGAACTTGGTTTGAATATTATGCATCAGAAAACATGGTAAATCGTTTTTCTTTTGCAAAAGGAATTGAAAAAGGGTTAACCGTCGTCGTAACCGTAGAGAGAAGAGTAGTGTGTAATCTAAAAAAGAATTTTTCCTTTGATAAATATTTTATTATAATATTTGACTTGGATCGATGTGGATATTTGACTTGGAACATTTAATGCATATTAATTGATTTTCTTCATAGAACTTAACTTTGAAGGAATGGTAAAGAGAATGTCTGGGTGGATGTGGTTAACCAACCAGGCGTGTTAACATTTAATCTTTATAAATAGAAACTTGAGAATTGATGTTGATTAATGTTAGAAGGAATGATTTATTTTTTTTTTTTTTATTTTGGCAAAATGATTGACTGTGTGCTATATTTATGCCAAATTGTTTCTCCTTTGATTCATGGGGTGGCACCAGAGGGCACTCAATACATCATCAAAGTAAATGTCCTCGTTACTTTTTCATTTTTTTTCAATTCTTCAAATTCTAAATTCAATATTTTTATGTATGAAGTAGTCTTAACCCGTACCATATAATTTCTAAAAATTCAATTCCAGCCAAATTCTTCACAGAGTCCTAACGTTAGTAACGGTACTAGTCCTTAAGTTAGTACTCAAACCGGTATCAACTCATTTCTTCACACAAGTACTAAGGCTTAGTCCTGCCAAATTGATACCGAGTACTAGTTAGGACTCAGTAATAGCTAGCTCCTCAAAATTAACTAGGACCTGGGGCCTATTTCACCAAACACTTTTCACTTTGCAACTTTGCAAAAAAATAATTTCCTGCAAAGTAAAAGTACGAAGTGTTTCACAAAAATTTGCAAAGTGAAAAGACTTTTCACTTTTCAATTTTTCAGACTTTTTTTGAAAAGTGAAAAGTAAAAGTGTTTCACCAATTTAAAAAAGAACTTTGCATTTAAGTTCGTATTTTGCAAAGTAAAACTGATACATTTGTATCAATTATGCATTTAAAAAAAACATTGACATTGACCCATATTCCTTTGACTATCTAATTGTAGTTTATTTCCAATTTAAAAAGAAACTCTCTTTTTTCGAATAATTATTTCCGATATCAAAGATAATTCTTAACTTAACAACTTTTTGGTCACTATTATTTAATTCTTCGTTCTCAAAATGGTTATTTTTTTTTTATTATTATTTTCCGACAACTTTTCATAAAAAACGCTTATTTGCAAATGAAAATTTCTCTTTGCATATTACTGAAAAACTTTTCAAAATTCTAAATATAATTTGCAAAGTTTATTTGTTTGGTGAAACGAAAAGTACAATATTTTTTTCAAATTAACAAAACTTTTCACTTTGCAGAAAAGAACTTTTCACTTTGCAAATTTGCGTTTGGTGAAACGTAATTTGCAAAGAGTAAAACTTTTCATTTCAATAATTTCCTCTTTGCAAATTTGCGTTTGGTGAAACGAAATTTGCAAAGTAATAGTGAAAAGTTGCAAAGTGAAAAGTGTTTGGTGAAATGGGCCCCTACCAGTTGTAAGTACTCAAATCGGTACCATATGATTTCTTCACATAGGTACTAAGTTCTAGTCCTGTCAAATTGGTACCGAGTACTAGTTAGGACTTGGTTTAAGCTAGGACCTCGAAATCGACAGTCCAGCAGGTTAATACTCAAATCAGAGCAATTAATTGCATTAGGTTTCATCATTTCTTGCCTGTTGTTCTGAAGAAATAAGTGCGTTTTTTTGTTAACATTGTTAATTTTGCTTTTAGTTTTTTCTTGGTTTTTCAATTTTGTATAATCGGTGATGTTCTTGTGAAGAAAATGGATTTAGTTTTTGGTGGTGACAATTTTTTTTCGCGATTTCGAAGAAGGAGAGGAATTTCGCACCGAGAGATATTGCCCATTGCTTGTTTTTTTTTTAAATAAATGTAAGATAAGAGCGTTTTTTCTACTTTTATTGGTTTTTAGATTTTCAACTTTTTAAAAATATAGTCAAGACTTTTGATGCATTATCCATATAGCGGTTGCCGATTTTATGAAAATATTGGCAACCAAAGGTTTTGCATTGCATAAAAGCCAGCAAAATTTTTAGAATTTGAAGTGGCCGCTTATGCACTTTACCAATTCTTTGACCCTTGACGTAACCGGAAAATATCGTTGGCGGACTAAACGTTGGTTGTTCAAAAATGAAATTGATGATCGGTGAAATATTTCACCTATATTCGAATTGTGCGCATACATATTGAAGCCGGCGAAATTGGTAATCCCATTAGTAGGTCCGTGATTAAACGCGAACACAAAAACTTAATTCTAAATACTACGAAAAGTCACAAATTCGGCGAAATCATTACCACAAACACAAAATCGATATTCACATATTTTGAATAAAGAGAAATTCAATGCAACACACGACAATATAATTATTATATTCATCTTCTAATATTAAATGTATTTTATTTATTTAACAATTTGACATACAGAAAACATAATAAATAGATCAAAGGCAAGCAAATTCTTTTTGAAATTTATTCAAATCTTCACAAAAACTGATGTAAATGTTAAATAAATATAAAAAAAATGCCAAAATGTTTTCAAAATCAGTATTAGACCAGTTTTAGACGTATTAAGTTCCTAGTACCGCTGTGTGAACTTAGATCGGGTACTAGGAATGTGAAAAAATGCTCAGGTACTAACTTTTCGTTAGGATCAAGTACCAGAGCTAGTACCTGGTCCAGCTAGACCGGGTTCTAAGCTAGCTTAGTACCTATGTGAAGAAATTGGGCGTTAGAATTTCAAATTTTTATCGAAATACGAGTTGTGATATTTAGATTTTTAAATTATTGAAAAATTTTCTTCTGATTTAATTTTGTGCGAAGCTTTATTTTTTTTTTCTCTCTCCAAAACCAGTTAAAGACATTTAAAAGTGCTGATTTTTCGATTTAAAAGCAAATTGAATTTTTCTCATTACACATTAAGGGCCTCCTGCAGCTTTATATTAATTTGTCGGAGTACTTATTTTTTGTATTTTATATTTTGCACGTCAGGGCGCTAAAATAAATAAAAATAATATTAGATTGGAACACAGTGTGAGCTTTTGAATATAATGGAATAGGATTTAAGAGCATATCGATGCACATTGATTTTTAATGTCTGAATTTAGGTTCATGTAATACGGCTGAAGAACGAATATCCAAAATTAGACTCAAGGGTGAACTGATGAGCATTCCTATGAGTTTGAATTGTTTTAAGAGAGGGGGAGGGGGGAAATGCAAATATTTTACTAGAACACTTATCATGAAGAAGCCCGAAAAAATAAGTTTCGTCATACCGTCCGTGTCAATCTGTGCATATTTACGTCGGCTTGTGTCCGCGTGAGGTAAAGCCTAACGGGTGGACCAATTTGCTTAAAATTTGGAATGGAGTATTTTTTTGTAATTCCCCCAAAGAAAAATTAGAATTTTTTGTTCACATTCCGTTCATCTTAAACGGGTATGCTAGCTAGCAAAGGTTTCGGTATTTTAATTTTTTTTGAAAACGGCTTTAATGGTTTTGGTTAAAGTTCATACCTGAAATGACCAACGTGATTTGAAGAAAACGACTTTTTAATAACAAAATTTTTTTGCTTTTTTACCAAAATCCAAGCAAAAAGCAAATATTTTTAAATGTATTATGTAGAGTTTTTATTATTCTTCATCAAAATAATTGTCAACTATCAATAATATGAATTTAAGGAACATTAGTACACTGTGGCGTATGCGTACTTTTTTTTTTATTTTAAATTGGTTGATTAATTGAAGGGATATTATACAGGGTGTCACATAATTCGTGCACTTTATTTTAGAGGATAAAAAATTGTATGGCGAAAAAATTTTATTCACCACCTGCCCCCAACCTGAGGAAACAATTTCTGAAAAGTTGGCTTAGAATGGCAATACAATTATTAAAAATCAAGCACATAAAATAATGTGTTATAGGATTTTTAAAGGTTAATATTCCATTGTTGTATTTGCTTTTTAAATTAAGTTGTTTAAATTCATAATTTTTGAGAAATTAAATTTCAAAGTCAAAATTAAAAAAAAAATTCTAATGTTTTTTTTTTTTTTCAATTTAATTATTTTCAAAACTTTGTGTGGTTAAATGTCATTGTTTTTTTTTATTATTCAATGCTTTTATAAATTCTAAGTCAATGTCAATTACTGAAAACCTGATTTATTATTTTATTTTATTTTTGAGAAATTAAAAAAAAAACGAAAAGTACTTTATATATTGCATTTTTCTTTCTTTATGTTTATGACGGAAAATATTACCATTAATATTTAAAACCATTTTTGCGGGTTTTTTTGGGAGAAAGTACCTTTCGATAACCAGTTAAAAATTTGACTAATTAAAAAAAAATATAAAGACATAAACATTTCTTTTTTAATGATTGCTCTTAGTAAAGGTTAAAGGCAAATTTTTTTTTGTAAGGGTGCGCATAATGAATTTGCGTAAATTTCGATAAAATGAACCATAAGTTTCTGATTACGATGGAATTTGTGATAGAGCTTAATGCCTTTTATAGATAGTTTCATAATCTACAAAGCAACTTTTTCGACAGCTTTGACCATTTTAATGTTCTATGCAATGGTGTAAAACCGGTATTTTCGACTTTTAACCTTGAATGACTTTTGACGCGCTTCATTCTTCACTCGGAATAAAAAAATTGGATGGATTGCTATTTTTACCGAAAAAAAACCTTAGTTTCTATAGCTACCTAGTTTCTGACAAACAAAAAAAAAACTGTAACTGTTTGCTTATACAGGGTGGGGAAAAAGGTATGCATTGGTTTTAAAGAGATGTAAAACAAAAACAATTCAACTTACAGAAATTATGTTTATATTATTTAATTCAATCTAGTTTTTTTTTACATTAAGTTTTAAAGATGATATCACGTAGGTGGCGGCCGTCAGCCGCGATGCACTCTTGAAGGCGAATTCTGAAGTTTTCAACCACTCTTATCTGCACATTTCGATGGGTATTGCTGTAACTTCCTCTCTGAAGGAGTTCCGACTCCCCTTTTCCCACCACAACCACAGGCCGAGCGCCATCCAGCCGGTCAAAACCAGTTCATACCTTCTGCCCCACCCTGTACAATGCACTTCAAACCAATCTTAAAATGTTGATGGCCATATAGCCCAACTAGACCTGTTCTACTCTACTTTAAGCCTATTTGAGACTAAATTTCTTATTCCGTAGAGAATTAAATTTCTATAATTACATATATGTATCAACTGCACTGAAAATATCCTAAGTAGAAGTTAGATTCATCATAAGTACCAATTTTCTTTAAGACACATACAGCATCAATAGTATCTTATCCATGTTGACATTTCCAATTTCCTTTTTAATCCCGAAAATTGAATAGGAAAAGAGAAAGTGTTATTGATATCTTAGTTGACAAGAAATGTTAAGTCCTTAAGGGAATTAGGTTATTTCCCATTTCGTTTCGAAAATTCAACATTGCCGCATCATGTCAGTTTCAGTTCAAGCTAAAGGTAAAATACCTGAATTTGAAAGATACATACATATTTGTATATTGTATAGAAATATTCATTGAATCGGAGTTAATATGTATATATATTTGTGTATTTTATATTTATGTAGGTTTATAATGTAATGTTAATCCAATTATACTGGAAGATGCATCCTTGTGGAAATTGGTATTTATTTGAATTAGCTTGATTAGAGATGATTTTTGAAAAGATCTTTACATATTTAGAATTCCCATTTGTAATTTGAAATTTCAAAGGTACATAAATATTATTCCCGACAGGAAGAATGGAATGTAAGCGAATAAGTTATTTCACTTCGGCCTTCTCTAATGTGGAAATCTCAATAAAATCATATTCCGAGAAATTTAATAAAACATAATATAGTAGTATGTGTATGTGCATACATTTTTTACTTGCGATATATAGGTAGGTACTATATGGCAAGTTTTGGATTCGTAAACAAAATTAAACTCTAGATTTTGATCAAACTTGACATAACGATGATAGGAAAGACGAAAAAAGTGGGTCTCACAATTCCGTCCGTTTGTCTGTCTGTCTGTCTGTGGACTCGCCTACAGCCTAAACCTATGGGTCGATATTAATTAAACTTGGTATTCAGTGCTTTTTGGACATTACTCCGACACGTTTTTTTCCTTTTATTTTTAGGACCAAAAATAACGGTTCCTGCCATATAATTTTTTTTTGCATTTTTGGAAAATTATATTTTTCTCAAATATGCCTCTCCAAATTTTTCTAAAAAGAAATCAATAAATTTAATTAAGTATATGCTACCTTTTTGTAAAAATTAAATTTCCAAAAAATGGTTTTAAATGGTACTTCCCATAGAACCAGTTTTTTTTTATTTTCGTTTTTCTAGAAAAGAATTAGATTGATTTTGATAATTTTTTTTTATGAGAATCGTCTGAAAAATTTTAAATAGTATTAAATGCCAAAATTTTTAAAAAACTTTTTTTGGATTTTCAAAAAAGTTTCTAATTTTTTTTTTTTGAAAACCAAATATTTCGAAAACCATTTGGTTTGATTTTTATGAAACTTGGCACCAAGCGGTTTTTTTAACATTATCTAAAATATTTTATACAAAACTTTTTCTTATTGTCAAAATTATTGGTACCTTGCATATAAATGTTAAAAAACCGTTACAGAAAATATAAATTTTCTCGAAAACGACTCCTACGATTTTGATTAAAATTGTTCTAAATTCTATATTAGTATGGTCTACGATCTGCCAAAAACAAAATTTACAGTTAGCCAGTATTAAAAGTACATCTCATTAAACCTTTTTCTTTGTTTTGGACTATCTTTTATGTGTGAAACCGATTTAAATTAAATTTTTTTATACAAAAGCTTCTCTAAAATTGCAATCATACTGCCAAAATTTCAAAAAAAAAAAACAAATTTTGGATTTAAAAAAAAAATTTAAATTTTTTTTTCTTAAATTCGATAATTCAAAAACGGGTAGATAATTTTTTCGAAATTTAATTTTTAATTCATCATAAATAAATACTAAAAAATTGTGTACCAATTTTTTTTCTTAAAAATTTATACAAAATTTTATATATAAAAAATTAATTTAAAAAAAAACCGCTCCTACGATTTTAAATTTTTTATTCTCCAAAAGTAAAATTCGTTACTTTTTTTTAGCTCTCAAAACAATTTAAGGAGATTTTTTTAATAAATTTATTTCGAATTATGTTGATTTTTAATAATTTTTTTAATTTAAGCTCTAATGCCCGATTTCACAGAGGCCTTTTAAATGTTTACAAGCCCAATTAGCATTAAATAGGGATTTTTTGGTTTCACTTTCACTCACTGGTGCCCGATTTCATAAAGAATTACATAATTCGACTAGTTTGATTTAGTAATTTGAAGATGTGAATATTAATACCCAGCACCTTTAAGGATATTCCGTATGCCCACTATAAAAATAACTCGAATTCTGTGAAAAGAAATATGCACATTACCTACCATTTTATTTGCACATACATTGCACGACCCATATGTTTGTAGTAATGCAATTCTTTACGTTTGAATTGCCAAATAATGCTTTTTCACAATTCTTCATACACTTCGTATGCTAGAGTGAAACAACCTTTGTATCCAGGGATGTGAGGCAAATTCAATTTTGACTAAAATTTCTTTAATATTTCCCTTTTCCACATTGGTGAAACTGAAATATTTTAAAAGTCTGATATTATATAAATGGAGTTTAGATAAAAGTAATTTTAGTGTTTGTTTATGAAATCGGCCATAAGTTGCATGTATAATACTAGTTTAAACTTAAGGCTCCCATGAAAAAATTATTTACTTATAATAGACTCGAAGAAACTTTTACTACAAGAGCAAGTTTGTGCGATCCAGTCGTGCATTTTATTTGAATATTATTTATTGCTCTTGACATTTAAAAAAAAATGTTAATTAAAATAATTCAAAATAAATTTATCGCGAATAAAAAGTCACTAATTTTAGACTTCTTCGGTTTTTAGTTTCGCAGTACCTAGTTCTAAAAATTGAAGTCATCCTCACTATCCTCAGTTTGAAAATAATAGCAGTATAGAAACAGTTCTTGTAAGGACCGAAAAATGATTCATCAACTCCAGAAAAAATGTACAACTATTGCTTTCCTATTTTTACTTACGATGTAAATATACTATTACTAAATTATGGATTCGTAAAAAAATCGAACTCCAAATCCAGATTTGGATCTGTCCGCCTGTCTGTTCGGCCACAACCTAAGCTGCCACAACAGAACATGAAGGACCAGCGCATAGGGGTTTTCCAACTCTCAAATATTGTTTGCGTGTCTGAATCTGAAGGAATGGATGGGACCTATAGTTTTTTGCTGAATCCGACCGGCTAAGATGAGCGGCACTTTTCTATGACAAAAGTTATACTTTTGGAGAATTAATCAAACGCAGAATTCCTGAAAAATATTTCGCACTAGCCATTTGTGTAATAAAAATCAGTTCAACCGTTTTCTAGAAAGTCAAAGTTAAAAAAAAAAGATAATATCTGCCCCTGATGTATATTTTTAAGAAAAACAAAATAACTTAAAATGCAACTGCTTACTGATTTTTTTTTATAACAATCTAAGAAATCGGTTTTGCATATACCTACAATTAGATTTTTCCTAAGGGATTGAATTTATATTATGGTAGAAAGGTTACATTTACATGATTTTGAAGTTTCACGAAAATCTTTCTACCCACCCATTTAGGCTGGATCAGAAGCCAAACAGACAGACAGAATTGCGAAACCCACTTTTTTTTGTCTTCACTATTACAGAGCAATAATTTTCATTAAAATTTCAAAGTGTTTTTTTTACGAAAGCATAAATTGCCATAAAGTAAGAAGCAGGTAAAACTTTACGAAACTTACAATTACTTAGCTCATATACGTATGTATGTATGTAACTTACAAATAATGCTAAGATGTATCCAAGAAATTTAAATGAGTCAAGGAAAGGCCACGGGAACAACGTTGTTGGTGGTAGGCGTCTTAAGTTCGAAGGATTTATTGCCCTCTTCGTAGCAATTCCTCTTCAAAAATTCAAATTTCGTGCTTTTATAGGGAGAAATTTTTGATAGATAAACGAAAGACTGCTTAAATTAGGAATCAAAAATATAAACGTAAATGATCCAGTTAAGGGTTAAGGCCACTACCTGACTCGTCGGTGATGCAGTTTCTATTCTCTTGGCATGCTCTGTAGGCCACCTGCAGTGCCAAATGTATATCACAGCCATGTTTTCATTTGTATGGAAAAGGGCGGTCAAAACTAAAATTTAATTTTAAATGATATAAAATTAAGTTTTATATTTTTATTGAAATTAATAAAATTTTATAGCAATATCGTTATTTATTGCAGCAATGCTATAGCAATTCGTCTACACGAGCTTTCTAAAAATAGCTTCTTTGGCCTACCTTGATTATTAATTATTTCTATGGGTCTCTTAACAGACCCGAAGTCTTTGACATAATCAAACCAAGCACTATACGTAGATAAAAACACTTTTTCTTTTCGCGAACATGAATCCCATTTTCTAAGAAAGGCATAGCGAAGTTATCAGTTTCTGTGCGTTTAAACTTTCAATATTGTAAGTTTCCTTAAAAATTGTCCATTTTTCATTAATCTTGGCAGCACTGCGACTTTACTTCACCCTATGCCACAAATTAAAAATATCAATACGCTTGATCATATTACTTGAATCTACAAAAAAAGAGGAGAATATTGTTTCACTTTGGGTCAAAAGTTTATGATTTTCGCAAATTTAGGCAAAAATATTATAAAAGAGGAAGATAATTCTAAATTTTTATATAAAAATTGTCGTGAGAAAATGTGAGAATCAAAACTTTAGGCTTATAAAAAAATACACGAAATGAAAAAAAAACACAAATTATGCATCACTTTCAATATCGGTTTTAATAGATAATGTAATGTTTTCAATAAATAAAATTATCTAAAAACTATCTTAACACATTGCTCTATTATTTCCATCACCCTTTTTTTAGAATTAACTCTAAAAAATAGACCAAAAATGTTTAACCCGCAATGTCAAATGTTTAGACTTCCATATTTAAAAACAAAATGTGAAAAACACTCAACTTCGGGACGCGTCTGACTGCTAACAACTTATTTTAGAAAATATAATCTTTATTACCACTCTGTTGCCCACATATAACAGACAATAACTGCATAAACGATAAAATGCACGACTGGGTCGCACGAACTCTTGTAGCAAAAGTTTCTTCGAATATTAAAGATTGAGTGTAATATAAAACACATAAATAATATAAAACACATAATTAATAATTATATGTTTAACCATTTAATAAATTAAAAATTAAATATGGAAAAAAAAACATGAAACACTTTCTTTAAATTGATAAAATAAGTACTTAAAATGTTTAAATCTCAGAATAAAGGCACAATCTAAATTTTTAAAAAAATGTGAATTTTTGCAGACAAAAATTTTTAAAATCGTTGGAGCGGTTTTCTTAAAAAATAATTTTATATAATAATACGCCATTTTTAAGAATATAATAAAATACAGCTAAAACCATAATTTCAAAAATATTCATAAACCAGTTTTCAAAAACATGATTTTTCAAAAAAAATTTTGAATTTTTTTTTAATAATCCAAAAAGTATTTTTTTTGAAAATATTTGTATGCAGTATTATTCACACTTGATAGGATTTCCTAAGAAAAAATTTTGATCAAAATCGGTTAAGCGGTTAACGAGAAAATCGAAAATAAAAACAACAATTTTTTTTTTCACTGAGAGCCGTTTTTGAGATAAATAACTTTTTTTAAACGATTGTATGGCAAGTACCGTTATTTTTTGAGCTAAAAAGAAAAATCTCGATTTCACCTCTGGGGAATTACCAAAAAATCTCATGCTCCAAGTTTGAAGAAAATCGCTTCATGGGCTTAGGTTGTTAGCCGAGGTACAGACAGCATACACACAGACAGACAGACTGAATTGCGGGACCCACTTTTTTCGTGTTCTCTATCCCGAGTTCGATTTTTTTTTTGCAGAAATCCATAACTTGCCCTATAGTATCTATATCGCAAGTAAAAATGAGTTTCTTTGACCTTAAAATGTGACCTTTTGGCCTATGGGAGAAACCACTGTGCGACCGTACATCGAGTCTCGAAACGAAAAAGCAGTAAGTCATTATCGTTATTTACTACCACTTAAGGAATGACGTCTACTCAGAGTGATATCGATATAAATTAAATTTTAAATGAAGCTAGATTTATTCCGAAAGCATAAACCGACAAGTGCGAGAATATGAAAACTTTTGGTATCAGTATCCTATTTGTAAAGCAGAAAATACCGAAGCAACTATAGTACCGACAAGTCAGGTACCGGCCTCATTACAAAAGGATGTTTTCCATATACATTATGTTAATTTATAGGAAAACTACTTCCTTAAATTCTAGTTTTATACGGAACCAATCTAAATTCCCTTATTCTTAACCCTTAGCCAAGAGTCAGTCCTTTATCAATGTCCATCACGTTTATCACAAATATGTAACTTTGACAAATGACGTCGGCAAAGTTATCTGGCATGGCCCTTTTATTTTATTTTCAATATACATAGATCCTAAGCTTTTTTTATGGCAAGTACTCAAACGTAAAATATCCATCTGTCTAATTTGTGTCAACGCAAAATGTCTGCCTGGTCCTGCTTTTGGTAGTTTATATATGTGTTCGTTTCTCGTAAATCGTCTATTGTTGTTCGTCGTATGTATTCGTTTCGTCACCTAAGGCGTTACTTCCCTTTTATCTGACTATGACAGCCTATATCCGATGTTATGGCTGGCCTGGCACCAAATTATTTGTGTTCTCAAGCGATCAACACATCACTTCAATGTCTGATGTAATGTTGTTGTTTTTTCAGTAGCGCACATATAAAGCTTTAATAGAGACTCTGACAATATCAAATTAACCAGTAAAGATTCGATAGACAACCAACGATACTTGTGAATGTAAACCCTTCTGATTTATATTCTGAAATCAAATTCAGAAGCACTATCTCTCCTTCTCAGAACAAGAACTGTCACTGACTGTTTTGACGCCAATCGAAGGAGCCGTTGGTTATTATCGCTGTCACTGTCATCATGATTGCCATTTGCCAATTATAGCTGATAAGCTGATACCTCTGTTCTTTAAAGATTTAATATTCTTTGACTTAAGGACTACCGAAAATGAAATTAAAGTAGGTATGAAATATTTTCTTAAATTCTTTTACTTAATATTATTATCTTCATTCAGGAGTGATACCAAAATACTTTGAATGTATTATTTATTTATGAGTTCTAGAATCAAAAAAAAAAAAAATATGACACATGTTAAAAAAAAAATCAGACAAGTGAATAAATTCCATCAATAAGTTAATTTATCAAATCAATCTGGCGTATCTATAGTCTGGTCGTCCTACAATTGTAGATTATGTAGCGAATATAATATCAGAGCTCCGAAAATGTCATATTTATATGGAAAAAAAAAAATAGAAATACAAATAACATTTTTTGAATAATTCAACGGAAAAGTAATAAAGGAAAATATTTTTTTTTTATTTGTTGTCTTACTTTCATCAAAATTGGAATTGCAATTGAGTGATTGTTATTTAAATTATTTGCAAATATACATAGTATTGTCTATGGATGGAGATTTTATTTTTATTCACGTCTCGTCGCGTCGTGTTATTATGCAGTGAAACACCGAGAAAAAAAAACTTTATATATCATTGTAAACGCGTTCAAATCAAACATTTTCGTTAACAAAACAGCACTTAAGCGAAACGCATTCAATTTCAAAGTTGCATTTTAGTTTATTTCTCTTTAACATGAAACATTTTCTATTTGAAAGTTGACATTTTAATTTAAAAATGTTAGCTTTTAAATTGTGTTTTAAAGTTTTCTTAAAAAAAACGCTTTAAAATTTAAAATTTTCATTAATAAAACAGCACTTAAGCCATACGCATTCGATTTAAAAGTTAAAATTGTAACTTATTTCACTTAAACGTGAACATTTTTAATTTTAAAGTTAAACGTTTTAATTCAAATAAGTTGTTTTTAAAGTTGTAATCAAAAGACTTTATTTTTGATTTTAAAACAAAAACTTTAAATTTAAAAGCGCATACTTTGAAATTTCATTTAAAGTGTTCCAATTAAATCTAAAAGTTAAAACTTTTAATTTTAAAAGATTATTTTAAAAATATATTTAAAAACTTTGAAATTGAAATCGAAAGTGTTTTTAAAGAGTACACGTTGAAATTCAGTTTTAAAATGCTGACTTTAAAATTAAAAGCGGTAAACTTTTAATTCATATTTAAAAATGTTCATTGTAAATTTAAAAGTGCTTACTTTCAAATTCAGTTTAAAAATGCGGACTTTGAAAGTAAAAGTGGCGTATTTTTAATCCTCATTTTAAAACGTTCATCGTAAATTCGAAAGTGCTTTTAAAGTGTTTACTTTCAAATTCATTTTAAAATTGTTGACTTTAAAATTAAAAGCGGTGCACTTTCAATCCATACTTAAAAATTTTCATCGTAAATTTAAAAGTTTTTACTTTTAAATCCAGTTTCAAATTGCTGACTTTAAAATTAAAAGCGGTTCACTTTCAATCCATATTTAAAAACGTGCATGGTAAATTTAAAAGTGTTTACTTTCAAATCCAGTTTCAAATTGCTGACTTTAAAATTAAAAGCGGTTCACTTTCAATCCATATTTAAAAACGTGCATGGTAAATTTAAAAGTGTTTACTTTCAAATTCAGTTTAAAATTGTTGACTTTAAAATTAAAAACGGTGCACTTTTAATATAAATTTAAAAATGTTCATCCTAAATTTAAAAGTTTTTTTTAAGCGTTTACTTTCAAATTCATTTCAATATAGTTGACTTTAAAATCAAAAGCGGTGCACTTTTAATCCCCATTTAAAAATGATCAACTTAAACGTTAAAATTTTTTTTGAAGCTTATTAAACTTACTTATTCTGTAGTAGCTAGAATGCATACATACATACATACATAGATATACTCACTTTCTAACACAACCACAGTATCTCATTTCCTTCATCTAGGCTGAAAAAAATAGTTAACCTACTCTGAATGATAAAACTTTTTTTCTTTTCTTTGAAAAATTTTATTGCGATTTTTTTTTCAAAAAACGCTTAAGAATAATTTTGTACAATGTTTTTTTTTTTTTTTTACATAGTTTTTATGTCTTTTTTATAAATTAAATAAATTAGTAAAAGGGTTAATGAAATTAGGGATTATAATTAGTTTTAAGCAATTTTTGTTTTTAATTGATAGTATTTGTCAATTTTAACAATTTTTAAAGAAAAACAAATACGGAAAATCCTTGCTTTTTTAGAAATACAAACAAAATTTCGCCACACATGCAATTTTTTGGCGTACACAAAATAAACAATGTATGATCTTTATAATCAATAATTTTTTACTTCACATAACTTGAATAATCGACTTTATAATTTAAAAATAATCGTCAGAAAAAAGGAACTTTAAACGGTGCGGTGTATAAGGACTTGTTCTAGATTCATATTTCAAAGAATCTATGTTTTACTTAAAAAGGCATTGCTTGTAAGAATTTTAAAGTGTCACTTATTTGAACTACACGTTTATAAAAATAGTTATAAAGTTTTATATAAAGCTGATTATCTTTTGAATAGTACTTTGACATTTTTTATAATGTTTTAAGCCTAGCATATGTCTTTCCATTATTAATTTGGTATAAATTAATAGGAGGGCTCGTGAATTTTGAAATTTCTATTAGTTTTAAGCAGTTTTCTTTCATGCCGATTTCAAATGATTGAAAGTGTTTATCAAATTTTATAGTTTTTAAAGGAAAACAAAGAACGAAAATCGTTCCTTTTTCGTAAATAAAAAATTTAATTTTGCCAATGAACACATCCACTTTACTGGCATATATTAAATACATATTTTCTTTATAATCAGTACTTTTATATTTCACATTACTTGCAACATGTACAGATTTGAAATTTATATCAAGATCAGTGATTAAAAGTGGGAAATAATCGTCCTGGGTAATATCTTTTGCGCAAAATATTTCAGTGTCATAAGGATCAGGTAAGCCATTTTTGTATTTCAATAAAAAGTTAGAAAAAACTAAGGAACTTTTAATGGCTGCCGTGTAGGAAGGATTTACTCTGGAAGTTATATTATTGAAATATATTTTTGTATCTTTATGTTTTGCTTCAAAACGCATTGCCCATACAAATTTTAATGGTCCACACTTTCGAAGGGCACGAGGATAGTGTACTAAAAAATGATGTTTCGGTTTCAAATAACCATAAAGTTCTAAATAAAGCTTGTGATGTTTTTTTATAAGCTGACGCAAGTGATCTACATCGTTATCAGAAAAGCAGGATTGAAATAAAATATCAACTATTTCTAAAAGTAAAATCAGAAGTTCCCAATGCTTTACATTTGGAAGAATTAAATCTCCTATCATAAGTGGAAGAAAATGGGTAAAGCAATGAACTTCGCTTGCTGTCATTTTCAAGTTAAATGATCTAAGTTTGTCTATGTTTAGTGGCTGGGAAATGTTTCCGATGTCAGTATTTCCAAATTGAAAAAATTGTTTTCTGCTGTTGATAGCATCTAATGAAATGATGTTATCATTTATCAAACCCATCAGAACATTACAGATATCATAAATACAAACACCTTCCAAAACATCGTGCATTAGGTCAAAATAAAAATTGTCAGCAACGTGGAAATTCTTCAAGGAATTGAAGATACATTCTGACCTAACACCTGTATCTTGGAAGTTATTCTTATTCAGATCTTCCTGGTATTGAAGTCGGTTTCGTAACAAATTCTCGTTCTCTAAAATGTCGGTTTTCATATTTTCTTTTGGAGTGGTACATGCTCGACAGTAACGCTTTGCATTGAAAGATTGTACAAAACCTAAAATACTGTTTAGTCCTAAGTTGTCTCCAATCACTAAGCCAACAACAAAATGTACTTTAAGCATCTTATTGGGCAGCTGAACTAAAATCCCTTCCTCTAATACTTTTAACTCTTCGATCAAATGATATAACGATTTTTCGTTACCACACAGCTTAAGATCATTTGCTGCTATAAAAGCGGCGTTAAATACAAAATCTAGTTTTGAAAGTATATACTGTGGCATAGTTGGAAAATTATAGTAACAACCACAAATTGAAAATGTATGGGTACCCAGAGCATTATTTATTTGAAAGTCATCAAAATATAAATTAAACGGTATTACTATTTCCGAATCGAATTTACTTTTTTTAGATAGAAAAATTTCAGCGTTACAAAAATTTGATAGATTTTTATCATGTAATAAGTTTTTTGTATTTTGAAGAGTAATTTTTAAAACGTTGGGAAGTTCAAACAAGGATTTTATTTGAAATTGTAAGGGCATGACTTGAATACTTAAAGATCTTGCGTCTAGCGTAGGATTTCCATGAAAAATTTTTTCAGTTACTTCATTCATAATGACAAAAGATTTTGGACAATCATAGATTTTGGATTCTTTTAAAACTTTGAACATTCTATGTTCAGATCCTATTTCTTGGAATGGGTTGTCGCAAAATTCTAATATGGTATTAAGGTCTTGTTGCACATCGAATGGTATAGAAAGGGATGAACTTGTTAATAATAATTTAATTGAAGCTGAAATACCTGAAACCAACTCCACCACGATCTTCTGAATATGTACGACTTCTTTTCTAGGTACAGAACTTTTTGCGTACATTTCCAGGCACAAAGCCAATGCTTTATTTTTTAAATTGGAAATAACTTGTTGTATATCTATTTTTGGTTTGTGTTCAACATGAATTATCTGTTCTTGTGGACAGATGTTTGTAGTTGGGTTTGGTAATATTTGTTCCGTTTGGGAAACTGGAAGTTTATTGGTGGAAGTATTTCCATTTTTTGTATGTGTTAATAAATGCCGCTTTAAAAGAAAAAAGCTTGAAAAAAGTTGTCTGCAATTATTATGCACACATTGCAGAACGTCTTTTTGAGAGAGTAAATGATGAAATTTTAAATGTCTTATAAGCGCATCAACTGCATAAAAATTGTCATTACACACGAAGCATTTATACATCTTGATTGCGTCTCAGACAACAACAATAATCAAAAGTAATGTGATAAAAATTCACGTTTCCTTTTCAAAAAGTATTGTACTTAGTAGTGAATAATAAATAAAGTATTGAGTAGGAAATAGTTAAAAAAGTAATGAGGTATAAACAAATGAAAAAATATAGGATATTTAATAACATAACTCAAGTTATTTTTAACCCTAAGCAAATTGGGATATTATTAACACTAGGATGTTAATATTGATGTATAAATAGAATTTTAAATTTAGGATAAATAATTGCGAATTTAGTTCATTAATTCGACTTTAATGAAATTTAAAAGTGAACTTGAACTTGGCTTTTCACATCAAATTAGGTAAAAATTTCATTACAAAAAATGTTGGATAGAAATCCAAGTACTTCCGCATAGATAAACTTCAAAAAATTAAATAGCGAGATATAAATTAATAAAAAATGTAGGAAAATTAATTAGATATAGTTTCTATTATCTTTAACCCTTATCAAACTGGGAAACTATTAACACTAGGTTGTTAATATTTATGGATAAAAAGAATATTAAATTTAGGATAAATAATTGACAAATTAAGTTTTTTAATTCGACTTTCATGAAATTTCAAATTAGGTGAAAATTTCATTACAAAAAATGTTGGATAAAAATCCAAGGACTTTCGCATAGATAAACTTCAAAAAATTAAATAGTGAGATATAAATTAATAAAAAATGTAGGAAATTTAATTAGATATAGTTTCTATTATCTTTAAGCCTTATCAAACTGGGATACAATTAACACTAGGTTATTAATATTTATGGATAAAAAGAATCTTAAATTTAGGATAAATAATTGACAAATTTAGTTTTTTAATGACTGATTTAATTTTTTAAATCGACTTTCATGTAATTTAAAAGTGAACTTAAATTCGGGCTTTTTACATCAAATTTCGTAAAAATTTCGTAAAAGTATTGTTGTATAAACATCCAGGGCATTTCACACATTTGCGGATACTTTAAATTGAAAACTTGAAAAATTTTGAAGCAAATATCTAAGCTTTCAATAAATGTATCGAATTTATAGAGGGCTTTGTCAAAATAAACATAAAAAGATTTTAAGCTCTCAGGATTGCTTCCTTCCACTAAAATAAATGGTTGGATTGTTAGTTTGTTCTCATAGTACTTGCCTACAAGTTCGTTAATTTTTATGCGGAATTCACTTATAAGTGGGAGACGTAAAACGAAGCTCTCTGTAGCGTCCTGGATGGTGGCTTTTCTTTTTGAATTTCCATCCAAACTTTTGAACCTAGCCGTTGGTATTAGAACAGAGTTTAACAAAATGGTTAAGATGTAGTCCTCAGAATCTAAAAAAAAAAACATACAAATGAATTAATAATTGAATAAAATATTGAAGATAAACAATAAAGAGCGTTTCTTTTTTGTATACTCAGAGTTAAACATTACAGTTCTTAATGTTTATGAGTTATAAATAGTTTATACATGTAATTTAGAGCTTAAATTGAAAAATAATTGAAAATCAACATAATTCGAAATAAATTTATTAAAAAAATCTTCTTAAGTTGTTTTGAGAGCTATAAGTACATCATCTGAATTCTTTAACTAATCTTAGTTTTTGAGAAAAAAAATTCAAAATCGTTGGAGCGTTTTTTTTTTTTTTTAAATTAGTTTTTTTATATATATATCTTTGTTAACTAGGTTTATGAGCGCTCATTCTTAATTTAAGGCAAATAAAGTTATAGTTATTCTTAAAAGGCTATTTAAATTTTACACAGCACTGATGCTTACCAATTTTATTTGATTCCTTGGCTTGAACCAGCAAGCTTTTGGATTGGGGATTTCGTAAATTCGAATCGTAATAGTTGACGATTTTTTTTTTAAAAACTTCCCATTTGCTTTTAAGCAGGTGTTCTTTTTCCGGATATATTAACTTGAAATCAATATTTATCTACAATGATAATAAAAAATTTTTTTTTAATATTTTCAAACATAGAAATTATTTAAATAAAAACAAAATTTTTAATATACCCTTATGTGAAACGGACTTGATCATTAAAGAATTTGTCCCCATTCTATTTAAATATTTTAAACAAAAACGTAGGTAGTATGTAATAGATAAGATTTCAATGTAGGAGTGTTATATATATTCCTATTCCGATTCCTATATAATTAACTTTAATTTTTGTAACTGTACATGCTCCTAGTCCTATGTACACATGTAACGTGAATTTCTTTTGTTAAAATGTTAATATTTTAGTTAGTACTAAAGAATTATTGATTCTACGTCTTTTAACTTTTTGAGATGAAGTGTTCTCTCTGATATTAGTATTCGATAAATTTTTTGTATTAAATTAATACAAATGTTAAAACTATTTTGTGAATAAATTATTGTGTTGTTATAAATGAATATATGAAAGTTAATTTGGAGCAAAAAACGTCGTAGTAATATATGTAAATAGAATAGGGACTACTCTAAAACAAAAATTTTGTATTTATTAAAATAATTGTTTTCTATATTTCGGCTGTCTGAAATTTCGGAAACGACTTAAAACATTGAGATTCAAATTGTTACATACATTGTGGCAAATTTCAGATTTTTAAAATGTTTTTCGATTTCAAACTGACTTTTCCAATCAAAGTTATACGTACATATCTAAACAATCATGTTTTCTACTAGTTCTGATCAATAAGTTCCTATCGGAAAATCGGTTTAAAATCGATTGTAACATTTTTGATTAGAAAAAAAATTAAAGCAAATTACCAAAGAAGGAGCTCGAGCGTCATTAAATTTTGGCCACTCCAATAAAAAATCCGATTTGGAATATTTTTTAAAATCGGATTGACGTAAACTAAATGTTCTTTCCCATTTATCCAAGGTCTCATTCCAGTCGCTGGAATCTCTTTTTAAAATTGTTTTAAAAGAAACAGACATCGATTCGTCAACTTCCACCTCCTCATTTACTTCTTCTCTGTTTTCAAGTTCTTCTGTGGTGCTGACTGATAAAACTGAAGTATTCCACTTTCTTCTTTTGGTTTTGAGGTTGAAATATTTTGAGTAAAGTTTTCCACTTGGGTTCTTCTTATTTTTTCGAGGTATGTAATAATAATCCTAAAATTATTAAAATTTATTAAAATTATAAACATCATAAATAGTTTTTTATTTTTTAAATAAATACAACTAACTGGAAACATTTAAAATAAAGTGTGTGACGGGATCGCACGTACTGTCATTTCAAAAACCACTTCAAAAATATTTTCATATCTAAGCGTACTCTTGAGTGAAAAGAAAGGTGAGGTGAGAAGAAAAAACTTTCTAACAGTGATACTATATTGCTTTGTTCACAGTTGGATAAAAAATTTATCATCAAACTTTATTTTTTGATATTTCAGTTTCACCATTGTAAAATGTACTTTTACCATCAATAAAAATTAATTTATAGAATATTAAAATTTGAATTTCAGATTTATTTGTGTTTATTTTTGATAATGATTTGATTTTTATTTAACGTTTATTAAGAAGCAATACTAACGAAAAGTGTTTTTTGAAATGAAATTTTTTTTCTTAAAGTTGTATGTTTTATTTATTTTTACTTGAAATTAAAAAAGATTGAAAACTTCTTTTATTAGGAAAAATTCCACCGATCTCTAAAATAGACACCCACTTTACATATCAATGGTTAAAGTGCAGAACCTCGTTAGTCATTACGAGGTCCTGCAGTTTAACCGTCGATATGTTCCTTTTTTTCTTACATAGTGTCAACCTACATGACTGAATGTTTTTTAAGACTATGCGTTCTGCGTACGTGGACCACACTGTGTGCAATTAAATTAGTTCATATAAACCACTGAAAAATCAGAGCATTATTTTTTCTTGATTTGGAAATGACCTAAGCAGTAAGCGTATCAGAATATAAAAATTAAAAACAAAAAAAATAATTCTTATGAAGACAAAATTTTAGGGCGAATACTTTAAGTTTATATACAATAGTAGAAGTATTAGGGTGGGTGAATTTAAATCAAGTTAAATTTGATTTTTTACGATTCGAAATCTTGCATTTGAATTACCAATAAATATTATTCCTCGCTTTAATTTCAAATTCTTTAATAAGGTAGGTACCTGATTTTCTTTTTCGTTAGGAAAATTGTTAACGATTTCTTCAACAATAAACATGAAACAATCTGGCCTTAATTTTGTTCCCTTTGCCACAATTTCCTCCAAAATTATTTGAATCAACTCATCACGTTGATTTTTTGTAAAGCAGGAGTTTTCTTGATAATATGAAAGGAGAGAATTTCCTCTGCTACTCGATTGAAGCAAAGCCAAGAGAGACTGTAAAATAATGTAATAATTAAAAAAAAGGTGAATTTGAATTAAGCTCTACGTTTCTTGCCTGCGTTTTTGAGAATAGTTTTAGGGAAGAAGGAGAATCGGTCAAACGTTCCTTGTCAAGCCAATTTAGAACTTTTGAGGTATTACTCAAAGTTTCATCATCAACTGTATTCTAAAAAATTGAAATTATTTAAGATACATGTCCATACAAAAGGCCTTTCATAATTAAGCATACTTCAGATTTTAGGTATGTAAACAGCTTTTCCCGGAATTCAGCACGCAATCCTACTGGTTTTATAACTTCGTTGATGTCTTCCTTTTTTAAATATTTTAAATTCCTAAAAGAAATTTTAGCATCTACAAAAAAATAATAAATTTCAATGGATATATTAGCCTAGTTCCTTTAATTTGAAACTCTGTGATTTTCTGTGCATTTGTGTGAATTTCAGTCCAACTTTCTATCAAAGTTCATATAACAAAAAAATAAAATGGCACTATTAAATGCACAGAAAATCACAGAGTTTCAAAGTAAAGGAACAGACCCATTATTTTAGCGTAAAAATAATAACTCAAACTAATTTCATGACAAAATTCGAAAATCAATTCAATAAGGTTTTTTACTGTCTTACATTTTGAAAAAAAATAATTTTTTTTTTCCAAATTTGAATTTTTCTTTTTCGAATCGATATTTGAAGTTAAATTGTAATGAAAGAAAATTAATTGATGAAAGCAGATATAAACAATTGTGTATACAAATCGTAAATACAAAATTGTGTATTCGAGGAACAATAATGGTCCAACCGTTCGATTTGAAAATTTAAAAGAATTTTGGGCATAAGGCATTTTCGGGAAAATGTGACTTCCAAGATTTCTCTCAAAAATAAAAAAGCGAATCCGAAAATGTTTGTGCATTATTTTAACAGCAAAACAGAGAACTTGCTGGGGACTCCTGTTCATGTAGCTGAGATTATTAAAGCCTTTGAGATATCATTTTTCTGAGCTTGTTTGCAGAAAATTATTATGTTTCTAGGTTTCCAAACTATTATTAGAAAAAAATATATTTCCCCAAATCACTAAATGCATCTAATAATAAAGGATTGCTTCAACTTTTCAAAACATATTTTTCATAAATCCGGGACAAATTTGAAAACAAAAGATTTTAAACATGTTTGATCATGTAATTTTCTTTTAAATATTTGAAAAGAAGATATTATAAGTTTCAAAATATATACATTAGGGTGATTATTTTCCGCAATTTTTTTTTATCGATGCTCAAGCAAAATTTTAATCTAAATTTAGAAAAAAAATGCTTAGACATCTTTTATCATATGGGGAATCAGTTTGATGGACTTTACGGGGAATTTCACGCTCTTTAAAACTGCCTCAGTGTTTTTTTGTGTTACTCGCACTGGCTCGCCAGTAAGAGTCATCAAAGTCTAATTTTTGGAATAAATTGTTTTTTTTTTTTAATTTTTTGGAGCAAAACAAAAAAAAACAATTTTTTTTCCAAAAATTGGACTTTGATGACTCCTACTGGCGAGCCAGTGCAAGTTACACAAAAAAACACGTAGCAATTTTAAGGAGCGTGAAATTTCCCGTAAAGTCCATCAAACTGATTCCCAATATGATAAAAGATGTCTAGGCATTAGAAATTTGAAAAAAAAAATGTACGTGCATTTTATATGGGAAACCTTCGTATTTAAATTGCAATTACTTAAAATTGGAATTAAGAGCTCAATCTTCGTGAGATCTTTTTTTCTATATGTAGATTAAAGTTTTGCTTGAGCTTCGAGAAAAAAAAAATTTGCGGAAATGAATCACCCTAATGTACATACTTCTATTTTTTATCAATACGACTATTTCTTACGAAGTTTCAGCCTTTCAAATATTACGAAGACATCTTAATCTTTCTAATCAATTCATTTTTTAACTGAGTTATATATGTGAGTAAACATATTAAATATAAAAAATATTGAAAAAAAGTTAAAATTATCTAATAAAAAAATTATATTGTTCCTTTACATTATAGTATTATCCGCTTGATTGCACATCGGTTTCCTGATTTTCCCGATTAATCGCTTAGTTAATAGTACAAAACTGCATCTAACAAACCAAAAATTATAAATTTTTGATCAATTGAACGGCGCGCGGTGAAAAAGAGTAATTTCGGAAGAAACAAACATTGTAGTTTTAAATTTCGATTACTCGGCACAATAAATAAAAGCAACCTAAAATTTCCCATCAGCAAATTTAGTTTTGCCTGCTGAAAGAACGTTATTTTTACAATAATAAAATAAACAAACATGGGAGGCAAAAGAAAATTAAATTTTTTTTCTTAACATTAAAGTGAAAATTACACGCAATTAATTGGGTTTTCGATGATTGAACACTGAAACATCAAAAAATTGGTCGGTGCAATTAAACGGGGAATACATTATATCCTTCCGTCCTCACAAATATTTTTTCTTATGCGGTCCTCACACTGGGGTGTGACATACCCCAATCATAAACATTTTAAAAATTACGTTTTTTAATTAAACTACAATTTTGTGTGGGGTATCTCACACCCCAGTGTGAGGACGGAAGGATATATATGAAAAATTTATGAGCACAAATAAAGCACTCAAAACGAAAAACTGCTACATGATAAAAATAAATGAACATACATACTATAAAATTTATATATGAAATACACTAAAAACTTACTTCTTAAATCCATATAAATTTCCTCCATTTCAAATTTTTGGAGCAGGGTTCTCAATCTGGGGTCTTCTTCGACTTCAACTGCAAAATTTGGTGCTGCATTTTCTTTTTGTGTATATATATATGTTATGTTTTCCGGTGGTACAATGTCAATATTTTGTCCAAAATCTAGTTCTTGTATATCTTTGGAATTATACATTTTGAAAAAAAATTAAAGTTTTCGCACCATTTATCTATTTTTATTTACAACACAGCACTTTGAAATGTAAATTTAACCACGAGCACTAAAAAAAACACTTGTTGAATGAATGACGGGCGACGACTAACTAAACGTTGAAAATTAAACATTCAAACTGCAAGACTGCAACTAATACTGAAAAAAACAGACGCGGAGAACAATCAACTCATACATACATACGTATACATGGCTGATTCTCTCACATTCGAAAGAGTTTATTTTCGATTTCAAAGTGTTCACTTTGAAATCAAGTTTCTCATATTTGGTTTTAAAGTGTTTGTATTTTATGACTTTTAATTTAAAAGAAAATTGTTTTGATTTGAGAGTAAACACTTTGAAATTGATAATTTTAAATTTGATTATTTGAATACTAACACAAATGCTTTGAATTTAAAAGTAAACGGTTTGAAGTGAGCACATAGTAAATAAAAAAAAATAAAAACAGACGCGGAGAACAATCAACTCATACATACATACGTATACATGGCTGATTCTCTCACATTCGAAAGAGTTTATTTTCGATTTTAAAGTGTTCACTTTGAAATCAAGTTTCTCATATTTGGTTTTAAAGTGTTTGTATTTTATGACTTTTATTTTAAAAGAAAATTGTTTTGATTTGAGAGTAAACACTTTGAAATTGATAATTTTAAATTTGATTATTTGAATACTAACACAAATGCTTTGAATTTAAAAGTAAACGGTTTGAAGTGAGCACATAGTAAATAAAAAAAAATAAAAACAGACGCGGAGAACAATCAACTCATACATACATACGTATACATGGCTGATTCTCTCACATTCGAAAGAGTTTGTTTTCGATTTCAAAGTGTTCACTTTAAAGTCAAGTTTCTCATATTTGGTTTTAAAGTGTTTGCATTTTATGACTTTTAATTTAAAAGAAAATTATTTTGATTTGAGAGTAACCAATTTGAAATTGATAATTTTGGGAGGCTACATGAAATTTGGCGCCAATATAAAATGGTCCCAAAAAACAAAAGAAAAATTGGCCCCAAAAATTTTATATGAAAAGCAACAACAACAAAATATTGTTTGAATTTTGTGAATTGGTGTCATTTTCAATTTTTTTTTTGGGCCTCTTTCCATTTTTCATTTAGGGGTTAAATTTCCATATGAAAAATGGCACCACTTTATATGTTGTTTTTGCTTTACGTTTGAGTTTTTCTTACTTTTTTGGGACTATTTTTCATTTTGGGGTCATTTTTCTATTTTCAAAATGGGGCCATTTTTCATGTAGCCATTTTGGGGAGAGAACGATAAATTTAGCTCCAAAAATTGTGAACGGTTTTTGTAAAGGGATCAAAAACAAGCATTCTATACTGTAGGAGGGGGGTCTATCTCAGTCCCTTTAGGAGGTAGGGGCAATTTAAAAAAAAAAATGACTTAAGATTTAAAAAAATATTTAAAAACAACGGCAACACCTACAATGAAGCACTATACCGGGTTTCAAAGCCAGAAATCTGTTATATAATCCTATATAATTCGCATGCAAACTCAAAATTTTGTTAAATAAAATAAAAAAAATGTTTAAGACCAATTTTTTTCAAAATTGTGAAATGAAGTGCTTAACTATCTTTATATGGTCAAGGCATGTATAATTCTAAATCGAACACAAAAACCATATGGTCTTATGTATTATAGTTTTTGAGAAAACTGAAAATTACTAAAACTACTTTTCTATGAGATTTTTGTTTTTGATATTTACTGTGATACTTTGAGGATTATTGTTGATGACAGGTTCATATTTGTAAGTAAAGTACAGCAATTCATTATGCATTACCCAGAATGCACCACGTGGAGGTAGACTTACATTGTCGTAGTTAGGGATTTTCCCTAGGGGGGGCAACAGGCCAGCGGACCAAAGTTCGAAATAATGGCAGTACCTACGGGGTATTTTTCCAAACATAACCATATTTTTGTTGGATTTTCAACATCAAGTTCTGTTTGCCTTTGCTACTTCATATGAGTACCACGTTGTGTTTATGGGGTGTTGAAGCGAACTTGTTTTTACGTAATTTACTATCGAACTTAAGTCAAAAAATTGATTAATATCCCAATTTGTTTTTAAATTCCTCGATAGAATATTTTAGATCTATTACTATGTAAATCTCAAGAAAACACAAAAAATTATTTATTGGATAAAAAGCAAACACCCTCAACGAAATAAAAAGAGGAGGGGTCATAATAATAATAATTCAAGAAAAATTGTATTCTTTTTATAATTCATTTGTTTAAATTTTAGCAAAAATAGAAAAAATCTTCGTTCGGGATAAAATATGCGCAGTCATTTTTAGGGCGAGTGTGCGCGTGGAAATAATATGAAAATTCATTTATTTCTACTTAATTTAAATTTTAAAGTTAAATCCCCATAAGAATTTATATGGTAATTTATACTTTGATGGAAAATTTGGATTTTATAGTTAAATTGTTAAATTTAACTGAAATGTTTGACGCGGCCTTAAGCCATAATCTGCGTACACTTACTCAATAAATTTGTCGATATTGATTATTTTTTAACTGTTTATAAAGCCTTTACTACATTGGCCACTTTTTGCAAAATTACACAAAAGTATAAATATTTTTTCCCGCTATAGCAGTTGTTTTGTGAAAAAGAATATACCTACACATTTTTTTAAACCAAAATTTAAGTTGCATCATTTTTATAAGTTTTCCAGTGGGAAACACTATCCCAAAATGAGTTTGAAAATTTTCACTTTTGTCCTTTTTCACTTTTTTGGCTTAAGTAAATAAAACATGTATCTTTCTGATCCAAATCAAATTTCTTCAAAGTCAAAAGTGGGCAAACTTTTGGTTACTGTTTGTGCGAAAAAATAAATTTAATGTCCGATGTTCGTTGAATTTAATATAATTCTTTTATGTACCTATATTTAAATGAACTTTGACATTTGTAGCTTCGAAGTAAAATTGGTAGTTTTGTGAAGTAAATAAACTATTATTAAGTATTTTCGATTTTTCTAGGGTGGGCAATTAGTTTAAGGTCGGTTTGGTTGCTGTTCGTCAAAAACTTGATACTTTTTTTATCAAGAAAAACTTTCCTCAGGTATCAAGTAAGGTTCTGTCGATTTTTCTAGGGGGAGCAAGAATATTTTTAGGGGAGCATCCCACTAGGAATGAATCATTGCAAGATATGTGTTATGTAATCAAAATGTCTTGTGGAGGCCACTTATGTCAAGAAGATTTTTATTTTCAGACATAAAAATCTTCATTTATATCTTGTCTTCTCAGAAGAAATACATGTGGACATAGATTTTGAAGTCTGGTTATTTGCAGCCATTTTCTAAAAACTTGATGATATTTTGGCTATTCTAGACAGTAAATGTAGAGTTTGAAACGCGACGTACGTGTAGTATTAGCGCGAATAAATTCAGTGTTTGCTTTCTCGCGACCGAAACCCAAATTAAATTTTATGAAATAAATGGCCACTCAACGCAGAAATAAAAACTTTTGAAATTATATCTATAATAAAGAAAGATATACATATTGCTTGTGGAGCCGAGGGTTATATAACAAACTAAGAAAATATATAAATTTGCTGCCATCGTTCAATGGTACTTAGGTAATGTGAATTTTTTATAATGCATTACATTTTTATGTCTGAAAATTGAAGTGTGTAACTTTGGACAACGTTTTTATTTTACCGTTAAAATAGGCCTATAAATACATCACTTTAAACTTTGACAATTTTCCTAAATAAGTCCATAAAAAAGAAGAGTTAACAATATTATCGCATTAAACATATTTAACTGTTGAAAATCAGTCTATAAATATGATATCTTTATCAGAATTATATAGTCATCCTCGTGGTCATTGTTATCATTATCACATTGGTACAATATTTGGTTAAATTTACTTATCATTTCATTAAAATTTGGCCGATCTCGTTAAGGCATACAGTCGGACTAGAATAGCGAATTTTCTTAAACATTTTTATTCACTTTTTTTAAGCGCCTCGATTTTTCAGTCACTCACATTTAAAATCATGTGTTTCATTTCGCGCGATCGAAATCGCAAGTGCGTGCTTAGCCTTAGTAAATTAAAAAAAAAAATATATCGATACAAAAATTGTCTACTTTTGAGTTTGCCCTCCCCCTGGGAAAAATTCTGCGGGCGCCTATGGTTGCAGGGGGGCAGCATGCTCCTTTCTACATACCACACTGTTTATATCCCGTACTCCTGGTTGCTAGCACTGTATAATATGTAAGCAACAACAAAAAAACAAAAATCTCATAAAAAAGTAGTTTTAGTAATTTCTAATTTTCGGTTTTTTGTGTTTGATTAAGAATTGATACATATACGCATCGACCACAAAGAGCCAATTTAGCATTTAATTTCACAATTTTGAAAAAAATTGGTCTCAACTTTTTTGCTTTCATTTTTTTTGTATCAACTGTAGGTACCATTCCTCCATTCCTTATTTATAAGTCATTTTTTTTTTAATAAAATTTCCCCTACCTCCTAAACGGGCGAGATAGACCCCCCTAACATAGTAAAAAATACTTGCTTTTGATCCCTCTACAAAAACCATTATCAATTTTTGGCGCCAAAGTTATCGTACTCGTGCCATACTTTGAAATTTGAATATTTGAATACTAACACAAATGCTTTGAATTTAAAAGTAAACGGTTTGAAGTGAGCACATAGTAAATAAAAAAAAAATAAAAACAGACGCGGAGAACAATCAACTCATACATACATACGTATACATGGCTGATTCTCTCACATTCGAAAGAGTTTATTTTCGATTTCAAAGTGTTCACTTTGAAATCAAGTTTCTCATATTTGGTTTTAAAGTGTTTGTATTTTATGACTTTTAATTTAAAAGAAAATTGTTTTGATTTGAGAGTAAACACTTTGAAATTGATAATTTTAAATTTGAATATTTTACTTTGTTGGGACTTTTATTTTTTAAAGCGTTTGAATTGAATCCAAAAGTTATTAAGTTTAAATGTTAATATAAATAAAATAAAGACTTTGAAATGAAAAAATAAATTTTTAAATTCAAAAACAAAATTTAAAGCAAACACGTTAAATTTAAAAGTGGACAATTTGAAGGGAGACAAGATATGAAGCGGTAGTTGGGGCTTTTAATTTAAAAGCGAAATTATTTGAATTAAAATGAAACTCTTTTATTTCTTAAAGCGTTTGAATTGAATTTTAAAGTTATTACGTTTAAGTGTTAATTTAAAATAAAGACTTTGAAATTAAAAATGAATTTTTTAAATTCAAAAACAAAATTTAAAGCAAACACGTTAAATTTAAAAGTGGACAATTTGAAGGGAGACAAGATATGAAGCGGTAGTTGGGGCTTTTAATTTAAAAGCGAAATTATTTGAATTAAAATGAAACTCTTTTATTTCTTAAAGCGTTTGAATTGAATTTTAAAGTTATTACGTTTAAGTGTTAATTTAAAATAAAGACTTTGAAATTAAAAATGAATTTTTTAAATTCAAAAACAAAATTTAAAGCAAACACGTTAAATTTAAAAGTGGACAATTTGAAGGGAGACAAGATATGAAGCGGTAGTTGGGGCTTTTAATTTAAAAGCGAAATTATTTGAATTAAAATGAAACTCTTTTATTTCTTAAAGCGTTTGAATTGAATTTTAAAGTTATTACGTTTAAGTGTTAATTTAAAATAAAGACTTTGAAATTAAAAATGAATTTTTTAAATTCAAAAACAAAATTTAAAGCAAACACGTTAAATTTAAAAGTGGACAATTTGAAGGGAGACAAGATATGAAGCGGTAGTTGGGGCTTTTAATTTAAAAGCGAAATTATTTGAATTAAAATGAAACTCTTTTATTTCTTAAAGCGTTTGAATTGAATTTTAAAGTTATTACGTTTAAGTGTTAATTTAAAATAAAGACTTTGAAATTAAAAATGAATTTTTTAAATTCAAAAACAAAATTTAAAGCAAACACGTTAAATTTAAAAGTGGACAATTTGAAGGGAGACAAGATATGAAGCGGTAGTTGGGGCTTTTAATTTAAAAGCGAAATTATTTGAATTAAAATGAAACTCTTTTATTTCTTAAAGCGTTTGAATTGAATTTTAAAGTTATTACGTTTAAGTGTTAATTTAAAATAAAGACTTTGAAATTAAAAATGAATTTTTTAAATTCAAAAACAAAATTTAAAGCAAACACGTTAAATTTAAAAGTGGACAATTTGAAGGGAGACAAGATATGAAGCGGTAGTTGGGGCTTTTAATTTAAAAGCGAAATTATTTGAATTAAAATGAAACTCTTTTATTTCTTAAAGCGTTTGAATTGAATTTTAAAGTTATTACGTTTAAGTGTTAATTTAAAATAAAGACTTTGAAATTAAAAATGAATTTTTTAAATTCAAAAACAAAATTTAAAGCAAACACGTTAAATTTAAAAGTGGACAATTTGAAGGGAGACAAGATATGAAGCGGTAGTTGGGGCTTTTAATTTAAAAGCGAAATTATTTGAATTAAAATGAAAGTCTTTTATTTCTTAAAGCGTTTGAATTGAATTTTAAAGTTATTACGTTTAAGTGTTAATTTAAAATAAAGACTTTGAAATTAAAAATGAATTTTTTAAATTCAAAAACAAAATTTAAAGCAAACACGTTAAATTTAAAAGTGGACAATTTGAAGGGAGACAAGATATGAAGCGGTAGTTGGGGCTTTTAATTTAAAAGCGAAATTATTTGAATTAAAATGAAACTCTTTTATTTCTTAAAGCGTTTGAATTGAATTTTAAAGTTATTACGTTTAAGTGTTAATTTAAAATAAAGACTTTGAAATTAAAAATGAATTTTTTAAATTCAAAAACTAAATTTAAAGCAAACACGTTAAATATAAAAGTGGACAATTTGAAGGGAGACAAGATATGAAGCGGTAGTTGGGGCTTTTAATTTAAAAGCGAAATTATTTGAATTAAAATGAAACTCTTTTATTTCTTAAAGCGTTTGAATTGAATTTTAAAGTTATTACGTTTAAGTGTTAATTTAAAATAAAGACTTTGAAATTAAAAATGAATTTTTTAAATTCAAAAACAAAATTTAAAGCAAACACGTTAAATTTAAAAGTGGACAATTTGAAGGGAGACAAGATATGAAGCGGTTGTAGGGACTTTTTATTTAAAAACGAAATCATTTGAATTAAAATTATTTTTTTTAATTTTTTAAAGCGTTTGAATTGAATTCAAAAGTTTTAACGTTTAAATGTTAGTTTAAAATAAAGACTTTCAAATTAAAAATTAAATTTATAAAATCACAACATTATTCAACGCAAACACTTTGAATTTAAAAGTTGAAAATTTCAAATAAACTTAGATTTGGAAACGTTCACTGGGACTTTTAATTTGAAAGTGAATTAATTTGAATTTAAACTAAAATATTTCATGATTTAAAGCGTTTGAATTGAACTCAAATGTTTTTATATTTAAATATTGCTTTAAAAAAAAGACTTCGAAATCAAAAATTATGTTCATGAGATCAAAACGTACAATTTCAAAACAAAAAGCTTGATTTTTAATTTAAATCACCTAACTTTCAAATTGAAATAGATAAGCTTTAAAAAAACAAATCAAAAGCAGTTTTATTTAAATTAAGAATGAAAATTTCAAAACAAGAATTTTTTGTTTAAATTTCATCTTTTTTTGTTCTCTTTTTCGAAGAAACACTTTAGATTTTCAAACTTTTAATTTAATAGCACGCGCATTTGAATTTAAAGCGCACTTTTTTTCTCAGTGAAGGAGGTAATAAAAATTGTCACAATGTCATTGTTACTATACCAACTTTCAGTAATGAAAATTCGATTGGAAATTTATTAAATAGATTATTTTGGAATTGATGGAATATTTTAGAAAATTTTATTCCATTTCTCCGCTTTGGGTATAATTTTTAGTCACTATTCACTATGCAGGCACAGTACACAAATCTAAGGTAATATACTGCACAGGTTGTCAAAATTGAAACTGTCAGAAATTAAAAAATGGTTGTTCAAGTGCCCCAAAAAACTTCACTGTACACTAAATTATTAAAAACAACAACATATATAAAAATTTGACAAGCAAAGGAGCACTGGATCCACCATTTTTATGGATTTTGATAGGTGCGCAGAAAATACAATTTTAAAAAAAAATTGTACTGATTTTATCTTTGTTTTTATTATTCGATGCTCCTTAAAATCTAGTTACACACGAAATACAAAATGCTTAAATGTCTTCTAGGTTTTGGGAAAATTAAAAATAAAAAGTTTTCCTTAAATTTGACTTAAAGCTTTAAAGCAAAGATCCTTTTTCCACTAAATAATTAGTAACGTAATACCTTGTTTATTTTCAATTTTCTCAAAAACTAGAAGACATTTCAGCATGTGGCTTTTAATTGCAGACTACAAATTGATAGGAGCATTAAATACATATTAAAACAAAAAAAATACCACTTAGGGCCACTTGCACCAAAGTTTTCTGACAGCAGTAACCTCTGGTTTATATAAATAATTGAGAGCTATCTGACTGATTTGATTCAAATCACGTTGTAGCTAAATATTTTTTTCTCTATTTAAGTTTAAAAAGTTATTTTCTCCTCGTTCTCAGGATATATGTAAATATTTAAACTCTGAATAGCTCTCACGTCAAATTATAGATTTTCTTACGTAAAAGCAAGTCAAATCGTTACAATTTGTTTATTTTTAATGTGTTTTGTGTTTTTTTTTGTGTTGGTGATTCTGAAAAAATATTCTTATCCCCTTGTTATTTATTTTCCGTTCGTTCAATTAAAAAACGATATGTTTTTATTTATTTATTTAAACTGGGATAGTTATCTTGTTTTGGTCCATAAATTTAGTTTAGGACATAAACTTTTTATATATGATAGGAAGTGTTTGATCCAAAAAAAAACTGAGTTTGGAAAATAATGGACACCCTTATATGCATGCACAAGCTGCATACCTTTTCAGTCAAAATATTTAAATAGAGTTTGTTTTTTATAAACACTGAATATTATCTGCATTATGAGGGTTGCCTGGGTCAAAATTCTGCTTTTCAAAATTTTGCTTTTCAATATTCTGTTTTTGAAAATTCTTTTTACAGAATTTTGCGAATAATAAAAAAAAGGTTTTATTATTGGCAGCATTTCGCAAAACAATATTTTACAATTTAAAAAATTGATATTATGAACTTTATAATAGAAAAATCAAAAACAGGATCGATTCCTGGAACGAAAAAAAAAAATAAAAGAGGTACGTTATCGTCGATTAAAAGTGTTGGTTCTTCAGAGTCACGTAATTAAGTTTTAAAATCTCAATAAGACAAGCCCTTATTTACTGTCAAAGCTAGATAGCAAAAAAGCCATAAAATTGAGAGAAAATAAAAGCAAAACAAAGAAAATTAAAAATTAGAAAATAGAAAACTGTGTAGGTGCTAAGCCTAAGCCAAATAAGATTTCTTAAGAAAATAGCTTAAAATATCCTCTTGTTTTTTTTCTAAACTAATTTTGTTATAATTTGTACTCCGACCGATATCTTGTTAACAAAAATAAAATGAAATGTGAGATTGCAAACCCCCCCCCCCCCCCCCCCTAATCGCAATCCAGCGTATGCCCTTACCTGATTTTGTTCATTAGTTTTCTTCATTAATTTGGGCAAAAATTGTTAAAATTTCTACTTGAAGGGGACTAAATCTGTAAAGACTTTTGAATTCGTGATTTTGATCAACATCAGGAGCAAAAATGTTAACGTACTAAGCCTTTCTTCTTCCTAAACATAAGTTGGTTTGTTGCAGTCTCAATTATTTGCTTACTAAATCTCATTTTAGTCGCAGAGATTGAGCTAGATCTTTTTGCATACCACCCATTATTGTTTCAACAAAAAAAAAAAAAAAAAAAAAAACGAAGAAAAAATTGAACAGTTTTTTTCCAAAATATTATAAAATTAATTATAATTATTTAAACAGTAATCTTTAAAATTTACAATGATTAAGGTCTACGAAAAGAATATAGTTAAACAACTAAATATTACGGTTACAAATGCCTCAGTAGATGCTGTTCGAAACCGTAATATGAGTTTAGAACCTTGGGAAATACCAGATCCTTAGAAAATTCGCTACTTTAGTATTCAATTTTATTTTATAGATATAAATATTTTAATTGTTTTGAAAATAAAAAAAAATACTTCGATCCTTCACTAATTTCAAAATTCAAATCAATTCTCGGTTGTCTAGACTTAAAAAATAAAGTCATTTTCCTTGCGCAAATAACTACTAAAATCTACTTAAAAATTCATCGAAAATAAATGAATTCTCTAAGAATTTGTCTTAAAAACCTTCTTATACCTTGTCTTTTTTTTTTTTTTGAATTAATTGGTGTCAAAAATAAAACTCTTAAAAACTATAGGTACGACACATGAAGCCAATAATTGTCCCTAGCCATGAAGTAGAGATCACTTTAGAACAACAACTGAATTAATTTAAATAAACATTTTATATTTTTGTTTATGCAAATCTCTTAATGACAAGATAAATCATCAACACAAATCAACAACATTTTGTCGTTCGTTACACTCTGCCACATTCGGTCATCGTCAATGTGATCTCAAAACCCTGGCCAAGCCGAAAATCCTAAAATTAAAATTTTATATATTCATATATCAACATGAACATAGGTATATGTAATCAATGCATATTGCACAAATCAACACACACCTACATTCTCACAAACATATCTAAATGGCGCTATTAATTTAACTCATCATGAACTTCCTTGTTTTATTTTTTGTATGCAATTTGCTTTGTAAATAAGTTTGATGTACAAATTGATTTGGCAATGAAAGCAAATTATTGCCAAATATTGTTTTTTTTTTTTTCTTGTTCATCATATAAACCTACGTAATTATATCAAAGAGTCTTTTAAGAATTCTTTAAATGTAGGTAAAAATAAAATTTGGCTCTCTTTAGTTTTGAATTTATTTTTGAATTACAATTAATTCAGTTTTATTTAGAACTGCACAGCACATAAATATGTACACCTTGCAATACATGATTGTTTGTCGCGTGGCATTTACGTGTTTTGTTTGATCCAACCTCCAACTATAGATCTTTTGCATGAAATAATTTTGTTAATTAGACATGAAAGTATTTCAGCATTGACCTATTAAATTTTATTTAAAAATGAATGACACCTTGATATTTGTGTATATGTCAATGTCAATGATGGCAACAGAAAGTTTTGTGCCATCAAGTGACATGCATATTAAATTAATGTTAATTTAATCAGAAGTATTTTTCTTTTATGCATTAAAAGGTGTATGTCAACAGTTTTGGCAATGCTTTCCCGATCATATAAAGTTTTTGGCCTTAGGCACAAAGTGTTAGTCTGAAAAGATTGTTATTCTACATTTTTTATTAGCAATTTAGGAAGTGGACTTATATTCGTGAAAAATTGCACCTAATATTGTTCCGAAGAAAGCGGTTCTCAAAACAAAATATGACTCTGAATTTAAAAAATATTGAACCATTAAAAGTCTCTGAACCATTTGGCTCAAGGAGTAATTTTTTGATTTTTTATTATGTGTCGAATTGAGGGTCGTTATGAGTGTATAATCATAGACACCACCTTATTCTAAATCCTCTATGCCAGCAAAAACCATCTCCTGCGACCCTTTTTCTTCAAAATAGTGTCGTAATTGAGGTTGCATTCTAAACGCATATAAGCAAAATTCTACAAATAACTGATTTTTTATAAAATCCTGTTTTTTTTTTCTTTTTTATCTGTCGGAGTGTGAATAAAAAACACGACGGTTGATTTGCCGAGCTTAAAATCACATGGATAGGCCATAGGGGCTGATCAAATCCTTCAGAAACTGTTTTAAGCGACGTTGAGGAGTCTAACTCTGCAGTTGGCACAGTTCAGAGCATCTCATTTCTTATGGAGGGGGCACGGCACACTATACCGAAGTTCTATTCATCGGGCATAGTTTCATTCGACCAAATTTTTTAGATAAGTTGGTGAATGCTCCCTACAAAATAATCTCTCACTGCTTTGAATAATTTGGCGGTCAAGCCATCCGCCAACAGCCAGCCTTGTACGATTTAAGTTTGGATATTGCTAACCGCTTTTCATTTAGGTCGGGTGAACGGAACCATCATCATCGTCCAAGTTGAGTGGACTATGGAGTGTTCTGTCAAACAGCAAAATGTTGGCCATCTTCGACGCCGCCGCGCCGTGTTGTTTCCAGATCCTCAGTACGGACAGTATGTCTACTTCTGTATTCCCATACTCATCTCAGCAGGCTTTTTTTTGGGCTTTATAGCCTTGGGGTAGATTGCTTCACTCTTTGGTAGAACATCCCCCTTCCGTTACAGCCCTATAAATAGCTCTGTTTTTCCTCTTGAGAAGTCAGCGTTCCTCCCTTCGTTTTTGCCCATAGAGCTCCTTGGCTTCTCTCTCAGCAGCTCTGGTTCCAGTTTGCAGCATTTATTGATGGGCCTCGTTCTTGGCTGCATGCGCCAGCCTACATTCTTCATTTCGTTGTGGTCGAGTAGCGGAATTGGAATCCAGCACATTAGTGGCGGCACTTCTGATTGTTTGTTGGCCCTCTACAGTTGGCGGCGTACTCTCGAAAAGATCATAGAGTAATCCTTTTCTTCCGTGGAGCCGCAGATAAACCGCTTTATATAACCCTGAGCTACGAATATTTGGTATTAGCCCATGTAAATTTTTCCCTGAGTAGTTTAAGCTGACTTTAACTGTAGACTCCACCGCTGATTCCATCTGAAGAATTCTTCCCCAGATCAACAAATGAAAAATATACGGTAAAAAATTTTTTGACAGTACTAGACGGCGACGCCACAAAAGATGATTCACAAACACAAAAAGAAGTAAAAAAAAAAAAAAAAACACAAGCACACAATTTGAACTTTAAAAAATCGCCTCGAACCTAACTTTGTTTTGTCTACTTTTTGCTTGCAAGCACCAGATTCCAGATTAATTCATCCTATCCCTTGAAGCTATAACTTCATACTCTATTTTTTTTGGAAAAATTCACCCGCAATGCACGTCAAGAAGTAAACTTCAAAAATTAAAATTGAAATAAAAGTTTTTCTATTCCTTCAATGATTTTCTAACTTTTCCCATTTCCACTTAAGTTTTACCTCAAACTATAAGTCTTATCATCACATAAATCATTTTTAACAACTCAAGGCTTAACCAAAACTTACACTTAAAACAATAAAATAAAATCAAATGAACCATCAAAAAGCCTAACTGAACACGTCTCTGTATCTTTTAATGTCCTCACATAAGTGGAAAAAACAATGTCCTAGCTGTCTCTGAGTAGAAGACTCGACATGTTACATGTGCCGGCCCCTCTGCCAAGCAATTTATCCAAAACAATCGTAGAGTAGACATTTGAACTTTTAGGCTGCTTGTAAATAATTTTTTTTATTTGGTTTGGTCATGGTGTTTGTCCATTTGTGGCAACAAATTCAGTGGAACACATTCTGACAAGTGACATCGTTTTGGAATTAAATTCACTAAGCAAATCATTTTTAAACTTGGCCTGGGGACACAAATGGATTGACACTCCATTTAGTGATGCCACTTATTAACTTCCCATTGGAAGTAATTTTAATCGGTCCGATTTGTGAAAGTCGAATTACATTGGCGCAAAATTTTAGACAATTTAGTATGATTTTAAAGCATTTTTAGCATGATACTAGGTTAAAAAGAAGATTTTCCAAATTTTAAACGAGCTAGAATCCTATTATCTTTATAACATTTTACTAAAGTTAAAATATCCAAATGGCTGTTTTATCTTTTTAGTATCATACTAAATCCAAATGTCACTTATTGACAGTTAAAAATGTGAAAATGGTGTGATCTGTCACTTTTTTAGGTGTGTTCAGCTGGATTAATTTGGATTAATTTTAGTAAAGAGCTTTAAAGTTAGAAAATTGTTAAGTAGTATCATGTTAATAACTAAACATCATTTTTATTTTACAGAAAATAGGAACTTAACATGCAAAAAGGATTTTCAGAAAAATTCAATTAGCGGTTTTTTTTATTACAGTAATTTAAAAAAAAAGTTGTAAAATGGCTTGTTTCTGGAATGTCTCTAGAACAAATAATGCTATCGACTTCGGTCTCGTTTTATTCTATGCATAATGACGTAGTAAAAAATTGGTAATACTTAAAAAAAATCAACGCACAGTTTTTTTTTTATTAAAAAAACCATTTAATTTTTTTTTTAAAATATCGAGTGTCCTGAGAACACACAAAGATATTAGCTTCGGGTTAATTTTGTTTAATACACAAAGTTATAGTTGATAATCGGTAGAGTTTGTAAAAAAATTCAATTAACAGTCTTTTTTCTAGGCCAAAAAAAAACTGCAAAAAAACTGCTAAAAATTATTAAAAAATGTTTTTTGGCTCGAATATCTCGAGAACAACAAATGATATCAACTTAGTCTGCACTCAATGCCATAATTAGTAATTAATAAGGTTTGTAAAAAAATTCAATTTACGTTTATTTTTTTTTCTAGGCCAAAAAACTGCAAAAAAAACTGCTAATAATTGTTGAAATTTTTCGTGTCGCATATATTTAAAGCAAACAGCCTTCTCTTGATTGCACAACTTATAAGTTTTTCAAAAAATTTTAATTACTAATTTTCTTATAAAAAATAATACCGGATGTCGAGTTTCAAAGGGAACCAATGCAAAGCGAAGTTATCAGTGGTTAAACCCGTAACCATTGCGCCATACCTCGCTATGGCGCAGACATTTTTTTTAAGTGAACGGGAAAGAGAAAAAAATTCACTTTAAAACAGAATAATAAAAATTAAAAAATGTCAATTTGTAAGACAGCACGCTTGATTAATGTACTCAGTCCACAACACTCCACAACCCATCACACAAGACATGTGTGGATCCGGCTTTAAACTTCGAAATAAAATGCATGTTAAATAGAATGAAGTTAAACTATATTTATAAATTCAAAAAAAATATAAATTAAAAAAAAATTTAAACCCATTCCCTGAGATGAATCACAACAATTTTACAATTTTCAACTTAAAATATGGAATTTTTATCCATTCGTTCTTCAACATATATTTTTGTTTGTCCATAAATATTGATGTTCTTTATAACGTTATTTTGATTGGTTTAAATAAATTGGCAACACTATGGACATAAATGAATTGCACGGTCCGATATAAAAACGAAATTAAAATGGCTTTTTTACGACATTCTCGTATGTTATAGTGATATGATCAAATTCATAGTCTATTTTCTCGCCCCAAGGACACTGTCGTCGTTGTATAACTGGACATCTGCCAGTGAAGTTACCAATTATTTATAAACCCTGTAGGTCGAATGTGTAAAGTGTAGTGTATGTAAGAAATTAAAAAAAAAATAAATAAAAACCTGTTAAGAGAAATTCGCTTACAAGACTAAATCAATAAAATAGGTTTTCACCTCTGAGTCAGATGACAAGACAAAGAGAAAAATAAAAGAGGACAAAACATCCTCGGCTATCATGATTTTTTCTACCATTGCAATTGCATACATATAACTTACATTAAAAAAAAGATATTATTCAGATTATTCTAGGATTTCAGTTATTTGTATTTATTTTATTTACTCTTTTTACGTATCTTAGGGACAGAAGTATATTTGTACCTAGATTCTGAAATTCTTTATTCAGAAATAAAAATAACAACGAAATATTATAACTGACTTTAGTTTTAGGAAATTTTTACTTTGCGTCAGAATTACAAATAAAAAAACAAAACTTAACCAAAATTAGATGTTTATGAAAAATTAAAAAAAAAAAAAGAAAAAGAAAAAGAATAACAAAAACAATAGAAAATTATTTTTGTTTTTTTTATTGGTTCTATGTGTCTGAATTTATTCCCTTTCTCCCCCCGTTTGCCCGGAAGGGGCAATTTTCTAAAAAAAAAATGAAAAACATTAAAAAAACAGCGGTAACACTTAAAGTATTTTTGTTTTTAATATTCAATGCTCCTATCAATTTTTGATGAAATGCTGAAAATTAGATGCTAAATGTCTTTAAGTTTTTGAAAAAATTGAAAACTGTCATTTTTTTCGACAGAACTCAAACTTGCCATATCAAATATTTTTTTTTGTGCGCACAAATTGCCAGGAAGGGGAATATTTTTTTATGAGCCCCCCTTTTGCACAAAACTGCCCAATTTATGAAGTGTGGAACAGGATTTGGCAACAATTGGTGGCAAATTGTGACAGTTGGCAGTTTTAGTCAATGTCTGAAAAAGACTTTTTATGAATAGCTATACTCTTAACTCTTAACACGTCAACAACGGTAAGAGGTAAAACCACTATAATAGAGATTCTGCCGCGACATCTTTTACTCTGTATAATTTTGGTGTCGAAATTCAGTTACTTACATGCGGAAATATTGCGATCTGGTATTGGTTTGGTTCATCAAGCACTGAATTTTTCGGTAAAGACATTTTATTTATTGCTCTTGGCTAGAAAAGATACATATATGCAAGCATCGTTGTTTTACCCATGTTGTCAGGGAGTATTTCCAAAAAAAAAAATATTTCATTGTGCATAACTGTTTGGTTGAGCCTGTCAATCTGTCAAGTGTAAACTCTGAAATTCGATATCTATACATTGGCTTATGGAACGAGAAACAGTCGTTAGACGAGACGATAATGCAGGGGTCTTGTTGGCATCAAGACATTTTAAAAACGAGAAGCACATTATTGATTTTCCGCCCCATCCTTTACCCAGACTGGGGGCGGAAAAAATCCATATTGGGGAAAAGCGTTTGTTAGTTGAAGAATATTACTACAAATACACATATGAATATTCGCATAACATCGAAAGATTGGTGTCAACCTTGAACTTCACCTTATCCAAACCGCATTGAAATCCCTGTGCGTTTGTTTGTTATTTGAAAAGCCGTTTTTAAAGAGGGTGAGAGGAAGGTAGGTGCATGTTTATCATCCTAAATTAATTGTGTTGGTAGATTCAAAGCATATGGTACATGACTTTAGGGTAATTTGAAACTTTCTAATGAGCCCAATACCAACACAGTAAGATAAATATGTATTTCCAACAAGAAATTCTGATTAATAAATGAAAATTTTAAAATGACAATATAATATCTGAAATAATAAAGATCTTTTATATACGAAGATTCTATATAAGAACCCTTTTATACCCTCTATATATTTTTTTAGCACAATTTTTCAACGTTATTATTTCTTTTTTTTCAGAATCTTTGTCAATAGATCACTGCATTTGGAAAATATCAAGTTCTATGGCTTCGATATGGATTATACTCTGGCTGGTAAGTTTAAAATTAAATAAATTAAATAACAAAAATTTAATTTTAGATCGTTCTTATTAAGTATCATTTTTTTTTAACATGACCTCAAGTCGATGGACTTTTTTAAGCGAAGCAATCCTCTAACTTTTTTTATTTACACTTGTCAAAAAAATTAAGGGAACGAAAAAAAATCACTTTTTTTTTAGTGTTTTTTGAAAAGCTGTATCTCTGATGTGAAAAGTGGTCATATTGAGATAAAACAAAAAGCATTCTAAAGACTTATACTTTTTGTATTGAGAAATTTTAGCCAATGAATTTTTTAATGTACAGTTATTGCGCAATCATAAGAAGAAGCACGAGCCAAAAATTTTAATTTTTTTTTTTTTTTGAACATTGGCATTTTCTTTGAAAATTTTTTTTGAGCCAAATCAATGCTTTTTTTCGATAACTTGTTTAATCAGTTTTAAGGTCGTTTTTTTTCGTTATTCCACATTTTTTTCAGAAGAATATCTGACTTTGAATGAAAAAACAGACTTTTGACTTTGACTACCAATATCTTCGCAAGAAATAACGGCACGGAAAATTTAAGGGTAGTTTTAAAAACGGGAATTAATTTTCTATAAGATTTTTTCAAAACATTATAACGACTATTTTGTTTGGCTCCTCACCGTTACATTAAGAAAAGGTCAAAAAAGGACTGTTTAAAGACTTTTTGTAAATCTTTTACTGCTTTACAAATATTGACTGCAGGACTTAATTTGGTAAGACATTTTAAAGAACTATAGATTACCAATATTTCTGTAAAATTTCAAAAGAATCCATTGAACCGTTTTCCAGTACCGAATGATCAAAATGGTAAAAAACAATTTAAGGAACAAATTGGGTGCTTCATAAACATTGTGAAATTGTCATCAAAATGGGAAAGAAAAGAACAATTTTTGTCAACTTTTTTTTTTTTTTTGTTCCCTTAATTTTTTTGACAAGTGTATTTCTTTGTCTTCTTTTGGAATTATGCTAACTAGGTATTCCGACAGAATCTCGAAATTGAAATCCAGAAAACCCAATATCAGAAAATCTGAAATTCCGGAAACCAAAAAAAACTAAAATCCAGAAAATCGAGAAATCTTAACTACCAGAAAACCCAAAATCCAGAAAACTTAAAAACACAAAATTACGAAAAGCCGAAAACCCTCTAATTAATGGGTTCTCTGGATTCTAAGTTTTCTGAATTTTGTGTTTTAGATGTTCAGGATTTTAGGTTTTAATAGATTTTGGGTTTTCTGGATTTAATGTTTTTGGGATTTTTGTTTTTGGAATTTTAGTTTTCAGGATCTTAAAACCAACCCTAATGATAAATATTTTTAAATAAAAAAATGTGACCCATATATTTTTTTAATTTAAAATGTATACAGGGTGTCCCGAAACTTAACGTCAAGTGGGTACCGGGTGATAGGGTAGGTTCTATTTTAGATTTAGATTAGATTAGATTAGTTTTTATTAGATATTATTGATTGTTTACATACATAGTTAACAAAAAATAGAAAAGCATGGCATTTTTGCCGTCTGCCTAGTTGACAAAACATAAAAATCAATACATTAAAATTAAAATTATATTTTCAATTACAACTGTTAATATTTGTTTTTACAAAGACTAAGATATAAAAGGCATTGTTTTTAAAAACTTTCATTTATAATTTTGTTTCTATAGAGAAGAGCAAGTCTGCAGAATTTGAATAGTTTTTTAACTTCCATTTCGTTAAGTAAGAGTATAACTTGGCTTTGCGTTAACATGTCGCTTCCAAAAGCATCCCTCCTTATTTCTTTTAAAATCGGACATCTTCCAATAAAGTGGAGAATATCTTCCCTTTCATCTAAGTTGCACAAAGAGCATAAAATGGGTAGGTCATTCCTATGCGGTATAAAGTTCAGCGGCATAAGTTCTGCCCGCAGCTTTACCATCATTGATATTTCGGCAGTACTGTTATCATCCTTAAAATAATTCCTTTCTTCTAAGTTATGATTTAGTTGACTGTAGAGTTGCCTGTATATCGATCCTGTTGCAGCATTCAAGTATTTCTCTCGCTCCTTTAAGTCTACTGCGGAAATGAGCTGGTAAAGCGAAGTTTCTAATTCTTCATTGGTATTGTTCAGACTTAGCTCTATCCCACAATCTGTCGCTAGATCCAGCCAGTCAGCACACCAGCTTGTTTTAGTCCTTATGATTTGAAGAGCTACTATCTTTGGTAATCGGTTATCCTCCATCTTTAAGACTTTCATTACGTACTCCACTTGCATTTTTAAGGTTCGTATGAACAAAGGCGATAATCCTGTTTCTAACATGATGACGTAATTAGGTGTATTTTGTGGCAGTTGGAAGATTCGTTTGCAGAAGTATCGTAGAAGTTTCTCAACCGTGTCATACTGCTTCGTTCCCCATGTCTGTGCTGCGTAAAAAAGGATTGATGCTGATACCGCTTCAAATATTCTAAACTTGCTGCTATGTGCTATATTTTTGTTACAAAAACAACTATTCCATGTTGCACTAATTGCGCCTTTCGCCTTGATCAGTTTATCTTTTAAATGCTTTTCAATACTCAGATTTCGTGTGAAGTTCATTCCTAGATATTTGATTTTGTTGAATATAAATTTGAATTTATGTCTTTATAACAATTCATTAACTAATTTGTAAGCTTGCTTTAAACTTTTACTCATCACTGTAATGTATGTAATTTACCTAACGTAAAGTTAAGCTTAACTGGATTATTATATACTTATTATAATCATGAAATCATACGATATACTTTAGTTTTTAGTCTCTCGATAGCATCTGAATTAAACAGTTCACTAAGAATTAACTGACTTGTTTTATTTTCCTAACAGATTTCCGTAACAACTTCGATTTCCTCCCCATTATAATGCCATTTTTCGTTTGCACAGTTGCGCCCTCTTCCACGTTTAAAAATCAAAATCTTGGATTTATCCAGGTTAACTATCAAGCTCCAAAGTTGACAGTATTGAAATAGGCGATTTATCATTAGCTGTAATGATGCAGGTGAGGCTGCCAAAAGGACAATGTCATCCGCAAACATTAAAATTTTTATTATTTTCCCCGCGTATTCAACTCCGCACGGCAAGAGGTCTACCAGATCATCAATAAACAAAGCAAACATGCTTGGACTCAATGTGCAGCCTTGTCTTACTCCCGATTGCGTTTTAAATCCTTCCGACATCTCTTCACCATTCCATATTTTAGCCATAGTGTCCTCATAAAGATTCTGTATAACCCTTCCAAACTTCCATGACATGCCGTTACTGTATAGCTTGTAAATAAGAGCTTTTCTATCGATCATATCGAATGCCGATCTAAAATCTACGAAAAACGTATACAATTTCTTTCCTTTATTAAGGAATGTTTCCGCAATACTTTTGAGGGTAAAAATGTGGTCAATCGTGGAATATCCACCTCTAAATCCTGCCTGGAACTCTTTCAAAAGTTTGTTGCTTTCTATCCATTTATTAAAGCGTTTTTGCAAAATCAGCGTAAAAATTTTGTATGAAGCATTTAAAAAGGATATACCTCTGTAATTAGAGGGCTCGATCAAATTTCCTTTCTTGTGGATCGGAAAAATAATCGATTCCTTGAATTCCTGTGGTATTATCCCGGTTTCCATGACATTATTATATATAAGTGTTAGCCTGTTGATTAGTTCCGCTGTGCCATACTTATAAAATTCAGATGCTATACCATTTGCTCTAGCTGCTTTTCCGTCTTAAAGCTTCGTTACAGCTGAGATCACTTCTTGATAACTTATTGAAGTATCAAGCACTTCATTGTAAAAAAACGGGGTCGCATACTGTACGGTAAGTTTCTCTTGGGTTGGATTCAACAATTTCTCAAAGTAAGCGGCCAGATGATTAGGACTCAAGCTTGAGTGGATTGAAAACTGCTTGCCATTTAGATGCTTTGCTAGGTTCCAGAATTCTTTTGAGCTTCTACATAGAGCTAAACGTCTCGATTCGGCTTCGAAGAACGCGGTCTTTTTTTGCTTACATATTGCCTTGTAAGCTCTATTAGCCATCAAGTACTGATTCCTGAAATAGCCATCATTTGAAGATCTATATGCTCTTAACCATCCAAAGGATAATTCTCTTTGTTTTCTGCAGTCAGCATCATACCATCGTGCAATAAAGTTCTGCCGAGCGTTATTATTGGCGGTCCTAGGTAGGTTCTATCTAAAAGTATGAGCTAGGGTATTGATTTTCATTATTTTTCTAAATATTGTAATTATTACATAACCAAGCTAGATGGACTTTTTTTCTTACTTATCCTAAAACAATTACGATTACGACCTCCCCTATCACTCAGTGCCCGCTTGATGTTGAGTTTCGGGACACCCTGTATATATGTACTGTACATTGTTCAAAGAGAAGAACAAAAATTACGGAAACATAATATTTTAGTTTTATTATTATGTAATTATTAAAGAAATGTTTAATTTTGCAGTTGTGGTCAGAATCCCAAAATCCCTAAATACCAAAATCTCTAAAACTCTAAATCCCCAAAACCTAAAATTCAAAAAACCCAGAATCTAGAAAACCCTAATCGCGAGAACCTTTAATCCACGTGCTGCACGTGAAAAGTTAAAAGTTGGCAAACTCTTGCGTCTGCGACTGCAGCTCCGTATGCGGCTACGTTCCCTTGTGTCGCAACATTGAATTTGTGTGTATTCAATATTTTGCCAGCTGCGACTCCAGTTCCGTCTTCGTCTCCATTCTGTTCAGGCAGTTAAAAGACCATGGGCAATTTTGTATGGACTTGGGCCCACTTTTAACATTGCTCAACAGTGATAAAAGTTATGTTAAATGAAAGCTTATGAAGAGTACTTTATTTCATTATACAGTGACTTAGTTAAAATCGAGCGTGAAAATGGTGTTTTGGCGCATTTAAAAAAAAGTATTTAAAATGAAAAAAGAAAAACAAAATATTTAAAAAAAATGGCAACACTTACAAATAAGTGTTTAACCTTTTTTTGAAAGTCAGAAGTCTGTTATTTTATTCCTTTTTTTAAATCAACTTATTTCTGTTTATAAAATTAAATAAATAAATTTGACGGCAGAACAGCTCATGAAGAACTAGGGCCTAGTGACTTACAACTCTCAACCATTCCTCTGTGCGTGTCTGCAGGAATGGAGGAGACCTACAGCTTATTACCGAATACGAACGGCTAATGTGAGCAGCACTTTTCTATGACAAGAGATACTCTTTGGTCTTTGAGGTTTTGCCAATTCCTCGCAAGAAACAGTAGCCGTTTTATTTTTAAAAAAATATTAGGTGGCGAGGCTGGGACTTCCGATATGACAGTCCATCGCACTAACTAAACTATCACGCCACGCCTATTACTATTTCTAGTTTATTGTTTTCGAAAAAAATACTTTCGAGCTCAAAAATTCTGAAAAACAAAATATTGAATATAGAGATAGATAGATATTTTATTTTTCATAGATAAGGCTTTACAACGTTTGGAAAATACGCAGCTTGCTCAGAGACTTGATATTTAAATTATATCTTACAACTGTGAAAAATTACATTTTTTATTTTCCAACATTTTTAAGTTGGAAGTACTTTATTCGAAAACTATTGACAAAAATAAGTTGATTTAAAAAATGAATGAAAGAACAGACTTCTGGCTTTCAAAAATGGCAAAACACATTTTATTAGGTGTTGCTATTTTTTTGTATAAAATGTTACTATTTCAAATACTTTTTTTTTATAAAATGCGCTAAAACTTAAATTTTCGCACTCGATTTCAACATAATAATGAAGTAAAGTAGATACTCTTCATTAGTTATTATATGACATAAGTTTCTTCACTGTTTAGCAATGTTGGAAAAATGGGTCCAAAATTCCCATGTGGTCCTTTATTGCGTCAAAATCATTTATCTTTTAATGTCTTTAACTCAAAATACACAATACATTTTTTTAAAATTCATTTAAATTCTTTTCACCTACCTTTGGAACAAGCTGATAGATTCATAATAAAAATTAAATTTCTTTTTGATATTTTGATTAAATTAAGCCGATGGCACTTCAAAATTGGAAAATATTTATACTTAATTAATGCAATAACCATATTGATTTAATTGACATGTTTTTTTGTTTCGTTTTGAAACACAGAGTACAAATCGCCTCAGTATGAAACGCTTGGATTCGATTTGGTTAAAGAGCATATGGTCAGCATGGGCTATCCGAAGGAGATTCTTCAATTTGAGTATGATCCATCGTTTCCGGTACGTGGTTTGTGGTTTGATACACTCTATGGTAATCTCTTGAAAATGGATGCATATGGAAATATTCTTGTGTGTGTTCATGGATTTGTATTTTTAAAGCAGTAAGTCATTTTGTTGTTTTTTTTTTCTGTTTTTTTTTTTCATTAACATTTTGTTTTTTTTTTTCAGTTCCCAAGTATATGAATTGTATCCAAATAAATTTTTGAAATTGGATGAATCACGTGTTTATGTTTTGAATACACTTTTTAATTTACCAGAGACGTACCTGCTAGCATGTTTGATTGATTTCTTTACCAATAGCAAAGAGTACATCAGGTAAGGAGAATAAAATTCACATAATACCTTCGCAGTAGGAACTTCTATGTATAAATATTGTTTACAGTAAAACCCACTTACAATCGCATCGCTAAAAAATGGCTTAGTACATGAAATTTGGCCCCAATGAAAATTAGCCCCAAACAAAAAGCCAAAAATTGCCCCAAAAAATAGGTACATATATGAAAAGCAACAACAACAAAAAATTGATAAAATTTTATAAACTGGGGTCATTTTTTCATTGTTTTGGGGCTTCTTTTCATTTTTCATTTTGGGGTTAAATTTCATTATGATAAATGGCCCCACTTTTATCTGTTGTTGCTTTATGTATAATATTTTTGGGGTCATTTTTCACTTTTAGTTTGAGTTTTTGAGTATTTCTTTCTTATTTGGGCCATTTTTTCATTAAGTTTTGGGCAGAGATGTTAAAACTTAAGTCAATTGATGACATAAGTCAATCGACTCTAAAGTCAAATGACTTTAACTTTAAATTAGCAGTCAATATTCTGACTTATAAGTAAATTAGGGCAGTCAATTGACTTAAAATTATTTGATTGCATTACTTTTTGACTGGTTGCAGTCCTGAATTCATTTAAAAGCCAGTAGGTCACTTAAAAGTCAGTAAGTCATTTGACTGCAGTCTTTTAACTTACATAAGTCAATTTATTTCTGTTTTGAAAAAAAAAAAAACTATTTACATATTTTTGTGTAGTGTAGTACAATTATTTCATCATGGGCCAGTTGACTTAAGTTAAAAGACTGCAGTCAAATGACTTACTGACTTTTAAGTGACTTGCTGACTTTTAAGTGAATAAAAGACTGCAACCACTCAAAAAGTAATGCAGTCAAATATGTAAGTCAATTATCTCTGACTTAACTAACTGCAGTTTTTAGAACTCTGGTTTTGGGTAATTTTTTCCATTTTTAAAATGGGGTAATTTCTCATATGAAAAAAATCTCAACCTTTTTTTAATTTTTTGTTTGGGGTTTTTTTTCTTTGGAGCTAAATTTCATGTAGCCCTTAAAATCATATCATAATGCTTTTAATCAAACAATCTAATTGTCATTTTGTTTTTGTTCGCATATTAAAGGTGTGTTTTATTAGTAATTCATAGCTAGCGCTTGCAATACAAGTTCAACAAAATGCTATATCAACATTTTATTTCCACTCTTTATTCTCTGAGTGTGTTCATATCCTTTTTTGAGTGAAAAACAAACTAGTTTACTGACATTAAAGGTTCAAGTCCACACTATTTATCTACTTATTCACTAATTTACTGGCTAATTTATCGGCACTTTTAGTTTTGTTATTGTTCTGCAAGGGAAATTTTACTGCGCTAGCTTTAAAATTGCCAATAAAACGCACCTTATGTAGTTAAACATGCTTATTTATTTGCTTAGTTTGAAATAAGTTGTTTTTTTTTTTTTTTACTATTGGTCTTCAATGTCGTGCAAGAAAAAAATTACAAAAAAAACTTATTAACGGTACCTGCCATAGAATTGGGGTGAAATTCTGTATAGGAAAAGCGATCAAACGTTTTCGTTTGTGCGAAAGATTTGAAGCAAATCTTTCGCGCAGCTTTTAGAACCAAAAATAGATTTTGCGAAGCGTGAAGTTAGCACCGCTAAATTAAAATTTTAAATTCGCATACTTGCCACTTTTACGATCGAACGCAAATGTTGCGAAATGACTTAGCGTCAATTTAGTACTGCCATTTTCGATTTTCAAAAAACATCAAATATGCGGTTTTTTGTATCTCTTCGGTTCTTAGAACATATTCTGCCTTATTTATAAACAAAAAATGTTTATTTCAGCTCTTGTGTTCAGAGTAACTCCACCATGGAATACCAATTTTCTGAACTCAACTATAAAGACAATTACTTACTGCTTCATGTGAGTCCGAAAAATTCTTGTTCCATGAACACAACACAAGAGGTGAAATAACAACTTTTTGTTTATAAATAAGGCAGATTATGTTTTGAGCATAAAACAGGATAACTTTAAATTTTAAGAAAAACTTAATTTAAAAAAACAAAATCATAAATGAAATTTGCGAATTTAAAAAAAAAATATGGAAAGAAAGCATACAAAACGTTCTTATAACTGATAAAACAAATACTTAGTGCCAGTTGTACAATCGTGGTTTAAATTTTGATCCGTGGTTTAGGAATTTTAACTCGCCGATTTCGGCGGGTTAACTTAGGTTCAACGATGGTTCAAGGTTCCAATATGCACTAAAAGCCAATTACATGCCTGAACCATCGTTAAACCACAGTTAATCCGCCGAAATTGGTGAGTTAAAATTCCTAAACCACGGATCAAATATTTGTACAACTGGCCCTTAAAGTGTTTTAATCTCAGAATAAAGACCACCGTCGCAATTCTCAAAAAAAAAAAAAAAAACAAATTTATGCAGAAAAAATTTGCGGTTTTCTTAAAAAATGATTTCTTGAAATTTCTTAGGACATAAAATTGGTATGCCATTTTTAAAAATGTAATAATATACAACAAAAACAATAATTTAAAAAAAAATCATCAGCCTGTTTTCAAAAAAAAATGATTTTTCAACATATTAAAAAAAAATCGTTAGAGCCGTTTTTGAGATCAATAATCTTTTTCAAAACAGTATGGCAAGTACCTACCGTTATTTTTTTCCCACCGTTAATTTATTCCCACTAGGGAATCACTCAAAAATATTATGCTCCAAGTTTGAAGAAAATCGCTTAATTGGTTTAGGCTGTAGGCCGAGGACAGGCATATCGACAGACAAGTTTGATTGTTATCTCGAATTCGATTTTTTGCACGAATCCAAAACTTGCCCTAGGTATAGTATACATCTACTCATATATCTCAAATAAAAAACGGAACAAATGGACCACAATTTTTTTTCTGAATTTTTTTTCTGAAAATCGAAGGTGTCTGTGCTTATTCCGACCACATCCCGGACAAAAGGTATTATGATTTATGTGGTAGATCTCCTTAATATTAAAACACAGAAAAATTTAAATAAAAATCATTAGAATCGTTTGCCAAAAATAAGATTTTCAAGAAATAGAAGGAAACTTTAGTACCTATTAAATTATTCTTTTAAGCTTAATAAAAATTGACCAAGTCGTTTTTTGAAATATTGGTTTTTCTAAAAAAAAAAAAAACTTGAAACTAATTTTAGAGCCATTTGCTGAAATGAAACTTAAATATTTATTATGCTTATGTGACAGTTTACGCTGAGGAAAAACTAAAACATAAGTTAAAAATAAATATTTAAGTTTCGTTTCAGCAAATGGGCCCTAAACATCCAAACAAAAATGTTTTGGATTTTTTTTTTCAAAATTAATTGAACAGCTTTTGGGAAAAAATAAAATAAAAAAGAATGAATCTACGGGAGGTGCCACATTAATAACAACTGTAAAAACAGCCTTCACTATTGTTTTGGCAAAAAGGCTAAGCTGTAGACTACTTAAACATCCCGACGTCAAATATTTCAAGCAATGTATGTATCTATGTATACTTTAATACGATTAAATATTCATATACCTTCCTTCTCCATTATGTCATTTTGACTTAATTTTTTTATATTTGTACTATTGTCGACAGCCCAAGTCAAAACCCACTCATATTCTATTCACCAATACTTACCTGTTGAATTCTTTAATGTCACGAACTCATAAACTTGCATAATCTCTGACGACATTCTGACCATGGTATTCATGTGTTCTCTCCATGATGCATTTCTTGAATCCTCAACATTGCTTTGACGCGTTTACCTATGAATGGAATTCTCTACCCTGAACTTTTCTCGTATGGGTATAAATATAAACCGACCAAACGCAGTCGAGTTTAAATGAATGTCACGCTCATGGTCGAAGACCGTCCGGCCAACAACTACTATCGCAATGCAAGCTATCAAAGTCAGATTCCAGAATAAAAATCCTTATTTTCACACGCTTCCATCTCTGCACCCATGACCTGTATGTAGTACTCATGTCCTCCACACATCACAAACATGTGTCACCATCACCATTATCAGTTCAAGAATTTTTGTTGGAAAATAAATTCCCCAGTATCATTGTATTTTCTTGTTTGAATTAATTTGTTTTATTTTATTTGTATTTTTGCAGAGATAAGACCGGAGTTAAGGCCGGAGAGCTATTTATGTCCTTCAAATCGATCTTCCAAGATGTTCGACGAGCTGTGGACTATGTGCATCTTCAGGGCGACTTGAAGAAGAAGACCACTGAAGTAAGTTATTCTTTAGGAAGGAATCTATAAACATTGAAATATATATTTCCAACATTTCCGTAATCTTTGTATTGTTTTATTTTTCTTCTTTAGAATTTGGACATGTACGTTAAGAAGGACTCGAGACTTCCAATGGTTTTGTCTCGCATCCGTGATTCGGGTGCCAAAGTCTTCTTGCTGACAAATAGTGACTATCGATTCACCGATAAGATAATGTCCTATTTGTTCGATTTTCCACATGGAGCCAAGGAAAGCGAGCCCCATCGCAATTGGAAAACTTATTTCGATGTGATTGTGGTTGACGCCCGGAAGCCGTTATTCTTCGATGAGGGAACAATTCTTCGACAAGTAGACACAACAACTGGGGCTTTGAAGATTGGCACACATATTGGACCACTCCAACAGGGACAGGTAAGATATGATGTTCATTTTTTGTGTAATTTTACATTAATGTTTAATTTTTTGTTTTCGGTCTCTTTAACAGGTATATTCAGGTGGTTCATGTGATGTTTTCACTTCTTTAATCAACGCCAAGGGCAAGGATGTCCTCTACATTGGTGATCACATATTTGGTGACATTTTGAAGAGTAAGAAAATCCGAGGCTGGAGGACATTTTTAATTGTCCCTGAGTTGGTTCAGGAACTTCATGTGTGGACTGATAAATGTCAATTTTTTGCTGAACTCCAGCAGTTGGATATAATGTTGGGTGATATGTATAAGTGAGTACCTACAATTATGTGGTCGACTTAAGAATTACTATACAAGAAAAGAGCCTGGGTGCGACCCACACTGACACTGATAACTTCCCATTGGTGTCCTTTGAAACTCGATACCCGATGTTATTTTTTATAAGAAAATCGATAATTATCCAGGTGTTCAATAAAATGAAGGGCAAAGTTGAGCTAAATATTTGCAAGACAAAAAACATTTTTCAGCAATTTTAAGTAGTTTCTTTCGGTTTTTTTTTTAAGATCAATCAAATATTTTTTAAAACTCTACCAATTCTCCACTACTTATATAGCATTGTTTATAGAATCAATAGCCGTGTTTTTTTGGGTATTTATATAGTACAGTAGGTAAGAAATTTCAAAAAAAAAAAAACATCCATAGTAGCCTTTTTACTTGCGATATATAGGTACTATATAACAAGTTTTTGGTTCATAAAAAAATTGAACTCGAGATTGTGATCAAACTTGACATTACGATGATAGGGAAGACGAAAAAGTAGGGTCTCGCACTTCCATCCGTCTGTATGTCAGTCTGTCTGTCTGTCTGTCTGTCTGTCTGTCTGTCTGTGGACTCACCTACAGCCGAAACCCACGGACCGATTTTAATTAAACTTGTTATAATGTGTTTTTGGGACATTCCCCCGATACGTTTTTTTCATTTTCTTTTTAGGGCCAAAAATAACGGTACCTGCCATATAATTTTTTATAGCATTTTTGGAAAATCTTATTTTTATCAAAAATGGCTCGACAGATTTTTCTACGAAAAAATCAATAAATTTTATTAGGTTTATGCTACCTTTTTCTAAAAATTTTATTTGCAAAAAATGGTTTTAAATGGTACCTCCCATAGAAACATTTTTTTTATTTTCGTTTTTCTAGAAAAAGAGAATCTTCTGAAAAATTTAAATAGTGTTGTATACCAAAATTTTCAAATTTTTTTTTTGGATTTTTAAAAAAAGTTTCAAACCTTTTTTTTTTTTTTGAAAACCAAATATTTCGAAAACGACTTGGTTGATTTTTATGAAACTTGGTACCAAGCGGTTTTTTAACATTATCTAAACTATTTTGAACAAAAATTTTTCTTATTGTCAAAATGAACGGTACCTTCCATATAAATGTTAAGAAACCGTTACAGAAAATATAAATTTTCTCGAAAACGAATCCTACGATTTTGATTAAAATTGTTCTTAATACTAATATTAGTATGGTCTTTGATCTACCAAAAACAAAATTTATAGTTAGCCATTATTAACAGTACCTCTCATAGAATTATTTTCTTTATTTTGGACTTTCATATTATGTGTCTAACCGATTTAAATTAAATTTTTTATACAAAAGCTTCTCAAAAGTTGAAGTTGCATAACAAAATTTTCAAAAAAAATTATTTCGGATTTAAAAAAAAAATTACAAAATTTTTTTTTGAAAATTCGATATTTCAAAAACAGGTAGATATTTTTTTCGAAATTTTGTTTTTAACTTAACATATGTAAAAAGTAAGGCAGTTTTGGCACGGCATCAAAACAAATGTTATTGGAGACAATAACTTATAACTTGTGTACCAATTATTTTTTTCTTAAAAATATTTACAAAATGTTATATAAAGGGAAAAAATTTTAGCGAAATGCTTCAGGAATGGGGTTTGTTCGTAGATTATGGTCAAAGTAGGTTGACACGTAGAAACAAGTTTCCGGAGATTTTTTTTGTCGTTTTCTTTTAATTTTCTTAAAAATCTCTAGAAATTTTCACACAAATAAAGAAAATCGTAGAAGATTTTCTGTATTTTCCTTTTAAAGTACCGTGGTTAACGCACACATGCGTAGTCTGAAGGGGAATGTCAAAAAAATCTCCTGAAATCGTTAACCCTCATACTTTCTGACCTTCTCATGAAACCGAAAGTAACTGGAAACTCATTTTTCTCGTGTGAAATGGGACTAAGATTTCGTTTATGGATTAAAAAAAAACACGATTTGTTAAATGAATTGTATGTGGTTTTCCATTAGGATGTAAAAATTGATCAAAATCTAGATTTCGAGCAAAAACCACCAAATCTCATAGAAAACAAAAAGATTTCCAAGTTTTGTAATAATGTAGATTACTTTAAAATCTTATTGGAACGGTATGAATGTGAAATAAACGAACTTCAGAATAACAGGTCAGCCACAAAAACGAAACCCGCTCTACCTTTACCTACTTTACTTAGGCAGTGAGATTTCATTCCATTTTGTGTTTTTTTTTTTTTTGAATTTAAAAAGAGAGAAATAAAATGCGTATTTCTTGGGACTCTAACCTAATTGCAATAGAAATTTTTTTGTAGATTCCATCAACACTGAATTTCGTCTGATATTTCAGTTTATGTGTGGTGTGAATGATTCAATGAAATTTGAAAATACTCCTGTTCAAAGAAGAACAAAAAAGATTGATTTTTTCGCCGAATGGAAAAACACGCCATGAAAATCTTACAACTATTTTATGAACACAGCCAGGAGTGAGCGCAGGGGGGGCTTTGAGGGTTCATCAATCGCGCCAACATCTAAAAACAAAACCACCAAATTCCATTCGATACTCGAATGAACGTCACAAACCCATCCGCAGTATAATTCTCCTTTTATTGGCAATAACCCTACTGTGGATGTTGTTTTTGTAATTCGTGAAAAATCTTACTGTACTATGTATAGATTTCCCAAAAAAACACACCTAATATCATTTTATGCTCTCAAGAATGAACTTCTGGCTTTTTAGCATGACAGCCTAAACGCATGTGTCGATTTCATTCAAACTTGTAATCTAGCGTTTTTGGGACATTCTCCTGACAGTTTTTTTTTAATTTTTAAGGACTAAAAATGACGGTACCTACCTGCCATATATTGTTTTTTGTATTTTTGTAAAATCTTATATTTCTCAAAAATGGCTACACCACAGATTTTTCTAAACAAAATTTTTTTCTTAAAATTATCCCACAAATTATTATGCACGAACATTAAAAAAAGTGTTTGTTTTATGTACGCCAATTTTAATGATTCATTCTTAATTTAAAATTATAATTTGATCTAAAATAACAATTCAATTTCATAAAAAAAAAAGAATAATTTTTAAATTATCGATCTTTCAAAATATAATTTTGAACATTTTTTAAAAAATCCAAAAAGTAGTTCTTTTTTATAAAAATTTTCAAACCATTCTCCATAAATATAAAAATGAATCAAAATCAACAAAATGGACTTGCTGTTAAAGAACGGTTACATGTGTTTCAATAATAAGGCCTAAAAGATCGGTTGAGTTCCGAAATGTAAAATATGTTTTGATGCGGAAGTAATACCTACATTTGTATGCGCATCAGCAACTCAAACTTGATGCTTTGTAGAAATATTACATTGCATAAGTTTGAAATTTCGGAACGCAAAAAAATATTTTAAATCGAAGCAGCTAAAAAATTTTTGATGCGCCGCCGTTTGCGCAGTAAATGCGCATCTGATGCGTTTTGGAACTCGCCATCTTGTAGACAATGCTACGGAGACTGATGCCTTTGTAGTTTGCGCCATTCAGGCATACATTCGGAATTTATTCCAACCATATTGATACTACAGATTAGCTAGCATACTCCTATAACGACTGCAATATTACTTCTAAGGGTCCCTTCATCATTCTTGCAGGCTTCGTAAAACTTCTGACCATCATTCCATAAAACAAAATTACTCAAATAACCCATCAAATTCCAAACAAATAAACCATTCCGAAATTTTTTTTTTTATCACTCTTTTTTTTTTTAGAAACCTTGACTCGAGTACTAAGGAGAAACCTGACATATCGAATCTTCGAACAAGCATTCGCGATGTGACGCACAAAATGGATTTGGCTTACGGTATGATGGGCTCTCTATTCCGTTCGGGCTCCAGGCAGACATTCTTTTCAAGTCAAGTTGTCAGATATGCTGACTTATATGCGGCAACTTTCCTCAATTTAATTTACTATCCATTCTCGTACATGTTCCGAGCGCCGGCCATGCTATTGCCCCACGAATCGACTGTAACGCATGAGCAGAGATTTAGTATGGGAACACCGATGATACAGAGATCTAGAGCTAAGGGTCCCGAAGAAGATGGAGGAGAACCCAAACCAGCTACATCGGGCGTGACAAATAATGATTTAATAGTCCTTCAGGATAAGACAGTAAGAAATTTGGGGAAAATATAAATTTTCTAGGTTATTCTTAATATTTATCTAAAATATTTTTTTTTTTAAATTTATTTTAGCTTCTCGGAGTTGAATCATCACCAGCATTGCCACTACCTCATGCTCGTCCAGAAACACCCCGAAGTGTCACTCATACCCACGACGAAGACTGTTCAGATGAAGAGAGTGACCATAACACTAAATCTGACCAACGCCAGACAGATTCCCCTTGAGAACAAAATGAAGTTGTCTTAACTTCATAAGAAATCATATATTTCTACAAAATTTATTCGAGTTGTGTCACAATTTTTCAAGTTTTAAAAATTTGAATTAACATCTTATAGCCTTTGCTTGTTAACGGTTACAAAACAATTATATATTAGTAATAAACAAAAATATTTAAATATGTAAAATTATAATGTTAAAGAAAAAAAAATGCATGAATTGTTAATAAATTTGTAAGTTATTAGTTATTTATGGTGTAGCATTTTTTATATAATTATATAAACAAAAAATTGCTAAATGAAGGAATTTTAATGTTTGCCATTTAAAACGATTTTCAATTAAAAATAATCATAATTCAAAATTACCTGAAATTATTATATTTTTTTAAAATAATTTTGTTCTGTTTTTGACTATAATCAAATAAAATCTCAATTGTTGTGAACTGTATAGTTGGGCAATAAAAAAAAATATTTTCTTTTATTACAAAAAGAAAGTCCGAATTTATATAAAAAAAATACCTACATATGTAATTGTTTTCTTCGCTGTTTTAAATTTATTTTTTGGTATCATTAAAATAAACATGTTAAGTATTTTATGATTATAACAAGTAACATTTAAAAAAAAGCTAATTCTTATAACCAGGTACTAAGTTAAGCTGCTCTTTGCTGTGAACTTTAGCAATGTAACAAAACCAAAATAACAAAGAAATAAAATTATGTAATTTAGTTATAATAACTTTATTAATAAAAAATAAAATTAAACGAGAATATATTTTAAAAAGAGTTAAATATTAATCATTTTAATTGTCCTCACTTAAGAATATTATTCACGTTGTGGAGACAGTTCAACATGTACAATTCAAAATTCCATAATCGACATGATTTGGCTGACCAGACGTCCTCTTTTAAGAGGACATGTCCTCTCTATTTTTGGGAAAACAGACAATTTGTCCTCTTTTTGGGTTTTCTGAGTTAAGTAAATTTTTCGACATTTACAAAACTATAACCAAACTTTTTTTCAACACTAATTCAGAAATTGTCTGTATCTTTCTGGTGTGAACGTCACCAAAAATATATTTGTACTTGAGCTCATTCACAACGCCATCTATTGTTTTTAACAATCGTCTAAACAGACCCACTCATTTGACAGCTCAATTTTTACCCCTTTATTTTTGTTTAAAGTAAATACAACGGTTTCTTTATCGTGTTTATGGGGTTAGCCTCGCATACCCGGTCCGTATCGCACCCTTAATTTTCACAAATGGGGCATTAAAGGAATATTCACATGAGAGCGACTAACGACCGACGAATAAACGAAATTTATAAACATAAATTTATAAACATAAATTCTTCACAAATACTGAACAAAATCGTAGAAATATAATTTATTAAAATGTTTAGATACTAGAATCTGTTTTTTAATTGCTAAAACAAGCTAAATTGGAGAAAACAAATTGGTTATCGCGAATTCCAATCTGATTGTTGCGAATTGTCAAACTCTATTCGCGTTCCACATACGATCCACACTTCAACGAACAAATTGTTCGAGCGCGACTAATCTCAAAATCACTTTTGTTTATGTTTTCTTGTTGGTGATTCGCGACGAATAAAAAAAAAAGCCATGTGAAAGGAATGTCAAAATGGGCGAATATTCGTTCATTCGTTGGTCGTTGGTCGTTGGTCGCTCTCATGTGAATAGTCCTTAAGTATGACAACCAGTCGATGATTTCCTCTTCCGGCTGAAAAGACTACGAGTTTGTTATGGGGCGAGTTGGGATGATATTGTGATGAATTTTCATCATTTCATAGTGCCTGTTTACATTGTATTTTTGATGAAGCATATTTTCGCTCATTAAAATGTTCCTCGTGTTTACATTATAGAAAAAAAATCCTTTCATTTCAATCTATCCATCCCTATCTCACATCCTTAACAACCATGTATCTCTCACTCACACAAAAAAAAATTCTTCACGCTCAATCCGAAAACATTTATTGAAACTGGCGCATCGGCGTAATTTGGGTGGAATTAACCCTTCTCTTTCTTACTCACACAAAATCTACCCATCTCACTGGATGCGCCGTTCGTCAAAAATACAATGTAAACAGGCACATAAGCGGGCAAGTCGAGACATGGTATTGGATATATGTACATAAAGAACGTGATTAGGTTTGGGCCTAGAAACCCCGCGATCCTATCTCGATATAGGGAGTTATCCAATTCCAATAGATCACTACCGCGTACGTAAGTGTTTCAAAATATATCACGGCCAATTTTCTTTCCTAACACCAAGTAACTACCCTTTTGACTCCAAGTCACATGAACCTTAGAGCCAGACCAGGCAATCCAGATGTCAGGCTGTCGCAACCCCCAAAGCTAAGGCATGCTAGCGTCGCACATTCTAGCTCGTCGGTCGGGTGGGGTTCTTGCTTCAGGGACTACGACTGATGTGTTACGTATATCATGCCTCTAGAAAGGTGTTTTAATATGCAGAGGTCCGAAAAATCCTGTATAGCTTCTGCTGTTTAACGACACTGAACTTGTATGGGGGAGAGCGTACGATGGTGTTCGCCCTTAGAGCTTGGCCCGCCCTCGCATGACGCCTTTCATTAAACAATTTCAGTGTAATACCAAAGAATATAAAGTTACCAAGAAGTCGCATCTCATACAAATTTTCTACTGAAAATGCCGGGTTCCAATGTTGGAACCCGCACTTTGGCTTTTTTATGGGCTTTTCAATAATTCTCTCAGCGCTTTTAAAATGAGATACCACACACATTGACACAGTCTGCTTTTTTGTCCTTGAAAAGCCCATAAAAAAAGCAAAAGCTCTGGGAGCAGGCTACAATATTGGAACCCACCACATAAAAATGTGCAGTAAAAAAATCGTATGAGATGCGCCTTTTTGGTAACTTTATATTCTTTGGTAATGCCCACTCCGCCAGGAATGCCCATCAGTACATCCTTGAGCCAAACTTCGGACGTACCGTCAAATATAGAGATTCCTTCTTCAGCCGTACGACACGAATGTGGAATTCCTTACCCAACTCTGTTTTCCCTTCCCATTTCAATATCCAGAAATTCAAGACGAATGTGCATCGTTATTTCCTTTCTAATTCTCCCTCTATTTCCTAATTGCTGGCAGTTTGTATTTTGTAAAACATTAAAAGGGAAGCGTTAATTATTAAAAAAAAAAAAAAATTGGGAAAACAGATCTAGACCAGAGTTTTGTTCCATTTTTCAGCGTTTCTCGACTGATTTTTTCGATGTGAGAGTTACAGAACATGAGTCCAGGTCTATGCAGCAGAAGGTGGGCGCTCGCCTATAACACTGTAGTGCAAAGATCGTTGACTGCAGTCATAAGAATTTGAGATGCATTTTGCCAAATTCGAAAATTGCTCAGCACATTTCTAGGGCGAGAACAAAAAACAGAAGCCATTTACCAATTTTTGAGTGTCCTCTTTTTCGTGGGTATGGATCTGGTCACCTTAAAAATGATTATCTTCAAAAATGTTTTCATTACTTAAAACAAGAATAAATATTTTGAATATAATGTCGTATACATCGTACCTGGGCAAAACTCATTTGGACTAAAAGTAACAAAAAACTTTAAATTAATTTTATTCTTAATACAGTTCACAAAAATAACAAAAAAATTAATTTTTTATTATTTCTGTTATTCTTCTTCTTATTAAAATTAATTAATTTTTATCGAAAAATTAAAAAAACAAGCTAAATCCTAGACCAACAAGAAACATTTTAAGCGAATGTAAGACAGACGACCGAAGAATATTCAAAGATTCGCTATTTTTACCTTTTCTAGGTAAAAAAAAACACTTAATAAAGTGTAAAAAAACGTAAAAATTCCGTAAGAAAACGTTAAAAAACTTGTAAAAAGGGTAAAAAAGAGGTAAAAAAGGTAAAATAGAGAAAATGAAAGGCACTGTCATTATCTGTGAAAATCTAAATGAACGGCCGTTCAAGTGCCGTGTGTTAAATTGCTAAAAAAAGGGCAAACAATATTATTATTAAAGCTGCTTCTAGAAAAAAGTGTTTTTTTTTATTTTTTTTATGGGACGAGTACTTTGAGACAATTTTTCGCATCTTTTTTTACTTTTTTACGCTTTTTTTACATAAGCATAGTAAAAATACAGCAGGTATAATACTAATGTAAAAAACGTAAACAACTATGTAAAAATATAAAGTAAAAAAGTCGAACAACACTGGGACTGGCCACCGCGCCGCCGCCGCCCCGCCACTATATCGAGATTTGAGAGAGAAGCTATAAAGGTTTTGCAGAGTAAAATTTGATACAAAATTAACATTTTGTCCGGTGTCAAGTATCAACTAGGTCAAACATTCATATAAACATTATAAACTTATTGCAGCTGGAATATTCTTGTTGAATACTGAAAAAAAAAATGGTAAATAAAAACAATCTCGATATATGTAGTTATTTTTTTGTTCACTATTTAGAGTAGTGTGTATAAAATTTTGTGTTTACTATATTGGATACTGTAATTACAGTTTTTTCAACAAAATAAAATAATTTGTTGTTTTTTCATATGGCACGAAAATGGCACGTTTTTTCAGAAAATACGGCACACGCATGCATGCAAGTTTTTCATGCAAGTTGCATGCAAGTTTTTAATGCAAGTTTTTCATGCAAATTGCATGCAAGTTTTTCATGCAAGTTTTTCATGCAAGTTGCATGCAAGTTTTTCATGCAAGTTTTCATGCAAGTTGCATGCAAGTTGCATGCAAATTTTTCATGCAAGTTGCATGCAAGTTTTTCATGCAAGTTTTTCATTCAATTTGCATACAAGTTTTTCATGCAAGTTGCATGTAAGTTTTCATGCAAGTTGCATGCAAGTTTTTCATGCAAGTTTTTCATGCAAGTTGCATGCAAGTTTTTCATGCAAGTTGCATGCAAGTTTTTCATGCAAGTTGCATGCAAGTTTTTCATGCAAATTGCTTGCAAGTTTTTCAACTTGCATGAAAAACTTGCATACAACTTGCATGAAAAATTTGCATGAAAAACTTGCATTCAACTTGCATGAAAAACTTGCATGCAACTTGCATGAAAAACTTGCATGAAAAACTTGCATGCAACTTGCATGAAAAACTTGCATGCAACTTGCATAAAAAACTTGCATTCAACTTGCATGCAATTTGCATGAAAAACTTGCATGCAACTTGCATGAAAAACTTGCATGCAACTTGCATGAAAAACTTGCATGCAACTTGCATGAAAAACTTGCATGAAAAACTTGCATGCAACTTGCATGAAAAACTTGCATTAAAAACGTGCATGCAACTTGCATGAAAAACTTGCATGAAAAACTTGCATGCAACTTGCATGAAAAACTTGCATGCAACTTGCATGAAAAACTTGCATGCAACTTGCATGAAAAACTTGCATGCAACTTGCATGAAAAACTTGCATGCAACTTGCATTAAAAACTTGCATGAAAAACTTGCATGCAACTTGCATGAAAACTTGCATGCAACTTGCATGAAAAACTTGCATGAAAAACTTTCATGCAACTTGCATGAAAAACTTGCATGCAACTTGCATGAAAAACTTGCATGCAACTTGTATGAAAAACTTGCATGCAACTTGCATCAAAAACTTGCATGCAACTTGCATGAAAAACTTGCATGAAAACTTGCATGCAACTTGCATGAAAAACTTGCATGAAACTTGCATGAAAAACTTGCATGCAACTTGCATGAAAAACTTGCATGCAACTTGCACGAAAAACTTGCATGCAACTTGCATGAAAAACTTGCATGCAACTTGCATGAAAAACTTGCGTGCAACTTGCATGAAAAACTTGCATGCAACTTGCATGCAACTTGCATAAAAAACTTGCATGCAACTTGCACGAAAAACTTGCATGCAACTTGCATAAAAACTTGCATGCAACTTGCATGAAAAACTTGCTTGCAACTTGCCTGAAAAACTTGCATGCAATTTGCATGAAAAGCTTGCATGCAATTTCCATGAAAAACTTGCATGAAAAACTTGCATGCAACTTGCATGCACAACTTGCATAAAAAACTTGCATGAAAAACTTGCATGCAACTTGCATGAAAAACTTGCATGCAACTTGCATGAAAAACTTGCATGCAACTTGCACGAAAAACTTGCATGCAACTTGCATGCAACTTGCATGAAAAACTTGCATGCAACTTGCATGAAAAACTTGCATGCAACTTGCATGAAAAACTTGCATGCAACTTGCATGAAAAACTTGCATGCAACTTGCATGAAAAACTTGCATGCAACTTGCATGAAAAACTTGCATGCAACTTGCATGAAAAACTTGCATGCAACTTGCACGAAAAGCTTGCATGCAACTTGCATGAAAAACTTGCATGCAACTTGCATGAAAAACTTGCATGCAACTTGCATGAAAAACTTGCATGCAACTTGCATGAAAAACTTGCATGCAACTTGCACGAAAAACTTGCATGCAACTTGCACGAAAAACTTGCATGCAACTTGCATGAAAAACTTGCATGCAACTTGCATGAAAAACTTGCATGCAACTTGCATGAAAAACTTGCATGAAAAACTTGCATGCACAACTTGCATAAAAAACTTGCATGAAAAACTTGCATGCAACTTGCATGAAAAACTTGCATGAAAAACTTGCATGCAACTTGCATGCAACTTGCATGAAAAACTTGCATGCAACTTGCACGAAAAACTTGCATGAAAAACTTGCATGCAACTTGCATGAAAAACTTGCATGCAACTTGCATGAAAAACTTGCATGCAACTTGCATGAAAAACTTGCATGCAACTTTCATGAAACACTTGCATGCAACTTGCATGAAAAACTTGCATGAAAAACTTGCATGCACAACTTGCATAAAAAACTTGCATGAAACCCTTGCATGCAACTTGCATGAAAAACTTGCATGAAAAACTTGCATGCAACTTGCATGCAACTTGCATGAAAAACTTGCATGCAACTTGCACGAAAAACTTGCATGAAAAACTTGCATGCAACTTGCATGAAAAACTTGCATGCAACTTGCATGAAAAACTTGCATGCAACTTGCATGAAAAACTTGCATGCAACTTGCATGAAAAACTTGCATGCAACTTGCATGAAAAACTTGCATGCAACTTGCATGAAAAACTTGCATGCAACTTGCATGAAAAACTTGCATGCAACTTGCACGAAAAGCTTGCATGCAACTTGCATGAAAAACTTGCATGCAACTTGCATGAAAAACTTGCATGCAACTTGCATCAAAAACTTGCATGCAACTTGCATGAAAAACTTGCATGCAACTTGCACGAAAAACTTGCATGCAACTTGCACGAAAAACTTGCATGCAACTTGCATGAAAAACTTGCATGCAACTTGCATGAAAAACTTGCATGCAACTTGCATGAAAAACTTGCATGCAACTTGCATGAGGTTTTTCTTTGGTAGGTTTTTCTTCGGTTTGGTAGGTTATTTTGAAAAGTTTGGTAGGATTTTGTTTTTTGGAGTGGCAACCGTGACCGTAAGCCCACTAGAGGTACATATAGGTAAAAATAATTGAAAAAAATTGTTCTTAAATGTCTCGTACCAACACTGACATTATGTATATCTACATATGTAAGTATTTGGTGCCAGAGCGGGGGCTTCAAGTATCAAAATGAAAAAAAAAATTCACCCAATTATTAACTTACAAAGATGGCACGAAAACAAAATAAAATTATTCTCAATGCATCTGCCCACTCACCATCACTTTAATTTGTACAATTGCAATAATTTATATACATTAAGACTAAATGTATATAAATTCAATTTAATGCCTTTCTAAGAAATACCACAATGTATACAGAAATAGTGAAACTGACTATAAATTTGCAATTATTTAATTAAAACATTTCATTTATTGAATAATTGTGTTCTGAGAATAAATTTCATCGTACCTTCGCCCCAGTGCTGGCCGCACAGTGGTTCCATAATATGGAAAAAAAAGGGCACAAATATGGAACAATTTTATTCCACGTAAATATGTACATATATTTATGTACCTATGTATATAAATAAAGAATAAAATTATTATTAAGTTTTATATTTTATTATTCAGGCCCGCAGTTGATTTAACACAAAGTGGTTTCATTCTTAGATTTTAGCAGTTTTTTGTATATAACTATGTACAGTAGAATCTCAAAAACATGAACAGTTTGGAAAGATGAACGCCTTTTTCGCAGTGTTCCAAAATATGAACGCGTTGAAATCTTGTTACTCTAAAAGATGAACGCTTTACTGCCTGAACAGAATAGCATTCTGGAACTGCAGCCACAGACGGAACTGAAAGAGCTGTCAAAAAGTGTCGTAGGTTTTTTTTTTTTACCTGTCCACAATGTACAGCTTTGAATGTATTTTGAAGAAAAACAAAAGAATATTCTGGTGTACAAGCTCAGAATTCACATTTTTTGTTTCCAATATTTTTCCCTTTAATAAATAATTTTTTACAAATAACCACAATATTTTTTTTCGACCCAAAAAGTTGTTTTTATTTTGAAACGTTAAAAGCGCCGTACGTGAAAAGTTAAAATTTGGTGAACTCTTCCGTCTGCGTCTGCAGCTCCGTATGCGGCTACGTTCCCTTGTGTCGCAACATTGAATTTGTGTGTATTCAATATTTTGACAGCTATTCCAGCTCCAGCTCCAGTTCCGTCTCCGTCATCATTCTGTTCAGCAAGTTATTTCTAATAAGTTTTTTTTCTATTTCTTCCCCTTTATTTCATCGCGTCATTTAACATTTTGATCGTGTTTTACCTTAAAGTTTCAGTAAATTCTTTAGTTAAATAATAATTTTGAATAGGAAAGAGGAAAGATGCCCCCCGTCCCGTGAAAGGTAAAGTTAAGTTTTTAAACCTTAAACAAAAGTGTGCTGTGTTAGAAGGCATAAAGAATGAAATATCTTATCGAATCATTTAAAAAAAAAATATGAAATCGCTATATCCACGATTGTTGGATATGAAGATGTAGTTCTGTTGCCTACTGATGCTGAAGATAAGCTTTCCTCAGAAGAAAATTTAGTCGAGGTTATAGAAGCAAAAAAAAACCAGCAGAGGCCATTTCAGCTATCAACACTAGCCTGAAATTAGCGGTGCAATGAGAGCGAAGCCTATATGTATCGACACATTGAATCTTAAGAAATTTACGAGAGAAAGCAATAACAAGACTTCTTTTTTCCGGACGACAGTCTACTATAGAGCAGTTTCTTCAGAAAATTTTCTAAATAGGCCTGTGTTTTTTTTTTAACTCATAAACATCTTTTTTATTGTTGTTCCCTATTTTTTTTTTTTTTATATAAAATGAATTTTTATTTTGAAAGATACAATGTTTTCATGTATAGCTATGTTTTTCTTAAACTAATGTCGAATTCCTTTTAAGAAAAAAATCGATTTGTTCAGAAGAAAAAATCGACTTTTCTGGACAAATCCCTTGTATTAAAAGAAAAAAATCGATTCTGTTTAGAAAAAAAATCGAATTTTTTTGGTAAAAGGAATTCGACATAATTTTTGATGCTTGGAAAGATGAACAATTCGAAAAGATGAACAAGGCCTGTTTTATATCGGTTCATCTTTTCGAGATTCTACTTATGTAGGTAGAAAAAAAAAACAGTTTACTTTACCAATACTTTTCATATAGTAGTTGGCTTCAATATTTCGTTTGCCATTTATAAAAATTATCTGCCAATTTTAAACAAATGGTTTTTACCAGGATCAACGTTTTTTTTACAGAAATATAAACTACTTTATAGAAACACGAATGAATTTCAGAATACAAAAAATAGATTCTTTACGCATTTTAATCCGCAGAATTTAAAAAAATGACAAATACAAATAAATATTTTTTTTTGTAGCTTAAAGTGTGCTTTATTTTTTTAAAAAGTTAAAAAAGAAAAAATATTGTAGTCTGTAGATACAGCTTTTGAGATTTTGAAAAAAAAAATTGTTGAAAAGTCCTTATGAACATCAATATACTTAAGTATTCATATGCTTAGGTCAGCATGAGTGCTTGACACACTTAGACCATTGTGATACCACATGATTGAAGCAGACTCTTTTCCCCCGTTAAACCACTTAGAGCTCCTAACGAAGCATGCGATAAAACTAATGTCTATATTTGGCAGGTCACTAGGATCATTCATGGTAAATCACTCCTAGATGTAGCCTATACGTCAGAGCTGTAAAAGACTGCAGTACTTTGGTAATGCAGTTAATAAAGTCGCAGTTAATTAACTTACCTTTTGAATGTTAGTTAATACTGTAAATAAGTACTTTAACTGCGAAACAAGCAGTCAGCAGTCAGTACTAACATTCCGACTGTGCAGTTAAAAAAAAAGTTAATTAACTGTAAGTTAATTAACTGCAGTACTTTTTAACTGCTTTTAGTCTTTTTAGTCAGAAAAAAGTCTTTGTACTGCAATGATTTAACTTTTAGTCAGCAAGTCTTTTAACTACAGTCAATTAACTGTAAGTCTTTTAACGTTTTCTATAGTCTTTTAACTAAAAGAAACAGGATGGAATAAAAAGAAAAGAAATTTAAAAGAAAAAAAAGTTAAAAAAAACTTACAGTTAATTGACTGTAGTTAAAAGACTTGGTGACTAAAAGTTAAATCATCGCAGTATAAAGACTTTTTACTGACTAAAAAGACTAAAAGCAGTTAAAAAGTACTGCAGTTAATTAACTAAAAGTTAATTAACTTTTTTTTTTAACTGCACAGTCAGAATATTAGTACTGACTGCTGACTGCTCGATTTTAGTTAAAGTATTTTTGTAAGTTAAAAGACTTATTGAAATTAGTCTTTTTAGTCAATTAACTGCAGTACCGAAAAGACTGCAGTTTTTACAACTCTGCTATACGTCTTTGAAATAAAGCAGAACATATGTACAATAAGAAGATGAGGAATCGGTTCTTATCCTCTCCCTCGTCAATGCAGCTTCTAGGTGAAATCATTTGAGAATACTACGAGCCTCGTTGCATGTTTTCCTACTAGACATCAGCTTCCGGTTATAAAATAAATAAATTTGATGGCACAACAGCTCATGAAGAACTAGGGCCTAGTGACTTACAACTCTCAACCATTCCTGTGTGCGTGTCTGCAGGAATGGAGGGGACCTACAGTTTATTGCCGAATCCGAACGGCTAACGAGCGGCACTTTTCTGTGACAGGAGATACTCTTGGAGGATTTGTCAATTCCTCGCAAGAGGCAGTAGCCGTTTTTTTTTTTTTTTTTTTTAAATAAATAGGTGGCGAGGCTGGGGATCGAACCTTAGACCTCCGGCATGACAGACCATTGCACTAACCATCACGCCACGGCTACTACATCAGCTTCCGGTTATGACACCTATTATATACCAATGTGTAATCTGCTCAGAGATACCAAATACTTAGCGCGCCAAATCCATAGCTGTGGCCAGATTTGTGGTGATAGGTATATTGTTCAGCATCTTGCTTCAGCATAAATTTTCATGCAACGAAGATTCCGAAGTGCTTCAAAAATTGATAAAGACCAATGAATAGCGTATACTACATTAAAACAAATTCTTAAATTCGTGGGCTTAATTTAAGGCTTCTGAAAAAAAGATAGACAATTTGTACTTGGTTGGAACTTCTAAAAATTAGTATTTTCTGCCTCTAATCTGATAATCTAGCGCTTAGAAATAAATACACAAAATCAGTACCCTAACTTTAAAACTGCCATAAACTAAAAATCAGAAATTTTGTAGTTACCCTTATGAGATTAGCAGCAGTATAGAACGTCGCTTGTCAAAGTGTTTTCTGTCTCGCACTGTTTTATTGCTTTTTGTTTTTAAATAACCCTGAATTTAAATATTCTTTTGAATACTTTTTAAACAATACTCCCCTAATACTTGTTTAGTTACAACTGCTCATCAGTCATCAGTTTCCCCTTAAATCTAACTTCGGACGTACTAGCAAAAAGAACGCAGTACCTGCACAAATTTGAGGTAATATATTGCGCAGTATCGGGAGTAAATTTTCCAAGGGAATTTGGCTTTAATTATGTACATTTGATTTTTTCGAAAAATATTTATTTTGGAGGAAATTCACGATACTAGAAAAATCTCAAAGGGAATAAAATATTCCGAGGGAAATAAAATGTTGAATAAATATAAAAGAATAAACATTTCAATTATTATTTGTGTCTTATTTTATTTAAGTTAAGGCATTTCAAAAAATTCGTAGTCTTTTTTGTTTACAATTTAAGATTTTGAAATAGCGTTTCCGCATCGAAGTTCCATTGCAGTCTTTTCGTCAACATTTTGGTTTTTCCATTCAGTCTCTAGTGATTTTCCATCATCCTGAAAATATAAGTTTTTCCATGTTCAGTGAAAATTCTAGGAATGAGAAAAAGAAAATTTTAAACTTACAGTGAAAATGACATCCTTCTTTCCTTGCTCAAATTCGCCAAACATCTCGAAGACATCATTTAATTTTCCCTCGCCACCAAACTTCTCCGACAACAAACTACACACATGAGCAATGTTATCCTTCTCGATTTTCTCCATACTCTCGCGAACCATCAAAGCTCGTGGCATAGCAGCCTCAAAGTTACAAGATTTCACTTCAGTAATTGCCTTCTTCTCCATGTTAGGGCATAAAAGTTGCATATTCTTATAATTGTCCAATTGGTTTGCTTTGACAATCATCATTTTATCATTGGGACTTGATTGAACTTCACATGGGCTCTTGCCTCGTTTCTTGCTCAACAAAGCAGCTGCAGCACGGGCGCGTTCTTGAGAGGCATCGAATTTACTATTTTAAATGAAAAACGAAGAAATTGAAGAATTGAATAAATTTTGTTGGAAATTCAACAGCTCTTGTTGCTTACACAGGGCTCTTGGTGAGAACATCCTTTGAGAGACTTGGATCAACTACTACAACGTAGAGATTATTTTCCAAAATTGTTTCATAGGCCAAGGGTTGTAAGTGCTGATCGCGAGCAGTTTGAATCTGGCCAGGTTTAACCATTGTAGCATCAGCCTTGCTTTCCCTAACAGCCTTAACACAGTCGTCCATCAAAACACAGTCAAGCTCTGGACGGATATCTCGAGAATAGGCAGCACGTAGCATAGTCTTGCACTTCTTCATTTCAATATCTTGACTTACACACAATCTAGAAGGATACAGGGTTTTCAAAGTTAATTTTAGACACTTTTAATCAGGACATCTTGCCACCACACTAGACACAAACCTTATCTTATTAACGGCACTACCATCACGTTCGATGACATCTTTGTATCCAGCACGTTCCAAATATTCCTTAGGATCAACAATTTTCTCCTTATTGTGATAGACAAGATCGGGTTCGATCAAAAGATCAGCTGCAGCTTTCTTGTTCTCAGCCTTAAGACCATTGGTAAAGAATTTCTCAAGTCGGGTTTGAAGGCGTTCTAGTGATGATTTTTCTTTAACGGTATCAGTGTTACTGATATATCCCTTCCAGGGGCGTTGAGCCCATGAGCATGGAGGTCCTGTGATTGGACGACGAGTTCCATCTTCGCAGAGGTATTCAAAGTTAGCAGCATCGGTACTTTCACCTTGAGTTCCAGGAATGAGCTAACGTTTGTAGAAAATGTTGGTCGATTAGAAAATGAACTTTTTGTTGAAGTTGACAAAACCTACTCCAAAGTATTTCTTGATGAAAGAAGTCTTAGTGAAGGCAACATCGCCCTTGCCTTTGTCCAAACAACGAATAGCACCATCATAGCCAGAGAATTTGTCAGGGTAATTGCACTTAACGGGATCTTCACACAAGGCACAGAGGTTTGAATACTTCTTCCCTATGGAAAGATGACAAAGTAAAATTATTTCACTGATTCACTTATAAACATCTTCAAACAGGTGTGATTAAACTGCGATCGTTTTTTCTTATAACCTACGCAGTTCTTAAATGTGTAAGTACTCACTTAAAGCTTGATTGATTTCAGGTTGTGGTGACAAAGTTCCAACCAGGCAGGATTGTGAGAAGAAGTCAGACAATGCCTGAAGTTCACGCTCAGTAGATGAAAGCTTGGGATCCATGGAAACCTTCAAGATTCCAGAGTTCTTCAATTTTGTAATTGGGATCTATTGAAAAGAATAAAAAAAATTTCAAAATCTTATTTCCCCCCACTCGAATAGATTTTTCTTTCCATACTTTGTAGCCAACATTTCTTCCAAAGCCAGTGTGGCAAGATTTTGCACCTTGAAGTTCCTTCAAGCTATGAATATTCGAGTTCTTCTTGACCAGAATTACACCTTCATAACGGAATTCAGCTGGAAAAAAATTAATATAAGAAAAATTTAAATCAGGAATCTCAATATTGGATTGTATCAAATTATTCCAATACTTACCATCCTTTTCAACTTGAGTCCTAAATTCCGAAATGACTTTGTAGTCTTCGTTCTTCTTGTGATAAGCAACATACATATCTTCTGGATCGCCAGCTAAAACATCAGCTTTACGCTGATTGATCAAATCCAAACATTCCAAACGATCACGTCCTTTTACACATTCCATATGAATACCAGCTTCAGATGGATCTTTAAGCAGATCCAAACAATCCTGATAGAATTTTTCAGGAACGCACATTTTGTCTATAGGAAGGATCGACCATATTCATATAATTTTCCAAAATCAATAATTTTTTAAGTCGTTGTTGTTGCTGGTGGTTGTTTTGTGTTGCTACTTACAGATTTGTTCATTTTGAATAGAACTTGCTGAACAGACAGCCGCTAAGGCTAGAACTAGAACGGTTTGAGTTAACTTTGAGGCAAACATCTTGTCGTTAAGTTGAACACGAATCGACTGATGACTTCAACTTGGATTCTGGTTCCTTTATATACATAGGTGTGGCTTTATTGTTGGGGCTTTTTATTTTTTTTTTGCTATGAACATTTCATCTTGATGGTTATTTCCATTGGTTTTGTTTTTTTTTTATATTTTTATTTATTTTGTTGTTGGGACCCCTTATCCGTCCATGCACCTATGTTTTGCTTTGTCGTTATCATAATTCGCGATGCAGTAGTTGTCGTTTTTAAATTTATTTTGTTCTAAGGGTAATGGTATTGGTTTTTTAATAGTTTTAACGAAACCAACTTTTGCCCTTAATTTAACTTTTGTTCATATTTTTATTAAATTGGAAAAATTACATATGTACTTGTATAATAATAATTTTAGAAATTTGAAGGGTATTGAATTTCAAAACTCTGTAAAATTATAGATAATTATGGATCACAAATCTGTGTTATTGCCCATAAGCCTTTTTAACTGTTAAAAGCTTGTTAAATATTTGCAAAACCGGACATTAGGCTTTTAATTTATAAAACTCTTTGCACAGAACTTTTAAATTCGATGTTTAATGATGATGCTTGAAATTGAAACAAATTTATTTCAATACTCATAAAGCAATGTTGCAGAAATAGTAATTTTGACAAAAAAAAAGAACAAATTACAACGTACCGCTTTTCATAAACTCGCAATTGTACAAAATTTTGTTTTACAATCTCGCAATAAAAAAAAAACGCAACTCCGTTGCTTCGCTTAGCGTATGCTCATACCAACAAATGCGAAATTGTTAAAAGTGGGATTTTGTAATAGCATGATTATGACAAACGGGTTTATGTATTTGCGAGATTTCGTTATTCGAGATTTTGATTTACGAGATTTTGTAGCACTTCTAGCAGTTCTGCAAGAATACCTGTAGTCAATAATTCGCTTATGGCATTTTTCACACTTGTTGATAGTTGTCCAAATGTTTGGTTCAAAACTTGAATTCCGCCGCGCATTTAAGAATAGCCCCCTTGAACATTGAAACACACAATTTTATAATATAGAAACACATTTTTTATTTTAATCTTTTCTTTCTACGAGTAGACCGCACCTAAGCTGACGCCTAGATTTTTGGTAAATTTTGTATTCCAAATTTGACGGTCCCATCTCGGATGCCTTACTGCCTGAACAGAATTGAATGCTGATGGAACCGGAGCCGCAGACGGAACTGGAAGAGCTTTCAAAAAGTGTCGTTCATTATTTTTTTTAACGTGCCCACAATGCAGCTGTACATCCTTGAAATAATTTTGAAGAAAAACAAAACGATATTTTTGTGTACAAGCCCAGAATTCACATTTTTTGTTTCCAATACTTTTTCTTTAAATAAATATAATATAAATGATATGGAAAAAGTGTTACAATTCTCCAAACTTGTGCTATTTGCAGATGATTCTTTGCTTTATATATGTAGCAGGAAATGATCTCAATACTATGATTGATAAAATTCAAAAAGACCTAATTTCAATATATACATACATATGTGGCTAGTGCTAAATACAAATAAAACAAAATTTATGGTAGTAAATAAAGCCCTTCAGCAACAACAAATTAACGTTCAAATTAACAATACACAGTTAGAAGAGGTAGCATCCATCAAATACCTTGGCATTGTCATCGATAACGACCACATAGATCACATATGTAAAAAAGTTTCAAAAAATCTGGGAGTTTTTAGAAGAACTCGTAATAACATTTCCAAAAATAGTGCAATAAAAGTGTTCAATGTAACTGTCAAGCCCAATTTTGAATATTGTGCAAGTTTATTATATGTTTGTAACAATAACTCACAAAAAAGTAGACTTCAAAAATTGCAAAATAAAGCCATGCGAATAATATTAAAGTGTGATCGTTATACCCCAATCTCATCTATGCTCGAATCTCTAAAAAAAAAAAAAAAAAAATAAATTTGATGGCACAACAGCTCATGAAGAACTAGGGCCTAGTGACTTACAACTCTCAACCATTCCTGTGTGCGTGTCTGCAGGAATGGAGGGGACCTACAGTTTATTGCCGAATCCGAACGGCTAACGAGCGGCACTTTTCTGTGACAGGAGATACTCTTGGAGGATTTGTCAATTCCTCGCAAAAGATGCTCGAATCTCTGCAATGGTTATATATAAACCAAAGACTTTATATGATGGCTTTGGTCGTTCGCCTTTAAAATAAAACATAATTTGTGCCCTGAATATCTACAATCCAGAATACCAGCGAGAAGGAATATACAATATAATCTAAGAAACGTCGAAGAGTTCAACATAATTCGAACCAGAACAAATAGAGCACAGGCCAGCATACTATACATGAGATTACAGGCTTACAACAACCTTCCACCTAACATTAGAAATATTAATAACTTAAACCAATTTAAAAATCAAAAAAGTATACATACATACATATGTCATACAATGTAAAATCATTTATTAACTAAATTTCCGAAACAATTACAATTGAATGTTATACAACCAATTATGTAAAATAACCTTAATATTTTAATGGCAATTAAGCCAAATAAATTAAAAATTAAATAATTATTTTCGCGGTACAAATAACCACAATATTTTTTTTTCCGACCCAAAAAGTTGTTTTTTTCTGCATACAATTTCAAAACGTCAAAAGTGCCGTACATGAAAAGTTAAAAGTTTGTGAACTCCCGTCTGCGGCTCCGAATCCGTCTCCGTCTCCATTCTGTTTAGGCAATTAAGATGAAGTATATTGACTCTTATACTGATACTGATGTTCTTATCTCATGGCCCTATAACCATGTAAAACCCCGAACTGAGATAGATCCTGGGATTTACCCGTAATTGTTAGGTTTTACCATTGACAATTGATAATATTGATTAAGTTGATTAAACAAAGTATCAAAGACCAGACCCAGGAATGGGAACCCCCATCAGTAACATTTGAGACAACGACTTTTTTAAGCATGCAAAGCACATAATATAGCATTTCACTATTATCTACAGAAAAATGAAGTCGTGGAACATTATGCTTCGCTCGTTTAGGGGCCGGTTATAGCGATCAGTAAAAAGCATTAAAAAAAATTCTTTTGCATAGTAAAATGTTTAAAGGATTTAATAAATCAGCCTTAGTGGGGTTGTCGTTTAACAAAAACGACAGTTCGACGACATCACGGCTCTAGAAGCGATAAATTGACGTTTAACCAATAAACCTTGGGTATTGCCAACATATTCTTTTCTTCTTCCTTTCTTCTACTATTACAATATATACCTATGTATAGTATAAATAATAATTATACTACACATACATACATAAGTGGTAATAACGAGGATAGGATTAAGTTATTTTAATGAAACTCCAACTCAGTGCTGGGGGGCATTTTGAACAGAATTCCCTCCACGCAGTCTGTAAATTCCCTTTTTATATATTTTCTTTTTTCCATTTTTACTTCCCACAGAAAAAAAGTTGAAAAGTGGACTTAAAATGAAAAATAAAAAAATATTAAAAACCAACAAAGCACATAAATAAAGTTAATTTTTAATTTTTGAGAAATTAAAAAACAAAAAGACGAAAATTTTGAATATGAAATTAATTTTTTTTAAAACTATTTAAAACAACTTAATTTAAAAAATTACCAAAAAAATGAGATATTAGCCCTCAAAAAATTCATTTATTTTTAATAATTTTTTCCAATAAAAGTTAACTTTTCAGAAAATACCACCTTCAGCCTCAGGGGTGGTAGAATGACCCAAAAATCATCCCCCCAAAATGTATTACACGAAGTAGATGATACCCTGTATATTATTAAGTGCATGCAAGTACCAAATTTGAAACAATTCGGTTCAAGCGTTTATGCTCTATTAACTGTGGAAGTGAAGAAGCAATTTATTTGTGGATGATTTTTCTAAACACTAAAGATATATTATGTTGTCATTGATAGTAAATAAAAATAAATTTGATGGCACAACAGCTCATGAAGAACTAGGGCCTAGTGACTTACAACTCTCAACCATTCCTGTGTGCGTGTCTGCAGGAATGGAGGGGACCTACAGTTTATTGCCGAATCCGAACGGCTAACGAGCGGCACTTTTCTGTGACAGGAGATACTCTTGGAGGAATTGTCAATTCCTCGCAAGAGGCAGTAGCCGTTTTTTCTTTTAAATAAATAGGTGGCGAGGCTGGGGCTCGAACCTTAGACCTCCGGCATGACAGTCCATCGCACTAACCACGGCTACTACAGTCATTGATAGTACCTATACTATATTCACGATCGCGGTTTTTACCTATTGTGTAATTTATCAGTTGTTATAGAATCTTCTAAGAAACAATTCTGACATTTCTTGAACCTTATTTTCACTTGTTTCGAATAAATCTAAAAAAATAGATTATAATTTTGTTCATGTGTTCTTTTCCGGGTAAATTTTCAAAAATCAAAGAATTCCCACAAAATGGGTTGGTTTTCCCTTTGTCCCTTTAGAGGTCGAAATTCCCACAAAAAGGGATTTTTCCCACGATCCCCCAGCACTGCGTCCAACTGCCGCTTCTAGAGTTATGTCGTTTTACTGTCGTTTATCGTTTTAGTAGATCGATGATTACCCATTTAAAATATTTTTTTTCAACAAAGAAAATTGTCATTGGAAAAAATGCTTTGTTTACCAATGGAAGTTCATTTTTCGTTTCACGTTTTAATTTTTAACTGTGCCATTGACATCAGTAAAAACAAAAAAACTGATTGAATTCGAAACAGTAAAAGTTTAAATAGATGGTTATACATTCTTTTCAACTTTACAAATTTTCCTGATACCTACTGTAGTTAAAAAAAAAAAAACCCATTGAGAAAAATATTCAATCCTCACATGTTTCGAATATGCGTTTTGCTGATCGCTACAACTGACCATTAGACTTTGATTTTTTTTATCTGTTTATCCATAATCATGAACTTATGATACATCTTTGGCAAAATACATTTAATTGGGTGAGATTTATATCCGACCGAAAAAATTAAAGTTCCGAGAAACACCGGTTCTTTATTACAGACATGTTATCAGCTGTTGGATAAAGTTATAGATATTCTAAAAATCTTGAACATTTCTACACATTTCAAGAACTATAAGAATAAACTATCATTTGAACGAACGAGTATCTGCGACACAGTTGTTTATTAGATTTGTATTCTGGGATGTGCACCATAATAAAGATGAAGACAATCAAGGGGCTATCAATTTAAGCCTCATTCGTGAGGGAAGGAATATGTACCTATTTTTACTATTTTTTTTTCTTCTTCATAAATTAACACGGGGATTTTACTTGCTGTATGAATCTATCTATATACATAGGTGCTCCAGCTCACTTATGCTTGCGCATGCAAATTTAATCAATTGTGTGCCATTTATTCTTATTTTTTTTTTCCTTCTTTACTTTGATAAATTTGTTATTTTCAAATTTGTTTTCGTTTTGGTATTTTTTTAAATTTAACAGCTGATTTAAAATTTGTTTACCAAACCGGCCGGTGTTTTGCTGAGACGTGCACTTTGGTTGCTAATTAGGCTTGAGATTATGAACTTGTTTTGTGGGTGCGTTCTGTGTATATACACAAAATGGTTTTATTATTTTTTTTTTTAGTTTTGTATGTGATGACTTGATTCCAAGGCCTAAGTGATGGAAATTTTTATTTAAGCTAGCAAGCAGAGACAAATCATGGTGGGAAAAGAAAGAAATATTTTTAAAAAAAAAACTGTATTGAATCTCAATTTTGCTACCACACAAAAGAATAAGGAAAATAATGGGATATGGAAGATCAAAGATCTCGGATGGATCTTTTTATTCTCAGTAAAAAATACAACAAAATGATGTCAAACTAATTCGAAAAAAAAATAAGACAAAATGTTTACAAAGCCACCTAATCATCTTAGAGGAATGCATTTTAAAAGTCATGTATCAGTCCTTGTGGGGGATAAATTATCTCTAATTTGTAACAAAGGCTTTGTAAATAGGTATACCTATCCGAATAATACTTTACGAGTTTCTACAAGTGATAAATTCTTAAAGTATAACATTTATGAAAATCTTATATTGGTGAAGTAGCAGTTTGCAACATGTAACACCGCAATATTTTGTTTTTATTTTAATCCTTATTTTTCACACACGTAAAATTCACCACTTAGCCGCCAACTTGGATTAAAGTTTCTTATTAAATATCGCAGCTGTTAGTCCTACAAAAAGTTTAAAGAAAAACAATAGTAAATTATAAATTTCCTATTTTTTGTTAAGGAACATTTTTTCTGATGTATTACCTATTGATTTGTAACAAGCGAAAACAAATAAAAATAGTGGCGCAAATTTGCTAGTGTGTTGCGCTGATTCAGTAAAGTTCTATGCAGTAAGTGTATCAGCGCACAATTTTTAGTTAAGTTACCCATTTCTATATCGAAATGGATTCCCAGCCTAGGCTTGACTCCCTTGAAATAAACTTATGGTCGTATTAATAAACAGTGTCTAACTTTAGACAGCCTTCCAAGCTTTGAAAAAAAACCTTTCTGATTGTTGCTAAACTGAACCAACTATTTATTTTACTTTAGACAACGTTATGGATTGTCTAAACCTTGAAAAATGTACCTAATATTTTTTTATTAAATAAAACATATTTCCGACTGTTTTGAAATACTTAGACATCGTTTAAACAGTCAAAAATCTTATAAATATGGCCATTAATGTCTAAAAAATCAAGATATGTATAGGGGAAGTGGGGGCAAGATCGCGCCTTTTGTGTTTGACTGCCTTAAAATCCATTAAAAAAACGTGTCTTAATAAAAATAAAATTTTTATTCGTTTAGGCTTACATTTCTTCTAGGAGTTTTAGTTATTATAATAAATAAATAAATTACTCAAAAAAAAATAATAAACTTTTAGGAAAGACCGCATAGGGGCAATACCGCCCATGTGCGTTTTTTCCCCTTTCAGATCTTACCCGATGTTCACGAAGCTTTTATGATTTTTTTTATGTCTCCTTTCTTTCACAATAAATAATTTTCAATATGCACCTTCTGATAACAAAATGCAATGCAGCGAAAATAAATTTACACAGGTTCTTATGAGAGCTGACATATTCCAGGCTCTGCATGCAGCCTTTGCTGCACGATATCTCTATTTCTAATTTCGCTCCATGGGAAAAAGCTGCACATCTGTTTTGGGCTTAAGTATTGACATTTCCATTTTTTTTTCATACAACATAGTACAAAAACGGTCTTGCCTCCATGTGCGGCCTTGCCCCCACTTACCCTACTTGTTGCATTATAGACTTTTGTTTGTTTGCTCAATAATATACAAGGCGAGTTTATTTTTTTTTTATTTTTGAAACGAAGGATAATAACCTGATTCTAATTGCTCTTTGTTCCTTGATCTATTTTTGTATTTATTTTTATTAGTTTTTTTCGTTGACTGCCACAAACATTTTTTTCTTCATCATCTTCTTCATAATTAAGTCTGAGATGAGTCAACAAACTAAAACATCCCTCTTGAAAAAAAAATTTCTGATCGTTCTTTTTTATTCCTGCTATACAAGTACAAGTTCAAGTTCAGTTAATTTTAAATTCAAATTTGAATTGCTTATTAATTCAATTTACATATACACATTATACAAAATTACGCTATTTTCTTGAATAACTCGGATTAAATAATTCAGTACCATATAACATGTACAATCAACACAACAATTATTATACTTTTTTAAATTATATCATGATCTGGTTGGGATTAATTCGTATTGATTTCATATGCATAGCCGGCCGGTGCGGCGCGGCGTAATGAATAATTGAAAATCAATTGTATTGTATTAACATTAAAAAAAAAAATGTAAAATACAATGCCCATAATTGACAAGTGAAGAAAAAAATTCAACAGAATTTTTTTTTCCAGGCAAAAAAAAAATTGCAGAAAAAACTGCTAAAAATCTGTTTTTTCGTGTCGAATATCTCGAAAGAACAATGATTTCGATTGACTTGGCTAATTTTATTCTACATACATAGATACAATAAAAATACTGTATAATACAGTCAAATTAGGAAATCAAATTGCAATTTCGATGGACACAATTTTGCGAATATTTCAGAAACGGTTTGCGCTAGAGAAAAACTTTATTTAACAATTTTGTAGCTGGGGCGGTTTCCCACAAAAATGGTACATACAATTTTTTTCGTAGCATTAACCGTTTAAAAGTTACAGCACATTTTCATAACCTTTGGCCCCTTTTAAGGAATTTTTTGACTTTTCGATTTGCTGTAACTTTTTAACGGTTAATGCTACGAACAAAATAATATATACCATTTTTGTGGGAAATTGCTTCAGCTATAAGATTGTGTAATGAAATTTTTATTTAGCACAAACCGTTTCTGAGATATTTGCAAAAAACTCATGTTTATAACGTATCACAATCACAAAGACCGAATCAATCTGATTGACATAGTGAACGATTTAATCTTTGACCATAATGATCGAAATAATGATTGATTGAAAAGACCGAATCTTTGAAGCAATCAATCATTGATTGATTCGATCTTTGAAAATGAACGATTGACACAGCTCTACTCAGGAGGACTCAGAAGTAGTAGGTACCTTCAACAATTCTAAAAATAAAGACATTACAAAAAACTTTCTCCCAAAATTTTGTGCAGGAGTGTAAGTATACGAAAAAAGTTGTATTTCACTGCCGTACTGCTGTGTACTGCTTTTTTTTCCTTAAAGTACTGCTTTCTCAAAAACTGAAACGACAGCCCTGCTCCTAAGTATAAAACAGAGTTTTTGGGATTTTTGGGGTTAAGGAAGATTAATCAGATAACATCTTCGAAAAAAAAGGTATATGCAGTGTGAACTTTGGCTTGGCCGGTAATATCGATGGAGTGCTCAAGTCATTTGTATTAAAAGTAATACAAATGACTTCATGAGCATTATCCCCAAAAAATCAAAAGTAAGCGGGTATCTCAAGTAAAACCCCCAAATCGTGATACGTGGGCGATCTTTGACCCGCTATAATTTAAAGCTGAAGCATCGGACAGTAGTCGTTTAAATCTTATTTTGAAGGCAATTTAATTCTCTATGAGGTTTTAGTTGGACACTTTGTTGTAAAATAAAATGGGAACGCGACTTATTCGATAAAAACCAAACCAATCTCTTTTTCAAGATGAGGGCTCTTCCCTAACAGCAAAAACTCGGTTTTATACTTAGAAGGTGTAACCAAGCAGATACCTACCATAAATAAAATTTTTTCCATCGAAAAATGCAATTTCATGCCCTTTTTTCGAGTAATTTTACAATTATTGAATATTTATTCAACGAAAAAATGCCATAATGTCTCGCATATTTTTAAAGCAAATGCAAACGGCCCAATATTGGTATTCAATTGATTGCATTTGCGATTTTCTTAAACTAATATTGGGTCACTATATTTTACAATAGGGCACCAATGAGAAAGTACGTGTGTGGGTGAATTGAAATGTGATTATTATCTACAATTTTCTTATTTCATTTTATGCATAGGTGTATGTTCTTCTGACAATTTTTTTTTTTTGCTGATTAGTTTAATTTTTGAAAAACACAAATTATTTTTAGAAAATATGAACGTACTTAGAGAAGCTGGAATTTCCATAGACAATAGTACTATGAGATTCAACGGGGTTTTCCGCATCTGTCAATAAGACACAACCATGTCATTTTTGTGCCATAGTGATAGCAGCTTTATTATCCCGTTTTATAATTATATAAAAAAAAAAAAAACATTAAAAAAAAAACTGATTCATATTGCACATACTTGCAATAAAAAAATGGACATTTCTTATATTATAAAGGTCATAAAAATGTCAAATGGCAAGCGATTAAACATAATTAAAAAAAAAAATATTTTGTATTTATTTTAGAAAAATAATCACCACAACGCTGTCGCTGAACAAATTAGCCAATTTATTTTTTTTTAAATTATCAGAAACCAACCTGGGGATTTCACTCAAGGTTTTTTATTTTTGTATTTATGTCATAACTCATAATATATTTATGCCATATAAGTAAAATTTTCTTTATATCGATGGGTGGAAATTTAGTATAGCCTTCCAGACTGTAATATTTATTTTTAAATAAATAAAGCATATTTCCGACTAAGTATTCCTCGTTGAATTGCACCTCGTTTAATTGTATTTTCCGCTTAATTGACCGAAAAAAATGCGTTCGAAAATTTTGTGTATACCTACCTAAGTCGAAAAGCTTTTTATACGGTAAATTGAATCACCCGGATAATAATTGATCGAAAAATCTGGCGAAATAAGCGAGAAATATTTGATCTTATTAATTAGATTTTTGGCTGTTTAAACTATGTATGTTTAAGTATTTTGAAACAGTCGGAAATATGCTTTTTTAATAAAAAAAAATATTGCATTTCTCTAGGTTTAGACAATAGATTACGTTGTCTAAAGCAAGATAAAAAGATAGATTACTTTAGCAAAAATTAGAAAGGTTTTTTAAAAACTTGGACGGCTGTCTAAAGTTAGACAATGTTTATTAATAAGACCAATTGTACTTATATAGAAATACTTAAACACTGTCTAACTAGTCAAAAATTTAATAGATTCGATTGCAAAGTTGATATTTTTATTTTCAGTTTTCTCAAAAACTGAAAGACATTAAGGCATCCGGTTTTAATTTTTTGACTTAAAATTGAATAGAGCATTTAATACTAAAAATAATAATACTACTTAGGCCCATTTGCTGAAACGAAACTTAGGTATTTAAGTTCAACATAAGGCAAGGCGCTCACTGAAGTGGTGACGAAGTGGAGTGGTAGTGGTGTGGTGACTGAGTAGCAGGTGGAATTGGTAAAACCTAAGTAATTAAATGAAGAGCCGCTCATCAAAGTCGAGTTGCGGTGGCATGGTATTTTGCAGGTGGTGTGGTGCCAGTCTGCTGCCACATAACTCGAACATGTTTAATTTTCAAGTGGCAAGTGAGTGGTGGCGAAGTGGAATTTTGTAGTGTATGTGAGAACGCTTGTGATTATTGACTTTTAGGCCGAGAGCTGGTGAACGTAGTTTGCCACCGCAGTGCGCGTAAATCACTTTCATATCACTTTGCCGCCACTTCATCGCCAAGACACTCATTCACCACTCCACTGCCACTCACTACTCCTTTACCACTCCACTTCGTCAACACTTCAGTGAGCGCCTTGCCTAAGAGCTTATGTGACAGTTTAAGCTGAGGAAAAAATAGAACATAAGTGTTTAAGTTGAACATAAATATTTAAGTTTCGTTTTAGCAAAATATGGTCCTTTATACCTACGTAAAATTTTAAACAAAAATAGTTTGAACATTTTTCAATTTTTGTTTTCAAAAATTAATTTTTCAGAAACTATTTACTTAAAAATTTGTAACCAAAAACAAAATTTTTCTTGTCTTAGTTTTGCATAAGATGCAAAACACCCTTTATACATATTTAATTTCTGTTCTTTCTGTTAGCAATCCAATAAACCATGTCGCAAACAACATTATGTACCTAAGAAATTTACCCAAATATTTACATTGTACTTCGAATTGCTCATGTTGACAGTAACAGTTAGCGTAGCTTCTACTTAAAGAAGTTTTCAAAATTTAAATTAATAAAAACTTTTTTGAGGAGCAAAATGGCAGTGACTAATTTTTAGCGCTGCTTATAAGCAATGAAGTAGACTTCAGCACATATCAAAACCGGGATAATTTATTTTCTTTACTTGACTTGACACCCACACCCACTTTTTTCTAAAAAATAAAGTGTCCTACTAATTTTATGTACGCATTAACAGTTCTTGGCCCTGGGCAAAAATTTCGAATTTGATGATTAAAAATTTGAATCTTGTTGGATGTATTAACTTTAGATTTTTGGCAAAGAATTTATGTAAGCTGAACCTGAACTTAACAGAAATTGAGTACTTAGATCTTAGAGTAAAACCCCTCACCTGTTAGATTGCCGCTCGTAACTTAACGCCAATTTGTGTGAAACTACTGTACCTGGATCGAGATCGAAACCTCAATTCGGATTCCATTCGATTTTCAAAATCAATCAAAACTAAATAAGAAATACACGTATTGAATTGTTGTCACGGATTACCAATGGAAATTGCCATCAATTTATCTGGTTTAGCTTTTCGTTTTCCACATCAAATTCGTGAGATAGATTTGTCAGCTATCTGCAAAAAAATGTTCCCATACAAAAATGTTGATAGTTCATTTCTGCAACATACAGTTCATTTTTCAGGTTTATCCGTATTTTACGGATATGTCGTTTTCGATTGGATTTTGGGAGTGTTCCATTCCTATCGAATAAGGAAAATTTGGAGTGAATGGAGTAAAAAAAAATTTCCATATTCGATAGGAACAAAACACTCCCAAGAACCAAACGAAAACGACATTAGCATGAATATTCTGGACCCATGTTCTGTAGCTTTTGGCATGCATAAAATTGGTCGAGAAACGATGAAAACTGAAACGAAATACATGAGTTTTGTTCCATTTTTCAGCGTTTCTCGACTGATTTTTGTCGATGTGAGAGTCACAGAACGTAGGCACAGAATAGCATTTCTTATCATAATGTTACCTTATTATTTTAGAAAAAATAAGGTGATGCAATTAATCCAAATTATTTTTAAATCGTGTTAAACTTGCAGGCGTGATAAGAAGACATCTTCTAATTTAATATTTATTCGTAACCTTGGAATTATTTACTTCATTTGCTATTTTTTTTTTTTTTTTAAGTTTTATTATGTCGTTGACGTCTTTATCCATTTAAACAACGCTTAAAATTATTTTTATATAATGAACAAAGTTATAGCCTTTTTCGATTTATATAATGAACAAAGTTATAGCCTTTTTCGACGGTGAGCACAACCTGATTGGTTCTGAAGTTTGTGTATCAAATTATTTGTGTTAAATAAATTCAAAAATTTATAGCTAAAATTCGGTAAGTATCATTAGGTCTGTTCCTTTACTTTGAAACTCTGTGATTTTCTGTGCATTTTACTGCCATTATATTTTTTTATATTAACTTTGACAGAACGTTGTACTTAAATTCCCACAAATGCACAATTAGGTTTGTTCGTGTACTTTCCGGACTAAAACTGTCAAATTATCAAATTTTGAGGAGTGGGGATGAAATTCTCTCAAAGAGAATGGAAACAGTCCAAACGTAAACGAACGCTTTGAATCAAAAATGTCTGCCAGATTTTAAACGTCACCAAAAAGTAAAAAGAAAAAATAAAGAAAACCACAACATTTGAATACATTTACTGAAAGTGTTAATTAAAATTGAAGTAAACAAATTAAATTGAACTTAAAACACTTCCCTTCAATTTTGTTCAGTGGTTTATCAAAAAGATGAAAAATAAGAAAAATATTCACTTTAAGGCCGTGTGCGAATTCGTTTAAAATTTCGATTAAATTTTATCCGAGATTAAATTTTGACATTTCTACGTACATATTCACCTCACTTATGTCAAAAATTATTCTATGGATAAAATTTAACGCGATTTTAAGCCAATTCACACACGGCCTTAGAATAATTTGGGCATTATTACAATCGTTTTGGGCTTTTTTGCTGAGTTTTTGGGCTTTATGCCGGATTTTGGGAGTTATGACATTTTTCGATTTGGTCGTTATGGTTTTGGGCAATAAGACATAACGCCGGAGAAGAAATCAGGCCCAAAAAAGAATTACAGCTTAGGCCGTGTGCGAATTTGGTTAAAATGGCGTTAAATTTTATCCGAAGATTAATTTTTGACACTAGTGAGGTGAATCTGTATGTAGAAATGTCAAGTTTTAATCTCGGATAAAATTTAATCAAAATTTTAAACCAATTCGCACACGGCCTTAGAATCCAACCTGAAAGGGATTTACCATTAAAATTCACAGTTGAATCTTCCCAGTCAGGACTCCTAGCATTGAAGACACCTCCGAGGATGGAATGACTTGCTAAAATTGAAACGTAATTGACATTAATATGACATAAAATGTTCAGGGTAAGTATGTTGACAATTCTAGGTTCCCTTACACGTTTCGTTATAGTAGTTGTTCAGACATTTCCTTTTTAGGTCAGTTACACGCTCTAACATGAGGAAAACCTAAGTTTAACGAAAATTACCTAAAATTTGTCTGTTTTAGGTTTTAATTTATGAAATTGGACATAAGTGAACTTAGTTCCTATTGACTTATTTTACCGCAGTTAATGCACGTTATTTTTTTTTTTTACCTACTTCCCTCCAACTCAAAAGTTCGAAGATTTTTAATTGGTACAAACCTATTTGAATTCACCTTAAATTAATAAACTTTCATGCTATAGGTAAGTTTTTCAAAAGCAAATACACCAACCATTTTGGTTAAATAAAAAATATACTGCAACCGTCGGTATAAGCTTTTATAAGAACACGATTTTTGCAAAGCTTGAATTTTTAAGCTTCAACAACCCAATACATACCTAAACCATTTACTACCACTATGACAACAAAACAAATGAAAGTGAAAGTTCTTTCAAAAAATATTTTCTGTGCGCTGTGCTGTAGGTTTTTTATACTGAAATGAAACTGAAACTCTTTGACTGTGGATGTATACTCCAAAAAAGCTATGGCCTACGTGACGTTCCAGTCAATCGACCTCACCTCATGTTTTTTTTTTTTCATTCTAAAAGCACAAAAAAAGTTAGATATTTGCTTTGTGTTAGTGTCACCAATCAAAACATATTTTTCATTGAACACTACACACAACGACGAAACACTTTAAAATGTGTGTGTTCGCAAAGGGGAAAAGAGAGAGAGCAACAAAAACAATAACAAAAAACATCTGACACAAATACTAACCCTCTTCAACTCCTTTCCTTAGGCTTGTTTGTTTATGAATTTTTGATATTACGAAATCATATACAAACCATTCGTTAGTAGTTGTGTATGTTGTGTTATTTGAACTCGCACATAATCCTACAATGAAAATATACTTTATACGTTTCTAAAAAACCAAAACAACTCTTACACACCCGCATTTTACTGTATATACTGTATATTATTTTATATTTATAGTGTGCAAAGTGAACGTTGAACATGAAAAAAAAAATTGAAATGTTTTGCGTTTCAGCAGTTCAGCACCAATTTCAATTTGTTTTGTTGGCTCATGAATCCAAGCTATTCTGGGAGGAAAGAATGGAAGGGAAATAAACAGCCGGTATATTTGTTTGTGTGGATAGAAATACAAACTACGCATTTGATTATTTGCCGAATTTGGTGGTTATAAAAATGATAGCATAAATATAGAAGCCTACCTACGTGGCTTTTATGTACATACATATATGTTTATTCAAACTTCTATACAAACCCTACCTCTCAACCCTTGAATAGGGGGTAGTCGGGTGGGTCCGGGTACCGTGCTTGGTGAATCATAACGGGTGGTGATAGCCAATAACATACTGATTGTAATGGGGGTTTGTCTGGCAATCCACAATCCAATCGAAACAATATTGAAATTGATAGAATTATGCAATAATTATATTTTAACACCTACTAGAAGTAAGTAAACAAAGAAATGATGCACAATGATAACTCACTTGATTAGGTATTTTTGTCTTGTATTTGAAAATAGGTAGGTAGGTGGGTGGGTTTCGAGCAATTAGTCTAAGGTCATTAGCCCCTATCTGTTGACCAGGTAGGTAGCCGTATAGGTACCTACTACCTATAAGGTAGGTTCCTATATGTATTTGTGTAGGTAATTAATTACCTTAGATATTGCTTATTGTTGGTGTGATGATTAATCCAGGCGATCTGCAATAACTGCTTTTTTCGTTACCCAATGACCAAAGGAAAGTAAGTACCTACCTATACCTACCTAGGTATTATTTTCACTGACCTATCTAACTCCCTACAGTATGAGGGTATATTTACCTATCCACCTACCTTCTCACTTCTCAATTTGTTTAGGTAGACAGGTACATACATACATATGTACATATATTATGTTTGATTGGACTACAACAAATTACAAAATCTGTCGCCAGATTTGTTTTGTCGCCACACAAGTGGCCACTTAGGTTTGTTTTTGTAATAGCATCTCGTTTCAGCATAAGTTTGCATGTAGCGATAGGTACCTATATTTGCTCCGTAAGGCAAAATAGATAGGTAGTGTTGATCCTCTTTTGGCGAGTTCATCAGCTTTACAGTTACCTGGAATGCCCCTATGGCCCGCAACCCAGCTTAGTTGAATATTGAACTGCTGTGCGTGTGCCATCTCCATAAGAGATGATCGGCTGCTAAGGGCTGTTTTAGAGTTTGTAGAGACAGAGTTCAGGGATTTGATAGCAGCTTGGCTATAGAGAGCTTGTAGGCAAACTGAACTGACAGCCGAGGATTCATATCTTTATATTAGTATTTTTGGTCACAATCATCTTTGAGTATTATTTTCTAGACTATAATTTAAAATTTAGTATTTAAAAAAATTATTTTTAAGTGAAAGGGACTGTGAAAATAAAACAACAAATAAAAAACATCCAATAAAATGGAATTATCTGTTTGCTTTTTGATGAAAACCAGATGATTGTGACGTCATACAGCTAATGAGCATACCTTGTTTCTGTTTATCGTGGTCCTGCAGTTTGTGTACAAATTAGAGAGAATGGTCACCATAATAATTAATGCACACCTACTTGACCCGTCACGTTTTATATACCTTACAAGTTCTAATTAGAGCACAAACATTTCAAAAATTTGAAAGATCTTTCCAACCATAATCTTCAAAATGATTACTACCTACTTCATAACAAAATTCTAAAGTTAATTCTACTTGAATCTGAATGAATTTAATTTATGGTTCTATAAAAACCCAACAAAATTTTTTTCATGCCACGTCGCTGCGTTAAATTCACTGTCTTGTTTGGCAAGCAAAGGCTCGCGCGAAAAATTTCCATTGCACTACTTTACTGCTGCAACCGTACCAACAATACCATATGTGCCTGTTTACATTGTATTTTTGACGAACGGCGCATCCAGTGAGATGGGTATATTTTGTGTGAGTAAGAAAGAGAAGGGTTAATTCCACCCAAATTACGCCGATGCGCCAGTTTCATTAAATGTTTTCGGATTGAGCAGGAAGAGTTTTTTTTGTGTGAGTGAGAGATACATGGTTGTTAAGGATGTGAGATAGGGATGGGTAGATTGAAATGAAAGAATTTTTTCTCTATAATGTAAACACGAGGAACATTTTGATGAACGAAAATATGCTTTGTCAAAAATACAATGTAAACAGGCACTACCAGTACCACTTCAACTAATACACCTTTTAAAAGCCGGTTTTGTCACCTCTTTTTCTTATATATTCTAACACATATGCATATCAACAATAAAATCAAAATAAAATCAACCACATCTACAAACACAAGTATATAAGAAATAAGTATACAAAATATTTTCAAGTTGGAACACAAATACTGTGAACTTGTTTTGATGATTGCTCCCCTGCTGCTGTTCTTTCGTCGAACAAAATAGAAAATAACAGAAACCGCACTACGACGATATCAGATCAGAAGAAAATCTCTTTCGATAGGAGCAAGTCAGTCCACGTCCAAGTGAATCATAAAGTTGTTTTGAAAAAGTAAAATTATTTTTTTGCGTTAAGAGATTTCATCTCAGATTAATTCATAATTGGATATTAAAAAAAAAAAAAAAAAACAAATTAACAAAAGTTAAGTTTTTAAAATTCTTGAAGAATTTGAAAAAAAAACAAGATTTGGATTGAGGAGAGAATACATTTTCTAGTGCTCTACTCCTCCTACTGTGCTTTGCCTCAGTGTGGTGAATATACCAAAACTTATTAAAACACGTACATATGTAACATACAGAACAATTTTGCAGCTAAATAAAATTGAATTATAATTTATAAACCAATTTGGAATACCTACATAATAACAACAAAAAAAACTTAATTTTTCAAAAACTGAAAAACTAAAACCACACTTGTTTTACACAAAATAAAAAACTTGCCAAGTGGTGAAGTTGGAATTCTAATTGGAGAGAACGAGAGAGAAATTTTGGTTTCTCCTTGTCTCATATGTAATTTTATTTACCCCTTTATCGTGTTGTTGTTTTGTCTGCTTTATACCTATCGAAAAAAAAAATTGGAACAAGAAACGGATTTTTTTGTTTTGTAGCCATATCAAAATAAACAAGGACGAAGGACAATTCCTGAAAGTGGCTACGTCATAGAACAAACGGTAAGTGGAAAAATCTTTAAAATATTTGATAGAGACGTAAGGTTGCATCATTATACCTACATATTATTTAATTTAGAATGTGTGGACGAGAATCTAATACCTAATACCTTCTTACATGTGGTATTTAATTAACGCGTCACGCGGTTTGTTTTGCCGGGTATTATTTTTTTTTTCCTAAAATCGATAGTATTGTTAGCTAAATAAAGAAACATTCTATATGTTATCATCGGCAGTTCAACATTCAAGGCAATGGCAGGCAGTATACACATAAGTTTAATCTTTTTTTTATTATATTACACCTATCTACGTGTAGTTAGAAGGTAAAGACTTGAACATGAACATTTCCAGAACTTTCTGACGTGGATAGAGTCTCCTGGTTGGGAGATGTATAGTTACTCTTGTTACATTCACCATTTTAAGGGATTTTAGTTTATAGGTAAATCGCATCTAAAAAAAACACTAGAGTGCTCCAGTCTTCAGTGATGTCGTGTTTAAAGGAACCTAAAACTAGTTTACATTTTTGCACTGCTAGCAAAAATAAAATGCTATGCAAAAGTTATTCAGCGAATTTCAGCGAAATATGATGTTTCTGGTGCATTCACACCTTATTACCACCAATATGATATTTATCTGAAATAGGTTTTGAATGGTGTTTTAACTTCAAATTTGTTCATCCTTAAATTCACTTATCGGTTGTTTGATCCTACCATCTGAAGACTGTTCAAAAGTTTAAAAACGTAGCAAAATAAAAACTTGCAGATAAAAAAAACAATGAAGCACTAATAAATTAAATTAGGAAATTTTAACACTCACTACCTGATTTAAACCCTTATTCTCTCAATGAAATAATTATATCTAAAAAAAAAACATCTACATATATAATATATTTACTTTCTCTGTTATTCCTAGTTAAATTTGATCAATAAACACTAAATTTTGTAAGCTAATGACCGATTTTTTAAGCTGGCCATACACGATAAAGCCGAATGGCTCGGCCGAGCCAAATTGCATCATGTGAATGGGTTCGGCCGAGCCATTTCGACTGTCAGCAGGTTATAAATCCACCAGTCCAATTATTGGCACCGAGCCATTTGGCTCGATCGTGACTTATGTGGTTTTCGATTCAACCAAAAAAAGTTGACTTTTATGGGGTTAAGTTGATCTTTTTCAGATTTCGGCTTTGAGTCCGTGTTAATAATAAATTAAAATCGAAATAAAAAATAAAATAAATTGTACTTGATTAGTGCAAATAGTGAAGTTTTTTCCATATTTATTACGGAAAAACGTTTTTTGACTACCTTCCAATCTCTACACACTCACAGTTAAAAAAAAAAAAAAAAAAAAACCAGATTCGTTCGATTCACGACGGTTGGTCTGTGGTTTGACCCCCAAATCTGAAATGGTTGAATCGAAAACCACATTAGTGTTATTCCCAGCGAAAATATGAACAAAAAATTTTTTCTAGGAAATTCAATTTACTTTAATTTAGTTGTACAAACTTTTCCAGTTATACGCTTGGTTTTCAAAATATTCGCGAAAAACTTAAAAATGGGACTTTTGAGCCCCTATCCTGACTTAGCTCGCGGCCATGGACTGGGACTTTTTAAGCTGGCCATTCACGATCGAGCCAAATGGCTCGGTGCAAATTGGACTGGTGGATTAATAACCTGCTGAAAGTCCAAATGGCTCGGCCAAACTCATTTACCTGATGCAATTTGGCTCAGACGACCCATTTGGCTCTATTGTGTATGGCCAGCTTTAGTATTTGGACCTTAGGGTCCCACTACCATTTAATAAAATAAATAAAAAAATAAAAATAATAATTTTAGTTCTTCTTTGACTGGACTGGCTGCTATAAATAAAAAAGAAAACAAATCTTGTAGATTTAAGACTAAATGCATTTCAAACGTACCTATGCAAATATAATGACGTAAAAAATATAGGTAAGTAGGTGTGCATGATATAAAAAATTAAAAAGAAGGTATACCATTGAGTTGTAGGTGTACAAATTTTTGTATAAAAATTTCAACAAGGTTTAAAAAAATTAAAAACACTGCATATACAGCTGTTTAATAGATTAACCATTTCAACTCATTATCAAAGAAAAAAAAATTACTTCCAAGTCTGTTATTTAGAGTTAAGGAACGACTTAATAACGTCGTAAAGTTAACTCAACTTTTTTCGACCTCAAAGGAACGATGAAAGTTCACGTTTTCCATTTATAAAGCGGTTGAAATTAGACCTTGAATTTCAAAGGAATAGTAATAAAAATAAAATACACAAAGGTTTTAGAAAGACTAGATCTTGGCATACATATATACAATTCAAGATTGTTTACGGAAGGCGTATCTACAGAACTTGAAAAAAAATAATAAGCTTTGTTAATCATTCCGATGGCAAACCGACCTGTTTTTTTTTTTTTTAGTTTAAATGTCTTTAAGGCCATTGACAATGTATAATCATGGTAACCAATATTTTTTATCTAAGCTTTGTACATTTAGTTTGTTGTTCAGCAATAGGCAATTAGGTTGAAGCCTTACCTTTCTACCTACTTATCCTTGTTTACACTAATTTTTCGGTTTAGTTAGAATGAAATTATGTACCTATTAGGATTACGTATATTTATTTGCACTTGTTTTACGGTAACCATTTCATTTGATTAATCAGTTAATCCAATCCAAACAAATAATACAATTTTTACCTCCCAAAAAGCACATGTAATAAATTTATAAAAAAAACCACGTTTTTTCTATTATTTCCCGCGTGGCTAAGCAAGTGACTTGATTGTAGCGTTCAATACACACCATGATAATACAATGTGTTTTCACACTTACTGCCACACATTGTGTGTCGCAATCTCGCAATCTCGCAATATGCTAACTTATGTACACTATACAATCTATAAATAAAACCACTTCTGCCTCAACATTTAAAAAAATAATAAAAACAAATAAACTAATAGCAGTGATTTGCTGAAAGAAATACCTACTTAATATGTTTTTGTTGTTTTACCCTAGCCGAGATTAAACTCAAAACAAAAAAAAAATATGTTAATTAAGTAGCTAGGTGCCTACCTACCTATCAGTGTTTCAGATTTGTCTGATATTTTATTGTTTACAAATATAAAGCTAAGATAGCAATGATAATAACTTTGTTCTTGAGATTTATGCTTGTTTTTTAGTTTTATTTTCTTGTTTTTATTATTTTTTTGAGATCAAGGTCTCTAGTTACTAGCAAAATTTCTATTACTTACAAAAGTTAGTGATTTCTAAGGCATGGCGCTCACTGAAGGGGAGACGAAGTGGAGTGGTAGTGGAGTAACGAGTGGCGGTTAGGTTAGGAGGGGCGTGTCCAGCTCTGAGGCTGTTGCTGACACGGCGGGCTGTTGGTCCATTGTGATCCCTTATAAACAGAAATAAAATCTAAGCTATCGCTTGACATTGACTGGTTCATTTACGAAATAGCCTGGGGACTCATTCCGTAAAACGATTATCACCCGGCGATAACGTTTCGACGATAGTCCTGCTTGACGTAACCCAAAAAAATGACTATCGTCTCGATGATCACGTTTTGACAATCAAATATTTGCTTCACGTAAGTCGATTATCATCAAAACGCTATCGTCAAAACGATGGCTTTTGGACGATACCTAAATAGGTATCGTTTCGCATTTGTGTTCATGATTGTATGTAAATTTGTACGCGACAGTTAAATGAGTTAAATAATTTACTTATTTTGCAAAAATTCGAGAAAAATACAAATTTTATGAAAAATTAAAAAAACAAATTGTTGCTAGCAGGGATCTAACGCCGGACCTTTCCGTTAAGAAGCAAGTACCTATTTCATTGCGCGACCATCTAATGTAAATTTCTGCCGATTTCTTGAGTTTACAAACAAACCGTGCACTAAAGAACTTCGTTCTAATAACGCAAATTGTTATTATGACGTTTCAATGATGGTATGACAATCTGACTGAAAAAAACGATAGACGAGGAGATAGTGTTTGAATTACGTGAAGCAAATTTTTGACGATCACGTCAGCGATAATCGTTTTGATGATTATCGTTTTGAAAATTACGGAATGACCCCCCTGTGCTTTCTATGTATTTCCTCATGTTTGCCATTGGAACATGCGCTAAATCGCCGAGTTCTCCAACAAACCTGTTTCCAAGCTGAAAGCTCCTACAGAAATCGGGTGCTTATACACCCAATCTAGTGGCCATTATGCCAATGGCACAATACCAGTACACCTACCAAGGTTCTAATATTCTTTTTAATCAGCGATAAAATATACTGAGTTTCCTTATCATTAATTCTAGGGCATACACTTTTAGAGATGGTGCAATCGTTCCTGGATATCGAGGAGTTATTGATTTGCACTTTCGTTATTAGGTCTATCTTTTTTTTGATCACGCCTATCGGGAAATCTGGTCCCGTATCTAATTGGCTACTATTATCTCTATTTGTCATTGACCCTTTTCCTTGCCAGTGCATGTGCTATGTCTAGAAACCCAGAAGAGTTTGACGTGGTTAGTGTTGCAAATATTGTTCATTTTCATTCATATTTTGAGTTTACAGAGACGGTTCTAGGCTTAAACTTACCAAGATTTTAAAAAGCGCAAACATTTGGCGGTTTCCTCAATTTTTTACAAAGTTGTAGGTACATATTTGGTTTTTATTTTAGTAAATACATAGTTTTTGAAAAATTAATTTTCAAGATCAAAATTTTGTAAATATTTTCAAATTAAAAACAAATAAACATACAAATTTTGTTGCCGAGTTTTGTTAAACTCCTCGAAGTCTCAAAAACTTGGATTCATTGGGTGAACATTATAAACAACTCATAAAAAAATCAGAACTAAAGGACATGGCGCAAGTTATGGTGTACATACATATGTAAATATATATGTATGTAGATAGACTAAGCTACCAAGTTTTCCTAAGTTTAACGGCTCTTTTTTGTTTACCAAAAATTGAGTAGCTAGGTGTTTTAAAAGGGAGACCTCAAAATACTAAATGAACACCTTTACATGTAGGTACATACATAAAATGAATAAATTTGGTGGCACAACGGCTAATGAAGAACCAGGGCCTAGTGACCGAATCCGAACGGCTGATGTGAGCGGCACTTTTCTGTGACAAGAGGTATACTCAGTACAAGTACAATTCCATGGTAATTGTACTTAAAATTTCTAAGTACCACTATTTGTACTTGCTATTATAATTGCACAAAAGAATTGAAAAGTTTGTACTGATTAATACTTAATTATTGTACTTAAATAGGTACTCTTCAAATACTTTTAATTCCTTAAGTACTTATAATTCCTTCATATTTTTATTTCAGAAGGAATTAGAATTTATTATGGAATTAAAAGTACTTATGGAATCAAGAAGGAATTAAAAGTATTTGAAAATTATTTAAGTAAAATAGTTAAGTACTAATCAGTACAAAATTTTCAATTCTTTTGTGGAATTATAAATAGGTACAAGTACAGGTAGCGGTACTTGGAAAATAAAAATTTTAAAACACAAGGTAATTGTACTTAACTTGTACTTAAGTCAGAATATATTTAATTATTTTACAGCTATGTAGGTACCTATTTCATTATTATTCTGACCGCCTCGATTTTAAATCTTTTCATTACTTAATTCCAATAAATCAAAATTGGATTGTACCTACCTATCCGCTAAAATTCTGCGTCAAAGCTAATATAATCTAATAAATCGTGGGTAGATAAAACTGAAAGTTGTTGAGTTCATAAAATGCGGTAATTGCTGCGCCATTAATTTGTTAACCTCTCCAAGTTGCCTAATTTCTCTTGTATAACAACAACAAAACAGAGGGTATAGGTTTCAAATATTTGCTGAAAAAAAGTTCTCCCCGGTTTTTGCTGTTGTGATACTGTCTGGAATAAACAAAAAAGTATTTTCCTGCGCCTGTCACATTTTTTAACAACGTAGAATGTTCATTCAATTCATGAAAAGAACTTTTTTACCCTACGAAAAGAATACATTATGTACATATATATGTACATACATACATGCTGGCAAATGCTTAGGTCATTTAAAATCACAACAATCAGTGCGAGAGTATCCAGTAGTAATATTTTTATATAAAATGCTTATTTTTGTTGACTATACGAAAATTGTTTAACCTCTTTTAAAACTGAATTTTTCTTCAATCATGTTCCAGACATGTGCCGAAATTAAATTACAAAAATTACACTTGGTTCAAGTTCAAGGTTATACATTAAAAAATGAGGAATTTTATGAATGTAATAAAATAACAACTACATATGTATTTATTTATACCCATATTTATTTTTTAGTTGAAAATATCTGAATAGGTATAACTTGTAGATTTGATCAAATAATGTTAAAATAATCTTGGTTTGCTCATTCGCCAAAAATGGCATTTTTTATCATCAACAAAAAATATTAATAAATAACAAGCCGGCTAAGTTTTTGTTTTTCTCATTCTGCTTTATCAGTTTGTTTTTTTTATTTTTTATTATTAAACAAGTTCCAAAAATATATGTATATGTAGGTACTTATACGAGTTTTGAATTTGAAGTGGAAATTACGAAAGACATTTGTATGCGCGGTAGAGAAAAAAAAAGAGTATAAATGTAGGTGTGTCCGTTTTTTTATAGTATTGGTGTTGTTTTGACGAAGCTTGGCATGCTTTATGTTTACTTTTAAGTTGTTGTTCTTTAACATTTTTTTTTATTTTTTCTGATATACCTACAGATTGACTTTGAGTATGGGTACTTTTCTTTGCTAAGTTAGTGATGGTGTACGTCATTTAAAATGCGATAAAAACCAGGACTTACGAATTTATTTCTAAGGGATAAATCGTATTCTTCTTCTTTTTTTTTGAGGTAGGTAGGTACTTACGTTTAAAATTTTTAAAAGTGAAAAAAACAAATTTGCCTATGTAGGTACCTACTCTACATTTATATGAAATTGACGAATGATTTTTGAATTACATGATTTTAAATTGGTCAGTTTATATTTTTTTCTCCGTCAAACATTTTTTGATTAACCGCTTTTAAGACTCTGAAACCAAACCTCAGAAGTTTTGTTTTTACATTTTTCACAATGCAAGAATTGATTAATTTGCGTTGCGTAATGCTGATGATTTTAGGTTACCTACATATGTATAGAAACTCCAAAACAAACAAAATGGTTCTTCATAGAGGATTAGATATTTACAATAAACTACCGAATGAACTGAAGGTGGATCATAATTTATCAAGATTCAAAAAACTTTTAATTGGTTATGTACAAAATAGATTTATTTAATATAGTTTATATTATTGTTATGAATTTTTTAAATGGCAAAATATTGCCAAATAAATAAATAAATAAAAAAAAATAATCTCAAATAATAATGTAGGTAGGTACCTAAATAAAATTATAAGAAAATGCAAATATTTTTAAAGTCTCAGATGAAATACAAATCATTGGCCATTTTTTTTTTTTTGACCTAAAATGTTGTTCAGTTTTATATTTTAAGGCGCCAGTTATAGCTATCATTGAAATTTATCATTGAAAATTTGAATGATTCATTTTAAAACGTTTAGAAGTCGAAACCTTTGATTATTTTGATGCCAAAATAAAGCTTATGACTTAATTAACATATCTGGCCAAAAAAAATTCATTTCGGCCCAACTTTTCTCATGAAATGACTTTTATAATTTCAATGATCATTGATAAGGTAGTGCAATCATCATTGAAATTAAGAAAGTAAATTTATGTAGAAGATTACGCCCCAAAGAAGTTTTTTTTTGACAATAAATAATAATTGAGTTGTCAGCTTTATATTTTCATCAAAATAATCTCTGATTTTGCTTTTTAAAAGGCCTAAATCATAAATTAAAAAAATGTTCAATGATGAATTTCAATGAAAGCTATAACAGGAACCTAAGTCGGCAATTGTCTTCAATGTAAACTAAATCCTTTTGAAAAAGTTCTTTTGATTTTCTAATAAGAAGAGTCTGTCCCAAAAGCAAAATTCTTCACGATTTGATTTCGGAAATCAAGCCAAAAGAATTCGATCGCCCATAATTAGAATGTCAAATAATAATCTAATAATTAATTCTTTATTAATTTTTCGAAAGTATTTTCATTTGCTTATCGAGAAAATAGCTCTGATAAGAACCCATTTTTGTGTTTTTATATCGTGAAGTAAAGAAATAATAGGAACTAAACAAAAATAAGTAAAAAGTAACTTGTTTTTTTAGTATGTACCTACCTACCTACACATGCTGATTTATTTTAAATACCTACATAATATTTAATTACATTCCTATGTATATCTGAAGTTCCAACTCAAATTTAACGAAATAGATACACACATAGTTGTACCTACTAAATTGAGACAATCCCTAGAATTTTCAATTAAAATTTTAAATGGATTATACATTACCTATGTACATAAGTAAGAATTATAAATAACATACATAAATATCTACATACATACGTAAATTACATGCAAGGAACAAATTGGGCAAATCTAGTTTTGATTTTGTGTTTACGAACAACGTCTCTAAGAAAGTTCTTACACATTCTCTTATTTTTTTCTCTTATGTATGTATCTTTCTCTGTGATTCCTCAAAGATATTTTCCCTGATAACCGTATTATCTTATTACACAGGGTGATTCCCAGCGTGTTGGTTTATCAAGTCATGAACAAAATCGCATTGTATGGGTCTAGTGGGCCCAACTCGATGCAGCACAAACACCATACATACCATCACTGAATAAGACAGCATTTCTGTCAAACCATTGACACGATCCCTGTAAAATAGATTTCCTGCTTCTTCATTCTTTTTATTTAAAGCTTCATGTAATAAATTAGTAACCTATACTTAGGTAACTAATTTACCTGTTGAATTAGTCGACAAAGGAGAGAAATTCTTAGCTTCCTGTTCTTGAATAAAGTAGGACAAATGACGGCTAACAATTAAATTGAAATACTTAACTCGTAGATGAAAAACATTATTGCAAAGATTCGAAATTGAATTTGAACGAGAAGTCCAGTACGAGAATTATAACACGTGTTTTGTTTTTACAATTGACATTGAGCGCTCAGTGAGATTTTAATTGGTAGGACACGCCTAATGGTTTTCTGATTTTGAGAGGCACAAACATTTGACTTTTTTTTATCAAATTTTCGAGAAAATTTAAGAAAATCATACATGTTATTAACACATAAAGAAGTGATGTTTGGAAAATTTATCATCCCTATCTTTAGAATGACGGATAAATTTCAAAATTGCAAAATAAAAAAAAAAAACACACATTGCCCTACTCCTATGTGCATATGTATATAATTCTTTTATTTCTGTTTTCTTGTTAACCTTCTTTAAAAGAAGCAAGTTATAATTAAGGGTTGCCTTTATTTTTTAATTATTTTAAATCTTTTAAATTGTGCAAACCCCTCCAACTTTTCTATTTGTCTTCTCTTGACCTAACCACGCCAAAGATTTTTGCCATATCTTGAGCGAATCACCCTGTACATAATGAAGGACGGATACTAATGTGAAATTTTTGCGACGCAATTTCAATACTCACCAAACTTTTACCCGCCATGTGTAACCTCCTTCACAACCCCTTTATCATTAGTTTCAAGATAATACGCTTTATTTATGATTTTTTTTTTCGTATCTGCCAAAGATTTTGTAGATATAAAAAAGGTAAATACATACACATACAAACATACGTTGATATTTTTGTAAATAAAATTGGTGATAAACAATTCTAATGTAGGTCAATTAGGCATGTGAGGTAGATATTTAAAGATAAACCAAATTTTTAATTATAAAAAGAATGATGTCGGAAATACTGCGTAGAAGTTTTTTCAACCGACAAATGTTTACATAATAGAAAATCTATGTTTAAGTGAGTTTGTAGTGTTTCTGTATGTGCCATTGTTTTTGAAATAAAAATAAATGATAATACCGAGTCAAAATTATCACAAAGGTATTAAATAAATAATTATAAAAAAAGAGTACCTCGGTGGGGGTTAGCTACATACGAGAATTTTTTTTAAAAACGAAAACAAGTCAGACTAGTCATTATTTGCTTTCTTTTGAGATAAATCATTTTATTTATCATTATTATAGGTTATTAATCTGCAGTACAGTTGATTGCTTTCTTTTTCAACTGTGTATTCGCGAAGAAACATGGACGAATTAGAAGTGATCAAAGAAAATTCGATCAGCAATTGATAAAGCTGACTGGTTTAATCAAACTTTGCTTTTAAGAACCTTCATATCTTATTAACTAAACTCGGAACAGTCAAAGGTTCACAGAGCAAATGTATATTTTGATTTTTCAGACCTTGCAAAGCTTCCAGTTATAGGTAGGTACCTATTCTCTTGTTGATAGGTACACCATCCTACATTTAAGGTTTTTTTTATTTTAATTTAATTTAATAATTTTGTTCTTTGTTTTTATAATGAGTAATATTATGCAGGTGTGCTTGCTATTCTCAACTCAGAATTGGAATTTTATTACAAACAATGTACGATCTCCGTTTTTTTTCTGTTGGTCTTTACAACAATAATAAATTAATCTCAATTACAAATTCCATAAACGATTTCATAAATACCCTTCACATTCTCCAAAAGAATGAACTCCTGCCAAGTCAAAATAAATTGCATACAAACTTATACCTACCTATAAATTGCATACAAACTTATACCTACACTCGTTGGAACATGCAATGACAACGACAAAGTATCCATATTATTATAATTTCCACACGTATGTACTTACATATCACACAAAAGCCATATTGACTTGGATAAACTACTAGAATAATACCAGCAGCAGCCTGGACAGTATTTTCTTATGATATGGCTGACCAGTGACCAGCCAGTCAACCAACCAGACAAATGTATACATAAATTTACGTGCAATCAATTCAACTATTCAAATGTGTGTTGGTTAAAAAATCTGTTCCATATTGTGATCACATAGTAAAAACTTTCTGTCCCTACCCTACCGACCGACGATAAAACTTGATACAACATACTAACAAAACAATGTCAACGTAAAAGTTCCTTTGTTTATATCATCACAAAGCTGCCGGCACTGCCACAGCCGATATTCTCTGACGTTTTTGATGAGTAACTCGATCCTTTTACCTGCTGGGTGGGATAAAATTACTTCTTGGTTCGGTTGAATGATCTTTTATATAAAACCTACAAACATTATGTACATGTTAATAAAAAGAATCAACAATCTTGCAATTAATGTTTCAATTTTCTTTCTTTTTTTTAAGCATTGGCTTCATAAACAGAAGACAAAATTCAAATTGATTTAAGGTACGGAGAAGAAGAAGCCAGAAAGTATTGATAAACAAAAAACATATCAAAGATCTGCACATCTAGAATCTTCTCCTCCGCCTTAAGGAACAATATAAAACTGCGCAACGTCTACTGAACTGTTTTAAAATAAAAATACTCATCTTAGCATCACAATGGAGTGCGAAGCTATTGCAGTCAATAACGAAGTCGAATCACGAGAGAGCTCTGCCGAACGTGAACTGAACGGAACTAATGTAGTCGCCGATGAGTCTGGTCAGTCTTCTTCGGTTGATGGAATCAAAAAGCCTCTGCCTGTTGACAACCATGAGAATCGCATCAAAAGAAAAGCCAAACGACTTATCAAGCAAAATAGTCGAGAAGGTGTGATTAATACGAATGGAGTGGCTGGCTATGTGGTTCCCCAGCGTCGCTGGAAAAACAGCAGGAGATCACGCAACGGCCATGGTCGGGGACTGCCAAAGAAAGGTGGTGCCGGTGGAAAGGGTGTTTGGGGTCTTCTTGGGTCTGAGATACTGGAAGAGGTGTGCGAGGACCAAAACGATCCAAACTATGACAGCGAAATCAATGACAAGGACATCGAGCTACGAGAAGTGATACCTGATATGTCGCCAGAAGAGTTTTTCAAAATGGCGGAACCCATTGTTCTAGAGTACTACGAGCACGGTGATACCCACGAAGTGGCTTTGAGCTTCGATGAGATTCTCACCGGACAACTAAGGCCATATGTGACAAGTATTCTCGTGCAAATTTCAATGGATCATAAGGACTCACAACGGGAGATGACATCGGTTTTGATCTCGGACTTGTATGGGCGTGTCATTACCGGCAAGGACATCGAGAAAGGTTTTGATATTCTTCAAGAGAATTTGCCTGACTTGATTTTAGACACACCTGAAGCGCCACATATCTTAGGTAAGTTAAAAATAAGTTGTAAAGGCAACAAAAAATGGCATGAATCTATTTTATAGCTAACTATATGGCACGTGCAGTAGCTGATGACTGTATCCCACCAAAGTACATAACTAAACCTGTAGACTTTAATTCAATGAATGAGTATGCAGTAGTGGCTGTTAAACAAGCCGATACTCTGCTTAACATGAAACAGGGTTTGGCTCATTTGGACAATGTCTGGGGCATGGGTGGACCGTTGCGACCGGTTAAATTCATTACCAGAGAAATGACATTGTTGTTGAAGGAGTATTTATCGTCTCGTGATATTCAGGAGGCGCATCGCTGTTTAAGAGCGCTTGAAGTTCCTCATTTCCATCATGAATTGGTCTATGAGGTAATTTTTTTTTTTTTTACAAATAATTTGAGTATTGATTATTTAAAATATTTTTTTTTTTATTGTTTAAGGCTATTGTCATGGCATTGGAATCTTTAAGCGTCAGCACTGAAGAAGCAATGTGCGAGTTGTTGAAATCTTTGGATCAAGCATGTTTGGTCTTGCCAGCAACTATGGAACAGGTAAATTAATATTTTTTAAATAATAAATGTATACAAAAATAAACAATGGCACAAGTGTTTTACATAAATACATATTTCCCTATTTAAATTGATGTTTGAGGCGAATTCGTTTTGTAATTATCTCCTCTGACGCATGATTTTTCTCTTTAGAGACTTACCATCTATTGCTCCTACGCCCAAAGAAAGTTTAATCAGACAACCGATCTTTCTTCTATCGCAATTTAGATTTATGTATTTATTTTGACTTGATTTCATAATTTATCTCAAATCTAGACGTAACTATCAAGAAGTTATCTGGCATGTGAAACTAATTAATAATTAACCATATTATAAAATCAAAACAAAATCATACATACATACATACATACATACGTACCTATTTGCGATTGCGAATGCTTTGTTTTGTTTTTTCTTTCGTGTTTTTAAGTCTTAAACTGGTTATCTAAACTGCAAAAAAAACTGAAAAGCATTGCACCTAACCATACACAAAAAAAAAATGTTTTTTTTTTTTCTTTCTAATGCAGTGAATGTTTTGAAAATAACTATTAAGAAAACAGAAACTGGTTTCTTTTAAATGTCAAGCGAATAATATAGTCATGCACTTGTGTCACATGCTAGCATAAAGTTGATCCTAAAAAAAAAAAAAAAACTAGTTACTATGTTATTTATATTTAATATGTTTTATTTTATTAACAGGGCTTCCAGCGAGTATATGATGACATGGCCGACATTGTATTGGACGTTCCGTTGGCGTACATAATATTGGATCGTTTTGTGGAGCGTTGCAGCAATGCCGGTTTTCTTACTGATAAAATTATTATTAATATGCCCTCTAGGTGAGTGTTTTTATTTCAATTGCCTTTTAGCAACGTAAGTCGGTTAATTAAATTAAACGAAAACGTGTACTAAAATACAAATTATATTTTTATCGTTTCTAAAAGTAATGGAAAGTTGATTCACTTACTTTGTCATCAATTAAGGTTATCTTAAGCTATTTATAAGTTTTTTTTTTGCGATTATTTTTGTATTATTATTTAAAATCTTATCATGCTAACAAGTTCATGACCTAAGTCCATATTTACCTCAAAACTTGGGGTTGCCAAAGAACGTTTACGATATTTCAGACGAGAACGATCAGCGAAATTGAATTAGTCTTAATAGTTGATTTTGTAAATGCATCTATAGAATCGTAGGCTCGATCATCAAAGTACTTCCACACTGTCTCATACTATATTCATAAAAAACAAATTTGGCGGCACGACGGCTCATGAAGAACCAGGGCCAGGAACCATTCCTGTGTGCGTGTCTGCAGGAATGGAGGGTGACCTACAGTTTATTGCCGAATCCGAACGGCTGTGGTGAGCGGCACTTTTCTATGACAAGAGATACTCTTGGAGGATTTGTCTCTTCCTGGCAAGAGGCAGTAGCCTGGAAAAAAACTTAAGATGGAGCGACTGGTATTGAACCCAGACCTCTGGCATGACAGTCCATTGCACTAACCATTACGCCACGGGCTACTACATATACTATATTCATACATGTTTAAAAAATTGGATAGAGTTATTGCAAAATTTTTGTTCAAAAGACCTGCACGCAAGATCTTGATAATTGCATTTTCGAATTTTAAAATATAAATTATGAAAAATAAATTAAATTAAGGCCCCTATTATGTAAGACAACTGCGACTGAAGTTGAGTTGAAATGCAGAAATCGGTATTATCGATCACAACCAGTTCTCTGTCAAAAGGCAACTAGGAGACAACTAACTAAATTACTTCCTTTTAAGTTGTCATTACTGCAAGTCAGTTGAGTTGTTTTTTCTAGTGCGTCCAAAATTGAGAAAGCTTTTTCGCTACAATTTTTAGAAAAAATCAAATCTGCTTTCCATTTTTGTTAAGTTTAACTTTAATTTTTACCCTCCTTTAAATTTTATTTGCAAAATTCACAACATTATGCTGCTCTACCAGCTGATTTTGACATTAAACTTCTCTAAGCAGGCAACATTTTTATTAAACTCAACTGAAAGCAGTTGTCTTCCGTAATACGAATAATTAATTCGGTTTTCTTAAAGTTTAGTTGGCCTGAAGCCAACTCAACTAAGTTGAGTTGTCATCCATAATAGGCACATATAAGTTTGGTGGCGCACCACTCGTGAAGAACTATGGCCGATTTACGACTCCCAACTCTTCCTGTGTGCGTGTTGTCAGGCAGGAATGGAAGGGGCTTATAATTTCTGCCAAAGCGAAGAAGATAGGCACTTTTTCATGACAAGAGATACCCTTGGGGACTTGTAACAATCCTCGCAAGAGGCAGTAGCCCAGAAATTTAGTTTTTTTTTTATTAGGAATCGAACCCAAACCTCTGGCATGACAATCCAATGCACTTACCATTACGCCACGAGTCACTACAAATTATGATATATTTGTATAAATTATAAATTTTGTGTACCCATTTTCTCAAAAAGTATTTGAACGATTTCGATAAATGTTATATGGTTGCAAATCCACAATTTCGGAGATGTGCAGAATATACTTGAGACACGCATTTACACATTGTGGGTCATTTTTGTTTTTGTACTATCGAACCCTGTGCATATTTTAAAAAAAATATTTTTTCCTTCAATATTTTCAAACAAAATGTTTGCGAAATTGAAAGTTTTAAAAGGTTTTCTCCTTCCTACCGCCATATTATTCACTCGATACATCCAGATTTAAACTTAAATCTAGATGAATTTACATTGATTTGTATGATTTACATCCAGATTTAAGTTTTAATTTGGATGTATTGAGTGAATAAAAAAAATGGCCGCTAGAGTGTCAGTTCTTGTTGGCCGAGTGGACGATACTAGTCAATATAATAAGACAACAAAAAATTAAGCCTTCCATGCCGCAAACTAAAACAGTCACCCATATTCCACAAGTCGTATTTTGTCTCGTACTCGTAGTCGAATTCGAACTCGTTTCGTATCAAAATCTTTATTCTTCAACTCGTATACGTTGTGTACGAGAAGCTTAAAAAACAACGTATATCGTTGCTTGTAGATATTGTCAAAATCAGTAATATATCAATATAAAAAATCATTTGTGTTGTTTTTGTAATCATATTGTTCTAATTATGCCACCGGTTTCTTCGGTGGCATAAAACAAAGATAATTGCAATAAAGTCGAATTGGACTGAATAGTCCAAAAATATTCTGTTTTGTTTTTTTTTTTTTTTTAATTCTCAAAACTTATAAAGTTCAAATCTCAAAAAAAAAAAATGTAATAACATCCAAAGACAAAAATGTGTTATAGGTATTCATGGTCCGGTGTAACTGGTCTAAATATCATTGTCAAAGTGCAAAAGTGTAACAGCTTCTTTCAACTGCAACAACAAAATATACAAGGGGTATTCACGATCCGGTGCAACAAGCCTCGGGCCGAACTCCCACATTAGCGAGTGGGCCATACGTCACTGAAATATTTTACATTGGCATTACTGCTCCATTTAAAATACATTGTAAACAGTAGTGCCAACTGAAATAATTCAGTGACCTAAAAAGCTCACTGATGCCATAATTTGGTCCCTGGTAAAATTGCAAAATTTATTTTTTAGTACATAGATCTTGAACGCACTGTGTAACACTACAGAAAATACACACACGTCTATCTTTCAGATACACGGGCGAAAATTGTACACTCTTGTATTTTTCTGTTTCTAAGGGGTTAAGATATAGTAAAAATGCAATTGTTTCAGGATTGTCTTGATATTTTGCTGTTGGAGTGTAGGAAAATGTTAAAATGTTGCACTCTTGGAACGGTACTAGACCAGTTCCAATGGATTGATAATACCTTTTGCTGCAGCTGCAGTGCTACTACAAAATAGAAAAAATCTGTTCAAGATTTCGGCTAGAGCTAAAGATACAATTGCAATTGTCACTCACTATCACCATTCCCCATTATTTTTAAACTAGATGAGTGCAAAATAGTCCAAGGAATGTTATTCCACTTTCGAGAATAAAAAAAAGTCTAAAATCATTTTGGACTTTATTGCACTTTTAAAATGTAAACTATGCATTACATTATGTGTAAGTATATACCGAGAGCCTCAGTGATATGTAAACATATTATGTGGAAAGATGTGCATTATTCTTTTTCCATTTTTTCGAGCAAAAACAAATCTCGTTTAAAAAATTTCACACGAGGAATATACGACACAAATACGATTAAAATTCAAATAAATACGAGGCTTGGAATAATGAAAAATATGAACAGTCGTATGCGATGTTTTGCGTTTCCCAATATTAGTACAAGGTGAAGTCGGATGTTCGACTCCTAGAATACCAACATACGACTAGAATACCAACATACGACTATAGCATTCAACACTTTTGTGATCGAAGGTAGATTAAGATTCTAAACATCGGGAATAATTTTTTTCTAATCTCATGTTTAATAATTTTCACAGGGCACAATATATCTTAAGGTCGCAGATCATTCATTCATAATAATTTTCACAAGATTCGACAATCAAGATCATTAACAACTATTAAGCATTAAATCTTATGACATTTTACGCCGGGGAAAAAGTACAGCATAAACGTACGCACAAATTGACTTAAATATTGAAGTTTTGAATCACCAAACAGTTGTTAATGGGTTTCTTGTCGTTAAAGGTCTAAGTCAGTCAGGCCTAAAAATCTTATTGATTAAGGGCAACATTGTAAACATAAAAATATAATCATAGTTCTTAAGAAAATTATGAATATATATATACATATATATATTGCCATGGAGTTATTTGAGATATGATAGAATGATAGAATTCATGTTCACGTCTTTAAAAAATAAATAAATGATAAGCCATAAGCTTTAAACTAATACTATTTTTTTTCTCTCTTATTTTCAGGGGGCGTAAACGATTTGTCTCCGAAGGAGATGGTGGCCATATCAAACCACAAACAATTCCAATTCGTGACTAAAACTGCATTGAAATGGATGATTGATCTCATTTTCTTTGATTTTTGTTTGTTTTAATAAGAAAAGAATTCTATAAAAATCTCCCCATCAAAAAACCACCTACTATAAAATAATAAAATCAATATTAATATTCCTACCCACACTTAAAAATGAAAGATAACAACCTATGGTACTATGCTATGCAGTATCTAGAAAGAAGATAAAGATTATATAATATAATTGATTTATAAATTAAAAATAAGAAAATCAAGAAGAAAAAAATACAAAATTATTATTATTCATTAATTCTTTTATAAACATAAATGATTCAGATAACAAATCAAAAAATATAAAATTATTACAAATTTTACATTAGTGATGGTAGAGTTATTGAAAGTCACATGCATTTTTAAAAGTATTTTTTTTTCCTGTCAAATTACAATAAATACAAAAATTACTTTATTTTAAAAACAAAAAAGGTTTTGTTCAAAGTTTCATAATTCTTTTTTTTTTTATTTTAGAACAAGATTAAGATTTTTTCTCTGTTAATGCTTAAAGTATATTAATATAATTTTTAGTTTTAAATTTTTTATGAATTTCTTTTTTTTAACTTTATAATCTTCACAAATATTTTATAACTTTTTTTTTGTATTTTTCTTACAACAAAATATTGGCACGAAGCAATTTATTTGTAAGCCTATCTTAAAAAAAAATATTTCTTTGTATGGTATGAAAATAAAGCTGCAGATTTTAAAACAAACAAAAATTACTAAAATGCAAATAAGATTAATTGTAACCTAAAAAAAAAAAAAAAAACAAACAAAAAAAAACTGCTATTAATATAAAACCATTTACTTACTTTATATACAAACAAATATTACTATAATTATAATTATTACATGTTAAGGATTAAAGAAAAAATAAACAAAAAAAAAAAAAAAGAACGAATATTTATTCAACGTATGCTGATGTTCGACGTTTTGCACTTATTACAAGTTGGCCTCCAAAATTATTTAGACCCTATCCTTTGCAAAATGTCTCGTTTCTACAATCACAGAATGGTTTTTCAACTACTCCCACTTATAGGGTGAACCGTCATATCTTCCGTCGTTTGTTCGTCGTTACAGGCTCACACACATTTGCCTGAGCGCAAAAATGTCAATAAACAAAAAAAGTTGACTTTGTCAAGGAAACCTCGAAATATTCGAAACGATATGAATCGTTCATTTTCTAGGAATGACTGTAGCAGATATAGAAAAAGTGTTACTTAACTTCTACTAGAAAGTATTAAATTAAAATTAACACGATAGGATTTTTAGACTTGTAAAGATTTAACAAGCTTGGGCGTATGGTTTTAAATGAAACGATATGGCGCAAAAGTTTTTCACTGTATTTATTTCCATTAAGAGGAGAAAATGTTAGTAATGATGACCATTCATGATTTATTGCATATGATGGCGACTTTTGCACCACCTTCTATTTGTTTTTTTTTTTTCTTTTTCAATCAAAACCAATAGCCTTTTAAATAAAATTTTGGATAACTCAACTATTTTTTTTTGTTTCTACGTAGGGCAAGGAAAGTCCATTAAAACAAAAATAATTCTCTTATTTGTGTTTTTCTTCTTCTCGTAAACAGCCAAATTTAATTGGAAATTTATTCACGTGCCCAATTTTCGAAGGAAAGAAACATTCCAAGGGAAATTTTGGTTCAGATTTCCCCTTTGAATGTGAATTCCCAGAGGAAACAACCGCGACTGGCAAGATTTTATATTTGCAAATAAAAAGTAAAGACCTATCTGTACCTACATCATTGAATTTTTGCTATCATTTACACCCATAAATTGCTGTGGACTCTCGGTCTATATGTATGTAAATATGTCGAGTTTTTGTCCAAAATAAAGAATTTATAATAATAATAATAGAAAATGTTTGTACTCTCAAAAAAATCTCAAAGCCTTTTGTTTTTATAATCTAAATTTTATTTTAAAATATTTTACACTCTCATGCCTGGCGGTACTTGCAAATGACTTGTAGAAGATGGCTTCCTGTAGTGAGTAAAATGTTCCAAATACTGATTGATTGTATCGATTGGTTCATAGATTTCATTCTGTTTACTTGTGTGACCCATGTTGCTGATCGATGGCATAAGAAAATATATTGGATAGACCGGAGGAACTCCGATTCCAAGGAATCCTTGCAATACCTCTCGCATCATTTCCCAGCAATTTGAAAGCATAACACACGGTTGGTACTCCATTTCAATCAGGATGCCCTTGAAGTGTTCCATCATTGCGACACTTCCCAGTTTAATAACAAAGTCTCCGTACTCAAATCGCCCGCCTTTCGATTCGATTTTAGTTTGCTTTTTGGAGGAATAAACTGAGGTCATCTTTAACATCAAAAGATCAAAGAGATTATCAGCTACTAGTGGAATATGTCGACTTCCATTATCCAGAATCGAAAAAGTTGAAGCAGGGTATTCGGAATTGTGAAGGACGTGAACAGTTTTCGATGGACCATTAGGTGTTGTGTAGGTTTCACAGTCGACAAGAAATTGCCCAGTTTGTGTTGCACCTAACGCTAGAAGACGTTTTGTAAGGTATTCTATGGCTTGAGAACCACTTTTTCCCTCCGGCACTTGGTATGGTAAAAGAACTGTTACACCCATTACAATAAAATAAATATTTTAAAGTAGAATTTAATAATTAAATACAAAAAAAGAAAATAAACAAGACGACGTAAAATTTGACAAGGCCAATGTATTGACAGATGACTGGCAATGTGCTTTCTCTTAAGCGATAGGTTCGCCATCTACCGGTCCGTAGATAAGGGCAGAAAACCCTATGCCTTTTTTAAATTTATCATAAAGGTAAGATCATACTAAAAAAAAAAACATGCATAAACTATTGTTTTTTATGGATTGAATATTTAATAAAAGCTATTTAATTTAAAAGAAATTAAATATTTATTAGACTAAACATTTGAAAAGATTCGATAAGAATAAAATAATTTGAAAAACAAAAACTGAACTTAAAAAGAAAAACAAACTTAATTAGAATATAAAACTAAGTTCTAAAAATGTAAAGTATATAAATAAACATTAACAATATTACTTCAACATAAACCCTACTAGTTCTAAACCCATTGACTTATTGAGTATGTTTCTTTATTTATTCCGGATAAGAATGGAATGGAATAGACGAAATGTTTATCCAGAATGGAATGAATAAAGAAACAAAACTAGAACAAAAAGAATGGCAATTCAGTTGTTCGGTGAAATGTCAAAACAATTGAAGAAATAAATGTTTTCATTTTGGATATTTATGTATTCTCAAAGTCAAAAGTTTAGTAAATTTTACATTAAATGCATAAAATGTGTACTCTGGTACATTTATTCACGTTATTATGCTGTTTTTAAATAATTAACACCAATGTGAATCTGCCGTAATTGAGTTTAAGAAAGTCAATTATACTGAACGCGCCAGTATTCTTTATCTATTCTTTTTATGCCACACTTCACATGGAATAAAAAGAATGCATTCCAAACGTTTCGGAATGAATAAAGAAACAACAAAATAGTTTGTCCGGAATAAAGAAACGCAAAACTGGTATTCCGAATATTCTGGACATACCGGAATTAATAAAGAAACACACTCATTATATAATAGGTCAATGTCTAAACCTTACTGGAAATGACATATCTAGCTCGCGTTTATCTATAAATTTTAAGGCTCTCCCAAACCAACGCGATTAATCGCCGCGACAATAGAAAACAATAACAACAACGTGTTGTTTTGTTTGACAACCACGTGTTGTTATTGTTGTTTTCTTTTGTCGCGGCGAATAATCGCGTTGGTTTGGGAGAGCCTTTAAATGTATTTGGGTGAACTTTTCAGTATGTTCAACGAAAAATGTTGATTCATTTAAAGATAATTAGCCAATTTAATAATTGGTTTAAAGTTTCTTCTAGACCAGAAAAATATCCATAAATAAAGTTTCGGAGTTGAAAATGTTTTTAAAGCTATACACTGACTACACAGTCGTATTTATTAAGGCTCTCCCAAACCAACGCGATTAATCGCGGCAACAATAGAAAACAATAACAACAACACGTGGTTGTCAAACAAAACAACACGTTGTTGTTATTGTTTTCTATTGTCGCGGCGATTAATCGCGTTGGTTTGGGAGAGCCTTTATGTAGATTTGTTTTTAAATTGATTTTCCTGGACAAATTCCTTGTATTGAAAGAAAATAAATCGAATTTTTTGGTAAACGAAATTCGACATTAGATTGTTGACTAGTTAGACAGTGTATAAATAGTGCGAAATAGTTGGATATATAAGGCTCTCCCAAAACAACGCGATTAATCGCCGCGACAAAAGAAAACAATAACAACAACGTGTTGTGTTGTTTGACAACCACGTGTTGTTATTGTTGTTTTAGTTTGTCGCGACAAATAATCGCGTTGGTTTGGAGAGCCTTATGCTTTATTTATGTCGAATTCCTTTTAAGAAAAAAATCAATTTGTTTAGAAGAAAAAATCGATTTTTCTCGACAAATTCCTTGTGTTAAAAGAAAAAAATCGATTCTGTTTAGATGAAAAAAATCGAATTTTTTCGGTAAAAGGAATTCGACATTAATAAAAAAAGAGTATGACACTCGACACTTACTAGTCAAGATTTAGGTGTTAGACAATAATTGATTCCGCTGTAGAAACAAAATTTCATATATGACAAAAAATTAAAAACTTTTAGACTACGTTTATGAACACCACTGATATTACATAGGTACATACCGGCATTGCAATAGGTTTATGAAAACGACTCCATGGAAGTGAGTCGCTGGGCGGTAAGAAGATGATTCGAAAATAACCAACATACATGATGCTTACAAACAAAAAAAAACGAAATATACGGATTATTTTATTAATTTTCTAAAAGCAAAATTTTGGCAATTTAAGAATGTACTTGCAAAAAAAAATTAAAACAAGTTTAATTAAATTGAAAAATATTGGCCAAAAAATCACTAACTAGGAAATTAGTAAATTTATCACAATTTGTTTATGCAGAAATTATAGTTGTCGCTTTTCTTTACACAACTGAAAACACAACTGAGCAGGATATCATGTTGTTGTTGTAATCCACGTTATTCTATGATCTGAATGGAGCAATTGTGATAATAAAAAATGGATAGAAGCCGTTCGGTTACCTACTTCTGAAAATTACCAATTGATGAATCAAGTAAATGAAAATAATAAAACAAATAAACAATTTTTTTAAAAAAAGGTTTCAACAATTATTTCTTTATTAACGTTTCTTTTTTCTCTGGTGACTTAGTGAATGGCTTCTTCAGCTCAATTATGTCTGTTCTCAATGAACGGAAGGACTTTCGCAAACTGGAAGTTACGTTTTTCATTTTAGTCTTAGTACCACTTGCTTCACATGCGTGTCTGTGGGGATTATTTATTCGTCCGTCATCCACTGCTGCAGTGCTAGACAAATTCGAAGAACCCGATGATGAACTAGTTTCTTTAAGTACATAATTTCGCAGGTATTTTCGATTGAAGTTCATTTGAGGCGTACCCCAATTCTTCTCGATGTAAGCTTCAAACTCCGAGTCCTCTTCCGAAGTCGAAGTTTCATCATTTTCTTGTATCTCGTTTGTTTTCTTCAAGACAATTGGATCATCGGGTCTTCGTGTAACAATCACATCAGCAGGAACACATTTTAAATTCGCCCCTTCAATATTTGTCTGCTGGAAATCGATTGGATGCTTACGAAAAGTTCTCTTAAATCCTTTGTTTTTCTTCGGTGACTTGATTTCATGTATACGCACACGGTAAAAAAGAATCTATTACAAAAATAAGCTTTCAGATTTAAATATAACATGTCCCAAATACTATACAAACCTTTTCTTGTCCCATAAATCGTGACAGATCTGTAAGAGCAACGCAGACACATGTTCCGTCCAACAAGATGTCCTTATCATATTCACTATGTACGGGAAATCGTTGTGTTATCACCAATGCTTCATTATCCTTGTGAAACATTTCCACCTCATAAGCAAAGTTAAGCTTACGATCACGAACTGTCGATGTAACGGTCATCGTAAAAAGTATTCGATCTCTATCGTGGACCTGATAGAAATTAAACATTTCATCGAAGACTTCAAATACGTAATATCCAGCCAAGGATTGTATTTTTCCATTCATATCCCATACCAAATCAGCTCCACTTGTTTTAAAAACTCTATCAGAGTGTATTGACTCAAGGTGATCCTTCCATTGGGCTTCCCGCCCATGCCAAGTACAATCACCCCAGACACGACCCATAAAGCATTTCATTGATTTCCATACACATTGCTTTTCATGCCAGTTAAGCAGATCTATTTGCAGTCTAACAGTGCAACCCGCGGCAGCATTCGAGCAGCGAAAATGTGCTTTCGAGCATAGTGCCTCAAGTGTTAATGATCGTAAATCAATAAAAGGTTCCTGAAATTTTAAATCAAAAGGATAGTTATTTAAATTTTTCCCAATGAAATGTTATTTACTAAGAATATATATATAAAAAATGGCGAAGAATTTTAGATGATTAAAAACAGGGTTTTCTAAATTTTAAACGAGTCAGCATCGTATTACCTCTTTTACAATTTACTAAAGTTAAAACTGCCAAAAAATTCTGATTTAACTTTTTAGTATGAGCTCTATTACACGATTCTTTTTTTTCGTTCGTTTCGTCTTTCGTCATTTTGACAGATGGGGTGAGGGGTGTAGAAACTTAGCTGAATTCCCCTTACATTTCTACACCTCTCGCTTAAATATTTCAAAAAGACGAAACAACCAAAAAAACGAATCGTGTAATAGAGCCTTATATCTATCATACTTAAATCAAATGTAACTTTGACAGTTAACAAAATTTTGTCTGAACCTTACAGGACAATTTATTGTAGACAGATGTTCTCCTACACATGTGAGAATGTACGAATTTTTAGGATTGAAAGCCACCATTTGTCCGAAATTTGGGGAAAAAGCGTGTAAGAAATGTTTTTCGCGATATATTGATCTCTACAATTTATATGAAGGCACTTTTTACCGTTAAATTGAAAACAAAAAGTTATAATTAAAGACACACGAATATTTTCAAGAAAAAAATCCTTTTTCGCTTGGTCACCCGGAAAGGTCAGGATGTATCCCGAATGCTTCTGAAAGCGATCGTTTGGCGCAAGATGACAGTTCTTCTTCCAAAAAGAAGAAAAAATCGATTCTGGAGTTAAAGAAAGGATCAAAGCTAGAACGTCAACATCGTAGACTATATGGAGTGTTCACAGCTGCAGTGAGCCAAGTCAGAAAAGGTTAAATTCGAAGATATTTACAGGTTAAGCAAATAGGTACACTGCCATTAATTACTATAAAACTAATGTTTTACTCGTATTGCAGGCAAATTGATAGTTTATTTTCTAAATTTTCTTCTGATTTAAAAATAAAATGAACGAAATACGCAACATTTAATACGAATTTTAAACGTTTTTTTGTGACTTTGTTCGGTACAGGTACAGCTGTTAGTTATTTTTGATTTTGAAATAGCGATTATACATTAGTGATAGAATTTGACCTACTTCTTTTTTTTACTTACTAAGCATCTAGGTATAGTAAAAGTGCAAAAGTGTTGTAAGAAAATGTTACACTTTTACAACGATACCTACTTATACCAGTTGCACCGGATCGTGAATACCCCTATTATGTTCATATAAAGTATTTCATTAAACAAATGCTTGAAGAAACGATTTTGTTAACTTATGGTTTTGTCTGTACAAATTTCGGAAATCGAAAAACAATATTACGGGACACAACAATGAACCAATCCCAAGTATTTCAAAAATCAAAATGCTGTGAAATTATTTTTGCTTTTAAGTTAATGCTGAACATTGTGTATGGAAATTTTATTTTTACTCAAAGTGTGTGAGAAAAAAAGTATTTACTCATTATCATTAGTCGTATTTATTAGATTTTTGACTAGTAAGACAATGTTTAATGTCGAATTCCTTCCAACAATTTCAAATCGATTTTTCGGCTGTAAGGAATCTATAAAAAAATTCGTGCCATTTGACATCCACTGCAGCAGTTTTGAAGAAAAAATGTAAACAATTATTGCACGCACAAACTTTTTAACAATTATATAAATGTGCATTCAGTTTTAAGCGTGTTTTTTTACGATTTAAAACAAAATAATAAACACAAAAGAAAACGAAAACAGTTGTGCGTTCATAACAAGTAGAAAAAAAATACAAATTCCATCACGAAACTTTTGAATATTTTTAAACACCGCAGCAAAAAAACTCAACTCCTGAGAAATGTCAAATCTTCGTAAAAAAGAAATATTTCTTTTTTCTAGAAAATTCTATTTTTTCTTCTAAAGAAATCATTTTTTTTTGTACACAGAACCGATTTTTTTGTTGCATGGAATTCGACACAAGTATTTCGAAATAGTTGGAAATATTCTTTATTTAATAAAAAAAAAAAATGACATTCGTCAAGGTTTAAATGCTTTTCTATAATAACTACATTCAAGACTTTTTGCAAAAATTAGGGCAAACAGTGAAAATGTGATGCGCAAATATATGCTTAGAGATGCCTGTGTGCGAAAAAATTGTGTTTTATCTGTAGTATCAATCTGAAATGACATATCAAACACTATTTTCGCAGACTTGTTCGCACACAAGCAATTTTAACGCATGTTTTAATTTTTCACTTTTGTGCTTTTTGCAAAAAGTATTAAATGTATAGTTAAGGCTTAGACCACAGACACTATAGTTCCATAAATATCTCATGCAGAAGAAAAAAATATGATCACTGGGACCTAGACGTACGTCCCAGTTTAATCAAATTTGTGGGCCCTATATACTATATATGATTATATAAAAGATAGATACACACACAAATACATAAAAACAAAATACCAGCTATAGTACATAAGTATTTTGGCCAACCGATTCGATTTTATAGAAAAAAGAAAAAGGGATTATAAGCAAAAAACATTGAAAAAGTTATCATTATTGTTTGTATGGGATGCGATATCTATGTAACTCTATTATCTGTGGTGCGTTTCTTTTCTGTAGAATGTTAACTATTGTTGGTCTGTAAAAAAAAAGTGTTGGGCTGTCATTGTTAAAAATGTTACACTTTGTAACATTTCATTTAGGAACGCTCAGTTGAAAATATTGTTGATCTGTCAAACAAAATGGGTTGCAAAAAAAAAAAATAAAATGCGAAATACATGAATGAAAATAAAAGAAAATTTTTGATTACATCAAATTTATTGGAAACATTATTATTGCAACTTTAAAATGCACACAATTTATAAATTGAATTCGTTTATTTATTTATTTTTGCACAAAATCAAATCATCACGCAAAATTCAGAAAGTGGTTTGCAACTTCTTTCCATTCCAAATAGATGAATTTTTTGTAAGAAATCTACCTTATCGAAAAATAAAACTATTGGGAAAAAGAAAATTAGTAAATAACACAAGACAATTATAAAAATCAAAATCGACAGTAAAAATAAAATAAAAATATACCGAAATTTTAGTAACCGAAAGGAGAAAAAGTAAACAAAAGATAACCACAAAATGAAAATCCAAATTCAGCTTCTTTTGACAGATCAACATTTTCAATTCATATCGACGGGATGAGTTGGAAAATGTTACAAAGTGTAACATTCTGACACATCAACACTGGAATTTAGGAACGATTTTATGACGTCATAGTGTTAACAAATTTTACATTTCCCGAGTTTAGGAACGATCAGAGTTAACAATAGTTAACAATAATTAACATTTTACAGAAAAGAAACGCACCACTGTGCTTAGACTTTAGAAGTCTGAAGTTGGATACAAAGTTAGATCTCTTAAACTACAGTTAAAAATGTATGTTTAACCCTTGAACACAATGAGATGTAGCTGCAGCAAGAAGAATCGCTGTAGCACAAGCTGTCACTAAAATCTCTTATGCATGTAGTAAAGAACGTCTACAATTGGTGTAGCGCGACTTCATCACGACTAGCTTGAGTAAGAAAGAGAGAGCGTTGAATGATCCCATATATGCCATCTCAAGTGCAGCTTGTAGCGAAAAGAAAAGTTAAATTTGAGTCAGCTTTTGCTGCATCGACTTCTCTTGCTGCAGCTGCAGCTTCACATTATAGCGCTGTATACTATTTTCGTATCTTTCAACTTTGACAGTGCTACATGCTGCATTAAACATTGTGTTCGGCCAGTTAATCTAAACGGCTGTCTAAAGTTAGACAACGTTTGTAAAACGACTGCATGTGTATGGTATAATTATTAATTGTATCTAAATATTGGATTTTCAAATATATTTGATTAGAAAATAAAATGAAAAATGGATAGTATAATAGAAATACATACGTTATTTCCGTACAAACTTATATACTCACCTTACAAAGTGGACAAACCATCAAAACCGTTGTACAATTTTGACATATGCTATGACCGGTGGCACATAATTTTATAGGTGCCTTCATTGGATAGGCACATCCTGGACACTTTAATTCTTCAATTAACCTCTCGTAGTGATTTACAGATATAACTCCCGAAAGTCCGGTCGATGTCGCTGTCGCTGTCGTTGGTGTTGGTGATATTGAATTCGATCTTATCTCGTTATAATTTATAGAATCTATAGCTTTCATGGAGCTTGTTGAAGCTACACATTCATTTGGCAAGTTTGTTGAACAAAAGTCATTGGAGGCACCATTGTTATCGCAGAAAATATTTTTGTTTGCTGACATTTCGTCCAGTGCAGGTGCTGCTGTTGATGGTGATGATGGTGGTGTTGATGGTAGCGTTTGTAATACTGGTGTTGGTGTTTCTAATAAGGGATAATCTAGATCCGATGAACTATCAAGAAGTTCTTCAATTGTGCGAATTCTCGTCTTGTAATCATTTTTAGTTGAACTTCCGATAGATATCTCATCTTCTTTCGATATTGTCACATTTGAAGAATACAGGCGTGGAGGTTTAATCGGTACTCCGGGATCTTCAAAATTTCCTATTTCCGAAATAAGTACCTTTGTTAAATTTGGAGAAGATAACGTTGTAGATTTGAATACAATTGAAGATGCAGATTTTGGTACGTCCTCATCGGCTGTCAATAGTGATCCTAAAACGGTTTCTTTTGGACGAACATCATTAGGTTTATAAGCTTCAGAATTTTGCTCATTTACAACTTGACTGAACGTTGCCATTTCAATAATGGAATTTTCTAAACGATTTTAAATAATTCACATGTATATTATAGATTTTAATAAATCGCAAATAACATCACGAAACTTCGTTGGAATTTGAATAAAAAAGCTTTAATAACTACCGGAAAGCTTTTATGCATTTCTGTTCAAGTAATTTCATTTTACACTTATCTCTTATTTCTTGTTGCTTATTAATTTTAACTGCACCTAAAAGTTTGGATGCATCAGGTATGTTATTAGTTTTTACACTCACTTTAAAATCTGCTGACAACTGTTGCCACAATGAAAACGAGTCTTTGGCATACTGATGCACTTACTAAAAGTCAATAAATGATGATGTGTATTGTTGGGCGATTGAAGGGGGAGTGCGATACGTCTTCGAAGTAGTTTGCCTGTTTTTTTTTTTTTTTTTATTTGGGCCAAGAGAGAATGGCAATGCGCAAGTACTAAATACCGATGATAATAGCAACAACCCTTACATAAACTCGTGTTCAAAACTGTATGGGAGCAAGGTTTATGACATTTTAATATCATGACGGTGCCGATTTCACAAATTGTTTACTTTTTAGAATTTAATTTTAAATTGAATTGTTAGACGTGTTGTCGGGGGTTTCAAATTGAGAATATTTTTTATAATTTTGAAGGGGACTAAAATTCCCAGATGCAACAATAATAAAATTCAATGAAATTGACGGAATAAAGAATGGTCAAGTCTAATAAACTGACATTCTAGTATAAATAATACAATACAAATAATAACAATAATATAGTTTTATAAATATTACCGCCTTACTTGTAGTCAGTCAATCATTGCACTCAAATAAAATTAGTTTTTAAGTTCAGTTAAGTTTGTATGTGCGATATGTTTTTTCAACTCATTTTGAAAGTTGTTTAATTTTCTCAAATAAATATCCAGACTGAAAGAGCTGATTATAGTGATCAGTAAAACGCACCAGTTAAACATGTCTTTTGGATAATTTAATGTTTTATCATACGATTTAAAATAAAAAATTAAAAAAGAATATGATCGATTCATATCGATGATATATCTTAAATATTTTGTCTAAAAAAAATCATCTAATGAACAGTGGCTAGGGTCAGTTCAAGATTCACTATTTTAGAAAAAATCATCAATTTATGCATCAATGAACAGAGATTCTACCATTAAAAATCGAAAAGTCTTATGAGCCTTCATATATATTCAACTATTATTGCTTGGTGAATAGATTTATGAGCATCATAAGTTGTGAGTGCTGGGTAAATACACCGCCCCTAATGAATAACATACATGAAAATATTTCTGCACCAAATTCGAAGTAAATCGGAAAGTTCGAAAAGTCAAAATATGATATTTTTTCTTTTTTTTTAGCCAACTACGTAAGCGGTGTAGTATTTTGATGCATCGAATACCAAACACCATGTATTTTTTATTATATACTTACATAATGTAGGTACCATTTGTTATAAATTTATTACCCGCTAAATTGTTTAGAATATTGGATCTACAGAGACGGTTCTGAACTCAAATTGAAACAAATTTATGTCGAATTCCTTTTACCAAAAATATTCGATTTTTTTTCTAAACAGAATCGAATTTTTTCTTTTAATACAAGGGATTTGTCCAGAAAAGTCGATTTTTTTCTTCTGAGCAAATCGATTTTTTTCTTAAAAGAAATTCGACATTAGTTTTTTTTGGGATCGTAGAGCGAAGTATAGTTGTTAATCGTATAAAAAGTTAAAAAGGGCGACATTTACAAATCTTCCACATGGCTTTTTTGTATTCGTCGCGAATGAAACCAAACACAAAGGTGATTTTGATCAGTTTGAACAAAAAAATCGATTTGTTCAGAAGAAAAAAAAATCGATTTTTCTGAACAAATCCCTTGTATTGAAAGAAAAAAATGGATTCTGTTTAGAAAAAAAATCGAATTTTTTTGGTAAAAGGAATTCGACATAAATTATTTGCAAATATCGTTTTTTTTTGACAAATAATACATACATATGTATGTATATATAAAAATAAATCCCTTTATGTGTTCGTACTCCCATAACTTGGCTGAACATTATTCGATTTGCATGGAGATTTTTATGTTGGATTTGTATTGAATCAGATCAACACACAACGGAGCCGAAAATTCAAAAATTCGAACGAAAATTAGAAAAGGTCGTGATAACAATAAAATGCGTGTTATTTTTTCGAAAGGTGCTGGACCTTCGAAAGGAATATTTTATAATTTAATCAATCATAGGTGGAACGAAGTTCGCCGGGTCAGGTAGTATTGCATATTTATTTTATTAATCCTGTTTAAACATGGGAATCTTTTTGTTGGACTCGTATTGAACCAGGTAATTACACAACTGAGCCGAAAGTTGGAAAATTTGCCTGGAGAAGCCAGTAAATCGTGAAAACCACACTTTATAAATTGGGTTTTTATTTGTAGGTACATACATCCATAATTTGGCTAAACATCATACAATTTTCGTACATTTATAATTAAATTAATCTTAAGTGGAACGAAATTCGCCTAGACCAACTATTTTATCTTTTTAAAAAAATAACTTATTTGTTTCTATTGATGTAGAATTTCGGGTAGTACTTCATATAGCTGAAGCGATGAGAACCAAAACTTACCATATCCATACCAGAAAACTCCTTAGGGCCAAGTTTAATTGTTAAATAAACAATTAAACTTGGATTTAACAATTAAACTTGGGTTCAAACAGTTTTTCTGGTTTGAATATGAAGAGTTTTGATTCTCATCTACTCAGTTGTTTCTGGTAGGTACTAACAAAAACTTAACATAATAGCTGCATTTTATTTTCGCCTAGATCTGATCCGGATTGTATTTGGAAACATAAATAATATACATATACAAGTAATACAAAAACAATACAAGATCCAGGTCTGCCTTTGGATTTCAAAATCCATTTTCTGAACTCTTTCCTAGCAATATTTTAATTTTATAGGTTGGTGCCACTGCTGAGATTTACAAAAAAAAACTCAATAAAATTAAAAATTCTCGAAATCAAACACATGCCGCCATCATTCCAATTTTGTTAACTGTTTTTTTCTTCATTTAATAGAGCCGACGCGTCGCGAGGCACGAAAAAAATACATACAAACTATTAACTTAATGGAAATTAACCTAAAAAAATAAAACTGTTCCATTTTTAAACATTCGCTCTTCCTTAGATACCAAATATTATTTCAAACAAGATTTGTGAAAATTTTCCTTCTGTCAATTTTATTGTGCAAATAAAGCCAACTGTGAGAAATAAATACATTTGTGATCCAGTTTGTTTTATTATCAGGATCTGATCGGGCTATCACACACGATAGCAATTCAACCTGGGGAAATTGAAACTTGTAGGCGAGGGAGGTGAAGTGTACGGAAAAAAGGGGCAAAATATTATTCCTTGTTGTGAGCGAATAACAAAGTTAAACTACTAATACGAACACAAGTTGTTTGTTTCTAGGCAAAACAAAAAACGGTTGCCATATACGCATTTAATTATATTTTGGAAGCCGTGTCGTAGTAACGTTCGTTTCATATTAAATCACTCAGAGAAAAAAAAAAATAAAATAAAATAAAAATAAACACAAATTTAAAAGCAAAAGTCAAATTGAAAAACACTACTACAATGAAACCCGGTTCATGTATACTTACTTTTCAGTCAGCTTTATTTATCTCGTGTGCGACTGAAGCAATAATTATTCTGGGGTTATTCTGGTTTAAATTTGACCCATTGTGAGATGGCCCATCCGGATCAGATCTGGGGGAAAATAAAATGCAGCTAATAATTCTGCTACGAATTTGATAAAGAGCAGATCGTACTGAATTATTTGAATGATGGCACTGGTTATGTTACCACCAACTCAGGGGTTTGCTATTCAAAATGAACTGTAAACCTGTGAAGTGATATAGAAATTTTTAAAACTAACTAATTATGCTTATAAAAAAGTACGTATACGACACAGTGACTCTCCTTATACTTATTTTGTATGTGTCTGTAATGTTATGAATACTAAAAATATGCAAAGATTAATTAAGAGAATTTATTGCTCATCTCTATTTCTCTTCTTATATCCACATGTAATATATTATAAGGTCTCAAAATAAAAAAGAAAATATAAAAATGCGTTTTATGGGTCATAAAAAAGAGATAGGTCGAGTTCGTAAAAGTAAAACTTCGGCAACACTGCCACATTCAAGTCGCATTTCTGCAGGCAAATGCAGTCTGTTTCAAATTGTGTTCACTGTTTTAGAAGCGCTGATGTTTGCTCTCAGTATTGAAATCAAATTTTGCCCAAAATGTACATAACTACTACCATTTTTTTGCAATTGTTTTTAGCAGTGATTGAGCATGTTTACTTTAACGAACTCGGGGATAGTCTTAGAGGTTTTGTCAATTCCTCGCAAGAACAAGTAGTCGTTTTTTTTTTTATTGGACGAGGCTGGGAATTGAACCTTGACCAACGGCATAACAGACATGGACAATTGTATGTCGCCTGTTCCCGTGTCAGAAAACCATCAACATTATTTATTTGTGAGCTAAATGAAAACTAACAGTGCTGTGTATCAAAAAGCATTACAATGCTTTTTAGATAAAATAAGCATTACAATGCTTTTAAAATAATTCTTTGTTTATTATTCATTCCATGTCGAATTAAAATAGTCATGCTAAGACAGGACAACGTCTGTCGGATCAGCTAGTAAATAATATTTCTACTAATTTGTTTAGTATTTGTCAAGAATTTAGATGTGTGAAATGTTAAAATCACATTTATCCGTATATACTTGGTTTGAAAACAGAACAACATGCTGTGAAGCTAAGCTTTTTTTATCCAGCTACTCAAGGGTTAAAAACCCGAAAAGTCCAAATAGTCATGTACACTCTTATCAAAAGTGTAAATTAAGTTTTTAGGACACACAGTATCAAATCAACTCAAGCGTAATACATTTAAGGAAAATTTGTTTTAAATGATCATTTTTTCATTCAGAGTTATTTTTTTTTTACTTATTTTACGTTTTTGAATACCATGACTACAAATGGATGAATTCCATTGCAGCAATTTTTTCACTATTGGTGCCAAAACATTATTGGTATAAAATTTTAATAGCTCTTAGACTTTTTTTCATTAAAAAAAATTAAATTTGTTTTAAATTCCAAAAATTGCGAAAATAAAAAAACTACAAAGTTGAAGCATCTCTGGTATAAAAAAAATCGTATGGAAACCCTGGTGGCAAACTTTTTTTAAAATTGGCGCAACAAATGTGGATTTCAAAATGGTATATTTTTTTTTTACAGTGTCTAGAGTAAATCGGTTATTATTAGTGCTAATATGCAAAAAGAGCAAATTTAATAAAATAATTTACTTCGTTACATTGTTTTATGTTTTTGAATATTACGACTAAAAATGAAAGAATTGGATAGTTTTTTTTTTTGCGTAAAAAATACACTTCATAAATTGAGCCAAAGCACAAAATGTAAGTAAAATCAATTTAACTGACCCACTCCTATGCAAAATCTGCACATAGCAGCTGCCTCGATACGCCTTCGGAACTCTTCTAGGGATCTTATCAGCTTGCTATGGTTTTTTCTTTAATGCAGTGGGGTTTACATTTTAGGATTTTTCAATGTTTAGCGGACACCCTATATAAAGAATTTATGAGTTGAAAGACGGTGTTCACGCCTAATTCATTCCCACTTTATCTCTTCAACAGTTTTGAAAATAAAAATTGAATTGAAAAAAAAAAAAACAAAGTATGCCCACCGGTGAAAGGCCCTGGCCCTGTGGGCCTACTTAAGCAGTGGGCCTACTTAAACAGTACTTTTATAAAAAAAAAAAAAAACACTTATATATATTGGCATGTCTAGACTCATTTCCTAAAATTTTATATATTTAAAAAATAATTCAGATACTTTTCCTACTTAAAAAATGGCTTCACTTTTTATTAATGGTGTATTAAAAACTACTTGATAACACGCACTTATATTTTAAAACAAAACTAATTGAAGTACAAGTGTAACCTTTTTGCCCTTCTTAACCACATCGCAATAACATGCCGTGAAAAGAAAAAAAAAAGAAACTCGAAAAAGACTTAAGAGTATACATAAATATAAATCCAAAATATAAGCATTCCAAAGTGTAACTAAATTATTTTCATCATTTTATAAAAGTAGGTACCTACTACTTCCTGAAACATTTTATGAATAATGTTTTGAATGTGTGTAAAAGTTATTTTCAAAAATATATCTAGATACACTTTTAAATTTTTAAATAAGAAGACTATAATTAGAAACAGAAAGGATCAAAATATACCCTTTTATAATCGAGATTAATTTCACTTAACATTTTTTTTATATAGAAGATATTCGTTCAATCAAGTTGTATTTATACAAAAATAATGCAAAATACTAACCCTTATTCCACTTTTAAATCTAACCTACATATATTATATTTAATATTTCACGCTTTTTTCAATTAATTCAACAATATTTCAAAAGAAATCACCACGTGACGAATTTAATAACAGGTAATTAAAAATGTATTCTTTGACAACCAACACATGAAAATATTGTGTGTATCCGATGTCTGCTAAATCAAGAGCGAATCTTCCACAAATTACATTATTTATATTATATTTTCATTTATTTGTTTTCACTTTATTAATTAACTTTATAAAAACCATATTATCATTTTAGATTACATATTTAATTAAATAATGTAATTATAAATATTCTTTGAGAAAATTTAAAACACGTATTAATACTAAACTTGTTTAAATACAATTACGAGTATTTTTCTACAAAACACCGAATTCGTCTCTCAACATTAACAAACTGATGACAACGAAGCTATTAGCAGAAAAGGTTTCCCACTCGCAGGCTTCGCAATGCCAATGTTTAGAAGTTAACAACAGAGAACAGAAAAGTGCTACGTCACTGTTTAAGGGTTGGTTGTGTCACCGACTGTGCCAAGGACACAAATATATTTACATACACATAGATACATATATTCCGCCACCCTAGAGTATACTACACCGCCCAACGCATTAAGTGGGTATACACAAAATTTTTGTTCGTCGATACATAACTGTTGTAAGTATAATGACGTCTTAAGTGTATCTTAAACGTGTAGCTACATATTATAATAGACAGATTTGTCTCTCTTTTCTTCACTGATGTTTGTTTGCAAGTTATATGGTTTGTCGAGAAGGGAAATGTTGCCAGGGGTCGATATTCTATCGATTTGATGGGTTGTTCGTCTAGTAGTTATAGTTATGTACATACAAGGTCAACTAACAAGAAATTCCGTTAATAAAGGTGGTCAATTGGCCATTTGGCGTGAAAACACGTGGTATTAAGGGTTGCCTTCATAAATGAAAACAAAGTTGAAACCCTTGAGTACAAGGATACACTTTTTTTTTTATTGTTTTACGACAATTGGTTTAATGGGAATTTATTAGCGACCGCGAAGCAATAATAACTTCGCGAAAACATACAATTTATAAATTGTACATACCGACATACATATATGAGGGATCATCGTATGGGTATAAAAAAAGTAAGTATACGCCATGTATGCCCGTTGCTGTTTTAAGAATTCTACTACATGAAATGATATTAATAAGGACAATGAACTTAAAAAAAATATTATGGCACATCATGACTAATAATTTCCCTGTTTTCGTTTGTCAATCGTGGATAAATCCACCATAAGAAATGGTTTTTTCCCGTAAGCGGAATTTGATTTTTTATAATGAGTATTGAATAAAACCTTGGCGTGGCTATCTACAAAGAAAAAAGAGGCTGGGTTTGAACCACACTGATAACTTCCCATTGGTTCCCTTTGTAACTGGACACCCGATGTTATTTTTTGTAAGAAAATTACCAATTAAAAATTTTCGATATCTTGGTTGTTCTTGAGATTATTCGAGCCGAAAAACATTTTTTTAATATTTTTTTTTATCAGTTTTGTATGCAGTTAATATCTTTGTGTGTTCTCAAGATATTCGATATTTTTTAACAATTTGTAATGTTTTTTTTAGTTTAAAAAAAAAAACTGTGGGCTGATTTTTTTTCAGTACTATCAATTTTTCAATATGTCATACATAGAATGAAACCGGACAGAAGTCGATGGCATGATTTGTTCTAAAGATATTCGAAAAACAAGCCATTTTACAACTTTTTTTAAAATTACTGTAATAAAAAAAACGCTAATTGAATTTTTCTGAAAATCCTTTCTGCACGTAATGGCCTTATTAACTGTAAAATAAAATTTATTTGAAGTCGATATCTCTATGCTTTTGTAGTAGCCCGTAGCGTAATGGTTAGTATGCGATGGACTGTCATGCCAGAGGTCTGGGGTTCAATACCAGCCGCTTCCACCTTAAGTTTTTTTCGGAGCTACTACCTCTTGCGAGGAAGTGACAAATTCTCCAAGAGCATCTCTTGTCATAGAAAAGTGCCACTCGCATTAGCCGTTCGGATTCGGCAATAAACTGTAGGTCCCCTCCATTCCTGCAGACACGCACACAGGAATCGTTGAGAGTTGTAAGTCACTAGGCCTTCATGAGCCGTTGTGCCACCAAATTTTATTTATATCTCTATGCGTTCTCGAGATATCGTCGGCGAAAAACAGCTTTCGAACGTACGAACGTACATGACACAGACATCTCTCTAAAAACAATGTAATCCGACTCAAGAGACATCGAAACGTCGTCGAGAAAAATATCAACATTTTCAATTTCACAAATCGGGCCGATTACAATAACTTAATATAAAAAATAAATTGTAACCAAATTTGTCGTTATTAGACTTGGCTGATACCTGAAATGCAGTTTTATTTCAATCGCTTTTAACATAACATGTACGAAGTTTATTCAAATTTGTTTATAAATGCTTTCGAAAAAAACACGAAATCATTCAGCCCTATTATGAGTTTTGCCCGAACAACATTTCACCCGGAAAATGTTTCATGTTCCGAAAATTTCCCTTATTGTGAAAATTAATTTCGGGCAGAATGTAATTCCATCGGCGACAGCTTAAATTTGCATCCATTTTTAGTAGGCGAACGAGAGAATATTAAGGCGGAAAACGTAAATTTTGTTCGAGCGAATCTCACAACAGCTTTTGAAATTCGAGGCGAAAAAAAGGAATAATGGTCACTTTAGCCCATTTTTCAACATTGCTCAACAGTCATAAAACTTATGTCATATGAAAGCTAATGGATAGTACTTTATATGGCCACTTAATTGAAATCGAGTGCGAAAATGGTATTTTTGAGCATTAAAAAAAAAGTATTTAAAATGGAAACATTTTATTAAAAAAATGGCAACTTTTACTAAAAAAAGTGTTTAGCTTTTTTGAAATCCAACTTAAAAATGTGGAAAAAGAAAACATTGAATACTAATTTTGCCACAATTTTAAATACAAATTTCTAAGAGGTTGTTAATATAAAAGTCAATTTAAAACCAAGTTTGTATGTACATACTTAAAATTGTGAAAAAGTAAAAATAAATATTCAATTTTTTTCAACATTTTTAAGTTGGATGTAATTTAAAAAAAAATACTATAAACAGAAATAAATTGATTTAAAAAAGGAATGAAAGAACAGACTTCCGGCTTTCAAACACTTGACATTACGATGATAGAGAACACAAAAAAATAGGTCCCGCAATTCCGTCTGTCTGTCTGTATGCATGTGTGTCTGTCCACGACCTACAGCCTAAATCAATAACGTAATTTTCTTCAAATTTGAAGAATAATATTTTTGGGTGATTCTTTAGTGAAAAAATCGAGATTTTTTTTAGCTCAAAATAAAAAGGTACTTGCCATAAAACCGTTTTGAATAAAGTCATTTATCTCAAAAACGGCTCTAACGATTTTCTTTTAATTTTTTGTGCGTTATAGTGGTGGTAGAGCATTTACATTTTGTTCAAAAAAATTTACTAAAAACCGTTATTACGGTAACTGCCATAGAACCGTTTTTTTAATATTTGATTTTCTCGTTAACCGCTTAACGGATTTTCATTAAAATTTTTACTTAGGAGGTCCTGTCAAGTTAAAATAATACTGCATACATATATTTACAACAAAATATTTTTTGGATTTAAAAAAAAAAGTTCAGTTTTTTTTTTGAAAAACATTTTTTTTTTTTTTGAAAACGGATTGATGATTTTTTTTGAAATTATGGTTTTAATTGTATATTATTATTTTCTTAAAAATGGCATACCAATTTTTTTCTACAATATTTCAAGAAATTTTATACATAAAAAATTATTTTTCAAAAAACCACTCCAACGATTTTGTCTGCTTAAATTCACATTTTTTCAAGAATTGAGATAGCGTTCTTCATTTTGAAATTAAAACATTTTTAGTACTTGTTTTATCGATTTAAAGAACGTTTTTCATGCTTTTTTTCCATATTCAAATTTCCATTCTTCAATTTTTTAAATGAATAAATAAATATGTTTATAAGTGTAATATAGTCTTTATATTACTAAGTTCGTGCGACCCAGTCGTGCATTTTATTTATAAAATGCGCCAAAATACGATTTTTGCCCTCGATTTCAATTAAGCTGCCATATAATAAAATAAAGTACCCTCCATAAGCGTTAATTTAACATAAAAAATGTTAAAAGTGGGCCCAAAGTTCATATAAAAGTGCACATGGTCCTTTTAAGGTGAAATATTGTTTAAGTGAAGCTCACAATAGGGCTGATTGTGTCGAAGCTACCCGTTGTAGAAAGAGAAGAACAATTTCTGTCCACATTTCCACAGTTTTCCATAGCTGGAAGATAAGATTTTAAAGCAATCATAAAATTTGTTCCTTTAATTTATTTGTACGACTTTAATAATTCAAAGCCAGATATTCTTCGGAAGAAAAATTGAAGATCAACGAAAATGACGACATTAAAGTTGAATACAAATCAATAAATAAAATAATACTCTTCGAAAAAAAATTTAATTTTTGGCTCGTGCTGTTACTTATGAATGCGCAAAAACGTTACCTTACAAACAAAATTGCTTATATTTCATCTGAATACGTTTTTTTGTTCAAAAAAAGGAACTTTAAAAAAAAAAACTGAACAAAATTTTGCTGCGTTAATTTTTTTGACTAGAGTGTGTTTTACAACATCATTTTTAACAGATAGTGTAGGGGATTTGAAAAATCTTGAATAGTTTTTATTTGTGCATTTCAAAAACGTTCCAAATAATGGTTTACGACATAAAAATAAATATGTTTGTACAGAGCAAAATAATGTGTGGGACAGCTTATTGCCACATTTTGGAAAAAAAAAAAACACATTTGCTGTTTTTGAATTTGAGCCGCCTTTGACATCTTTGGATTGCTTTTTTCCAAAAAAAGCGGTTAAATATGCGAGATACTTTTTATGATACTATTATGTTTAAAAAATAACTTTAAATTAACTGATCAAAATTACAAACGTCGTCGCGTCGTTTTATAATCAAATGACTAAACTTGACTGATTTTCGCGTGCATTGAATGGCAACTGACTGTAACTTTTTACCACCAACACTTTTATATAACCGATTCCGAGAAATCATTGATTAAAAACCAACTTACAAAAACATTAATTTCACTGTTTTATTTGTTACAATTTCAGAGGTCCGTGGCCGTCAAATCCATCGCTGCAGCGCGCTGGGAGCATCAACAAATCGAGAGACAAAAAGGCAAATAATTTTTGTTATCAAATGACACAATTTTCAATTTCTATTTATTAAACTACCTATCATAATACATGTACATACATCATGTATATTAATGTACAGGAAATAAAATAAATCTTTATTGCCCCTTTCCATAACAATCCCATTATAAAACGAAAAAATCGACAATGATTATAAAAATGGTAAAGGTCAATAACTACCAAATGGTGGGTAAACAGTTACACGTCACTGACGAATTTTTCAATCACCAAACAACACACTATATAATTATATCCTCTTAATGATTTTAAATTCTTGAGAAAATTCAAAGATAAGCGACAGTTGTCGTGTCGAAAAGATTCTTAATTTAGTCCATATTAGTTACGTTTCATGGAACCGTTGATAGGCGAAAGAAATGACAAACCCGCCGGTTAGAGTGGAATTCGAAAAACAACTGAATCACTGAATGAACTTGCGAATAGTACAAACACTTTGGAAACCATTTGAACGAATAACATTAATTGGATTATTCGAATGAAACAAAAGAAGAACGAAGTGAAAATAAAAGAAAATCAAGTCTATAAAGGCTGGTTCACTAAGAAACCAATCAAAAATATAGTACAATTTGTAAACGAATAGGGCTTTTGTTTTATTTTTAATATTTGTTTGTCAATTTAAATTTCATAATCTTCTGGATGGTATAATTCTGTCAGCAATCGATAGACATAAGAAGGAGCATGACCACCCCTAGAAAGAAAAATATTAATATGAAATGAGTTTTTTCTTACAAAATATACTCACATGTTTGATATGAAGAGTGTAACTAGTTCTGGCGGGACATAATCAAAGATTGGACTGTAGACTTTGGCAAAATTGGATGCCAACGAATCATAGGGTATTACACCTTCCGCACAACCAACTAAATTGAAAGCATCAGCTTCGTAGGAGCAGCGATGTACGGGAGATAGCTTATACATAGGAGCCAGTACGATAACAGGAACGGAATAATGCTTGGCAGCGAGAGCGACTGTATGAGCGCCGCATGCAGCACGTAATCCACCATTTGCAAGCACACTATGTGTTCCAATTATTACCTTATTAACGCGAGACATCATTGCGAAAATTGCCGAGTCTGGTATAACAACTATTTCAACATTTCCAGGCGCCAAATTGGAGGCGAGGTCGTGGCCCTAAAAAATATAATAATAGCCAATTTTTTTTTCATTTTATTCTAGATATCGAAAAAAATATCGAAAGTAGTTAAAAAATATAATTGCTCAAAGAAGGCGCGCATCCAAGCTGCTAGATAAAACAGAACTATACAAACGTATTCCGGGGGATATAATATTTGGAAAAGAAGCTGTTGCTACATTCCTTGAGTCGCCAATTTGAAGTATATAGAAATATTGTTTTTAGGGGAGCTGGAAGAAATTTATTGGTTGGCCAATATTGAAACCCTCTTGATTCAAATAGATGCGATTGGTAAAGTAAGACAGTTTATGTCGATTGGAAAAAACGCAAGTTGTCGAAGTGCTAAAATTTTAATAAATTTAAAAATTGTTTATCCAGTAACTTTTGGTTTATCGTTTGAGCTTTTTTTAAAAGATCAAACCGCGTTTTCTTAATTTTAAAACACTATTTTCTGTAGGCGGTGTCAACCAGAGTAATCAAAATTATACAAAATTTATCAAAAATAATCAAAAAAGTCCTCCTTTCTTACAATGGAGAAAAAGGATATATTAAGAGTCTTCAAACTGATCATTCTGGAATAATCCCTTCTTTACACAGAAGAGACGAACTGTAAACACGAACAGAATAATTAATAATTCGTTATTTATATAAAAAAAATCAATTTTATGAAATTTAAACAAATTGCAACGACAGAACATGAGTGAGACAAAATACGAATACAGAATATTTAAAAACTTATTGTTTAATCATTTATAGGTACATGCAATGATTTTTGTATAAGCCAACTGATTATACATAGTTGATTTGATTTTTTTTTTCTAATTTGCTGTCGAATTCAAAATATCCAAATGCATTTGTTGAATTTTTCGATTATTGAATGTTTGCCTATCGTTTTAAGGTTTTAGGGAAGTATAGAGAGAATAATCGCTAAAACCACAATCGTTCCAAGGCTAATTTTTGTGTCGAATAACTTTCAGAGACCATTTACAACGACAAGAGTATAAATATTTTTTTTTTTTAACTTTTAAAATGATTGCAAAAATTAAGTGCGATTTACTTTATACACAGAAACTCGCGGACTGTTAAACTTTAAAATTTTCTCAAAAATTTCAAACTGCGCAAAAATATGGGAAATGCAAATTCCCCCAAAAAATCAGTTTTTCGTTCTACCTTATGTGAATCCCATGCATAACTATCTATCATTTAACTATCTTGAAATCTTGTTGAACTGTGAACTGCAGCGTTTGGGTGCTAATCCGAAGCTATCCGGATATGTTTGTTTGTTGTAATCTCTTGGGAAAAAACAGCTGATGATCTAAAAGATTTGGGATAGGTTGATACCGAAATTTCTTGCACAGATGATCACAGGTAGGGTAGGGAATAGTTCAATGTTTCAAGATGATTTTTCTGTGCAAAACTACGATTTTTTTAAGTACGAAAGGGGATTTTGACTAAAATTCACATAAATTCAGAAAAAACATACAGAAATGTAGGGTAAGAAAATGGAACAAACTGTAAAACTTATTGTCGCTTGAAGTTTACCCTATAAATACAGTACGTATTTATGCATTTATTTAGAATATGTTTGTATCCTAATTTTAGTTTTGCGATATTCAGTCAATTACTTAAATATGAATAAAAAGTATGTTAATTTTAACTATCGTTAAATCTTATTTAATCCGTGAGTTAAAATTGGTAAAAAGCGGGTCAATAATTGAAACATGCTTCTACAACTTGCGTCAAAAAATTCTTAATACATAAACTTAAAAACTACAATTACTCAATAATGCTATTATTCCAAGGCTTCTCTAGATATTTTCTTAATGTCTGCTGTTTTTCATAGGAACTGGTTCTTGATAAGATTTTTCAGTTGGACATAGAAAATAAATCTTTGATTTAATTAAATTTAAACTACGTGACCCCTATATATTCGGTTGTGCAACGTAGCCAGTAGTCATTTCCACATTCGAATTGGTTGTAATATGATACTGGTCAACTGATTTGCTTGTCATTTGAAACAAATTAGGCCATTAATTTCTTTTTATTGATTTCTGTAAAAAGTTAACAGCGATTGAGTAAAAGAATAGTATAACAGTATGTATTGTTCTTCTACTCAGTCAGTGAATATAGTAGCCTAATTTTATATATATTCAACAATTCTCGAATGTACTTTTACTTTGCGTTTTATAAGGCATACGTAGAAAAATTTGCATTTTCAGCTTTTTGGCGCTTGAACTTGAATTGTTTTTTCACTCAATTCTATTCCTCAGTAAAAAGAACGTAAAATGTAAGTCAACAAAAAATGGAAAGACCACTATTAAAACAAGATCAAAGCTAATACAAAATACTTACACGACATGAGGGAGCACATTCGGCTATAATAACGGTTAAGTTTTGCCGCTTTTTAGCAGCACGTTTTAGGAAATTCTCCACACATCTCGAGTGACCAAGGGTTAAAATTACTTCAGATGAATGAATATTCTCTTCAGCTTGAGTTGAAATATTTTCAGTGCTGGTTTCCAATTCAATTTCGATTTCTTGTAAATGATCAAGGAGTGCCTCTCGCAAACCTTCCTGAGGCTGGGAGTAGTCTTTGTTGACGTCATTTTCGCTAGTTTGTGTGATAAGCTTGTGAAGCGATAAGGATGCTTGCGAATCGTCGCAGTATTGGACCTAAATAAAATGATTTTTTTTTTAAGTACTTCTGTGAGAGATTTTAAATGAAGTTTACCTTAGCTTTAAGGGCAACAAATTCCTCGCGAACAAGCTTTAACATTCGTCGTGCAATATTAGCAGTGACAGCTTCTTGAGGCAAAGCAGAAACAAGAACCTTAGCCTGACCTCGTATGGTTTTCATGAGTCCTCTTTATACAAAGAAATAAGATTTCACAATTTTTCAATAAAATATCAAATTTACTCACTCGGCATGCTGCCAGTCTTCACCACTGATGATTTGTTTGAAGATTTTTAAAGTTTTTATGGTGATATTGTAGGAACCAACGATTTTCCTGGCAAGACATTTCAATGATTTTTTTTATACATCATGATCTTGTAGTTTATATTTACCCAACTTTTATATCGTGAATTAGATTGGCAATTTCTTTAGTTGGAAAGATTTCTAACTTCATTTTTTAATAATTTGTGTTAATAATAATTTTAAAATAAATTTAGCAGCCACGCAAATAGAACTTCTTTTTCGTAAAACGTCAAATTTATTTGACAGTAAAGAAACGGAAAGGAAATAGATCATGATTAAACAGATATGTTTGGAGGAAAAAGTTCAGTTAAAAGTTGGTTCGTTTGTGTACTTGTGGATCCACGCACGTAATATTGAAAATTCTAAAGGGCCAGTTGTACAAATATTTGATCCGCGGTTCAGGAATTTTAACTCACCAATTTCGTCGGATTAACTGTGGTTCAACGATGGTTCAGGCATGTAATTGGCTTTTAGTGCATATTAGAACCTTGAACCATCGTTGAACCTCAGTTAAAGACCGCCGTATAGTTAGCAGCACTAAAGCCTAGTACGCAGATCGCGCTAAAATTTATCTTCCATACAAATTTCCTCCAAAGATAAATTTTAGCGAGGACATTTAGCTAGGCAGTACGCAGTTCACGCGCTAAATTTAAAAAGTCTCCACTTAATTTAGCACGCGAAATAATGCTCAACGCATTCTTTCACAGATAAATTTTGACATTTGTGCTCTTAGCAAACGATTGTAGAGATAAGAATTGTAGAGATAAAATTTAGTTTAGCTTGAACTGCGTACCTGGCTTAAGTGAGGAATTTCATTTTTTTTTATTCCTATAATTTGGAAAACATTTGGAAAAATTTGGAAAACCATTTTCAGAATTTGGAAAACCTTAGTTAATTAGTTATTAACAATTAAAGGTTAGGCGTATAGTTAGCAGCACATAGAAACAAAGTTAGGGTTTTTTGGTATCAATCAATCGGGAATAGTTTTGTGAAATTTGGAAAATCATTTTTAGAATTTGGAAAAGCATAGTTTAGTAGATAATTAAAATGTAAACAAAATTACAGTTCTATAAACAATTACAATTAACGCAAAACGTAATGTAACGGAACAAGAAACTCGTGAAGAAGCTCCCAAGTAGGTACTAGCATGCTTTCTTGGCCACCAAATCTCTGATCAAATTTTTAAACACATCCCGTCTGTTGGGAACCATCAGTTTAAACAAATCTGGCAAATTCTCTGGTCTGTTGCCTCATCCATCAGGAATCGACGATAGGCAAAATGGATGAATTCAAGACCCGCCTTCAAGTACCAAGAGAAGAAAATCTTGTGTCTTGTGTCTCTACCCCCCATCGGCCAAGTTGACAAAAAAAATGAAACCTGATGAACTGAACATCAATTTAGACCACCATTACTACCATGCACCAGCGATTCCTTATAGTTTGATTTGTGTAAAAAAGAAATAAAAAAAAGTGTTTTTGTTGAATTAGCACAAAAATAAATAATAACACGGTGTCTCTACCTGAAATATTTTATAGATTACTGTCTGTCACTTTCGATAGAAAGAAAGGGCGATAGTATACCATAAAATGTTGGTTGGGCATGGGCATTTTAATAGCTTTCTATTTTATTTGTCTCAAAAATTTCACAGGGCAAAGTTATGAAGTTAACAATTTAAAGAATTGATTTACGGCCATATTATTCACTCAATACATCTAGATTTAAACTTAAATCTGGATGTAAAGCCTTAACTACATAAGCTCAAAAAGTGAAAAAGTACAAAAGTGAAAATTTTCAAACTCATTTTGGGATAGTGTTTCTCACAGGAAAACTTATAAAAAAGATGCAGAAAGCTTAAATTTTGGTTTAAACAAAATTGGGTACATTCTTTTTCTTAAAACAAATGCGCTAGCGGGAAAAAAAATATTTTTACTTTTGTAATTTTGCAAAAAGTGGCCAATGTAGTTAAGACTTAAAGCATACAAATTCAATGTAAAATAATCCGGATTAAAGTTTAAATCTGGATGTATCAAGTTAATAATAAGGCGGTTATTGTTAATTTTATTTAAATCCATAAGAAAAGACAAAAACTTCCATTTGGTACCTGCAATAAATTGTCAATATTGAAAAACTAAAGCAAGGACCGCCGTATACTTAGCAGGTGATAATCACGAATTTCATTTTTGTTGGTTCCCAGAATTTGGTCCTAATTTGGTCCTATTTGGGCAACCACTTTTGAAATTTGGTCCCACCTGGTTAATTAGTTATTAACAATTTAAGTTTTGGCGTAGACTTAGCAGGCATGGAAACAAAAATGGGCTTTTTTGGTGTCAATAGATCGGGAACGGGTTTGTCAAATTTGGGCAACCTTTTTCAGAATTTGGAGCATTATAGTTTAGTCAATAATTAACTAAATGTAAAAAAAATGACAGTTCTATTAACAATTACAATTAACAAAAAACGTAATGTAACGGAGCGTAACGTTATTAAAGCTGCCATACGAGAATACAAAACCAACACATATAAACAAAATTCTGTCCCAACATCTGTCAAACTATATTTATATGTCAAATATCAGGCTGTTTGTTATATTTTTCTTTCTTCTACAGATAAAAAAATAAAAAATGAAATAAAATTAAGAAGAAAACGATAAACTGCTAAAGACAATCTAACAGGCGATTAAACTGGATAAAATGTGAATTATGCATCAAAACAGTCGCCCATAAGGAACACCTTACAACAACAACAGCAAGAATCGATGCAATTTGGGCCTCCAAGACCGGTAAACAAATGCCTCAACAATCTGAACAGACACAGATTCCTGGTCAGACATTGCCTCCACAAGCTGTACCAGTGAGTGCAAATGCTACGGCAACCACCAAGACCTGTCAACAAATGCCACCACAACCTAGACAGATGCAAATGGTAGCTCAGCAACCAAGGCTTGGTCAACAATTGAATGTAATATAATCTAATGTAATAAAAGGTGCGTTTTATTCGTAATTCATAGCTAGCGCAGCAATACAAGTTCAAGTCTTTTTTATCAAGATTCATGATGGGAATTGCCCTTTTTAAAAGGTTTTGAAAGTATGTGCTATTGCGAAATCAACTTATGCGAAATCAAGCCATACAGCTGAAAGTGAAGAAATATAAATTAAAGTCGCTGTGCGCATTTTGCTTTCGTTTCTGGGGGTTACTATTCATTATGCCTCAGTATACGACAACATGTTACAAACACATTGGAGCTAATGACCGAAATTGAGAGTAAGGTATCCTTACTAATTAAAAAAAAATAAACGTGCTTTATGTAAAAAGCTCCATCTCTCACGACTGGATCGCACAATCTTGCTCTTGTAGTAAAGTTTCTTCCAATTTTAAAGATTGAGTGTATTTTAAGTAAATAATTTTTTGTATGGAAGCCTTAAGCTTAAACTAGTATAATTATACATGTAACTTAGAGCTTAAATTGAAAAATTATTAAAAATCAACATGATTCGAAATAAATTTATTAAAAGAATCTTCTTCAATTATTTTGAGAGCTTAGCAAAGTACACCATCTGATTTCTTTAACTAATCTTAGTTTTTGAGGAAAAAAACTTAAAATCGTAGGAGCTGCATACGGTGCACCAAAAAGGTAGAGCGAGTAGGTTGGTTTAAGACAAGAAAAAAATCGTATGGAAAGGGGGAGTCTATTTCCCCCATTTAGATAGGGGACGATTTTTTAAAAAATCGACTTAAAACAAAAAAATTTTAAACACAAAGGTGATGGTTACAATGCCATGCTATACCTTTTTGGAAAGCCAGAAACCTCTTCCTTAATTTTCATTTTAAATTAAGTTGTGTTAGTGAATAGTTTTTTTTAAACTCGATATTAAAATTTTTTTTTTTAAATATTTCAAACTAATTTTTTTGAAAATTTTATGTAAATAAGTATAATATTTGTTTTCAAAATTCAATGTTCTTATTAGTTTTTAGTCAAAAACTGAAAACCGGAAAAAATCTGTCGATCCATTTTTAAGAAAAATAGGATTTATAAAAATTTAGGCAGTAGGCGAGTACACAGGCAGACAGAGAGACGGACATAATTGCGAGACCCACTTTTTTCGTCTTCCCTATCATCGTAATGAGAAGTTTCATCAAAATCTCGAGTTCGATTTTACGAATCCAAAACTTGCCATATAGTAGAACCTAGTTATCGCAAGTAAAAACTTAAGAAACAAAAATAATAAATACATACAAAATTATAATTACATATACATCAACATCTCTTATATGTATTGACGTTTTAATTTTATTGAAAAAGGATTTTCACATAATATAAGCGGTGGTAGTGCGGTAATAGTTATTTTTATCCTCATGCGGCGTGCTGTTCATGTTTAATCTGTTTTCAACGCTAAGTGGGTATGAGGGAGGTGCGCCTCGAGCCGCTTAGTGGTATCTTATTATGGTTGGTGTTATTGTGATTATACGCCGGCGTTGTCGTCGTCTTGGTGACTTTTGAATGGTGATAGCTGTTTTCTGGATTCTGTTGCATTTTTTGTATTCTGACGTATGCTCTGTTGTCTTGCTTTCTGCAGGAAGGATTTTTTGTTGTCCGATGGCATGGAACGCCAACATTTGAACCTGCAGCACAGCCACCTACTGTGAGCGTCTCAAGCTGTTGAACATTGTGCTTCTTCGCAATAGGTACTCCATTCTTGGTTGACAAGTGCACACTGTTGTGTTGCGGATTTTGTTGTGGCCGTGAAGGCTCCGCGTATATATTCTTTGGTACTATCGTATCATGCAAATAACTGCAGTGTCAGTCGAATTACTCGAGCTGTTCATATGCTTAGCCGTTGGTTTGCTGCTGGTTTCAAATTGCATGGCCATTGGGAATATGCTGAATACTTACTGGATCGCTGTTGTTCATCAATGCTGTGGTAACTACCGATTGCTTTTGTTGTTGGGGTGGTGGTCGATGTTGTGGATTTTGCATCATATTCTGTTGGAAAGAGTGATGAATAATTTATTGTCGAGGACGACACTAAATTATTCTTCATCTCCTGTAATTTGTTGTTGTGGTGGTGGAGGCTTAACAATCGTCGCTACTACCGACTTGCTAATGATTTCGGGTACGGCATTATAACTATACGTGACTGGCTGAGTGAACGTCGACGGTTCGTTTTGCATTGGCGGCTGCGGATGCGATGAATGGTATCACATTGCTCTGCACACTGGAAGGTCTGGGTAAAGCATATTAGACGACGTTATCGCGGCAATTGGCAAGCCATTTTTGGGCTTAGGATGTTGTGCGAGCCTTTCTTTTTGCTGATCCTAGCCGATTGTCATCTTACCAGGAATCACTCTCAGAAAGCAAAATCTTCACAATTGGTTCATGGATGGAATGATGGATTATTTTTTCTGCCGAAAAGAGTGTTCTTTTATTGCCATCCTTCGTAATATCAAACTGACAACTGACAACTATTGGGACACGAGACAGGGATGTTTGATAACAAAGGAATTACATTACGTAATCAAGGACTGTTCGTTTTTGTAATTTCTTTTATTGCAATTACGTTTTTCTACTTTATTTCAATTCTTTATTACTTGAACATTATTGGTCTTATTAATAAACATTGTCTAACTTTAGACAGCCGTCCAAGTTTTTAAAAAACCTTTCTAATTTTTGCTAAAGTAATCTATCTTTTTATTTTGCTTTAGACAACGTAATCTTTTGTCTAAACCTAGAGAAATGCAATATTTTTTTTATTAAAAAAGCATATTTCCGACTGTTTCAAAATACTTAGACATAGTTTAAACAGCCAAAAATCTAATTAATAAGACCATATGTTATTTATGTCGAATTCCTTTTACCAAAAATATTCGATTTTTTTTCTAAACAGAATAGAATTTTTTCTTTTAATACAAGGGATTTGTCCAGAAAAGTCGATTTTTTCTTCTGAACAAATCGATTTTTTTCTTAAAAGGAATTCGACATTAATCATTTGTAATTAACTGAGGTTTTCTAAATTCTGAAATTTCTTTTCGAATTTCCTTGATAATTTCCCAACTTGGAAGAATATTTGAAAACCCTAGTTTTCAAGTTAGAGACGTTTCATTCAAAAAGGAGAATGAGCTCGCGTATGTCACCCGAACAATTAATTGTTAATAACTATATTTATTTATGCTTTTCCAAACTCTGAAATTTCTTTCCAAATTTCCTGAATGGCTTATCAATGCTTTTTCAAATTCCGAAATTTCTTTCCGAATTTAACGAATGGTTCATCAATTTGGAGAACCATTTAAAGGATTTGGAAAAGCTTAGTCTCCAAGCTAGAGACATTTTATTGAAGTGGGTATGCGTTCGAGTGCGCCATCTGAACAAATAATTGTTAATAACTAATTATCTACGCTTTTCCAAATTCCGAAATTTTTTCTCCGAATTTACTGAATGGTTCACCAATTCGGAGAATCATTTACAGAATTTGGAAAAGTCCCGTTTTTAATTTAGAGCCATTTTTATTCAAGAGGGTATGCACTCGAATGTTTAACCTGAACAATAAATTGCTTTTTTAAATTCCGAAATTTCTTTCCAAATTTTCTGAATGGTTCACCAATTCGGAGAACCATTTACAACCAAAGCGAACATGTGACCCCGTGTGTCACTTGAACAAATAATTGTTAATAACTCATTACCTGTGATGCTCCAAATTCTGAAATTTCTACACAAATTTCTCCAATTGCTCTTCACTTCAGAGAACATTTAACAGAATTTGGAGCACCTCAGTTTTTAAGATATGGACATTTTAACCAAAGCGAACATGTGATCGCGTGTGTCATTTGAACAAATAATTGTTAATAACTCATTACCTGTGATGCTCCAAATTCTGAAATTTCTACACAAGTTTCTCCAATTGCTCTTAAATTCAGAGAACATTTAACAGAATTTGGAGCACCTCAGTTTTCAAGATATGGACATTTTAGCCAAAGCGAACATGTGACCGCGTGTGTCACTTGAACAAATAATTGTTAATAACTCATTACCTGTGATGCTCCAAATTCTGAAATTTCTACACAAGTTTCTCCAATTGCTCTTAAATTCAGAGAACATTTAACAGAATTTGGAGCACCTCAGTTTTCAAGATATGGACATTTTAGCCAAAGCGAACATGTGACCGCGTGTGTCACTTGAACAAATAATTGTTAATAACTCATTACCTGTGATGCTCCAAATTCTGAAATTTCTACACAAGTTTCTCCAATTGCTCTTAAATTCAGAGAACATTTAACAGAATTTGGAGCACCTCAGTTTTCAAGATATGGACATTTTAGCCAAAGCGAACATGTGACCGCGTGTGTCACTTGAACAAATAATTGTTAATAACTCATTACCTGTGATGCTCCAAATTCTAAAATTTCTACACAAGTTTCTCCAATTGCTCTTCAATTCAGAGAACATTTAACAGAATTTGGAGCACCTCAGTTTTCAAGATATGGACATTTTAACCAAAGCGAACATGTGACCGCGTGTGTCACTTGAACAAATAATTGTTAATAGCTCATTACCTGTGATGCTCCAAATTCTGAAATTTCTACACAAGTTTCTCCAATTGCTCTTAAATTCAGAGAACATTTAACAGAATTTGGAGCACCTCAGTTTTCAAGATATGGACATTTTAGCCAAAGCGAACATGTGACCGCGTGTGTCACTTGAACAAATAATTGTTAATAACTCATTACCTGTGATGCTCCAAATTCTGAAATTTCTACACAAGTTTCTCCAATTGCTCTTAAATTCAGAGAACATTTAACAGAATTTGGAGCACCTCAGTTTTCAAGATATGGACATTTTAACCAAAGCGAACATGTGACCGCGTGTGTCATTTGAACAAATAATTGTTAATAACTCATTACCTGTGATGCTCCAAATTCTGAAATTTCTACACAAGTTTCTCCAATTGCTCTTAAATTCAGAGAACATTTAACAGAATTTAGAGCACCTCAGTTTTCAAGATATGGACATTTTAGCCAAAGCGAACATGTGACCGCGTGTGTCACTTGAACAAATAATTGTTAATAACTCATTACCTGTGATGCTCCAAATTCTGAAATTTCTACACAAGTTTCTCCAATTGGTCTTTAATTCAGAGAACATTTAACAGAATTTGGAGCACCTCAGTTTTCAAGATATGGACATTTTAGCCAAAGCGAACATGTGACCGCGTGTGTCACTTGAACAAATAATTGTTAATAACTCATTACCTGTGATGCTCCAAATTCTAAAATTTCTACACAAGTTTCTCCAATTGCTCTTCAATTCAGAGAACATTTAACAGAATTTGGAGCATCTTAGTTTTCAAGATATGGACATTTTAACCAAAGCGAACATGTGACCGCGTGTGTCACTTGAACAAATAATTGTTAATAGCTCATTACCTGTGATGCTCCAAATTCTGAAATTTCTACACAAGTTTCTCCAATTGCTCTTAAATTCAGAGAACATTTAACAGAATTTGGAGCACCTCAGTTTTCAAGATATGGACATTTTAGCCAAAGCGAACATGTGACCGCGTGTGTCACTTGAACAAATAATTGTTAATAACTCATTACCTGTGATGCTCCAAATTCTGAAATTTCTACACAAGTTTCTCCAATTGCTCTTAAATTCAGAGAACATTTAACAGAATTTGGAGCACCTCAGTTTTCAAGATATGGACATTTTAACCAAAGCGAACATGTGACCGCGTGTGTCATTTGAACAAATAATTGTTAATAACTCATTACCTGTGATGCTCCAAATTCTGAAATTTCTACACAAGTTTCTCCAATTGCTCTTAAATTCAGAGAACATTTAACAGAATTTAGAGCACCTCAGTTTTCAAGATATGGACATTTTAGCCAAAGCGAACATGTGACCGCGTGTGTCACTTGAACAAATAATTGTTAATAACTCATTACCTGTTATGCTCTAAATTCTGTTAAATGTTCTCTGAATTGAAGAGCAATTGGAGAAACTTGTGTAGAAATTTCAGAATTTGGAGCATCACAGGTAATGAGTTATTAACAATTATTTGTTCAAGTGACACACGCGGTCACATGTTCGCTTTGGCTAAAATGTCCATATCTTGAAAACTGAGGTGCTCCAAATTCTGTTAAATGTTCTCTGAATTTAAGAGCAATTGGAGAAACTTGTGTAGAAATTTCAGAATTTGGAGCATCACAGGTAATGAGTTATTAACAATTATTTGTTCAAGTGACACACGCGGTCACATGTTCGCTTTGGCTAAAATGTCCATATCTTAAAAACTGAGGTGCTCCAAATTCTGTTAAATGTTCTCTGAATTGAAGAGCAATTGGAGAAACTTGTGTAGAAATTTCAGAATTTGGAAAAGCATAGATAGTTAGTTATAATCAATTTAAAGTTCAGGTTAAACATTCCAGTACATCATACCCCCTTTAATTAAAATTGATTTAATTGAAAACGGGATTTTTCCAAATTCTGTTAATGGTTCTCCGAATTGATGAACCATTCAGTAAATTCGAAAAGAAAATTCGGAATTTGGAAAAGCATAGAAAGTTAGTTATTAACAATTTATTTTTCGGGTTACACATTTGAGTGCATATACCCTCTTGAATGAAAATGGCTCTAACTTGAAAATGGGACTTTTCCAAATTCTGTAAATGGTTCTCCGAATTTAAGTCTTAACTACATTGGCCACTTTTTGCAAAATTACAAAAGTAAAAATATTTTTTTTCCCTCTAGCGCAAATGTTTTGTGAAAAACAATGTACACAATTCTTTTTAAACCAAAATCTAAGCTTTCTGCATCATTTTTATACGTTTTCCAGTGAGCAACACTATCCCAAAATGAGTTTGAAAATTTTCACTTTTGTACTTTTTCACTTTTTTGGCTTATGTAGTTAAGGCTTTAGAAAGGAATTGAGTTTGATAACCGGAAAACATTATGTCGTTTTCGATTGGATTTTCAGAGTGTTTCACTCTTTTTTGATTCCAATGGAATATGAAAAACTCTCTTCCGTAATATGTGTATCTATGTAGAAGTAAAAACTAAAATGAATTCTTCAATAATTTCAATTCCAGAACATCTCAAGGAGAAGCATTTACTATTTTGGCAATTAATCCAACAAATACTTTTAAAAATATGCGTGTTTTCAGAGTGCACTCCTAGCACTCCTTAATGAATTCCGGAGTGAAAAAACACTCCTAAATCATCACTCCGAACAACCAATGGAAGGTTTTTGGAGTGTTGGGAGTGTGGATGGAGTGAAAAAAGAGTGCTAGGAGTGACCAACGAAAAACGACATTAGTTAATTGTTTGTTAAATTAATGTCGTTTTCCGTTGGTCACTCCTAGCACTCTTTTTTCACTCCATCCACACTCCCAACACTCCAAAAACCTTCCATTTGCTGTTCGGAGTGATGATTTAGGAGTATTTTTCCACTCCGGATTTCATTAAGGAGTGCTAGGAGTGCACTCTGAAAACACACATACTTTTAAAAGTATGTGTTGGATTAATTGTCAAAATAGTAAATGCTTCTTCTTGGGATGTTCTGGAATTGAAATTATTGAAGAATTCATTTTAGTTTTAACTTCTACACAGATACACATATTACGGAAGAGAGTTTTTCAAATTCCATTGGAATCAAAAAGGAGTGAAACACTCTGAAAATCCAATCGAAAACGACATAAATGTTCAAATAATAAAGAAATAAAAATAGTGGAAAAACGCAAAAGAAGAAATTGTAAAAACGAACAGTCTTTGGTTCGTAACGTAACGTAATTACATTTTGACAAGTAATCAGCTGTCTATTGTCCCAATAGTTGTCAGCTGTCAGTAGTTGTCATTTTAAAAAGAACAAAAAATTAATTAAGGAAAAATAAAGTGAAATTAAAGTTTAGCTCGAAAAGTGGGCATTTACAAAAAAATTAAGCGTAATTTATTGTTTCAAATCTTGCACAGCCCCACGCAGACTCATTTTGCACTCATCCGAGAACATAACTCACCTTTATTGCTCAGCTTCCCAATTGTAGTGCACTATAGAAAATCGTAGTTAACCTTGTCGCTGTTTTGCAGTGTCGGTCCCGTGGCAAATAGTTTCGGGGTAAACGGTAAGTATAAGGCTTCTTAAAATCGTCTCCTACTTGCCCACCCACTAGCAATTCTTTCTCGGCGGCGCACGTCCAGATTTTGTCGTTCGCACAAACTGACCAGTTTCCCTGAACATTTTGTAAATCTTTGATATACATCATTGGCTTAGATAGAGGTGACGGGCCTCAGCCAGAGATCAGAAAGGAATATCAACCCTTTGAAAGGTTCTTTACTCCCAAATCTGAAAGGGTTGGTGGTCAACCAGTGAGATTTATCGTTGAGAGAAAAAAATAAATCTCATCTGCTGTACGGCCCTTAGTATTTTGTTAGCACTGCATGCTAAATTGCAGTTAATTAGCCTTTTTAGTTATCATCTCATCATCAATTTTCCTGATAATTTGCTTGGCGTCCTAGCGACACTGAAGTCAAAATTAAAATTTTTGTTTTTAAATTTTATTTGAAAAAAGGACAATCGTGGGCCAAAAATCCAAAAAAAATATAAAAATCTCTTCTACAGGGTGATTCGCATACTTTGTGGCAATAAGTTTGAGCGTAAAGGTTGATTTGATACAAGAAAAAAATCGTATGGGAGGAGTGGTAACGCTTCTCGATTGCAGCAAAATCTGGATGAAAACGTTTTCCTTGTTGGTCACTTACTGCACCCATTATTTCGGAGAAAAAACTCAAATAATAGTGAATTAAATGCAGCTTTAGTGACATATTGCATCTCATTTTACAGAAGCAGTCCAGCATCGCTTTAATTTCGTCACAAAATTGCGCCAACTGTTGGGATATGTATGTATAATTATACCTTCAAAAACAAACTAGGAACGTACTATATGTATATCTTCGTTTCTAAGTTCTCGTTGAAAATAAGCGCAATACAATTTTTTAATTATCTCGGAAAGTAACAACGTTGAGCTAGGGACTTGAGCATTGTTAGAGCTTAATGGCAACATAATGTTTTAACATTTAAAAGTTTCATTTCTGTCTGTTTATTCTTTAACTTTTTACGAAGTTAGTTTAAACTCGGTTGCTAAATTTATACCGAACAAAAAAAAAGCTTCCATGATAAATAATCCCATCAAGATTCATACATTTACAACGAAATATTAGATGCGCCCCACGTGTTTAAAAATTATTTTATTCTTTAGTCAAGCTTTAATGATTAGGAATACTAACATTGATTGAAATTGTTTACATTAGATATTCAATACTAGATAAGTCTTATACTTGGCTGATTTATTTCAGTAGTGTACAGGGTGTTCGATATAAGGTGCACCAACTAGCTATACCGAGTAGGTTGGGTTAGACAAGAAAAAAATCGCATGGAAGGGGGTTTATTTCCTCCGTTTAGGCGGGAGGGGCAATTTTCTAAGAAATGGACATGGAAAAAAACAGAAACAAAATTATTTAAAAACAACGGTAAAACTTAAAATGCCATGCTATACCTTTTTGGAAAGCCAAAAATCTCTTCTTTAATTTCCATTTTAAATTAAGTTGTTGTTAAGTTAATCTTCAAATTCGAAAGTTTGAAAAAAAAAAAATAAAAAAATATTTCAAACTGATTTTTTTTTCAAAATTTTCCGTGATTATGCTCTTATTAGATTTTAGTCAACAACAGCAAACCGGATGCTTAAATGTCTTTTAGTTTTTGATAAAATTAAAAATAATTTTCTAAAAGAACTGGCTTAATATAGAAAATAAATTATTAAAAAACAACGGTAATGGTTACATCGACATGCTATACTTATTTGTAAATTCAGAAATATCTGCCTTTTAATTAAGTTGTTTTAGAGATAAGTTTTTCAAAACTTAATTTTCAAAATTAAGTTTTTGAAAAAAAAAATTAAAATATTGTGTTCAAACTAATTTTGTTCAAATTTTTTTGTTATTAGGTAGTATTTTTGTGTTGAGCATTTAATAAAAAAAAAAAAAATAAATTTGATGGCACAACAGCTCATGAAGAACTAGGGCCTAGTGACTTACAACTCTCAACCATTCCTGTGTGCGTGTCTGCAGGAATGGAGGGGACCTACAGTTTATTGCCGAATCCGAACGGCTAACGAGCGGCACTTTTCTGTGACAGGAGATACTCTTGGAGGATTTGTCAATTCCTCGCAAGAGGCAGTAGCCGTTTTTTCTTTTTAAATAAATAGGTGGCGAGGCTGGGGATCGAACCTTAAACCTCCGGCATGACAGTCCATCGCACTAACCATCACGCCACGGCTACTACTTAAGCATTTAATGCTCTCTTTAATTTTAAGTCTAACTAAAAACCAGGTGTCAAAATGTAGTCAAATTTTTGAGTTTGAAAATTAGTTTTTCCAAAACTGTTTTCTCAAATAATTTAAATCAAAAACAATAAAAGAGCAGACTTCTGGTTTTAAAAAAAGTATAGTGTTGCCGTTGCTTTTAAGTATTTTTTTTTATTTTAAGTCGATTATATAGAAAATTGCCCGTCTTATTTAAACGGTGAGAAATGCCCCCCCCCCCCCCCCTTCCATACGATTTTTGTCTTGTCTTAACCCAACCTACTCGCTCCATCTTTTTGGTGTACCTTATACCGAACACCCTGTATAGAATTACTGTTCTTCAAAACTGTATTTGAATTAAAACTGTTTGATTATTATAATACCGACTTTTTAAAATATCTTATTTGTTTTCGGAGCGTTTTTCTTTTTTAATCAGTTTGTCTTAAAACGCTTGTCCTTGGCAAAAATTGGTTAGGGAACTCAATATTATATGAAAATTATAGAGATCTCAATATTTATACACATTTTTTATTTTTTGTTTGTATTCTCATTCTAGTGAAAACAATATCACAATAAAAAGATTTACATATTTCGTTAAGGCCGTCTTTTGATGAAATGCACTCTGAAAAAATTGACAATGTTAAGGCGACCGGGATTTAAGAAAAAGAAGGAATCAACATAAACTGGAAAGTTTCTGTAAAGGAGAAGGCTTCAATTGCACCGAAAATTGTACAATTTTTTTTTCATATTCATGCATGTAGTAAAAGTATTATTTTCTGATTTGTTAAAACAATTTATTAATAAGAAAAACACAATACAGGTTATATCAATATAAAATAGAAATTTTTCACATTTGAAATAATAATTGTTTATATAATAATTCTCAATAAAATAGGTAAAATCTGTATAGACAATGTTTTTTTTTCGAACATTTTAAGATTTTTTTTTGGAAAACTGCACATGCACATAATCAAAATATGAGCCAAGAGCTATTTGATTTTTAGAATCAATTAGAATCTTCATATACGTAGAAATTATTATGCCCTATTCTGTAAAACTTTCGCTGAAACTTTGTATATTCTGCTATCCGTAAGTGGGAAAGGAATGTTCCAAATTTATTAAAAATGTCGATAAAAAAAATTTAAACAGTTAGATTTAATTGGGAACTTCTAAAATAAATTACGGTAAAATTTTTGCATTATAAAAAAATAAATTAAGAAAATATTGACCATTACGAACCGATTCGTAATAGTTTTTTTTTCGTAATTCGTGATAGGGCCGAATAATTATAAAAACTAATGTTTACATTTTAATCCATCAAAAACATTGTTTTTTATTTTAAAAAAATACCAATTCCTTTGGCAAATCACAAATTAGTCTCTTGTTTAACATCCGGATAGAGTGACATGTCAGTCATATAACAAACTGTTCTTTGGTATCTAAAGTTACTTCCAACCAGCAAGAAAATTAATGCAATTCCCTTCTAACCTTTTATCTCATAATGACCACAAATACTTGAACGTTTGTTTTTGCATTTTTTTCTTTATTTTGCGGTAATGTTGGTTAAGATACTCCAGGTTTTGCAATAATTGGTATTCTAAAGAAACTGATATTAGGTTTAATTTAACATCAGAAAACAGGAAGACTTACCTAAACAAAAATATTTATTTATTGTTTGAAACCACCTAGAAGATCCTGGGCGTTCATTTGATTGACGGGCCTGCGGCGGGGTACGTTTGTGCCGCTGGAGAGGAGCTAGTTGATGAACCCGTAAACGCTTGCCATTGACATACAAAGTTGGCGCATTCATCCAGACTCATGATCGACCATGCCCTGCGCCATTGCTGCATATAAATTTATTTTAGCTGGGTTCTTGCTCTACGGTCCAGAATTTCTCTTGAAAAAAGCCCTTACTACAGCCCAGAATTTTATAATGCATTTAAAAGCTTTACTCGATACAATTACAAGGCCACCAATGGCTTTAAATTCAGAATCTTCTCACTTGGTGACTGATGTTTTGATGCGATTCACATTTTATCCAGATCTATTTCTTTGCAACAAAATTATAGGGCGTATAGAATTGAATCGCCTGTTTAGCATTGGCTCTTGTTTTATTCTTTATAATAACTATTTTATTTTCTATCTGAAAAGTTAAAAAGACAACAAAATAATTTAACAGCTGACTTTTGACAGAAAAATAGTTTGACAGATATTGGGACAGAATTTTGTTTATATGTGTTGGTTTTGTATTCTCGTATGGCAGCTTTAATAACGTTACGCTCCGTTACATTACGTTTTTTGTTAATTGTAATTGTTAATAGAACTGTCATTTTTTTACATTTAGTTAATTATTGACTAAACTATAATGCTCCAAATTCTGAAAAAGGTTGCCCAAATTTGACAAACCCGTTCCCGATCTATTGACACCAAAAAAGCCCATTTTTGTTTCCATGCCTGCTAAGTCTACGCCAAAACTTAAATTGTTAATAACTAATTAACCAGGTGGGACCAAATTTCAAAAGTGGTTGCCCAAATAGGACCAAATTAGGACCAAATTCTGGGAACCAACAAAAATGAAATTCGTGATTATCACCTGCTAAGTATACGGCGGTAAAGCAAGGATATGCTTTGTGTTAAGAAAAACCTTGAAATTCATAAAACGTCAACATTTTTCCAACAAAAAAATGCTTCGAACATTATTTGTCTGAAAAAATTAAGTGGAGACTTTTACATGTACAGTTCGAAACAAAAGTTTGGATTTTGCGCATGAACTGCGTACTCCTCAAGAAAAATCCGAGACAAAATTTATCATGGGAAAAAATTTGTATGAGAAATAAATTTTTTCCCGATCCCGAGAATAGACGAACATTTTTGGAAAAGCTCTATAGGAAAATTTAGAGTGAATGGAGTGAAAAAAATTTCCATATTCCAAAGGAATAAAACACTCCCAAAATCCATACGAAAACGACATCCGAACGTCCAAGCGCAAATGACACAAATGTCGCGTAGCTGACCATTTATTTAAGCAGCCCATGTAATCTCTTCATTAGTTAACACACTACATCCCTGACGTGCGCATGCATGGAAAAAAACCCTTTTTTTACCGCCCTTTTTAACATGCCGTTCCATCGTAGAAAATTCCATCTAGTTCCATTTTTTGTGACAGCCGCATTGGACATTTGAGGATATCATCCCTGTCGTCTTCGTCGTTTTTGGGGTTTTTGAGCTTGCAAATATTCTGCAAATTATTTCTTTCAAGTATCGCCGCAGCTTCACGCGCCGCTTGTTCTACTTAACCATTTTGTCCTGTTTAAGTGCAATCCTTTAACTATCCTTACTTTAAACTAAAGCTTGACAAAGCCTTCAATCAATTACACCAAAATAACCAATAAGAAAAAAAACCGGTACAAAAACCAATAGTGCAATCGCCAACCGCACCGAACTGAAAAAAAGTTGTAATAACATAAAAGTGACACACACTTTCTTAAAAAAAAGTCAAACTCTGTCTAAATTCAATACGAAAACAATCAAAATTAAAAGCTCAAAGAATTCTTACCTTCATGCCAAGGTAGGAAAAGTGATAACAAATTCCCCTACGAAAGTATTTTATAAATTTTTTCTTTCATTAATTTTTCACCCGTTTTTTTCGTTATCACCATTCTCTATTCCTGAGAACATCAGTTTTTTTTTGTTGTTTGGCCTTTAATTATATCGATTTCCTTCCGATTTATATAGTTTGTTTCCATTTAAATATAGTTGCTCCATCCAATTTGTTATAGTAAAATACCTATTATAATTACGAAATAAACAAAGAATTAAAAGGAAAGTAAAAATACATGGTTGTCGTCGAGAGAAAAAAAATGTGTGTGTCGTCCTCGTCTGCGTTTTATTGATTTTTATACTTTTTGTGTTCTTTTTGCTGAGAAATTTATTTTTTTAAATTTTGTTTTCACCAACAGAAATTTAGAAACCAAACATTCTTAACATAAAAAACTCATCATTTTGATTAGTTACAAAATTTATTTTGTATCGTTGTTCGTTTCTTAGAAAATCATTAAAACATAAAAAATCACGCGTGCTGGACTCGTCCTTCCGAATCTGATCAGAAAAAAAAAACGAGAGTATCTTCTAGAGATACCTTCCAAGTTCCAACCCCCTCAAAGCAGAAAAGTAAATTTTACAAGTCTTTTTTTTTTTTGTTTGTTGAAAGAAAAAATAGCAACCAAAATTCAGATAATGCTAAACAACGATTCAAATTTTTCGGCGCATGTAAGTAAAAAAACAATCATAAAAAAAAATTATAAACAAAAACTTTGGAGAAACATAAATAAATGCAATGGAACAACTTGCCCAAATAATTATGTTTCTCTTTCGCTGTTGTTTGCTTTTTGTCGTTTTTTTGTGTGCACTTAACACGTTTTTTATTTTATTTTTAACTTTTTATGTTTTTTTATCAATTTTATTCAATGGTATATTTTTTCTGTAATTATTTTGTAGTCGGTGTTATTTGTTTCATGAAACGAAGGGTTGATTTTTATTTTGGCATGAGTACAGTGGGGGCTAAAAATGTTAAACAGCTTTTTTTTTATACCTATTCGAGCACTTAAGGGGTTATTCTAAAGTAAGAGATTTTAATGAACATTTGTCTTTGATATTTCTGATTAGGTAGAAATTATGAAAATCACATTTCAAAAATCGTAGTAGATAGGTATATTTAAGCAAAGGACGAGAATAGTCCTAAAAGTTTTTCGCCACTAAAAGTGGGTGTGCATTAGCGCGTTTCGCCCAAGCTGCAAAAAGAACTCTTGCTGCCGCACAAACTGTATTTTTATGATCAAAACTTTTTTTAATTGACATGAAGAGAGTCACTGAACTTAAGTAAAAGTTTATTTGTGAACTCGTACCAAAAATGCCCCAAATAGCTATTACTCAGCCGATCGAGTCGAAGCAAAATAAAGCACATTGGGCCATACCAATAATCAAATACTGCAGTGAAATTAACCATAACCATATGGATCCTAAATAATTAACCATTCATTATATTCTCAATTTTTTGGAGTCAATTCGATAGGTATATGGTTTATTATTTATGGTCTACGTAAATATTTAGGTACCTAATTATTATTTAGAGCCCATTCCGTTATGGTCCATTTTACTCAAATATTTAAGTCGTAAATAAATTTGATTATTGGTAGGGCCCATTGATATCTAGTTTAATTTAAATGATATAGGTACCTAAGCATAGACCCTCCTCCATAATCAGAGGAAGTTAAGACTGGACAGAATAATAATATACCTAGTATAGAATCTTTTGCTAACAATAAATAATCGAATTGAATTTTTATTGCATGCTAGCTGCTGGGTAAATTCAGTCTGGATAATAATAAATCTCCAAAAATGGCGCAATAATGTCTCCAGTTTGATTACTTCAGTCACTTACTGTATATGACAAATATGTATATAATGTGTTCTGGCCGTCTAAATTGCAGATTTTTACAAATCAATACAATACGAAGTTCAGTTTTCTGAAAATTCAACTTTTAAAATTCTGGGCCAATATCGCGATTGTGCACCTGCATGAGTGCAAAGGATGATGCGTCCCATGAAATCATTGTGCCCACAAGTAGAAGGGTAGTCATTCTCACTTTTTGAAAGCGTCGATTAAAAAACAAAAAATGACAGCAGGGTTGTCGTTATAGACGAATATGTATGTGCCAACTTCGAATTTTATTTATTTTTTACAAATTAACAAACTATTTTCAAACCTTTGGAGAATTGTACCTAGTAGTTACCTATTTTTTGCCTTATTTGGAAATCCCTAAAGAATGCATTTTTAATTTGGGAATTGAGTTAGGTATTTGTAACAACTAAGCTGCTTAAGAGACAAAGAATCAAAATGGGAGATAACTTCATTAATTTCAAATAACCTCGAAATAAGAGAATGTTTACATTTTTATACAAGAAAAAATAAATCTTCGGATAACAAATAAAATAAATAAAAACTGATTTTTGATGATTTGATTAACAATAACAAACTGGATTCCCCTTAACTTGAGTTTGTGTATTTTTGAGAGAGATAGAGAGAGATTATTATGAGATCAGCTAAAAAAATATAGTAAAAAATTTTGACGAGATTAAAGTATCAAAACTACAACATCGAGTAACATACGTAATTTTTAAAATCAGAGAGCAAAATTTCTTCACAAAGGAAAGCAAAAGTACCTAATCAGTTTGTGCTCAATTGTACCTACTTCAAATGACCAATATTTAGAGTAAAAAAAAAGAAGTTTTTTGCGCCCCATTTACTAATTTATACTGATTTTTTTGCCAACAATTTAAAAAAAAAAATAATGCAGGCTACAATAACATTGAATTTTGTGCTACATTAAACAATGAACTTTAGTTGCCATTTAATTTTTATTCGCACGCTTATCAAATCAATTGATCGGATTATTGTTAAAAACACGTTACCTATACAAAAAAAAATATTTGTATTCCGAGTATTTTATACCTAATGCACAAATTATTATTAATGTAATATTAGGTCTTTTTCCGTCGGTTGTTTTTAACGGATCTATACTATAAAATAATTGGAGGTAAATTCTTTTCGAAGTATGAAAATATTTATTCTGATTTCAGTGCAATTAGAGTCGCCATAAATATTTTATTTTAGTTTATGGGGGTCGTTAAACTTGAGTTTTTTTTTAGGTTTTTATTATACATGAGGGTTGGTGGTGTTTTTTTTTTGTTTTATTCTTTAAGCTTGATGAAAATTCTTGTTTTTGGTTGTTTTTGTTATTGTTTATTTTGCTAGAATATGGATGACGGACACTTATTATGATTTTATCTTTTGGGAGTGATACAAAAATAAAGTGAATCATAAACATAAACTCGAACTTTTTTTTTTTACAATAGTAGGTACCTACCTGCTCGGACAGACAAAAAGTTGTAGGTACCTAATGGAATTCTTGATTATGTTCGCTTGAGTTTTTGCATATTTTTATTTGAGGAAAAAAAAAAAAAAAACAATTTTAAAAATCTACACAACAATTTATCTGATGAAAAACTAGACAGACTAAAACAAAAACAAAAAAAACTCTTAAGGGAAAGTGCAGATAACTTTAAAATAGCATACAATAGTTCAAATTGATAAATCTATTGAATAGAAAGTATACCTACTTTGTTATAAAGCAACTTTTTACTAACAAGGCTTTATCGAATATTTGTTTTCGTTTCCTCTAGATGTTCCTTAAATTTCTCAGTTTTTTTTCTGTCCAACACTGAAGGAGAAAAATCTTTCTCCCGAATTTGTGACGTCTTTCTGCATATATCGTCCACTTAAAGCTGCTCATTGACTCTTAAATCTGGTTTAAATTACCATGTGAAAAACTGAACCTTAAAAGTGTGCTCATGTTGAAGTAAAATCAACGCTTTTAATTAAAACCACCCTTCCTACTTAAGTAAGATGATAGAGGCACCTCATATTTTTTGTCTCGAAAAAGAAAATAGTTAAAATTCTTTTCGAGATTCTTACTATAAACTAAATTTTAAATACTGAGTTAATCACACCGCAAAACTAAGAGTGTAAAACCTGACAAAAAATTATTTCCTTTTCTAAAAAATTCCATCAAAAAATTAATTCTTGAAAAAATTAAAAAATTGTAATTTTATTTCTATTAAATTTCAAATAAGGACATTAATACTCATTGAAAATCAAAGTGAATCAATTAGTATTCATCGCTGCACTGTTAAGCACTCAAAAAAGTGCTCAATCAATGGTTTATCACTTAACTTTCAAAGGCAAACACAACACAAAAAAAAATTAAATCTAAAAAAAAGAAACAAATTGTACTGTAAAGTCAATCCCTTAAACGTTTAAACTAAATCTAGTTTCTTCAAATATGTAAGTATAAGTAGTATACAGATTAAAAAAATGCTATAATCTTGTATAAGACCATTTATGTCATTGGCAATTTAACACTGAATCAAGAGTGGAATTATGCAGTTATTGCGAAAAGTTAACTGAACTAGAAACGTATCTTGGAAATAATTTTTGTAACTAATACCGTATGTTGGACAGTGGACAAAAGATGGATTCTTTAATTTTTGAATTTAACAATGCTCAAACTCATGTTTTAATTAACTATTTTTATTTTCGTGGCAAGACGAACAGAGTTGAGCATTAGATAGTTACAATTTCTATAGTTTATATATTACAAATTAATTAATTTCTGTTCAAGGCGAATTTTTAATTACGTACAAGAAGAATACAATAAGTTGTTAAAAGTAATTTGGAAATGTAATTTCGTTTCCGATTCGATAATGCTCTCATATGTTTTGTATCATGTGTGAAATAAATATTCTCTGAAAAGATACACTCACAGGCACATTTAACCGCCAACTTCGTATTTCTGTAAATTTTAAGAAACCGTCAAATGTAGACCACATTGGGTGTAAGTAATGTTGAAAGCAAAATAAAAAAAAAAACAAAAATTCTGAGAAAAAACCACGTTTATTTTAGAATTAACACAAAAAAAAAAAAAAAAAAACACATAATACTGAAAAAGATGTTATCTTTTGTTGTTAAAAAAGTGGTAAAATTATTGAAAAACTTAATAATTGGTGTTTGCGACGCAGGCTCTAATTACTTCGTGGAGCCGGTTTGACAATCCGTTAATGATGTCCTGAACATCCGATTGAGGGATGTTGTGCCACTCCTCTACTGCAGCTGTCTTAAGCTCTCCTAGAGTGGTAGGGACATGTGTTCTCGCTCGGACACGTCTTTTAAGGTTGTCCTGAAGATTTTCGATAGGTTTAAGATCTGGACCGCAAGATGGACATGGCAAAACTGGAATTCCGACCTCATTTAGGTAGTTAGTTACAGAATTTGCGGTATGGCAGAGTGCGTTGTTATGCATTAACCGAAAGTGTTCATCAAAAAATGGTGCGAAAAGCATCACATGGTCTTGCAAAACGTTTTCCACGTATATCTGAGCGTTCACACTGCCCCCATCGAACACAACAAGGTCCGTGCGAGCTTCATAACTGATGCCTCCCCAAACCATTATAGACCCTCCTTGGTAACCCACTGTTTCGGTTATCGTGCAATGAGCAAATCTTTCGATTTTTCGCCTGTAGAGACGCTGACGTCTATTTGGACCTCGTAGACCTATTCTGCTTTCGTCTGAGGTTAAGACTACCCTTACTTCCTCTGCAGTTCAGTTAACACATTCTCGCGCAAAACGAAGTCTTGCTGTACGGTGCTGTGGGAGCGATTTGGGGCGCGCACTGGTCGGAAAGCTCTGAAATTTAATTCTGCCAACCTTTTTCTGATGGCACCTTCACTCACACCAACATTCCTCACCTCAAAAAGACGTGTACGAGCTTCAGTAGCGATGCAAACCGATTTCTCAGTATGTTGTTTATGTAACTGAAACAATATTAAAAATCGCTTAAATTGCAAAAAATGCTTCGATGACAATTTTATCGGGCGAAATAAGGGTTTTAGTTTTTTTTTTTCTTGCGAAAATATCCGCTAAACAAAAAACAAATCAGCAGAGTGAACTTAAAGAGTTAGGGTGACGAAAAATGCAGGTGGCCGGATAATTGTGCTTGTGAGTGTAAAATAGTACCTATATTTAGACTATTCAACTTAAAAATACTTTGTAAGAAACAATTTTATGGAAATGTGTGGAATTTTTTTTTCCAATTTCAGACAGAAGAGAAGTTCTAAAATACATAATAAAATTATACCGTCGCGGTGGCTTGAGTGTCTCTGCGTCCACTGTTTAACGATATTAATCCTAAACGGGCATAGCGATTTGCTTCAAATTTGATACTATATTTTTTTTCTTCAAATTTTGTTGAAAACGGCTCTTAGTGATTTTAATTAAACTTTCTCCCACCTGGAAATATAATCTAGGGGCTAGCAAGGGGTTGCTATATAGAAATTAGCTAGGCCCTTGCCAGTTATTTCACATTTTTCCTAGAGAGACGAAAAAGATTTTAAAGAATTGGTATATTTATGATTCGAACATAGAACTTTCTGATAAGCTAACCACGGGTTGAAAATGATGTTCCCTATTGTAAACTATCCAGGACTACTTGGCAAAAACTTACAGTTTTAATTCCTCTTGTTTGGTGCAAGTGCCTGTTATTAATAAAAACAAAATTTTGAAAGAAGTTAATTGACGTTTATTAACAAAAAATTTCTTACAATGAGTAAGAATAGATTCTCTTCTTTTTAATATATCGTCGGTTCGGAAGAAAAAAAGCATTGCATTTTGCAAATATAAGAGAAAGACTTTATCAATTGGAAAAACAATACATTGAGCTATTGCGTGATCTTGATATTTCAACAGATTAATTGAAATTCAAATTTTTATTCAATCTTCTGTTGCCTGCTTCGAAAAATTAGATTTTTTTTAGTTATTTAGATTTTCTCCCGAACCCACGATATATTTTAGTAAATTGTCAATTGAGTATGCTTTCTATTTCTATCTCTATTCTAGCGTTCATTCAGTTAATTGTTGACTCCCTAATACTAGTGGATTTTTATCAAGAAAGCGTATGTTTTTTTTTTTTTTGTTTGGTTTTAATTTTGTATGATTATTGCACCACTGTTCCTAGTTCAATTCAGACAAGTGTCATTAACATAACCTCTCTTAATGTATGAGCCTTAAAAGGAATCTTATTGGCCGAGGCCAACTTGTGTTATGTTACGAAACTTTTGAAACTTCTTGTATATTGGCAAAAAATAAAATGTGATGAAAAATATAGCACCAAAAGGATCTAAATACTTATTTGGTGAGCAACACAATCTAAATTAACATCAAAATGGAGTTTCTACTTACGGGTTTGGGTATGTTCAATAAACCAAACCATAATTGGTTTAAAAAAAAGATGAAGAAAAAAAGAACAAAATATTTTCAGATTTATGAAAATAATAGAAACAAGTATGGGTTCCCATCTTGCCTAGATTTTTTCAGACCTTTGATATGCGTAAATGTTTGTATTCTTATGAATAAAAAATGAAACAGCTTATCATCGAATTTCATTTATTATTATGTACAGTATAACCCGGATAAGTGCCGAACCATAAATGCCTCGTTTCAGAGGTACTTATGCGGGTTGGGCAATTATAAAAAACCCGCTTAAGTTCACATAAGCACTTATCTCTATATTCACAAAAAAATTGAAAACAAAAAAACGTTTAAAGCGGCCCATACACACAACACTTGTGTCGACACTGGTGTCGGTGTACTCAAATGTAGTGTATATATGGGCAAGTGTCTACACCGATTTCGGTGTCGAACACGGTGTCAAGAAAATCAAAATCTTTTGATTTTTTGTGTCGGTGTTGCTAAATGTGTTGCGTGTATGGCGGAAGGCCACACTGGTGTCATGACACCGGTGCACACACTTGTGTTGTGTGTATGGGCCGCTTAATACCTATTATTTAAAAAATAAGAAATAACATTACACCAACCGACTAGTATCGGTAACCTTTTAAAAAGGAAGTGCTAGATGAAAAAAAGCTTTTGTCTGTCTGCTGATGTCGATTGTGCACTTAAAAGAATTATGTGCAGGTAAATTTTAATAAAAGTATACAAAATAAAGGCAGTTAAGCGGGGAAGGTAGTTAAGCGAAAGGTACTTATTAGATGAGTTTTATATGAAAAAATCCTCATAATTTTGGTTCTAAAAAATAAAAGGCACTTGTGCGGGTTAGGCACTTATGCGATAGGCACTTATCCGGGTTTTACTGTAAACCTAAAAACTGGATTTTCATCCAGCTATAGCAAAAAACTTCTATTTAGATTAAGGGTTAAAAAGATTTTGAGTAAAAATAAGAATAATATCAGAAGTTTTGGTTAATTTGTGTGTTTTATTTTCAGCCAGCATACAGTATTGAGAAAAAAAATTGACCAAAAAACGCCATTTAAGAAAATAATAATATATTTTTAGATATACATAATCGATTTTTTTTATTTTTCATTTAATTTCATCTCATTAAGTAGTTATAAACACCATGACTACCCAAATAATTTTTAATTTATTAACCTGAAAGATTCGGCCTAAAGAATTCAAGTTTTAAGCTTCTAGTGGTATCATATCGACTTTTTCGCAGGTTTTAAGGAATTTTGTAATTAAAATCGGTTTTAATTTCTCTACAGAGAAAGTATATAATGTACATTTTATGTATTAGTTTCGTGTGATAGAAACAAATTTCGAGGTGGTAATCGAAATTGACAATACGATCATGGAGATTGGAGAAGTCTGAAAAAATGATTTTCTTTCTATCGTCCATCGGTCTGTTGGTTATGTGTTATTTGAGCTAGAGCTTAAACGAGTTTGCTTCAAATTTTGTACCGGGGTTGTATATGTGATTCCCTTAAGGGTAAATTCGAATTATTTGTTCAGGAAATCATGATCAGGTAGAGCTATGGACAGATAAATAGCAGGTTTCTGAATTTTATTAAAAAATAATTATTAAAATAGTTTTTAATTGAATTGTATTAAAAAAAAAATATTTTAGGGAAAGATTTCTGGTGAACACAGAAAAGGCACACATTTGAAGAAAAGTGAAAAAAAAATTTGGTAAAGGAAACTTCTAATGTAGCACTGTTTTTGAATTAATCGAGTTAATACTTGGTAGATTTACCATGATTTTTTAGATTAGCTGTTCATCTTCTGTGGAAACTCTTTACTAACTCTTTGGTCTTTGAATCTTCTATGTCAGATGAAATTCCACGCTTTCTTAATTCTAGTTGTTAGTTTCAGTTTTCTATACCGGATATGAACATATACATACATCATTACAAAGATATTATCTACAATGGTTGGTAACTTTGTGCTCACCAGCATACAAAATATCAATTTTTTCTTCTGAAAACCAATTTTGTACAAGAACCGCTGCGCTGAATGGTTTTTTGGCCATTTTGATGCATTGAAATTCAAACGAAAGACTTTAACTTGAATGAAAACAGTTCCATCGGTCTTAGCTAATGTTTAGACCTTTAATCTTACCCATCATGCCATCAATTATTAAAACTGGAGCCATTCTAAGGCATGAAAATGCACCCAAGCCTAACGCACGCTTTCTACACTATGATGATTGGTAATTTAGGGTACATTTGCAGTTGTATGTACATATATCTGGATTTGAGGGTGATGGACAAATATTTTTCCCTGGTCCAATACGTTAAACCCCTATTTCATCGTTCAATAGCACTCTTCGAAAATTTTGATTCCTTTTTAAGTATTTTTTAAGCATATGTTTGTTTTAAAACACCCAATAACTTTAGTCGATTGAAAAATTAAAATTTAATACAGAAATCAAAACTATGATATTTCTTTATCCACTTGAAAAAGGCTATTTAATGACATAAATGAGCGGAATAGTAACAGCATGTTTGGGTCTCTAATTTGTGGTTACAGTATCTGCAAACAGCGTGTCTAGAAAAAATCTTTTAGCCATAATTTCAAATAACGGGAAATAATTTTTCAATTTTTTGTTTTTGCAAACGGTGTCATTTTCAAGGGGTAAGTTTTCGTTATTACGTTGTCATGTTAAAGAGACCAACAAAAATTTCGTCTTCTAGGCTTTCCCATAAAAATCTATAAGACGACCCTGAAAGGCAAAATATACAAAAATTTCACAAAAAAAAAAAATTATCTATATTCCTGAAAAGAAATCCATATGCCTGACCAATTTCTGAAACCTTGATGGCCTTTCAAATGGTAGGTATGTATATTCTTTTTTTTTTGCGAATATCACACAAATGAGGTGCTCGTATGAACTTCAAAAACTTTATTCATTGATTCTGGATTTTCTATATTTTTTGTGAAAATCAAAAATATTAAAAATTGGTTTCATTAAAATGCGCTTTATGCCACAGCCAGTTTTCATTCCATTTGTCCAATTCTATTTCGCTATATTTATTTTTTACTTTGTGTGAGGTGCTAACCTCCCAGAGCCTAATTACTAACCATTTGTCAACTGTAAATTCAACTAAACTCCTCTAAGTCCTTGTGAAATTAAAGCCACTGCTTTTTTTTTTAACATCATCGTATTAGAAATAAAAACAAAGAAAAAATTTTTTTAATCAAAACCAGTAGAGCCGTTTTCAAGACAGTGTGTATGTAAACAAAAACTTTTGCAAACATTTATAATATGCGGAAATCCAGTAAAGGTATTATACAACGCATCCTATTTGGGTACTCAGAAGTGATATATAATTAAGTTTCAAGTGGCATGTGGTCTCAGGTTTCACATTATCCCTTTTCAGTTCAACCTTATCTGTCAATTTACACCCCGAAAAGGGTTAAACCGCAAATATGTATTATTTTCAATTGTTCATTTTGTTGTATGTATATTCTATTTAGTGCCTTTTGATGGTAATTATTCAAAAACATAATCATCATTTGAAAAGTAATATTGTTTATCCTTTTTCAGCATTCCTACAGTAAACATTGTTTTCTATTTAAACACGCACCACAAATGTACGCACACATGCATTCGAGTCATTAAAATGGAACCTAATTTCAACTTTGATACTATATCCTATCCATATACATAAATTGTGTTTTGTTTACCTACAAATGCCTAAACTAAAATATACACAGAATTAGGTAAATATTTATACATATACATATATCACTTTGGCTCTTATAGCCTATTGCAAAACACGAAAATACACCCAGTTTCTGGTTATTCTAATCAAGCTATAGAGTTGCCCAAAGACCATCTGATCACTTCTAAATAACACAGAAACCAATACCGAACGTCTGTATCTGTACTGTACCCTTTTTGTTCGTTCGGCTCCTTATATTTTATCCGAACCGCATGTGGTTGGCGATGAGTGCTTATCAACAAAAAATGCCAAACTATCACATCGCACAACAAAATAAACTTTCCAAGTTGTATATAAGCGAAGCTAGTTTATTCGAGTTTCCTGTGATGAGTATGCAATTTTAAACAACCCTCGCATCTGCCGCACCCTCTGCTACCAACCGGGCAGCATCCTTTTTTTTTTAATTTAAAACAAAAATAAGCAAACGCCGCAAAATAAAATCGATATTGTGGTGGCAGATAAAGTGAAAATAAAACTTAATCCAGATGAAAGTAGTGGGCTGGGCATATTTTCATTTTTATAAAAGGCCGAACCCCTACAAATTAATTCCTCGAGATAAAAATCTCTAGACTGACACCGACCGACCGGATGGCCTCCTAGTAAATATGTAACTATGATGTCTTTTTCCTAAATCAGCAAAAGATTTTTTTTTTATATGTTGTAGGCTTTTAGTCTTACTCTGGTTATCCGATTTGAACTCATTTGATTGTCATATCAAGAGATGGAGGTCGACCACAGCAGAAAAACCGTTGGCACAACATTGTGCCATTTAAATAGAATTTATATTGACGTGGTCAGGTAGAAAACTCGGTCGCATCTATAGAATGGCAAAAGAATCCGAGCCAAAAGTTTGAACAGATAAGATGATATCGAAAGAGAAATTAGACAAATATATAAATGTAAATAAAAATAAAAGTTAATTAAGTACAAAAAAAAAAACAAAGAAAAAAACTTTAAGAAAAAATGCCATGTATTTGGCAAACATTAAAAATCAATGAAGAGATAGAAAACTGAATCATAAAAAAAAAAAAAAACAACACAAACATATATATGCCAGTAAGACCTAGGGTCTTATAAATTAGGCAATGTTAGTTACCTACCATGAATTGTGTTGAATTTCTTTATAATAAAGATGTCAAAATTTAACTTTTAAGTAGGTAGTAGAAGTAAGTTTATTTTAGCTTTCGTAAAGGGCCTTCCAATAATAGTCCTAAAAATAGATTTTTACAATAGTAAAAAAGCAGTCAGAGGCTGAAATTTGACATGGCGGTATTGGTAATGGGATACAATCAGATACAACAAATCAATGCTCGTAAAAATGTTTTTTGTTTTTGCAAATATCTCAAAAAAGGTTTGCTTTAGAGAAAAAATTTGTTTCTCAAAATTGTAGCTAAGGCAATTTGGGCTGAGGGATCTAAGCACCCCATACTTGGGATATTCGCAAAAGAAGTATGCAATCTAAAAGGTTACTAATTTGTCATTAAAGGTCAGATAGTTTCAGTAATTGGTCAGGCATAAGATTTTTTAAATTAATTTTTAAAATTATTTTTAAGGTCAACAGTACAAGACTTTTAGCACTTTATTTATGAAATTTAGGAAAAATAAGAATGCAATGTTAAAGGTCAGACAAAGGTTATAAAAGGTCAGGTAGTTTCAGTAATTGGTCTGGCATAGATTTTTAAAATAATTTTTTAAAGTTTTTCCAATGTCATATAGCGATTTTTAGAACCTCGCTTATGGGATTTTAAAAAAGTTAGATAGGTACAATCTGAAAGGTTACCTTATTATTTAAAAGGTCAGGCAGCTTCAGAAAGTGGTCAGCTGTAGATTTTTAGTAATGAGTTTAAAAAAAAATGGAAGGTCATTGACATTTACCTTGTAAATTTTTTTATACAAATTAAAAAAAAATAATTCTATTGCTGACCAATATCTGAAACTAGCTGACTTTTTATGAGGATTCAGTAAACTTTGAGATGACATAATTATTTTTTTATAAATTCCACAAATGACGAGCCCTTTCCGACAAATTATCGTAAGCGACAAAAAATAAAAGTATTGTAAGCGACATTTTATTTTTTGTTTGCTCCGCAACGAAACCGGTTAGGCCAAATTTCAGCATTGAACATTTTTAACAATACTTGTACTGACAGATGACAAAACGTCCAATTGCTCTTAATGCACAGGAAAAAATTAAATATGTAATTAAGTTTGTGTGACAATATGAAAATGTCGCTTATGATAATTTTGTGGAAGGGGGTCAATGAGGTGCTAAAAATCTCTAAGACCTTAAAAAAATTAAATAAATTTTTAAAATTCATAAAAAAATCTCTATGGCTGACCAATATCTGAAACTAGCTGACCTTTTACGGAGATTAAGTAACATTTCAAATGGTATATATTTTTTTTCGAATATCCCATAAATGAGGTGCTAAATATCTACATGACCTTGGACAAAACTTTTAAAATTCACTAAAAAAAATCTAAGGATGACCAAGCTGACCTTTTATGGGTACTGAGTTACCTTTCAGATGGTATACATTTTTTTCCCAATATCCCATAAATGAGGAGCCAAAAATCGCAGATAATCTTGAAAAACTTTGACCCTGGATTAAAAATTTTCTAAACCTGACCAATTTCTAAAAATAGCTGACCTTTTATGACTAATTACTGACCTTTTAGATGACATACGAATTTCGCATATATGAGGTGCTAAGATCCCACAGTCGGCTATTTTGCCATAAAAACATGATAATTTCTGACAGTATTTTAAAATTACTCCAAATATTACAACATCGCAATCTAGACTATATTATTGATAACATAAAAGAACAAAGTGCATTATTCAATGCAATGAAAATGATGATCAATGAGAAAAAAATTAAAAGCTTATCATTATAACTAAATTGTTTACTTTTTTTCAGACATTCTCGTGCAGAGGTTAGATTAAAAACAGTTTGCACATAGAGAAGAGGGTAGACTAATTCACATTTTATGCAGGTTCCTAACGGCTTTTGAAAAAAAATTAATACACAGGGCGATTCGCATAAGGTGTGACAAAAAGCTAGAGCGTATAGGTTGGGTCGAGCAAAGGGGCAATTTTTTAAAAAAATTAGCTCATATTTCTTCAAAGATGATACCAGTCAGAATGTTACAGTTAATGGATAGCGCAATAAGTCCATGACTATAGTGAATTTTTTGTCTTATGGTGCTTTTGTTTTAATAAGACGTTGCAATATTCTACATAGAAACATAATTTCGCGACTAATAGTCGCTCTACTGAACTTAACCCTTTTGGATTATTATTATTGATAAACCTGAGTGACTCAGTGACTGGACCCCTCACAGAAAAACAACATTTGCTTATATAGGGTCTCAGCAGTTAAGAAAAAGTGATCCAAAATTGGACTTCCAGATTGCATTTATATTCCCAAAATTATATTAAAAAGAAACCGCAGCAACTCAAAGAGGTTCACAGAATAGTGTCGAAAATAAGAGATCATCGGTTCTTATTTATTTGAGAAAAGTGATCGAGCGGCCTAGGTGAATTACCTAACTATGCTCCATGAATTTATCTTTCCTGCATTAGAAGAATCCAAGGTCCTTGGCAGCCCTTAAAGCTCCGAAACGAAATCGTCTAATTTCCGGCCAAAACTTGAATGGAAATGGCGCAGTGGATGTAGTTTTTAACTGCTTTCTTAGAGGTTTGGCTTCCAGCCCCCCTCTTAAACCTTCAGTTTTAACTGGACGCCATATGTGGGAATTAGTGAGATGATTAATACCTTATTCCTCAATCCACTGTGCCAGCACAATTGCTTGCACGAAAACTTCGGAAAAAGTCTTCACCAATGTATGGACTCTGGAGGGCGCCATTTTACTTTTATGTTACTTGAAATCCTATGCTCTTGCTCTAAAATTCTTAACCCTGAAGTTGCTTCTTTTGAATTCGATGTAAAATAGGGAACTTCTAACCAGCGTTATCGTTGCCGATATGGCACGATCGTGCACTAATGGCACTTTTTTATTTAAATGGCACTGTGGCACTCAAAGGCTTAAAATGGCACATTGATTTAAGTGTAGTAAAACAAAATAATATTGGAACCCATAGTACTAATCCCCTTTCCTATAAAGGGGAAATAATGCAGACTGAAACTTGCCAAAATTTCATACCACACAATAACTTCTATTGGTATTTTGGAAGTTTTTTTTAACGTGTAATTAATAAAATTTTATGAAATGACACGCAGTGGCCAAATATGACACTTTCTGTTGTCAATTTACAAAAATTATTTTCCGGCAACTCTGTCTACCCCAAACAAAAGAATTCTCTGCCTCAGCGCTGTAAATTATTTTTAAATTTTTAATCTCTTACGGCCACCTCTTCTGTTTTGATACTGTTCTTAACCTCGTTTTCTCCGCAATAAGGCTTCTTTAAGTGTGTCATTGCTCCTATTTTCCCTACAGTCGTTGGCTGGTAGGTACTCAAATCATAACAAAATAATCAGAATTAATTTCAAAATCCACGAATATAAGATACAACCGAAAAGCATCCCTCCCACAATATCACCTACATAAGAGCCAATACATAAAAAGGATGATTCATGTTTTATATAAACAAAAAAAAATACACAATCCATATTACCACTCAATTCTTATATATACATATGTATACCTATACATACATTTTTATGTATACATATGTGTATCAAAATAATAAATCACTAAACAAACAAAAATATGTCCCATTTCTCTAAAAGCCGCATCATCATCACCATCGCATCACCCACCATCATCAAACAAAAAAAAAAAATATGAAACATCCGTCTAAATCTCAAAAGTCTCAGTTACTTAGTTCGGACGCAAACCGATTAATGAAACCCAATCCAATCCCATTGACAACTACTGTAGCAGCAGCGCACACTATAAATTCCACAATAAAAACACATTTCATCATTCTTTATTTTCCTTATCTGATAACAAAGCACTTTATTTCCCCCCACATCCACCAACTCAAATTGTTTGTCAGTATGTGGTAAATATATACATACAGTTACTTTTTGTATAGCTTTATAAAATAAATATAATATGTAGGTACCTATATTTTGAAGAGTTTTTTCCATTTTTTTTGTTTTATTTTTCAACCCCTACAACTATTTATCAAATATTCCACGCGTATCTACTTCTATTTATCACTGCTCTCTCCAACATAATATGCAAAAAAAAAAAAAAACTCGTAGGTACCTATATTTACGAAGAACAATCGAAAAAAAAAAAAAATCACACGCTAAATAGATATTTTTATTTCCATACAAAACACTAAAAACAAAAACATAAACAAAATCATCGTCTGTAACTGCAAATTATAACTGTGTGACAAAAACATCAACAATGATAAATGCTTTATTATATCTATGTATGAGAATTTTATGTTTCATCATAACGATGTCTCATCAATAGCTTTCCTAACCTATCGAACTCTCAATCAATCCAAACGAGCTCAATCCCCTTGGCTGTAAAATTGTTAGTATAATACTGTTACTATTATGTATTTCCTATAGACATTACGAAGCGAAGTACAGTAGCGACAACAACTTAAACAACCCCCAAAAAAGCACATTGGCATTTGGTAGTTAAAATCAATAAAATAAATGAATGGCACATATGTTTTGACTTTGGACTCGTTCCATTTTCACTATAACCCATTTTACTCTTTTGTGTGACTTTGTAGTTGTGTAAAAAATTAGCGCTCGTTGCTTGAGGTGTTTTTCTTTGGCATCACATCACTCCTATTTGTCATTTTTAAAGGCTGCCACTAGCTACAAATAATGAAACCGGTAATAATTAAATAATCTAGAAATGTGTTAGTTTTAGATTTATTTTATTTTCAATTTTGTCAGAAGATTTTATATGAACTGAGGTAGGTATCGATTATTTTGATTCGCAACTTATGCCTCCTCTCCTACTGACGAAGCGTCTCGTCCAAGACATGTACAATATTCGTCATGCAGTGACGATTCCTCTACGCCAAACCTTCGTCATAGACAGAACACTGAACAATTTACAATTTTATAGCCTCGTGCAATTGGTTATTGAAGCTAATTTAAGCTTCACAAAAGCTGCAAACAACTATAGTACTCGTCTAAACCCAAATTCTTCATGTGCAGAGGGTCTAAAATATAATAAAAAACGATATATTGACGATATTTCAATTTATTTAACCTTGCCCAAACAAAATGTGGCAAATACCAATATGGGGATTCGGCTCTCAAATCGAGTCGGAATTGGATTTTCAAGCGATCGAAAAATAGAGTTGGGTTAGGGTTGAAATTAAATTGATAGTTCAAAGTCTAGCAATCGGACGAACGAAGTTTAAACATTATAACCGTGAGTCCTCGAAACTTTTAAGTTTGGTTCTTAAATTGGCAACACTGTTTCTATACTGACAGTTAATTTGACAGCTGACAGATAATTTGTGATATTATGTAATTTTACCATGAACACAGTCCCTAACTGCTCGATAAAGTGATCGAAAATTAGATTGCCAAATGGCACCACATTTGACTCAGCCCATTTTCATAGTACTAATGGCAGAATATTATCTTTTCAATAAATCCAATACGACGATGGCCATTAGCATTATTTTTATGTGTTTTTATTTCATTTTCAAGTTGTATTCCTCTTAAAAAGTCATTGATTTATTATATATCACATTATTCCGTCATGATTCATGTAAGCTTTGGTACATAGATTCCTTTATGAAGCTTTTAAGGATTTTTGTAGCTTTATCTTTATTTGCTCTAAAAATGGAAAGTACTGGAGTGGAATTGGCTAAGGTGATATGTGATAAGTGATATAGTCATCACAAATAAGTATAAATTTAAATCTTTTACTCAACAAATAATATTAATAATTTAATAAATCATATAAACAAGAAATATATTTTATAAAAAAAACTCAAGGAATAGTTTCATACTTTATAAACACAAAAACCAACAGAAAAAAAAATTCAGAGAAAACAAAACAAAATTATGACCAACGTAAGCAACGTAGTGTTTTTTTTGTTCTTAAAGTGATACTAAATTTTAACAATTTATTTGCGATAACTTTACGCAGAAGGAAAATCAAATCTAATGACATGAGACTGTCATAAATGTGATGATCACAAATCACTTTACGCGATTCCGCCCCTGGTTTCGTGTACACAAAAATCAAATAATCAAAATTAACACTTTACCTAATGATGGGGAAGTTTGAAAAAGTGTATTTCGTCAGTCTGTGCGTCCGTGCATACACTGTAATTTCAGCTTGAGCCTAAACGGGTGAACCGATTTGCATTTCTTTTTTGTGATACCCTAAGGAAAATTCAATTTTCTCTTTTAGCTCATCTGGAACGGGTATAAGTCACATACAACGATTTTAGATTTTTCAATTTTTTTTCCTCAAAAACAGCTTAAACGATTTTGATTAAATTTTAATACCTGTCTAATGTAATGACGATGGTTTTTGTTAGAAAAATTCAGCTTTTTTTTTGCCAAAAATTCGGATAAAGGAAATAATATTTTGATATTTTTTGAGAAAATGTTTCAAAAAAATCCTTAAGTTTTTTTTTTTTTATTTCTTAGTCACTTCTTCTTTAACGATATATCCTATCGTTATTGGAGCATTATAGTTGTAAACCACAAGAGCCATACAGTCATGTATATTTTTAAATTTTAGCAGTAAAGTGCATTGGAATGGAATGTTGATAAATCAACCATGGCCTTGCTATTTCATGGCCTATACAAAAGATGCTAAACGTTGCTAACTGTTAGCTCCAAGACTATTTTAAGGCCAATACTATATACTGTTTATCATGTAAAAACAAAAGGTCACTTTCGCCGCAATAAGCTTTTAAGTGTAACCAACATGTGTTTTTCAAACACCACTTGAAATCGACTTTTGGTATTACCGTTACTGATTTCACAGCTATTTTGGTTAAATTTGTTGTTTACATAATAATAACTCAATAAAATGATTGTTTCAGTTGCATTTGAGCTTTGGTTGCGATTAAATTAGGTACTTGAAAAGTGTCAGAGCGATTAATTTTGTAAAAGAAAAAATGTGTTGAGGAAATTCTTAGTCATATACTGAAAACCAGATGTAAAATCTTTCTTGGATTTTTAGAAGTTAAAAAAAAAACAAAAGATACTTCTTCTCAAAAAAAAACCCGAAAATAGGGGTTTAATTATGATTTGTAGTTTTTTTTTTGCGTACAAACATAACAAAACAAACATGAAAACCTTTTTTTTTTTTTTTTGTCAAAAACTAAAAAAGATTTTTACATCTGGTTTTCAGTTTTTGACTAAGAATTGATAGGAACATTGAAAATTAAAAAAAACAGCGGCACTTAATCACACAAAGTTTTGAAAAAAAAAAAAAATCAACTTAAAAAAAATTTTAAAATTCAAAACTTAATTTTTTGCCCATACAATTTTTTTCTTAGAATGATTCCATGAATCATCCCCTAAACTATAATGCACGAATTAGGGGATACCCTGTATATAGCACGTAAAAATGTTGTTGTTTTTTGGTAAAAATGTAGGTTAGTGCACTTAATTTTCGAGTCAGATTGCTTATTTTTGTACAATATTGAGAACTTGTCTTATTCAAACCACATGACAAATTTTAATAAGATTGATCCATCCGTTTAATTTTTATGGACTTTTTTCCACTTGGTCCATTGAAAGAAATCACTGTGCGTCTGTGTAATTTGAGCTACCCCAAACCGGGTGACTATATTGCTTCTGTAAATATAGCTTAGCTTCATAATAAATAGACCGATTTTTTTTTTTACACTTTTGCAATGAGGTGCTTCTGAAAAGTTCAAGCAATATTGCATTTAAACAAAAAAAAAATTAACAACAAATCAAACATAAAATTATTTTTTTTAAATTCTTTTGACTATTTTAACATTTATTCGTTAAAGATGTTATTACATTATTACAACATTAACTTATGTACAGCAAGTTCGTGCGATCTAGTGATGGATTTTTTTTTTTTTTTTTTTTTTTAGTGAAATCGATACATTAAATGACTCAACCTATAGAAGTAATAATCAAATTCTTATATGTAATAAGCTATTGCTATGTTCCATAAGTCATTATCATTACCATTAGCAACAGTAATTTTGAGATTGATTGTGTTTTCGTTCAGAAGGTATTACATTATATTTCTTGTCATCATGCAAACAATATTTCTTTTTAATATGCGTTGATTCCGCATTAATGAGGCCACAAAATCTAAATAATTATATTTTGGTGCTATGCAATTATAGAAAATTCATTTTGAATGTAATGTGCTACATTATTAAACAGTAAAATATCGTTTTTTAATACCTGCATGTGTACTGAATATAATACATATAATATTTTGCTAAAAATAATTCATCACAAGCATAATTCAAAACATGAACAATCAAAAGTTCTATTAAAATAAATTCATTGAAGGACAATGTAAACTTCTATTTTCCCAACATTAACGATTGTATGTATACCTTTGGTTGATAATTTTGAATGTTTGTTTTTTTCGTTACATTATTTTTCCCTAACTGGATAGTGGATAGGGATGAGTTCTGATATATATAGACTAACGATTATTTATGGATTGTTACGTTTGAATTTTTGCAATACTTTTAAAGCACAAAATGAATTATACAAAAATTAGTTTTATGCATCTAAAAAATTATGTGTGTCGCAAAAAATTATTTTATGTTACATACATACATACATACATACATACATACATACATACATACATACATACATACATACATACATACATACATACATATATTTACATACGTTTTTAATTGTAGTAATTTCAAATTATTGTTAATAGAAAATATTACCTTAGGCCCATTGGCTGAAAAAAACTAAAATAATATAAAATAAATTACATATTATGTATACTACATATCTAATTTCTAATTTGTTAAAATCTCACAAAAAAAACATGTATAACAGTTGAAAAAAAAAAATAACTTGGTATTTGATCTTCGCCAACCGATAAGCTTGAGTGGAGAGTCTTTACGAATAAAATAAGTGCCGCGGTTTCGAGCAGATCAATTTGACGACCCACCATGGACTACTAAACGAAATCCATCCCAAAAATGGTCTTGTAGAATTTCGTAATTTCAAAAACCTTTAGGACAAAATGAGTTTCTTTTAATAGTATTCTTGTTCTAGATTTTAGGTAAATTAGCAACCTATTGCGTTGTGATTAGTACGTTGGACTGTCACACCTGAGGTCTGGGTTCGATTCCCAGCCTCTGTCACCTAAAAACAAAACATGTTTTTCTGGGCCTCTTGCGAGGAAGTGACAAATCGTTAAAGAGTATCCCCTATCATAGAAAAGTGCGGTTCCCTCCATTCCTGCACGCAGTCACTAGGCCCTGGTTCTTCACGATCTTTATGCCTACAAATGTATTTATTTATTTATTATACATATGCAAAGTGACACTTGAAACTCGACAATTTGATTTTTCCTAGCGTTATGTCTAAAACAGCTAATTATAAATTTTCAGATTTTTACGGATTGACGTTAAAAAAAAAATACACTAAAATTGGGTGTCATAGTTGGCAGTGTGCGAATTTTATCAAAAAAAAAATAAGAATCTTTCTAATATTTTTACCGGTATTTGAAAGAAATTGTAAAAATTTCATCGAAATTGGTGCAGTAGTTTTTGATTCTAAATACACATTCAAAAATTCTACGACTTTTTCGGCTATTTACTGTAGTGCATCAAAATTAAAAAAAAAAAATATTAAAATATAAAAAAACCATTATCATAGTGCGATGCGGTGCCTCCTACACCTTAATCATTTTTTTTAAATGTCTGTTTTACAATAATCTCCAAAATGCTTTGTTAAACTGTCTTATTTTCAACATTATGCCTTTTAACTTTGTCTCAATTTAATAGCGTTTTTTATAAAGTTAAGGCAATTTTTTAAGGCATGTTAACAGAAACGGTTTTAGATTCATTTACCGGCTTTAAGGAAAATTTAGTTTTTAAAGACGCTCTCGAACATTTAACATTTGATGCTGACAAGGGCCTAGCAAAATTTTCTAGGTCCTCACCAGTGATGTAAGTTTTTGCCTCGAGCAGTAAGAAAAGCAAAAGTAGGTCTATAATTGTCAAAAAATGTTCCAGGCGATTTCCGGTTTTATCTGTTTTGTCGAATGGCACGCTATTTCCACTTACACTCGAAAAAACTGAGTTTCCAGCAGCTTTGGGTTCATAGGCGAGACGGGCAGGAAGAAAGAGGGGTTCCCGGTCGACGATTTCATGAGAGTTTTTGACATTCTTCTTCACACTACGTATGTGTGCGTTCAACCAAAGTATACAGCAAATCTCCTCCGATTTTATTTCGTCGTGTGAATGGAACAAGAGATTGTTAAAGGAGATTAAAAGAAAACGTAAAAAAAAAAATGTTATCATCACTGTGTGATATCAGACTATAGTGTCGGTATACTTTTTCATTTTCAGTCGTTAAAGGCGACCTACTAATTCGAAGTGACTAATTTATTGTAAGCTGTTTTTTTAAATCAGCTGACGCATCTATTTCAAACAAATATCTATTTAATAAAATTTTAATAAATCGAAACAAGGAGTAGTTGCTAGATTATGCATCAAGAAATAAGTACCAGAAGAAAAAAAAAAATTTATAAAATACTAGCTGACCCGGTGAACTTCGTTCCACCTATAATTGATTAAATTATTAATCTTTCTTTTGGAAGTCGAGCAAGCTCCGATTGTTATCACGACTTTCCGACTTTTCCGGCCTAATTTTCCAATTATTATCTCCATAGTGGGTTTATCTGGTTCAATGCAAATCGAACAAAAATATCTCCATCCAATTTGGATGATGTTCAACGGATTCATTTTTATAAGAAAAAAATATTTAGAAACAGTGGTAAAACTTACAATCCCATGCTAGAACTTTTTGGAAAGCTAGAAATCTCTTCTTTAACTTTCATTTTAAATTAAGTTGTGTTAGTGAATAGTTTTTGAAAAATTAATTTTCAAATTCGAAATTTTGAAAAAAAAAAAAATAAAATCTTTTACTTATTTATTAGAAGTTTTACCGTTGTTTTTAAATATATTTTTTTTTATAAAATTGCCCCTCCCGCCTAATTGGCGGGAAATAGACCCCCCTTCTAATACGATTTTTTTTCTTTTCTTAACCCAACCACCTTGCTCTAGCTTTTTGGGGCACCTTATATCGAACACACTGTATACATGATAGATTATTTTATTAAAAATAGTAATTAGTCTTATAACCTTTAATAACCCTTAAGTTTAGTTATATTTTTTTATTTGTAATTAGTATACTGCATTTATGTGTATGACAAAAATCAAATTATGACAATTAAAATAGTTTTCAAATGCAAAATTTCAAAACAAGACAAAATTATAAACACGAGTACATGAATACGTATTTCTGTGTATGAAATTTGTTTGATAAATTATTTTTAATTTATTTCATTACCTGTAGAGCATACAAATGAAATATAGGAGAACATTGCTATGAATATGGTTCTTTGAAATAAATTGCATCTCCTTCTGACAAATACATATAGGTTGTATGTATTTAGATGAGAGGAAGAGGGATTATAAGTACCTTGCTTGTGTCTTTTGTTTGCTTAGACTATATATTGTAATTAAAAAGACAAAAGAAGGACACCACCATAAGGTATTTACTTATAAAACAATAAGCAACCTAGTTTGTGTGTTAATTTGACATGTGTCACATGTGGCTTAGTTTTTCTTTTGTTTGGCTTACAGGCGATGTTAATTAGCGTCACATATAAATAATATTGTAAATTTATGCTTTAAATTTATGTCAACAATCTCGAAAAATTTAAATTCAAACGATTTTCAGGAAATTTTTTACGAGCGAAAATCATTTTAAGTTTTGGATTCGTTAAAAAAAATCGAACTCGTGATTTCAATCAAACTTGACATAAATATGATAGAGAACCACGAAAAAAGTGGGTCCCGCAATTCCGTCTGTCTGTCTGTATGTCTTTATGTCTGTATGTCAGACATGTCTACCTGTACCTCGACCTAGAGCCTACACCACTAAAGCGATTTTGTTTAAACTTGTAGCACAATATTTTCTTGTAGGAAATTAAGTAAAATTTAAAAAACTGTCCTTAAATTTTCTGTGCCAAAAAACACACTTTTTTCATTCAAATCCAGATATTCTTCGGCAAAAAAAAAATTGTATAACGACGAAAAAATACAAAATTTATCTCAAATGAATATGTTCGCTCTTCCAAGAAAAAGGGAAACAAATTAAAAATTCTTGTGCTGTTTATTTAGTTTCTTTAGAAAGCTTTGCTTTATCTAAATTCAACAATTTTTCACAAAGATACAGCTCTTTAAGAAACATTTAAAAAAACTGAACACATTTTTGTTCCCTTATTATTTTTACTTGCGATATATGTATATGTAGGTACTATATGCATGTTTTGGATTCGTAAAAAAATTGAACTTGAGATAACAATCAAACTTGACATTACGATGATAGGGAAGACGAAAAAAGTGGGTCTCGCAATTCTGTCCGTCTGTCTGTCTGTCTGTCTGTGGACTCGCCTACAGCCTAAACCCATGGACCGATTTTAATTAAACTTGGTATAAAGTGTTTTCGGGACATTACCCCGACACGTTTTTTTCTTTTTATTTTTAGGACCAAAAATAACGGTACCTGCCATATAATTTTTTTTCGCATTTTTGGAAAATCTTATTTTTCTCAAAAATGGCTCGACAAATTTTTCTAAAAAAAAAATCAATATATTTTATATGTATAAAATTAAATTTCCAAAAAATGGTTTTAAATGGTACCTCCCATAGAACATATTTTTTTTATTTTCGTTTTTCTGGAAAAGTAATAAACTGATTTTGATAATTTTTTTTATGGAAAATCTTCTGGAAAATTTTTAATAGTTTTGTATACCAAAATTTTCCAAAAACTTTTTTTTGGAAACCAAAAATTTCGAAAACCATTTGGTTGATTTTTATGAAACTTGGCACCAAGCGGTTTTTGAACATTATCTAAAATATTTTATACAAAACTTTTTCTTATAGTCAAAATTAACGGTACCTTCGGTATAAATGTTAAAAAATCGAAATAATACTGCATGTCAAAATTTTCAAAAAAAAAACAAATTTTGGATTTAAAATTTTTTTTTGAAAATTCGATATTTCTAAAACGGGTAGATAATTTTTTTCGAAATTTAATTTTTAAGTCGACATAAATAAATACTAAGAAAAGTGTGTACCAATTTTTTCTCTTAAAAATGTTTACAAAATTTTATATATAAAAAACTAATTTAAAAAAAAAAACCGCTCCTACGATTTTGAATTTTTTTTTTCTCAGAAACTAAGAATAGTTAGAAATCAGATGGTGTACTTTTTTTTAGCTCTCAAATCAATTTAAAAAGACTTTTTTAATAAATTTATTTCGAATTATGTTGATTTTTAATAATTTTTAAATTTAAGCTCTAAAATGTATATAATACTAGTTTAAACTTAAGGCTCCCATAAAAAATTTATTTACTTTTGATACACTCAATCTTTAAAATTCGAAGAAACTTTTACTACAAGAGCAAGTTTGTGTGATCCAGTCGTGCGTTTTATTTAATTGCGTGTTTTAGTTATACAGTAGTATGCTGTATGTTTATCATCTCCCAACATTTATTGTCGGCTGTTAGACTAATACAAGTTGTTTGTTTCGAGCGAAAGAAAAATTTATTAATACAAATTAAATCAGTTCATGTTAAATTAGTCTAGTTCAAAATTGCCTCAGTGTGTGATGGCTTATTGAACTCAAAGAACCAAATAACATTTAGAAACTTTATCAGTTGCCCGGAAGAACTATGAGACATTTGCTTCTGAAGGAATTAACTTTATAAACAAAAATTAAGACTTTGTCAATATTTCATATTTATCATAACACTGATGGTTCGTTACGCCTTAATTAGATTATATTTTACCTAAAGCATGTTTGCGAGCTAAATACTCTTTCTGTACTGATGATGACTTTTATCTCAAATGCTATATTTCAAGCACTTATTTATTTATTTTTAAACTTAAGTCCATTTAACATTTCTCCAGTTTTATACAAATTATACCAATTCAATACAAAAAAAAATTAACAACAAGTATAGAAAGTCAAAAGGGTTAACAAACCGCCTCAAGCGTTCGGAAAAACAATCCAACAAAACAAAAGTATTTGCTTCTGTAAAAGGAACCCTATTCCTTCCTAATTACTTCTAACTTTGAGTTAAAGTGTTTTGCTGTCGAAAGCTTTAATGTACATCCCTGCTATATCTACAACAGATGATGTTAAACGGAGTAGAGAACTCTTCAAGTGAATGTATATACATATGTATACTTCAATTTATTACATGCCATCGCACTTTTGAGAACTTGACTAGAATTTTAAAACAAACTTTTTGAACTTTTCCTTTAGTAGAGTTATGGCATTGGCGGCACAAAAACTACAACCAAATAACAACAAAGTTTTAAACACACGTAAACAATACCGAATCTATGCGATTCAACTAAGTATAGCAAAAGTGTGCGACAAATAAATTATTCCACTTGACACCGCGCACCCATAGATTTTTTTAAGCTGCAAGTTGCAATTTTAACACCAAAAAACAAAATTAAAGAACAACTATGTTGTAGGTGCTTTATAGAAGGGAAATTGCAGCTCCAGCTTAAGGGTAGAAAGGACAAAGACAATTAAATACCCAGGGGTATGTTCTTCTCGTTTTTTTTTGTATTGTTTAGGGCGGCGAAAAAAAGAAGAGTTTTTTAATTGATTTTGTATTGCATAATCAAAAATTGGATTTCAAGCCTTCTGTGAGTCAATTTTATATTTTAATTTGCACTCGAATTGGTTGGGTTATTGGAAAAGTTTTGTGGTGAAACTAGTTTAATGGTACGTTATATTGAATTTTAAACAATGAATTGATTTTTGTTTTTACTATGGTTTCATTTTAAGTCGATTATGTTAATTGATGGTTTAACTGGCTTATCTGGATTTTTTTTTGTCGATTATGTTAATTGATGGTTTAACTAACTTATCTGGATTTTTTTTTATGCACAAAAACGGTGAGGATATTTTTATTCGGTGGATAAATTACCTGCTTATGCGGTGATTATTAATTTTATAATTGATACCGAGAACATTTTTTGATATTTACATATGTATGTATAATGTTCTCGCTATCAATTAAAAAATTAATCACAGCATAAGCAAGTACTTTATCCACTAAATAAACATATCGATGTTTTATACAAAGCGAAGCACGCTTAACACGTCCTTGAAAAACCTAGACATTTCATCTGCTATTTGAAAAACTATAGAAAATAAAAGTGTATAGGGAAGAAAAAATGATTTTAAGTTACGTTTAGACCCAGTTTCACAGTTGGGGTAAGTGGCACTTATGTAAGTGGTCAATAGGAGAGTCTAATATGTCACTTTTATTGATGCTAGTATGCGTTTGACTTAAATTAAGATAAGACGATGTTTTAAAACCAAATTAAATTAATTTTGACTTGAGAAGACGATTTTCTAACTTTAAAAATACAAATCAAGTTCCAATTAATTATACATATATATTTTTATTATTCGTTTGTTGAAAATCATAAATCTAAACTTTCTATATTTTCCATTTATCTGTCAATCGTGTTTTAGGTATGTGAACAAAAACCCAATATAGTATTGATTTTTTTTTCAAAATTTTAATTTATTTATAAAATTTAAAATTTTATATTTTAAAAATTTTTAAATTATTTTTAAAAAATTTAAATTTTATATTTATTATTATTTTTAATTTTTGATTTTATTTTTCAAAATTTTTGTTTTTTTCAATTTTTTTCTAAAAATTTTCATTTTTTTTCAAATTTTTTATTTTTTTTTAATTTTTAATTTTTTTTCAAAATTTTTATTTTTTTTTTAAATTTTTATTTGTTTTCCATTTTTTTTTTTAATTTTAGTTTTTTAAACAAAATAATAATTTGTTTTAAAATTTCAATTTTTTTTTTCAAAACTTCAATTTTTTCCAAAATTTTTAATTTTTAAAAAACTAATCAAGGCTTTTCGGATTGGGGCGTTTACAGATAATGCAGCGTTGAAAATGCATTTATTTAAAATATATTTAATAAAAGTGCTAAGAGCTTAGACATTTATGGTCGTATTAATAAACACTGTCTAACTTTAGACAGCCGTCCAAGTTTTGAAACATTGTTGCTAAAGTATTTCTAATTGTTGCTAAAGTGATCTAACTTTTGACAACATAATCGACTGTCTAAACCTTGACAAATGTAATATTTTTTTGTATTAAATAAAGCAAATGTATATTGTATTATATTCAAATACTTAGACATAGTTTAAACAGTCAAAAATCTAATAAATACGACCATTATTGTATATTTTTCTAATAATTAAATGAGCCTGGGTATTTGACAATATTATGCATACAAAAATCATATTTGGATTCATTTTTGATTTTTTTTTTTAATTTGCGATTGCTCGATTTATAAAATTCTAAGCAGCCATGATCTTACCAATTCACCATTTCAAGAATATCGATGACATTTGGGACACCCTGTTTATGTGTTCTATGTGAGCTAAACTTTTATGAAAAAGCTACAGTTTCTTGTCATTTTTTATGAATAACCTAACCATAAAAAATATATGAAAGAACTTTAAAAAAAAAAAAAAACCATTGAAAAGAAACCGCTAATTAAATTCAATATCTAAAAATAATCATCATCAACCAACAATATACCAAAACTACCACTGGTATATATTAAGATTAATTAGGATAATGAAAATTTGATCTATCATCCAATTTGCCGCAGTTTTCTACTGAACTAAAATTTCCAGCCGAATTATTTTCTATCTTTACCAATCGTTTAACCAAGGCCGTTCCGAACCTTTGCAGCGCCTATGAAATAATATTAAAGAGTTAATCATCTTTTTTTTTTTTTTTTAGAAAACTAGAAAGTTCAATCGAAACTGTAGGTATGTGTCGAACCTTTAAAACGCATGTAAAAAAATTTAAAAAATTTTAGGGGTTTTTAAATTCTTCAGAGAAAACAACAGCTCAATTACAGCTAACAAGGCAGTATCCGAAAAAAAAATTAAAATTAAGAGAAAAGGACAATTCGATGAAAAATTTACACTTTAGAATTGATTAGTTTGGTTTTGTTCAAATTCTATTTAAGCTATTTAAATAGTGATCCTCCCCCCCTCCCTTGAAGGGGCATTTGTATACCTCATACTATGCACACGGGAGTAATTCTGCCCTGTTCATCATCTCATTTCGTTCATTTAAGCTAACCGACTTCATACCCGACACAGTTTCGAACAAATTTCATTTCCTCTCATGATAAATTGAAAATCAAATAAGTCTAATAAATTAATTAAATGAAAATAAACTCAATAGCTTATAACACAGATGAGCTTGTCTGAAATTTTGAAGTATTTTATTATTTTTTGTGCGGTTGCAGTTTTTATTATCGTTGTTGTCTTTCATTTTGCTTACAATCCTCTGGCAACTGCAATTTATCAAATTATCTGTCCAGGCATTTGGATATTGCTGTTGCCATGTTGTATTGCTGCTACAACCATCAGGATATAAAATACTGTCAGTTGTTTTAGTTTCAAAGTGAAGAACTTATTTTATAGATGCACATTCAAACGGTTTTGAATTGGTAAAAACACTTTAAATTCTCTATCTCTTGAAATGTTAATTTGGACAGATGAAGGTACATCACAGAAGAAGAGTAACTTGTACCCATTAAGTTTATACGAGGGCAGGAATGAAGTTTAAATGTAAATTAAATTAGGTTTTGGCTACAATACTGATGTTTCCGCAAGGAAACTTTGAAGTATTAGATGCAATATGATTTTAGTTGTTACAAATTCATTTTATGTTATTTAAAGATTAATTAATTAATTTTAATCAATTTAAGTTAGGGAAACCCGGGGCATAACGGGTCCCTTAAGGATTATCGTTAATAAAAACTGCAAAAATATATTAAGAATTTTTGAAGAACTTTTATTGGAAAGAAAATTTATTAAGGAAAAAAAAGAAAGTTTTTAATAAATAAATTATTTAGTATATTTTTTTTGCTTTGAAAAAGTCATTTAATTTGCCCATTATGCCCCGGTGCTGAGGCATAATGGGCATATGTGGGGTATAATAGGCACGAAGCTAAATTGGATTGCAATGCAAGCATGTATGGTTCGATTCCTCAACATTAGCCTCACCCAACACAAGAAAACTTATACCACTTGCAACAAGCTCTGCAGGAAACCCATCTACCTGTGGAGTGGAACTATAAATACCCATAATACAAGAACTTCTCGTCTTCTGAATTTGCTTTCTTCTTGTTTTTTCCGAAATTTTGCTATGTGAAGTCAGGGTTGCCAGTTTGGGGGTTTTCCCCCCAGATTTAAGGGTTTTTCATCGTTGAGTGGAAATCTGGGGGGACGAAATGTTTGGGGGGGAAATCTGGGGGGATTAATTTTAAAGTTAAATTATTCCAATACCTGCATTTTCCTCTGAAATTGAATATACTATCAAAGAATATCCAATAATTACTGCTCAATTAAATTTTAAATATAAACAATTTTTTTAAATGCTATTTGAATACCAAAGTACGTGAACTTAGGGGTTTTTTTTTGTTAAAATGTGGTAATCTGGGGGGATTTTAAATTTGTCTGGGGGGAAATTTTTTTTTTCATCTGGCAACACTGTGTGAAGTTATTAAAACTTAAACCCTATAGCCAAAGCACATTATTCTTGCTTCATTCTTGTCACTTGGTCTTCCTGTCATAATTACGAAACATCTGAGAAAATGTATGACATACTGATAAAATAATATAGAAATTGATACTAAAGACATGAACGGGGCAAAATGGGCACCCATGCCCATTATGCCCCGCCCATTCTGCGCCAAACCTTTTTTTTAAGTAAAAATTTAAAAAATAAGTTCAAAACCTAACCTAAATGGAAAAATAAATTTAGGTATATAAACTTATTTACATATCTTATTGGTATCAAATAAAGAGAATCCAATATTCAAGTGACCAGTTACTCGAAAAATGGACTTGAAAAAACCTCAAAATAATAAAAATACTATCGAAAATTTTGTTTCGTTTAAAACAAAAAGCAACTGCGATTTTTATTCAAGAAAGGGGTTTCCCCTAATAGCGAGCCATGTATTGAAACTGGTAGATTGCATTTCGGAGCTGACCCTTTATTCGATATAGAAATACAAAGGGGGCCCATTATTATTTTATATAGTATTTGCACTATTCCTTCTGTGTCTATTATTTCAGGTAGCAGATATGGTTTATCCAACCAGAGTGAATTCGTTGTTAAAAATGGGTCACGATGCCTTCCATTTTTTTCTCATCTTTCGCAAAGTTTAAAACATATAGGATATTAATCGTTACTTTTAACTTTTGCCTAACATCTTCAGCTATTTCTTGGAGACAATATCTATCGACAACCAAAGCTAAAACAGCGTCTTTGTGATGAACTTTGGCAGTTTGTTCCCAAAGTTCGAAAATTTCCCTTCGCGATAGTATAGAAGACATTATCGAAAAGTGAAAACAAATGTATGGGCGTCGCAAAAACGCGCAGAATTTTTTGTTTACCCTAAGAGTCAACACTCCACAGAATAACATCTATTTGGTTTTAAGCCGGAATTATGCGGAATAATTAACTTTAACACTACTTAAAAAAAAAATATTATATTTTTTTTCCAATAACTGACCTTCTACCTTCAATATTTTTTTATTAAATAGTTCAAATGTAATAAATTTAAAAATCATAACATAAATAACCAACAAAAAGAGTTTAACAATACACAAAAAAAAATCAACCGAACTTTTTTTTATAGCCAAGCTTTTTGGTGTTGTCTCCATCAAGCATGTGTTGTCAATTACTAACTTTCTAGGCTAATTTTTTCTAATCAGCGAATAAATTAAAAAAAAAAAGAAATATGGATGACAGTTACTCAATGTATTAAGAAGTAAACCACATCATTTGAAATGAAGTGGCTCAACTTCCATTTTTTAATGTTGTCCAGCTAGATTGGCGATTCACCACACTGTGCGCCACCCCTAACAATTTTATAGGGGGTGAAAGGGCCCCCAAACTGGTTTTTCGGGAATATCCTCCTGAGGGTCCCTTGTACATAAAAAAATGTTGAGGACTAATTTATAGCTTATATTACAAAACTGATCGCTATGGACATGTTCTCAACAGCCACTGACTACTGCACTCCTACTCTGGACCTCAGTTCGGATCTTAAAGTCATCTTTCCTACCAGGGAGGAATGGAAAGATGACCTCGTGACGAGAGGCTTCGACACAACTATCTTCACTGATGGTTCAAAGATGGAGTGTGGAGTTTGTTCGGGTGTTTTTTCCGAATCTCTGAACATTTCCAAATCTTATCGGCATCCTAACTTCGCTAGTGTTTTCCAGACGGAATTGCTGGCAATCAGGGAAACATGCAGGATACTTAAACAAGACCCTAACAAGAATCGTAATACTGCCATCCTGACAGACAGTCAGGCAGCCGTTAAAGCTATTGCTTCGCCACTTTCGTCTTCCAAATTGGTTCGATAATGTGGGTGGCCCTGGCGCAGTGGAAGTAGTGCTTGACTGCTAACCTGGATGTGGGGGAGGCAGCATTCTTTTCTATATTCCCTCAATTGAACGCCACCCCTGGGATTTAATGATATAATCAAAACTTTATTTCTCAGTCCACTGTGCCAACAAAAATCTATCCTATCCTTCTATTCCTTCGAACATTGCCTAATTTATAAGACCCTAGGTCTTACTGGCAAATATATATGTTTGTGTTGTTTTTTTTTTTTTTTTTTTAATGTCGTGATGAGCTCGCAAGCCTAGATGGGAACCTCAGAGTCTCTCTTATCTGGGTTCCAGGTCATCTTGGCATTGAGGGTAACGAGCGGGCAGACGAACTGGCCAGGCAAGGATCAGCCCTTCATGACTCTCTTGCGGAAAGAGTCAACATTCCTCTTGGGGTTATGAAGGGCAATATATTCTCAATTTTTCTAAATGAATCCAACCGTAGGTGGAGCAGTTTAGCTAATTGCGTCATATCCAGAAAGACGTGGCCCACCTATAGCAAAAAACCGAACAACTGACCTTTTATGCAGACCCAGGCGAGACATAGCCAGGGTCGTTGTGACCTTTTCTGGGCACTGGCCCATCGGAGAACATGCGGCGAAGCTGGGCATCCCTCACAACACTCACTGTTGTAGCTGTGGGGACCAGCAGGAAAGGGAAACTATTTACGATTTCTCTTGTAAATGTCCCGCTCTGGCTAGAATCAGAACACAATCATTGGGAAAGGCCTTTTTTGACGATCTCAAAGAACTCTCCGAACTGAAGATCAAAGACTTGATCTCTTTTCTCAACGGGTCGAAATGGCTCTAAGATGATAAGTAGCTACTACTACTACACAATTTCCCCCGTCAGAATCCATAGACTACAAGCAGGTGGTAAATGGACTTCTAGGTCACACGAGTCATGGTATCAAAACGGCGCTCCTCAGCTCTAATTGGGTCACCGAGCTTAGGCTGCTCGGGGCCGCCCCATTTCTACCTACCTACCTAATTTATAGCTTAGAAAATTTCCTACAAAAAAAATTATGACACTTTTTTCTACATAAAAATAACTGTTTTTGAAATAATTGAGTCGGTAGAGTTAAGGTTTTTAGTATTCTACACAAATGGAGAATGCACAAAAATAAAGGTACATGTTAATTCGCAAACGGTGTGACAAAAAATCTAAAGCGTTTAGGTTGAGGATCTTTTAGTTCTTGAGAAAATCAACTGATATTTAAAAAAAACAATTGTATCTATTCGAAAAAGATTACAAATGATTACAAATTAACAATTTCTTTTCTTTCAAGTTCCCAAAATTGTTTCCATTTAATTTATTTCAAAAATAATTTCATGGAATTTATATAGCGTTAGTTTAAAAATTTTTTCTTTAAAATCATATGACAAGGACAAGAGATCAAAAAAAAAAACTTTTATTTCAAAGAGATATTTTTTTTCATATATTTTTCGTTCTATTTATTAAAAATCAGTTTTTTTTCCTTTGAAATGATAATATTATGGTCGTAGTATATAAATATTTGGCACCTCGCTTGTTACCTTTGATATAATGCTCTTTATTGTATATTCTGGCACGACTTGTAGTCCAAAACATTTTTTTCCAGACGTCAGTTAGTACAAGCTGTTACATATCCCGAGACCATGTTACTGGTCCTCCATCCAAATGGCACATATCCAAGGATCGAAACATCTGCCTCTTTATATTTTTAAAAAAGAACCAAAATTTAATTATACAAATACATACATATATGTACATCATCATTTTTTTTTCTAACCTGATGCAGCAACTCCATCGATAGAGTATGTGTATATGAATTTTTAATTCGGGACAAACCCCCCAATTTCATGGTTTTACTTCTAGAGACATCGTTTGCCATTTTTGGCTGTTTAGTTTCTGGCCTAAAAAAATAAAGAAATGAAAGCTCTGCATCAATATCAAATGATGGTGGGCTTACACTGTGTCCTACACCTATGTATATGCCATACTTCCGACTATACATAAAGATGGCTGCACCATGTATAGGTATTTCAAAAAAATTTACCCTTGCGGATAATTTATTTTCGTTCGGATTTTTGCTGTCGATGTTGTTGTTGTTGTTGTTTCAGTTGGCTGGCTTTGGTTTGTCATATTCATACGTACCTACAGATAGTTTATTTTTATGTAATCCGTTATGCGGTATCGCAATTGTGGTAACTGCGCAGGTTGTTTATTAATTAATAAATTACCTCTGTTATCGGTTTGGCATTAAAATTGATACATTATCATTGGATGTTGAAAATTATTGATGATATCAATTTGTTAACAACTTTCTGGATATTTCAGCCCCTGCAATGATATACAATGTACCTTTAAAATTGATAAAGCTAAAACAACATGCATATAAATAGGTAGTGTATTTTAAAGATGTTTGCTTCTGTCTTTCTCTTTTTGTTACGAGAGACAACATTTTAAAGTTTTGTATACCTTTAATCCAATGCGTTTCGCCCAGGCCCGATAGTTTGACTAAAAGTCATACAAACGGTCACACAAAAACAAAAATAATTTTCTTATGTGTTTTCCGTCTTATTGTAAGAGTAGGTATTTTCGAATCTTATATACCTATCTGTTCTTTTTTTCATCGATTTAGTTTATGAAAAAGCAAAATTTTTGTGTAACCCTCAATAAAAAAATCAATAATTTCTTTTCTTTAGACTATCATCTTTAATAAATCATTATGAAAAAAATTGGTCAAAGTAAAAAAAAAAAACTTCTTCAAAACCAAGTTTTTTTTTACTGTGACCAATTTTTTTTAATAATGATTTCCTAAAGATGATAGTCTAAAGAAAAGAAGTTATTGATTTTTTTATTGAGGGTAACACAAAAATTTTGTGAAACAAAAAATAGAAATAAGTTACCGTTTAAGAGTTATGTCCGAATAACCTATGATTTTGGGACTTTACTTTTTTGAGGGAGCAATATCTTGTAACTGATAGCTCGTATGAAAAAAAGTGTTGAGTATTTGTTGTCAGAAATCTTATATTCTATTAAATAAGCTTAAAAAATTTAAAAAAAAATTGGACATTTCAGAGTAAAAAGCAAAAAACCAGTATTTTTGACTATTGACAAATATTTTTAAATGATGGTATTTTTTGAACGGTAAATGTTAGAAGACAAATGTTAATAATTTATTTTATAATGTCAAATAGTTAACAAAATGTCTATAAATATGTTTTCAAAACAACACACCATTTAGAAGTTATGTGCGAAAAACCAACATTTTCGTCATTTTCCGTTTTTTGAAATAGCCATATCTTCTAAAACGGTAAGTCGGAAGGAGAAAAAGTATGATAACCTATTTTGTAGAAAATTGTATGGTCTACAATCTTTTCATGAAACACTTTTTTTTTATCTTTTACCGATAAAATGTTATATGTAAAAAACCTGGTTTTTTCGACATAAGACTTTGCATGAGAACCAGTTTCGACAATGAACTTTTTAGGTAATATTCCTTATGCCAAAATAAAGATAATTGCGTTTAAAAATCTTCACTTGCATTTTTTCCGCATTAAAAATTTCATTTTTCCTGGGCGAATAATGCACTTTTCAAACCCCTCTGCCGCGGTGTTAGCCTCTACTTTTTCGTCTGCCATTTTGGATTTTGCCTTCTATATACATAAGTATTAAAATAAAAAATAAAAGAACGGTGCCATTTTTATTTACGCTTATTTACGACGGAATGAAGATATTTGCGTAATCAGAATCCATGTACCTTATAACTTTTTTTTCACCAAAATTTTGCAATTTTTTTTCGCGATACAAATAATCACAATATTTTTTTCCGACCCAAAAATTTTTTTTTTTTCTTCATACAATTTGAAACGTCAAAAGTGCCGTCGTATGTGAAAAGTTAAAAGTTGGTGAACTCTTCCGTCTGCGGATGCAGCTCCGTATGCGGCTACGTTCCGTTGTGTTCGCAACATTGAATTTGTGTGTATTCAATATTTTGACAGCTATTCCAGCTGCGGCTCCGATTCCGTCTGAATTTTGTGCCCTCCTGATCGATTGCAGCAAGCTTAAAGAGTTACCATTGTCTTGCCAACCATTCTTTCAAAAGCAATTTTTTTTTCAGGTAAACATACTAGTGTCTTTTCAAGCGAAACCAGTAAAGTCGCTAAACCCATGTCTTTAATTTCTTCCCAAAAATTTCTGGAACAAAATTATTGTCTCAAAAACAAAAAAAAAATATTAAAATAAATTCACAGCCTACTGAACTGGAGTCGATGCATTTTTTTCTTAGAAATAGTTTCCCCTAATACTTATTCATAGGAAAAAATGGTTTTAACTCTTCAACAGAAAAAAGTACTAAGCAAAGCTAAAAGCAACTACGGAAAAAAAATCGAATTACAGAGTACCAATTTTGAAAAAGTATTCGAATTACAAGATACATAATGTAAAAATATAGGTGTTCGAATTAGGGGAGTGTTCGAATTACCGAAGTCTTACTGTCATCTTTATGCCGTTCGTAAAAATGTTTATGTTATTCTATTAAGTATGCTAATTACTTCTCAAAATGTAAAAAAGTTACGAATCGAAAATTTTCAATTTTCAAGCCTAGTACGCAGATCGGGAAAAATTTTTCTTTTCATACAAAATTTTTCCCTGGACAAATTTTGTCTTCAATTTTTTTCTAGGTAGTACCTACGCAGTTGACGCGCAAAATTATGACGTTTGTACCCGTTGTAGGGAGAAGTCTCCACTAAATTTTGCCAGGAAAAATAATGTTCGAAGCATTATTTTGCAGGAAAAATTTTGACAGGTTAATAATTTTGCACCATAAGCTCGATCAACTATTGTTTGTTGATAATTTTACAGAAAGAAAACAAAGGAAGAAAAAAATTATTTTTGCGTGCTTTTTCCAACGTTTTTGTAGAGATTAAAATTGTAGAGATAAAATTTGTCTTTTCCCGATCTGCGTACTAGGCTTAAAACGCAAAGTAAATAAAAAGACAAAACATTATTTCTACAAACTAAACAACATAAAAATACACTATTTAATATTTTCTAAAATTTTAATACAGAATGTTGATATATTACCTACAGTATTTTGGATTTACAGAATTTTTGAATACTTAAAAATTTTGGATTTACAGAATTATGTATAATATACATAGATATGTATAGAATTATGTTCATGATAAAAATTAACAATTCATTAAAAAAAAATTTGTATGTCCCAAAAATTGGGTTCTAATTTTCCGAAGCTTATTGATGCCATGCATCGACCATAAAATCCGATCATAGATTTCCTCACTTCGTAAGTTTTTGAAAATAGACAAAAAAATATTAAAACACACAACACAAATAAAACAAAAATATAACTTACCGCTTACCCTAAAATGACAAAAAATAAAGTACAATAAACTTTTGAATTGATTTTCTGTCCTCTGAACAAAACAAAAAAAGCCAAAAAAAATAAAAACAATTATTCTGGCTGTTTCACACCAACCATCCCATCTAGCCTCTTCTAAACCGTATAATTGTTCAAGTGTCAAGTCCTTTAGTATGAACGAAAATTCTACATATATTTATAAAAAAAAATATATACACAACAGCTTACACCGTTGGCTTTTATTGCTTATATGACCATACATTGTTTTCAAGTGGCGCACAAACAAGAGGGCAAAACTTAGGTAAGGACTTCATCTCCCTAAACTAACCTTCAACTAGCAGCGTAGCGCAGCAACATATAAAGAATGGGGATACGAATATAGAAATTTAAATATGCATAGACATACAAAAACTGGACACAAAATAACCTTTTAATACACACACACATATAGTATATATTCTCACTCTTTTAAGTCAAGAGGAAAAACAAAACACATTCTTGACTTAAATTCCTTCCGCCTTTTTTGTACTTTTAATTTCTAAAAAGGGACACATTGACGGAGCAAGATTGATATGAGGGAGAGAAACAAGAGGACTGAGTGGCGCCCCAAAATTCTTCATGACATGGCGGCGTGGTAATCAAAATCAAATTTATTTATAATCTCAACTAATACTTCATAAAATTTTTCAAAATGCAACCTAGCTTTGGAAAATACGCTTGTGTTTAAAACATCTGTAAATAGAAGCTTAAACTTGGAGCTACTTCTTATTCTGTGCACATAGTAGTGATTTATAGCTTTAAAAATCTTACAAAAGCAAGCATTTTTAAAACCAATTTCCGTTTATTTTGAAAACATTCGTATGAGCTTGAGTACGGAGTTACACAGAACCCTAAAAACCAAAATCTATAAAAGCCGAAAATCTATATTATACAGAAAATCCAAAATCCGGACTAACGAAAATCTCCGTTTTGGGATTTTGAATTGTCCGGATTTTGGGCTACCTATAGGGATTTTGAGTTATTGGGATTTTGGGTTACGGGGATTTTGGGTAATCGGGATTTTGAGTTACCTATCGGAATTTTGGGTAATCGGGGTTTTTGGTTATCAGGATTTTGGGTTAAAGAGATTTTGAGTTACCGGGATTTTGGGTTACCGGGGTTCTGGGTTATCGGGGTTTTGGGTTATCGGGATTTTGGGTTATCGGGATTTAGGGTAATCGGGGTTTTGGGTTATCGGGATTTTGGGTCAGAAAGATTTTGGGTTACAGGATTTTAGGTTATCGCGATTTTAGGTTATCGCGATTTTAGGTTATCGGGATTTTGGGTAATCGGGGTTTTGGGTTATCGGGATTTTGGTTTAAAAAGAGATTTTGGGTTATCGGGATTTTTTGATATCGAGATTTTGGGTTATCGGAATTTTGGGTTATGGGGATTTTCGGTTATCGTGAACAGAATCCCGAAAACAAAAATCTAGAAAACCCAAACATCTATTATACCGAAAATCAAAAATCCAGACTAACCAAAATCTGGAGAGTGCAAAATCCTCTAATCGGGATTTTGAGTTATCCAGATTTAAGGTTATCGAGACTTTGAGTTACCGAGATTTCGGGTTATTGGGATTTTGGGTTGTCGGGATTCTGGTTTATCGGAATTTTGGGTTATAGGGAACAGAATCCTAGAAAACCCAAATATCTATTATACCGAAAATCCAAAATACAGAGATTCAGAGAACGCAAAATCCCCTTATCGTGATTTTTAGTTATCCGGATTTTAGGTTATCGGGATTTTGAGTTATCGGGATTTTGAGTCATTCGGATTTTGGGTTGTCGGGATTTGGGGTTATCGGAATATTTTTTTGGATTACAGGGATTTCGGGTTATAGGGATTTCAGGTTATTGAAATTTTGGGTTATTGTGATTTTGGTTTTGGGATTCGGACCTTTAAAGAAAAATCCTAAAATTGAAGGTGAACAGCTTGTTATTCAAGCAAAGAGTATAGTTAATGTCAATAAATTCAGTACCTTCACAACTGTAAATTGAGGACCCAATGTTTATCTATCAATCCGCTACTGATAACCGGGAAGTATGTAAATATTCTTGAGAGTTCTACGTGGTGTTTTTTGCATAATGGCTCTCTATTTTATTTAAAGAAAAAATGCAAAAAAGAAAATGTATCCTGAATGATCTCATTAAGAAGATCTACATACTTCCACAGGAAAACCATTTCTGCTTCCCTATATGGCTGTGCTATTTGAGAAGTTAAGGTAAATTCTAATCATAAGACTATTAACCTCAATTTATCCGAATTTAATGCACAAAAGTGGAAAGCAGCATCTCTGGATCTATTCAATTCCTCTTTCTCTTTTCATATATCCACTTTATATAGCCATTCTCATTCCTCGTCCATCGTCTCAACCTATTCTTCATTCTTTTGCACTCTTCAACCATTTCCTTTTATTTTAATTTGCGCATAAATAGGTTTTTTGGCGGGAAAGCACAGTTTCAGTATGATTTTTCTTTTGGGAAATCTCTTTTCTTTCTTGAAAAAATGTTTGAAGTGGGAAAAAAAAATAAAACATAAAAAAGCTGAAGGACGAAAAATCTGCATCAGTATAAAAAAACACTTTATTTGTGTATTTGGGAATGTCTTCATGTCCAAAGCACAGAGTGCATTGTGCATAGTGCAACATACACCGAGACATTTAATCCACTTCAGTTTTAAAATTTAATTAAAGTCACCTCAAGGAAAAGAGAGATGTACATTCACGAGCGAGTGTCTATCTATGTGAAGTTATTCGTCCTGGGTATCTAAAGTTTATGATGTTTCTTTTTATTGTTTAGATATTGTCATTTTTATAGTGCAGGGGTTGGTTGCGTGAAGGAAAACTAAAGGTTTCTTTCTACAAATTCTTTGTATCTCTTGAGGAAAAAATTCTTTGCCTTTCTTATCCACGAAGACGAAATATTAAGTACGGAACGAAAAAATTATAGAAAAAAAAAGGATACGTATAAAACTAAGGATGATAAAGTTTTTTTTTCTTCTTTGTAGGGGACAATTCTAGACAAATGACAGGATTATTAAGAGTTGAAGTATTGTAGATCAAAGGAAATGTCTCGAAAGACGTGAACCATCAGCCAAATATATTAAGATAAAAGGGAAATGGAGTGTTAATGTAAAGAAAATGCTTTTTCTGAAGACGATGGCTGTTAGAAGAATTGATTTTAATCATGAGGATTAAAAATGGACGCAGAGTCATTTTAAGCAAAAATGGTCTACAAAAATATTTAAATAAAAAATGTTATAAATCTAATATTGCTAAATTTTGAATATCTGTATTTTCGAAACTGTTGAGTCTACATAGATGGTTCTGAGCTCAAATTAAAGAAAATTTAATTACTTTGAAATCGTAGAGCGAAGTTTTAGTTGAAAAACTAATCCTTTGGGGTTAAAATTGCCAATAACTGAAAATTTCGCGTTTTTTTTTAAATTTTTGACATTTTGAAAATGTTGGTTTTTCGCATATGTTACTCCAAAGCGGAGTATGTATTGTTTTAAAAACATATACATATGTATTTACAAAGTTTGTTCATTATATGACCCTCTATAAGAAAACATTGAAAGTTTAAAAGATATCATCATTTAAAAAAAAAATGGTCAAATGTCAAAAATACTGTTTTTTTTATTTTAGCTCTGAAATTTAAAATTTTTTCAAAAGTGTTTATGCTTATTTTAATTTGAAGTTTTATTGACCTTGAGCCTGCTTTGAAAAACTTCAAATTGATTAACATTGAAAAGGTCACCAACAATTCCCCATATATGCTTATTTTATACATTATAAGTTTTTTGACAAAAAAGGTTTCGACACTTTTTTTCATACGAGCTATCAGTTTGCTCCCTCGAAAAAGCAAAGTGCCAAAAATATAGGTTTTTCGCACACAACTCTTAAACAATAAATTATAATTGTTTTTGTTTTACAAAATTAGACCGTACGTATTACTCTCTACAAAAAAACATCAAAAATACTATTAACTATTAAAACAATGCTTTTTTTCTCATACGAAAGACCATTTACACGATATTGCAATTTCAAAAATGTCAAATTTCGGAAATATTGGTTTTTAACATTAAAAAAAAATTTACCTATACCTACAATGCGAACAAAAATCGAAGTGAAAATTTTTAAACGTAATTATTTTTGTTTTTAAATAAGAAATGCTGACGAAACAGTCTATTGCCAAACTTTGCTTTGCTTGCATATCAAAAAAAGCAACCAAAAAAAAAATGTTCGACAGTAGTTTTGACTTTTGTAAAACTTTTTCATTGCATATCACAATATTGAACAATTACCATGGCCATCACAATTTTTTGCCGAAGAAAAAAAGTTTACTTTTCCGAAGTTTTTGTTTTTTTGTATGTGCTTAACTCGAAGTCAAAAAAATCTAACACGTTTTTGAGATATTCCCGTTTGAGAATTTAAAAAAATATTTTTTTTCGTGTTATAACACGAGGTAATTTGTTTCAACATAATTTGTAACGGTTTCTGAAATTTCTATTTTTCTCCTTTAAACAAAATTATTCTATTGAAATCTTCCGAATGCGCCATATTGTCGTACATATTTTGACAGAAGAACCTATATAATTTTTCACTAAATTTGATGAATTAACTCAGTATCTAATTTAACTGAGAAACGTGTTTTAGTTGTTATCACGGATTCAAACCCTAAAATTAGGATGATCTCTAATTGAAAAATTGTGTTTTAACTTTCCACGTTTGTTTGATAGGCCCTATAATTTTTTTGCGACCTAGATATATCTCAAATTCTTCGAAAAACCGTCAACATGACATAAAATAAATACATAAATTTGATGGCACAACAGCTCATGAAGAACTAGGACCTAGTGACTTACAACTCTCAACCATTCCTGTGTGCGTGTCTGCAGGAATGGAGGGGACCTACAGTTTATTGCCGAATCCGAACGGCTAACGAGCGGCAGGAGATACTCTTGGAGGATTTGTCAATTCCTCGCAAGAGGCAGTAGCCGTTTTTTCTTTTTAAATAAATATGTGGCGAGGCTGGCGATCGAACCTTAGACCTCCGGCATGACAGTCCATCGCACTAACCATCACGCCACGGCTACTACGTCAACATGACATATTTTAACAAAAATTGACGCAGCCTTCTACCCTTTGAAGTGCATTTACGCCGCCTCCTGAGGTTTGAGTTTGAATCCGAGTGTTACCTGTTACCTATTTCGAGTGAAGTCAAGGAAAGTACCATTATTATGTACATACATATCTATGATTTATAAAAATAAACATCAAAAAACTAAAACTATCAATCCACAAGTTTGTTTTTCATATTGCAAATAGTTAAATTTTCTAGAAAATCAAACCCAATTTGCAAATGAAATAAAAACACGACTCGTAGTAAGTTACCATCCTTACTCAAATATTTGATATCATCTAACGTTCTCATTACCTTTTCTGATTTTCCTCTAATTAGATCTTATAACTCTGTTAGATTAAACACAAAATTAAATTAAATTGTACGTACAGACGTCATCATAAAGCATTAAAATCCTGCACCATCACCGACAAGGATACCACCGACCGAAGATGACTTCGTTTACACCTTGATTCGTGCCTATTTCGTCTTTCCTCGCATCTCAAAATAATCAAGTCACGATTATATGAAACTGAAACTTCTTGATAAAATATATCAACACAACTCTAATGGTTTTCTTGTTTTACTACCGCATTTCCGGCATTTCCAAACAAATCCTTTTAGAATAATATACACAAACACAAATGTACATTATCTTAACATCAGTAAACACACAAAATAATACCTATTTACTTCTAAGAGAAAATACGTAGCAAACATACTCATGCCTACGAGTTAATTGTGTGCTAAATTTTTGAATGAATTTGTTTTATTTTGCTGAGAAAATGCATAGCATACGTTTGGGCGGGTTTTTTTGGGGTTATAAAACAAATGCAAAGTCAGGCCCAGGAAAATTGTTTCAACGCGTGCCTTAACGTTTATTAAACTTTAATGAAAGTTTATGTTGACCCAGTGTGAATGAGTTTTTGTTGTTGACGGTAGCAAAATTAAGAATGGTTATGTATGTATGTTGGTTGTAAGGACAGTGCTGTGAAAAATAAATTTTTTAAAGTCGATTGGAAGAATTTTTTTATAGCAAAAATGACTGTCATAAATTTTAACTTAAAATCGATGGGATTGATGACGGTCCTTCATTAACTTGTAAAATATTGAAAGAATATATAAATGAATTTTTATAAATTAGTAATAACAGACGTTGTCCTGTCTAAATTTAATTAATTTTTTTTTGATTTTTTTAATTTGTAAAAAAAGATACCTAACTTGAAATTTTAAAGCAAAGTAAAAATGAAATGGAAGTAATCTTATTGTGGATATTTTATTATTTTGTAATTCGGGTAAAATCCTACTGTACTGTGAACAGCGTTCCACCACGACTATTGTAACGCGATTTTTTTCGCCTGACCACTTATGTCTCATTCGAAGCATATCATTTTCGTATGCATTTTCCCTTTCTTTTATCACTGATTCCATCTTAATCGGAAACTTTCGAATCCCGAAAAAAAAACTATTACCGAATCCGTTCGTAATGGCAATTTTTATGAGATTTTCCACTACGATGGATTCTGTGATTGTTTTTTTTTTGGGATTCGTAACAAGTTTCCTATTACGATGGAATTCGTAATAGGGCTGATTTTTTACCTTTGAAATGAACCTTGATTCACAATTTGAAATTGACTTTAAAATCAAATTAAAACTGCGTAGGGGGGGCATTAATTTGATTAATTGTACACACATCCCGATTACCCACCTAAAAATCGCCATTTTCGTGGTGAAAAGCTTTTGAGTTGATTTTTATTTTAAATGGGTGGTTTTTTTTTTAAACATAAGCCGTGTTCCTTTGGAGGTGAGGAAGTAATCATGAATACTTTGCTAGAAATTCTCAATGGAACGCACAGAAATGGGTTTGCTAGTGGAATCTACAACAGTTTTATGTGACTGTCTGTTCATATTTTGTGAAATCTATCCAAACAACAAAATCGAGAAATTCTACACAGAAATTTAAAAAAAAATATATAATTTATGACGAAAAGTCGATTGGTAAACAAATTGAAAGCAAATTGCATTTTGCATGAAAGATTTTAAATTTAATCAGGTGCCATCTAGCGGTTCATTGGTGCGTAACTACTCTGCTCATCCACTCGCGTTAGTACTAGATTATTGTTTTTATCTACTCATGAGCACTTTACCATCTCCAAAGGCACACAGCTCTTTACAAATTTGCGAGCTCACCCCATCAAATTGTTAAAACAAAAATAATACTTAAACTACAAATAGATTGTATAGTCACTTACTTCAAATTCCTGGCCTAGGTATTCTTTTGATTCTGTTTTCAACTCAGGAGTTGGGTTCCCTAACATCACATCACCCGAAGAAAAAAAAGAAAAACTGTCACATCCTTTTTTTGTTCTTGACGAGAGTTTGATGCTTTTGACTCGAAACTTCCTTGCCGGCACCTAGCTGTCACATTTTTTAATAAAAATGTGTCTGGCGCCTGAACGCGTGGTTGGAACCGGAAGTTTGAGGTGTCGTTTCAATTCACATCTATTCATCGATACGAAACGAAATTAAAACAAAAAAAAAAAAAGTTTTGACAATTTTGTATCTGATTTGTTTGCACATCACTGTATGATTTACAGAGAATAGAACAGAAAAAAATGAAGAAAGGAGTAGTTCCGTTAATCTAATAAAGAAGACAAAAAATGTGAGCAAATAAAGTAAACTGAAGTGGCGCTGGCTAAATATTTGGCTTGAAAGTTAAACGGTTGACACAAGGATTGAAACAATTGAAATGCATAGTAATGAATTGAAGTGTTGGTATCTGGATGGAGTTTTTGGCTTACAGTGAAGGGTTTTACTTTTAAGGGTAAATGAAATTCGTATTTACTCTATTTGCAAAGACGTATTCTTTCATATATTTATTATTTAGACTTGCTCTAGTTATAGGGAAGTATTATAAATTCGTGTAAATCAAATGTTGGTGTTTTAACGAAAATGAACAGTACGATGATGAGGGGTCCCAAGAAGTAAGTCATAGTCATACTGTTTGTCGCGTCAGTCTCCGCCCATACGTCCACTTTAACTTGAGCTATAGAGCCTATACGAGTGGACCAATTTGTATTTTTATGTGATTAATTAGAGGAGAAATTCGATTTTTTGCTCATTCTTAAAAATTCAACGATTTTGGATCTAACTATTTTGATTAATATTCGTACATGTTACAGCAACTGAAATCATAGGTCAATACTTTAACTTCTCAAAATTGACAATTTCTACAAATATGTAGTTGAAATATTTATTAACACTCAATTCACTAACAAAAAATGGACTGTTGTTTTTGTTAAAATCCCTACATCAACTTTAATATAATGTTTTTTTTTTTTTTTGAAATCATAAACTAAACATTTCGAGCATAGCTGTGAATAATTTGAGAAAAAAACAATCAAGCTCATTCACCAAATTCAATAGGTGTAATTATACCTGTTTTTCAGTAGTCTCTTCCGTGCGTTTTGCCTATGGTTTTTTTCTAATAAGCTTTTGAATATATTGCCTGATAGTTGTAATTAGCTTTATTAAAAAATGCGGCTGTTTTTCCGCGATTATATGAGCTCGCTCCACAAAAAGAATACCTAGCTCATTCATTTTTCATTCACACTTGCAAAAATCTAGCGTCAACAATCTGACAATTATTCTTTCATTATACCACGAAGCACGTCTATCCAATTCACCCTTTTGTGTCATTTAACCAAATACAATCAGCAGCTGACCATATCATCCCCTTGGCGCTCAATTAAAAGCGAACAAAAAAAAAAAAAAAAAAAAAAAACAACAAACATTTCATTGTGTGAGCAGTTTTTCACACTTTTCACACTAATTTGCAGTCTTGTGTCGGATATCTCAAAACATCACGCATTAAAAATGATAAGCAACATACGTGCGTGTCTGTCAAATCGTTCGGTCGGCGACGTCATCGTCCCTTTACAGCGCTCGCTGCCAACTCAATTCTTTGAAATTGTCATCGGGAAATGCCATGGCTTTCCGGACACCATTCCCTTTTCACTTTTTGTCAAGTCACTAATCTGGCAATACCAAAAATCTAATTAACTTCGAAGCAAAGTCGTCCTGTCTTGCCGACCGATCGACCGACGACGACGCGACGCACGAACTCACAAGACCTTTGATTTTGTATCTTTTGCATCAAGATGCAGTCATCTTGAGATTCATTTTGCAATCCACAATGATGATGATGATGATGATTCTCACTCATGCGGCTATTAATTAATTTCAAATCAAAGCCACGATAGAACATGAGCTGGCATTTTATTCTGTCAGGCGTGCCGTGAAAATCTACAAAAATAAAGGAGTAGGTACTTATGGCGATGTATGCATGCTGGTTGCATGTTCCTTGATGTTTTTATTTTTTATATCTGAAGGTGATGTGACCAACAAGAACAACTGCTAGAATGCACATTTTGAAAGATTTAAAAAAGACTTAGACAAATAAATTCGCTTGCACACAAGTCTTGAATTATTATTGGAAAATAAAAAAAAAATAAACAAAAAAAATAATAAGAAGGACAAGTCGGCACAAGAATACGAACATGGATAACCCATACCCATACCCAAGCCAAAGCCCATCCAAAGGTAGCACCAGACAGTTTATTAAAATTGTCTATTTGTTTCTCTATCGTATTCGTGTCCTCCTATATTGGTAATTTTATTTTCTGCAGGGGTAATAGGTATACAGTATGTGATGAAAGAAAGATGAACATTGTTTTATTCATATTAAATAAATATTTATTTCTGTTATACAAAGTTCTATCACTATGGGGCTCTCTGGTGATTTGAGTAAGAGAATCGTAGAAAGCATGGAGCCCTGTGGTACACCAGACATTATTTTGTGAATTTCGAAATTCTATTCTTAAATTCAAACCTTTAAAAACATAAACCTTTGATAAATATAAGAAAAAGAATTCTAGAAAAATCGGAACTCTGTTGCACACCAGCTTTTAATTCGTGAATTTCAGAATTCAATCCTGAACAAAATTTTCTGGATTATAAGCAGGGTTCCCAGATCCCAAAAACATTTTTCCCCTTTTTTTGACACCCCTAATTTTCTAAAAAAAAATCTCCTTTTTTTCCCCTAAGTAAATTAGATGCAGAAAGTTTTTGATACATATATAAGGAAAATAATCGTTGAAAAAAGACGGAGCCCTGTAGTTCACCAGCCTTTATTTTCTGACTTTTAGAATTTTATCCTTCAGAACCGAAACTCGTTCTGCGCCGCGCCGGCCATTTAGCAGCTCTCTTTTGTGGCGTGGGATCTTAGCGCCCCATATATGGAACTTTCACAAAAACAGAATGCAATCTAAAAGGTCAATAATTGGTCATAAAAGGTCAGGTACTTTCAGAAATTGATTAGGCTTAAGAAATTTTTAATTCAGGGTTAAAGATTTTCAAGATCACCCGCGATTTTTGGCACCTCATTTAAGTGATATCTAAGATCTAATAAATTAAAAAAATAGTATTTTATTTATTTTTAGTTTTTGACTAAATATGACCAAAAAGTAGTAGCCCGTGGCCGTGGAGTAATGGTTAGTGCGATGGACTGTCATGCCAGAGGTCTGGGTTCAATACCAGCCGCTTCCACCTTAAGTTTTTTTCGGAGCTACTACCTCTTGCGAAGAAGTGACAAATCCTCCAAGAGTATCTCTTGTCATAGAAAAGTGCTGCTCATCTTAGCCGTTCGGATTCGACAGTAAACTGTAGGTCCTCTCCATTCCTGCAGACACGCATACAGGAATGTTTGAGAGTTGTAAGACACTAGGCCCTGGTTCTCCATGAGCCGTTGTGCCACCAAATTTATTTATTTATATATGTGTGAAGGAATGTGCACGTGCACCGCACAGTAAACCCTTTCTTCCCCAAGTTACTGTAAAATAAAATGTTAATTCGTAAATTGCTTGTGCACAAATAGTTACCAAAAATAAATTTTCTATATCTATCTTAAAGAAATAAAAACAAATCGAATGAAAACACAAATTTAATTGAAAATTAGTATCTTATCCCGTGCGCACTGAAGCGACGATAGATGTGCCGAGCAAGATATGTACATCCATCCAGTTCTAGATTGAAATCAATTGCTGCCGTGTCGTCTTCATCATCATCATCATCATCGTATAGTCGTTGTGTTAAAACTTGGTGCTGCTTCTGCATTGCATTTTGTATTAAATTTGCATCAGAGTTGAGCGGATGCTGGGTCCTTTCTCGTCCGTCGGCCGGCGTGGTGCATTGTCGTTTCGGTTCAAAATTCACCTTTCAAATATCGACCACCTCATATTTAAGTGCTGTACCTCTTCTGCCACAGCGCGATGGTTTTCGGTTATCTTTGTATCTTGTATACATATCTCTGTTGCCCATTTAATTGAATCTCTTTAAAACTTTGCACAAATTTGCGAGTCGATATATAATTTTTAGCTCCCGTGAAAATGTGTTTCGTTTATTAAACATTGTTGGTAGAGAGGGCTCTGTTTCGAATGTTGATATACAATTTCTCCTCAAGAGTGCGCTGTCGTTGATGTTCTGTGCGGCTAGGTAGCAATACGGTGGATAGAGTTGAAGAACAATTTTATGCTCTCATCCTAGTATTCGTGGGCTTTTGTTATAAAGTGCCATTTAATAAATTATATGATCGTTGTGCAATTAGTTTTACTATCACATACAAACGGGGTGTGTCGAAGAAAAAAATAAAACAAAAAAAAATACGAAAAACTCAGCCAGCCTCTGCTGCTGTATTGTGGCTATAAAAAATTTACGCGCGCGTGTGTTTTTCATATTTGAATGCCGTGCAGCACAATGTTCAACGGCTATTACATGAGTAATGAGTCGAATAAATGTCAATTATTCGCCAAAAGCCGACATTTTTTGATTCGTGCTCTTGGAGTAAGTTTTGAAAGGAAAAAGAGGCTGCCACAATTTATCCGCACCACTTAAATATTCTTGTGGCATTCTTGTCTTTAAAAATGTTTGAATTCGTTTGCATGTTATAATTTATTTTTAAAATGGTGTCTGATGTGAAAATATGGTTATGGTTTTGTGAATGAGTTGAATTGCTTTTCTGATAAATACTTCAGTTTTTTTTTTTTTTTGTTAAAAGTTGGTTGGACAGAGTGAAAATATTTTTAAACAACGAACTTCTGAGGATGCAAAATCTGGATAATCGTCCTATTTTATCTCTTAATACAGACTGCACTATACCTTTTTGAAGGATTTTGACGAAATTTATTTAAATTCAACATCAAAATGTGCACCTTACGTGTTGCCATACAAATTTTAAATAAAAATAAATTTTTTAAAGGTAGTGTTAAAAAATATTTTATTAGAATAACTAGAAGAAACCTAGAAGGATTTCATTAGTGAACTAAAATCTGGTTTCGGCATCAAATGTAAGTCTTCTATTGCATTTTGTGCCGGTAATGAGAAGCCAAAAGATTAAATTAAGCTGAACAAATTTCCTACATTTTATATCTTAGTCTTTTTTTCTTGGAAAACATATTTTTTCAAAAAACAGGGTTGCCACTTTTTGAAAAAAATGTCGGCAATTTTTTGCACGCTGCCGATGCACATAAATGCAAGGAATGGCATGTGCTGTGCATCCTATATAAAATAAATCTTCATTTTCTTCTTCCAGTCTCGCTTTTACACCACTTATGTTACCCCTCCTCACAGAAGCATTGTCTGTTGCTAATCCTATTATGTATTATAAAGGAATATTTTTAGTTTCAAAAAAAGTTTTTATATTTAAAAATATTTCTTTTGAATCGGAATCAGTCAAAAATTGAATTTTTAGTAACATCGAGTTAGTAATAACGGGTTACTACTACTAGACACTTTGCACTTGATACGTCCGTTGTTTCATCAATTATAATTGAAAATTTACAATTTCTTAACAATGCACTTATTTTTTCCTGGGCAAATGGTCCAATTACCGAATTAACCATCGCAGTAGTTTTTGAACGCCAATAACACTTAATTTCTTTTGCCACAGAAGAATTCTCACAGACTTTGCGTATTAGAGCAGGGATTGAATCCATTAAACGAAATGACAAATCGTGTCTGACAGAATACATAACGCAAGTTATTTCTGCAGTCAACTTATGTTAATTTTTGGATTTCGAGAGCTTGTTTCTCGCAACATTTCTAATATGGAAGTTGAGTTTGCGGTGTTTTTCATTTTTTCGACGTGCATTTTTGACACACTATGCCTTTCAAGATTGGTTTTGTTGTTATCTAACGATTTGAAGCATATCTTGCAAAAACTATTGCCTTCAAAAAATTTGAGCCATGAAAACTCAGATTCCCAAATTGTATTGTTTGTATTTTTTCTGGTATTTTTTTAATTTTGATGGGTTAGGTCTTGAAATGTCTTGGTCCTCAACTCCGTCGACTCTGTCATTGAAAAAAACGCAAAGTAACCAAAAAAATCTGCCTGCTTATTACAAAGTTAAAATTATTTTGAAATACAAACTTACAAACTTCTGCTATAGGACCAGCAACTTGTTCAACACATTGATTATCCTCTTCTGCATCTGCAGGCCGTTTTTTTTGTGAATCACTAGTAAATAAATACAAATAAACTTATTTTTCAATATTTTCGGCCGAAGCCTTAGCAATTTTAAAAGCTACCCAAATTGCTAGTAAAAATAAAAAGAACACTGTGATTTGCACGGATTGTCTCTCAACTCTAACGGCAATCCAAAATGTAAACAGCAGATCAGCTATCATTTGCAAAACGAGGGACAACATCATTAAACTAGGACTCCACTTAAAACTTTTCTGGGTACCAGGTCGCACATCGGTGTAAATGGTAATGAATGTGCAGCCAAAATAGTCTCCAAAAACAACAATCACGAAATCTCACAATATCAACCTACCAAAAAAGACATCCTTTATTTGACTAACTCTTACTGGCAGCAGCATAAAGTACTAGACTGGTCCCAATACCAGCATCACTACTCTTCGAAAAATATTAAAACTAATTATCAGTTAAGATTTGCACTGTAAAGACTGAAGATTTAAAAAAATAATTTAAGGCAAATTTCGATCGAATCGAATAGCAGAATAAGGCTGATAGAAGAGGGTTGTAGTTGACATCTTTTAAAAACCAATCATCCATTGACAATTTTTGCCCAAAAACCCAATTGAATCAACTTCTCGTTTTATAAGTTCTGTTTTCTCTTTCGTGAAATTAAGCTTAATAGGACGACAGTATCTTGTTGGAAATGGAATTGGATTTTGCCAAAGTATCCTATTTCTTACCCTCTTTTCTTTTCATCAAAAGGATAGTTCACAATGAACAGTTTTTTTTACATTAGAGTTTGTGGATAGTTTTGTTTTAATACAGCAGCAGCATCTCTTTATTTTCCTATTTGCCTAAGAGTTTTTTTTTTCGTCGGCAGTTGCAATTTCTTCAGCTCTAAATGAATCTATAAGACTTTAGACTTTTTTTTATTATAATTTTTTCGAAGCATTGATTAAAGTCACTGTTTGGTCTCCCAAACCTTTTAGGTTAAAGGTTTCATTTAGCCAAGAAAAATACTTATGTGCTTTCGGTAACGAAACCTTTAACCTACATTTCACTAAACCGGAAATATAGTATTCTCAGGGTTACCTTAAGAGAATTAAAAGCATCTTTAGATAACCAACATATTTTATTTTTTGAATATGTTGGTTACCGCACTTAGATTTTTTGACCAATTCTTCTACCAGCACTATCTGTTCCCTTCATTGATGTACCGTCCGGGCGTGGTAGCTAGATCTCAAGATTCGTGTACAGCTTAATCTGATCTTCTGATTATGTCGATTTCATCTGCGTTAGAAAGTAACGATATAGTTCTTTTTTCTCGTTTGACGTGTTAGGGTCTTTGGTATAGCTTATACCTAAGCCAGGTTAAGGAGAAGACTGGCCAGATCATCCGCATTGACAATATTGATTGGTCTGGAATTAGCCATCTGGCTATTTTTACATGGTTAACTTGCTTCTTTGGTCATGATCCATCTATTTCTATAACAATGTACGTATAGTCAAAACAAAAATACGACTGTTTCTTCTAGGAAACAACATAAAATTGCTCTGTACGAAATTTAAGATTTAGGCTTCAGCTCGATGTATGACGAAAACTACGGTTTTGGAAGACTCCATCATCATTGTTATTCGAAATTTCATATTTGATTTGCCTTCTGGCTTACCGTGGCGGTAATGGTTAGTGCGTTGAACTGTAATGCCAGAGGCCTGGGTTCAATACCAGCCGCTTCCACCTTAAGTTTTTTTTTCGGAGCTACTATTTCTTGCGAGGAAGTGAAAAATCCTCAAGAGTATGTCATAGAAAAGTGCCGCTCACCTTAGCCGTTCGGATTCGGCAATAAACTGTCCATTCCATTCCTGCAGACACGCACAGCGCACAGGAAGGGTTGAGAGTTTTAAGCCGCTAGGCCCTGATTCTTCATGAGCCATTTGTGCCACCAAATTTATTTATTTAATTTATTTTTTCTGGCTTACTTGTTATTATCCTAATCCATCCCTTAGTCCATTCTTTTACTCAATTTTGCATTTCATTTTAATCTGCAAAAAAAATCCTGCCATATTGATTTTGAAAGCTTACTGAAAACTTACATTCTATCTTTCGTCGTGTTACATTTAAATTACAAAGCGAATAAGGAAAATTTCAAAGGTCTCTGGCCTTTTACCTTTAGCTTCATCGCCCGCTTTTCCCATCTTAAAGCTTCATCATAGATTATAGTTCCACTTTTGTATCCAGTTTTTTTTTCTCTCATTGTATATCTACATATTTTTCTGATAGCTTCTTGTTAGTTTTCTTGTCGTCGAATTGGTATTGCTAGCCATAAAGTATACACAGAATACATGTCATCCCCTATAAAGTATCATAAATCATTTCACTATCACACTTTGAAGTGACTTTTTCTGCCTCTATTTCCAGAGAATCTAAGGATTTCTGGTTGTAATATTCTTTTCACTTTTTGGACTTAAAAAAAAAAAATAAAGAAGTTTTTTTTTTGCTTCAGCTGAATTTCTTCGTTAAAGATTTCTGCTGATGATTACGTCAAGAATAAAAAGGGTGGGTGATACAAACAAGTCGCCACCATTATACATATAGACGGAGGAAAAGTTTATCGGCACCTTGCATTAATTTTTCCGTATCCCTCTGCTATATAAGAGGCTCAGTTCAGCCTCATTCATCCTTGTCAAATACGGCTATATTTTTTGTTTCTTTTGCTCATTTTAGAGCATATGTCCTGCCAATTGTCTACCTTGTGCTGTTTTCTGCAGTGGTTGCATTAATAAAAAGAAATAATAAAAAAAAAAAAACGGCCTAAATGTATACAAAAAAAAAGGAGTGAAAAGGACATTGGCAAACGTTCAAAAAATTTCATACTGCAGAGCATGGATAGACATAAAAAGGGATTCTAAATGACAACTCAAGTAAACATTTTCATTTTAACTCTTTTTTTTTTCCATACAAAATGACATTCATCCGTATGTATTATCTATTTCTATGTATAGTCCTACAAGTAGATATTTGCAGTATTTTCTTTATCAAAAGACGACAAATTCTAAAGCCATACAATCCGAGTTACTTGATTAATGCCAATCTTTTAAGTTATTATTTTTGAAGGACTTTTAAAACAAAAACTTTTAACTTTTAAAGCAACAAAAATAATCATTTGCAAACAAACCTTTTGATAAACAGGTTTGTTTGCAAGCAGGACTATTGCATATTTGACGATTGCAATTTCTGCATCATAAATTCCATTCAAATTGGCTTTGATTTGACGTCTTTGAAAACGGCAAAAATCTGTCAAAAGTTTGGGAAATACTGATATAGGGGAACCCGGGTTATAACGGGCACGCGGGGCATAATGGGCCACCTTGTACTTCTACGGCGAATAAAGGGTCAGCCCCGAAACAAAATCTACCAGTTTTAATACCTCGTTCGCTATTGGGGGAAACCCCTTTTATGAATGACAGTTGCTTTTCGCTTTGAACAAAACAGAATTTTGGATAGTGTTTTTATTATTTTGAGGTTTTTTTAAGTGTAAGAAATTGGTCACTTGAATATTGGAATCTCTTTATTTGATACCAAGATAAGTAAATAAGTTTATTGTATACATAAGTTCATTTTTCGATTAAATAAAAAAAGTTTTTCCCAAATTCTTTTTACATTTTTGCAGTTTTTATTAACAATAATCCTTAAGGGACCGTAATGCCCCGGGTTCCCATATGTTCTTTTAAAGGAATCAAGCATCAAATTTTGGATTTGTTAGTTTTGGATACCTTATATCTTTTTAAGTTATAAATATATTTAAGCATTTTTAGTTTTTTAGTTTTAATTATACATCCAAAGGTCAACTTTCAGAGATTCGCTATGGCCTAAGAAAAATCAACCCTATTTACTTTAACAACGCTTAAATAAAAAAAAAAACAGCGCGTGTCAGTGGGCGATAAAATTGTTTCCAATTTCAATATTTTTTTTTATAACAGAAAGTTTCATCAGAATAGCTTGAGTCGTTCAGATTTAATGGAGCTTAGACTGCAACTCATTGCGATTGATAAAAAAAAATTGTAAAAAACACACAAAAAAGTGGGCGTGGCGAAAAAAACTTTCTATTAGATAATTTTCAAAAAGAACATTACCTATCTGAAAAAATTTGTAAGAGCACAACCCAAGTTTTAATCGGTATTCCAATTACATAACATTATTTTTTTCTTATGGAAGTGGGCGTGTTAGAAGGTTTAACATTTATGTCGATTATTTCTTTTTTTTTTCTTTTGCCATATCTATCGTATTTGAAAGTTTTTGGTTCAAATTTTATTGAATTCGACCGCCCCTCCTTATAAACGGAACCACTGTGTAATATTTTATTTTAATTTAATTTAATTTTAAATTTTTTATTCCTTTTTAAGAAAAGCCACAAAATAAGGAAAAACCTTTAAGAAAAAGAAATTTAAAAAAAAATTGAATATTTGAATTAAAAAAACGTAGTTTTTTACTACATCTATTTTGAGTGTTAGAAAGAAGCAACAGTTGAAAATAAATTAGTAAAACCATTACGAATTGAAATCGCCAACTGCCAAGGATAACAACTGCTAACTGCTGTTGTAGAAATACAAACAAAAATTCAATTGCAGTTTGAAAAAGTTAGATCAATTTAAATAAACGAGACAAAAAATCATAAAAACCTTTATAGGAAGCGAAAACGAAAAAATAACCTCTTAAGTTTTTTCACTTAAAATAACCTTTCGTCTGCATCAGTGACCACTTTTAAACTTTGCACTTTTTCCTTTGTTTTAGCCTTGAATTATTTTGTTAATTAAAAAAATTCTTCATCAAAATAAATACATAAATCATGGTTAAGTGTTGCTGAATACAATTCCAGTTAGCAGATGATGTGAAGAGAGTTGTAAAACACAAAATAAGATCTTAATCAAGTGACATTGAGTGTCTTTTTGTAGGCTGTATTAATCTGCAGTGCCTATCTTACAAATAATGTTCCTTTTCATTTTGAAAGTATTTTATGTGGATTATTCTGTATGTTTGTATGTGGTATGGTATGGAATGTATGTATGCGTTCAATGATTTTGTTTTTTTTTTTTATTTTTTACATTCATAAATGTTGGGTCTTGTTTGTTAATGGCTAGTTTTAATATTTAGGAGTGTCAACGTATGTCTAACAATAAGAAATCAGGTTTATTAAAAAGCAAAACAAAACAAAAAACACCACATTTGACTTGTTTCAACATTAGAGACGGGATTATCAACTTAAGTTTTCTTTTGATTCTGTCTATTCCCCAAAAATTTCACCCATTTCCACTCATTTTCCCTCACTTTTTTTCAGTCTTACGTTAAAAATTTAAAAAAGTCAATCCCGTCAAATTTTCTTTTCTAAACATATTTTTTTAAGGTGACGATAAAATGAAACACAGTTCATTTTAAAAATTAAACGCAAGAAACTTTTTTTTATTTGCACTTATAAATTGGAACATCTACATTTTTATGCCCAAAATTATGAGGCCATTTTCCCATCAGAAGATATTTTAATTTTTGCCGGCTAATTACATGATGTTTATTTCGTATATTTGTGCCGTGTTGTTGAAACCACGTGTCTTTCAGATTCATTTCTTCGATTTGACGTTTACACCTTCTTCATTTTCGAAGAAAAATGGATCAAAGATACTACCAGCCCAAATTGCACCAGCATACAGTGTTTTTTGTGGATGTAATGGTATTTCAACAGTTGTGAATATTCATCGAGCCTTATCGAAATCATCGTAATGTCCGAAACGGAACACTACTTTTCAGGCATATCGAAGCCAGATTACCAATTGGATGACTCTGTTATTTGGTTAGGCGTTTCTCATTTTTAGTTTAGAGCAGTTCAGAGCTGACCACGAACTGTCAAACAAAAATGTTTTTTTTTTTTTTTTTTTTAATTCAGATCGCTCAGAGCTCGGAATTTGTGTTTCTATTTTCGTTCAGCTCCATGAGCTGAGGATAAAATAACGAAGCAAACGGAGTGAAAGCCGAGCGCAGCCCTTCATACAGTTTTCATTCAATTTGACAGATACCTATCAAAATTCAGTGCTCAGGTGTGTTTCATAATTAAATCGGAGTTCTCTAGCTCTGCTCTGAACCAACTCTGAACTAAAAAAGAAAAACACCTATTGTGCTGGAACAATTTTGAAAATTATGACAAAATACAAAGGAGATACAAATTGTATTCTCATTCTGATAATATATTACGAGAGTCATTATAACTTTCGTCCTAGTAATCGGATCTTCAAGGTTGGACTCATTAAATTAGGCCAAAATATCAGGCTACATTCTTGAATACAAATTTTTGAAAAGGGGTAACAAATTTCGCACGAGAGGGGTGTTTGAATCCGTCATCAATGTGATTTTCGATTTTTAAAATGCAAAAGTTGATGCAAAATTTTACAATTTTAAAAAATTATTTTCGACAAAGATATTTCACCAACCCTCCTCTACAAAGTTGTCATAGGTTTTGATGGAGTAAGTGCCAAAGGAGAGGCAGGAGGGTTTCTTAAAGCTAAACACACTACTGAACCCACGTATAGGTGAATTTTGACAAGCTATAACTTAAAGATGAAAAAAGTCCCAGAGATCGTTAATACCTCATTTTGTAGTTATTTTGATTCTTTTAAAGTTTTTAATTGGCCATTTTGTTACAGAAAAAAATCCAGGCGAGTTATCAAATGAAAACAAAATGCGAGCTGTTTCAATATGGCAGCTTTTTCCTAGCCCCTATTCCCCGACAATTTTTTTTTATAATGTGGAGATGTTCCCAAACACATACCATAAAAAAATATTTTCCCGTTAAAACATGCAACTTCAATAAATTTTTTTCAATAAATCCAGTACACTATAAAGTTTGTGTACGTTTTTCTCAAAACCTATTGATTGTACGAAAAAGAGTGTCTTAACATGTTTAATGTAAAATTACATAAGCTACAACCTTTGCCTTCCCTTTTTTTTTTTAAAAACACTGATAGTTTCTGAGAAATTAGCGAAAAACTGAAATTCAACCCTTTTCACCCTCCGTAAAAATTTTAGCCCCGGTCCAAATTTAGGGTACTTTTTTGAAAATGCTTAAGATACAAAAATAAACATCTCCACCAAAATTCAGCTTTGTTGGAATTTTTCCGTAGTTTTGCCTTTTTTTTGTCTATTTTTCTTGGGCTATTATGCCTTATTGTAAATTTTATCATTTTAGTGACAAAGAATTTGAAAATTTGCTGTCAGTCGTATATTAATATAAAGGGTTTATTAGACACCATTCCCGCGACAATTTTTTTTTTAATTTAAGTTCCAAAAATGATGGTATGTACCAGATACATACACAGCCCTTTATTCTTAATTTTTCCAAAAAAAAAAATTACGAAAAACATACACAGCCTTATTGTGAGTTTCACCCGAACAACACTCCACCCGGATATTTTTTCGCCTCTTGTGATTTTCACCCGAAAAATATTTCACGTTCCAAAAATTCCTCTTATTGTGAGCATTCTTTTCGCGCTCAATATAATACGCTTGACTTCACCTATTTTAACTAGGCGAACGAGAGATCAATAAGACGAAAAACGTAAATTTCAATCAGGTGAAACTCACAAAAGCTTTTAAAATTCCGGGCGAACAGAACATTTTAAGGTGAAATGCTCGGCTGAAACTCACAATAAGGCTGATAATTTTATCATTCTTCTTCATTTTTAAAATGATTTTGGTCATATTTTTTTAGCAGAAGCTACCTAGGTACAAATATCTGTGTAATAACAGTATGTTTGATTTTTCTAAAAAAGTTGACACTCAGTGGTTTTTAACAATATTTAGAAAATTTAAAAAAAACTAATAATAAATATTGGGGTTTATCGGGAACAAAAATTTTCCTTGAATTGTTCCAGGAAATTTTATTCTGGGGGACATTTACGATAGGAAGGAAATATTCTGAGGAAAGCAATATTTCCCTCGAGATTTTCGATAGGGAATAGAACCAAATACACAATTACTAAATAACCGTTAAAAAAAATCTTATTTTTCTTGGAAACGATTCCTAAGATTTTGATAAAATTTTTCCTTTGTGCTTAAATCATTAGTTTCTGTCTACAATTTTGTATGAAGCAATTTTATATTAATACTTTTATATATTAGACAAGGGTAGAGAAATGCAAATTTATAACATTTATAACAGTTTTTCGCAATTAAAATTGGGTGTGCATTAGTAGGCTTCGCGCCCACCGAACGGAAGGACCTGATGGCCTGATGAAATTTGTTTCATTTTTACGAGCGAAGTGATTGTCGCAAATCAAAATGAAACAAATGCAATTACATGTTACATTACTTGCGTTTTAAAAATCGTAGTCGCAGAAAGAAATAAAGGCCTATTCACATGAGAGCGACTAACGACCGACGAATGAACAGATAAATGTAATTTAAAACAATTTAGGCCCATTTTCTGAAACGAAACTTAAATATTTAAGTTCAACATAAGAGCTTATGTGACAGTTTACGCTGAGGAAAAAGTAGAACATAAGCGTTTAAGTTGAACATAAATATTTAAGTTTCGTTTCAGCAAACGGGCCTTATAAACCTAAATTCTTCACAAATACTAAACAAAATCATAGGAATATAATTTATTATAATACTAAAATCTCCCTTTTAATTGCTAAAACAAGATAAATTGGAGAAAACAAATTGGTCGTCGCGAATTCCAATCTGATTGTTACGAATTGTGAAACTCTATTCGCGTTCCACATACGATCCACATTTCAACGAACAAATTGTTCGCGCGAACCTAAGAATCACTTTTGTTTACGTTTTCTTGGTGGTGATTCGCGACGAATAAAAAAGTCATATAAAAGAAATGTCAAAAAGGACGAATATTCGTTCATTCGTTGGTCGTTGGTCGCTCTCATGTGAATAGTCAGTCCTTAAACATACACTCACTTGCGATTGACAGCCGCGCGATTTTTTTGTCACAAGAAATGAGACACATCGTTTTAAATTTGAGTGCACGCACATGCAATGTAACTGAAAAATCGTAGCGCTTAAATAAAAAAAAAAAGAAACGTGTACCATTTTAAGAGCGACTTTTTAGTCGCAACGACTTTAATTCGCAAGTGCGAACTTTTTTCCGATTTCGAATTGGATATTTTAATAAATCGTTTGTTCATTCTTTTTAACTTTTATTTTATACTCAGGCCTTAAAACCATCGTGTGATCTTACATCAGGGCAAGTAGGTGCGACACCCTGTCCTGAATTTTATTTTCCTGAACATGAGACATTACTTTGATTGGTCAGTCATTTTAAGCAATATAATAATTGTTTAGTTTTTTTTTCGATTTCAAATAAATATAAAATTTGTATAAACCTTTTTATTATTATTAAATAACTTTATTTAAAGTTGTATTCTACATAAAAAGTTTTTTCATTCGAAAAATCCGGGGCCATATGTTTTGAATTTTTTAATTTTAGGTCAATGTTATTTGTTATACCTAATTATAAATTTAATAATATTTAATTATTGTTGTAAAAAAAAAAATATTCCAATATTTTTTTGTAAATAAGCCTTAAAAAACCGACAAAATATGCAAACTTCAGCCATAGCTTAAATTAAATGTAATAAAAATAAATAATAATTGCTTCCAATGCCAGTGTTAATATCACACTTAAATACTATTTATGATGTATAAATTGGTGTTGTTCGAAATTCATTTTTATTATCGTTTTTTTGATTTGATTTTTATTTAATTATCCCAATTAGGACACTTTAAATGGGTCTGAAGAAATAATGGATACCGTCATCTTAGATCCAAATCAAAATTCAAACGAAAGTCAGAGTCCTGTGAGTATTTTTTTTTAAACACAACAAAAAAAAAAAAACATAAATCAATTTCTTCCTGTTAGACATACTGTCTTAGATGGAGTATGTATTTAAATGTGTGTAATTTTTTTTTTTTTAATTCTCTTAAACAAAATCTAAATGTTGTAAAACTGTGTATTTTTGAATTAAAAAATGCTGATATAATAATACATTTTTTTTTTTCTGTTTTATAAAAAAAAAATAATCTAGCCATTACTGATACCAAGAGGGGAAACAATGAATGGCTACAGTCGGAAAGCACCCTCGAAGCGACGGTATGAAGGCTCAAAGTTCACATGTAAGTATATTACAGTTTTTCATAATTAATGTGTATGAGGTATTTTGTAGACCAATATACGTATCGATATTCTTCGCTGTGTCTGTGTTGGTTTGAGTTATACCTATATACTTAATTGCTAGGCACACTGTCTAATATCAATCTTATAATGCAATATAATTAAGTTCACTTAGAAGACAGAGATTGATAAGAAAAGTGACAAGAGTACTCTTCTATTCTATACTTACCTATTTTTTTTTTTTTGTAATTTTGAATTTTAATTAACTTCTTGATATTAATTATGATGTTTTTTTTTCCTGGTTGGATTTTCCTTCATTCTACAAAAACAGTGCATCCGAAAAAGAAACCACGTGCAGGAAAAGAAAGGATTCCGCAACCGAAGAACACAGTTGCCATGTTAAATGAGCTACGTCACGGTTTGGTGTATAAATTGGAATCACAGAGTGGACCAGTACATGCACCACTTTTTACAATTTCGGTTGAGGTAAGTGATAGTTGTAAGGAGCTATTATTATTACGAAGTGAGGGGGTGGAGGATTTTAAAATGAAAAAAATGTTTAGTTGCATAACCATGATTAACGGGAATACCTAGAGGAAATTCGAGAGTTTTTTATTTGCTGACATAAATTGTTATGTGCATTGTGATAGGTGGAACGTTTGGATGTCGCAATTATTAAAAAAATACGTCATAATCATGATTAATCGTGGGAAGAATAGAATTTTATTAAATTCGGAAACAGTCAGAATTCTCTAACAATTACACACACAACTACAAATAAATTTTTCTGTTAAAAAAAAAAGTAAAGAAAGAAAATGAAAGAATCAATTATTATTATTATTTGCGTTATATTTGGCGTTATTATAACAAACATTCCTATTATTTTTGGAATACGATTTTATTCAAGCTGCTGACTTATAGTCCAGTCAACGAAGGAAAAATAAATGAAATAAATCGTGTAGTCTAGGTTATTGTTTTAAGTGGTAGGGGTGACCCTCAGGTCCAACATACCAAAAGTCCCCAGCCCAGTGACGCGAGCTTAAGCCTGGAGAGGGGGTTAAAGGTCCCCTTTTTTAGTTTTTCGCGAATATTTCGAAAACCAAGGGCTTATCTGAAAAAGTCTGGACCAAGGAATTAAAAAAAAATTAAAATTAAATTTGATGGCACAACAGCTCATGAAGAACTAGGGCCTAGTGACTTACAACTCTCAACCATTCCTGTGTGCGTATCTGCAGGAATGGAGGGGACCTACAGTTTATTGCCGAATCCGAACGGCTAACGAGCGGCAGGAGATACTTTTGGAGGATTTGTCAATTCCTCGCAAGAGGCAGTAGCCGTTTTTTCTTTTAAATAAATAGGTGGCGAGGCTGGGGATCGAACCTTAGACCTCCGGCATGACAGTCCATCGCACTAACCATCACGCCACGGCTACTACCAAGGAATTAAAGTAAATTAAATTTCCTACAAAAAGTGTTATATTTATATTTTCGCTTGGAGCAACACTAAGGAAGATGCGGGGTGGAGAAATGTCAAGAAATCTAAAAAATCGGTCGTTAGCCTACAAAATTTAGTGTTTATAGATCAATTTTATCTAGAAACGCATCTTTTCAACGTAATATATTCTTACGGCCAATTTCTAACGCTAGTACCGGCACTAGTCCTATAGTTAGTACTCAAATCGGTATCACATAAGTAGTGTCACCTAGTCCTGTCAATTTGGTACCGGGTACTAGTTAGGACTTGGTTTAGGCTGGAAATCGACAGTCTAGCAAGTTATTACTCAAATCAGAGCAATTAATTTAATTTTGTTTGACCATTTCTTGCCTGTTGTTCTGAAGAAATAGGTAATAATTGCGTTTTTTTTTTGTTAACATTGTTAATCTTGATTTTTTTTTGTTTTTCAATTTTGTGTAATCGGTTATGTTCTTGTGTAGAAAATGCATTTAGTTTTTAGTGGTGGCAATGTGTTTCGCGATTTCAAAAACTATGAAGAGGAAGTGCGCTCAGAGAGATATTGCTCAGTTTTGATAACTTTTTGACCATTGCTTTTTTTTTAAATAAATTTAATATAAGAGCGTTTTTTTTCTAGTTTTATTGGTTTTTAGATTTTCAATTTTTCAAAATTAGTCAAGACGTTCGATTTTATGAAAATATTGGCAACTAAAATTTTGCATGGCATAATTGCGACATTTGGATAAAAGCTAGCAACATTTACAGAATTTGAAATGGCCGCTTATGCATTTTACCGATTCCTTGGCCCTTGTTGTATTCGGAAAATATCGTTGGCGGACTAAACGTTGTTATAAAATGAACCGGAATAAATAATCGGTCAAATATTTCACCAACATTTGAATTGTGCACGCACATTTTGAAGCTGGCGAATTTGGTAATAATACCATTAGTAGGTCCGTGATTATACGCGAACACACAAACTTAATTAAATATACATATACTACGAAAAGTCACGAATTTGGCGAAATCATTACCGCATAAACACAAATTAGATATTCACATATTTTGAATAAGAAGCAATTCAATGCAACACACGGCAATATAATTATTATATTCATCTTCTTATATAAAATGTATTTTATGTATTTAACAATTTGGCAAACAGAAAACATAATATATAAATAAAAGACAGGCAAATTCTGTCGAACTTTTTGTTTTAAAACTTCACGAAAACTGATGTAAATGTTAAATAAATATCAAAATAATTTTTTAAATACCAAAATGTTGTCAAAATCAGTATTAGACCAGTTTTAGAGGTATTAAATTCCTAGTACCGCTGTGTGAACTTAGATCGAGTACTCTATAGCCCAGGAAAATTAGACAAAAAAAAAGGCAAAACTGCGAAAAAATTACTAGGACAAAAGTTATAGCCAACAATATCACTCGATGTTAATTTATTTTTCATTTATTTTCACTTCGGTAATAATTCAAAATAGAATAGGCTTTCGAAGCTATAACTTCTGTCCTAGTAATCGAATCTTCAAGGTTGGAGTCTTTAAATTAAGCCAAAATATCAGGCTGCATTCTTGAGTACAAATTTTTGAGGAGGGGTAGCAAATTTTGCACGAGAGGGGTGTTTGAAACCGCCATCAATGTGATTTTCGATTTTTAAAATGCAAAAGTTGATGCAAAATTTTACAATTTTAAAAAATTATTTTCGACAAAGATATTTCACCAACCCTCCTCTACAAAGTTGTCATAGGTTTTGATGGAGTAAGTGCCACAGGAGAGGCAGGAGGGGTGTCTTAAAGCTAAACACACTATTGAACCCCATTACATGCAGGTGAACTTTGACAAGCTATAACTTAAAGATGAAAAAAGTCCCAGAGATCGTTAATACCTCATTTTGTAGTTATTTTGATTCTCTAAAAGTTTTTCATTGGCCATTTTGTTACAGAAAAAAATCCAGATGAGTTATCAAATAAAAACAAAATGGCGAGCTGTTTCAATATGGCTGCTTTTTCCTAGCCCCTACCACCCCGACAGTTTTTTTTATAATGTGGAGATGTTCCCAAACACATACCATACAAAAATATTTGCCCGTTAAAACATGCAACTTCAATAATTTTTTTTCAATAAATCCAGTTCACTATAAAGTTTGTGCACGTTTTTTCTCAAAACCTATTGATTGTACGAAAAAGAATGTCATAACATGTTTAATGTAAAATTACATAAGCTACAACCTTTGCCTTCCCATTTTTTTAAAAACACTGATAGTTTTTGAGAAATTAGCGAAAAACTGAAATTCAACCCCTTTCACCCCCCGTACAAATTTTAGCCCCGGTCCAAATTTAGGGTACTTTTTGGAAAATTCTTAAGGTACAAAAATAAACATCTCTACCAAAATTCAGCTTTGTCGGAATTTTTTCGTAGTGAAAGTCTAATTTTACTGGGCTATATAGGGATGTTAATAAATGCTCAGGTACTAACTTTTCGTTAGGACTCAGTACCAGAGCTAGTACCTGGTCCAGCTAGACAGGGTTCTAAGCTAGCTTAGTACCTAAGTGAAGAAATTGAGCGTTATAGTCTTATAATAAAATAATATAGTCTAGTCATCGATCTTTAATGATGAATCGGAGCTCCGAGACGTCTAATTGACATTGCCAAGGTGGCTGATAACACGATCGCCGAACAATGCGCTAAAAAAATATCGAATGTTTGATGTGACACTCTATCTTTCTGAAACCAAAAATCTTCCAAATCAATATCTTTAACTTCAACGGTATTAATAGCTTTTTCACCTTACAAAAAGAAAAAAAACAAATCTTCTTCTCCCTCTAACTATCGTCCAATACTACTTACGTCTCTTCTTTATAATGTCATGGAAACGCTGATAAACTATCAGTTCGAGAAAAATCTTAAAGAACGTAAACTTTCTAATGACCGGCAGAATGGCTTTCGTAGCAAGTGTAGGTACTGGTGACCTTATGATGGTTTATCTCACCGAACAGTTGCAGAAATCTTTATATATTGATATTGACGAATCTCTTCTTCGTTGGCTTAGAAATTACCTTTCGGACCGTTCAATACAAGGTGTATTAGACGGTTTAAAATCTGAAATCACAAAATAAATGCTGGTGTGCCCCAGGGCTACGTTTTGTCTCCGAATCTTTTCATTAAATTCATAAAAGATCTTTTGTCTGAAACTTCTAATCCATTAAACGTTTCCGGTTTCACATCCTTGTCCTTCGGATCAAAAGCATCTATTCAGTTAATCCGAGTTTGCTCATCAAATTTGGTGAGTTAACTTGGATTAAACTTTAATCTGGCACTGCAAAACTGGACCTAAATCTAAGAATACAATATTGTCATATCTGTCAATAAAAACATTTTCCGAAATGTCTTACAATCGTGTGATATTACAATTTTTTCTGACAATATTGTTAGACGACCATCTGACAACAAATTGTCAGGTATCTGACAATCGTCTGAATTTTTATTATTGTCAGACAATTAAGACACTGTCAGACTCATTTGAAATTGTCAGTTTTAATTTGTCTCACAAATGCTTAATAAAATCGACCTATGCGTTTAAGCCTGTAGGCGAACACACACAAACACACAGGCAGACAGACAGACAGACAGATAGATACAGATCAGATAGATCTTCATGTTTGATAAAAATCGCGAGATCGCAAGCAAAAAGAAAAATGGTTTTTCCTGTTTGTTAAATAAATTTTTATATATATATATGTGGACTGTAGGCTTTTTCTTAAAATAAATTATAATTTAAATTTTTTTTTAACGGTCAGCAGTTTCGCGAAGAAGTTAATTATTATCTTTTTGAATGTTTGTTTTAAATTAAACTTAATTAAAAAAATAAGAAAAACAAAGTTTCTATCGATACCTGCAGCTTGCACTCTTCTTTGGGCCAAATGCCACATCCTCGCCAAATGAAATCTCCCTACGTTTGGTTCTTTTAAAAATCTCCGGGCTATTTCTTAACAAAAATGTCTTTGCTCAAAAGTTGATTTTTGTATTTTAAAGCACGATTCAATTTAAAAAAAAAAAAAAAAAACAAAACAAAAAACTTGTTTGAAAATGTATGTAAATCCTTCCCAAAAAAAAAGGAAAATTTGACCTAGTTTACAAAATAATATGATGATTTTTGAATCCCCTTAAAATAACCAAAAAATTTATTATATTCTTAAATTAAAGTTGCTTCATTAAAGTTTCATAGCAATGATATTTATTTTTAAATTGATTAACGATTTCTTCTGTACTAAAAATAAATCAAAATATTTCTCTAATAGCATTTTAATTAGCAGCCCACACTTTATCCCACAATTTGCCACACAAGAAAACAAACTAAAGAAAAATCAATGTTCGAACATGACTGATTGAAATGAAATTGTCAAAATCTATTTCTAAACGTAAAAAAAAATTGATTATTCTTTTCCGCGTCCATCTAAGCAGTGCTGTGTCAATATGAGTATCGCATATGTGTGTGCGAATTTCCAATCAATCGCAGCATTTTCTTTTAATTCCCCATATCTCGCCCCCCAACACACTTCCTTCACAAACCGTCTTAAAAAAAAACATTCACATCTACCACAACCATTAATTCGCATAAAATGAACATTATTCGTTGGATGCAAGCATGCAACCGAACGACGACAACTGACAGCAACAGACGGCCAAATATCTGTTAATGAGACTCACAAATCAATTTCTGTGGTAAATGTCTTTTCAAAATAATGTAGTTGACCACCAATGCACTGTGGGAGGTTAACATAGCAAAGTTGGGAAAAAATATATTAATCGGTGTGTTATACAACTTTTTGAATCGAACTATTTCGGAAATAGTAACTTTTACGAACGGAAAGCTCCAGCAGGCATTGTGTAGGAAAATCCCTAAACTACAAAATTATAACATAGAAGGGTAGGTAGGTAGACGCACTTTGGTCTCAAATCAAAAGATTCGTTCAACGTTCGAACTTACACAATGTTTTTAGGGCCCTTTCTGAGGAAACTTTGTTATTTAAAATTTACAAAAATTTTGCTCTTTTTATAAAGAATAAAAACCCAAAGATTCAGGCACGTTGCTTTATTAAATTGATTTTATTCCCATTTTGATGCAATTTTACTCGACTGTATAACATGTACGTAATAATGTTTGATGTTGTATCATTAAAACTATAAATTTCAAAAATACACTTACCGTTGGGAGCATGATTTTCTTCCGATCAATGACCATCGAGGTTGTGTGCTTCTGTTCGTCGTGGGATTTTATTTGAAACCGCACAATTTTTAGCCCAACCGTCGTACCAAAACATTTATCGTAAAAACAATCTTAAATTAATTGCAACTAAATCTATTTGTTCATTTTGGGGGCCATTTTCTGATGGGGGTGGCAAGAAAGCAATTGAATTGTGACGCTTGATGCGTTTTTGAGTGAAGCAAGAATATATATTACGTGTTATAATTAAATTAAGTGAATCATTAGAATAAATAAAAATAAATCATTGAATAACATTTAAATAGCTCTAATAGATCAATGTGGTTATTTATTTTTTTTATTTTAAATTATTCTTGAACCAAAGTGTCTTATTCGCTATTTTGTTAATAAAATAATAATATAGACAACATGCATGAAAAAAAGAACTCATGTCAAGGTTGATTGAAAATAAGAAAGCCATCATCGCCTGACAAAGTGATGTTGGATAAATTGACAGCTCTCAATCAATGTGCTTCGTTAGGAAAACAAACATAATTTCAGAGTTCCAGACACACGGGGGCTTTGAAATACCTATACTCATTTTGTTTAATAAATTGTAAATGAAAATAAAAATAGCTATCTCTTTGATATAATCTCTGGGTTGATATGAGGAAAGAAGTCAGAATTGACTTTCGAAGATTCACCTTTTGAAATTTTATAAACAACATGTCTCGCTTAATTTCATACGGACAAACATTGTGTGCCTCCATTTAAGTCAAGTGAACGAATAATGTTGTTGTTGTTCTGAAATATTTTCAGTGATCTAACGTTAACTAAAGAATCACAACACTAGATGACCGAATAAATTTTTTTCCACCAGAAATATCACTTTCAAAATATCCAATAGACATAAAAACATATACACGGCTGTTCTGATTTCCGACCGAATTGTAAAAAGGAAACGAAAACTGAATCCGAACGTATTCAATTTTCAGTGCAAGTAACTTGAAATAAAAAAAAAATTCCAAGTCAGCTGTGTCTGGTTTGAAGAGCTGTCAAACAAGTTTTAATTTTAATGTAGCCGATTTCAAAAGTTAAGGCTCTCCCAAACCAATGCGATTAATCGCCGCGACAATAGAAAACAATAACAACAACACGTGGTTGTCAAACAAAACAACACGTTGTTGTTATTGTTTTCTTTTGTCGCGGCGACTAATCGCGTTGGTTTGGGAGAGCCTTTATTCTTTTATAAAATTTAATTATTTGAAAGGTTTTATTGGGTTCTTTAGAAGGTGGTTTTGAGTGGTGAGTTAATCCCTTGTTTTAAACAAAGTTAGAAGAGTTATGTTTGTTAGTTTCGTCTCAAAGGTTTTTGTATTTGATTCGGAAGATGGATGTTCCTATTTGGATTTTACTCGAAAAAGAAGATACTGTTGCATCCATCCAGAAGCATCCCTCCTTGGTAGTCCTAAGGCATTTATATCATTCGTCAGTTCTTCCCACAATCTATATTCTGGCCTGTCTTAACCCATCCTCTTCGTAGGTCAGGATGCTTTTCCATAAAAGCAACCAATAAGGATGGCTACATGAAATTTGGCCCCAAAATGAAAAATGACCCCAAACAAAAAATGAAAAATAGCCCCAAAATTGGGGCTTTTTTCAAAATGAAAAATAACCCAATTTTCAAAATAAAAAAAATACCCCAAACTAAATAAAAAAAAAGCCCCAAAAAAGAAAGAAATACTCAAACCCAAAGTGAAAAATAGCCCAAAAAATATATACATAAAGCAACAACAACATAAAAAATTGAGGTCAGTTTTCATAATTAAAATTAACCCAAAAATGAAAAAATTAAAAGAGGCCCCAAAATAATTAAAAATGACCCCAATTCACAAAATTTAATTAATTTTGTATTGTTGTTCCTTTCTATATAAATTCTTGAGGCCATTTTTCATTTTTTGTTTGGGGCCATTTTTTATTGGGCCAAAATTCATGTAGCTGAATTGTTGTGTTGTATGCTTCCCCCAATTTTTTTTTTTTATTAAATATAAGATTTTTTTATTAAGAAACAATAAAAAATTACATTTATCATCAACCGAATCTTCAATCCGCCAACAAAAATACGACCGAAATGAAAACGTCAAATTTTTGGCGAATTGCAGATCCGTTCGTTTTGTATAACACCCTTCAATCCGTAAAATCTCAAACAATACGGAATTCAGTTTAAAACAGGACGTTTTGGTATTCGAACAAAAATCAGAACAGCCGTGATATACATTTTATTGAAAGTCTTTTTCAAGACAATTAGAAATCAAAGAATTAATAGAATAATTGGAATCAACAAATATTAAGAATATTTCTATAATGTTATCAATTGTAAGTATTTTTTTATTTTGTTTTGAACATCAAATAATTTATTATATTGACAGGCCTGAAGAAAAACGTTAACATGTTGGAAACGTCGCAGTTGAAGAAATAATTATAAAATAAAAAAAGACCTACAGCCTACATAACAATCAACCTTTTTCAACCTTTTTTAAAAAGGTCACAAAAATAAGAATAACTTAAAAAAAGTCTAAATGATATTGATAAAAATGTTTTGAAAAATCATTTTTGGTTTAAGGTAAAGGTTTCCATCGAAATTTTTCCACATTTTTTCAAAGTCTGTCCTGAAAACAAAATTATACAATAAACATTTGCCCTCTTGTTAAAAAAAAGCACTTAAATAGAATTTTATCATTATGAGATTACTAAAATATTATTGGCAGAGTAAAATTCGTCTGAAAAATTATTGTATTCCTTTTATTATACTTCTTCGAATTTCCAATGTTGTGGGACGTATTAAATCCTTACTAGGCGGGCAAATCCTTAAGAAGTTTTTACGTCATATACATATGTTATACAGGGTGATTAGCATAAGATGTGACAAAAAGCTAGAGCGTATAGGTTGAGTTGAGACAAGAACAAAATTGTATGCGATGGAGGGTCTATTTCCCCACGTTTTCTAAAAGATCGACTTGAAGAAGAAACAAAAATTATTAAAAAAAACAACGGCAACACTTGCAATGTCATGCTATTCTATTTTTCAAAGCCAAAAGTCCGTTCAAAAAAAAAATAAATTTGATGGCACAACAGCTCATGAAGAACTGGGCCTAGTGACAACTCTCAACCATTCCTGTGTGCGTGTCTGCAGGAATGGAGGGGACCTACAGTTTATTGCCGAATCCGAACGGCTAACGAGCGGCACTTTTCTGTGACTGGAGATACTCTTGGAGGATCTGTCAATTTCTCGCAAGAGGCAGTAGCCGTTTTTTCTTTTTAAATAAATATGTGGCTAGGCTGGGGATCGAACCTTAGACCTCCGGCATGACAGTCCATCGCACAAACCATCACGCCACGGCTACTACAAAAGTCCGTTCGTTTAATATATTTTTAATCCAGTTTATCTGAGGTAATTTTTTTTGGAAAATCAATTTTCAAACTTAAATTTTTGAAAAAATAATGAAAAAAATTGTATTCAAACTAATTTTGTTTAAAGTTTTATGTTATTAAGTGATATTTTTGTTTTTAATATTCGACTATTAATTTCTAGTCAAACACTAAAACCTAGATGCCTAAATATCTTTTAGTTTTTGAGAAAATTAAAAATAACGAAACTAACTTTACTTCTTAATTAGTAGAAATAGGATCCTTGGAGGAACATAAAAATATTGGATGGAAGTCGAATTTAAGGAAAACTTACTTTTCTTATTTTCAATTTTCTTAAAAAGTAGAATAAATTATTAAATCTGGTTTTAATTGTTTGACTAAAAAATGATAATTGAATATTAAACACAAAAATTCTACTTAATAACATTAAATTTTGAACAAATTATTTTTTAAATTTTTTATTCAAAAATTTAAGTTAATTAATTATCGAAAAACTATTCACTAATAACTTAATTTTAAAAGAAAATAAAAGGACAACATGCCATTGTAGCTGTTGTTTTTTTTTAATATTATTTTTCTGTTTTAAGTCAATTGTTTTGGAAAATTTTTAATTTTCTCTAAAACTAAATAACACTTGAGCTTCTACTCTTTAGTGTTTGACTAGTAATTTATAAAAGCATTTAATTTTAAAAACAAAAATATTAGTATGCTAAATGACGTTAAATTTTGAACAAAATCAGTTTGAATGAAATTTTTTTCATTATTTTTTTTTTTTTCAAAATTTGAAGTTTGAATATTAACTTTTCAAAAACTATTCCCTAATTTGAATTAAAATCATGTTAAAAAAAACGGACTTTTGGCTTTTAAAAAAAAAGTATAGCATGACATTGTAAGTGTTGCCTTTGTTTTTTAATGATTTTTTTTTTCTTTTTCAAGTCGATTTTTTTAGAAAATTGTCTCTACCGCTTAAACGGGGGGAAATAGACTCTTCCTCCCATACTTTTTTTTTCTTTTCTCGAATCAACCTACACGTCCTAGCTTTGTGTCATACCTTAAGTGAATCACCCTGTATATAATATCATACCCGAAGTATTATCGTATTTTTGATTTTATTGTCCTTAATGTTCTGACAGCGACACAACGAGACATTTCGATTTTCAATTGCCAACTAAAAAAAGTTTGAATAAATCTTCCAGATATTGAGCTCATAAAACCGCTTTATCTGTTAAGCCCATTCATTGTTCTTTGTTTTGATTTGTGGTGAATTCAGTTTGGGCTTTTAAATTGTATATATGTTCGGTGAGAATGGCTTTAAATCCAAAATTTCTGAATCTTGAATAAATTGTATTACCTTTTGCAATCACCTTTTAAAATGAAAGGTATGAAATTCAGCCTCAAAATGTGTATTTTCACGCCCATTTAGAAACATAAACAAAAAGTCTGTCAACATTATTAAAATATAAGAACAAACACAAAAATGCCACATCGGTCACGTGTCAATCTCAAGCACTTCCAGAGCACATTCACTAAACATCTTCCACAAAGAAGTATATAATGTAGGTACTCACTTGACTTTGCACATTTTAATTACCCCCAATACTTGTGCACACATACGACATACCCCCCCCCCTCCCCCCCAAGCTAATTAATCCCCGTAAGGATACAAAGTCTTTCGGTCTGTCAACATGTATTGTTTTTCACTAATTATTTAGCAACAATAACAAAAAAAAAAAAGCATAATTTTAATAATCCTCTCCTTCATTTGCGTCTGGGTTTTCCATTGGAAAATATAGAATAACAATCCACTATGCTGTCATGAAATATGTCATCTCATTATTAAGACAACGCAAAACCTATGAAAACCCAGCCTCTTCTAAAATAACTCCACCCACTACCCCGCCTTACAAACAAATAACCCTGTTGGTCGTCAGAGACGGGGGTTTGTTGGCTCTAGTCCGATACTTTCAAGGCTCTTTGCGGCTACCGGCAAAATATAAAGGTAGGTATTGTATAACACACACAAACACATAACAAAATACTACACCTATATCGTTTTCTTTACTGATGGTCGCGTCACAAAAAGCGGAAAGCACATCCAATAGACGACGACGGCGTGTCTGATAAAAACACGCTCCCACTTTTTATTCTTCAAAGCTAAACAATCACCCAGATTATTGATTTTTTTCTTCAGCCCGTTTATAAGGAACTCTATCTTTGCAAGAAGAATCGTAAATGATGCCATTCTTATATGGAAACAAAAAAAGAAAGAATCTCGAGATGGGATCTCAGGACTTACCTCTAGAGGTAAAATCTTAATATTTTCATAAATACTTGTTTTCCCAGTAGGCTCCGGAGCAGCTATAGAAGGCTCTTGTCTCTAAGGGGTATTCTGAATATCGGGATCTTTGTTTTTGGTTTAAAAATGTCTGCCGAATTTTGATCAAACTCTATTCAAGACAATAATATTGGTGGAACATAAAAAGCACAAATGAGAAGGGCCTCTAAGTGCCTCGGTGCGACCATGTTGGGTCTACCAGCTTCGCTTGATGTTTTTAATTCAATTTTTTTTTATATGTACAAAAACTGAAGTTCATTTGAATGAATTTGATTCAGTTGAGAGGTGCTTCTGAGTTTTTTGCTTTCGTTTTCATTTGGATGTTTTTTTTTTAGTTCTCCTGTCAAAATTTATTATTCCACATAGAACTCTGGATGCCACCCCTCACTGTTCTGACAGTGCAAACATTTTTTTTTTTATTATTATTCGAAATATTCTTGACCACAGCAGCATATATAGTACTTTGTTAAAGAATTCATACAAATAATAGCTGAATCCACCCAGATCCAGGATGGAAATTTATCCTTCGAATATTTATTTATTCATGGATTTTTGTTTTTATGGCAAAAGTTTTTGGGTCATTGTTATATTTCGCTGTTAGAATGTGCGGTAAGAGGTGTATGAATGTTCTTTTTATGCTACCGAAGTTTTGATAAGCTTCCCTTTTGTATTCTATATTTTATTTTAAATAGTAAAAGTTATCATTTTTGTTTTTTTGATTTAATAACCAGTTAACAAAAGCACTTCACAGATGGGGTGCTGGAAGTGCTTTGAATTGCTCAAGACATAGTTAAAAAAAAAAAAAAAAAAATCAATAAGAGTATTGAATTTTGAAAAAAAAAATGTACTTTATTACATAGAACTTTGAAAAAAATTAGTTTAAAATTAATTTTTTTTTTCAAAATTTCGAGTTTGAAAATTAATTTTCAAAAACTATTCACTAACACAACTTAATTTAAAATGAAAATTAATTAGAAGAGATTTCTGGCTTTTCAAAAAGGTATAACCTTTGTTTTTAAATAATTTTTTTTTCTGTTTTAAGTAATTTTTTTAGAAAATTGTTCTTCCCGCCTGAACGAGGAGAAAGAGACCCGCCCTCCCATACGATTTTTTCCTTGTCTTAACTCAACCTACTCGCTCTAGCACCTTATACCGATCAGATTTTCAGAAAAATATTTTTTTTGGATTTAAAAAAAAAAAAATATTGCTTTTGAAAACGAATACATTTTTTTTTTTTGGAAATTAAGATTTAGGTGTAAATTTTATTAAATTCTAAAAAATTTCATACCAATTTTTCATGTACACATTATTTTTTAAGAAAACTGCTCGAACGATTATAAAAAATATATTTGCAAAATATTCGCATTGCAGAAATTGGAGGTTATATTTTTTTGAGAATATTGCCTTACTGTCGAGTTATTCACGAAAAGCTTCTTAATGGTCGGATCGATTTTGTTATTATTTTGCAATCTAGTCCTTCTGGATAGGTTAAACAATATTGCATGTAAAAAATTTGAAAATATTTTTTAACAAAAAAAAAAAAAACCTCGAAAAATATTTTTTTTTAGTACTTTCAACTCTTTAACATTTTTTCGTTAAAATATTACATTATTTATTATTCAATCTACGATAGTTAAATCCACAGATTTGCTTACTGAAGCATATATTTTATACATTATACTTGTTAAAAAAAAGAGCAAGTTCGTGCGATCCAGTCGTGCATCTTATTTTTTTCCGATTTGAATCAGAAGCAAAATGAAAGGGTTCCCCTGAAAATTAAGAAATGCGTAAAGGAGAAAAATGTTCGTCTACTTCAAAGCTAACGTCAAGTATACTTTAGGGGCCAGTTATAGCGATCAGGAAAACGCATCAGAAAAAAATTTTGTTTTGTATAGTTCAATGTTTTATCATACGATTTGAAGTATAAAAAGGATACGAATCCATGGTAAATCAATTGAAATATGTTTTTCATGAAAAAAATTTAAATTGGAGGAAATACTTTGCCTTAAACAAGTACTTATTCATTTTCCTGATGGGAATTCCGTACAGAAAACGAGTTTCCATCAGGAAATGCATTTTATAGAATAAATATTTATTTTAAAGAAAATTTTTTTAATGAAATAAATATCTCAAATGATTTACCATCGATTTGTATCCTTTTTATATTTCAAATCGTATGGTAAAACATTAAATTATCAAAAAGAAAATTTTTCCTGATGCGTTTTTCTGATCGCTATAATCGGCCCCTTAGCTGTGAATAGGACATCATAAAGAAAAGTTATGAGGGTATAGTCCCCAAAATTGTAACTTTTTTTTTTCTTTGTATTTTTGTTATTCCTCTTCACCCGAAAGAGATTTAGTGCTAGTAGTTTTTTTTTAAATATGTATTTATGTTTTGTGTAAGTTTATGTAAGTGTCTAAGCTATAAATGTTAAATTTCATGGTGGGGCTAGTTGTAACATTTTTGTGGGGTAAGTTGTAACACATAAAAACAGACTTCGTTCATATTTTCAAACACAGTTTTTGGAACCAAGACGATGGAAAATGGGTTTTGATGTTTGTATTTCGTTTTGGTTAATTTTGTTCTTTATTTTGAGATAAAATGAAAAAGTCAATTTGACGGTTATCGTTGTTAATACAACTTTGATGAGAAAAGAAGTCGCTCATGTGTTTTCCTGGCATATGCATACATATATGTAATACTCGTTTTTGGAATATTTAATTACATTCCTTATCTTTATGTGATTAAATTCAGTTTTTTGAATTAATATTGATTTTGTTTTTTTTTTGGAATATTAAAAATTAATTAATTAATTAAATAAGTTAATTAATATAATAATTTTTAAACTTTAATATTATTTTTTTAAGTTTTATTGGTGTAGATTAGGTTAGGTTAGGTTATCGTGGCTGACAGTACAAGTGCTTGACACAATCAGACCACAAGTTGGTCCATTGTGATACCACATTAATCAAGTAGAAATTCTTCCTACTCATTGAACCATTTAGAGCTTCTTACAAAGCGTGCGAGGCGATTAATGTTTATGTTTGCCAAATCGCTAGTATCATTATAGTAGAACTCTCTTAGATAAAGCCTACGCCTTTGAGAGAGAGCAGTACATGTACAGAGAAGATGAGGAATGGATTCTTCCTCTTCTTCGTCCATACAGCTTCTGCAGAAATCGTTCGAGTATAACCCGAGTCTCGTCGCATGTTTGCCAATTAGACAGTGTCCAGTTATGACACCTATTACGGAGCCAATATGTGATATGCTTAGAGATAACAAACACTTCAGATCTAGTTGTGGCCAGATTTGTTTTGTCGCCACACAGGTGTAGATATTATTCCAGTTAAGGTTTGTTTTTGCAATTGCATCTTGTTTCAGCATAAGTTTGCATGTAGCGATAGGTATACCTATATTTGCTCTGTGAGGCAAAATAGATAGTGTTGTTCCTTTTCTGGCGAGTTCATCAGCTATACAGTTACCTGTGATGTCCCTATGGCCCGGCACCTAGCATAGGTGAATATTGAACTGTTGTGCCATCTCCATAAGAGATGATCGGCAGCTAAGGGCTGTTCTAGAGTTTGTAGAGACAGAGCTCAGGGATTTGATAGCAGCTTGGCTATCTGAGAAGATACGGATATCATTGTTTGATATCACGTTTTTTCTTAGCCAAGACAGGACTTCTTTTATCGCCAAAAGCTCCGCCTGGAACACGGTACAATGGTTAGGAAGACGAAAGGAGAGACTTAAATTAAGTCTGTCGGAGTTCACCCCTGCACCAACTCCTTCATCAGTTTTTGATCCATCAGTGTACAAATCAATTGATTCATCTTCTAGGAATGTTGAGTCCTCCCAGATGGATCTAGAGGGGATGGTAACTTCGAAATTTTTATCGAACTGTAATTGAGGAATGGTGTAGTCTGTGTTGCTTGGTATATATTTGAAGGAATTATTGGTCCACTGGGGAGGAAGCTTTAAGACGAATGGCTGTGCTTGCAGCTGTTTGTTTGCCAAATATATCGAGTGGTGGTGATGGAACAGAATATCAAGTGCAGCAGAGGGAGTTGTACGAAATACTCCACCCATACACTTGCAGGCTGAGAGTTGGACGTTGGACCTTGTTTAGTTTTATTGGTGTATGTGCCATATTTTTTGTTGTTTATCTTGTTTATAAATTGATAGTTTTCTTTAAAAAAAAACAAATAAAATACAGTGTTTGTTACAATTTACCCCGGTCTATGTTAAAACTTAGCCCGCATATGGGGTAAGTCGTAACAAAACGTTTTTTGTTTTGTGTAAATATTATATTTTTACAAATTCTGATCAGTATTTTTTTAAATCTTTTTTGTTTGAATTCGTATAGCTTAAATATTAATATTTCAACAGAAAAACATTTGGCTAACTCATTTTCAAAATCTTTGGAACAGCATCAATTTTAGTAAAAAGTGTTAGCTTTTAGGCCAGCCTGTAAAAGTGCGAGACTAAGAGCTAATTTAGTTTTTGTATTCAAAATAGGGCTAAGTAGATAAGTACATATACATGTGTCGTTGATTATCAAAACGGTGCTAAAGGCACTTTTTTCAATATATTGAGTGTGATATACCAAAATTTGCGTATCAAAGAGAGCTATTAGATGGGTAAAACATTTTGTTTTAAAACAAGATAATTAAGAAGTAATAAGAATAAAAACTAGGCTATTTATGGGCGCGATTTGCAAAAGGGAGCTAAATATTTTTTTTTTTAATTTTATTTTACAGGCATTTTAAAATCAAAATGCGCTAAATATATTTTTAACTAACAAAACTGCCTAAAAAAATCATTTCACTACAGGGCGAAATTAAAATTTCCTTTTATTATTTTTTTTAGTCAGTCTTGTGCAAATACCTTCCGCACAAATCAAACAAAATTTACAGCATTGAATTATCTTGAATATTTTAGAAACTACAGGTTTTCGCCCTTTTTCTCGGTTTCATGTTCCAATTTTTTAGCCTCGGTTTGATAATCAACTACACACATATACAAGAATTTACGATTTTGATGGCGTTAACCTAAAGCAGGTTCTGCGTATTTAAGATGAAATTGGTTGGCAATTCAGTCTTGAAAACAATAAAATAGGTATAACATAAAAGTTTTCATACAAAGTTAGGAGTTATAACACAGGAAAGAACTCCAAATTTTTAGGTTTTTTTGATCAATGTTAGGATTTTTTATTTTTTTTTTGTTTCTAAAAAATATTTTCAAAATTTTTGAATTGTTATATGTATTTTTTGGAATATTTAGAAGCACCAAATTGCAAAAACAAACTTTATAAAAAATAATACGTCAATAGCTAAAAAACTAAGTTAATTTTCCTCGAAATACGTCACAACCCTTTTTTTTGCAAAAATCTTAAAGCGTAGTTTTTTTACCATTTGTTTCGTCATTTAAGGTATGAAGTTTTATGGAAATCATTAGAGCCCTTTTCGAAAAAAAAAAAATTAAAAAAAAAAAAAAAAAAAAAAAAAAAAAAAAAAAAAAAAAAAACATAATTGTATGGCTGCTTCCCGTTTTAGATGGGGTAAAACAAAAATTCGATTTTCTCTTTTAGGGAAACATATTTCCATACCAATTATTACACTTCCGAACTTTCTCGAAAGTATAATCAATTTACTCGTCTAAAAGCTTGGCCGCAAAAAGCGACAAGTTCAAGCTCCAACTGGCCATTTATTGAGCAACAACTATTAAGTGTTTAATTGTGATAATGCCTTTTGCCATCAAGTCATGAATAGTATTCTTTGGCTTTTTTAAACTTGAACGAAATATTTAATAATAATTCTCATAATTTTTGCATTTTTTCAACTGATACCTACTTAAACGTCACTTTTCTTCAAATTATTTATTCTTTTCGTTGACAGCTTAGTATGCCATCCTGATCCTGATGACAGGCAGACAAATCTCAAAAAATTAATTGAAACCAAAAAAAAAACAATGTCTCTTAACAATCTGTTACAAAACCGCACAGCAACTTCACACCATCATGCTTTCCTTTCACTCATCTTTATTACCCGTACCCACCACACAAACATGAGGCTGACAATTTAAATGCTTTATGGGCCTCTATACGTAGAATAAACCCTTTTTTGCTGTTGAAAGTTCCTTAGAAAAAAAGAAAAAGTTAGAAAAGTCAGCAGTTATTCACCAAACATTTTAGCTATCTCTACTCTACTTGATTCCATCATCATCATCATCATCGCTAACAAACCGACTACAACTGGCTTGTTTTCAAATATTACACACGAACACACACAGGGTCAAAATAAAGATGTGTATGAAGGTTTATGTGTTGATATGATTTATTATTTTTTTTTTTTTTTTGAAACAAGAATATCTACGAAAGGAACTTTCAACTTTGTATTTCGAATGAAAAGTTTCTACAAATGAAGGAACAGAAAATGAAAAAAAAAAAAAAGTATGAAGGCGAAAAAAACAAGGAAGCCTATTCGAATATCATATTTTGTGTGCTGGCTGACGAGTTTGAGTCGAAGGATTTTTTTTTTTCGTGCTCCTCTTTTCACTTCCCTTCTCACAGGCCTTTCTTTCAACTTATGCGTTATCTTATGTGATGAAGCATAGCTTAACCTAAACATCGAGTAAAGGTGGATACAAATTTAGTCCTGGAAACGGTTATAGAATAACATAGTATCTATAACAATTTCCTTTCAGGGTCATGTTTTTATAAGATTTATATAGGATTTAAATTTAAAAAAGGCAATTATAGATTCATACAAAAATTAGTTGTTGGACGAGCAAATTTTAAAATTGAATAAGATAAGTTTTACGTTAAGCCTAGTTTATAGATCGAAGCGAAGTGAAATTTTCATACAAAAAAATATCTTTTTTCCCAGGCGTGAAAAATACAATAGAATTAAATGCAATTAGTTAAGCGACAAGGAGGATAAAATTTGTTTCGAAGTAAATATAATTCAACGGACTTATCTAAACCAAATATCAAAACAAAATTTATTTTCTTTGCAAAGCTTTCGACAGGAGATTTATTGATGTTTCATTTCGATTTGGATTTCACTTCGCATTGATGTATAAACTAGGCTTTAGACTTCAACGATTGTCTTATTTGAAAAGCTTACCAGTGGCATTATGTGTGAAATGTGACATCGTTCGTTTGACTACAGTCAAATTAGGAAATCAAATCGCATTTTTCGATGGAATTTTTTACTTCCCATTGGAAGTTATTGTAATCCGTTCGATTTGTCGAATTAAAAATTTTAACATTTCTCCACGTTTCAAGATTTCTGGAGTCTGTTTAGGGTTGGGGTCGAAATACTGTAGGGTCAAAATACTGTTTTTAAAATACTGTATTTCAAAATACTGTAATTCAAAATTCTGGTTACACAAAATTCTGTATTTTAAAATTCTGTACGGTCAAAATTCTGTATGGTCAAAATTCTGTATGAGTAAAATTCTGTATTTCAATATTCTGCTTTTCAAAATTCTGTATTTAAAAAAATTGTTTTGATAATGTAAAAAAGTGCGTACTTTTTTACATTAAAAAAATTGTTTTGATAATGTAAAAAAGTGCGTACTTTTTTACATTATCAAAACAATTTTTTTAATACAGAAATTTGGAAAAGCTGAATATTTAAATAAAGAATTTTACTCATACAGATTTACTTAAATACAGAATGAACATTGAAAGTTTGAATGAAATGAAATCTTATATTACTATACTTACTGTCTAAATTTGTATTAAATTGTAAGGAAAACAAAATTCGGAAAATTGCTACACTCAAGCCTCATTATACATATTATCATATATCATAATGAAAAATTACCCTAAACAAAATATAAAAAATATCCCCAAAATTGGAGAAATTACCCCATTTTCAAAATGAAAAAAAAAACTGGAGAAATTACCCCAACTAAATGAAAATCCATTTTTCATACTGAAATTTAACCGAAAAATTTAAAAAATTAAAAGAAGCCTTAAAACAATGAAAAATGACCTCAATTCATAAAATATTATCAATTTTTTGTTGTTGCTTTTATATAAATTTTTGGGGAAAATTTTGTATGTTTTGTTTGGGGCTATTTTTCAATGGGCCAAATTTCATGTAGCTATTTTGTACATTTATTTTAAAATTCATAATATTAAGATTTCAATGTAAAACCTCCTTAAAAAACTCAAATTCTATAATGAATTTTGCAAATAAAACATTTCAAACTTGTACCAATATTGCTGAAGAATTTTAAGTTGCATCGTTAAATTCTACAATTTCCACATATCGAGGTTTCAAAGAAATATATTCACGAAAATAGAATTTATAAAACGTTGGTAACAAATAAGTATTTTACTCGTTTATAAAGAGATCGTACTTGAATGATTTTTTGTAAATGTAAATGCAAAAAATTCTATTTGTACTTGTACGTGCTTAACAATGATATTGTTAACAATTTTTTCTTTGAAATATAGAACTTGGACATAACCAGCATTTTGGAAAACAGAATTTTGCACTTACAGCATTTTGAACATACAGATATTTGGATATACAGAATTTTGACATACAGAATTCTGAAAAACAGAATTTTGGTGGTACAGTATTTTCAAAAAAAGAAAAAACAGAATTTTGGTCATACAGGATTTTGATAGCCAGAATTCTGACCCGCTCCCGTCTGTGTATCATGTGCTTACGTACGTTCGGAAGTTTTTTTTTTCGCCGACGCGGCGCCACGATATCTCGAGAACTAATAGAGATATCGACTTCGAATAAATTTTATTTCACAGATAATAAGGCCATATGGTGTAGAAAGGATTTTCAGAAAAATTCAACCAGCGGTTTTCTTATTACAGTAATTAAAATAAAAAAAGTTGTAAAATGGCTTGTTTCTCGAATATCTCTAGAACAGATAATGCTATTGACTTCGGCCTGGTTTCATGCTATGCATAATAACGTAGTAAAAAACTGGTAAGAATTAAAAAAAAATCAACCCACAGTTTTTTTTTTTATTAATAAAACTGCTAAAAATTGTTAAAATTTTTTTTTTCGGCTCGAATTTGTCGTGAGCTTCAACCAATGATATCAACTCCCGGATAATTTTAGTCTACACACAATATCATAATTAGTAATTTATATAGTTTGTTTAAAAAATTCAAGTGACGTTTTTTTTCTAGACCAAAAAAAGAAAACTGAAAAAGAAACTGCTAAAAATTGTTAAAATTTTTCGTGTCGCATATATTTAGAGTAAACAGCCCAACTTTTGGCTTCCCTTGATTGCACAATTGATAAGTTTTTCGAAAATTTTTAATCGGTAATTTTCTTATAAAAAATAACATCGGGTATCGAGTTTCAAAGGGAACCAATGGGAAGTTATCAGTGTGGGTCACGCTGGGTGTCTTTTTTTTTTTTAAACGTTACAAATAAATTTCAAATATTCAAATTTAGTTTTTTTGTTTTTATTTTGTTGGCTGAAATATTGGGGGCAGATTTTAAATTTATTTATAAGAATTTTTTTTTTTTTTAACAAAAAATTAAACTTTTTATATTTAATAATGAAATTAGATTGCAATTCTAAAGGAATAACTAAAATAATGTCAATAAAGTTTAAAATTTATAAAATTTAAAATTTGTAACTTTAAAGGTTATGTGTTTTATTTAACTTAAAATTTTAATTTAATAAAATATTAAACTAATAAAAAATAACCCCAAAAGTTGAAATAAATGCAAAAAAAAAAAATACAATTAAATTATAAAATTATTTCAATAAATTTTATAATTTCAATTATTTTCACAATAATTCAGTATAAATTGAACTTTCACAATAAAAAGAGAAAATGATACTTAATAACGTATTTTTGTGAAAAAAATAATCATGTCGATTATGGAATCCGCATAATTACATCCGCAGTGATTCGCAGTACATTGTTCTCTTTTCTTTCCACTTGAAATCGATGAAGAGAAAAAAGAGAACTACACTGCGATTCACTGCGGATGTAATTTTGCGGATTCCATAATTGACATGAATACCAAAGTAAAAAAAAAAAACCTTAAAATGCCACCCAATTGGTTTTATAAAAAAAATTTCGCGAGAACCGTTACCCGCTTAGAAAAAGGTTGTAGAATGGGTATGAAGTCCTAACTGCTCTTGTGTAAATACAAAAAAAAATCTCAAGAATCGGTTTGCAGTTTGGAAAAGTTAAATCCAGTTAAAGAAACAGGACTAAAAATCTTAAAAAACGTTAAAGTCGAGGGAAGGGAAGTTTATCGGCTTTAAATGATCTCAGGAAGCCATGGTTTTCGTCTAAATCGTTGCCTGTAGGACACCCTGTATACGAATTAGTAGTTCTTTTAAGTATACCTGGTGTAAATTTCACAATGTTTAACTCACAACATAACAAAAATGGAAGCAGTTAGCAAAAAAAATTTGCAAAAACACTAAAGCATGTGCAAATACAAGCAAAAATAATCAACCTTCATCTTTATAAAACTGTAAAACTTTCAAAATCAATGTTAGCCCAAATTTATGCTGACACTCCTTAACAGCGAACCGTATTAATTTGCCTAATTGGATAGTTTATGTCAAATGCTTTATGGGAAGACAGCATATGTAGTTCCAAGGACGAACCAGTCCGTTAGATTTTTTGTTTTTTTTTGAGATGTCGAGGGCACAAAATTTGACTATAGACACTTTGCTGTATACCCAAGCATATGTCATTCTTGTCGTGTGTGAGCAATTAAAAAAAAAATGTAAAAGTAACCAAATGAATATTTATAAGAATAAATTCCCTTGCAAGCATTCTTATGTTATTCCAGTGCACTATTTCCTTGCAAGTTCTGCGAGTTTTACATAAAACATCTACTTACAATACACACATGTACATAAATGAAGTAGTTACATGTTTACTTAAGTCTTCATCCTCCAAGCTCCAACTAAATTATACATTGTGTATGTAGGTATAGGTACTCATCCCTTTGTAACATTACATCGTGTGTGTAGTGTATGCGGTTCTTATTCATTAGTGGCAGGCTAAATTTTTCTTCTCCTTAAAAAAAAATTTAAAAAAAAAAACAAAATGTATGACAATTTTTGCCACTAGTTTGCCACTTTATTTTATTTATCATTTATGTATGTATATTAAGTACTTGCAAACGAGACCTTTTAATCCTCTTCAAATTGTTTAAAATGAGTTTACCATTCTTTCGTGGCCTATTGTTGTCTCGAACCTAAATACATCCACAAACATCTACGTTTTGCGCGGCTAAAAAATCATTTTTTTTTTTTTTAATACAAAACATAAAAATAAACTTAAAGAAACTTAGCCATTTTTTTTTCTTCTTTGCCATAATGCTAGAGAGCTAGAGTCGTTGATGTAACAAATGGGGCTTCAATGTGTGTTTACTAGATACCAACAATAGCTGAAGTTGGCATTCGTCCTTAAAATTCTAATGCAGTGGAGTATTCAAAAGTATGTTACCGCAGTATAGTTGTAGGAGGTGCGGAGTATACGTACCAAAGTAAAAGCAGAGGGGCCTTGCTTTGAAAATTCCATTTTAATGTTTTTTTTTTTTGTTTTTTTTTTTTAGATTTTGTTTTGTTTTATTGTTGTTGAAATTACTTTTCTATACATTGCTGTGGGTGGTTGTTTGTGTCGCATTAGATTTGAGTTGTTTTTCAGATTTTCAGCTCGTGTTGTTTGTTATTTCGAAAGGCGAAATAATAATTTACTTTGAAATAGGACACGGGCGTCCTCTTGCGATTATAGGGAAATATATCTTTTCAGGCATTTGAATTTCAGAAAATAAATTTAAACAAGGAGTACAAAACAGAAATACAAAGATACATAATAAATTTAAGATACAATAAATATCTACTTTTCAATTCTTTTTATTTTTATTTAAAACTAGCTGACCTAACCCGGCTTCGGACGGGTAGAAAAATCTGAGTTTCGTTGAAAAATTATAAAAAAATAACAGAATTATAAGCAATGTCAATAACTTTAACGTCGACATTTTATAAAAATCTTTGGTTTAATTATTCCACTCTCGACAGCGCACCGTCAATGAAGACAATTGAAACCATACAAAAATAAATAAATTAATTGCAGCATTCAAAGTTGTTCATGCGAAGCTAAAAAAAAAAAAAAGTGTGTCTCTAAGTACATCCTCTAGACAAATTTACCGCAAAATCACTGCAAAGAAGAATAATCGTTTCCATTTTGAATGTCCTTATTTTCTGCTAAATTAGATAATTTTTAATATTGCAAAAAATCAATATTTTAAGCGTGTTTAACTTTTAATTCCATAAGCAAGGTTTGGCAATGGACTTTTTAGCCAGTATTTCTTTTGTTTTCGCATTGAAGGTTGCTATACGTTTTTCTGCGTTAAAAACCGATATTTTCGAAATTTGACATTTTTGAAATGGCAATATCTTGTAAATGGTCACTGGTATGGAAAAAAGTGTCATAATATTTTCTTTTGAAAGTATTTTAGACCTATTGATTTGAGTATAATTTCTTTTTCAAAAACTTCGGCTTTTGACAGTTAACAGCAAAAAAAAAAAACGGTATTTTTGACTTTTGATATCTTATAGACGAAAGTAAAAAAAAATAAAATAGTTGATGATTTTTTTATAGAGGGTAGCACAGTCCAGAAATTTTTTGAAACAAAAATCTACCATTAAAGAGTTTTGTGCGAAAAACCTATATTTTTTGCACTTTGTTTTGTTTTTTTTTTGTTTTTTGTTTTTTTTTTTTTTTTTTTTTTTTTTTTTGAGGGAGCACTATCTTGTAACTGATAGCTCGCATAGAAAAAAGTTATACTCTATAAAATAAGCACTTTAGAGTTAAAAGCACAAAACCAGTATTTTTGACTTTTGACAATTTTTTTTAAATAATGATATCTATATTTTCAACGGTGAATATTCGGAGATAAATGTTAATGATTTCTTGTAGAGGGTCACAAAATAAACAAATTTAACATGATTTTTTTGTTTTTCAAAACTACATACCGTTTAAAAGTTATACGCGAAAAGCGGGCATTTTCGTCATTTTACGCTGTTTGAAATATCTTCTAAACGCTAGGTCGGAAAAAGAAAAATGTCAACCTATTTTGTAAAACATTTCATGATCTAAAAGTTTTTTTTTTTATGAAATACCTTTCTCTAGCGTTTACCGTTAAAAAGTAACATGCGAAACCAGTATTTTCGACATATTACCCCTGATAAATAACCTTTTTTTCAAGCCAGTTTCGATGGTTGACTTTTTAAGCAGAGCCCTTATTATGAAATACAAAACAAACGGCAGGAATAACGAAACCAAGGGAAACGATAGTCACGGCTTACAGCGATTATGAGAAACGATAATGGAATCGAGAAAATGTTGCCAGATAAAATCGAACAATGATTTTTTTTTTAAGCACAAATATCCCTATTCCAGTGTTGATTGATTTTGTTTTTTAATCTGATCAACCACTCCAAAAATTCCATTTTTATAGACTCGATTTCCCACAGCAAGAAAGCTCGATTAAATATATAAATAGATTTTTAATCCAGTTTAACAAATTAAAAAAAAAAAAAAAATCTATACCGTACACCAGAAAGAATAGCGTTGTCAAAGGATAATTCAAAGGAATTATTCATTCATAACAGACACGAATGAAACATAAATTCATTCCGGAATTTTTGTATCACTGCATTTGTGAAAAAAGCAAAACCATTACTGGTTACGGCTATTAAGATCTGTCAAAACATTAGTTTTTGTAAATTACTATTACTTACGATTATCGTTTAACATAATAAGCCCCCAGTCAAAATGAAGATTGTATTTAAAAATCTTCACTTGCATTTATTCCGCAAATTGCCCTATTTTTGTATTTTTTCCTTGGCTATACAGTTTCTGTACCTGTAATTTTTTAATGCATAAACAAATCAATGGAAAATCTCTGGTAGGCGGACGTGAAACTCCAATGGGCAGAGCGATTTGAGAGCTAATTATGAGATTTCCCATGTAACGAAGCGAGCGTTATGATGAAGAGTCATAATTCCCACTTCTGACTGCGTTGCGGAATGTTTGTAAATGTTCTTCTACTCTTAATTTTCGAAATGATGTCATTTTGTTATTCGAAGAGTAGCAGTTTATGAATGATCTCTCTTTGCCGTACAGTTCTCATAACGGGATAAAACTTAGGGGACCGTGAGTGGCTGCTTATTGTAGCTTTCACTATACGTACATACTACCTTAAATAACTTTTTATGCATTTCAGTGCAAGTACGTGTGACACAGTCTTTTAGTTATTTTATTTTATTTTATTTGTGTCCATATTTTTTTTCTATATTTGCATTTAAAGTTTTGTTTTGGTATCTTTTCCCGCTGGAAGCTAAAACGAGGCCATGAAACAGATATAGAAAATCCAAAAAAAATCAGCAACGGGATGAATTTGAATACTTTCAGTCAGCGTTTTATCCAAGTTTGATTAATTTGCTTGATGGAGCACTGCTGATGGTTGAGTGAGTTTGAGTGGGAGTGTGGATTCATTTCCCAGGAGATGTTTTGCCAATATTTACTTTTCTGACAGTGATATGGTCAGGTTGACAGCACACTCGTTGAGCTACTCTAAATTTTCATTCAAAATTTGGTGGCACAAACGGCTCATAAAGAACAAGGGCCTAGCGACTTACAACTTTCAACCATTCGTGAGTGCGTGTCTGCAGGAATAGAGGGGACCTATAGTTTATTGCCGAATCCGAACGGCTAAGGTGAGCGGCACTTTTCTATGACAAGAGATACTCTTGAGGATTTTTCACTTCCTCGCAAGAGGCAGTAGCCCGGAAAAAAACTTACCGTGGAAGCGGCAGGTATTGAACCCAGACCTCTGGCATGACAGTCCAACGCACTAACCATTACGCCATAGGATAAATTTTCATTCGGTATTTTCAAATTGCAGTCTTTATACATTAAGTCTTTTTTGAAACAAAACTACCTATAAATAAAAAAAATTAGCAAACTAAATTTTTGTACCACATATTTGAAATCTCGAAAATTCCTATAAATGGTGGAAACCTTGCACAGATATGTTAGGACAAAAGGTTTGGTGATGTAGTCATCATAGTGGACTCGTGAATACGATTTATGTAACTATTTATATGTATTTTAGCGTCATACAAACGTGTGACCCATGAATGAAATAAAATACCTGCACATTGGTATTGCTCATGAATAGAAAGATTTTCGCATTTTTTTTTTTTGTGTTCAATGTCCATTGAGGAAGAAAAGAACACGTTTTTGCTGAGCTTCCTTCCGTGGTTGAATTTAGTTTAAAACTTTTTTTTGTTGTTTTTAGGACGTGACATTGTGTAGAGCATTTTAAAGAAATCATCTGGTTGTGAATAGGACTTTAAGTTTGGTACACGTGATGAGGCTTCTGCTCGTTTTTGATTTTTGTTTTTTTTTTTTTTGTAGACGATGCCAGGTTTGAATATACCAAAAATCTTTAAAACAATCTCATAACGCATTATATTTGGGGCAAAAAGTAATTTTAAAGTTTTAGTAAGGAAGCTCGCGTTCACAATAGTTAATTAAACATTAAAAAAAAGTTTTACCAGCTGACGTGGGATTTAAAATAATTTAAATAATTTTACCTTTGCTAGGAAATGGTAAATGACAGTCGACGCTGGTGAGTGGTGAAAGTGGATCGCTGTACTTATCATTATTTAGAAAATACCAATTCTAATGCACACCAATTTTTTTTGAATCAAACAAACTTCTATAATAAAGTTGTTTATAAATTGAAAATGTAAAAAATCTTAAATATTTCTTTTATTTTATTTCATATTAAAAATATAATATAAAACTTGGAGACCTAAACCATCATGAATTCTATAATGCCTGTGAAATTCGTCTAGGCTTTGTTTGACGAATTTAGATTTATAAATCAGAAATTAATTTAATTATATGCATTATATGCATTGACTCCAATCAAAGCTTTAATTCTCGATATTCAATCGCGGGGCCTGCCAAATTCTATAAAAAAAAAAAACCTTAATATGTACTTAATTTTTTTTAAATCCTAATTTCAGACCATTAACACCCTGCAGTATTTTGAATAAAGCTTTCCCATAAGGCCTGTAAATTTTTTAGTGGACAAAGATTAGTTACAATCTAAGCTTAGAGTTCTGGGCGAAGTAAATATAATCTTAAAATTGGATAACATTATGTAAGTTATAAATAATATAATAAAAACGGTAGGACCATTTGGCTTTCTTGAAAAACACCAAAATCAATTTAAAAAAAAAAAAAATTGATGTTTAAATTTTTAAGTTCATTTCTAAAAAAATCTGGAAGCCAAGAGGCTATTAGGGTTTTTCAAAATTAAGCTATGATTTCCATGTCGCGTCGCACAGTGCGTCGACTAGTGGAAAAAAATAAAAAAAAAAATTAAAATGCAATTTCTATGTTTTAAGCTCTTAACCTTAGAACATCTTGGATTATAATAACTTTGTTTTTTGTTTTTTTTTATTCTTCTTCGTGGAGCAATTGAGATAATTTAAAAGCTGGAGTGTAATTAAAATTTGGAATTTTGTGCGAATTTGTTTAGCTCGCGTAATAAAAATATTTTGGCTATTAGGGCAAGGTCAACCCATAAAAATTTAAATAAAATTCGAAAAATGGATTTTTTTTATAAAAACATGAAAGTCGAAGGTGATATTGAATTCATATTGAATGTATTAAAAATTAAAGGTTTCTCGGTTAAAATTAAGAGTATGAAAAAGTAAGACTTTGACAAAAATCTTGGACGTAGGTAAGTGGAAGGCTTGCACATGAAACCGCGAGACGCCACTGAGTCTGGTTGATAACTTCTTTTATTCTTCCACATAGTATTCTTAATTTCCTGGAAATTGCATCATCTTGTAAAACAGCTGTGGAAGACCGCAAAAAACATTTTCTGAAGTATCACAAAAAACTAAAAAAGGCAGGGTATATGAGCTTTAAGGCTCTAACTAAACTGAAGAGCTAGAGTTCACGGCAAAAATGTCAAAAATGTGTGTGAATTTCGGTTCAAATTATTTTTTCTTAATCACACACATCAATTCTGAAAACTTTTTTTTCAATATCGTTCGAGAAGTTTCAAAAAAAGACAATTCTATATCAAAAGTGGGCGTGGCAGTGGGCGGACTTCACGTTTTTTAATTTGCAATTTTGAAACTGAACAGAATATTATTACTTGAAATAATTATCGTACGGGAGGTTTTCATGCTACTAATTTTTTATCAACAGTGGGCGTGACAGGGGGCGTGAAAACCTGTATTTATTACATTTACCAACCAATTTTTGTGCTTAGTTACCTACTTTTGAAAAATAGATTGTTGTCCACTACCTCCATACAATCGACGCACTGTGCGTCGTCGGCAGTTGGAGATCCATTTTTAAACAACTTTTGAACAATCCTCCATCAAGCTGGTAGCACTTTGAAATTTACATTAACTTTTTTTTTTTAAAAATTAGTGCTTCTCAAATGTAATTTTTATTGAACATAAATTTGATTAATACATTTTTTTTGTTTTAAATTTAAAACTAACTTTTTTCTTTTTTGTTTCTTTCTAGGTAAGTGTTTTCAACAAATTTGTAAGTTAAAATGAATTCTTATTACTAAATATTTTGATAAAACCTTGTGTCTTACACAATGTAGGAATGTATTTTATTAAAGAAAAAAACATAAAATATCAGTTAAAAAAAATTGGTCCAAGAACATCATAAACTTAAACAGTTTGTTTTGGAAAAATATTGTTTAAAGATCAGGTTCAAAACTAATAAATTAAAGAATTAGTTAAAAAATATTTTCCGATTAGCAACTCAATTTTAAATAAGTTCAAATATTCTTAAAATTATTTAACAATTCATAAATATTTTATAACTTTGAACAAAAAATGAATGAAAAGTATTGAACCTAAATATATCAATTTTGATAAATGCCAAGCTTTTATATTCACTCAAGAAATTCTTTGAATTTCAAACATTTGTTACCCATAATCGAACATTCATCTACTTTCTAATTCCATTCACGCGTTTCACGCATCATAGAACTTTCGAATTCCAATAATTCAAACCGAAGTCCTAAATTGTGTATTAATGGTCCTTAAACAGCAATAAATTTGATTGCTATAGCATTCTAGTTTTTCATGCTTATTTATAAGTTTCGATCCTTGTATTAGCTTGACAACTTGTTATCAGGTTCGTAAACATCCCCCCCTTTTCCCAAACCAACCATAAACAAAAAGAATCCTCACGGTCTCGATTCAAATTAACCTCAACAAAAGTGTTGATCTTCTTCAATTCAGCCTACGCGCACTCAGGAAGAACGAAACCTATAAATTTATGAAACCACGACACGCACATGTCGGGTGACACAACAAGAGTGGGATTGGCTTAGAAAAATCTGTTTCTGAAGTTTTTAAAGAGTGCTACTCGTAGCAAGTAGTGCAGAACTACCACCACTTCTACCTTCAACCAATAAATAATTACTTCCTGTTTGTGTTATGTCAAGGAATTCATTGTAGTCCTGTGGAGATTGAAAGAAAAACAACAACAAATACAAAAAAAAAAAAACAAAAAAAACAACAAAGAGAAGCCCAAGAGTGTTTACGAATATACAACGTTTTTTATGGTGGTCTTCCTGGTTCTTCGGAAGAGCAAGCACAAGGATATTCTGAGCTTAAAATTATACCCAGTTTTTTTTTTGCTTCCATTCACCATTGTGAATATGTAATTTGTTTGCAATTCACCACATCAAAAAGACACCAATGGAAAAGTAGTTGTGTGCTATTTTCCATCGAGATTGCTTGTTGACCGAAACTGCCATTTTATTGCTCGAAGAACTTACGACAGATATCCTCTGTCTATAGCTCTCTGTAGACACTTGCAGTTTCTGCAGAAAATTACTGCATTGTACCTCTCATCTCCTTAAACACCCTCTGTGAGGCTTGCACTAGCTCAAGTAGATGATGAGAATGAAGCTTGAGTTGATTAAAGTAAGAGAAAAAAAATATTACGTATACGCCTAGGTGACCCACAAATCGTTGTTGTTTTTTTTTTGTCTTTTGTTCTATGAAAGATGTCGCCATTACGTAATGGTTTTGGTTGTTGGTTTCTTTTTTCTTTTACTTCTTCTTTTCATTTTTGTTTGTAAAAGAAAACTTAAATAGTTAATGGTATTCTTGGATACCTTGAAAATTGACAGGGAAATTACGCTGTATGTGACAAACTGGAGTCGGGCGTGAATATAAAATTAGAATATATATATTAGATTTGATTACTGTACAAGTGCCATTAGTTAAATGAAAGAAATATATTTATGGCTTAGGGACTTAATCGTTTAATGAACACAAAAATTATGTTCGTGTTTGAAGTTTTTTTTTTTTTTTTCTGAAGAGTTTGTGGAAAGATCAGAATGAAGGAATTTTGCTAAAGAAAAATGTTGTAATTATTTGTTGTTATGAATTAATTGGACTGCAATCTATTGTTTAAGTTTATAATTATTTGATTATGATTTGTTTTTGTCAAAGTTTTCGGATTCTCTTTTAAAAAATAATTTTAATACATTAATTTCCTTGTCGTTAGTCTATTTAGATTAAGAACAAGGTTATCAATTTATATGAAAGTTTAGTATTTATTATAGTTACTTTTGAATTTGGTAATTAATTCTAAAGTTGATACCAACAACATTTATAACCTTCTGTAGGAACACGCTTGAAAGCTAGTCTGTTTGATTGTTCAGTATATGCATTTAGAATACGAAATTTATTATGATACTTGGAGCAAATTAATACAAATATTTCAACTGAAATTCAAAAATAAAAGTAAAGTCTCGCTGCACATAGGAATATTTGTTAAAAAAAAACTGGTAAAAAAATGATTTTCTGAAAAGTAAAATAGACAACTAAAAGCTTGGTATAGCGGTTGCTAAAAATACAGGGGTTTAATTGTTAAGTGTTGCGATAGAAAAATGAAAAAAATTTAAATTGAGAATTCTGCTTCAGTTCAAGTTCAATTGAATTTTGGTTGTGGTGGTTTTTGTTTCAATTCGGGCTTAGAACTATTGTGTCAAAACACAATACTTTTTAAAGCTAGTTTTCAAATTTTAATAATTATGTTTAAACTCTGTTATTCTGCAACGGATTGAAGTTTATAAGTTTGTTTAAATATTCTTTAAGTGAATTCAACAAAAATTGGTTTCTCCTACGCGGGTCAATGAGTTTTCGACTTTCCACGTTATGTAACTTTTTTTTTTAAATGAAACTTGGTATTATTTGAATTAACGAAGATTCATGCGGGCACATTCCAGCCATTAGTTTCATCCTTTTTACAAAAAAAAAAATAATAATAACACAAAGGACCCTAATTATGTTTACCATAACAGGTTTTTCGGCACTTATTTACAATTAAACATATCTAAGCACAAAAATTAAAACAAATACTTTTAAATATTGTATTTTTTTTTGTAAGAATGTTCATTTTGAATAAAAATAATAAAAATAATTTTAGCCAGGTTTTAGTTGCAAATACTCCTCTGTGCACTGTAGGTTGCCAAAAATATATGCACGACTGTATCGCACAAATTTTCTCTTGTGGCTTAAATTCCTTGGACAGAGATCAGAAATAAATCTCAACCTTTTGAAAGGTCCCTTAATAAGTCTTATTTGTTGCTATTTTCAATAAAAGTCACAAAATAACCTTTATTCTAAAAAAAAAAGTTTTTCGGTCAAGGTCTGAGCGAAACCTTTATTTTTTTTTTTTTTTATGTTACGGTCAACCAGTAAGAGAAATCGCTGAGAGAAAAAAATAAATCTCATCTGCAATTTTATCAATCAGAATGTCTCTAGTATGGGCCTTAGTTTTTCGTTAGCACTGCATGATGAAATGCAGCTTATTAGGCTTTTTAGTCATCATCATCAAGTTTCCTGACATATTTGCTTGGCGTCCCAGCGACTGAATTCAAAATTGAAAGGGAATTTTCATCTTTAAATTTTATTTTTAGTGACAAAAAAGGACAATCTTGGGTCAAAAAAACCTTGAGAGTTTATCAGCGAAATTTAAAACCATAAATTAAAAAAAAACATAAAAATCCGTTGATCCGCTTAGGGGGTTATCAGTCGCCAGGCAGGCGCCAATGTGAACAGTTTTCTTGACCAAAATACTCATTAACCAAAAATTTAATTTCTCTTTACAATCTTTTTTATTAAAAGCACCTTGCCCGGCCTTTTTTGAAAGTTTTTGAAAAAAAAAAACAAACTTTTTTACCAACTTTTTTATTGATTTTTTAGAACTACTGGCGCTACCTAGACCACGAATATGTATTTTTGAAGTCGATAGGTCGCTTAGTTATATTATTAAAATTTTTTGTCCGAATTAACCACTTTTGATTTATTTTCTACGAAAAAGGTTAAAGGTTGACCTTTTCCATTAATTTTTTCGTAAAAAACTCAACCATTGAGAGATATTTAAAAAAATAAAAAATAAATCTCAACCGATAACCGATATTTTATTTTTCAATAAATAAATCTCAAACCGTAACCGAAATCTCCTTAAAGAAATGTGGTAACTCTCAGAGAGAAACCAATTGAAAATAAAGGTCAACAGTTATTTCTGATCTCTGCTTGGAATCTTTAAGATTGTATTTATAATAAACTTAACTTTTATATAATAACAATAATAATTATATATGTATTTATATTTATTCACATACAAAATTGGAGAATATAGAACTTAGAGTGTTTTAATCTCTAAATGAAGAATGTCGTCTTAATTTTTGAAAAACTATGAATTTGTACAGACAAAAATTTAATAATCGTTGAAGCGGTTTTTTTTTTTAAATAATTTTTTATGAATAAAATTTCTTTGAATTAAAAAAAAAAACAATTGTGCAATTTTCAAAAACTAAATAATATACACCTTAAACGATTATTTCAAAAAAAATCATTAGGTAACCCGTTTTAAAAAAAAAACTGATTGTATTTTTTTTTTTTCATTCCAAAAATTATTTTTTTTTTTTCAATCCAAAAATTATTTTTTTTTTTTTTTTTGAAATTCTTTATATGCAATAATATTCAAACTTATTAAAACCGGCTGAGTAAAAATTTGATCAAAATTGGTTAAGCCTTTAACGAGAAATTCGAAAATAAACGAGAACTTCGAAAATAAACGCGAAATTCGAAAAAAAAAAACGGTTCTATGGCAGGTACCGTTAATAAAAATATTTGGTTATATTTTTCACCAAAATGAAGACCATAGGTACCTGAGCTGTTCTTGAGATAAATAACCTTTTTCAAAAAGGTTGTATGGCAGGTACCTACTATAATTTTTGAAGCTAAAAATATTTCGATTTTGCCTAAAACTCTTAATTCAGGTTTTAAGAAAATCGCTGTAGTTGTTTAGGCTGTAGGTCGAGGAACAGAGAGAGACAGACAAAATCGCAAGGCATCGCAAGTGAAAATGCGCACAACTGGATCGCACGAACTAGCTCTTGTAGTTAAAAACTCTTTAATGAAAAAAAGTTGGTTCTAAAAATGTTAATTTTATGTTCGATTTTTTTTTGGTTAAAAAAAAAACATACTTTCAAAATTTTTTAATGTTATAGTGTTTGAACTACTCAAAAACACCAGATAGTAAGATTATAACAAAATCGGTACGTCCATTCAGAAGATATACGCGGATAACTTGAAAATAAGACAATGCGAATTTCTTGACAAAAATCTGAAACGCAGTTTTCTTACAACTATTTCCGAAGTACATATAACTAAAATTTTGAGAGCCGTTTTTGAGAAAATTTGAAAAAAAAAATTTATTTTTGTATGGCAGCTGGCAGCTACCTGTTCCAGATGAGCTAGATAAAAAAATTGAATAACAAAAATGCTCTGTACCAAATTTGAATCAAATTAGTTGACCCGTTCAGGCTGTAGCTCAAAATACAGTGGTACTGTTTAGGGAAAACCACTTTCCATTTTTATTTTACATGAAACCAATACTTGCTCTATAGAGCATACAAACGTATTGAATATCGAAATCTAATGCTTTCTTATAAATATTATAATAAAGCTTTTTTGCCTCTGACAAATTTCCGGATTTCTCCAAAAAAGGTTTCAAAAAGTTTATTGATGTTTTTTCTTTTTTTACGTAAAAATAAAACAAATAAAAAAAAAAAAACAAACAATTCAAAACAGCCTTGAAAAATATAGTTATGTAGCCTTCAAGTCTATGTTTATCTAATGTTGAAAAACGAAAATTTCCCGCCCGGATTTAACCTTACATACTTACATACATGCGATCATCAATCCTTACCTCAACCCATTTAAGTTGGTGTGAAATCGAACTGAAAAAAGATGTGTCCAATCGACCGATATGACGACGACGACACAACGTCTGTTGTTCCTTTGAGCTCTCCATATATATATATGCATAACTCATGATAGAGTCCATATCCTCTGAAGGCATTGTCTCTCACATGACTCCTAACTATACTGATGTCAACAAACGAATTGAGGTCAAATACCCAATTTTAGGCAGATATGTATACGTGTATTCTATATATAACCCCAAAACTGACCAAAGGGAATATAATCATCAACATCATCGTCATATTGAATGAAGAGACATCAAAAACAACATTTTGCTTTGCTTACATAATTTACATGACCAGACCAAATCGTCTCGTAATTATATTGGCACTTATACATAGTTCGACTATAATTTGTACCAGAGAAATTGTGTGTGTGTGTGTGTGTGTGTGTGTGTGTGTGTGTGTGAATGAACAACATAATACCTATTGATTTTTGAATAAATCCTCATCCTGTGCCAGCAGAACGTGCATTGTAATCTCTTCGGATATCTATTGATGCCTCGCCTCAATTTGTGGCCTCTACAGCTTTTTGAATGTTCCTTCTCTGATAGCAATTGGCAATTGAAATTTAAGCACCCACACTTCTTACACGTTATAGAGCAATTGATTTTAACAGAGTGTTCCAGAGAAACCATTTGTTTACATAATTTTTTTTTTGTTAATTTTAATTCATCGCCCTCTAAAATGTGTTATTATTCTTAGTCTGGAATTTGATCACCCTGCTGTATAGTCCAAAAAACTCACTAATATTAATTTTATTTTCCACAAAATTTAATTTTTAAATTTTTGTTGAGTAGGTAAGGTGTTTATAAAATTCTTTAATTAACGACAATTCCTTGAAATAATCAACGGATATAGACAAGGATTCATGCCAATCGTATCTGGAATTTTGGTTTTTTGAAACGGTGACATGAAATAATGCCTAATAGTCCGGAAGCCCACGACAGATTTCGGTCAATGATCGAACCAAAGCCAATTTTTTGTCATATGGTTATTTTGATGTTAAAATGAAGCCTAGTGCAAGTCAGCTGGCTAGGTAGTGGTGGGTGTGGCTACAGCAGCCCCCCAAACATGTTAAAAAAAAGTTGGTTAATGATTTCAACAAAATCAACTTTTTGATGCTCATATGGCTCCACTTTGGCTGAATGGCGACATCTCTGCTCTGATGTTATAACGAGATGCCGCTTACAGTCAATGGAGGCGATATAAGCTGGAGCACTTCCACAAATCTTATTGCAAACTACGCAATCAAGTCGTCGTAATGATTCGAACGGCAAAAAGGATTTACTATGAACACAGACTGGGTCCCTTAGTTTCTGGCAGAAAGTTGTGGAAAAACCTGCGTGCAATCGGTATCGGGAAGCAATCTACGAGGAAAGCTCATGGCATCGATTGTGATGCTCTCAATAAACTCACCCCACCGTCTTCTAATTTTGCCACATCTATTGATTCCTTTATTGAAGAAGAATCAACCAAACCAGTATCGACAGCTCACTCAACTTATGAGAATACGAGAGTAAGACATAGTTGAGGCAATAATATCAATTAAATCGAATGCTACTGGTCTCGCCCTAATCGAACCTAAGTTTGTAAAACTATTGCTTCCTTACATATTACGCTTTATTAGCCACATTTTCAATAGTATTCTAACCACTTCCGAGTTCCCTTTAGAATGGAAAGAAAGCTAAAATTATTCCTGTCCCTAAAAAGCGTGCAGGTGTTGCTACAGAGTACCGGCCAATTGCCATTCTCCCGTTTCTTTCAAAGGTGTTTGAGAAAACTATTCTGAAACAGATACAAAAGTACCTAAGAAATAACAAACTGTTAACTAGCTGTCAGTCTGGTTTCCGACCATCCGCCTTACTTTTTGTCACTGATGAAATAAGAATCGCAATAGACAGTGATCACATTACACTTCTAATGCTCTTGGACTTTTCAAAGGATTTTGACACTGTTAACCATTTAATTTTATTGAAAAAAATGCGCAATTGCTTTAGGTTTTCCTTAGAGTCCTGTAAATTGATTCGTTTGTACCTAAGCGGAAGGCAACAATGCGTGATGGCGAACGGACACTCATATATCTTCCTCAATGTCTTAGCTGCAGTGCCACAGGGATCTATCCTTGGACCTATCCTCTTCTCACTCTACATAAATGAGTTACCACAGGTTGTTTAACATTGTCTGATTCATTTATACGCTGATGATGTGCAGCTCTTGATAAGTCGGCCCTTTGGGATGAAGAATGATGCCGTAGCATTAATGAATGAGGACCTTTTTCTCATTTCACTTTGGTCAAAAGAAAACCATCTTTGCCTATCAAATCAACTGCCCTCCCCATATTTATCGAAAAATCTTTGATTTCTCTGACCTAAGCCCATTAAAGCTTGAGGACGAAAACCTAGAATATGTCAGCAGTGCTAGAAATCTGGGAATAGTTTTTAATCGTACCCTCACTTGGAACGAACATCTAATTAGTGCAATTGGAAAACTGTATTGTGGTTTGCGTGTTCTTCAGGTCACTCAAAGTTTCGATCCTACAAAAACTAAAATGCTTCTTGCCAAAACGCTTTTACTACCTATTGTGTTATATGGATGCGAAATTTTTTGCAACTTAGACTCTGCAACTAGCCGCAAATTAAATGTTGCATATAACAACATTGCCCGCTATGTCTTCTATCTATGACGTTATGACCACGTATCGTCTTTTGCAATTCGTATTTCCGGTTGTAGCTTAGACAACTTATTAAACTTTCGCTCACTAAGCTATCTTCATGAAATTATTGAAACACAACAGCCTGATTATCTACACCGTAAACTGAATTTCCCTCGTTCAATAAGGTCTTTTGCTCTTTTACTAACTCGTATTCTTAAATTAATTTAAAGGCTTTCAACACTTTATGAGACTAATGTCCTACTTTGTAAGCGTTTTAAAACAAATAAATACAAATACAAATACAAAAAACATAGTCAGCTGGCTGTATAACAGCCGCGCGTACAATTGACTACGTCAGCTTAAATCCTTTCCCCCGACATACAGTCAGCGGATCATTTTTTTTTATTTATATTTATAATATTAACTGTAATTTTGCCATGTTTCACTTTTGGTAGTATCATATTTCTAGAGTTATTTGCATTGAAATTTGAAAATTGCAGACCCAGACAAAAATGTTTATGCTAAAAATTAAATATCTCAAGACTGAGTGAATTTATTTATTTTGTTTTATTACATTTCTTTTAAAAATAAAACCATAAACAAACACGCTCCAGCACTTTTGGCTTGAGAAATTATAAATTATTGATCTTCATCATCTCCCAAACGGTGTTTTTTTGGGCTTTCGTCGTGCGAACAAAATTTGATCCTGTGTTCAGTATTGTTGTTTTTTTTTTTTTTTTTTTTTTTTTTTTTTTTGTTAGTACATTATATAAAAATGATTTTAAGATATTGGGCCACTTAAAATTCCCGCCCCTATGTGTGGGACGGGTAATTTTCAAACTCTCAATTTTTAAAAAAATAATGAAAAAATTTGTACTCAAACTAATTTTTTTCAGTTTTTAATATTCGATGATACTGTCAATTTCTAGTCAAATACGGAAAAGAAAATACTCAAGTGTCTTTTTGTTTTTGACAAAAGTACAAAAAACAAGAGGAACAATTTTCTAAAAAAAAAGACTTAAGAAAGAAAAAAAATTCAAAAAATTTGAATTAAAAAGAAAATAAAAGAACGAGCCTCTGGCTTTAAAAAAAAGTATAGAATGACATGACACCCTCCCATACTATTTTTTTCTTGTCTTAACCCAACAACCTACTCGCTCTAGTTTCTTGGTGTACCTTATACCGAACACTCTGTTTTATGTAGGTTTGTATGAAGCATCTGCTCTGAGCACATTTTTTTCATACCACCATTTGCCTCTGACAAATTTTTTGTCTTGCTTCCGTTCCTCTATATAGTTTTGTTAAGTGCAAAGTTCATTCTGTGTTAGTTGCATTAAACAAAAAACACCCTGTAAATGCTATCCGTTCGTCCAAAGTTGTCGTTTCCAATTCCTATCCCTATAGTCCTATCGATTGCCTTAATGGTATGTATATCGTATGTATCTTATGATTTATTCATAAGGCCGAATAAAGAGGTTTGCAGAGTTATCCAGCTCACCTTGCTAGCAAAGGAAATCAAAGTTTCCATGTTTTAATAATTTTACCTCATATATATATAGGAGTTCACCACATCTATCAATATAATATGAATGAATAACACACACCTTCCTGCTCGACTGTCGAAACGTATCGAGCTTCACTAGCAATTTACCGTGCAACCCGCTGAATGACATAATTTTGCCAATTCGCTTATTTAAGCTTGTTTTATGAACCACTTCGAGGCATATGTGTCTGTGGGTGTATATGTGTAATAGGTACTCTTCTTTTACATACATTGCCTATAGGTATACTATATAGAACGGGACCTTATGAGAGGCATAAATTTCAAGCGACATCCGGTATCAAATGGGAACCGTTCTTTATGTTTCCTTTCATGGAAATGTCAGGGATGTGGCGGACTGCCCTTGTTTTTTTTTTTTCTTTTTAATTTTATTATAACCGCGTTGTTACGTATCAGTGTTGGCACCTTAACAAACCACCGAAGGGGGTGTTGAATAATTTGTTGTTTTTTTTTTTTTTTTTGTTTCTGTAAAGTTTTAAATAATTAAAATTGTTTTCAAGACTAAAATAATACCAGGGTGAGGTTGTGGAATAAATTAAATTAAGGACGCTCTTTAACAAACGACTAATGAAAATTTTATGAAGCACGCCGCCACCGCGGCCTTTAATTTGGCCAGTAATTTATAAAAGGTTGAAAAGTCTTGCATACAAAAGGTCGTGTATAAAACATAATGTTGCCGGTTTACTTTCATTTCTTTGATGAAGTCTTAAATAATAAAGATTGTTCAGGTAAAAGAGGCTTAGTTAAATGTGACATTAATTTAAAAGTTAAAGCAGGAAATAGATAGAGCGAGTGATTAATTAGAGTCAAAGGAAGAGTAACAAAGTAGAATTTGTTTTGGTTGCAAGAAAAAATCAAGGTGTTCTTATTTTACAATCATCAACCGTGTGATCATAGAGTACCTATATTATCTAGAGAACCGACTCGTACCTTTCTTGCCTGAAACACCCGCAAATTTTGTTTTAATTGAGTAAGAGAAAACTCTCTTATTTTACACTTCAAATGCACAGGACCACTAATACATGCTCAAAATATAGGGCAAACTGTATACATATTGTGGTTGGGGTTCCATTTAAAATGCACGGGACAACTAGCCCATACAAAATCTAATGGGCAAATCCTCTCAGTACAGCTTGTAGGGTGGAAGAGAACAACCACCTTAAGTCGGTTCTCTAGATAATATAGGTACTTTATGCGTGTGATAATGGAGCTTCAGTGAAATCGCCACTTAATACAAAATAAGCAATATATAGGTGTTGTTTTTGTAACTTGAGCTATGTGTATATCAAAATTGTACGTCACAGTCAATGACGGAATTAATTTTTGGAGTTTTAACTCAAAAGCAGTTCTATAAAAAATGTCTTTTCAGTAGATAACTCATAAAACTCATTTTGTATAACGGCTGTATAAATGTGTTGTTCCAATGACCGAGCAAGCAAAATGTCATTATTTAGTTTCGACTTCCTTTATGGCGAAAACCTTTTTGATATTCATTTGTGCTAAAAAGCGTGTACAAACCTTATATTCATTATTTCTCCTTGTTATTTATCAATGCACGTTTGCCCTCAAAGCTTATCCTCCATTTATATTCTTGCCTACAATAAATTCTTTTATTTCCGATTCACAACTAGAACACACTCACACACACCCATCCATGGTATATAGGTATGGTGTTACGAAAGTAGTTTAGTTTTTGAATATGTCAATTGGACGCATAGAATGTGTGTTCACAGCTATAAGACCCATATATTTTCTACAGAAATATAAAAGAAAAAGCACTCTCCGTTGCTTTTAAAGGACATCACTATAGAAAAAAAAATCTAGCAAGAAAAAACAAAACCATTACATTCTAAGTGAAATCCTTTCCTTTTTATCGAACATAAAAAAGAAGTCTTGATCTGTTTTCTTTTTCCCTCTAAAACTGGTACAAACAAATCGGCGGCGTAGGTGATGTCGTTTGATTCTTAGAAGAACACAACAACAAAAAAATGGTTCGTTTCATTTTGATTTTCTCTTTCTCCCAGAATAACAGAATTTTTGTTTTCTTTTGCTTCGAAGAAAAAATAATGCCCATAGCTTTCTGTGAAAATAAAATAAAAACAAATTGCGATTTTATTATTTTTATTGGAATCTAATACAATACGACTACGGTATTAAGGTTAGATACGAAGCGGTAACAAAGATATCAAAGCATAATTTCACAAAGAAACACTCATTATTTAAATACAAATTATTTAGCTTTGTTCATTATATTAAATATCATGATGAATGAATGATAAGTTCTTTTTCAGATTTTAAGTCAAAATATGTAGGTATGTATATCTAAATCCAAACAAATAATGTTACAAGTTATGGTTATGGGTGAAGTGGTTAAAGGGCAGGGTTGTTTGTATAAGAATGCAATCTTTTGTGAATAAAATTTTTAAAGATTTCAATAAAAGAATGCACTCATTGAATTCAATTTTAGGCATCAGACTTCAAATTATGCAATCACTATTAATTTCAATCAAAAAGATTGAAATCGAAATCATTTTGTTTTCCATTCATTTTACTTTAGCCGATTGAATGCAATCTTTATAGGGAATTTATGTATTTATCCTATTTTATCATAGATATTATAAATGTGAAAGTTTGTTTGTCTTTTTGTTTGTTCCTCTTAATCTCAATAAATACGGAATTAAAAAAAAGTTGCATATAGGCTATTTTTGTGTTTTTAAAAATCAACACCAGTTTATTACAAAACAGTAAAAATATACAAAAAAGTGATAAACTGTATTCGGTATTCAAAGAAAAAAATGCACGACTGGATCGCACGAACTTGCTCTTTTATTAAAAGTTTCTTCCAATTTTAAAGATTGAGAGTGTAATATAAAACACATAATTCATAATTATATGTATATGTATTTATCCATTTAATAATATAAAGACTTTAATAATATAGATGTGAATTTATGGAGAAAATTTTTTTTTAAATCGTTGGAGCGGTTTTCTTAAGAAATAATTTTTTATATATAAAATTTCTTAAATTAAAAAAAAAAAAAAATTGGTATGCCATTTTTAAGAATATAATATTATACAACCAAAACCAAAATTTCAAAAAAAAAAAAATATTGAACTTTTTTTTTTAAAGAATCTAGGGAATCACCAAAAAATCTTATGCTCCAAGTTTGAAGAAAATCGCTTCAGGGTTTTAGGCTGTAGGCCGAGATACAGACAGACATACATAAAAACAGACGGAATTGCGGGACCCACCTTTTTCGTGTTCTCTATCGTCGTAATGTCAAGTTTTATTGTTATCTCGAGTCAGTTCGATTTTTTGCACGAATTCAAAACTTATATCGCAAGTAAAAATATCAAAAACAAATACAAAAGTAAATATAATTGATTCGATATTTATATTCAGTTTTTAAGATTCAAGTTACTTAATACCAGATCGGGTAGGTATTAAAATAATTTTCGAACCAAATAGCAACTTTAATATGGTATTTCTAACTTCTTTTCGTGAGAACCACTATTATTGGTCCACCAAATAATAACAATTATTTTCGGAAGCTTTTCGAGAATTACTTTATTCCCATCTTCAAGCGACAAAACTAAAAAAGATTTTTTGTACAATTTCATTAAAATAAATGCAAAAAATTTTACCATAAAAGTTAAGACAAATTTTTTAAAAAATACAAATAACACTAAAAATATTACTATAATATCTTTTCAATATGACGTTTGGAACATTGCGTCTGTTTGTTTATACTTGTTACATAGTTTGAACAGGGATGAAAACAAAGAGCCGTTATCAGTGTTCATTTCAGGTTTTTATTTTATAATTTCCATACTTTCATATGCGTCAAGGTGTTGGGGATTTTGAACGGATTTTACTAATTTAAGTGATGTTTCGTCAAAGTCATGGTTTTCCGTTATCATGTGTTTTGCCACGAGGAACTTGATGGAGAATTCTTTTCGAAGCACTTCATTATGTTCTTTAAATCGTGTAATGATATGGATCGTTTTGTTTGGCTTATGTATTTTGCATTGCATTTATTTCATCCAATTGAATAAATTCCTGGTTTTTCCTTAACTTGACACCACGGAGTTCAATTTGATTACCATCATGGTGAAAATTAATAATGGTATTTCTCTTGAAAAAAAAAATTATCATAATAAAAATATTTTTCTTACTAATAGCAGGCATTAGAACCAGTTTGTTTCACAGTGCATACCTACGGGAATAAGGGTCTTCTTAATAAATTTCTCACTTTTATAAGCTTAATAATCTAAGATCCCGCCATAGAACGATCTACCCTCATCGAGGTACCAGATAAGAAGTACACAGTTTTGTAGGTAGTGTCTTAAGCAAACATTTTGCGCAAGGATTGCCTAGCGTAAAGTGGTCAAGGCATAGGGTTGCCACGCCTTAATAATTTTTCGGGTTTTTACAATTTGTGACACAGCTCAGATGGTATGTCTTACAGACATAAACAAAATAGCATATAAAAGTAGGTTTTATTTAAAAAAATATAAAATAGATGGTTTTTTAAAAATCGCAATTTCTGTTGGGTAAATTAGGGTAAATTAGGGTAAACAAAAATAAAAGTCTAGAATCTTTTTTCTAAACGAAAAATTTAGAGTATTGGTTGTTTCTGAAATCGATAGATTCAAAAGTCATGTATAATATTGTATATGTATATACAAAAAATATGAAAAATCTACCCTCATATATATGCATATGAACGTTTACATAGTAGCAAAAATATAAAAAATAGACGTTGGACAAAAAAAATATCATAAATCAGGGTTATGTTTTCTGAAATAAATTTTTATATTTTTAAAAAGAAAATAAGAAATAAGTTCACCCGTATTTGCCAGATTTTCGATTTAACCTCACTTTTTGGAAAAGTGAATTTTTGAATAATATAAATTTTTGTTCATCAATTTTTGGCCGTTTTTGATATTTTTCCATTTTACCCGCGTAGATATTTTCATTAATAACAGTATCAGCGAAAGGACACTTTCATAACGAGTACGATGGTACCATACTCTTTCCAAAACTGTTGTCCAGAACTAGATATTTTGAAATTTCTTAATGTGTTAGAGGAAAAAACTTTGATAGTCTCAAAGATGTGACAGCAAGCAAATTTAGGGAGGTAAAGTGTAACCAAAATGTAAGTACCTACGTAAGTAAATAAATATAATAATAACTTTGGGTTATTTTTACTTAAAATCACAGTAAATTATTTTGTTATCGCTTCACGTAATCGCAGTTCTGCCATAACCCGGTATTCTCAATAATTATGATAACAAGTAACAATAAAGCTTCTTTTTCTGTATATATTTTATACATACTTGAACACATTAGATACACAAATATTTACGAGACCATTTATTTCATTTCGTCATCCCTATCATCGCAATGCCTTGTTTGATTAAAATCTTGAATTGAATTTTCTTATACAATATAATTTAACTTGCCCTAAAAGTTCTTTTTAGGTGAAGTCATAAGTGCAAATGTACCTATATACAGTTACAATACTGTGTGCTAAAAATCATACAAAATCTCATTTTTAGCTTAAGCCTAGTACGCAGTTCGGGAAAAATTTTTCTTTTCATACAAAATTTTTCCCAGGACAAATTTTGTCTTCAGTTTTTTTCCAGGCAGTACGCAGTTCACGCACAAAATTGTGACGTTTCTACCCGCTGTAGGGTGAAGTCTAAGTCTCCACTAAATTTTGCCAGGAAAAATAATGTTCGAAGCATTATTTTGCGGGAAAAATTTTAACAGGTCAATAATTTTGCACGATAAACACGATCAACTATTATTTATCAATAATTTTACAAAAAGAAAAAAAAAAAAAAAAGAAAAACAAGATTTTTCCAACGTTTTTGTAGAGATTAGAATTGTAGAGATAAAATTTGTCTTTTCCCGATCTGCGTACTATAGGCTTTAGATGTAATTTTTAAATCCCAGAAAAATGCAGGGAGAGCTGAATTTCCGTATATAGCTTGCTTTTTCAGTGCCTTAGCTACTCTTTTTTGTGTCAGGGGGCAAATAAATTTTTCTAAATTTAACATCTATTTATAAAATTTTGCCATTCACCAGCGCAGCCGGTAATACAGATAATTAGAATAGAATAATTATATCCACTAACAGACAACATCTGCTTAACGCGGTGGCAAAGCCCCCCCCCCCCCCCCCCTCCCCTAGCCCCTACGTTGATACGGCACTGTGCTTTTGTAAAAAAAATCTCCATAGATTTTAGAGAGTAAATACCCCCCCATTCCCCTATACTGGATTTTTATGAATATTTCCGTAAGTCAGAAGCATGGATGGACAAAAGAGATATTATAAGCTTTTAATGGTCTAACCAGCAGGGAAGAAGTCCTCTTAATGTGTAGGATTATGGACCATGTGATTTACAGCCACTTCACCTAAACGTAACCAATATACAAACTACGACTAACCTCTTAGAAAGATGAATTAAAAGTCGAAAAAAGACATGATTTCTAAACTTGTGAAGCCAAGAATTTGTTGCTCCTATTAAAATCGTCAGTATTAATATTTGTTCATTATTCTAATTAAAAATTGGTGAATACTGTTATTTCAGACTAATTCAAAGAAGTCTGCTATCACAAACTGTAATTTAGTAGCACCGACTGACGACGACCCTACGCCTACCTCACTATCACAAATTTGTTAAATCATTCAAGAACTTCCATAACAAAACTGTTTGTTAAATTTCTTTTCACAGCACTGTTACTCAAAATAAAGGACGACTAAGCATGTAGAGTTATACGTCCTTAAGGATAAATCTCTGACTATTATGCCGTAAAGAGGTGGGGCCTGGTTTGTGTACCAGGATATCATAACAGAGGTTTTCTTTAACCCCAGAAAAAGAATGATAGAAGGCCGCCAAAACCCAAAATATAGAGCTTATTGTTGTTTGTGTGTGTCGTCTATATCTATGGTCTTATAGGGACTAGGATGACGACGTGCTCCAACAGCAACCCTAGGATAATGCGGAAGATTTGAGTTTTTGTTGAACTATTTTTGTTTTGAGAAATTCTCTTTGCCTTTTTTTTTCTAGCTTGAAGGGTTTGGGTAATGAATGAACGAAAATTGTTTATTTTTTTTTTTGTCTAGTCTTTTTTTTTTTTTCAATCCACAAACTTTTTTGTTGAAATTCTGAAGCTTGGTGAAGAAAAGGATGATTTGTTGTTGATTTTTTTTTCTGCTTGCGAGTGTTGGCGTTTGTTATTCTTTGTAGTGCAATCTCTGGAAATGAGATTTGGCAAGATGCACATTGCTATAAGGAGTATGGGTAGTCGGGCTGATTTATTATGTATTTGTGCAATCAGTGTGCTTATTTTGATGCCCGGAAGTCAAATCAAGGAAAGCGATGGAAGTTTTATTTTCTTCATAAAATTCATTGAAACTAAAATTTTTCAGAGGGAAATTTATTCATGCTTAATTTTTTGATGAGATATTTAGAGAGGTAAAATAAAATGTTATGAATCGATGGTTGAAAAAATGTTTCAATAGAAACTGTTTTTATTTTGTTTTGGTTCAATCAATTAAATTTTTTTTGTCGATTGTTGGTTGAAAATTAAATATCATTTAAGAGAAGATTTTTACGTTGTCAGTACTCGATAATTTTGTTTTGATTAAAGCAAAGATTATTAAATTAAAATCTAAATTTATGGAAAATAATTTCTTATATTTTAAATTTTTGTTAAAGTTTGAATCCTTTTTAATTAAAAAATCTTCAAATCCCTATGAATTTGAACTTTTAATCCCTAATTATGTTTACAAAGATTTTTAGGTAATTCCCTAAAGGGGAAATCGAGACTTCTTTTATTAGCTCAAAAACTCACGAAACCAAGCTTTTTGAAAAAGGTTATTTATTTCAAAAACGGTTCTAACGATTTTGATTAAAATTTTTGTGTGTACTAATGCTAGTATAATATGAATTTTGGTGAAAACAAAATTTACCAAAAACTGTTATTTTTCATGCTTTTTTTTATATATCCTTTATAAATAAATCCACTACACTAAATCTTTAAAATTCGAAGAAACTTTTACTACAAAAGCAAGTTCGTACGATCCAGTAGTGCATTTTATTTTATTTTGGAAAGAAATTTAGAATTTTCAAAGGAAACATCTTACGGGTTTCAGAAATGAACATCAACAAGGCCCGCCGTCAGCTTCAGCAGGTTTATTGGATTTTTTGAAATCTTGTGGACGGCATGGTTGGTCTAAGTCGCGTCATCTAGGTTGAATGGTGCAATCTGTCTGACAGCGGTGTTCGATTCATTATTGTCGGCCGTTATACAGTTTGCTGAAATGGTTTTCCGAATCCTCTGCATAGACTGCGATTCCATAACGATGTTCCTTTGATCGTGCTTGCAGGCTTCGATTCGCGGCTTGTAACCTCAGGAGGTTCCTTTTAACTTTTAAAAACTTTCGGAACCGATTTCTTGTACCATGGCAATCTCTATATTTCCTAAATCGTGCGCTTCTTTTTTCTTTCTAAAAATCCGGTGTTCCTCTTCACTTTTGCTGCCGCTGCCGCTTTGTATCCGTATGCATCTTGCTTAGCCGTGCATATGCTTGCCGGCACTCATTGTCAAACCTCATTCCATGTGGTGGTCGTTTGAAACGCAGCACTGCAGAAGTGATATATGTCTGATGGCCTCTCGGCAATGTTTTAGAAAGTTCGGACTTCCATTATACTAAAAGACTCCCTTGTATTGATCGCAATGTGGTCAATCTGCTTGACGGTTGATTGATCTCTGGAGATCTCCATAAGTCCCCTAATGAATTTTGAGATGTAGGAACTGCTTACTAGCAATCTTACGCCTGTTTGGTTTAGTGGCCAGCCTTAGATAACGCAACCATTCTTAAAATTATGAGTATAATATTAAAAGTGCCATGCAAACAACACCAAACGCAGCCTCGGAAATGTTCCTTTCACCAGCCCCATTCGACTTATTTACGAAAGAAATTGCGGCCAATAGTGATCTACGACAGTGCAAGATTCGGAGTAGGGCTTCTATCACTTCCTTTGCAAGTGCTTCCGCCTAGGAAGAACTAGAAAAAAAGTTCTCGAAGGATACTTTTTTCGACAAACTCGGCAATATCTCGTGTCTGCCACTGAAAAACATTCTGAAATTCGTCTAGAAGTCAGGGATGGTTCAGAGAGGCCCTCATTCCTAACCCCTAAGATCCTCTTACTCCTTTCCCTACCCGTCCTGTTACCCTCCTTACCAATATCCTGGGGAGCACAATAGATCCACTGTATCCGAAACATATGATGCGGTTTACCGTATTATCGACCCTCCAAATCTAACATAACCTACCACAATGTCTCGCTATTCAGCTGAGTCGATCAGCCCGAATCCATTATTGTGTCATGCTCATTGAACATGTCTTTGATGTTATCATTTTTCTCCTCGGTGGGTACATGCGCCACGCATAATAGGCTTATTTTGGCGAAATTATCCAAAAGTTTTCAATAGAAATTTTTTAAGCACGTTAAAGAATAGAAGATCTCAAAGGTTTCTCTCCGTCAAAAAGTGTGCAAGCTAATCTAAAATATTTTGACATGGATTACATGTCTTTCTCGGACGGTTGGGTGTGATGTAGCGAAATGAGGACCGTCACGAAAACATGTACCGCTCGCGCCCTACTGCTAAGTGACTGTTTGCACTACAGACATCCTAGATATACCAATCGATAGATAAAGATTGCGCAAAGATTATAGAGGAATTGTTTTATAGCTATCGCCTCATAGTTTCAGGTGATGAATCATCGCGTTTGGGGTAAATTGCAGCTAAATAAGGAGTACTCAAACTAATTTGAGCTCAATTTCTTCGGATATATAAGTGCCACTGATATCTCATTCGAAAGGGTTTGAAAAAGGACATCCCTATGGTATTTTCCAAACCGTTAATTCACGTTATAGCACATAAGACATGTAATCCATGTTTGGTAGGTGCCACAAGGGCGATCTACCAAGGGTATTTTTTTTCCTCAGTATTTCGACATCAAAACTGAGAAATTTTGCTGAGGCATCAATTTCATGTAACTGAGATTGTTGAGGGCATTCAGATTCCTATTTCTCAATCATACATTGATTAATGAACCTACTTCTTAATTTTGCATATTAGCAATTTCGTGCTGAAATACAAAACGAAATTGCATAATCCTCTTCTACGGCCCACTCAAAACTTCTAGCAGGTCGACATCACTTCATTGCTTGTAGTACACAACACAATGTGGCTTATGAAAATTCCATTTTTACTCTTTTTTTTTTCTCCTTCAAATCCAGATGCTGACAGAGCAAAATCAACTGCAAAACTCTTATCCGTATAACCAGGTGTGTCGTCCTGAATTTACTTGACACCCGAGTAGTATACATATGTATAAGTAGATATACCTACCCCAATAACAAAGTCATCCATGTTGTGTTTCAATATAAAACAATATAGGTATTTATATAAGTCTCCCAAAAGAGTTCTTAAGGTGCAGAAAAAGCTGAGTAAAGCTACCATTAGGTTTATCATCAGCATATAGCAGAATGAGAAATAATGTCAGAACAAAATACAAAAAAACCTACATATACAGGATAAAAAGTTTACTACCGATGTACATAAAAATATTTTTTTAAGGGATTTACAAGGACATACTCTATACAAAGGCACTGACATCGGATTTTGCTTCTCATCCTTTCACCAAAGCACATTTCACAAACCCATATCAGAAAAGCCACCCTCTTTATCCAACACGTGGAACATGTTCAAGCATACAAAATAGATATCAAATTTTTTCTTGTTTTATTAAATTTTCAAAATAAGGACACTATGACAACGAAAATATACTAGAAAATGAAAAACAAAAATCGTATATTTACCAAAAAATGGCGACTTCTCCGAATCCATTCGTGACTTATGTGATAAAGAAAAATTATTACGAAAATGCAATAAGGGCAGTACTTCCATACTTCGAAATCAATTTCATAAGAAACAAAATAAATGGATAAACAAATTATTGAAACTCTGAATGACATCCAGTAAAAAGCTTAAATAAGTTTTAGGTCTCTTTAATGGCATGTTAAACAAGCATACGAAAAAAAGGACATCAAGAAACATCTAAGCATATAAAATAATGAGTACTACATTCGAGCTTATAAATGTAGGAGTGTATAGGTTGGCTCATAGGTACCTTGTGGTACGTAACGTAATTTGAATTCAGGTATTTAGAACATCAAATTGTGGTTATTTTTGTGCACGGACTTTTGTTTTGTGACATCAATGCAAAAGGATGGGGTCGGGCTAGGTGATGTCAGGGAGACAGCAACGGACGAGAATGTATCCTGAGATTAAATGTTTGGAAGCAGAATAATCATGGTGGCAGTGGCAGAGAAGACAGGAAGCGTAATACCAAGTATCATGCACCATTATCCGTTAAGCTTAACCACAAGAACGAGCGACATTTGAATGCGGTACTTGGTGGTATTAGTGTGACGGAAGGATTTAGAAGAGATTTGCACAGTTACATATATTATTCTGTACGCTTTCTTAGTTGTTGTGGGAATACACACTATATTATGTTGTGGTGTAGAAACGGTAGAGACATTTTTCTTTATTTGTCCTTGCGGGATCATCTATTGTAAGTGTATGCGTGGGATAGATTGAGAGTGCCTTAGAAGTAAAAACCGGATGCGTTACATTTTTCATATCTCGAGGACATTTTATTTTTCTTTTGAATACATTCTTAGCTAGCAAATGCTTAGAATGTTTTTAAATAGTATTTTTTTTTTTTTTTTTTTTTTTTTTTTTGAGAGGTGAAGGTGTTTTGGTGTTTTAGAAAGAAAGTGTTAAAATAGACAAAAAATATACTGATTTATTATACAGGGTGTTCGGTATAAGGTGCACCAAAAAGCTAGAGCGAGTTAAGACAAGAAAAAAACCATATGTCAAAATGTATTCTAGTTTTTGAGAAAATTGAAAATAACAGAAGTAAGTTTTCCTTGAATTTGAATTCAATCGGTTATTTTGTTGCTAAAAAGCTTCTGTTTCTACTAAATAAGTATTAAAGTAGATATCGTTATTTCCAGTTTTCTCAAAAACTAAAAAACATTTTTAGGCATCTGGTTTTTAGTGTTTGACAGAAAATTAAAAATTTTGAAAAAAATTAGTTTGAACACAATTTTTTTCATTATTTTTTTTTTTTCAAAATTTTGAAATTGAAAATTAATTTTTCATAAACTGTTCGCTCATCTAATTTGAATTAAAAAAAAAATAAAAGAACGAGCTTCTGGCTTTAAAAAAAGTATAACATGACATTGTAAGTGTTGCCGTTGTTTTTCTTTCTATTTCAAGTCGATTTTTTAGAAAATTGCCCCTCCCACCTAAACGGGGGGAAAAAGACCCCCGCTCCCATACCATTTATTTTTTTCTTGTCCTAACCCAACCTACTCGCTCTAGCATTTTGGTGCACCGTATACCGAACACCCTGTATAATGATTCATGAAGTCATATGATGCATGGTTTATACAAGAAGAGTAAGAAAAAGTCTAAGTTTTTTCATATAATGTAAAATTACTTCACCTCAATATTTCAATGGAATACGTTTCTTGAATGGTTTTGATAGAAAATAAAAATATTTGTTAAGACTACTACTCTTAGAATTAAAATGTGATTTTTAAATGCTCTAATTATGAGGGTACTCCAGAAATTAATCATAACTTTTTGAATTAAGTTTCTTAAAAGAAGCCGTCAGTATTAAGAAAAATTCCTATCCAAATGTAAGATTATATGGCCCTGGGCAAAAATTTCCATAATAATGATTAAGAATTTTAACCTTGTTGGATATAGTTCACATTGACTGTATACCAAGTCTATGGACAAGAGCTAAGGTATTGTTTATTCCTAAAATTTGGAAAAAAAATTACAACTCATCCAGTCTTTTAGGTCGACATCCTCCTTTGTACCTTATACCCATCATTATAACTAGATGGTTTGGTGAGATGCTAGAACAACAGACACAACAGGAAATAAATCATCTGAACAAAAGGCTTGCCACAGGGAGGGGTACTATCACCCATGCTATGGAGTATTGTAGCAGTTGATGAACGTTAGAAAATCTCACTTCTCAAGGCATACGCTGTATTGGTTTCTCTCATGAAACCGTCATTACAGCAAGTTTGAAGAAATTATCTGTGAAATCCAGAGAGGACTTACAATTACAAGGAAAGCGAAGCTTTCTGTAGAATTACCAATCAAGCCTATTTAAACAACGATGGGTTAGGCGCATCTGAATACTACAAACTCAAACCCGAAAGTAGTACACTGTTGAATCGAGAACGAATGAAGGACTGGTGCTGGAATTTTTGAGCATCGAACCAAACTTTTCACACCGATGGGACAGTCTACTAACATTTTCCAAGCGGAAGTCCATGCCATTGCGAAATATGAAAATCGAAATCTCGAAAGAAAATACCTGAACTCAAAGATTTCCATTATGTCAGATAATCAAGACGCACTCAAAGTACTAAGCTCCTACGCCATCACATCTAAACTGGTTTGGGCACGCTAAACTTACATCTTTGGGAATCTGGACATGTTGGTGTCCAGGGGAATGACACAGACTCCTTAGCAAAAAGAGGCGCAACGACTTCCTTAATGGGATCGAAGTTTTACTTCGGAATAACAGAAAACGTGGTTAAAAGCAAAATAAAAAACGAAGAGGAGGTCAAAAAATCGAAAAACCGGAGAGAACTGCCCAAGATGAGGCAGGCTTAACTATTACATAAAAAAAAAAAAATTTGATGGCACAACAGCTCATGAAGAACTAGGGCCTAGTGACTTACAACTCTCAACCATTCCTGTGTGCGTGTCTGCAGGAATGGAGGGGACCTACAGTTTATTGCCGAATCCGAACGGCTAACGAGCGGCACTTTTCTGTGACAGGAGATACTCTTGGAGGATTTGTAAATTCCTCGCAAGAGGCAGTAGCCGTTTTTTCTTTTAAATAAATAGGTGGCGAGGCTGGGGATCGAACCTTAGACCTCCGGCATGACAGTCCATCGCACTAACCATCACGCCACGGCTACTACTATTACATGGCAACTATAAACCAAGATCGATTTATGAACTGTGCTCCCTCCCAGTTAGTGCTTTCCCAATTTTGCTCCTTTTATTTTTGAATCGATTTATTTCAATTCCTATTGGTCGGAGAGAAAAATTGTATATTCAAAAAAAATATTCATATTAAATTTTTGAATAATTGTTGTCTTTTACTCTCCTTTACTTTCCAACCGCAATAGGAATTGAAATAAGTGGACTAAAGCATGAGAAGGGGCGCTGGAAAGGGAATACACCAGAAATTTTGTTTATGCTTTAGACTAAGGGGAAATTAATTGCTATGTCCAGCCAAAAAACTGAAGTAAAATGTTAAAATAATAAATATTCATTTGTAAAGACTGGTTGACTTTTTTAAAGCTGATACAAAATAATTCTGCAAACGGAATCAGACAAAAATCCGTGTGTGCCTCTGAAAATTACTGAAGCTAGAATATAACAACAACAAAAAAAAATATCTCGGAAGAAGTACATAATTGAAAGCAGGAAGACCCCCAAACCAACATACCCCTTCCTTATATTCACTTTTGAAACTGTATAAGAAGTATATTGTCTTCCCAAGAAATAATAGCACTTGTTATGGGCCATAAGGAGAACATTTATTTATTTTACGATTCATCCCTTACATTCGTCCTTTTCGATTTTCTGTAAAGGGTTTTTTTTTCTTGTTCACTCTCTTATTCAAAGTTAACTTCAAGCTACATAAATTTTTTTTGCGTCCTTTCTTTTAATATTATTCTTTGTTCTTTTGTTTCTGAGCATGAAGCACTTCATAGTAGCCAAGTGCAAAAATAATATTTCCTATTTCTAGCGACAAATTGGATACATGGAAGTAAGAAATATTTTACTTCCATATTTTTGTACACATAAAACCCTAGGGTTCCCGCTGACTGTGGTATGACAGAGTATAGTGAAAATTAAGACGAGGTAAACCGAAAGTACTTGTTTCCATGTATTTAATAATAAAAGTTAGACGACACTGCCATTTTGTATGAAAAAAAAACACAAAATTTCCTGACATTTTTCACCATAAAAAAGTTAATTAAAAAAAAACTGAGTGGAAAGAGATCATTTTGCTATCGAAAGTTACGCCAAACTATTGTGGCAATCTTTTCGGAATTTCCAAAATTTTTTTCATTTTCAGAAATGGAAAAAGATCCATTTCGTACTTTATCAATTTTGCCGAAAAAGCTTTTTTTCTTCGGAAATATGCTATTCCATACAATTATTTGTTTGCTCGGTAAAATTTTAAGCTGACAACCCTGACACTGAAGCATATTTTTTTTTTTAAAGAAAAGTTTTTGTACCGTTTTTGCCGCATGAATTAATTGAATAAAATAAATGTAATTTTTTATTAACTGCCTTTTTGTTATAGTTTATGATTTCTAAACCGCAGCAATATCAGTAAAAAGAATAAAAAGAATGAATGAATTGGAAAAATTGAAATCTGCTCGTTTAAACTAATAAAATATAAACATAGCAAGGATTTTGCAGTTGATATAAAAAAAAAATAAAAAAAAAATACAAACTCAAACGAGTTTTTTCTAGCATACACAAATTGGATTCAATGCGAAGAAATCTTTTGTACCAGGAGGACAGAATGACTATGGTGCGGTTGCATGCACTTTCGCAACTGCAGAAACTTTTGAATGATTCTAAAAAAAGATACAATTCTCCGAATAAGCTGTTTCAAATCGGTTTCTGGATTTATAATTGTTTTTTTTTTTAAAGCTTTTTTTTTTTTACTTTGCAAGCCGCAACATAATCCAAAGAACTTGTTTTTTGCTGGACAAAAGAAGATGAATAGAATATTTTCCAAATGTGGGTGGGAAGCAGTGGTGGATTAAGACCACTAAAATGTCCTGAGCACTCTACAAACCATATTATAAAGAACTTCCCGGATTGTATTTTGTCGAAAAAAAGATCTCTTATAAAAGCGACATTTTCAAGCTGTTTCCATTTTATTACTAAGGGAGATGCATATACATAGCTGAAAGTTATATTAACTTTCATTTTGTAGTGCAGACTTCTTCGCTAATATCTATACGTTTGGCTTTAAAATATTCCAAGCAAAATATTAAAAGGAAACCTTAGTCCCTTCCTGTCTATATCTCGCGGCCCTGGACTGTGTACTTCATTATGTTGTAATTGGGAGTCACGCCTATACCTTTTTAAACAAAAATCCTGATACAGTTTACTCTAGATATTTGGCATAAAATCTATCTAATATGACCTGGGGCCAAATTATCGCATCAGTGAGCTCTTTAGGTCACTGAATTATTTCAATTAGCACTACTCTTTAAAATGTATTTTAAATGGAGCAGTAATGCTAATGTAAAATATTTCAGTGACGTATGACCCACTCGCCGATGCGGGAATTCGGCCGCTGAACTCAACAGATAAAACAAAAATTAATTTGATGGCACAGCAGTTCATGAAAAACAAGAACCTATAGTGACTTAGAACTTTTAACCATTCGGCATGTGTGCAGGAATGGAGGGGACCTACAGTTTACTGCCAAATACGGACGGCTAATGTGAGCGCCACTTTTCTATGACAAGAGATACTCTTGGAGATTTTGTCAATTTCTAGCAAGAGGCAGTAGCGTTTTTTTTTTATATAGTTGAATGAGGCTGGGCATCAAACCTACACCTCCGACATGACAGTCTATCGTACTAACCATGAAGCCACAGCTACTACTTAATAGGTATTGCGAATTAACAAGGCCCTCACTACTTTACCGAAGAGTCCAAGTGTGATCGCCATTTTGTGTCAATAATCCTGACTACATAATTTTTAATTTTTGTGTGGGGTAAGATGCCTGAAAATAATTTCACAAAGAGCACTTCTTACCTTTGAAAAACGAGCGCTTTCATTTGAAAATTAACGCTTTGACTGCACCCTCTCATCCGTCACGTCAATAAGCATATACCTTAGCTTTTCTGTTATTTCTGGGTTCCTCGGGAGAAATATTCTTTCGGAAGTTAAACACGCCTATTCTGAGTTCCCTGGTGGATTATTTTAGCCTTCGAAAGTGGAAATGAGAGTTCTGAAGGTTTTGAACAGCTTTTTTGTAGTATTTGACATATAAATCAAACTGTAGAGAAAAAAAATTATTTATTTCCGGGGAAATATTTCCTCTTTTTTTTTTCTGCTTTGATAACTTCAGTAATAAAGCATTAGAATTTTTACACTCCCTTATAATATGGGCCTGCGTATTTAAACAGAATACTTCTTCAACCAGTTGCCAGATTCGTCTTGTGATTTGGCGGATGGGTTCGTTGATTTACGGGCTCGTTGGTTAATTTTCCGGATTCGTTCACTGATTTGCCAGATATTCGTTTCTTGATTTGCCGGATCCGCCCGTTGATTTGCCTTATTCATCCACTGATTTGCCTAGTCTGTCAGTTGATTTGCCCCATTCGTCTGTTGATTTGCCGGATCCGCCAGTTGATTTGCTCGATTCATCCACTGACTTGCCTAATCCGTCAGTTGATTTGCCACATTCGTCTGTTGATTTGCTGGATTCGTCCGTTGATTTGCCGGATTCATCCACTGATTTGCCTGGTCCGCCAGTTGATTTGCCAGATTCTTCTGTTGATTTGCCAAATATTCGTTTCTTGATTTGCCAAATCCGCCAGTTGATTTGCTTTATTCATCCACTGATTTGCCTAGTATGTCAGTTGATTTGCGACCTTCGTCTGTTGAATTGCTGAATTCGACCGTTCATTTGCCGGATTCTTCCATTGATTTCCCTGATTTGCTAGATTCGTCAGTTGGTTTGGCTGATCCGCCAGTTGATCTTCCAGATTCTTCTGTTGATTTGCCGGATACGTCCGCCGCATTCATCTATTGATTTGTGTTGTCCGCCAGCTGACTTTACTAGATTTTACCTGAACCTGCTAGCTGATTTCCAGGACCACCACGATAACGTAGACGACCTTATCCCAGAATTAAAGAGCATTTCCAAAGCCTTTAAAAAAAGAACTCATACTTGATATCAGCTTATCGAAGCACACCCTCAAAAAAAGGTACAAACTTCTTGTTTTGAATGGCTTACCGTTGTATATTTTACCGCTAATAATTAGTAGTTAATTAGTCGTTATAACTTCAATTTGTCGTGCAATTCTTGATCTGCAAATTGTGCTTTGCATCGAACGGTATACGAATCTTGACAGTGCAAGTATAGTTCAGTTACAACTAAACCATTGTTTTCGGCCAGTTAAAAGCCTTAAACTCAAGGATTCGTCAAGTTATGAATAAGTCTGTAATATAGTTTTTTCTTAGTGAACGAATTTTTAGAATCGTCCATTGACATAATGTTTTTATTGGAATTGAAACAAAAGGCGGTAATTCAAATTTCAAATGTTCATTGCTCTCGAGAACTGATTGCCTATTTAGTTTTAAATTTACTTTAAGGCAAATCCGGCACTGTTGATATAGTTTCTAACTCATACAGAACAAAAGAAATAGTGATTGGATAAAATATAATATAGAAACTGGTTGAATAAATTTGTCGGAATTATAATAGAAGGATTTTTTTTTTATTTTTGAAGAGTAGTCAATTTTATGAAAGGAACGGACAAAAGGATTTTAAAATCGAAATCATTTCAATTTTGTAATGTTCGTAATTTAAAAAATATTTTTTTTCTGGAACAAAAACCAGAACTAATTGATTGGAAGAATGATTCAACAAAGTTTAAACTAATGTGCGTATTTATCTCTTTTTAATTGAATCATTGTTATAGTCATTATTTCGGGATAATTTAATTTCCTCGAACAAGTAACATTTTTGAAACAATAGGTAATATTATTCTATTTCCAAATTCCGATTATGTATTACATGTTATAATTTAACTAATATCCGTGGCATACTTTTTTCGTGTATCCCACAAATTAGGTGCCAAAACTCGCTAATGACCTTGAAAAACCTTAAGCTGGCCATACAAGATAGAGCCAAATGGCTCGACCGAGCCAAGTCGCATCATGTGAATAGGTTTGGACGTGTCATTTTGATTTCAGCAGGTTATAAATCCACTACTCCAATTGGCACCGATCCATTTGGCCCGATCGTGAATAACCAGCTTTAAACTTTGATTTTCCTAGCCTGACCAATTTCTGAAAATTGTTGACCTTTTTTGACAAATTACTGACCTTTTAAATGACATACTTTTCTTGCGAATATCCCATATACGAGTTGCTAAGATCCCACAGCCCATTTGTGGGATATTCAAAAAATTAATCTTTATGGCTTCTCAAAGGTCCAGTAATTACAAAGCAATTGGTCAGTTATATCGATTTTTTAATGAATAAAACACGTGCACCTTTTCGGATTTTCAAAAAAAAAACAATTTAGAAAAAGATGCCATTATTGGTCAAAAAGAAGAGATGTTGCTTACCAACTATCGAAACCAACTAACCTTCTTTAACCAATTACTGACCTTTTAAACGATGTACTAATTTGTTTGAATATGCAACAAATGAGGTGCTAGCGTCTACTATAGTCTTAAAAAAAAGCTTCAAAAATTCACTATCAATTGACTATATGGTTGGGCAAAAACCTTAACCAACTGGGTTTTGTATGTGTATAATTTTTTCGAATATCCCACACATGGGGCAATGATTTCGGAGCCTTTCAGCAGTCGCACGGAATCATAGCATTTGATTTAAAAAAAGAACCACCAAAAACATTTCATGTAAAAAAAGGTCGCCAAGACTCACATGCACATAACGCTTTCGCTGTGAAAAAGTTATGAGATCTCATGAAGAGCCAAGCCCATAACTCTACAAGGCCTAACTTTACAAGACCTAACTCTACCAACCCTACATCGTGGTCAAAAAGTATGGCTTGGCCGTTTCGCAGCCAAAACACAGACACTTCCATAGATTTTCGGTAAAATTAAGTCTGTCATGCTAAAGTTTTATGAAACGGCCAAGCCATACTTTTTGACCACGATGTAGGGTTGGTACAGTTAGGTCTTGTAAAGTTAGGCCTTGTAGAGTTATGGGCTTGGCTCTTCATGAGATCTCATAACTTTTTCACAGCGAAAGCGTTATGTGCATGTGAGTCTTGGCGACCTTTTTTTACATGAAATGTTTTTGGTGGGATTTCATTTCTTTTTGTAGGATCAATTATTATCCAAAAGAAAAAAACCTGAACCTCCCTTAAATACTTCACGGTGGGATTCTAATTCCAATGAAACTACTTCCCAATTAATATTGTAGCAATAGGCCTAATACCTCGGAATAAAGTAACTACCTACATACCTAACCTTTATATTGAGCTAAGTCTCTTAGCAAAGACCAGAAATATGAAAATAATATACATATGTACCTTACTACGCATTTATTTAGAAATTATATAAGTAAAAGTAACGCGTATATTTTTATCTTCGCTAAAATTAAGGTAATAAGGTACTTAAACCTTAAAAAAATGATCCGTCAATGTAAAATCTCTTTCTTTATTTTGACCGAAGCGAAAAATAAAAGTTCATTATTTTTTCCTATCGCACACCCCTGAATATAAGTACATACATACATAAAATTCCAAGGACACTTCATACTGAACGAGACGACAGTTCACCGATCGTGGTGAACATTATACAATATATAAACAACCCTTATTTCAAGCAAAGCCATATTGTGCATTGTTTTTTGTGTTCGTGAATATAAAATAAAAAAAAACAACCCTCACATCAATTATAGGCGGGGTTTGCATTGCATTGTTGTGTGTGATTGTGAAAATTGTTGTTGTTTTTGAGGTTTTATTATGAACCTCCACTTTTGGGGTGTTGGAGGGTGAAAGTTACAGATTTCTTAATTTTTTTGTTGTTTGTATGCAAATCCTAGTCTACATTCCAAATTTCAGCTTTCTAGCACTTCGGGAAGTACCCCTATCGGTTTTGATGAGTGAGTGGTCAGTGACAAAATCGACGTTTTTGGCTATTAATAACATCCAAACTATAAAAGCTAGAAATATGAAATTTGGTGTGTTTTATAAGGCCGCGAACTACATCTAATCCTGAAAATTTGAGCTCTCTAGCTCTATCTATACCGAAGCTATGAGGGCTTGAAAATACGACGAAACGTTTCGAGAAAATATATAGTAGTGCTAACCGCTCGTCTTGGCGGGCGCACTACCGTGCGCCTAGACTTGCATCAATATACCGAAGCTATGAGGGCTTGAAAATACGACGAAACGTTTCGAGAAAATATATAGTAGTGCTAACCGCTCGTCTTGGCGGGCGCACTACCGTGCGCCTAGACTTGCATCAATCTTATGGCGATTACATATTTTTCAAATATCATTTTTATTTTCAACGGTAGCCGAAATATTTTTCTCAAAAAAAAAAAAAAAATGCAGGTTCTTTTCAAGTGTTTCAAAAAAGCCCCACGATATCCACGAAAAAATAAAACAGACGCATCTCGGGCCAAACGACCTTTTCAATTAACTATTTTAGATGCTTAAAGTATTTTTAAGAACTAAAAGTATATGTACGTTACGTAACGTTAAGTTATCATTACCTTAAGTTACCATTACGTTAAGTTATCATTACGTTAAGTTACCATTACGTTAAGTTACCATTACGTTAAGTTACCATTACGTTAACTTACCATTACGTTAAGTTACCATAACGTTAAGTTACCATTACGTTAAGTTACTATTACGTTAAGTAACCATTACGTTAAGTAACCATTACGTTAAATAACCATTACGTTAAGTAACCATTACGTTAAGTTACCATTACGTTAAGTTACCATTACGTTAAGTTACCATTACGTTAAGTTACCATTACGTTAATTTACCATTACTTTAAGTTACGTTACGTCTTATGTGTGACGCTTAAAGAAGCTCTTGCTTGAATATTTTAAATTAAGGAATACTTTTCAATTTTACAACTTGTTCCTCTCTTTTTTTTCTTTTTATTGTTTACATAAGTAAAAACCAAATATTCTTCCAATCTTGGATGTTTTTGAGTGATGTCCTCTTTGGGCCCTACCAATAATCAAATTTAGTTACGACTTAAATATTTCAGTAAAATGGACCATAATGGAATGGGCTCTAAATAATAAACCGTGCACGGTACTACCTTAATATTTACGTTGCCTATGTTACCGAAAAAGCCGACATAATGAATTTCTAGAATTTGCCGGTAAATCATAGAATTTCTCAGCACCATTGGTAAGAATTGTTCTAGAATATACCGGTCAATTTTAGAATTTCATTATTTTGACTTTTTACAGTAACACCTATAAATAATGAACCATATATCGAATTGAATCCAAAAAATTTAGAATATGATGTGTGGTTAATTATTAAGGATCCATAACGTTATGTTTAATTTCACTCCAATATTTAAGTCATAACTGATTTTTTTTAAAAAATTTTTAGTAATAGATATGTACTCATGTTCTAAAGAATATCTCTCCGACAATCCAGGTGCACTGTTTTTTTTATTCATATTTTTTTTATTTTACAAAAAAGATTGCTAAGTAAATGCAAATTACTGTGCCAAATATAGAAGCTTTAGAATATAAAACATAGTGACTCCTACCACAACATCACCGGCGTCAGTGGGTTTTCTGAAAAGCTTTTCATCTGTCTGGACCACGCCGAGTTGGTTTTTTTTTTGTTTTTTTTTTTTTTTGAAAGGACATTCCATAGCAAAAAATTTTTCTTAGCTGATGCTTGCATCCTTGCAGTTTATTTGTCCTGCTTTAATTTTTGAACTTTTTTTTAAGCTTGTTCTATATTTCCATTGCAAAAAAAAAAAAACTTAGCATCGCTAAAATGGCGAATTATATGCGAAAAATAGCTGGACACAAACTAACTTAAATATAAAAAGAAAAAACTTATCTTGCTTTATCCGGTTGCCTTTTTTATATTATAGTTGGTATGTATGCGGTATTGTCGTTTCTACCTCAGAATTATCTGAATAAAAGCATGGAATTATACAAAGAGCATCAAGAGAATCCCATCTGTGTGACTAGTATAAGTATACTCTTTCCGTTTTTATTCCACCTGAAAGCATATTATCTACCTACGATGACTGGAAGTGGATACTGCAAAGGAATACTGCAATCATCGCATCGTCGTCGCTTCGGTCGCGGATAAATCCACGTAATGTGGTCACAAAGTGAATTAAGACAGAGAGGTGGAAAAAATGGAAGGAAGGAAGGATGTTATTGAATTGCAAGGGTTTTTGTATGAGGATGTTGCTAGGATGTGATATGGGAAATTTTGTATTTAACGTGGGGTCAAAATGATATTAAAAGGATAATTTTTTAGACATAGGTATTTAATTTGTATATGTTGGTTGGTTTTTTAGCTGCTAGTGCAATATTTCAGCGGTTAATTAAAGGAGCAACCATTTAAATCCGATGTTGCCGATTTCAAGAGATGCTATTGGATTGTACAGTGGTTGTTGTTGTTGTTGTCAATTATAATTGCGAACATATTCAGCGATGTGCACTGAAGCTTATGTTAATGTTGAAGCGCCTGTAAAAGGTTATCTATATTTTATATTTTATCTATTTCGTGCGCTTTTTCAAAGAAAATGGATAAATTGTTGCGGGGGGTGATATATCATACATGATGGGAATATATTATAAAAGCGAGTAGGTGGATTAATATGAAGAACAATTTTGCTTAGCTATGATGTATGTATGTATTTCACTCCACCCACGTTATACCTAGTATATATCACTGAAACTACTCTCCATTATCATGGGAAAATATAAGCATAACATTAGCTGCTGTACCTAATGGAAAATGTTTTATGGATGAGTGATTAATCACAGTGGAATTTGTTATAACCCCAAAACGTAATAGAACAGATTAGTGATAATTTTCTTTGTGTCTGATATTTAAATAACTTTAAAATTAAAGAAGATATTGATTCTTATTTTTTTTTGTATATTATCTAGTCCATTGAAATGTTACAAAATTTTGGCCGAACCTTACATTTTGTACAGGACAAATTTTTTTTTTTTAAGGATCTATTGTGTAAAACCTAGTTTTTGGGGTTTAACTCACACCCATTTGCCCGTCATTTTGAAAAAGGGGGCGTAAAAAGGTCTTCGCAATATCTTATGAACCATACATAGCACAAACAAAATTTTACCATATTTGTGTAGAGAATTAAAATCTCTAAAATTTATGTTCATACACTTTTTTTCGTGAAATTGAAAACAAAAAAGTTATAATCAAAAAAAGGTGACCATTGTCAAGAAAAGTATCATTATCTTCTTCTTTTATTTATTTTATATCCTCTTTAAGATAAATTTCTTAGAACAGTCATATTTTTTTGGTTATAACTTTTTTGTTTTCAATTTAATTAATTTAATTTAATTTTAATATGGTAAAACTTTGATTGTTCAATGTATGGTTCTCAAGATATCGCGAAAACCCGAAAACTCGTTTTTATACTGACACTGATCCCTCCTACAGATCCATCAAAAAAAAATTGTGTCCTGTATGAAAGGCAAAGTTAATGAAACATTTCAATGGACTATACAGGATGCGCCATATTTCATGTCGGTATGCGACTTTTTGGTCGTATTCCAAGTGACGTGAACGGTCTTTCGGCAATATTCTTTGAGTCAATTTCACTATTGGAAAAAATTTTTCAAAATGCGATGGAAGGTATTACTGACGCCAGAATTTCAAGCTCTCTGAACGCCCAGAGATATGAAATCTTTAGTGCAGGGCATTAATACTACTTAAATCTGTTCCACATGGGAATTCGTACCACTTGTAGTTGTAATCTGTTCCATTTTTCAAAGTGAAATTAATTGCTACCGGGAGAGAGCATTTTGTTTACAGTTTTTTAGTGAAAAAGAACTTTACTTTTAAATGCAGAGTTCCGTGACCGAGACCAAGGCCCCAAGAAGAAAGTTTAATTCCTTTGAACTTTGATGTTGGCCACCCAAAATACTGCTATTCCAAGAAAATTGTTGACATAAATCGAGCAACAGAATTGCCTGATGAGTGGGATAGAAAGCCCAAGAACGGCGGCATTAAAATCTTGTTTCGATTGTGTCATACCGCGCTGTGTTGCAAACATTTTTTTCTGTGTGCGGGAAAGAGAAAACAATGCTCGCGGAAAGGCAACAACACACCATGACACGAGATATATGTTTTGTTCTGGCTTTATTCTCAAATGAAGTATTAACATTTTAAAACACACCTCAAACATAATATGTTGCCATCTTTCTTTTAATAAACACTTCTCCTTTTCTTTTCTCTTGCAGGTTGATGGACAAAAATACATTGGTCAAGGTCGAAGTAAAAAGATCGCTCGCATCGAAGCTGCTGCTACAGCGCTACGCAGTTTTATACAATTCAAAGATGGTGCCGTATTGACACCATTAAAGCCGGCATGTAATCTTGATTTTACAAGCGATGAACATCTGGAAAACGGTATTAAGAATTCTGATAAATTGGGATTTGCCGATTTAGTTGAGCTTGTAGACAATTTTGTTAAGCATGCTAAGAGTGCAAAAAAGTTGACACCCCTTTTGAATGGCCAAATGAGCATGTCAAGCAAGTATAATTTTATTTTTTGTTTTTTTTTGTTAGTTTAATGTTTTTTTTTTATAATTATAATTTTTGCAATCAAAAAAAAATAGTACCAATTTTATACATTTTTATTTTTATATTGGTTTTAGATTTTTTGTTGGTGCAGAAATAAAAAAAAAAAAATCATGAAATGAAATCAATGTGATCGATAAAATGTGGTAAAATTAGAGGTTGTTTCTGTTTTCCCGAACCCACCTTTTTTCCCACAATATACAAATATAATACTAGCCTTGGTGATGTTAAATAAAGCAGAGTCCTTTTTGAAATAAATCAATATGAGATGTTGGGGATATCTAATTTTTGAGCATGTTTGCAGAAGAAAATCGTTCTACAAATGAGACTAATTTATGTAAAAGTTAAGCGAAATAAAAACATTGTGAAAAAAAACGTGAGCCAACGTTGGAATGACAGTTGTTTGATTTGATCCACTTTTTTTCACATAGCACGGTGTAAGTTACTGAGAGCACTTTCGACGAACTTTCGAGTGTTCAGTATAAGGATGCACCAAGGAACGAGCTTCTGGCTTAAAAAAAAAAAAAAGTATAGCATGACATTTGCAAGTGTTACCGTTGTTTTTTAATAATTTTTTTTTCTATTTCAAGACGATTTTTTAGAAAATTGCCCCTCCTGCCTAAATGGGGGAAAATAGACCCCCCTCCCATACGATTTTTTTTTTGTCTTTACCCAACCTATTCGCTCTAGCTCTTTGGTGCACCTTATACCGAACACCCTGTATATATTACGAAAAAAAAATGCTAATCATCTTTTTTTTTTTTGCAAAATTTAGGAAACTACAATTTTTGCCTTGCGTTTTATCCAAACTACTTTAACTTTTTAACCCCGTTAAATCACAAGGGTACTACATATTTAGAAATTGGTTAACATAAATATAACACAATTAATTTTTTTCCAAATGGTCTCCCAGGAGCTGTGAACAAAGTTTTGTAAAAGCTTTATCCCGCCAAATGTACCCGATAAAAAAAATTATTTGATGGCACAACAGCTCATGAAGAACTAGTGACTTTTAACTCTCAACCATTTCTGTGTGCGTGTTGCAGGAATGGAGGGGACCAACAGTTTATTGCCGAATCCGAACGGCTGGTGAGCGGCATTTTTCTGAAAGGAGATACAATTTCTATACAATTTTTTCGATTAATCGATTAAGGCTTGTGTAGAACGTAGTTTAATGATATTCGGAAAACCAAATTAAACCATCCCTGCATTGATGAGATATGCGCTCTTAGAACTTGCATAGAAGAGATCGTGTATCTTGCGTTATGACCAAATTACTAATTCACCAAAAAAGCACTTTTAAAATGCAAAAACTATTTTAAACCGCTCACATTCACATATTCACATACAATTCTTAACTGTTCAAACTGAATTCCATAAACTTGCAGCAATACCAATGGCCTCGGCCCACTTCGCGGTCTAAAAAAGTTTAACTAAGACACTTCAAAATTCACTTCGAAAAATTATATTAATAAATTATTTGATTAAATATTTTCAATCAGTCAACTTTTTTGGAAAACTGGAATAACTGATAACCATCTAATTGAAACATATTTTGAAAATAGTAAAACGCAAAGTTTTATAATGAGAAGATTTAAGTTGCGGATTATTTAACTGTCGGATAGGATATTTACGGGGAACTTTATTCAGACATTGTGAAACAAACCCTAAATAATTTATTATTTTTTATCATTAGAAATATGCCGATTCATAGAGTGAAGAAAAAGTGTGGATAAATTATTAATTCATTTTTTTAATGAATTATTTCACTGGACCAACGAACTTTTCGTTGGCTCAACTAAAATTCAGTTAATGTTTGTTTTTTTTTTCAGTGTCTAAATTCATTCCCCTAAATGCTTACTTACTTCTAAATGAGATAAACCTTTCCAGTAGAATGATTATTTTCACAAAACATGCTCAAAAATTTCCATCGAAAACAGATTTTATTCGTAAACACTTTGTATCTATAACCAAAATGATCCCCAAAAAGCACTTACATAATATATGTAGTAACTAAATTGATGTTGTAATATTTAATTATTGTAATTAGATATTGTGTTTTGCTTTGAAAAGTAGGTATTAAATTTCATGTCGTTAAATTATTGTAGTTTTTCCATTTGTGATATTAAAAAAAAAATGTCACATAAATTTATTTAGTTTCAATTTAAAAAATTAACCCCCCCCCCCCTCAAAAAAAAAAAAAATAAATAAATAATAAATACCAAGGGGCCAAAATTGAAGTCACATTAAAAGTCATCAGCAATGTTTCAAACACGAATGAAACTTTGTCTTACCTCATTTTAATACTTTCCCAACGGTCCTAGTCCTAGATACCTGAGATATTCTCCTTCCAAAATATAGATACATCACATAAATCAATTTAAAAACTCCACTCCATATCTTTACCTGCAAAATTGAACTCTACCCATTGACAAGGAGACATCACGGACTATGTTAACAGAATTAAATTTCCCCAATTGATGAATATTAAATGTTTTTTTTCGCTCATAAAAATGCATGACATGGCATTACCGCTTTTGTTGATAACGTTGAGAGCGTTCGGTAGCCATCACTGATGCCGGCCGCCAGCTATAGCTAGGTCCTTCCTGACCTCTTCTTATAAGTGTAGTTGTGACCAAACGTGCCTTTGGTGGTTATAACTAATTTTGACTCTATCTAGGCCACCATTAACACCAATATACATTCATACATATAATACCTAATGGTCACAAAAAAAAAAAAACATCGCACAGAGCGATATTGCACTCTGACCTAAATGCAATTTTTAAAACCGAACGAAATTCACAGTATTTGTTTGCTTCCGCAATTTATCGAAAGTGATTGCCATCGATTGGGCTTCAAGATATGACAATCTTCGTCATGTATTTGGGTGTTTGAATTTTTTCTTGGTGCAAATGTCACAAGATAACATTTAGAAATTATATTAAGTTCCTTTTTTTGTATAGTTTTTTTTATCCAGTTTTTTTTTCTGCCAAATAAATGTCTGTCCGTTTTAAATGGAAATCTATTGATGCATCAAATGAAATGATTTTCTAAATTAAAAAAAAATGGACACAATTTAATTTAAAATTAAATAGAAAACGGGAAGTGAAATCATATTCTTCTAAATTCAGGATTTATTTATTTTTGCTGTTTGAATGAATTGAATGAAAAAATGATTGGAATTAATTTTGTTTGTTTTTTAAAAAACTATTTTTTGCCATTTTTTAGAGTTTGTTTGGTATTTAATTTTTTTTTCGTGGCATATTTGTGCCTTAACTTAAAGTTTTGAAGTGAAGGTAAATCTAAAATAACATCGATTTTTGATAACTTGTACATATATGCAAGGAATTTATTTTTTAAACTGATCTTAAGAATTTGAAATTATCAGGATCTGATAGCACCAACTGATACTTAAGATATTTGATAAGAAAGTTTGTCATTTGAAAAGCCATTGGATCGACATACAAGGTCAGCGAGTTTCAGTCCTTGGGCAGTTAAAGTTTTTTTTTTTCCAATATTCCACAAATGAAGATCTAAGACCGCACAGCCTAATCAACAGCTTTATATAGAATAAATAAGCTCCATTTTAGGGATGGAGCTTATAGGAACTCGATATCTATTTCAAAAATGTGTTTTACTTCGAGGATTTTCCGAAAAGTATTAATTTCGGTGAGCACACTTTTTCTAAAAAAAATCAAATCATTTTCGAAATACATACATACAAGATATGTATGTAAGTGTAGTTACATACGTATTTACATAAAAACTGAATTTCAGACCCTGGTTCAAATTTACGATACCTACTTTTGAAGAAAAAAAAACATTTTTGCATTCACTGGTGAAATTTACTTTTTGACCAACATCCTAGATTTTAGTTTTTCATAAATATTTCGGTTACTATACAAAAAAGTTTATCGGACAAAAAGTGTTGACATTTAAAAAACAAGTTTTTGATATTTTTGTTACTGAGAAAGTTTCAGGGCAAAAATAGTTAAAAAAAGATTGAATTTTCCAAGTAATTTTGCAGTTTTAGCATTTCTAACATAAAAGTAGTAGCCCGTGGCGTAATGGTTAGTGCGTTGGACTGTCATGCCAGAGGTCTGGGTTCAATACCAGCCGCTTCCATCTTAATTTTTTTTCAGGGCTACTACCTCTTTCGAGGTAGAGTATCACCTGTCATAGAAAAGTGCCGCTCACCAGCCATTCGGATTCAGCAATAAACTGTAGGTCCCCTCCATTCCTGCAGACACGCACACAGAAATGGTTGAGAGTTGAAAGTCACTAGGCCCTGGTTCTTCATGAGCCGTTGTGCCACCAAATTTATTTAATTTTTTATTTATACCATAAAAGATTTTAAATGTCGTTTGAGCAAGATTTGTTAAAAGGTAAACTTCACGTGTTCGAAAAATTAAAGTTATGAGCTGTTTATGACGTGAAATTTCTTGCGAATATGCACAAATTTTCATAGTTTAACTCGAAAAAACGAGAGAGCAAATAATTCCATTGGATATTTTGCAAATTTCTGCTACATTCATTTCTGTGTGCAACATTCATGGTCTTATTAATAAACATTGTCTAACTTTAGACAGCCGTCCAAGTTTTTAAAAAACCTTTCTAATTTTTGCTAAAGTAATCTATATTTTTGTCTTTCTTTAGACAACGTAATCTATTGTCTAAACCTAGAGAAATGCAATATTCTTTTTATTAAAAAAGCATATTTCCAACTGTTTCAAAATACTTAGACATAGTTTAAACAGCCAAAAATCTAATTAATAAGACCATCAGTGTATGCAACATGACATCGTCAAAGTAGTAAAAAAAACACTTTTGGCCAAAACACGAAGTGACTTTTACACAAAAAGTGGTTCAGTGCATTTGTTAACTTTTGGGAAGTCTATCCCTTTCTGAAAGAAATTTTCCCTTCTTTTAAAATTTGACGGGTTTTACACATTTTAGTGAAAAAGATACCAAACAAACCTACGATCGCGCGCCGGTGTACTGTTCTGATGAACGAACAATATTTCGAGGTCAGATAATAAATGCTCTGGACTATAAGAAAGTTATCGAAGTGTCACAACAGCGCTTTGTCTTGTCTATGACCTTAAAATGACACAAAGGTTATTGGTAAGATCTCTGTTGCTTCGGAAGTAGATAACCTTATGTTCCCGAGAAATTAAACCGGCGGAAGCATGTCTCGACCCCTATAGTGAGAGGGCCAGATTCGTAGACTGTCACTAAGCTCCGAATGTGTCGTAGTATAAGGTGTTTACCAAATACTTCAGCCTGATCGGAATTGTTCCTAGATATGATGGCCTGTATAAAATGGTAATTGCTTTAGTTGATACTCTTCTATCTCCCTTTCTTGTTTTCTACTTCCAACAACTTTAATCTGCTTATCAAACGTACCTGTGTATATAAAAATAATTTAAATTTCGGTCATTAATGAAAATATAATTGCTAATCTTTTAAAACATTAAATTTGTTGATGCAAATTAAACAAATTAAAATCTCCAAAATCAAAAAGGTTTCACCAAAGATATTTTATAGAAACCTCTTTTTATTTTTTTTTTAATGTCAGTAGACCACAAAATTCTTGGAAACTTTTAAATAAATACCAAATGTTCCCTTACTTCCAATTCCCCAATAAATCATATTTTCCTTGTCGTTCTTAACCTAGGTCTTTATTTCTCTGTCCCCGTGTTTAAATTATATAAATATAAAAAAAGGTTTATAAATAATCTATATAAAATAAAACCAGCTGAGAGGAATTCGAATTTAAAGGTAACATTATTTTATTTTACCTTTTTTATTTGGTTTGGATAAATTTTTTTAATCATTCCGCTGTAGCACTGTTGATTTTTGTTTCTTTCTAAATAAATACCTTTAGTCGTATAAGAATTTTAACAAGTTGTTTTATAATTCATAATATTTTATTGGTTATGTCTTTGAATTGTGTAAAAAACAACAAAAAGATGTATTTATGTTTTAGACTTTGAATTCGAGGTATTTGAGTTTTTTTGATTTTAGAAGTGAAATATTTTTTAGATTAAAATTTGTTTTTGAAAGCCTAGTACACATCTTAGTATTAGAAAAAAAACATCAAATTTTTATATCAATTTGCTGTCGTAAACGACTTTTAACAGAAATTAATTAAAAAATTTGGAATAATAAATTCAAAATGAAAAATTAGACAAAAAACAACGAACGAAAAAAAAAACCGAAAAAGCTGGTAACAGAAATTTGCTTCTCGATTTCAAGTCAGAATCCACTTAAGAAAGAGTAATACATTAAACTCATTTAACTTCATTTACGTTGTCAGAAGTAAGCAGACGAAATTTTGCTATTCCGTTAAATTTGAGAAATACTTGGTGATCTCCGAATGAAACCAATGGATAAAGACAAAAATAATTAAATTAAGCTCATAATTATTTGACTTTTCCTACTACATAATAGGTGCGTTTTATTGGCAATTTTATAGCTAGCGCAGTAGAATTTTCCTCGGTGAACAATAACAAAACTAAAAGTGTCGATAAAAAGGCCAGTATTTTAGTGAATATAAAAATAGACAAAGAGTGTGGACTTGAACTTTGAATGTCGGTAACGTAGAGTGTTTTCACTCACACAAGTATATGAACACAGCCACAGAAGTAGAGAGTGGACATAAAAGTGGGTATAGCGTTTTATTGAGCTTGTATTGCTGCGCTAGCTTTGAATCACCAATAAAACGCACCTAATCTATGTATATTTCAACAAGATGTGAACTTTTTTTCTACTACTTTTTTGCGTTGTAAAATCAATAAAAAAGAAACTCCTAGGGTAAAGTTAAATAAATGTTTGATTGATTAAAAAAAAGAAAATTATTGTTAAACGTATATTAATTTTACTTCAGGTGAGTAGAGTAGGTACTAGGCTTAGAAAACAAATATTATAACTACACCTATTCCTATATACACAAAATAATTTTTTTTTTATTCGTACAAACGAGTATTTCCCTTTGTTTTCAGTTACTGTTTTTGTTTCTGTTTCTTTTAATCGACAAATATTCCCCTTTTTCTTGATGCGATTTTTATTTTATTTCATTTATCATTTTGAACTAAAATTTTTTTATTTTTATTTTTTTAATTCTACGCAGCTGAAGTATCGAAAGGTGTAATTACAGTTGATGGACAGAAAAAAGTACCCGATAAGGGCCCAGTTATGCTGTTATATGAGCTTTTCAATGATGTGCACTTCGATTGTTCAACAATAGATGGCGCCCAAAATAATTGCCGCTTTAAAATGACTGTGACTGTTAATAATAGCAAATTTGATGGAACTGGTAAGTAGAAAGATGATGTATTGGTTTTAAAATATAAAACGTTCGATTATACAATGTTGCTTGTAATATTTTTGTACTTTAATCGTTGTTGAATAAAAAATTAACAGCCATATTAATAAAAAGTCACTGTCCGCTCCTTAACACACGTGTTAGCTAGCACACGGATAGAGAACTTATCCGTTGGATAACTTTAATAATTAATAAACATATCATAATAGTTTCAGTCTGTACGGCAGCACTTCATCAAATCGTGGAGGTATTCTTATACATACATGCACTGATTGATGAAAAATATGCTTGTAGTTGAACCTGTTATTATCGAATGTAAGGATGTGTGTGTTATGAAGTTATCCATCCCTTAAACGTCAAATTTGGCGAGTTAAAGTTATCCGCTCGCTGTCACCATGTCGCAGACCATTACATTCTTGTTTATTAATACGAATTGCAAGTTGACAGATGTGCTAGTCTTATCTTTCCGTTGTTTTTCGTTTATTGATACGGGGGTCAATCTATTTTAAATAATGCCACATTCATTGCACATTTAATTAAACAAAAAAAAACAGTTAATGATGCAGAATTTAAAGCATGATATTTTTTTGCCATATGAAAACTATTGTCAAATAGTAATATCACACAAACAAAACAAAAATATGATAAGTTACCCATGACCGTTCGTTAGTGTCATACTGTCCCATAGCACCCTGACGTGATTATGATTTAAAATGAAAACGTCAGTATAACTCGTTTGAAAAGAAACGAGTGTTTTGGACGTGGCAGTCAACTTGATGACATTACAACTTTTCGATATGATTAAATATTTCACATGATAAAGTATGAACTGGGAAAATTCATTGCGATTTATTGAAAACTTACTCATGGGTATAAACTTATGACAGCTAGGAAAAAATATGCTCTCAAATTGTTTGCTATTTTGTTGGTTTGAAAAAGTTTGGAGGGTAAGAAAGAACTAAAAAATAGATAACAATAATGTTCATTGCATATAATCGTCAGCATCGTGTTTGACTTACGTAAGACTCATGTGGAAAATAATTCAGGATTTTGTGTAGAAAAACTGTATGAATTGATTAAATATCTGGCTTTTAATTTTTGTATAGTAAAAGGCTCCAATAAAATTAAGCTTTCACAAGGTCTTTGAATAACTAACTTCTTATTTAAAATTTGGTAAGTTTACTGATCAAGTTTTCTTTTTTTTTCGATCAATTCAAAAGGTTTTGAAAACTTAACCAGTAAACTTACCAAATTTTAGTTATTAATCATTAAATAAGAAATTTCTCTAATAATTTAAAGTTGTTTCGATATTAATCTACTTAAAAGGTTTGATTTTAAACTTTCATGAGTTTAGATGTTAGCGTACTTTTAGATCTCATTACTTTTCACTCCTGACTTGTCACACACAGGTTTTTTGTATACATGGGAACCTTAGCTCTTGCTTTAACATATATGTTTTTGTTGTGATTTCACTTCTTTCTGCAAAGTATTTTTTTTTTAATACAAAATCTTAAATTTTTAATTTTTGCACGCACCTGAACATGGGGTGGGCGCCAAATCCCCTCAATGATAAACCCCAAATTTTTATAAACCCTACCACTCCACCGAATTTTATCATTATACATCTACAACAATCAGAAGTGCTCCATATAATTGATAACAATTTTGAGGAAGTATAGGCGAATACCACGCCCACTATATATAAAACCTCAAATTTACGATTTTTTCTTTTGAATACACCTCAAGGCCTACCGTTGTGCGAAATTACAAAATTCTACGGCGTCGGGAAGTGTTCCATAATTTTGATGATCTGTCAGTCAGTCAGTTACGGTTTTAGCAATTTTTGACGTCCTACATGCATATATCTCAGGAACCACTGATGCTAAGAAGTTTAAATTTGGTGAGTCGCCTGTGCTTGCATAGCTTAGCAAGTACAACGACTTTGAATATTCTGACATTATTGGTTCCTAAGTTAGAGGCGGGTCGAAAATCGCTTTAGTTTATTCCTGTAAAAAGGGGTAGTATGGAGAACTTATCTTTGATTATGTTTCATAAATTCCGATAATCGATATGTCTCGGTGAGAATACTTACTAACTTACTTTACTTTAGTTGGCGCTTAGTCCAGGATGGTCTAAAGCCTCAATCTACAAGTCCCTCCAGCCAGTTCGGTTCCTAGCTAGCTGCTTTCAGTTACGCCCTCCAATTTGGTTTATGTCGTTTTCCACTTGTGTGCGCCATCTAAGGTGTGGTCTTCCTGCTGCGCACACAATCAGTGGTAGATTCGAAGAGTCGTCGGGCTGGGAGTGTCGATGTCCTTATGCTCCACGTGTCCCAGTCATCTCAAGCGCTGTATTTTCAGCTTTTTGAACAGGTTGACGTCGCTGTAAAGCCCGTAAAGCTCGTTGTTGAGACTTCTCCTCCATACTCCATCAATACAGACCAAAATGAAAAATCACCCCAAGAATCTTTCTTTCAAAGCACCCAAGCATTTTCTCATCCGATTTTGACAGGGTCTATGCTTCTGCCCCATACAGCAGAAGTGGGATGATTAGGGTCTTAAAGTCTCCTTGGTTCTTTGAGAGAGGGCTCTACTACTCAATTCTTCGTTTGATCTCTGCACTGATGTCATTTTGCGATGTTATAGTGGAGCCCAGGTAGACTAAAGTCCTTGACGACTTCGAAGTTGTTTCGTGACGTTCTGCCCGATTCGACGATGTTGAGATTCCTTTCTCGATGATAGCATATACCTCGTCAGCCAAACCCATTTTCGTCGTCTGCAAAAAAAAAAACTTGCAAACGCGCTGGTAACCGCTCGCTTCGTTCTCACAATGATCTTAAAAAAGATCACATTTCAATATGACACTTCGAAATCATTAATTCATCAAGAGTTATATTCAAAATATGTCAATCTTCCTTTTTGGAAGCAAAACTGTATAAATCTTTCGGGGATTGTTGAAATTGCTCAAAAAACGGAACTGAACTAATCAAATGGAAAGAAAACTCCTCCGCAAAGTGTACAAAATCTCTCATTTTCCTGAAGATAGAAGTGATGGTAAACTTTGTTAATGCCTAAATACAAAATCGTTCTACCTAAATGTACAACTACACACACTCCACATATCTACATAAAATGAAGAAATAAAAAACAAAAGTATGCGTTCTACTAAAATACACATATTCTTAATCTAAAAAAGGCATTTTGGTTGCGAGCTAAAACAAAAAAACTGAACTTGAATAACCCTCAAGTAAGTAATATTTATTTTCAACCATATTTTCTACTTTCATACCAAAATGAACAGTAACAAATCTTGCATTCAACTTAAAAGCTTTTTTTGTCGACTCAACAAAATCCACAATCGAATGATGTAGGTACTTTTAGGTGAAGGATAAAACCTTGAAATATAAAAACAAAAAATACTACACACACTTGGACACCAAGAGTCTTCTCTTCTCCTCCTACATAAAAATAAAATCCATCCATTCATCCACTTTTGATGGGAAATGGATTCTTTCATTTAAACTTTTCTCGTTTCTATTTTTTTTATTTTTAAATTGTTGTTCTGTTTTTCTCATTTAAGGACCATCAAAGAAATTAGCCAAAAATGCAGCAGCAAAAGCAGCCCTTGCCTCTCTTTGCAATATCTCTTACAGCCCAATGATGCATCCCCAAAAGAACGTCCCAATTCCCATTGATGATAAACAATCATCAATGGAATTACCTCAGATACATGCAGATACCATCGGAAGGCTGGTACTTGAAAAATTCATGGAGGTCATCAAAGGACAAGAATCTTATTCGAGGCGAAAGGTCCTGGCTGGTATTGTCATGACGGACAACATGAATTTCAACGAAGCAAAAGTACGCAGATACATAATACTCGTATTCATTCAACCACACAAATATCCACAGGATGAGTGATATGATTGCAAAAAGGGAAAACTTTTGCAAATGTCCTTTTTTGTATTTATTATTTTTTTTTTTTTTTTTTGATTTTTGTTGTTCATTTTGTGTGTTTGGATTTTACTCATTTTAACTCTATTCTAGGTCATATCTGTATCAACCGGCACAAAATGTGTTTCCGGAGAGCACATGTCCGTTAATGGTGCGGTTTTGAATGACTCCCATGCGGAGATTGTATCCCGGAGGTGTTTGGTAAAATTTTTGTACGCTCAATTGGATCTGCAGACGAGCTCGTGTAAGTAGAGATGTACTAAACCATCATCACCTAAAACCAAGTACCACCACCTCATCTCAAATCATAAGCCTCCATTGCTGTATGTGGGTGGATGGCGGAAAATAGGAAAATTTCTATGTTTATTTTTATATTTTCTTTCATCAACTTGTTTTTTTTATCAAACTATTTTTTTTTTTCTTTTTTTTATTTTATTTTATTTTTTTTGTTGCATTTCAATTGAAAGTTGTTTGAAAAATTAAACTTTTTTTTTTTTTTGATATACATACATATGTACGCCCTATGAGATAGTGTCTTGGCACAATTTGTGATATTTCGAGAAGTCTACACAATGCCGACACAATGATGCCTCTCTTTATTTTTAATTTTGTTTTCACTCTTCTGTCCTATTTAGTTAATGCTTTGTTTTAAGGTCCTTTTTTATTACTGAAGGATGCTTACAATGCATGCGTGACAAATGAGTTATTTTAGTTTATGACTTAACTAAGCTTTCTTTATATTATATTCATATGCATCTCGTACGCAATTAGTACAAGTTTATTTTAAAGCTAAAGAATTCTGGATTTTGGTTTGAAAAATTCGAATATGTATATAGATAATGAGGGTGTATGTCAAGGTGCGCTTATTTTCAAAAGAATTAAATTTTTTTTATTTATTTTTTCCCTATTGTACAACATTGACAGTTTTAGTTTACAGTGTTTTGGATTATAACGTAGATATCAATCACTTCCTTCGAAGTTTTCGTACACTCATTCCATATTTGGTCTATTTCGGTTTGGGTGTTACCTCTAACAGCTTCCAATATAATGAAAAAATATTTTAAAAACTAATGGATTTCAAGGACAGTCCCATACTGCCAGTTGAAATCGCCCCTGAGTGGGGTGAGGCGATTGAGAAATCTTTTCTTTAGCCCAACAAGATCACGCATACCATTTGCTTTGTGGGCTGGAACCACACATCCTCTAATTCTTCCGATGGAAGCAATAACAAATTCTAGATAAATTATGTAATGTGCTGATCGGTCGATATTTTTAATCAAAAAAGTAGGTCCTGATGATGCTTGATGACGCTACACTATACACCATGCTGTCACATGTCACCTATTCCAAGTGTAAAGATCTTTGGTGAAATTGCCAGGATTTAGTCCAACTCAACTCAAAACACAAAGAATACTGCCCAATATCCATTCTACCTTTTATCTCCAAAGCATTTGAGAAGATAATCAGTCAACAGATTACAATCTTTCTGAATACTCATCGACTGCTCTCACCTACCCAATCAGGCTTAAGACCATAACACAGCTGGGCCACTGCACTCTTAAAAATTGTCGATGACATACGACAAGAAATTGATAAAAATCTTGTAACCACGATGCTTCTTCTTGATATCACTAAAGCGTTTGACTTTGTTCCGTATAAATTGCTTTTAAATAAGTTAAAATATAATTTCTTCTTTGATAGTTTGGCTGTGTTTCTCTTTAAAGAATACTTAACTGAAAAAAAATCAAGCAGTTCTTGTAAAAAACAACTTATCTGATTTCCTCCCTACACATGCTGGTGTACCACAAGGCTCACTCTTGGGTCTTCTTTTTTTTATCCTTTTTAATAATGATTTGAAGCAGTTTTATATACCCATCCTTCTCTTTCTTATGTTGTTAATTTTTCATGTAAGTACATACTTCTTGTCTTTTCCGTACACTACAGTTTACACTATTTTACAATATGCAAAACAAAAGCCATACAACCTCAGTGAAGGTACTAAATTTTAGATTTATCCTACTGAAAACTTACCTGGCCCTTGACTTAATATGACAAAAATTTGATATTTTTCTCAGGCAGGTAAACTACCGAATAAAGCCTGGAGTGTGTTGAACACAAATTTCGCACACTTGGGGAAGGAACGCGTACAAATATTCAGGAAGAGAAAATGTTTTGATCTTTCGACAAATTCAATTCTGCTGAAAATTTACAATTTGAGAATGTCTAGAAGAGAATATAGCTTCTATCGTTCGGGTATGTATTACCTTCAGAAGAACTGGGCCTCCTCAAATTTAGAGCAATTTTTTTTGTTTTAATCTGAATAATATCAAAGCAGTGCGAGAAATTGCATTTCAAAATCATATAAAAAAATTAAATTTAGTCAAATTGCTTTAGATGTATAAAAGTCCATACATTTTGTATGGAAAACGTCAAATCAAAGTCATTAAGTGATCATAAAGTGATTAAGTTAGCAAATGATCATCATTTTATAAAACAGACGTTACAAATTACTTAAAGGGTTTTCCAATGATAAGAAAAAACTAAAATTTAATTTGTAATTTCCTTCCAATAGGCAAAAAAATTTATATTTTTTTGTAAAAAATTGATTTTCACAAAAAATCAATTCAGCAGATCTGGATTTTGCGGCAGATTTACCCATCTTTTCACATACGCCAATATACATACACCAGGACAATTGACAACTACCAGTTTGACAACATAAGGTCCACAGACACTAATGTCATGGCAAAATAAGTTTAAATCTGAAATCGTAATCCGTTTGCCACGAAAAAAAATCATATTTTAGGCAACTGAATTTACCAAAGGAAAACCCTATTATATGCAATTGTCAACTGCAGTAGCATTTGACGTAGCTATGTATATGCAAACGTATTTTTGATTATTTACTGCACAGCTACACCGCTGTTGATATTTTCGAACATACACCGTTGTTCTGATTTCCGACCGAATTGTGAAACGGAAACGAAAACTTAATCCGTACGGATTGACAAAGATTGTTCACACTTTCGAACGGATTCAATTTGCAGTGCAAGTAACTTGAAATAAATAAAAAAAAAATCGAAGTTAGCAGTGTCTGTTCTGAAGAGCTGTCAAAGAGTTTTGATTTTAATGTACATAGCTGATTTCAAAAGTTATTCTTTTATAATATTTAATAATTATTTGAAAAGTTTTATTGGATTCTTTAGCATGTGGCTTTGAGTCGCGAGTTAATCCCTTGTTTTAAACAGAGTTAGAAGAGTTATGTTTGTTAGTTTCGTCTTAAAGGTTTTTGTATTTGATTCGGATTTGGATTTAACTCGAAAAAGAAGATACTGTTGCATCCATCCAGAAGCATCCCTCCTTGGTCCTAAGGCATTTAAATCATTCGTCAGTTCTTCCCACAATCTATCAATATATTCTGGCCTGTTGTTAGTCTTAACCCATCCTCTCTTTAGGTCGGGATGCTTTTCCATAAAAGGAACCAATAAGGCGAATTGTTGGGTTACATGGAATTTGGCCCCAATGAAAAATGACCCCAATCAAAAAGTGAAAAATAGCACCAAAATTGAGGCTTTTTCATAATGAAAAATAACCCCATTTTCAAAATAAAAAAAAAATTACGTTGTTCCTTTCTTTATAAATTCTTGAGGCCATTTTTCATTTTTTTCATTGGTGCAAATTTCATGTAACCGAATTGTTGTGTTGTATGATTTTCCCTATTTATTATTATTCAATTAAAACATTGAGTTGTTTATAAATTAACAACAAGTAGGTATATATGTAACTAAATGCATAAACTTGTTACCAAATAATTAATTTTAATTCTACTCGAGCTAAACAAAAAAAAAACACTTGCAATCAAAAGAAACTTCCGAATTCTTTCTTCTTGTAAAATAATAACCCTTGTTAGCTCCAGATACCAACAAAATTAGCAAACAAAATGAAAAATGCACGCAAGTAGTTATATTCCTACATTTTAAACCGCCTTATTTGCATATAAAATATTCTGCACGGAATTCTTTTCTTTTTTTTTGTTGCTTAATTGTGTGACAAGTTGTATAACACCGCTATGCATAATTTCATGTTCAAGAGACTTATTACGATTTAAAACAGACCGATTGAAGTGGCACATGAAATTCCATTTAAAGAACAATGAAAACTACTAAAGAGAGTTTTTGTTTCTTTTTTTTTAACTGCCGAAGTTAACACGTCATGTTAACTTTATGTTTCTGTATTATAAGTTTGCCTTTATAGACACACATTGGGAGACGATTTTTTAATTTTCTTTCAAATTTTTGTTGCTATTGCAATGATATGTATTTGTATTAAAAAAAAAAAAAAAAAAAATTGATGGCACAACAGCTCATGAAGAACTAGGGCCTAGTGACTTACAACTCTTAACCATTTCTGTGTGCGTGTCTGCAAGAATGGAGGGGACCTACAGTTTATTGCCGAATCCGAACGGCTAACGAGCGGCACTTTTCTGTGACAGGAGATACTCTTGGAGGATTTGTCAATTCCTCGCAAGAGGCAGTAGCCGTTTTTTTCTTTTTAAATAAATAGGTGGCGAGGCTGGGGATCGAACCTTAGACCTCCGGCATGACAGTCCATCGCACTAACCATCACGCCACGGCTACTACTGCTGTATATGTATTATTGGATATTATATTTGAGGGGTCCAGGGGAAAAACGGCACAAGTCCATTCAAAATGATTCCGAGAAAAGTGAAAATACAAGTTTACTTACTTATCTACGCTAAATTGAAAGGGAAATGAAATATTAAAAAAAGCAGTTCTGTAATAGAGAATGTTATAAGACCTATAACATAATTTTATTTTTATTTCATAAAAATTTTCATTTAATAACAATTATTATTTTATGTGACTTGTGCCATTTTTCCATTGTAATCAGTTTTTTCATAAATTGCGACACAAGCCCAGGGCGTGTAGGCTTATTCGAGACCAGAGAAAAATAATCTTATAGAAGGGGGGTCTATTTACCCCCGTTTAGTCGGGAGGGGCAATTTACTCAAAAATCGACTTAAAATAGAAAAAAAAATCATTGAAAAACAACGGAAACAAATACAATGTCATAATGTGCCTTATTTTAAAGCTAAAAATCCATTCTTGTATTCTGTTTTTAATTCAAATTATTTGAGTTCACAGTTTTTGAAAAAATAATTTTTAAACTCAAAATTTTAGAAAAAAAATTATAAAATTGTGTGCAGATTAATTTTTTTCAAAATTTTACATTATTATGTAGTATTTTTGTGCCTAATATTCAATGCTCCTATTAATCTTTGATCAAATTCTAAGAACCATATGCTTAAATATGTTTTTTTTGTATTCTTGTTTGTGAAAAAAATTAAATGAAGTCTATGAACTTGTACCATTCTTGCATACAATATTTTGTACTTGTGTCATTCTTTCGCAGCACGGCATTTCTGTTTAACGGTTTTTCTTGTAGAAGAACCATTTTTTTTAAGATATTAGGAAATCATATAGTACGCATAAAAAGCTATAAAATGCCGTTTTTTAATTGCGTGAACGTAGAATAAATAACAAGCAGATGAAAATATTTTTTTTTTCCAAACTCTAACGCTTTGACTTGCTTTCTCGTAAGAAATTCTAAAATTTGACGTCGGAGCTATTTAGAGTTTAAAATCTATCCAAAGAACGAGGAGAAGATAACTTTTTAAACTTAGATAGAGAAAAAATATTTTGCTACAATGTGATTTGAATCAAATCAGTCAGATAGCTCTCAATTATTTATAAACTAGAGGTTACTGCTGTCAGAAAACTTTTGTGCAAGTGGCCCGAAGTCGTAAATACAATTTAAAAGTTAATAATTTTTTTGTCACCAGAAAGCTCTTAATAAATTTTGTCCAGATTGAAGAGATGATTGCTCTGTATCTCATGTACAAAATATGCTTATTCCGATCAGATCGTTGACAAATGGTTTTAAGCGATCACACAGTACAGATGACAAGATTTTGTATGCGACGTTGAGGAGACTTACATATACCTCTGTAGTTGGAACAGGTCAGAGCATCTCCTTTTTTGTGGATAGGGCACACTATACCAGGGTTCCATTCATCGGGCATACTTTCTTCCGACCAAATTTTGGAGATAAGTTGGTGTATACTCCCTACCAAGTCATCTCCCCCTGATTTGAATAGCTCGGCTGGCAGGCCAGTCGCCTTGTACGTTTTAAGCTTGGTTATCGCTAACCGTACTTTATTTAGGTCGGGTGGACGGATATCTTGGCCATTATCATCCAGGTTAGTGTTCTGTCTAACAGCGGAATTTTGGCCATCTTCGCCGTTTAGCAGTCTAGAAAAGTGTTGTTTCCAGATCCTCAGCACCGACTGTTTATCTACCACCATATTCGCACTCTCGTCTCGGCAGGCTTTCGTTCTGGCCTTGTAGCCCCGGGGAGATTACCTCACCCTTCGGTAGAACTTTCGAACATCCCCCTGCCGCTACAGTCCTCAATAGACTCGACCGCCCGTTTCGCATGCTCTCTCTTTTTCCTCTTGAGAAGTCGGCGTTCCTACCTTCGTTTTTCGCCCGTAGAGTTCCCGGGCTGCTCTCAGCAGCTGGTTCTAGTCTGCAGCACTGCATATGATGCTTGTGGGGGGTTGACTGAGAGTTTAAGAGATACGTGGTCTGAAAAAGTCCTGGGAGGTCATTCCGTAATTTTCAAAACGATAATCATCAAAACGATTATCACTGACGTGATCGTCAATAATTTGCTTCACGTAATTCAAACACTATCTCCTCGTCTATCGTTTTTCCAGAGATTGTCAAACCATCATTGAAATGTCATAATAACAATTTGCGTTATTAGAACGAAGTTCTTTAGTGCACGGTTTGTTTGTAAGCCCAATAAATCGGCAGAAATTTACATAAGATGGTGGCGCAATGGAATAGGTACTTGCTTCTTAACCAAGAGGTTCGGCGTTCGATACATGCTGGCGACACGTTTTTTTTTTTTTTAATTTTCATATAATTTGTATTTTTCTCAAATGTTTGTTGCCATTTTGCAAAATAAGTAAATTATTTCACTCATTTAACTATAGTCGCGTACAAACTTTACATACAATCATGAAAACAAATGCGAAACGATACCTATTTAGGTATCGTCCAAAAGCCATCGTTTTGACGATAGCGTTTTGATGATAATCGACTTACGTGAAGCAAATATTTGATCGTCAAAACGTGATCGTCCAGACGATATGCATTTTTAGGGTTACGTGAAGTAAGACTATCGTCGAAACGTTATCGTCGGGTGATAATCGTTTTACGGAATGAGTCCCCTGGCTATCTCTTGCGATTTTTGCTTCGCGACGTTAAATCGTTTTACAGCATCCGCTCGTCATTGTGGCGTCATGGATATCCGTATACGTACTTGAGCTACCACGAAGTAATGATCCGAGTCTATGTTGGCACCTCGGAAAGTTCGGACATCCAGGATACTGGAAGCATGTCTGGCGTCTATCGCAACATGATCAATCTAATTGACGGCTTGTTGATCCGGAGACCGCCAGGTGATGTTTTTGAATTTTTCTTTAATGCGGATTGTGACCAGGCGCTCGCTTACATTTCTGAAGCCCAAGACTTCTTGCCTAAGTCTTCCCCTTACCACAAAACAGATAGACAAATGTTATTGAGGACACTAATCTACCTTTTCTCTAATTTCGCCTTTGAATTTTGGATGAGACCAGAGAAACGTCAAATTATAACAGTTTATAAGCATGAAAACTGGATGTTCATTGACGAGAAGAAAGCCCTAGATCTGCGGAGCCACATAATCTACCTCTATATCCAAATTTATAAAAAAATACGATTAAAAAACTAAAATCATAGAACATTAAGTGTTATAATTTCCTTGCTTTGGTTGGTGGGGGTATTTTCTGACTCCCTTAAGTGGGCTTCCTTTATAAAAGTATTTATGCAGCCCCTCAAAACACGGCCCCCCACCTGTGAACATACTTCGGGCACCTAGAGTTAGGGTTTTTATTGGTTAGCCACACAAAGCGCGTTAAATATTTTGTACTTTTATAGACCAAAAACTGTTGTAACTGTTATAAATTGGTATTTTTTAGCCTAGGCTTATTAAATTTTGTGTTTAAATACAAATTTTAATCCTTCACTATGTAGATGATGAATATCAACCAAATTCTAAATATTCCCCGGGAAAAAAACTCGCCGGGAGACGTATTCTGAAAGTTCTGAATGATCTTTAAAAGGTTTTTTCCAGTATTTGATAAATAAATCAAATTGTAGAAGAAAAATAATTTACTCCCAGAGAAACATTTCCCCGGGAATTTTCATTTAGAATTGGGCTGTATAAAAAAAACGTGGTCGATTAATATTCGCTTTGAACATTTTGTTCTCGTTCTTTTGTTATGTTTGTTTTTTTAATATTTTCTACTTTTGATTTTATTTTCAAGCTTCAGCAACAGAGCTTAATTAATAGAAAAGTTTTCTATGTTTATTTATTAATTAGCGCATTTTCACTTATGTTCTTAAAATAGAAATAGACGTAGAATAGCGTAAGAGCATGCAAAAAATTATTTTGAAAATATATACATATATTATTCTTTTCTCCATCTATTTCTATTTTTTAAAACATAATTTTGTTTTCTGTTTCAAAAGAACCAACAAAAAATATACTCTATATAACAAAAAAAAAACTAAATTTAAAAAAAATATCAATAACATTGTGTGTATGTGTATATTCTTTATAGCAACAGCAAATCAGTCAATTTTCGTGAGGAATACAGACAATGGGCAATATCCCTATAAACTAAAATCCGGTGTTCATTTCCATTTGTACATCAATACAGCGCCTTGTGGTGATGCACGGATTTTTAGTCCTCACGAAAATGACACTGGTGTTGACAAGCATCCAAATAGGTTTGTAAAAAATATATATTTATTCATTTAATTATTTTTTTTCACAATTTTTTTCTAAAATTTAAAAATATTATAATAACCTTCCCTCTTGAAAAAAAAATAATAAGAAAATAAAACAATAATTAAAAACCCTTTTCCTGAATTTAATTGAAATTTCTTTCAAATATTTTACACCAATCCTTCTTCCTATAAAAACCAAACAAATAAAAAATTAAAACTAAACCGTAACACAAACGACCACAGAAAAGCCAGGGGACAGTTAAGGACGAAGATTGAATCTGGTGAAGGAACGATTCCGGTAAAAAGCAGTGATGGAATACAAACATGGGATGGTGTCTTACAGGTAAGTTTAATATATCATCTGCAATGGCTTACTGAATTTAACTGTTCTTTTTGTTATTTATAGGGACAACGTTTATTAACAATGTCATGTTCGGATAAAATAGCCCGCTGGAATATTGTGGGTATACAAGGATCATTGTTGGCATCAATTGTTGAGCCAATTTACTTGCATTCCATTGTGCTCGGAAGCCTATTACATCCAGAACATATGTATCGGGCTGTTTGTGGTCGTATTGAAAAATCAATCCAAGGGCTTCCGCCGCCATATCACTTAAATAAGCCACGTTTGGCACTTGTCACATCGGCTGAGCCACGAAATCAAGCAAAGGCACCTAATTTCGGTATAAACTGGACAATTGGTGACACTGAAGTGGAAGTGGTGAATTCATTGACCGGCAAAACGGTCAATAATCAAATATCGCGAATAACCAAACAGAACTTCTTTATGAAGTATGGTTATTTGGTTAAAAATCTGCCTGGTATGCCATCGAGAAAGGTGCCCTTCGACTATGGCGAGACGAAGTCCAAAGTCAAGGATTATCAGGTAAGAAAATAATGTTGTAGACTCTAGGTACTTTTGGTTGCAGGTTTTGCAACCAAATCAAGAAAAATATTAAAATTTAAGGTTGTTTGTAGGTATTTAAGAAGTAAACGTTATTATATTTACCTCTAAAAGGCTTTTTAAAACTTAAGAAAAAGTTTTTTGAAGCGAATTCTTTCTCATTTTTTAAAATATTATTTTCATTGTTTCTCCTGCGGCTATGCAGGGTTTTTTAATTTATTTTCTTTAATTAAATTAAGCTGGGGTCGAATTTTTTTTTTTTTTAGATTTTCGAGCAATGTATCCTCCGAAGGCTGTCCTTCTGGCTCTTGCTAGACGGGGTCAATCACAAAGAAAGTGATAGGAGCCTTCCTCCGCCTCTTCATTCTGACATCCTCTGCATAAGTCAAATGGTGTGATACCCCCATTCTGCTCATGTGGGTTCCAATTAAGTTGTGACCCGTTAGAATTAAAAACAGTGGAAGTCTGCTTAGCTCGAGAAAGTAATCTGTTTTTTTCTTAGATGTATCCGGCCATAGATTCCTCCGTTCTTGGCCAATTCATCCATCATTTCATTCCCATGTGCCCAAGGTGCCCCGGGAACCCACCGAAGTGTAACTGAATTTGTTGCGCCAAATAATCTTAGCTCGTTGCGACAACTATTTACCAGTTTTGATTTCGTGAATATGGAGGAATAGCTCTGATCGCGCCGCCTGACTTTCAATAAAGAATTCGATATTTCTGTTTACTAATTCTCATGTGGCAAGACTCCTTGCGGCTTCATAAACTGCAAGCACTTCTGTTTAAAAAATACTGCAGAAATTTAAAAGCTTTATTGGTTTATTTAAAAGTGGGTTATCTGAAAAGATGTCTGACCGTACCCCTTTTGAAATTTCCTTCCTCCGTTCTATAGCAAGGTTTTCGCGACTTTTCAGTCGCAACGACTTTAAACCGCAAGTGCCTGCACAGCCATTAGAAAATGTATGTTGCATTTGATCGCGTTTAAAAATAGCGCAACTAAAAATCGCAGGTGCATGCACAGCAAAAAATTGTTGCGATTGTGATTTTTTAATCGCAACGACTTTAAATCGCAATGGCGTGCCTAGCCTTAATCAATAAATTTACAGAACAAAAGTCAAAAAAATATGTAAATTTGAGAATTTTTGGCCCAAAGACAATTTTTTTTAAGTTTTATAAAATGTTTGTATATGTATATGTTTGTATATGTATGTATTTACCAATTTAAGGAACCTAGATGGCTATATTTTTAAATTAAACTTATCTTATATTTTGACGCAAGTTTTTTAATTTATTAAAATAAAGTCCTTTTAAGGCTGTGCCCTAGTGAGGCAAGGAGGGCCCAAAACAAACATTATACAGGGCCTCCAAAGGGCCCACCACTGCGCAAAAGATACTTATAGACGGGTGAATAAAAAACAAAGCTTGACAACCTATACTCTTGGCTTAGATATGGTGGTCGGTGGACAACACCATTATGGATTAAGGCACGTCGGCCTTATTATTGTTGAAGGGACAATGACGATGGGAATTTTTCAATAGTCAACTTACCTCAGAGTGTAGCCATACATACATTAGAAATCAAATATTTGCTTCTCTTTATCTGACAGTATATAATTGAAAAATCGGCTCTATTTTAGATACGAAAATGGATTAGTTATTTGTCTTCTTACCTAAAAATTTATAATAATATTTTTTTTTTTTTTTTGTATAATTCCAGATTGCCAAACGAGAACTATTCGCAGCATTCCGGCGCGAAGACTTGGGCAATTGGTTAAAGAAACCAATCGAACAAGATGAATTTGCTCTTCCTGAATGACTACTTTTAATTGATGATAATTTAAAACAAGCAAATAATAATTCACACAAAAATCCAAATTCAAATGACGACTACTCCCTGGCAACAAAAAATAATCAAATTCAAAACAACGCAATTATTGTAATGGCAGTAACAGCACTCTCATCATTTTACTATCACCAACAAAAACAACAACAAAAACAATTAATTCTTGCTCTCTACAACTATTACTACACCAAAATAAATTTCTTCAACTTTATCTTCGTTTTCATCATATTTTACTTCTTCAACAAAAAACAACTAAAGATATCTTCTATTTTCTTCTCTTTGAATGAAAAACTACCTGGATCTCAATATGAGCGGATTAATAATAATTATTTAAATAATAATAATAGTAATAATTCTTTAACAACAATTAATCAAAAGGGTAAAAGAATGACAACAACAAAAAACAACAAATTTATCATCATTATCATTATTACATCGATAAGACTAATTAACGTAAACAAAATGGCAAATACAAAATTAAATTTTAAATCCAACTTAAAATTTATTAAAATAATTAATTATAATGATAATAATAATATCACTGGTGACAAGGAGAAAAAAATTATTATACTATCCAAAGATGATACAATGAAGCGACGATTAATGCTAAGTAGTGAAAATAATTATAAAATTATTAACAATAATTTAATAACAATTATTATACTAGAAAATAATAATAAAATTAGTTCATCAGAAATTATTAAAAGTAGTTCAACAATTAGAAGTAATAGTAGTAGTTTGATATTAATTGAAATTTACATCAAATTGATTCAATTAATAATGGTATTGGTAATGCAAATGCAAATGCAAATTATAATCAAAAATAATATCGACAAAAATAAAACCATACACAAAATGCAAATTAAACAAATTAAAATTAATTACAATACGCTATTAAGCAACAGCAAACATAACAATAAAATATTATTACTTAACAATAGCAATACAGGCAATACAAATCACCAACAACAACACATCATCCACATTATCACTATCAAAATCCTTTATGAAAAGGACGAAATATTGAAAATATTAGATAACCCAAAGGACAACGAAGACGTAAACGTTTACAAAGACAAAGCCGATGGCGACTCTTGTCCTTTTATTGGTATTTTTGTGTCTTGTATCGCTAGAGAATTTTTAAAATCTTCATCTTCTTCAATATATTCTTCTTGGAATTATAACATTACTCATGCTGCTGCTGCCGCCGCTGCTGCTCTTGCTGCTGATATCGGTTATGCAATTATTGAGAAATGCTCTAGAATATTTCTAGAATAGAATGTAGCTGATTTGCTGGAACTAAGTAAGAAAGTATTATGGCGTTTTAGTCTATTAAATACATGTAATTCATTCACTCAATTACAAAAACACACACACAGGTACACTAAACAAAAATTAACAGTCTTATTGAGAAGTCTATTGATCTGAAAACAAAAAATAAAAATAATTATTTTTTGTGTTTCTTTTTTTATTTTATTTTGATTTACGAACTGATTTTTTGTGTAAATTGAATTTATATTTTTATTTAAAAAAAAGTATTCATTGTACTTTAAGACTAATTTAAATAAATATTATATCAAACATCTTAATCTTATTTTTGTTATGTACATTTTATTATACAAAGTATTCCCCCGACATTTATAAGAGTAGCCTTTGTTCGATCTTAATTAAGAGATAAGCAAAAGAGTAAGTTTTTTTAGTTCATAAAAAAATGATACAAATTTATAAAATTTTGAGGCTCTTGTATAAGCATCTCGAAGAGTAAAGGTTAAGTCTTTTAATAATCTTCGGAGTAGACTGAAAGATTTTCTCAATTGTTTTATTTAAGCGAACACGGCGTGGCACTCGAGGCCTTAGAACAAGTCCTGAATGGATCATGATGATCATACAGATTTTTCCTGTCACTAAATTAAATTAAGCTAAGTTTTTTTTTGTAGAGATTTTGAAGATCAAATGTATCGTACGTACTTATGTTAAATAAATTAAATTATTATTTCTTAACCATTTATATACATATGGTAAAATTTCCTGAATTTTAGTTCATTTTATTCACGTTTTACCCAACATTCTCGATTATTTGCAGAATGGTTTGCTAGAAAAACCTGTTAGTTAGGCAATTTTTTTTTGTTTAAGACAGCAACTCTCAGTTTTACGCCAATGTTCTCTTCAAATTTTTTTTCTAACATAAGAATGAAGATGGTACTCTTTCATGGTACTTGTCCAATTCACCTACTGATTTTTTTAATACAATCCTTCGATTTGAGACCCTTCCTCTTATTTGCTTAGGTGGTTGAAGAAATCTGTTTCAAAACATTTTCAAATACATTTAATATTTATGTCTAACGGATTTTGAAGAGGTCTTGAAAACTCTTAAAGCGAAATTAATAAACGTGGAATAGCGAAGGTTTAGACTTTATTCCGTGAAAAGTACAAAATGTTATCAATAAAACAAAACTTCTACTAAGTGACGTTCACTAAACTAAACCACCGAGGAAGGTGGGTTTGCGAAGGAATAAGAACCAGATATGTGAATTTATTATGAAATATAAGCTAAGATTGCAAATTTAATTTGGAATACAAATAATAATAATAATACACTTATTTATCGCAATCAGCCAACAACGACAAAAAGAAGTAAAGTATAGAGAACCATATAAATCCAAAATATAGATTTTTTCAAGGAATGAGGAAATTCATAGCATGTTTTTCACTTTTAAAATAAAAACAAAACAAAAGCAACAGATACAACACAAACAATTATTGAAAAATCATAGTAATTTTGACAGATATATACGAGTAGGTACAAGAGAACTCTTAGGTGTGTTTGGTAACTTGAGCTTTATTTTGTTGTTTTTTGTTTTTTTTTTTTTTTACAGATTATCACAATTCGCTGTCAGAACCCATACGGAGTTTGCGAAACTTTGTGAAAATTATAATTTACTAAACAGGCATCTCACTTATTGTAGTAGATTTTCTTAAGGGATTTTCAGTAAACGTCACATTGCTATTCCACGATCATTTTGTTTTTATTAATGGAAAATTTTAATCCGTAGCTTAATTCTTATTCTATGCTGTAGTAAATTCGTGAAATAAGGGTGGAATTAGCATTTTTTTTATTAATATGGCTGTTAAAGTACAACCATTAGCCGTTTCCTTTGGGGGTGGCAAACTGCTCACGAGTACTTTGCTGGAAATTTTCAATGGAACGCACAAATTACACTTCCCTAGTAGCAATTTACTACAATTTTAAGTGATTGATAATTATTTATAATCTGTGGAATCCGTACCATCAAAAAGCTTGCGAGTTTGTACACATACTTTCTCAGTTTATATGATTTTTCGACGTATGTATATAAAGACTCATACAAAATGAGAAAGTATGAGTAAAATTATCTATGGAAAATCGTCTTGTAGAGACTCTCACCTCCTTATTAATTGCTTTATTTAGTTTATTTTTGTTATTGGTGAATGGTGAACGTAAAAACGGTAAACAAATTGAAATAAAATGTCATGCACATGAAAATCTCTTAACCTAGCCAGATGCCCTCTGGGGGATTTTAGGTGCGTAACTACTCTGCTCATCTACTCGCGCATTAGAGCTTGAGTAGATGAGAGTACTAGATTATAGTTTTCATCTACTCATGAGTAGTTCGCCACCCCAAAGGAACACGGCTATTAAAGTGACTTACTGACTTTGGCTATGAAAACCAATTTATTATACTTTAATGTCGGTATAATAAATGTCAACTAGGTGGACTGTACGTGGGAAAATATATACATACTTAAATTATTGAAATTTGTTTTGGTACATTAATAAATTCATTTTATGGTATAATTTTTAGAATAGTTAAGTTAATATTTTATTTGAAGTACATAATTAAATTAATTTTGTTAACATTAAATTTTGTTCCTGTTGTACCTATAATTTCTTAGTTGATTTTCATGTGATAAATCTCAATTAAACATAATTAAAAAAAAAACAAACAAAAAATATATGGTAGTGATATGAAAATACAAAAATAATTAAACACAAGTATACATCTATTGAACAAGAAAATAAGAACATTTTATTATATAATTAAAAGAAATATAATAATAAATAAATATATAAACAAATTTGATCTTATAAAATACTGTGATACTAAATTTTACTAGTACTTCCAGCATAGCTGCATTTTACCCATTCTAAAGACATTCTAAGCAAACAAAAAAAAAAAAACATTTTATCAATAAAAAAAAGAAAAAAAAAATAAATAAATTTGAAACAAGTAAACAAAGAATTAGTTTTTCCGTTTGTTGTTTAATTTGCATTAAATAAAAAAATATATACCGTATATAGAAGCTCATATATTAAAAAAAAATATATATAAACGAATCTTGCTTATAAAAAAAATTAGTTCTATTTTGTTGAATATTTAATTATAGAAATCAATAATCTTCGTAGTAACAAATGCATAAAATAAATAATTTACATATTTAAATAAATAAAATAAAAAGTTTTGAAATCTTTAAAAATAAAATGAAATAGTTTTTTCAACTTTTTTTGCCATAACAAAATATCATGCAATAATTTAAAAGAGTTTATTTTATGTATCATCATTCGAAAGAATAAAAGAAGATGAAAAATACCTTCTACCTTACCAATATTGTTATAATTAATTAAATGAATTTAATTGTACTTCTCTTACTTTTAAAGTCTTCAAGTTTAGAATATAGATACATAGATATTCTTTTCTTTCGGATTTTGGCCGAATTTAAACCGAAAATAAAAACTACTACAAAAACAAGCAAAATACATTCTTAACACAAATTATGGACTTTATAGTGAAAAAAAATCAAATAAAAACAAAATCTCAAACACAAAATCAGTATTTAATTAAAAAAATAAAAATTTCCTACTAAATAAATACACACAAAATTCAAACAGAGAGTTAATGAAATTAATTAATCTTTCTAACTAAATTCCAAAAAAGCTAAAATTGTGAAAAGGAAAAAAAATAAAAGAAAAAAGGAGAAAATGTAAGAACATTTAAATTTAATAAATTTTAACCCAAAATAATATTTTACGGGAGAAGTGGTTTGTTGTTTCTCCTCTTAAACAAATAATTAAATTTTAAAAAAATAAAAAATAAGAAAAAAACAATAATTATAAGACTTGCAAAACTTAAAAAAAAAAGATTTAAAAAAAAACCTTTGGAAAGTCACAGTTTTGTTGTTTTAATGAAAATAAGATAATAAAGAAATTTTCGTTGATTTTGAAATGTATTTATCTTATAGTGGAGAGCAATTTGTTTGTGATTCTTAATTTCCCATTGGAAGTTATTGTAATCGGTTTCGAGGTCTCTGGAGTCGGATTACATTGTTTATAGAGATATGTCTGTGTACCATGTATGTACGTTCGTACGATCGAAAGCTTTTTTTCGCCGACTATATCTCGAGAACGCATAGAGATATCGACTTCAAATAAATTTTATTTTACAGATAATAAGGCCATAATGTGCATATAGGATTTTCAGAAAAAAGTTGTACAATGGCTTCTTTCTCGAATATCTCCAGAACAAATAATGCTATCGACTTTGGCCCAGTTTCATTCTATGCATAATGATGTAGTGAAAAATTGATATTACTTAAAAAAATCAACCCACATTTTTTTTTAATTAAAAAAAACCATTCAAAATTGTTAAAAAAATATCTAATATATTGAGAACACACAGAGATATTAACTTCGGGTTAATTTTATTTAATACACAAAGTTATAGTTGATGATCGGTAGAGTTTGTAAAAAAATTCAATCAACGGTTTTTTTTTCTAGGCCAAAAAAACTGCCAAAAAAACTCTAAAAATTGTTAAAAAATGATTTTTGGCTCGAATATCTCGAGAACAGCCAATGATATCAACTCGGGGATAATTTTGGTCTACAAACAATGCCATAGTTAGTAATTGATAAGGTTTTTAAAAAAAATTCAATCGACGGTTTTTTTCTAGGCCAAAAAAACTGCTAAGAATAATTGCTGAAATTTTTCGTATTGAATATATTTAGAGCAAGCAGCCTCCTGTGATTGCATAACTGATAAGTTTTTCGAAGATTTTTAATTGGCAATTTTCTTATAAAAAATAACATCGGTCGTCGAGTTTCAAAGGGAACCAATGGGAAGTTATCAGTGTGGGTCAAACCCAGCCTCTTTTTAGTTGCGATATATGTAGGTGAAAAAAATATTTACCAAAAACCGTTAATAACGGAACCTGCCATAGAACCGGTTTTTTTATTTTCTCGTTAACCGCTTCACTGATTTTGATCAAAATTAAATACTTGGGAGGTCCTATCAGGTGTAAATATTTTTTCATATATTTTCAAAAAAAATATTTTTTGGATTTCAAGACGAAGAGTGTGTCAAGTCGGAAGAAGACTTGGTTGGCATCCAAACACTTAGGGTTGGATCGATATAAATTAGTTTTACTATTTAAAACAAGAAATCAGTAAATCTTTTTTGTGGAGATACAAAAACATTTTTTACATTGCAAAAAAGGACTAAATTTTCAATTAAAAACTGAAACTTCGAAAAAATCGCCATATACAAAAACTTTTTTAGGGTTGGACCGAAATAAAGTAATATAACTTTAGATGGGAAAATAATTCGAGAGCAAGACCTCGTAGAAGCTTCTGGTTTTCTGTACCTATTAGAAAGTTATTTAAAAAAAAAATGTTTAAACAGGGTCTAATCTATAAAACTAATTTCTTGTTTCAAACCAAGATCTTTTAATTTTATTTAAAAGATGGATGTACCAAATTGAATTTTATTCAAAGACGAAGATAGTGTGAAAAGGAGAAATGTCCTTCTGCAACCGAAAGGTATCATAGTATGCTAATAGACAATTCGCCCCTTATATACGAAAAATATTTATAAGAATTTTGTTCCAGATCCAGATTACTAGAAGGGAAGTCTAATGTTCAGTTTATTATCTGTCTTAATTACTTAAGGATTCTTAAACACCGGTAGATTTCTAACTTTAATAGCAAAACTATCCGTCTGCAAGGCTTTTTGCTGAAGGCAAGGAGAAGCTGGAAATTACTTTTGGTCTTTGACAAATTGCTGTTTGTGGTTTGCTTCGCCTTACGTTTTATTTAATTTTTTATCCAAATAAGTAAAATGTTGAATACACAGCCCTATTGAGGTATCCGTTCGGAAGCAATTCCGATACGAAAGTCAAATCCGATCGTAACATAGATTAGCGTTCGAGGTATCCGTTTCGGAACAAAATAAATGAAGCATACAATCGCGGTTATTTGACATACGTATGGGTCAGCTTCAGCTGTTTTGTTTCACCGAAAAAATTCATTCAAAAAAAATTGTTGAAAAATTTATAGAATTGTTTGCAAATAAATGAATAGTGTTGCTTTAGTCTTGGAAGCCGAAGGCTTAAATATAAAGACAAGACAGAAAGAGGAAAAACGAGTTTTAAGAGATCACTCAATGGGTACCATAAAATTGCAGCATATCCACCAATCGCTCTTGTTGAGCCCTAGTCATTGTTTTCTTTCTCAAATACACACTTATTACACTAAAGACAACAAATTATTTGTAAATAATTTTTTAATAAAAATTTTGAAAAAGTTTCCATTTTTATTCCGCAACTATTTCTTATCGGAGACCGTCGGAAGAAATTTAACGCGCAGCTGTCATATTGTGTTGCACTGCGATGAAGTGCGTTTAATTTTTTCGGAAGATCTGTCAGATGTGGCACTCGGAACGGATACCTCGCTTGAAAATTTTCTCCGATTTGTTCGAAATCGGAGAAAAATTTCCTCCAAACGGATACCTCGATAGGGCTGATAATTTTGTATTCAAAAACAATCGGCCCTATCAAGGTAACCGTCAGAGCGGAATTCTCTCGGATTTCCTACGAATCGGAGACATTTTGCTGATCGGAGAACTACTTCGAAGCAAAATGTCTCCGATTCGTAGGAAATCGGAGAGAATTTCGCTCCGACGGTTACCTCGATAGGGCCGAATATCTAATAAAGTACATTATTTATATCCTAATCTACAATCTGCCAACAAAAAGATAGCTGAGTTGAAAATGTCAAATACCTATTAAGCATAGATATTGCAGATCCGATCGTTAAGTCAAACACCCTTCAAACTGTAAAATTTCAAACAATACGAAAAACAGAACTGCGCGAATTCGAAAACGGGACGTTTCGGTATTCGAACGAAAATCAAAGCAACCATTATATGAAATAAATATAAAATAAAATAAATAAACTACATAATCTGTGCATGAGAGCAGCTGAGAATTGCGTTTAAAAAGCAACATGACAGTCAAATTGCCATCGCGTTTTGCAGTGGTTTTTGTTTTGATGCCGTTTCGACAACTGACTTTTTCGACAGTTTTAAGATTATTTTTAATCGCAGTAAAACTACATATTTCCTGAACTATACTTCATCGCATTGTCAATTATGATTACGATCTTAAAAAAATTTTACACGATACTAACTCTGGCCCTATACACTACAGGCTGATTCACCTAAGGTGTGACAAAAGGCTAGAGGGTGAAGGTTGATTTGAGACAAGAAAACAATGGGAATGGAAGGTCTATTTCCCCCCCTTTATAGGGGAGGGGCATTTTTCCAAAAAATCGACTTTAAATGGAAAAAAAAAAATCATTTAACAACAACGGCAAGAACATCCGTTCTTTTATTATATTTTTGATTGAAATTATTCAAAAGAACAGTTTTAGAAAAATTAATTTTCAAACAAAATTTTGGAAAAACAAACATGAAACACTTTTTTTAAATTGATACAACACGTACTTAAAATGTTTTAATGTCAGAATAATAGCGCTATCTCAATTCTTGGAAAAATGTGAATGTATGTAGAAAAAATTTTAAAAAAAATTGGAGCGGTATTCTTAAAAAATAATTTTTTATATATAAAATTTTTGGAAATTTTTTAGAAAAAAAATTTGGTATGTCATTATTAAGAATATAATAATATACAACTAAAACCATAATTTCCAAAAGTTTCATAAACTCGTTTTCAAAAAAAAAAAAAAATGAACTTTTTTCGATATAATACTCATATTCGTCTAATAACAATTTTATTATAAGAGATTAGCATTTTTAAATTTCAAAGTACTTAAATCCTATATCTAGATCAATTTAAGTCTTTTAAGTTTCTCGTTATGAAACTAGAACGCTAAACGTCATTTTTAGCCTTTACAATCCCATAACAACACATAAATAAGAGTTCAAGAGTCGAATGGGAGCTAAAGTTTTTAAATCTCAATCGAACTGCTGATTTAATTGAATTATACAGAAGTGCGTTCTTTTTCCAAAGAAAGTTTGCTTCTGTTCATGTTTCTATCGGATACGCTATCAGCCAGAAACAAGTAGCAAGTTCATTAATTTGGATCGATTTTTTGGTTTGGTGTAAGTATAAAGAGAGGGTTTGAGAAATTTTGTTCATTGTATTAATAGTAAACACCATGGGTATGAGTATCAAATAATTTGCATGATATCTTAAAATACTGTTGCGTTGGTTGTTGTCATCAATTGTATTTGCCCGAAGGGATTAAACTAATACCAAACTTAATTTACTTCCAAAAACTATGATGTCATAATATCATTGTTTCAAAATAGAAATCTACCTTACACAATTAACGATTTTTTTTCATACATCAACAATAGTTAGAATGTATAAAAAAAAGAACACGTCACAGTTGTTTGATTTTCGTAGTCGCATAAGAGCATTTGAATTCTCATAGGAAGTGTTTCGATTGCCTGCTAAATGTCAAACTAAAGTCTCTTAAGATTATTTGAATGCTCATAAGAAGTCTTTCGATTGTTTGCTAAACGTCAAACTTTAGTCTCATAAGATCATTTGAATGCTCATAAGAAGTGTTCTGTCTATTAGCACTCTTAGGGCCAGTTGTACAAATATTTTATCCGTGGTTCAGGAATTTAAACTCACCAGTTTCGGCGGATTAACTGTGGCTCAACGATGGTTCAGGCATGTAATTGGCTTCTAGTGCATATTAGAACCTTGAACCATCGTTGAAACTCAGTTAACCCGCCGAAATCGGCGAGTTAAAATTCCTGAACCACGGATCAAAATTTAAACCACGATTGTACAACTGGCACTTACTCACTGTGTTAATATAACAAAGGTATCATAAAGACGTTAAACCAAGAGTTAAAGTATCGGTGAACAGCAGCCATATTTCAATATGAATAAAAAGTGTTCTCTTTATTTTTAGGGTTACCGTAACATAAAAATATGGTCTTAGTGAAATATTTTTTGGTTTTCTATTGTGACTAAAATCTTAAAAATGTATTATGTGTATAGATAATCATGCGCAAGTTATGTAAACACACAATGGTTATAGTTTTATATGTAAAAGGTGTTCGGAAATGTTAGTTGCATACAGAATTCAATGAACCTCCATGTTTGAATATTCTTTTATATTGAATATTTCTTTAATACTGGATTTACCTAATGCAATAATAGTATTCTGATTAAGTCTATAGATATATTCAAAAAAAATGCGAGTTAATTTTTGTCAAATAGAGGCAGCAGAATATTTACGCAGTATAAGAGAAATTACAATATTTAAAGCCAGTTGTTTTGGTCTTGTTGGCATAGGTATTTCAAAAAACTCAAACGATTAAATCATAGATACCAAAAAAACATCTGACAAACCGTACCTAATAGATACCTACATTTTTGTTATAAATAATAATAATGACAGTAAATGACAAAACAAAAAGTCAAACAAAAATTAAATTTTGTCTGTCCTGTAAATTAAGCATAAACGTTTTTTTTTTATAAAAAAAAGAACTCATGGTAACCCCTTTTCTAATAAAAGTTAGAGTAGACCATTCTACGACTAGTACACACAAAAAATTTAAAAAAAAAACCGTTAGAACCGTTTTTGAGATAAATAACTTTTTTCAAAACGGTTGTATTGCAAGTACCGTAATTTTTTAAACTACAAAAAAAAAATCGATTTTCCCGCTAGGGAATCACCCAAAAATCTTATGTTTTAAGTTTGAAGAAAATGGCTTAATTGGTTAAGGCTGTAGGCCTTGGACAGACTTACAGACACACATGATACACAGCCATACAAACCGTGTTCTCTATCATCGTAATGTCAAGTTTGATTGTTATCTCGAGTTTGATTTTTTGGAAGTAAAAATTGTGTTCAATTATGAGAATATAAATTGGGATTTCACACATTTCACGATTCACCTTTCTTGCTCACACCACCATATCTTTTTTTTTATTGTTCTTTTATTAGAAATCTAATGCGGGAGTCGTTACGATACGATCAATTAATAAGTAGAAGATTTTTAGTTGCAGATTTTCACTTCATCTATCTACTAAAAATGTCGCTGAGGAAGACTGAAATGAAAAGATAAGCAATAGGTGCTGATAGAGAGCTTTAAGCTGTCCAAACCCGATCGAATCATTCGGCTTGGTGCCATTTTGGCCATAGTTGGCTATTGACTTAAGATTATGAATATTCAAATGGTTCGCCTCCTGTGTGGCCAGCTTAAAAGGTACCTATCTATAATCAACATACCTTTACCTACAGAATACTTGAATCGCTATAAACATAAGGAAGTAATGGCTGTGTTTTCCAAAAGGAGGGCCACTCCCCTTTGCCTAAAATAAATCTAGGGATGTGTTTCAAAAAATGTAACATTCCTAGCCCTTTTTATAATTTTGTTTTGTATTCTAATTGCTTGAAAAACTAATAACATTCAATCAATGAATCATAACCCGTCTCTCATTATATTGTTCCATTAGCTAATTACTTCCTCTGGTTTCGTTACCTAATTGTCTCATCCTCCTCCACACCATATGATGTATGTATCTCTCCCTAACTCTTCATTCAATTTAAGTATCTGAAAAAAACCTCCTTATCCACAAATTGCATGTCAAGAATTAAGTCATAATCATAAACAAGCCTTTGTGTCTCACCTCATCAAATAGGAATCAAGCACTGTTGCCTTTAATAAAAAATGCACCGCCGAAGCAGAGTTCCTGTTGCACCGATTAATTAAAAGGCAACGCATAGCGACGAAGATGAAGCCACGTGCCACAAATCAAAGTTCCGCGCTTTCAAAATTCAAAAGGCAACAAGAAAAATTGAAAAAAAAAAAAACTAAAAAAAACAAATTCTAATATGAAAAATGCGTTCATAATTTTCACGGAGACAATCCTTCAGATACAAAGTCAGCCACCGACAAATCATTTAATTATGATTGAAAGTGCCCCCCTTCTATATTAAGTACCATACCTACCTACTATACCTTCGAAAGAACTGAAGAGAATGCAGCATCAGCAACCCGGTGGCGGTGCGGCGCCGAAAAAAAGGCAATTTTTTTAAAATGAATTTCACTTCTACGACGAACGGATTAATCGAATGTAACGTCTCTATCCTCCTCTCGGTTTAGAAAAATGTCGCCATCCGTCATCGTAGTGTCACGCGCTCAATTTTCAGTTTCGCCGATGCATGGAAAACTCATTTTCATATATTTTTACTTGTTTTTTTTTTTCGTCTTGCACTAAAAGTATGCATTGCGTAGGTACTAATACAGTGGAACAAGAATACATAAAATTCAGAACAAAATAATTTTAAATTTTTGATGTGTAACATTTTTTAAACCCTATTAATAAAAAATTCTTAACTAAACAATGGAATAGGAGTTAACTCGCAAGTTGAAGTTATTAAAAATGTTTTAAGAAAATCTGCTGTTTTTTGTAGTTTATGTATATCCCAAATTTTTTTTTAATTGCTTGTTCGTCGTAAGGTCTAGTTCGTTTTTGTTTAACCAATTTGAAAACTAATGGAAAATATCGGAAAAAAGGAAAAGAAGTTTAAGTCGAACGAAATTTTCTACGATTTCTACGAAAGTACGAATTTTTTTATCATTGTAGCCGTTCCGATAGGCCAATCGGGCAGATCTATACGAAAACAAATTTAATGTGCGTTGAAAAAGTCAAATTCGTGCGTTGCATGTCGATGAAATGTCAAAATAACGGCAACGCATAATGAATACATGCGATGTGTGAAGATATTTGCTTTTCGATTCCCCCGATAGAAAATTAGAAGTGGAAACTGTCCCGTAACCATACGATACGATTCGTATACTTACTATGAACAGGGCCTGTATTACGAATTACGATTATCGCTCAAAAACCCTCGTAATCGTTAAATTGCGATTACATTTTACGATAGTCGTTTTTTTTTAAAACGATACTCGTTTTCTGTTACGACTGCTTATGGCGGTCGAATTTTATAGTTTTGACACTTCTGACTTAGGTTTATTATGTATCTGTCGCATATTTATTTAAAAAAATTGATTTTTTGATTTTATCTGGCAATATGTTCAAGCATCCACTTTTGTAAATCATAATCGGTCCACGTCATGACTATCGTTTTTTTGGGTATCGTTTGTAATGCTTTTCGTTTCGTAATTCGTAATACGGGCCCAGAAAAAACCGTCCGATTTTTCTTAGAAAACATATCTTTTTGAAATCTTTTTAACTTACGGCAATATTATTGACTTTCTTCAAAGCTCAAAAACCAGTTCTAAAGATGTTTCGAGCTTTAAGTTTTAGAAAAACAATTCTTGATTTGATTTAGATGTCAAAATATGTATGAATAATTTTACTTGGATGTCAAAGTAATAAAAATTAGTGAAAAACTTAAAACTCGAAACCCCAATAGAACTACATAGTTTTTCCCTAAATCTAGCTTTGAAGAAAGTCAATAATATGACCGTTAGCGTTTTCATTAGATCATATTGGGTTTTTTACATATATTTTTGTTTTTCTTGTCGATGAATGCTTATTATGTAGCATATCCAAACGGTTAAATAAATTGTTAAACCTCTGAACCATTTTTATTTGTATCCCGAATCAAGACTTTTTGCAAAATAGTGGCAAAAAGTGGAAAAGTAAAAAAAAAACATATACATATATACATATGTACATACTTTAAGACGTCTGTTTGTGAAAATAAAATGGGTTTGATTTGTGAAACAAATTTAAAATGACGGATCAATAGGTATTTGTATACGCTTTTTCGTAAGCACGAATCTCTAGCGCATGATTTTGTTTTTTAATTTTTACACTTAGTAAAAAAAATCTTGAATATAGTTAAGCCTTTACATAAACTTTTTGAAAAAAAAAAACACAAATTTGAAAAATCAATTCCCTATTCCTTTGCTAAAACATCCTCTTCGTTGACTTATCGTACTCCGCAGTTAGTAAACCTCCAGTGGAAATATTGGTTTATGCACTTAATCCACGCCTTAAAGATACTCCGCCGCTATGTCGCTTTTTTTTTAAATTAAAATTAGGGTTGCTAAGTTAAAGACTTTTAAGCATCTAGTTTTCAGTGTCTGACTAAAAATTAATAGGCGACCATCGAATATTAAAAACGAAAGTACTATTTAATAACGTACATTTTTTCATAACTTTTAGTTTGAAAATTTATTTTTCAAAAACTATTCTCTCAAATAATAATTTAAGTTATGTCGAATCCTTTTTAACAAAAAATTCGATTTTTTTTATAAACAGAATCGATTTTTTTTTCTTTCAATACAAGGAATTTGTCCAGAAAATCGATTTTTTCTTCTAAACAAACTGAATCTTTCTTAAAAAAAATTCGACATTAGAAAAATAATAAAAGAACAGTCTTCTGGCTTTTTTTAAAAAAAGTATAGCATTACAATGTAACTGTTGCTGTTGTTTTATTAATAATGTATTTTTAATTTTAAATCAATTTGTTAGAAAATTGCCCCGCCTGCTTGAACGAATATTAAATTTTTTTATTGTCTCGACTCAAACCACACGCTCAAGTTTTTTGTCACACCTTAGGTGAATCACCCTATATAATCTATTATTTAAGGTAAGTCAGCGATGTTTCTAAAGAGTGTGTTTCTTTATTTATTCCGAATAAGGAATAGAATGGATGGAAAAGACGAAATGTTTATCCAGAATACCCAGAATGGAATGAATAAAGAAACAAAACTAGAACAAAAAGAATGGCAATATAGTTGTTCGGTGAAATGTCAAAACAATTGAATAAATAATGTTTTTATTTTGGATATTTATGCACCGATATCAGCATTTACTTTAAGCCTAGTATGCTGCTGATGCGAAACGAAAAATCCCATACAAAAATGACACAACGAAATCATAAGCGAAAAATTTCGTTCTGCTTTTCGTTTTGAGGTACGCTGTTCGATGAACGAAATCAATAATTGTAGCAGATTATTTGGAGAGATCTCACCTCTGTTTTAGCACATAATTAATTGCCTGTACCATTAATTGTGTGCGGAAAAGTGACACTCGCTCTCTATTCTTGTTTGTATGAGTTGTTTCTTTCATCACGACATTGCTTTCTGTGATTTTTATGCGTTTGTGTTTGTTTTTTGTTTTTGCAAATGGTGACACTTTCAAGGGGTAATTTTTAGACCAACTAAAAATTTCGTTTCGTATCAGCAGCGTACTAGGCTTTAACCTTGAAACATCTTTGTAACTCAGTTAATCCGCCGAAATCGGTGACCTAAAGTTGCTGAACGAACCACGGATTAAATAATATATGACTCGTATTTCAGCATGTTAAAAAACTAGCCGATTTTGACGGATCAGCAGAGTTTCAACGATGGCTCAAGGTTTAGATATGTGATTATACCCATTTACATACCTTACCCATCGTTGAACCTCTTTAATCCGCCGAAATCGGGAAGCTAAAATAACTGTAACACGGATCAATATTTGAACCACGTTTGTATAACTGACCCTTAGTGCCAGTTGTACAATCGTGGTTTAAATTTTGATCCGTGGTTCAGGAATTTTAACTCGCCTATTTCGGCGGGTTAACTGAAGTTAAACGATGGTTCAAGGTTCTAATATGCACTAAAAGCCAATTGCATGCCTGAACCATCGTTGAACCACAGTTAATCCGCTGAAATTGGTGAGTTAAAATTCCTGAACCACGGATCAAATATTTGTACAACTGGCCCTTAGTGCCAGTTGTACAATCGTTGGTTAAATGTTGATAAAAACACACTCCAGAATAAAATAATTTCAGTTTTTGAAGTAAGTTGTTCCCACTGTAAATTATTGCATTTAATACTATCCTCGCCTGCTGGATGGATAAGGTGGATGCATCTTAACAAAACCATGTGTTTTTCATAATGACGAAATAATTAACGAACAATCATCCGTGAGATACATTTTTTAACTCGTGGTGTGTTTGCAGGCTTCACGTAGCTGTAGTTTGAATTAATAAGTTAAATTTTTCATCTTTAATAAAACAAAAACAATATAATATAAGAAATTACCGCGATTCCTGATGTATATTATAGTTGAGGATCGATCCTCGAGATGCTCCTATGATCCTCATATGGAATGGAGAATAGGCACCATTCCGTATACCGTACCAGCTATTGACTTGGCGATCCATTTCAGGAAAACGAGAGTGAGATTTATTTTTATTAAATGTCTTTCCAAAAAGTAGATATGGGGGAGATGAGAAATCCCTCAGGTGGGGATTCCTTCCCTTTGACTCGGCTGAAGATTGCGTTTGTCAGAGTCCACACTCCTAAAATTACCGTTGTTTAATGGACTTTTAATAATATCTGACGGGAACAATATGAAAAGGGCTCAGATGTTTTTAATAAAAATATTTTAAGAGAAAATGTTACAAAAATAGCTTTGAAGGGTGCTCTTAGGGGAGACTGATGGACTATGTAAGGCAGGCTGCAGCTGGAATTCAACTTATTCTGTGACAGAGTTTGTGATATATTTCTAAACTTTATACGGGCAAAGTGTGGCGACATTGTCTAGGATTAAAAAACAATTAAAGATAAAAGGATTAATGGATTAAAGGGTCCTCCATTGAGTTATTTATTTATTTTAGTTAGTAAATTATTATAGGGAAATGATTTTAGGTGAAGCCGTAAATCAAGATTTTCTTTGAACTCAAATTAATATCAGGTACATACATATAGGAACTTTACCTACATATATGTATATCTAATATACCTGCCTACTTTTAGATTATGAAGCTTAAAGGTAGAACTATAATTATTGGAACGCAGCGTACGCAGCCGTACGAAACCAAACGAATACAAGTAATTGCTTGCGTTCGGGTGGTAGTGAGATAGGCTATCCACCTATCCCAAAAATTTTCAGATACCTTGAGTTGTTGTTGCATCAGCTGACATCAGAAGTTTTTCAACAAGGGATTACAACAACACAAACCTATCCGGATAGGTTTGGCTTGCCCCCCGAACGCACACATAATTGCGTTTTGTTACGTTTCGTTCATTTTTGCTTTCGAAGGGGAAGAGCGCTTCTCGAGCGCACCTTACGGAAGAAAATTGACAGCTACATGTAAATAAATTGTTGTAGCAAACTAGTCTCGAATTTCTCGTGCATTATGGTTTACGTGTGCATTTGACGTTTCGGAAAGAATTTTTTCGTTCGTTTATGACATTAGTTTCCGACAGCGTCCACCTATTATAGTTCGACCTGAGTAAAAGAATGACATTTTAAATAAACTGGGTTTTGAATCATCGCAATTAAGTTTTGGATTTTTTACACATCTTCATCGACAAATGCTGTTTAAAATGAAATAGCTAGGCTGATTTACTTGCTCTATTAGAGACAACTGATTTCGTGTAGATAAAATACATAAACTAAGTGTCGGTTAAACATCGGAAAATTTAACTATTTATGGTATCGATGTTTCTTCCAAATCTATCGATAGTAGCAGAATGGGCAGAAAGATTATATTTTAATACGCAAGCTGCAATTTTGTTGTACCTATAGGGGAACCCGGGGCATAGCAGGCACCAGGGGCATAATGGGTCCCCTTTGTATTTGTATTTGAATTGCAATCTACCAGTTTCAATATATCGCTCGCTATTATGGGAAACCCCTTTTTTGAATAAAAATGGCAGTTGCTTTTCATTTTGAACGAAACAAAATTTTTCGAGTAGACGGAACTGGAAGAGCTGTCAAAAAGTGTCATACGTTATTTTGTTTACATGTCCACAATGGAGCTGTACAGCTTTGAAAGTATTTTGAAGAAAAACAAAAGAATATTCTTGTGTACAAGCTCAGAATTCACATTTTTTGTTTCCAATAATTTTCCTTTTAATAAATAATTTTTTTTGCGATACAAATAACCACAATATTTTTTTCCGACCCAAAAAGTTTTTTTTTTTCTTTATACAATTTGAAACGTCAAAAGTGCCGTACGTGAAAAGTTAAAAGTTGGTGAACTCTTCCGTCTGCGTCTGCAGTCCCGTATGCGTCTACGTTCCATTGTGTTCGCAACATTGAATTTGCGTGTATTCAATATTTTGACAGCTATTCCAGCTCCGGCTCCAGTTCCGTCTCCGTCACCATTCTGTTGAGCCAGTAACGGGTATTTACACTTACATTCCACAGATAAATGGGTTTCCTGCAGAGCTTGTCGCAAGTAGTATAATTTGACTTGTGCTGGGAGAGGCTTAAGCCCAAAACAGATGTGCAGCTTTTTCCAATGCAGCGAAAATAAATTTACACAGGTTCTTATGAGAGCTGACGATGTCTCTATTTCTAAATTCGCTGCATGGGAAAAAGCTGCACATCTATTTTGGGCTTTAACCAAATATGCTCGCATTGCAATCCAATTTAGCTTCGTGCCCATTATACCCAACTTTGACTTTTTCAAAACAACAAAAAATATACTTAATAATTTATTTTTTAAAAACTGTCTTTCTTAAGCCTTAACTACATTAGCCACTTTTTGCAAAATTACAAAAGTAAAAATATTTTTTTCCAGCTACCGCAGTTGTTTTGTGAAAAATAATATATACATTTTATTTTTAAACCAAAATTTAAGCTTTCTGCATCATTTTTATAAGTTTTACTGTGAGAAACGCTACCCCAACATGAGTTTGAAAATTTTCACTTTTGTACTTTTTCACTTTTTTGGCTTATGTAGTTAAGGCTTTATACTTATTCCTTAATAGATTTTCTTTCTAATAAAAGTTCTTCAAAAATTCTTAATACATTTTTGCAGTTTTTATTAAAAATAGTCCTTAAGGGGCCCGTTATGCCCCGGGTTCCCCTATGTTTATTTTTGCAATCGTTTGTACTTTGAGTACTTACTCTTCAATAATGCGATTTTTTTTTTTAAATTCCAAAACAATAGTTTGAACTAGTATCGTCCCGTGGTCAAAACTCGGCCAGCAAAAATTGACACACTCTAGGAAGGAGACAACCTTTCAAAACTTTAAAACTCTGTGATTTTCTGTGCATTTTACTGCCATTTTATTTTTTTTATATGAACTTTGACAGAACTTTGGATTGAAATTCACACAAATGCACAGAAAATCACAGAGTTTCAAAGTAAAGGAACTAGGCTTTTGTTTGAAAATATTGAAGAGAAAAAACATTTTTTTTTATTTAATTTTTTTTTTTAAATATCAATGCACAGTGTTCGACAGTACAAAAACAAAAATGACCCACAGTGTGTAAATGCGTGTCTCAAGTATATTCTGCACATCTCCGCAATTGTGGCTTTCCAACCATCGAAAGCGGTCAAATACTTTTTGAGAAAATGGTACCACAAAATTTATTAATATAGATTTAAAAGCATAAAAAGAAATCAACAACATATATTCGCTTCTACGACTATAGCAGCTCTATTACATTTATTCAAGTTTCCTTACCTAATTTCCTATCGGCGTGTGTAGTTTTTCAAAGTTAAGTAAGAAAGAGCCATGTTTTGAAAGACAAGAAAATCAAATATAAAACAAAAGTTCAAAATAAACACAAAAATTCCGATGTTTTCACTGAAAAAAAATTATGTTAATAAGGTATCTAATTATGCATGTAGTATCTATGTTTTAAGATAATATCTTATTTTGCTTTGATGAAAAAAATTCTTTGTTTCTTGTCGGCTTGTCCTACCGAAATCAACTTTAGGTACCTACATTGTGGTTTTTAATTTCAACATTGTGGTTTTTATAATTTCAACTTCTGCCTCGCCACCGCCGCGCCATTGTCACCCGGATGGTTATACTTCTGGCGCCTTAGAAACTAGTTAAGGTCGTGCTAAGCACCTTACTGCCTGAACAGAATGGAGACGGAGCTGCTACTGGAGCCGCAGCTAGAATAGCTGTCAAAATATTGAATACACACAAATGCAATGTTGCGAACACAACGCACCCTAGCCGCATACGGAGCTGCAGCCGCAGCCGGAATAGTTCGCAAAACTTTTAACGTACCTACAGCACTTAACGTTTCAAATTTTATGAAGAAAAAAAAAATATTGTGGTTATTTGTGTCGCGAAAAAAAATTATAAATTTAAAGAAAAAATATTTCTTGTACACAAGAATATTTTTTTTGTTTTTTTTAAAATACTTTCAAAGCTGTACAGCTGCAATGTGGACACGTAAAAAAATTAACATACGACACTTTTTGACAGCTGTTCCAGTTGCAAATGCGACTCCAGCTGCAGCATTCTATTCTGTTCAGGCAGTCAATTTACGCGCAATTTTAATTATGCTTAACTGTTATAACTGTTATGAATTGACATTTCTCTTGTATCGTTATTTTGAAATATCGAATTTTTAGTTTAGGTTTTGATTTATCCAAAACGTTTTTTGTTTAAATCTTTTATTATCTTCTATATATTTTACCAAAATACCTTAAATAACAGGTACAATTGTTGTTTTTGGGCCTAAAAAAAATTAAAAAAACTGTGTGGGGAAAATTTTCAAAAAACGCTAGAACATTTTTTTTTCTAAATTTGGTAAGTACGTAATGTACCGAATTTAGAAAAAAAAATGACCTAACCATTTAGGCTCTAGTGCTAGTCGAACAGGCAGACTTTTAAAATGAACATTTCTCGGAAATACCCTTGGGTACCATGAAAGCTGTTTGCTTCGAGGTAAACAAGTAAAATAATCATCTGCAGCATTAGCATCATTCCATTTAATATACCACACATAATAACATTGTAAGTAAATGAAGTTCCAGCTTCTAACAACAAAAAAAATTTCAGACAAACAAAAAAAAATGTATAACAACAACGAATAATTTCATTAATCTTGGTCGCGCAACGTTCTCAGCATGGCACTCGTTTTAATTAACTTACTTCTCACCACAACAGCTATTACCTTCTCTTACTTATGTATTCGTAGGTCAGAAATCGAAATATATTTCAGTTCCAAAGCCTTCTTCAGGGAATTCCAAACTATAATCCCATTAACAAGAACCCAATAATAAAAGAATCCCATTACCGATTATGAAATAATTAAGTCAGTGCGTATACATATTTATGCACTACGTATGTATAATTTGGAATCAAGACGTTCAGGACTTAATATGCTGTGACAGTGAAATGTTTCCAAAGGTTTAGCATTTTTATACACGCGGGCTGCTGTCAGTTGTTGACAATTTTAATTTGACCAAAGCCGATTCCGCTAAGCACCTTTAACTAATCCCATTCAACCATCAACTAGCACATTAATGTCGGAACGTTTGGCACAAATTCCGGTTAAATGGTTTTATGAGATGACCATTATTGACCACCGCCTTTGTTGGGCACGAACTACGAACGGTGTCAAACTGAAAAGATATATATTTTTTAAGTTTAAATACATAATAATTAACCAGCGAAGAAGACATTCAAATTGCATTTTTTTTTTACTTTAACTCTTTAAAATGTATTATGTAATAGGTAAGCTCAATGGGCTTACTGATGGTGCCTTCCCACGTAAGACCCCCGCTGTTTAACGGTGTAAAATAAACAAGCATTTTGATGATTGTTGTTCAAAGTTATTTAAGGGAATAAGAAACATCAATTACAAAAAAATTGTTTATAAAAAAAATATTTAATTTTTTTAACTATTAGCGCAAGGCCTAGGCATTAGAGCTCATTTGTTACGTAGTAAGTTATTTTTTTTACTTTCAATATTGAGTCAAATTATTTGACTCCAAAATAATTGTATTTTATTCGTCTCAAATAAAATATCTAATGTCGTTTTCGATTGGATTTTCAGAGTGTTTCACTCTTTTTTGATTCCAATGGAATATGAAAAACTATTTTCCGTAATATGTGTATCTATGTAGAAATTAAAAGTAAAATGAATTCTTCAATAATTTCAATTTCAGAACATCCCAAGAAGAAGCATTTACTATTTTGACAATTAATCCAACACATACTTTTAAACGTATGTGTGTTTTCAGAGTGCACTCCTAGCACTCTTTAATGAAATCGGGAGTGAAAAAACACTCCTAAATCATCACTCCGAACAGCAAATGGAAGGTTTTTGGAGTGTTGGGAGTGTGGATGGAGTGAAAAAAGAGTGCTAGGAGTGACCAACGGAAAACGACATAAATATTTTATGGACTAGAAAAAAGAAAATATATCTTACTAGCCGACCCGTGCTCGCGTTGCTTCACAAACTTTAAATATACTTATTAATATGAGTAGGTAAAAGTATATCAAATGCTTCATGAGACTAACCGCAATTTCTACTATATTATTAACAAAAATTTTATATACATACTTCCATATGCTTTTCGTAACCAAATAAAGAATTTTATTTTCTCTCACTAAAACAGTTTCATGATGCCAACTATACATTTCTTTTATAACTATTTTTTATTTTTTCCCTTGGACGGAAACTCCCTTAGATGGACAACAGTGTTGCGACCGTCACTGTCCGGCTAAGGAAGCTTGCACTTTATTTTATTCCTTACTCCACTCAGTTGAAACAAGTAATGTTTCATTTTCATAATCTTCAGCAGCTTTCAATAAACCTTTTTTTCATGCTGCTTTCTACTGAATGCCCTGCCCATTTTCCTCTCAAAATATGTACATTTATGTAACACTTCGGTTCAGTGCAGAAGAAGCAAAAAATAAACACATTGCGCACGGCAGTGGTGCTCATACTTAAAATATGTAGGTATGTATGTAACATTTTAGTTCGCTTAAGAAGAAGGAAAAAACAAACACAATACGTATTGGCCGTCGTCGTTACAAAAAGTCAACAATTGAGTGCAATGAAAGGAGGATTAAAAATGTAAATGAGTGGATGAGCGAACAATTGAGTAGACAGAGATTCAGAAAAAAAAAAATAAATAAATTTGATGGCACAACAGCTCATGAAGAACTATGGAGGGGACCTACAGTTTATTGCCGAATCCGAACGGCTAACGAGCGGCACTTTTCTGTGACAGGAGATACTCTTGGAGGATTTGTCAATTCCTCGCAAGAGGCAGTAGCCGTTTTTCTTTTAAATAAATAGGTGGCGAGGCTTGGGATCGAACCTTAGACCTCCGGCATGACAGTCCATCGCACTAACCATCACGCCACGGCTACTACAGAGATTCAGAAGCAAATACACAAAAGAAAATGCACAAAACACGGAACGATAATGAAATGGAACAAAGCAGCAACCCAGTCATTGCGATTGAATCTAATTCATAGATGCAAAAATACAAAAAGTTGATAAATTTATAATTTGTAAATACATAAATTTATTTCTCAGCTTAGAAGTACAGTTAGGAAATTATTTAAGGATTTTGCATACAACTATTGACTTTATACAAAAAATCCCACTTTTGTAAAATATCAAGCAGGTTTAAAAGCATAATTGGATATGTTGGTAAACTTCGACAAAAAAGTGTACGAAATTTTTTTAAAAGTTAATAATCTAATTCAGCAAATATATTTAACAAATACAAAATATCTATTTACATGCTTCAAAGTATAAGGAAAATTATAAAATTTGTTTCAAGTAAATCGGTTGAATACTTGCTGAGAAAAACGCGGACAAACAAAATATTTGTTTCGTCTTTATATAGGTATAATGGTAATGATTTCCTAAGCACTTTTTTTTAACATACAAAACTCGGAGAGTAATTTTTTTTTTTTAATTATGAATGCTTCAATGACGTTTTAATTGTTATTTGTAGATTGGACAGAACAGCGGATGCTTGTTCCAAACCCGATAATGGATAGAACATGTTGTTTAACAAAAATTTGGTACATATATTAGAAAATGTTTCATTATTTTTATTATCATGTGTAGTGTATCAACTGGTCAATTTTTCCATTGCAAATTTAAAAGCATATGGTAATAAGCTGCTACTTTGTTATTATGCATAAAAAGAAAATTAATCGCTCTTTTGGTTTGTGAAAAAATGGGTGTCCTGCTATGTTGACGTCAACTTATCAGGTCAACTTTCTCAAAAATATAGAAACGTTCTGATAGTTGATATATATTAAAAAATACTTAATCGCAAATCAATAGATAAAGATGAAAAATTCGCTTTAGGTCGCAAAAATTGCCCGATGTTGTATAGTCTAGAACCAATTTTGCAGCTTCGAAAGACCTGTGGTTTGCGACATTTTTTTAGTTTTGGCGTAACTTTTAAAATGCTTTGCTTATCCTTCAAAAAAAATCACCACATTTCTTTCGTTGCGTTTTCAAATCAGATTGAACGGTTTTTTCTCAAAATATTGTGTGTTTATGTAGCATATCGATTTTTTAAGAAGCATAAGCAAAAGGATGAGTATTTTTTGTAGGTCAATTGTTTTTTATTAAATTTTTGTAAAGTTTTGGATTGGTATATCATTTTAAGGTTTGGTTTGAGAAACTTTAAATTTCCAACGCGTATAGGTAATTTTTGTCTAGATTTTTGAAAAAAAAAATAAATTAAAAAGAAAACAGTTTTTTTTATTTTTTTTTTTTTTATTTTTGAAAAAAAAAAATAATATTTTTTAGGTCAATTTTTGTTTGCAGTTTTTGATTTTTATATTTTTAAGAGTTGTTTTCAGAAACTTCAAACTTATACGACAGATAGATAATTTGGTCTTCATTTTTAGAAAAAAATAAAGTTTGGGAAAAATGAATTTTTTAATTTTTTTTTTTCATTTTTGAAAGAAAAAAATTAATTTGGGGAATAATTTTTTTTACAATTTTTGTTTTTTATCTTCTTAAGGGTTAACTTCAAAAATTTAAATTTATAAAGAGTACCTAAACAGGTAATTTTAGTGATCTTTTTTGGAAAAACAATAATTTAATTTTTTTTTTTTTGATTTTTTATTAATTTTTGAAAAAAAAATATTTTTTTTTTAGGTCAATTTTTTTCTTTTACTTTTTATAATTTTTTTAATTTTCAATACGCTTTTCTTTACCAAGTGTATCTAGGTATATTTAATTCATTTTTTCATAAAAGTATCCATAGAAAGTTTATTTATTCCATATGTAAGAAGAACATTTTATTTTAATAATTTTGACGTGTGTCAAGTTAGCACTAAATTTTTGGAATTTGAAAAAACCTAGTACGCCACTAATTGTAGCTTTTTTGTTGTAAATTAGTTGTGGAAAGAAAAAAATTTTTTTGGCTTAGTTATTAAAAAAAAACCTTGATATCAAGTAAACACTATACATACCTGCTAAGTCTTAAACATGAGAGCTACAAATTTTTTTTTTCCACAACTAATTTACAACAAAAAAACAACAATTAATTGCACACTAGGTTTTTTCAAATTCCAAAAATGTAGTGCTAACTTGACACACGTATAATTTTGATACTGCTTTCGGCGAGCGTTGCGAAAACGCTATTCGAATTTTCTGACCAACCAAAAGCTTTTCCAATTTTTTTGTATGTCTTCTTTAATTACACAAAAAAATATCCAGTGTGTGAAATTTCAAGTTTCTAATTCAACTGGAACTGGTAGCCGCCGAAAATGGATTAAATACATCTGATGTCAAGCTGGGTCCACAACAAGTTTAAGGGTGAAGGAAATTTGGCGCTCTTTTGGGATTGGAGTACTAAATTAGCCCCAAATTAGCCGCTAATTCCTGCATGGTTAGAATTTTGAATTTCCGTTGTGGTAGACCCAGCTTGACGCACCTTCGAAATACAGCACTTAAAACATTTGAAATTTTGCTCAAGAAAGAAAAAAGGAGTTTTAGTTATCTTCAGAGATCCATTGTTATCAGGCAAAAACGAAATATCACTTGTCACGAAAATTAAGTTTTTTTAGCGTAGAAACAAAATACACTTTTCCTAAGTTTTTTTGGGGTACTGAACCCGAATCCGAAGTTAAAAATATTCTATCACTTCACGTTTTCGAGATGCATATTTCACTTTATAAAATCATAAAACAATCGTTTTACGTAATTTGTTTCAACATAATTTGTAACGGTTTCTAAAATTTCTAATTTATTTCTCCTTCGTTAATCTCACTTACTTTGGTGGACACTTCTTGGCGGAATCAACAAATTTGGATATCTATCTTTTGTATTTTGTATTTGTAGCTCGCATAATTTAACAATTATTAAAGTTTCCGCTTAAATAAGTCTGGAGTTAGCGGACAAGTATGAAAATAATAATTCACCTGGTGTCCAAAATTTTAGTTTTGTATATGCTAATTTGTTGCACAAAATCGAAATTTGTAGCTCCCAAAATCTAAAAAAAAAAAGAAATGAAAAAATCGAAAAATTTGTTTTGTACGAATTTGAATATAACTTAATGTAACCCGTATCTTGTATCTATCACCCGATTTTGTAGCTCGTGCTCGCAAAGTATTTGTTAACAAAAATTTTAGTAGGTACTAATAAAATACGTTACACATTTCTGTAAAGATCAAAATTAAAGAAATTGTAAAGAAATTGCGAAAATATTTTTTTTTTTTCTTAAATCTTGAAGACTAATTTTTTTTCAGTTAGAGCACAAAAGTCCCATTTTCGGGTTTCGCCTTTTTATTTGGCCATCATCTTGGAAAATGGGTGTTAAAACTTTTTCGCTATTATGTTTAAGATTATGAAAACGCAGAGATCTCGTGAAAATCGCAATATCCACATTTTCTCAGCTAAATTTCGAACTAATTTATAGAAAAAGAAATTTGAAGAAGAAAACGTGAAAACAACAGCAGAAACTCAAAATAATAAAAGAACCTTTAACATCTTATAATAAAGGTACAATTCCCAGAAATTGTATACGAACCACCTGAATAAACAACCACCATAACAGACTATAACCTTCCAGAATTAATTGAAATATTTTCAAGCCACTTACAATTTTTATCGATATCTGTGATACCACTCAATCAAAATGACAACAAACACTGTTTCATCGTTGTGGTGAGAATCTACAATTAGCCTCATATCTCTGGATCCAAAAAGACTAAAACAAAAGTAAAAAAAAAAAAACTCATACAATTATTAATGAATTTTCCTGGTGCGATTGTCAAACCCTTTTTCTCAAAAAGTCACACAAAAAAAACAACAAACTTTTTCCAGAGGCAATTTATCGTAGCGGGCTTGCCTGCCATCTATAGTTGCTTTCGTGGCCTTCTGGCCAAGAACTCAACTAAGTTAAAACAAAAGATTGATATTGTATCCGTTGGCAAGGTAGATCAATTCGAATGATAACTCCTTACCTAACGAACCAGACAAGGGACAGAAATTATATAAATATCGAAGGTTACATTTATTTTTGGAATTTTCGTCTTGGTTTCACTGCGCCGTTGAAATGTCCCTACAACTCCCGAGAAATTTCCATTTTTCTCTGGAATCGAAAAGGGTCAGATCATCGCTGTGGATTGTGGATCGAGATGACATTTTTTTGCCTCCCTTGTTCCTGGTAGGTACGTAGGTATAGGTACATAATCTCGCATGGGTTTCAACTGTTTCGTTTTTTTTTTTTTTTTTTGTTAAATAGAATATTTATTCGATGTTAATCTGTGTGCTGTAGCAATCCTGCCCCAGATCAATGGCTAAGATTATTAATCTCAACTTGATACTCTTAACCATGTGATGCAATGTAAATGTGTATTTTTATATCTTATGTAAAACTGACGCAAAACTCCAGGCTTAGCTATTTTATTTATGTTTATTAGGTCCATGAAATATGGCCAAAGATGAGGTAAAACTGTCAACGTCAAGCCATTCCCCCTAGCGCTGTCATCTGATATCTTTTGTATGGATGTGTCGTCGGACCTGAAGTTGGAATGCTGAATTTAACGATTGAAAGTTGAATTTGATCTGTTATGTTGGCCAAGTCAAAAAGCCAACTCCATTGTGTATGTTCGCAGAATTTCCAAAACGAAAACTAAATTATTCGCTTTGGAGATTTAATCTCGAAAAGTTATGGACATATGGGATTTCATATAAATATATGTCCCAAGTCAAGATGAGGGCTTAACAATAATTTAGAGACTGGTTTTAGTGAATATGTATGTATATAAGAAATAACTTTATTTTTCTTTCCATAAAATGCTTGTGATTCAATTTGAATTTAATCTTTGGATATACTCGTATAATCACTGAAGATTACTAATTGGGATTGTGAACAAAGAATAAAACTAGAATTACAAATTAATTTTTGCCTTTTAAATTGTTTAGTATCTTATAACATTCCATGGTCAAAACCAAATTAACAACACTTAAATGAATGATCGTAAAAATTTAACTTTGCTTTAATAAAAAAAAAACCGTTTTTAATGCAAATAAAAAGATTAAGGTTGTATTTCAAGATTTCTGATTGGTCAACTGTCAATGTCAAGTTTCCTTAATTTCGTTAGCAAATTGATAGTTGGCTATATAAATCCAAAGTTAAAACTTGTATTTAAATCGACCAACTCTGTCTCTAATTTGTTTAAAAAATTATTGAACAATGTATATGACAATTATGAACTATATGAATAATTATGAAAAATAAAATAAATTGTGATGGAATAAATACACGACTAGGGCCAACATGTTGAATTTTATTTAAAAATCCAAAAAATATTTTTTTGAAAATCTTTATATACTAAGTTATTGCGGAAAATGATTTTTATTTTAACTATATGCAATATTATTCAAGCTTAAAAGGACCGCCAGAGTGTAAATTTTGTTTAAAATCGGTTAAGCCGTTAACGAGAAAGACGAAAATAAAAAAAAAAAAAAAAAAACGGTTCTATTGCAGGCACCGTTAACAGTTTTTGGTTATTTTTTTTTTCACCGAAATGCAAATCATACTTACACACAATTTGTATGTATCCAAATCATTAGAGCTGTTTTTTTTTTTTTTTTAAACAGATGTATGGCAGGTACTACTGTTATTTTTGTAGCTTAAAATAAATTCCGCATAAAATGAAAATCTCTTTATTGTTTACACATGTAAATTGAACTTAAATACAGATAGACAGACATACAAACAGAGAGAATTGCAGGACCTACATAAGCATAGTAAAAATACAGCAGTTAAAAAATAATGTAAAAAACGTAAAAGACTATGTAATAAATGTAAAGTAAAAAATTCGAAAAACACTGATGACAATTTTTTTTTCGATCAATAAGACGAGAACGAACTTGCGATTTCGTTCGATCGAGCCTGCGTTGCGGCACGGGCGCCCGCACACGGGTGGGAGCGCAGGTGAGAGAGCGCAGAGGCATATGGCAGTTACGTGTTCAGACGCGAGGTTTCATGCGCAACAAATACAAATAAAGCTAATATATCACTTTTTCGCACACAACTAATGGTTTGGGCAGTTAATTTTTAGCGAAATACTCTCGCTTGTCGAACAGCGTTTACCTATCTATGTACTTACATACTGCAAAATGAAAAGGAGAGCAAAATTGTTGAATTATGTCGTTGTTTATGTCGTAATAATTTTATTTTGAGGCGAAAATAGTGCTTTAGATGCACTTTTTGTGTTAACTAACAAGTGCAACATTAATGCAATTCTGTTTCCTTCCACAAATTAAAAAAAAATTAATTTATTTATGGTAGCTTTTTTGAGTCATAAACGTAACAAAACAAACAAACAAACAAGCAATATAAAAAGTACCTATACATACCTACCTTTATTTCTTTTTACTTGATAGGGTAATTACGGGAGAGATGCCGCATGCCTGAAAAGTCAGATTTGCAGTCAACCGTGCTAAACCGTTTATTTTGTTTTTTGTTCATTAGGTTTTCAAATACAAATGACAGAACAAAACTTGGTATGGTAACTTATGGAAATTAACAGGAGTTATTGCAATTTGTTTAATTATATAATCCTTTTCATTACGTGGACATTTTTCAGCTTAGTGCAATTTATCGGTGCGTATTTAAGGTTTTTTTTCGGAGCTACTACCCCTTGCGAGGAAGTGACGAATCCTCCAAGAGTACCTCTTGTCATAGAAAAGTGCCACCCCCTAAGAAATTTGTTTGTCCTACATTTTTTTGTTGAGTAATGCGTAATATTATTTTTAAAAACTATCTTTGACGTTAAAATTTATCTTTAAACATGTCGTTCGTCATTACAAACAAAACGTTTCAATATACTTTCTTCAAAATTAAATAAAAAGAATACAAATTTGCTATACAAATTTTTTGTAGTTTTCTGTACTAACTAGCTACTATTATATACGCTACGGGACCAATTTTTTTCATCAGACACCACCTAAATTAAAAGTTTATATCCTACAAAAAATTTATTTACAAACAAATTTACAAAAAAAAAAAAAAAATAAATTTTGAAAATATTTTCTATAGATATTTTTTCATCCATGAAATTTAAATAATGTTTTTTCAAAAGGATGATCTCATAATAAAAATCAGCAAGAAAATTAGCAATATCTGCAATATTGTTCAGGAGGAAAATTACCTAAAACTTCATAAATTCCGTAAAAATGTGTATGCGAAGATTATGACTTTATAAATAAATTAAATTTGATGGCACAACAGCTCATGAAGAACTAGGGCCTAGTGATTACAACTCTCAATCATTCCTGTGTGCGTGTCTGCAGGAATGGAGGGGACCTACAGTTTATTGCCGAATCCGAACGGCTAACGAGCGGCACTTTTCTGTGACAGGAGATACTCTTGGAGGATTTGTCAATTCCTCGCAAGAGGCAGTAGCCGTTTTTTCTTTTAAATAAATAGGTGGCGAGGCTGGGGATCGAACCTTAGACCTCCGGCGTGACAGTCCATCGCACTAACCATCACGCCACGGCTACTACTTTGACTTTAGAGGCACGAATTAATGAGCTCGGCCAAGTTTTTGTTTTTGGTCCATAAATTTATTGTCTGTTATAACAAATAATGAGTCTAGGAAATAACACAAGCACAAGCTGTTAAAATTAACCTTTTCAGTCAGAATAATAAAACGGAGTTTTTTATAAACACTGAAAATTATATCTACCTAACGAGGGTTGTCTGCTTATTTTCAATATTTTTAAAGAAATTCTGCAAATAATAAAAAAAAAGTTTTAAAAAATTTAAAAAAAATGTTAAATTGTTTTGTTTTTATTTGCAGAATTTTGTAAAATATTGTCTTACAATTTTAAAAATTATATTATGTATTTGTTAATGGAAATAATGTTGTTTTTTATTTTTTTTTTGCTATCGTCACTTAAGTTTTTTAAATCACAATAACAAAAGCCCTTATTTACTTTCAAAGCTGGATAGCAGATAGAGCCATAAAATGGAGAGAACATGAAAAAAAAAATATAAAAATTAGGAAATAGACCTAAGGCGCTAAGCTAAGGCCAAATAAGATTTCTTAAGAAAATATCTAAACATATCCTTTAGTTTTTTTTCACTAATTATTAAAGGTAATTTGTACCGACGATATCTTATTTAAAAACAATAAAATGAAATTTGAGTTTGACCCCAAAATCGAAATCCTGCGTACGCTTTTGCCACTTCATGACCCGTTTGTGCCACCAAATTTATTTATTTATTTTAATGTGCGACAAAATGTATATTCGAAAGATGTTCGACTAGGAAGCATGACATTAAGAAACTTTTAATGGAAATGGGCATCTGGAATCTACCCCTTCAAACCCTGAACCACATCCAATACTACACTTCTTTACGATATCAGCATGGATCAATTTACTTCACTCCATCTTTGAATACCTAATCACATATCCTGACATACAGTGCTGTGCAAAACATTTGCAACTCACGCGAACGAGTGCCAACCGACGCATTTTGAGCACGGTAAATAAGTTTTAGTTATGTAGTTCGTTGCGTACATTATTGTGGTTCATAATAATTAAGTCGTTTGATCGAGATAATATCGTTTTGAGACAAAACAGCGAACAAACATTGCAAACTAACAAATTTTGATAACAATGGCGGAAACAGGTATTCTTCTGAAACTAAACTGAGAATTTTGAGTGACTTCAAAAAAGGATTATCTCAGACAGAAAATTTGATCAAATATTCCATTCATAAATTGACTGTGTGCGAATCACCTTGAGTGGAAAGGTGTTGTGTCACCGCATAGAGGACGAAGTTACTGTAAAGCCTTCGTCCTCTATGCGGTGACACAACACCTTTCCACTCAAGGTGGAAGATTGGAAAGTTATAAATTTTGGCTGAAAAAGCAAACAACATGTTCACCACAAGTCACAGTTCAACTACAGTTGTCCATTTCCTCATTAACAGTAAGACGCCCAGAACTTCAGACCAAATTATGTTGTTTAAAAGTAAATGTTTTGCACATCATTGTAAGTCTTCCTATACAGTTCCAGTTTTTCAAATCAGCAAAGTGACCATAACCAGCTTATTGTAACCATGTAGGAAATGATACCCATTATTTTCTTGCTTCAACACCCACCAAACTGCTGCACCAAATTATTTCTTTACGGAAAATTCCCGAGTCCTTTAGCAATAGGAGAATACAATTCACCAGAGGTTATTTCTCCACCAATGTCTTTAAAAAAAAACACGAAAACACCACAGGGTCTTATAAACCCTAAACTACAAAAAAAATTGTTAAAAGGAAGATTCAGACATTTTATAGTTCTAAATTAAAAATTATTAGCAACTTATTTCATAAAAACTGCACAATTTACAAAAAAAAAACTGTTCTTACACTGCGGCATCTCTTCCACACTTGTTGGGAGTTTATTTTTTTTTATTGTTATTTAAAAAAATAAGTTTTTCTTATGTTTAATCATTTTATATCCATTATTAAGTTTTATTAAAAAAATTAAAATATTTTTGTCAATAACAAACCATAAAATTGAGTTTGAAAAAAGCGTTAGCTTTCAAAACAAAGCTGTAGCACTTCATTTTATGTGCTTTCTTTGATTTCAAATATTTTTTCTAGATTTTATCTTAATTCTTCGGTATTATGAAATTCGAAAATTTTGTACATTCGGAATGTTTGTTAGATATTCCAGTTTATATGTCATGATGCGTCTTCGAACTTACGGTTTGGGTAATTTTGCGCAGTAAAATTTGAAGAGCTTGTCCTATGCCAAAAAGCGCCCCAAAACATTATAAAAGAATATATTTGAACAAAGAAATATTTTAAAACCCCCAGCTATGGACACAATGACGGTTCATGTTGAGCTATTAGTGTTCATAAACGAATATGCCTCCGGGTGGGTCTGAGTCTCGCAGCACCCACACATTTAATATGCATTTTGGTTTGGTATTTCGTGCTGCTTCAAATCAATTTCCAGTTCCATTTCCATTCAGCTTGCCAAATGACTCTCCATTTCTTTATTTCATCTCAAATTTATTAGCCAAACAAAGTATTAAGTTGCAATCACATCCTCATCCTTACTCCCTCGCATATACTTACCTATATAGATACTGACTTCGACTCAAACTCATATTATGTATCCGTCACCGCAAATTTAACAAATTATCCTTGAGCACGAATCTCGAATGCTTGAAGTTGATGTTGGCTGCACGCATCTCGATCTTCCAGCTAAAAGAACATACAAAAACCTTTATACAGATAGTTGGACTGGACATGAATAGCTACATATACAGATACATTATATTAACAACTCTCATCGGATCATATTTCACTGGTGAACATGATGGTAACTGCTGGAAGAGTGAATGGGTGAAACGATGCTGATTAAGGATTAGAATCTTCCAGCAGACTGGGGGTGAGACGGTAACTCTATATATAAAACATTTTGCAGATGCTTTAGATCCCAGATCCCAGACCCTGAATCCGCAAGTTCAAAAAGAAAGAGAATTAATATTGCGTGCGTGTTGGTCGCAATGACTGGTTCAACAATGGATGCGATATGGCACGTTTCATTTTCGATGACAAATTAAAGGTGAGCCAAGCCAAAGAGAGGGTGTAAGAGTTCCATAATGCACCCCAAACAAACATATATTTTCGATCTGACATCCATTGAAATTAAACCACAAAAGTTTAGCCCAAAGGTTTAAATATGCAAAAGAAAGAATTAAATTCTTTTCAGGCCACGCGCTGTTACTTGTTTTTTTTTTTTTTTTTTTTTTTGTTTGTATGAAAGGCCCAAAACAATAAGGGTGGTGTTTTGAAGTCCACTGTCAAATGACTGTCAACAAGAAAAGTGCTGAAAATTTGTTATTCCGAACAATATCCTCGGGGGTGGATTATTATCAAAAGCTGAACCGCTGATGGCAACAAGGCACGCTGTCAGTCAGTTGTTGTATGCAAATTAGCCAGATAAATAATTAAGGAAGTATGTACGATAGTATAGGTGAACTTATTCATAAAATTCGCTTATATGAGAAATATCTTTTGTTTTAGATGCATTATTGTTTTACTGCTGAATACACGTCACATAATGAATTTTCAAATCTAAAAAGATGTTGCAACTTGCAAAAAAAATAATCATTTACTTAGTTCTCTAACTCACCATAAGTATTTAAGTTCACCATAAAGTACTATGTTCTACTTATTGCTTTGCACGAAATCAAAAGTAGATCCTAAATTTCCTTATGTTGTACTTATTTTAAGGGGAGGTTGAACTAAGTCATAGGAAAATTAATAGACCGAGAGCCCACAGCAATTTTTGGGTCCACCTAAGAGGTCTTGGACCCCCATATTCATGTCTATGGTATTTAGCTTTTTTATTAAATATAGTTTTTTTAATGGTATACCTTTCATCTGGACTTTCAAAAAGAAATGCATTTTTATTGCAGCAACGCCCCAACCACAGCTTGCAAGACTTGCATATTTGCGAATAGAAAGTAAAGACCTTTGGCCATCGACTTGATGCATTGCTTACAGTTGGCAGGGTACACTTCTATTCACCAAGTTTTTTCCGTGAATTCACCAAGTTTTTCCGAAAAAGGTCTGCACCAAACGAAGGGTCATCTACACTGCGGCTGATGGAATATCTAACTGACCAAGCCCTCTCTTAGTGAGTGTCTGTGGAGCAGCCAATGATTTCGACACCAATGCTACGGAATTTCTTTGCACGGTAAAAAAAGGCAATGATATACATAAGTCACAATCCAAACGATATGGAAGAAAAGGGCCACACGTATTTCCTCTTGCAGTTTTTTAGAGGGATCATCTTGAACTGATCATTGACAACGCAATTGCAGAAAATAGAGGGCCTGGCTTTCTAAGTTGACTCTTGATGATAGTGGAAAAATTTAAACTGATGGAATTTTTTTAACCGTATACATTCAGAATTAAGTGGACTTACCGCAAACGCCACGCAGCCGCCCGCCGTGGACAGAATTTTAAAAATATAATAGCTGCGTTTTATTTTCTACGGATCTGGATCAGGTTCATTTTAAAACACGTAATACAAAAACAATTCGGGATCCTGCTCTCTATCTGGATCCATTTCGAAGATCCAAAAATGAATTCTTACTTTGGCGGGTAGATGGCTTTTATGGTAAGGTAGCGTTTGTTGTAGTGCAAAGAAAAGAGACGGGAAACAACTGAAAATAATTAAAACGTAAGTAAAAAAGAGATGGTTATATAACACTGCTGTCATTGTGATCCATATCGTTTTATTTTCAAGGGATGATCCTGATCCAGATCCAAAGATAATAAAACGCGGCTAATGATATCTGAATATTATTTTACAACTTTCACCACATATGGGGTAAGTCGCAAAAACAATTTTTTTGTATTTAATATTTTTTACAAATTCTGATCAGTATTTTGTTGGCTTTTTTGTTGGATTTCGTAGCTCTTTCAGTGAAAAGAGGTTTTGCCAACTCCCCTATTTACAAACGCCCCAAAAACGGTTTGAAAAACTTGCATAATTGCATATAGAAAGTTAAGACCTATCTTAGTACATCATTGAAATTTTACTATCATTCACACCCAAAAATTCGTGTGGGCTCAATAATAACATAGGTAGGCACTTACTAATAAAATATTGCACAAATATTGTATATACATATACAAGTAAACATTTTATTGCGTGGCAACATTTCTATCTGCAGCAACAAAAAATAAAAATAAAAATAAAACGCACGACTGGATCGCACAAATTTGCTCTTGTAGTAAAAGTTTCTTCGACTTTCAAAGATTGAGCGGAGCGTATTAAAAGTAAATAATTTATTTATGGGAGCCTTAAGTTTAACTAATAAGTATTATACATTTTGATTTGATTTGATATTTGTTTTCGTAGATTAAAACGTTACAATATAGATGATAATAGTGAATACACACAGCTTGCACAGAGATATGATATTTAATTTTATATCTTACAACTGAAAAATTTAAACAATTTTTGGTATGCTGATGTAGATAGATAATGAGAAAAACAATTGAAGGAAAACTACGGAAAAACCTTCATTTGACAGCATTTTATATTATAGAGCTTAAATTGAAAAATTATTAAAAATCAACATAATTCGAAATATATTTATTAAAAAAGTCTTCTTAAATTGTTTTGAGAGCTAAAACAAGTACACTATCTGTTTTTTTAGACTAATCTTAGTTTTGCAGAAAAAAAAATTAAACAGCCCTATTCTGCTAAACATTCGCGTGAAAGTTTGTATTCTGCTATCCGTCGGAGGGAAATAATTGCTCCAAATTTTGTATAAAATTCGATAAAAACAGGTTTTAAACAATTAGATTCTTTTAAGAATTTCAAAACTAAATATCAGTTAAGAATTGCAGCCTTAAGATTGAAGACTTAAAAAAATATGTGAAGGCAAATTGAATGAAACATTCACGTGAATCGAAAGTTTCGATCGGATCGAATAGCAGAATAGGGCTAAAAGTCATAGGATATAGTCCAAAATAAAAAAAATGGTTCTATGAGAGGTACTGAATGGTTAACTGTAAATTTTGTTTTTGTTAGATCGTAGACCATACTAATATTAGTATTAAGAACAATTTTAATCAAAATTGTCGGAGTCGTTTTCGAGAAAATTTATATTTTCTGTAAGGGTTTTTTAACATTTATATGGAAGGTACCGTTAATCTTGACTATAAGAAAAAGTTTTTTTTTCAAAATGTTTTAGATAATGTTAAAAAACCCCTTGTTACCAAGTTTCATAAAAATCAACAAAGTCGTTTTCGAAATATTTGGTTTTCAAAAAAAAAAAAAAAAAAAATTGAAACTTTTTTTGAAAATCCAAAAAAAGTTTTTTCCTCTTCCCTATCATCGTAATTTCAAGTTTAATTGCTTCTCGAGTTCAATTTTTTTTACGAATCCAAAACTTTCCATATATGTAGTATTTATATATCGCAAGTAAAAACTATCAAAACAGGTTTTTGCGTCGTATATCCTCCAAATATACAGGATGATTCGCATATAGTATGTTAAAAAATCTAGAGCATGTACGAGAGGGGGTCAACACTTTTCCTTTTTAAACTAGAAGTCCGTTCTTTTATTTCGTTTTAAATTCAAATTATTTTATTATTTTAGAGATTATTTTGATTTATTTTTTTTTTTAAATTAATTTTCAAACTCAAAATTTTGAAAAAAAATTGGGTTCAAATTAATTTTGTTCATAATTTTACGTTATTAAGTAGTTATTTTTGTTTTTAGTATTAATTTCTAGTCAAGCACTAAAAGTGTCTTCTAGTTTTTGAAAAAATTGAAAATAACCAAATTAAATTTTCTACTCACTTAGTGGAAATAGGATGATTGAAGCAACAAAATAACGGATTGAGGTCGAATTTGAGGAAAACTTACTTTTGTTATGTTTTGAAAATTAATTTTTATCTCTATTGCTCTTACACCTTATATGGCATTACAAAAAAAAAAGATTATATGAAAAACAGGATTAAAAGGATTATTAAAAGCGGGATTAAAATAAAAGGGATTTTAAAAAATAGGCTAATGGAAGATTGTACCTACCCAATTTCAAAAAAAAAAAAAAAAAAAAAAAAAACTGCCATTCGGGATATTTTTCATCACAAGTTGACAAGTAAGTGAGAGCTTTTTCAAAAACACTCCAAAATGTGGGGTGACATAAAATTTCCAATGAGCCTTTTGTTTAAAAACATGTTAAACAATGTTTCCTAGAACAACTTTTATTAGATTATATTAAGTATCTAAGTACTTAAAAAAAAGTAGGTATGACTAGAATAATATGCCGTAAAGATCTAACAAAAAACGCGAATTTTACTTTATTTTTTTTTTTTTTTAATTTTCAATTTTTCCAAAAATCGAAAGAAATAAGATTCCCATCAGAAGTATATAATATACATACCTGTAGATTACTTGCAACCAAATACTTGTCCGCTTCGTCATCAGCCGTTGACATAGTTTAGTGCGTTTTATTTGAGTTTTTGTACCTATGAAAAAAGATTCATATATTGTAGGTTAGGTACATACAATAAAATGTCCTATGCAATCGTACCTTTGAGTAAAACTTTTAAATATCATATTTTTTCTCAATCTTTTCGGCCGGCGTGTGTCTATTACCTTATGGGATTACCTATGGTTTTGGTATAAGTTCCTACTTTATTCTGATGGGATGAAAACTGAAAACCATAGAAAAATCTTACGTGCGGTGCATTTTTCTCTGTATAATGTTCGTCTAGATTCTAGTTTATTAATTAATAGTATCACTTTTATATAAAAAACAAACTTATACAATCCACTCAAACATGTATTTCAAATTTTAGGTACTAAATTTTTTTGCAAATTTAATGAGTATAAAACAAATTGACACCAACGCAATAATTTGAATAAAAAGCCTTTGACTGGAACAAGCCGATAGGTAGCTAAGTGATTAACTAATTTATTTAAACCACATCTGTATTGATTTATAATATATATTTTATCGCATAGCATTTTAAATTGAGCATCGTAAAATCAATTAAAGACAAAAACAAAAACTCATAAACTTGTTCCATATATCTATGGCATAAGATGTTAAAATTTTATTACCTTTTAAACATTTAAGACAAAATTAAAAATCGAAAAGCTTTTAAAACAATTTTATTTTTTATTAATTTCCATAAAAATAAATTTTAGCTAAGAATATACACATATGAAGGTATTTTTATATTTTAACACAATGGAAATTCCAACCTAATTTGTTTTTTTATTAAAATAAAATATTTATATAACGTGATTAAAAATTAATTTAATTATAAATGTGCTTGGCACGTTATTTGCACCATAAAATTTGTTAGTAGGTATATAAACATTCCTGTTTTATATATGTACATGTCTCACTACATATATTTTTTTTTCGTTTGTACAGTATACTTTAAAGGGTATTTCAGAAATTCAGTGTTTACTATGCGACTGAACTTTAATTTCATAGTGGCGTTCATTTCACGACCATAATTGTAAATATTCTTCAGGGCTAAGGTTTGTAGTAGAATGCAATCTATTGTGAATGCAATCTCCAATGACTTCAAAAAAAAAAAAAGTTTGCATTCAAACTTCAGGCATTAAATTATGCAATAATACCTAACATTATTTTTTATTTACAGCAATCAATGAATGCAATCTTCTCTTGCATGCCTTTACAATCTTTTAACTCTCAAAGTAAAGTCAATGAATGTATAATCTTTTAACTGAAATCAATAAATTATTTTTAAAGAGTGCATTTACTACTGACTGCATTCTATTACAACCCTGCGGAAAGTTTACGAATGAGCGGAAAACTTTCAAGAAAATTAATACATTAAGAATAACTATAGGTACTTATGTATTATTAATATTGACTTAGGAAAAATATTACGTTCATAAATCTTCCTCTCTTAAGTATGCATACCTTGCACATGAGATTTATGAGGTCTGTTCGTTTGCTTTCCAAAACTGCCAGTTTTGGTCCAATTTTTTGTTTTTATATGAACTTGGACATGACACTGGACTAAAACCGATAGAAATGGGCAGTTTTTGTAAGTTAATGACCAGCAATCTATGCGAATTACGAACGGTCGCGTATTTTGACATTTCATTCACATGATTCGTCGCTGACAACTGCGAATTGTCATAAAACAAGTAAATAAAATAGGAGTTTGAGGTTAAATCGTTAAATCCAAATGGATTTTCTATTCGCCAGTTTGTGAAATGCATCGAGCTGTTGGGAATTGCTAATTAACGTTTGACAACTCACAGAAAATAAGATGTCGGTCGCGTAAAAAATATTAGAATGCAATTTTATCAAATTTAAACTGATTTTACGCTGTGTTTTATATTTAGTTTGTTGATTAGTTTACAAAGTGAATAAATAAAATAAATAAAATAAATTTGATGGCACAACAGCTCATGAAGAACTAGGGCCTAGTGACTTACAACTCTCAACCATTCCTGTGTGCGTGTCTGCAGGAATGGAGGGGACCTACAGTTTATTGCCGAAACCGAACGGCTAACGAGCGGCACTTTTCTGTGACAGGAGATACTCTTGGAGGATTTGTCAATTCCTCGCAAGAGGCAGTAGCCGTTTTTTTCTTTTAAATAAATAGGTGGCGAGGCTGGGGTTCGAACCTTAGACCTCCGGCATGACAGTCCATCGCACTAACCATCACGCCACGGCTACTACAAGTGAATAAATAAACCAACAACAAATTTAAATAGAAAACACAGCGAAAAATTAATTAAAATTAGAAAATTTTGTATTTCAATATTATTTAAGTGACCAACAACTTATATCTTCTGCGAACTGTCAAAAGTTAATTCGCAATCCACAGCAACAGGATGCATTCCACAAACTAGCGAATGGAAAATTCGCTCGAATTTAGGCCCAAACTCTAATTTTTTTGCTTATGTTTCATGACAATTTGCAAAATACGCGTCATTTGCAATTCGTAGTTCGCTGGACGTCTCTCTGTCTCTCTGGATTTCTAAAATTCTACGATACAGTAAAACCCGCTTAAGAGAAACCCGCTTAAGAGAAAAAACCGCTTATATATTTAGGACGATCACTGATCTCTATAATACACTGGATAGCGCATCCATACAAGAAAGTTGATGCCATTTGAGAATTGTTATAATGTTGAGTTGCCTATTTTTTTGTATAACGGTATAACTGTATGACATAATGAAATGCAAAATTTTTTACAAAATTGCAACTAAAATATTTTAAATTCACTTTTACAATTATTTTAAATTACAAAAAATCAAATTTACAAACAAGTGATGGTTCTTTTGCTTTTTTTTCTTAGAAATTCCACTTTGGTTTTTGCCCCTCTTCGGTTGTAGTAGAATTTTTGAGATCTCAGCAACTTGAACTGGCCTTCTCAGCCATACCTAAAGTGTTGAGTTGCCTACGTACTTGTCATCTTCAATTGGAAGTAGAAAAACTGTTATACTTTGTAGGGAATCCACTATCCAGTGTATTATATAGATCAGTGAGGACGATATGTCGAACTTAGAGACATGTCCGTTTATAACAGTTATAGATAATAACATAGTTGTTTGTCATCAAAACATACCGAGAGCCCAAAGAAATTTTTGTGTGTGAACGATAACAAAAATTCACTTATGTTGGAAGGACCTGGGCCTGCTGGCAGCATATATATAAGTATTCACAAAACTGTTAATAAATTATCAATATTGACTTGTTTTTGGTCACTTTCTAATGATTTAAAGTCTTAAAAAAATCGTTGATATGTATTTTGAATATGTGTAAAAAGGTTACGTCATGAAATTTTTAAAGCAAGAAAAATTTATTTATTTTTCTGCGGAAATTTATAAATTCAGTTAACAATTTTGGCATATTTATCTTCAATTTCTGAGACACCCTTTAAATTCACATAAATAAGATATCACTTCAATTCAAATTATAATTTAAATAATAAACAAAAAAAAAAAAAAAAACACTTTTCATTGATTATAAAAAGTTAATAAGTAAGAATATATAGATACATAGGTACTTCTATAATTTATCGAATGCATTTATATTTGTCAACATCTCCCTTGTCAGTCGCCACACCTGTTTGGCTGCATTCTCAAGTGAACTTGGCGATTTGCCCTTAAACATATCCAAACTGGGTAAAAAGTAATGCGGACATCTACGATATTGTAAACACGAGATTAATTGCAAGAAAATCCCATTAATTCGATCGGCAACACAACACTCATCCCATTCGAATTCTCGCGGATGTTTCTCGCACTCGTATAAGAGAAGATTCTTCAGATGATAAGCGTTTATAGGATTGCCGGGCAAATCCAAATGTCGATCGCGCAATGTCTTAAGAATACTCAAACATCTCTTGCGACATCCACCTAAAGATAATAAAAAATGCAGTAAGGTAGATTGGTGTAAGGGAATAAACAGACAAACAGACAGACAGAAATTTAAAACAGTTATCAAGATCATGTCGAATGTGGTTGTTTATACCTTGTAAGAGCCGATTCTCGGCCTCGAAGAAGCTCAACACCCAAGCATCACCTTCCATGCTGGCATTCTTGCCCTGCATAATGATGCTCTCCTTAGAGAGTAAATCAAATCCTTCTGTCTTCACTTCAGCAACCAGACTCGGATGGGGCCATGGTATGCCCGGCAATGGCCAATGGGCCGCCGATCGTGGCCATATGCCGGAGCACTTGAAAGACGGTGTTATCTGGACTATGTATCGATCGCGTATTCGCAACTTCACTTCACTTGTGTCCGCAATCATTTTGACCATGTCACGGTAGATACTTTTATCGCAGGCCTGAGCGACAAGGGTTTGAAAGCGCGATCGGATCTTTCGTGACGATAGGTAGCCGGAAGCCGTTATAAATTCCACCCACAGCGACATTGACCGTTTGCGTCCATCGCTGAGTTTGAGTACAGCACATCCGGGAAGTGTTCCATCATCAACGAAATTGAAGACACCCATTTGATTGAGATAGAGGACGATTTCGAATTCGTTTGGCGAGATCACTTCGACACCTTCGAATCTATATACATATATATATATATATATGGAGGTAGGAGGAGGATGCGGTTAAATTTCGATTCGAAGGACATCCATCTTATCATCAGAACTCACCTTCCGTTGCATTCAACAAGACTCGAAATGAATCTGGGCTCCTGAACTTCGACTTCCTTGAGAATGTCCTGAACGATTTTGCATATCTCCCGGATGGAGGTGCATATTTTGAGCATTCTCGTTTGAACGCGTTCGGCACAGAATTTGTTCATCTGATAGACCATCCGGGTTTGAGCGGCCATCATATCTGGTGGCACAAGCATTTTGACTGCCGAGGGAAACAACTAGGTAGGCGTCACGTGTGAAAAAAATATCTTTCTTTTTTTTGTTTACGGGATCACTATTTACGGTAAAAACTTATATGGAAAAACTATATTTCGTTTACATATTTTTTTTTTATTTATCCATTTGGTTCTTATTTAATATCTATTATTTTTTTATCAACCGACCAACCGACAATTTTATACACCAAAACAAAAAAAATAAAGAACAATATCTGTGGGGGAATTCGATACGCGATGTCTTTATCTGAACTGCATCCGCAGTTTCCCATCAACTCTTTCAGTAAATCTTTACAATCTTTTTCGATAAAAGTTGCACAATTGCACGTAGGTACCTACATACTTCTGTTTTGAGGCATTCCAATACAGTGGGATTTATTTGTTTGTGTGTGCGAAATATCCACCCACTCGAGACGAGGAAAAAATGGGGAAAAATCGATATGAGGTTGGTTTACCGGGTAAAAGATACTTTTGTATATTTTTTGCAATCTGAACTTTATTGCTGGCAAAAAATTGATGTGTTTGTTTGTATAGTGAAGTTATTTAATTTGTGTGTGTGTGTAAAAAAAAGGAGGCGTGGTTTGATGACTCCGCCCCTTGGGCAAAAAAAAACACATTGTGTTAGTGAGTGATAGTGAATGAATGAACGAGCAGGAGCCAGCCATTGCTGTCAAATTCATTCACATCTACCTATACGAGATACGTACAAGCAAAAACAACCCAGGCCCAGAACAGAACACATGGGCTATCTATCTATGGGAATTGTTTTATATTTTGATTCATTTCAGTTGTTGGTAGGTAGATATAGAAACAAGAAAAGAAGGAAAAAAAAATTGATGATTGATGATAGTATTATTGTGACTTTAGAGTTTGGAGAGAGATAAAAAAATCGATAAGATTTTCTCACCAAAGTGAACTGAATTTTATTATATTTTATTGTATTTCTTTAAAAAAGATAAATAACTATCTACCTATATCTTTACTTTATACATATAGATAGCTGTCAAAGTAGGTATCTATCGTGTTATAGGTAGAAAAAAATTGTCATCTGTTTGAGAAACTTTTTTATTAATTTATAGGTAGGAAGGCACCAACATCATCACACCAGCTAGGTATAATTATTTCTTTCCAATTAATCTTTTGTCTATTTTTATTTTTAATTTTTTGTTTTATTTATTGATTTTTAATATTTAAGCTATTAAGTTTTGTTTGATTGTGCTTAAAATAGAGCAAAGATATCTATGTACACTACAGGGGCGAACGCAGGAAAACATTTAAAAATAGTTACCTATGATGTTTAATTATAATTTGTTTTGGCAGAAGAAAATTCTCTCAGTAGGTGTCTACCTATTAGGAATTTGTTTGTCTACCTATAAGGAATTTGTTTGAAATTTTCGGACGCCAAAAACTTGACCAACGGAATTCAATATTTCCAAATAATTCCGTCATTTGGTAGTTTTACCTGGATGAAAAATTATGAAGTTTGGAAAACTAACATTTTATGGTATAGATTTTGAGGTGCTCTTTTCGAATTTTCACTTTACCACCTCGTATCTATTTTTGTCACTCGTTAAATGCCGGCCCAAAATGGTTTTTGGCCAATATCTGCTTTCCGAAAATAATTTAACGACGAAAATAGTTAAAATATAGATTGAAGCTGTCTTATTTCTTTTATAAGACAATAAAATGTTAAAAAAAAAAACCAGTGGAGCTCACAGTGCTTTGTTGTAAGGAAAAACTGTAAAATTGATAAAATCTGGACCACTTCATCAAATGTGATGAAATTTGTAGGTGTTATAAGAGGTAGTACAATGAATTGTCATAATTTAAAAGTTCCTTACGTACGAACTTGCCTCATTTACTTAAAAGCTGTAACGATGCATTACATCTTTGCTAACCTAATAACCAGCAACCCCACAATACCAAACAGGGACCCTTAGAATGGACGAGTGTACCAGTATGTATTCATGCACATGACATCCACTTCCACAACAACTGGAGCAACGACACAATAATCGACAGCAGCAGAAGATGCCAATAATTTATATGGGGCTATTTCCATTCACCTCCTTACAATTAACACTCACTTTGTACTGGAAATGTACCATAAGGAGGTAATCTGGAGGAGGAAAATCATCATTTCGGTCAACGCTCAAGTCAATAGAAAGTAAACTTGGTTGCATAAATCAGTTTCACTTAAGCTGTGGACGAGTGAAGTCGTTTAGGTCATAATTGCCACCAGGGGCTCGGCGGTACCTGTGATCTGCCAACTAGGGGCGCAAACCTATGATCTTTTGCCACTAGGGGCCTGTACCTATGATCTCATGCCACTATGGGCTTGTACCTATGATCTTGTGCCACAAGGGGCCTGTATACCTATGATCTTGCTACTAGGAGAATAATCCTACGATCTTTTGCCACTAGGGGCTTGTACCTACGATCTTGCTACTAGAAGGAGCATAAAGGTAGATTTCCATTCCAATGCCGCGTTTGGCGTCGCTTTGACAGATTTTTCTTTCAACGCGAAAGCTCACACATAGCAATTTAAGCAAATTGTTTACAATGACGCGTTGGGTATTATGTTACGATTTGGCACCTATTAGCATGTACACAAACCAACGTAACATAAGCTACCTCAACGATAAAGTTGAAAAAAATCAACTTCAGCGTGCGTTTTGACAGTTAAACTCGATTTCTTTAGAAGAAAAAATCGGTTTTTCTGGACAAATTCCTTTTATTTAAAGAAAAAAATCGATTTTGTTTTTAAATGGAATAGTTTGTTAAAAGGAATTCGAAATTACAGTTATGTAGATTCATTTTGATTTTCAGGTTCTCTTCAAGTCGGTCATGTCGACGCGTTCGTAAAGCTTGTAAACGTATACGTAAGCGTCTCTAACGCGAACGCGCCATTGGAAATCAGCCTTAATCCTATGATCCCTAGCCACTAGGGGCTTGTACCTATGATCTTGTGCCACAAGGGGCCTGTACCTACGATCTTGCTACTAGGAGCATAATCCTATGATCTTTCGCCACTAGGGGCCTGTACCTATGATCTATTAATTATTAGTGTTATAAAGGGACTGAATTAAGGAAACAGAATTGAAGTAATATAAATATTATAATGATTAATTTGTTATAATATAGTGTTTTCAATAAAGAATTGTTATAAAATTGAAGTTTCGTGTTTTTCTTCAAAAGAACCTTGGACTAGCCGACGAGCAAAACCTCAGCTGGAAAACAAAAAGCACATCACAGAGCTTTATTTACCATATAGGCAGAATGGGCTATAGGCTAGGGCGGCCAAAAATCAAAAATTGTATGTATTGCAATTCATATAAGTAGATATGTATTTGCCACTGTCAGCAAATGTGTTCGGCTGCCTTGCTCTTGTCTAAACTAACTTACATACTATGTAATTAGAGTCGATTTTTGATGTTGCTTAAAGGGACAAATATCCATGCCGATGATATTACTCTACCTAAAGTAGGTATTTGATATTGAATCCTTCATAAACTTAGAACTTGGCGAACTTTAAGATCTCATTACTTTTCACGGCTGACTTGTTACAGACAGGTCTTTTATGGACAACTTGGCTCTTTTTTTTTAAGTTTTTGGTCTGATTTCACTCTTTTATACAGAGTATTTTTTGCTTAAACACAAAATCTTAGATTTTCAATTTTTGCATGCACCTGAGCCCTTACACAATCAAATTCCGTCATTGTACAACAATTACAAAAGCTCCATATAGTTGAAAATAGTTCGGAGAAAGTAGGTGGATTATATGTCCCAATTTTTTTTATTTTTCCTTAGAATGCATTTTGGGAAAGTGGGCGGATACCACGCCCCCCATATTTAAAAAAACCCAAACTTTTCGATTGTTATCTGTGTATACACTAGAAGGCCTACCGTTGTGTGAAATTACAAGATTCTACGGTGTCAGAAAGTGCTCCATAATTTTGATGATCTATCAGTTAGTGAGTCAGTTCAGTCAGTTACGGTTTTCACGAATTTGACGTCCTATATCTCAGGAACCACCAATGTTAATGAATTTGAATTTGGTGAAGCGCCTGTGCTTGCTTATCTTAAGAAATATAGCGAGTTTGAAGTTTCTGACAATATTGGTTCCGAAGTTATAGGGTGTCGAAAATTGCTTGAGTTTGTTCCTGTAAAAAAGATTCCTGTTAAAAAGAGAAGTTCCGATAACTTGGCTAGGCAATAACGTGCCCTTTGAAACAATAATTGTCCAAATATGCAAAAATTGAGTAACCACACGCCAGCTACAGTCGCTACGTTGGCGTCGCATGGCCTTAGAATAGGTATAATTGGAGTAATTCTTGTGGCGCGTCAAGATTTTTTCGGTTTCAAAGCTTTGTCATTGATAACACTTTATAGCAATAAATTTCTTCTTCTACACTGGCAAGAAATTATTTTCTTTAGCTAGGTTAAAGTATTTTTTGAAGTTAAAAAAACTGCTTAAGCATGAACTAAGTGCTGATAAAAACGAAAACTAAAAACTATTCAAAAGGTGTGCACACAAATGTTCTTCAATTATTGCAGCAATAAACTGATAATAATTGAATGAAATGAACATAATATAATTATTATTAGCATTGAAAAAAAAAATGTATGTAACGGATAAGAACATTGAAAAAATTGGAATAAAAAAAGTCTTCAAATACAAAAATGAAATAAAAAAATAAAGAAAATACTAAGTAGTTTCAAAGGAAGAGCCTTCGACATCTAGACAACTGCATCCATCAAGGATTATAAAACATAAATACATACATGTTCTAACGCTCTTACTTAACTGCAAAAATAAATGAAAATTATTTAATAAAAACAAAGATGCTCCATAAAGATATGAAATTCATTACAACTGGGTACACTGAGGCGTATACGCACTTTTTTATTTTAATGAATTTTTAACAAATTTTACTAATATTTTTATTTTCGCTCATTGGTTTACATCGTTTTAAAATGCTCATTTTATGAATTATTTTTTTCTGTTAAAAAAAAAATGAAGACGCGGTACGGAGTTCGTGGACAAACACGAACACCCTTTTAAGATGAGTTTTTTTTAGCGGCTGAAAACACCTATAATTATGATATCAATTCTATTCTCTCCCTACACACGACAATCCTATCCTCAATCAGCGGGGGAAACAACAATTTGAGCAGCTGTCCCCTCAAGTACAAGCTTTAGCATATTCGAACAGTAAAGGTGAAACTGCTGTGTTATTATTTTCTTTGGTTAATATTTTATGTCAAAGATGTTCGTCGAAATTCTGGAGAGAGGAGGGGGTGGCAAATTTGAAATAGCCCAGGGCAGCAAAAAAACCTATGCCGCACCGATTTCCCTTATCTCTATTCAATGACGAAAAATTTACTTCGAAGGCGAAAAAAAATATAATTTAATCAAAAACGCCCCAAAAAGTATGCGTCACAAAAACTTTCTATGTGTAAATTGTTTATATTAAAAGGATGTTGACTAAAAATTTTTCATAAAACACAACCGTCTTCTTTATCAATTTCGTTGATTATATTAATTTTTAAAAAGGTGGGCTTGTCTTTGGGCGGCAAATTATTGGAAATATGCCTTTCGCCATCTCTTATAACACCTACAAATTTCAACAATTTCGGTGGAATTAGTTTAAATATTTTTCAAAGTGACAGCGACAGAGCAACTGTTTCAATGCAATTGTTTAATTTCATTTCATCACCCACTTCGACCAAAAAAGCCAACGCTAAAATATTAATATAGATTTTTATCTTTTCCACTGTTTAGTTATGTCTTTATTCAAAAAAATTGAAAGACGATAAGCTTAGGCAAATAAGAAATAATTTTAGAAATTTCCGTTTAAGAATTTATCAATATTTATGTTAAATTTTATTCATAAATTAATTTTTGATTATCAATAATTTAATGTTATATTTTTCTCTATCCCATCCAATTTTATTTATGTAAATGAGTTTGAAAACTGATCCCAATCGGGAAAAAAATTCTTTAGAGGTATCAATTTCTAATGCATAGTATATTTTCATCATCACCACAGACGATGATAGAAACCATTGTCGATTTAATTAAACGAACATAACATTATGGTGGTAGGTAATAAAATAAAGAAAATAGCTATATCAGATATTTTACGTATAACATGTAGATCCATACGTGACAGCTAAGATATTTATTGAATAAGAAGAAAAACTATAATAAAGGAAATTGCTAGGCATTATTTTTATATAAATTGTATTGTTCAAAAGATTTGACATCTTAGATTAAATAAAAAATAAGTTAAATAATTTATTGAACATCTTCTCACGAAAAAGAATATTATTGAATAGAAATGGCATAAAAAAAAATGATAATATGTATTTAGTTTAAAATTTGTATAAAAATTTATACACCGAGCGTTACTTGTTTGAAAGCACTGTCTTCAGAGTGTTCTCAGAAAAGGCTATGGGCGAATTGGGTTAAAATTTTATTTATTATTTTTGTTATTTTCAGAAATAAGGTGTTAATTATCTCAAGAAGTTTTGCGGGTGGCGTCCAGTTGAAACTTTTATGTTTTTTGTGTTAAAAAATTTTACAAATGATTTTTTTTAAGGTACCGTTATTGCAACAAACGCAAAAAATGTGGTAAAAGTGGACAATGTTTCACAATGCTTATGAACTCGAGATTTTGATCAAACTTGACATTACGATGTAGGGAAGACGAAAAAATTGGGAGTCGCAATTCCGTCCATCTGTCTGTATGTGGACATGCCTACAGCCTAACCCCATGAGCCGATTTTAATTAAACTTGGTATAAAGTGTTTTTGAAACATTCCTCCGACAAGTTTTTTTCATTTTCTTTTTAGGACCAAAAATAACGGTACCTGCCATATATATTTTTTTTTTAGCATTTTTGGAAAATCTAATTTTTCTCAAAAATGGCTCGACAGATTTTTCTAAAAAAAAGTAAATAAATTTTATTAGATACATGCTACCTTTTAGTAAAAATTAAATTTCCAAAAAGTGGTTCTAAATGGTACCTCCCATAAAACCATTTTTTTGTTTTGGTTTTTCTCGAAAATGAATAGACTGATTTTGATAATTTTTTATGGAGAGTCTTCTAAGAAATTTAAATGGTATTGTATACCAAATTTTTCAAAAAAAATATTTTGGATTTTTAAAAAAAGTTTAAAATTTTTTTTTGAAAACCAAATATTTCGAAAATGACTTGGTTGATTTTCATGATACTTGGTAACAGGCGGTTTCTTAACATTATCTAAAATATTTTTAACAAACATTTTTCTTATAGTCAAAATTAACGTTACCTTCCATATAAATGTTAAAAAACCGTTACAGAAAATATAAATTTTCTCGAAAACGACTCCTACGATTTTGATTGAAATTGTTCTGAGTAATTATATTAGTACAGTCTATCATTTACCAAACAAAAACAAAAGTTACAGTTAGCAATTATGGTAACACTACCTCGCATAGAACCATTTTCTTTATTTTGGAGTATCTCATTATCTGTATAACCGATTTAAATTGAATTTTTTATGCAAAAGATTCTAAAAATTTGAAAACATACTGCGTAACAAAATTTTCAAAATAACACATTTTAGATTTAAAAAAAAAATTATTTTTTTTTTTTTGAAAATTCGATGTTTCAAAATCGCGTAAGTACATTATTTTTTGCGAAATTTAATTTTTAATTCAACATTAATAAACTGGACTTGTTCCAGTCCTGTTAACAAACAATGAATTATTTTGCAATATAAAAGCACAATGTTGAAAATGAATAACTGAATGCAATAAAAATTGCATATTTAAAATTAAGGTGCATAACTTCAAGTGAAATCGCCGAGACAAAACTCAATTTCTTAAACCAGGCCATTTAAAGTGGTTATACAATTTTAGTTTCAGTTACGGGCTAGATTTCGCCAACTGAAAACTTTCTAGGGTCAAAAATTTGCCCTTTTTCCAGCCGGAATATGTTTTATCTGATTTGTGGCTTCTCCAGCCTTCATCAGGGCCTTTATTTAAAAAAAATTAAAAAAGTAAGCTTTACAAACTTATTTACAATCACCAATTTTAAGGTTGACCATTAAGACCATATTGTTATTCTGAACACCGGTCGCCACCGCATTCAAAATTTGTTCTTTTTCAGCAAAACAAATTTAAATGTATCCACCTAATGAAATGCTATTTATAGTAAAAGAAATAAAATTTGTCATTTCGTGAAATATTTTTCTTATATATTTGCCTCCATAGTTAAAATAAAAAAGCATTAACCCAGTAGGAAATTTCTTAAAATTCAGTGCTGAATAAGCTGCTTCTTCCTCGAGGAAAAGAAGCTGCACCCGCCACTTTTGTGCTCTTTTCTCTGATGAATTTAACATGGGCATGTCATTGGCGGTAGGCACATGCCACTTTCTCGATGAAAATTCAACAACGAAATCACTGGTTCGTTGGAAGTTGCTTTTTCACCAGCTTGGAATATGACGAAAAATATGATGAATATTAAACAGTGAAATCACTGCATAAATGTAACATGCTGATTCATCTGCTTATTTTCATCGATGAATAATGTGATGAAAATTCAATACTGAAATCATTAGGTAACTGGGAGTTGCTTATTCACGGACTTATTATTGCCCGAGGAAAAATGTGAGGAATATTCAGTAGTGAAATCACCAATTACAAACGAATTGGTTTTTCACCACCTTTTTTAATAGTAGAATGTACTTCCCTTATCAAAATAAAACTGATTTATGTACCTAATTATTATCTTTTTATTGCATTATTATTTACATTAAATAAATTAAAATAATTACAACAAATTATTAATTATTACAAAATTATTTCTTGTTGCTTCTCGAGTAACCTAGGAATAGAAAAAATGTTCAGTTTACAATAATTCATACATATGTATGTAACTATAAAGAGTTACTAACCTTGGCATTATTTCCCACATAAATGTAACACCCGCTTCCATAGAAAAAGAACAACTAACTTGAAATGAAAATATAAAACAAAAGAAGATTTCCAAAATGTTCAACAAGGTAACAAATAAAGCACACGCCACAAAAGCAATACGCAATAGAAGAAAAAAAATTCAAACAATCACGTGATCACGGCATGTTGAATTGAAAGGGTACATATTTTTGCACTACAGAAATCATCACATTGTTCGTACCAGGAAAAAGAAAGGGTAATTTTCAGATTATCGTTACTTTTTCTCGAGAAGAAGGTTATGTAAAGAAGACGACGCGATTAAGAATTAAAACTGAGAGAGAATGAGGACTGACTACTTTTCATTTGAAAATGTCGACTTTAATTCAGCATCAATTTCATATTTTTAGCCGAAGTAAGCCAAGGAGAGTTTTCAGAACTTTTTTTCTCTCGCAGATTATCCTTTACAAAGCAGACGAGTGGAATTAGAGAATGAACTGATGAACTTATGCATGACTTTTCGTCAATTGAATCATCGCTTAATTTTTCCTCTTTAGCAACTTTTAATTCCGTATTGAAATCAGTTGGATTTTTTGAAACAAGTAAAAGAAGGGGTTGTTTTGAAATGGTTTCCCAGTGCAAAGCAGATAATGTGATACAAATCATGAACTGCTGAAACAATGCATTACTTTTTACTGATGTAATCAGTGCACACTGTTTCGCCTATGAAGTGGTAGTTGAATTCAATGATGAATTCAGCTTAATTTTTCATTGAAGACGAAATTTCCTGCTGGGAACATCCTTTTATTCATTTGCAAGTATAAATTATACATATACAGATACATAGGGACAAAAAAGGAACAAACACCTTTTTTCTTCGAAAGTTGTCTGTTTGTATCAGCAAAAAAAAGAAATACGAAAATGTGTGAGTTCCTTGAGCCCACCAAAACCACGGAGGCACGGACACTCATTGACAGTGACAAAGTAGTCAACTTGTAGTTTTAGAAATATAAAAATATATAAAAAATAATGTTGTATTTCTTTTTTTAATTTTTTTTTTTTTTTCAACAAAAGATTTATCTTCACACACAGATGGAGTATATTTTTTTTTTTGTTCAATTTTTGTTGGACTCTGTCTCAGTAAATTAACTTTGACATGTTGACAGTGTCATAAGAAGGAAAAGAGGTACCTAGCTATCTACATACATATATGTATACCTCATGATACCTGACTCGCCATCATAACCATTCTGTACCTACTTCATTTGAATTTTAAGTATATGACCAATAAAATTTATTATGGGTTCGAGTTTTAACATTAAAACGTATGTTTATTTGAATTAACGAACTTTCATTGAATAATTTAGCAATAAAATTTGAGTAATGGAGTTGTGACGTGCTTATGGTTATGATGGTTTTCTTTGGCTATAGTAAAATTATGTTAGGTCAATTAACTTATCATTTATGTATATGATTGTCTTAAAATTATTATTTAAAAAATTTAAAAAAATGGTGACGTGGCAACCAACACCCGAATGTTTATGTTTGCGGGGTCAAAATTTTAAACAGCAGAATGCTTCTTAATAATAATTTTCTAACTTTTAAGCACTTTCTACTAAATTCTTGTTAGTTTTAAGGACTTTTTAACTGGTATCATACTGAACTTATTTCTTAAGGCCCTTCCACACTATCCCATAGAGTATTTAGCACGGCCTATGCAACGAAGTTCGAAAAGTAAGTATAACTGCCTGAACAGAATGGAAACGGAGCTGCAACTGGAGCCTCAGCTGGAATAGCTGTCAAAATATTGAATACACACAAATTCAATGTTGCGAACACAACGCAACGTAGCCGCATACAGAGCTGCAGCCGCAGACGGAACAGTTCGCCAACTTTTAACTTTTCACGTGCAGCACTTTTGGCGTTTCAAATTGTATAAAGAAATAAAAAAAACAACTTTTTGCGTCGGAAAAATATATTGTGGTTATTTGTGTCGCGAAAAAAATTATTAACTAAAAGGAAAATATTAGAAATCAAAAATGTGAATTCTGCTGAGCTTGTATACAAGAATATTTTTTTGTTTTTCATCAAAATACTTTCAAAGCTGTACAGCTACATTGTGGGCACTTAAGAAAAAATAATGTACGACACTTTTTGACAGCTCTTCCAGTTCTTTCTGGTGCAGCATTCTATTCTGTTCAGGCATTAAAGGTAAGACCACAACGGCTGCACTGCACCAGAAACTGCGAGACACTAGGCGGCAATTTTTTGATATACCGCACTTAACGGTAGCTGTGCAACAGAAAGCAGCAAATTCTAAAATTAGTGGTAATTCTACAAAAAATATGGCGGCCAAATGGACCTGAAAATTTCTCACACTATACCTCCCCCTACACATTAAATAATTATTGTTCTATCCAAAATGGAATGTTCAGCCATCGGTGTTTATTTCACTGTACTTGAAACATTAATACAATAATTGTGACGTATTGTGCCTAAATTCATGATTGACAAATGATGTTATTCGACAAAATTAATTATGAGGACTTATCTCCATTATACTATTTGAACATTTATCAACAACTGTTTTACAAAAAGGGGCTTCAGTTTATTTTCAGAGTAAAAAAAGAGAGAGTGGACGTTTTTCGTATAAAATCCCGATGACAAATTTGTTTACAATACCAGCCTGTGTAAACGGGTTGTTACAAAAGGCTAAGCGACGTGTAGGTTTTTGGTCGATAAAATAAAAAGAATGTGCACGACAGAAACTATAGATAATGTTAATCTTTGAAAATACGTTTTAAAAAAATCAAAGGTACTTAAAATATTAATTTTATATTTGATTTTTGTTTAAAAATAATTTATTTTCAAAATCTTTTAAATGCAATCTTATTTCAAGTACTCAGAAACATTATGCTTCAAACAGATTAAACCAGCAACAGCACCAGCACCATCAACAGCAAACAGCACGCTGGCCAGCAAAAATTTCTCAAACACATTGCTACAACAACAGCACCTACATTTGTATCTGTTTGACGTTTCAAATCAAAGCATTTTCTTCGTCGTACCACACCAGCAACAGCAAATTTAGGACTTAGGCCTAACGGCGCCGTTGATGTTGATGTTGCTGTTCTTATCTGTGTTGCACAATTGAAATACGTTGGTTCTAAATTAATGGCGGCCGCTTTTGTTGTTGACGACTTCAATATGTGTTTCTCGCTTTACAATCTAAAATTAAAACAAAATCGGTCGACCCATGCAGAAGATATACGCTAACTCGAAAATAAGGAAATTTTAATTGCAGGTGCAAATTTTAATCGAAATCATTAAAGTAGTTTTTAAGAAAATTTGAAAAAAATCAAAATATTTGTGTGGCAACTACCTATTCTAGATGACCTAAATGAATTTCATATTCCCCAGTCACCACTATGGAATCATATAAAAATGCTCTGGACCAAATTTGAAGCAAATCGGTCAACCAGTTTAGGATCTAGCTCAAATTACAGCGGACGCACGGAAAAACCACCGAATGGTATAACGGCGACAACCACATTATTGAACTCCTCCATTATCGGAGTCTCATTTTTGACTACAACCTCGAGGCTCGAGCAAGTAAAAATCTGATGGGAGGGTCGGACCATTGAATATTAAAAACAAAAATACTAGACAACTTTAACTTTTTGTTTTGAAAAACAAAAATGGATACGAAAATTAAATTTTGAAAAACAACAAAACAATAACAAAGTATTTCTGGATTTAAAAAAAGATTGTAAGTGTTGCCGGTGTCCTTAAATGATTTTTTTCTATTTTAAACAGATTTATTTTTGGAAATTGTCCTCGCCGCACAAACTGGGGAATTATAGATCTCCCATCCTGTACGATTTTTTTCTTGTCTCGACCCAACTTATATGCCTTAGCCTTTTGTCACATCTTATGAAAAACACTCTCTATTACGTAAGTAGATACATCCTACATTTCCCTTCGTTCAAAAAGAATCTTGACTTCTTCAACAGTATAGGAATTCTCTTATATAGCCAGTAGATATTCATGTCATAGAAAACTATACTTTACCACACTGAAGCGCAGCATAGTCGTCGTCGTCAGTTAAACCACAATAAGACCGCATCGGACCTTGATGAACATTAAAAATGCAAGTTCCATCATCTTTTCATAAGGCATCAACTATAATAAAAACAAAAAACATTAGCAAACGTCTTCATCAGAACAGAAATTCCAACACCTGTCAGACGTATCACTTTCAAACAGGCAAACTGTCACTTTGTCACAACGTCACTTCAAACCATTCTCTTAACCAGTCCAACGCGCAATGAAATGAGCACAAATTATCGCAAGAAAGTGCCGTAACCACATCCTTGTGCTATGTCCCAACTCAGGGCCAGGGCCACAACCACAGCCCAAAGCCAAGCCCAAGAAGAAGAAGCGCCACAAAAGGGCTTCGTTTTCTATGTACATATTATGTATGCGTATTTGTGCGCAGAAGACAGCAAATTATTGCATCAAAACGGGACTCAAGAAGCTCCGGCAGCTCCTCGTCATAACCGCACTTGTCGTAACCGTCACTGGTAGGTTGGTGGCGGCGGCGACCGACGGCGCTGTTTCGTAGTCGGTCCTCGTCGTGTTCATCATCTTCATCATCATTGTCTATCCATTTATGACGAACGCACAAATGATGCGGTGCGATGCGTTTTGTTTGCGAAATTAGCACGAACGCCATGTGCATCTGACCATAATGGAAGACCTAAAGATTTGTTTTGCGGCTTCTTCCAGGGTTTTAGGCAGAGACATGTGTAGCCTGATGACAATCAACTGACTTGAATACTAAGTTCGGGACAAGCGCCGAGCTTATACCGATGCAGAAAAGGAGTCAATATTTATTGCAGGATGCATGGATCCCATGTCCTGGATGATTCTAGACAAAAATCGCCTCTGTACCATGTACTTTCAATCAATATATGGCCATCATTGCAAGAAGACTCGGTTCACGAAATCCATTTATACAAAAATCCATCCATACTGTGCTTCCAACATCATACCACCAGATGCCATCGCAGATCATTGGTTCATTCCACACAAAGTCGGTCGTTAAAATGTAAATTTCTCAAACGACCGCATACTTCGGTGTCCGATGATGGGACTGAAGCTTGTTTTGGCCGTTTTGAGACATCTTTGATGGGACAGTTAAGACAGTGCTGTGTGTTTTTGGGCAAATTTATGTTGTTTGTAAATTAAAATCTCGTTAAGCATTGAATTAGTACCAATTTTAATTAGGCTTTAGACTCACAGACTTAAAGCCATTCCAGATAAGAAGATGCTCCTGGGTTAATGTTGACGGCCTGCCGGCAGTGGCGCTGAACTGGGTTGGGTATAGACTATCTATTTAGAGACTCACAGATAGAAGGAGACACAAACAGGATGTAATTTAGATAAGATAACAAAAATGTGAGACAGCTCCTGTGGTGACAGAGTTATGATCGATTAAGAAACGTGTTCTGAAATGGTTGTCAAAGTTAGGTATTATTGAACCGGTGAATGGTAGCTTAACGATGTTGCTTAGCATGCATAGTTTTGTAATGTTTATAGTTCTACACGTTATATGGTAGGAATGTTCGATTTTATAAATTTTTAGTAAAATATTTTATTGTATAGACTTTAATGGGAGATGCATATCTAATAAATTGGAGTAGAGATTTTTTTAATATTCAAATTTGACTCAGTTTCCTAAACTTTTTTTTTATTTTTAATAGATCTTAGTTTACTTAACGGTTAAGCTAGTTTTCTGAATATTTTTTGTACTAGGCGCCTTTTTTAAAGGTTATGTATGAGCTAGAAACTGTTAACAGCCATAATATTGGCTTTATTGAAAAAATTAAAAAATATATAGTGTGGCACATGGGCGGGGCGTGGCTGACCTCAATTTTGTTCCACTTTAAAGAAAAAGGTAAAAAACTTTTTCAAGCTAAATATATTAATTTATCATAACGAAAACGAGGTAAAGTACCACGAACTCAAATAAATATAAATACAAAGCAGCTTGGCTGAATATCGGTAACAACAATTTTAATGTGTTCTTTTCATGAGTGAAAAAAAAATTTACTCTCAAAAGTCACAATAGAACCAGACAAACAGTGCTGCCAATTTAGAAACCAAAGATACTTTTGTTAAAAAAAAAATTAACTACGTGAGAATTTATTGCCAGACCTTCATTTTTAGAATTTTTAACTACGCGAGAATTTATTGCCAGACCTTAATTTTTAGAATTCATAATTTCAGGCTAATTACTTAGGAGCGGGCAGAATTCTATATGACCAAAATCCTGTTTATTTGTTTTTGTATTTATTTAATTTTTGACAAACTAACGTTGTAAGATATAATATCTTTTTTATAGTGTAGCTTTAAATTGTACAGTAGCTACTATCATTGTTAATTTACATTATTTCAGTTTAAAATTATAAGTTACATCATACGAAGGAAATGAGAAAGAAAAAAAAATATGGAGAAATATTGAGAAATTATTATTTATGTATTACTGAAATGAAGTTTTAGTGGCCTTTTTATCAGTGATGTACTACTAGTTCTTCTTATTTGTCGCGGCAATGAATTCCAACGCTTAGTTTTCTTTTGCTTTAGTGGTCAAGTTTACTGAAAATCTCACAACCGTAAGTAACCAAGGGTAAAATAAGCATTTTTACAAGTAAAGATCGTATTTCCATTACATATCGTATTTAAAATTACAACGCATTTTGACTTGTTTCGGTTAAGCATCAAACCATTTTGGTTTGACCAGCGTTTGATATCTTCCAAGTCTTCATTGATACAAGCTGCAGTGTTTTCTATTAGCCCCAATGAACAGATTATTTATTGAGCATCATCGGCGTATAAACGAATTAAAAAATGTTTTATTATATTAGGAAGCTCAGTTACATAGATTGAAAAAAGTAAAGGACCAAGAACAGATCTCTGGGGGACCCCACTAGCGCCGGAACGAGACATTTTAATGAAAAAGAAAGAATACAAAGTGAAATCGGATGACTGAATACAATACATATTACTTTTATTTAAATTCAATTAATTTTGAAGGACTTTTAAGGCTTATTCACAAAAAATCATTAAAATTTATAATGTTCTACAACTTTTCAGTAAGTGAGAAGTTTTTTAATATTCGGTTCAGTGCAAAAAAAAAAAAAATAAAAAGAAAGCCAGACTTAAACACACGTCTACTCAGTAGCTGCCATGTACGACCTTTATTTTATTTTCAAAAATACTGTATGACCAAAATTCCGTATTTCAGAATTCTGTATTTGAAAAAAATGTATATCCATTTATATGTATATTTTTAAAATGCTGTAAGTGTAAAATTCTGTTTAACGAAATGCTGGTTATGCTCAAATTCTACATTTTAAAGAAAAATTTGCACATATGTAATAATAATCAACTTATTACAATAACATTATTTTCTGCTTTTCAAAATTCTGCATTAAAAAAAAATGTTTTGATAATGTAAAAAAGTGCATACTTGTTTACATTATCAAAAACAATTTTTTTTTAAATACAGAATTTTGAAGAGCAGAATATTGAAATACAGAATTTTACTCATTTTGTGTAACCAACATTTTGAATTACAGTATTTTGAAATATTTTGAAAACAGTAGTCGACCCCAACCCCCAAGAAACATATTTTGTTATTCAAAAATAATAAAATTATTACCTATGTATGTCAATTTTGGTATTTAAATGTTAATACCTCAAATAACATTAAAAAATAATGTTGATGATCATTAAGTTAACGACTACTAGGGCCCAATTTTACAAATCTTCATGAGCTGTTGTTCCACCAAATTTATTTTTATTTTAAAATTTTTGCAATTTTCTTAGTTAGTTTGAAATAAATACACGATATAAAGGAAATTTGAAATGTCTCCAGTTCTATTGAACAGATCATCAAGTTTAATGTTTTTGAGCATAGGTATAATTAAATATCATCATTAAAAAAGATGTATTTTAGCGATAAAACACTATTTCCTTCATTGTTGAGCAACCAACTGAGCTTCCTCGCAAATGAGAAGCAGGTGCTCCTATCGAAGGAGAACGTGCTTCGGTTTGTTCATATCTAACAATTGAGTAGGTACTTACCTTTGAGAAGGTGCTCATCAAACATGTGGATGCTCAGTCGTTGAGCACCTCCTCAAGTATTTTATTCATACCAAATGGAGCACGTGCTCGAAAAAGCTGAGTTTTGAGCAGGTACTACTTTTTATTCATATCACCCTATATCTGAAAGACGAATAAAATTACAGAGCTTGTAATAGCTCATTTTTTGGATTTTCTAAAAGTTTTAATTAGTCATTTTGTGAAAATATAAAATCCAAAAAAGTTATTATATTAATCAAAAACGAAATGACAAACCTTTTTCAAGATGGCGGCTTTTTTCTAACCTATACCAGTTCAATTTTCGTTATATTGTGGAAATATACCCAAACACATAGCATACAAAAATTTTTCACTAATTTTGCTACACCTTACGCCATACAGGAAGTATGTACACTGTTCGATTTGAAAAGACGTCTAGAATGGTTTCTCATAATCGATTCTCCATCTGGCACATTTCTCTTAAAATCTATTGAACGAACAAAATAAAATTACATAAGCTAACACTTTTGTATAAATTTTTTTTTTTTTTTCAAAGAACTGATAGTTTTCGAGCAATTTGCTTAAAACTGAACTTAACCACCTTTCACCGCCCTTAAAAATTTAAGCCCCGTCTAAATTTAGGGTACTTTTTGGAGAATGCTTCAAGCATAAAAATAAAGCTCTCCACTAAAATTCAGCTTTGTCGGAGTTTTGTCTTAATTTGGCCATTTTGTTATCTAATTTTCCTCGGCTATAACTGTTTTCACCAGTGGCAGTGTAAGATGGATAGTTCACGGATCTAAACAAAATCTGCATTTGTACCACACCCACATTTATAAAAATAGAGAAAAACAATTCATAAAAAAGCTTTTTCAATCGACTTAAAATATGCTAAAGATTAAATTTGATGAAATAAAAAAGTAAGTATACGCCCAAGTGTATCTATTTTTAATTCGAAGAATTTTCTTACTTTTTATGAAGCATCTTGTTTATTAATTAAATCTTATACTTTTTAACAATGTTAAATAAATTAAGAATTAAGATATTAATTAAGGTCAATTTTTCAGTCAGCAGTATTAGTTCTTAATCTTCTTACATCAGAGCACAAGCACACTTTGGTTTTCCAAGAGTCAAATATAAATTATTTCTGAGAATAATAAGGTGAAGAATAAAGTTTACTACGCATTCCAGAGTGAGATAAAATTAAGTAGGTATGCCTATTAAATTCCTATAGGGATAAATATTATCAATGTCAAAAATCCGTAAATCCGTTATTATAGCTCTCCCTATGTTTACACATATTAACCATGAGTCTCGCTCGGTATAAGCACATTTTTTCTGAAATAAAAATAAATATCACTTAAACTTTTTATACAAACTAGAGGCATATGCATGTCGATCATATCTAACCTACCTTTAATAGCCTCCTTTAATTTACTCTAATTTATTTCTTGCATCCATCATCTACCATCAGGTACACAAAACACAACTTACTAACTTATACATGGCTCCCCATGTGTATCTCTTTATACTTAAGTTTAATATTATACTAACACAAACTTACAGCTACCAATACATGTATATCTAATTCTTACAATTTGTTTGTAGGTATTTCAAAATAAATTTTGTATTGCTACAAGTTTTTAAAATGAAATTTCCTTTTGCAAAAAAAAAAAAAATGCATTGACCCCGACGTGATTTGAACACGCAACCTTCTGATCTGGAGTCAGACGCGCTACCGTTGCGCCACGGAGTCGTATGTTTTACAATTGCAAGTTGGGGCTTTTCTTCTTTTTGGAGATAAATAAGATTTTTATTTTCAGAAATTAAAAAAAAAAAGGGCTGTTTCGATTTGGATGATATTTTTGTAATATTATTTAATTTTAAGTGGATGCCTTCTTCTTTTAATGATACAGGGAATTTGAAAAAAGTTCTACTGGTCACACAAAAAAAAAATGATGGGGCTTCCTTATTGGCACCAGGAGCGTGAACTACTAGAGGGGGATACATTTTTTTTTTCGATTTGACATTCAAATGTATTTCCCCTAAGAGAAAACGATAAAATAGTCTGGAAAACATTAATTTTACTAATTAATTTTATATGAACGGGTATCCATTATAATAATTGCAATAGATTAACAATGTATGTTAGTTTGTTAATCAAGAAGAATATAATACTGAATATAACTTCTTCATTGCCTTTTTTGCCCATAAAGAATGTAAACAAACGTGTATTGTTGTTGTTGTTTTTCAAAATGGATGAACGTCGCCAGTTGAAATCAGATCATTGTGCGTAGTGAGGGGGGTTTTAAGGGGCAAAATCAATTATGGATTGAACGAGACTTACAGCCTTATTAATAAACCCATTCCAAAGTATATCTAACTTAAGATAGCTGTCTAACTCCAAAATCGTATTAATAAACATTTCCATCGGTTATCCAACTTAGACACCGAAATTCGCTGTGCAAACTTATTCTAAATTCGGCACGTTCAATGAACAAAGTAAGGCAATTTTTTTGTTGCTAAACAAAAAATTGTGTAGAAATGTCCCTTGAACTTAGCCAAAATGTCGGGTAAATTCATTAACTCACTCGAGATCGAGAATGAATTATTCCAGGTATGTCACGGGCAATATGAGGTCGTATTTAGATAGCTGCTGAAATGTGATTATTAATAATGAATTGTCCAAATATTTAGACAGTGGCTAGCTGGACAACTGTCCAAGAGTGTTCTGAGGAAATTTAATTAATACGACTGTTATTTTATAAGTGGCATTGGTTATAACTGCTAACGTTCGGTCTTCGATCCGTTATTTATAATACACGACTGAAAGTCTATAAATATATGCCCTTTTCATGTCAATCAATATTGTATTTAAATATTAAAATTCATCGAGCGATAATGAAGAAATAATAAAGTTGTACATCAAAATGAAATATTTTTCTCAAGCCAGTTGCGGCCCTTGTTCATGTTCATGTTTGAAGCTCATACCACTCCCATTGAATAAATATCAAAAAGTAAATCAAAAGACTTTAGCTACTTTGAAATGTTCCTATACATTAAATCCACAAAAAAGGGGCGCAAGGGGTGGTAAATCAATCACAAATTGTCAACGACAAAGAATCTGGTCATATATGGGAGTTAAAAGGCTTTCTCGGCGGCATCCCATCCATCCGCCGACTGACCGATCCGACGACGTCAGTTGCTGTTCTATGGGCCAACCCAGTCAAGAAGCAGTATATGATCTCGCTCATAGCTCATCGTCGTCGTATAATATATTTACAAGCCAAGAAGGTACGTGCTCGTTGTGCTCAATACCAATTGAAAGAAGCTGAAATGTTCTGGCTGAGGTGGAAAAGGTGCTCCGCTACCATTGAGGTGATTTAGGATCCCATTTCCACGTACGTGATAGCCATTTACAAACACCGGCAATTAATATTGTGAATGATCATCAGCAACTCAATCGCGGTTCGATCGATTGAATGCAATCGAGAGAGGCCCAAAGAAGGTAATTGAAATTGTCCACCAATTGGTAATTATTCATCGTTTGGTTTTTGTTGTTGTTTTTGTATTTCTTTTGTCTATAAAAAGTATTATGCTTCTTTATACAGGTATTGGACATTTGAATCAATGGGAAATTATTTGTGCACCTGGGATAATGATCTAAAATTTCAAAGAAACGGGGTGGGGTAAATTATTATTTTGTCGATAAGAATATAACTTGAATTAAATGGTTACGAGTAAATGATAAAATTTAATAAATGGAACCAATCCTTTTTTATAGAGCAGTATGACATAGAATTAATAAGATTTAACTAGAGGCTTTGAAGATATATTGTTCGATTTAAAGAGACCATTCATGCCACGTCACGTCCAGAATGGTTTCTGATAACGGATTCCCATCGCTTGAACACAGTTAGGAATTACCTGGTCTGATCTCGGATGGGTTGGTTATATGACCGCTTTGAATAAGAAAGTTTTATAATTTTTCAATATATGTGGTAAAGGTATACCTTAACTGGCTGAACAGAATAGAATGACGGAACTGAAGCCGCAGACGGAACTGGAAGAGCTGTCAAAAAGTGTCGTACGTTATTTTTTTTACATGTCCACAATGGAGGTGTACAGCTTTAAAAGTATTTTGAAGAAAAACAAAAGAATATTCTTGTGTACAAGCTCAGAATTGACATTTTTTGTTTCCAATAATTTTCTTTTTAATAAATAATTTTTTTCGCGATACAACCACAATATTTTTTTCCGACCCAAAAAGTTGTTTTTTTTCTTCATACAAATTGAAACGTCAAAAGTGCCGTGCGTGAAAAGTTAAAAGTTGGTGAACTCTTCCGTCTGCGTCTGCAGTTCCGTGTGCGTCTACGTTCCGTTGTGTTCGCAACATTGAACTTGCGTGTATTCAATATTTTGACAGCTATTCCAGCTCCGGGTCCGTCTCCGTCTGCGTCACCATTCTGTTCAGCCAGTAAATGTCACTGGCGCAAAATTTTAGACGATTTAGTATGATTTTAAAGCATTTTTAGTATGATGCTATGTTAAAAACAGGCTTTTCCAAATTTTAAATGAGCTAGAATCGTATTATCTTCTTAACATTTTACTAAAGTTAAAGTCGCCAAATGCCTATTTTATCTTTTTAGTATCATACTAAATCCAAGTGTCACTTTGGCAGCTACAATTGAAAAAATGTGTTGAACTGTCACTGTTTTAGGCGTGTTCAGCTAGATAAATAGGTTTAGTATGATACTAGTTAGAAAATGTTTAAAACTAAGAATATTTTAGTAAAGAGTTTTAAAGTTAGAAAATTGTAAAGTAGTATCATGCTAATACCTTAACATCAGGTTGTTTAAAATTTTGCGCCACTGTTTTTCAGTCAACGATTATCTTACGAGATTAAAATAAATAAATTTGGTGGCACAAATGGCTCATGAAGAACCAGGGCCTAGTGAATTACAACTCCCAATCATTCCTGTGTGCATGTCTGCAGGAATGGAGGGGACCTACAGTTTATTGCCGAATCCGAACGGCTAAGGTGAGCGGTACTTTTCTGTGACAGGAGATACTCTTGGAGGATTTGTCACTTCCTCGCAAGAGGCAGTAGCCAGGAAAAAAACTTAAGGTGGAAGCGGTTGGTATTGAACCCACCAGACCTCTGGCATGACAGTCCAACGCACCAACCATTACGCCACGGGCTATACCTATGATATTACTCTGTTAATAGGATATCTCATAACTATCACGTTCAATATATTCAGCTTAAGCTACAGTTCACAATAAACTTTGTTCCATAGTGGGTTTGAATTGTTGAAAAGTTATATCCGTCAGAACCATCAAAATTAAACTCTTTTTCGTCGAAAAAGACAACCTGATGTAAGTTGCTTGCGATGTAAGGCTTTCCGAATTACTGATAAAAACGTAAACTAAAACTATTCAAAAGATGTACAAACTGTTCTTCAATTATTATTGCAGTAAAAAACTAAATGGAACTAAATGAACATATAATGGGCAGTATTCATGGTCATTTTTAAACTGATTCTAAGTTAAAAGTTGATTTAATTGAAATTTAAGGCAATATTTTTTGTATTTTTTGTGGTTTAAAATTCCATTATTTGAAGTTGAATATTTTAATAAACTCCTCTTTTGATAATTACAAAAAAGAATTTAGTTATAGATAGGACCGTTATTCATTGATTCAATAGGTTTTAAACTGCAGTTTAGTAAAACATGAGTTTAGCAAACAACTATGAATATGCGCCAATATAATTATATGGCTCACATAATAAATAAACGGTAACAGATAAGAAGAATGAATAAACGCTAAAAAAAATCAAAAAAAAAAAAAGTATTTTCAAGGAAGAGCCTTCGACTTCTAGAAGGCTGCATCCATCAAGAATCTAAAAACATAAATAGGTACGTATTTAAAAAGATGCTCCATAAAGAGATGAAATTCATTCAAATTTGTTACACTGGGGCGTATACGCACTTTTCTTATTTTATTTATTTAAAGCGGTACTTAGTCTTTTATTAATCTGGAACATATTACAAACAAAATGGCGAAAAATTCATCAAAATCCATCCAATAATTCAAAAGATACAACGCGATGTCCACTTTTTCTGCTTTTCGTTCTACTGTGTGGCGGTGGCGGCAGCGCCCTATTATAGGTACGATCTTGTACGAAGAAGAAGAAGATCTTGTGTCAAGATTAATTCCTCCTTTTTCAAAATTATGCATCTTTATGATTCATTTCATATCATAAAGTCTATATGATGATAAAATAAACAATTATTGAATTCGCAAATAATATTACATCCTCTTAAACCTTTTTAATGATTTCCATTATTATTTATTCAGCGCACGAAGCAGCACAGTGGCGGCATGTCTTTTGTTTAAAATCCGCCTCTTTTCGCAACTATAAATATTTATAATAAAAGTTTGTCTTTGTTTAAAGATTTCAGCCACTGTTTGTGCGGTATCATATACCGCATATATTTAACTGCATACATACCTATGCAAAATAAATTATAAATACATTATAATCCTGAAGAAAACACTGACTGCCGTGGTTTTTATATTCGTGATTAAGCTGACAATGTCGCAAAACCGATAAAGTATAATCAGAATGGGACTGCAAAAAAAATAAATAAAAAGTTAAAATTTGCAAAAAAAAATATAATCCCAGAATGCATTTAAATTTCCTATTCAATCACGATCTATCGCTATTCATTGCATCAGGTACACTCCGCATTACTTGAATAAAATTGCCCTGTAACATGGGATCTAGATACAACAAACACTCTTGATACCTGTCTGCGTGAAAGTTCACTTAAATTGTAAATATTTGTGAATCTAGGTACTTGATAAGGTTACCCAGTACAATACTAAGTAGTAGGTTAGACGAATGGAAAAGGGCCACGTTTTTAAGAATCTCACTAATATCTCATGTTTCACGTATAGAAATGGAAAAGCGAGAACTTTGACAAAATAATTATAACCTCGATCAAGTGATGTGGAGTGTATTTGTTAGTTTATTACTCTTGGATGTTGGTGAAGTTTTCTCATTGGCAATGCATGTGACCAATCAATATGCTAAATAATTTTTATTTTATTGCTGCTTGTTAACAATCGTGATTATGTTGTTATTCTGGATTTATGAGTATAATACATAATGTATAGCTTTAGAAATTTATTATTTTCCTGAAAGAATTTCAAATTCATATGTACTTCTATTATATTGCTTCAGTAAAACGAAAGGTCAGTTCAAGACATGAAAACAAAAGCGGTTATATAAAGAGGAGGGTGCTTTCAACTAATGTTTTGTTTTGTCTGGGAATATTATGTTCTGCTGAGATAGCTAACTCTACTTTTAGGGGGTAGTTTCACGTGAATAAAGTTAGCACCGCTATTTTCGATTTTACAAAAAAGTTGCGACAAAAATGAGCACAAATCACAAATTATTATTATTTTTTTTTTGCGAAAATCGAAGTTTTTAAAAAATTGTATCTGTCAAATTTGCAAATTTAAGATTTTTCACAAATTTTTACGGCAGCACAAGAAAAAGGCTTGGCGTGTAGGTTAGTTTGAGACAAGAAAAAAATCGTATAAGAGGCGAGTATACTTGAAATTGAAAAAAGTCATTAAAAAACTACGCAAACACTTACGATGTCACGCTGTACCTTTCCTTAAATCCAGCAACTTTATTCTTTTATTCTGTTTTTAGTTCAAATTGCTATAATAAATTGTTTTTGAAAAATAAGTTTTTAAGCTTTACAATGTTATACATCCTTACAAAAATCGAACTGCAGATTTTGATCAAAATTGTCATCACAAGAAGGCGTAAAAAGGAGATCTCGCAAAATTATGCTTTTTTTGAAACTCAATATTTCGAATACGAGTTGGTTGATTTTTATTTAAGTTGGCACCAAGCCAAGTGGTCTCTTTATGTGCCTGAAGTTAGCACCACAATGTTTGATTTTCGTAAAAAAATGGTTTTGTGCATAACTTGTGCTGCCATGTGCTGCCGTAATTAAAATAAATCGTATTAAGTCTTTAGAGGATACCCATTTTTTTAGGGCGAAGTTAGTACAGCCAACATTTTTGATTTTCAAAAAAAGTTGTGCTTTATTATGCTCACCTTGTGCTGCGAAAATATTTTTTTTTTTCAAATCCGAAAATTTTGCGGATGATATTTTTTTCAAAAATTACGATTTTCAAAAAATATAAACATCTCCTGTTTGAAGATGGCGATACTCACTTCACGCTTCGCAAAGTATGTGGTATATTTTTGACTCTAAAAGCTGCAAATATGCGAATATTTTTTATTTATTCAGCAACTTAGCAGCACAAAATAGCACAAGTTTAATTCTTTTTTTTTTTTGAAAATCGTAATTCTTAAAACAAAAAATCATCCGTAAAATTTGCAAATTGGCAAATTAAAAAAAAAAAAAAAAAATTTACAAATTTAAAGGCGGCACAAGTTGAGCACTATACAGCACATTTTTATTTTTTTGTAAAAAAATTAAAATGACGGGGCTAACTTCATACGCTAAGGTGTGCTTCGCGACATTTGCGTTCGGTCGTAAAAGTTGCAAATATGCGATTTTCTTATCTTTTCGGTTTTTTCAGTTAAAGTAGGACATCTTTAAGTTTTTAGAAAATTTTTATTAAAAACAAAAAAATTAAAAAAAGTAACTTAGCAGGTCAATTTTTCCGTTGCAATTTTTAATTGCTAATTAGTTACGCGAAAAAAAAAAAACAGTTAATCTGGCAGTATATTCAACTGTCCCCAAAGGTAATGCTCGCATTCAAATTGATTGAAATTAGAAGGACGAATTCTGCATAATTCTACTTTCTTCCCTTTTTATTTTCTGATAGAGAAAATTTACGATATAAAACAATTATAATTTTTTCTATTTGCAATCAATTTTAAACAAATTGTATTCTCTTTGGAAACATTCGCAATGAATATGTACGAAAATGCTAAATTTCTCAGTCCGTGTATATTTCAGTACTTTTCTTCATTTAAAAAGTCAGGGGACTTAGGCCAGGGGACTGAGTAATTTCATAGTTTTTGCACAAAAAACATGCTTAGGTTGTTATTTAAAAAAATTCAAAACTATTTAATATTAAAGTTTCATTCAGCCTACAAATTTGTTTTGTAAATACTCACCAAAGAACTGATAAACTGAACGGTCAATCGACGATCTCTCGTACGAATACCTTCTTCACAACTCACATAACAAACAGAAACGAGTTGATCACACGATTATATTTTAGGAGACTCGATACTTTACATTGATCCACTATAAAGGAGACTGATGAAAGGGCTTGGCACCCCTTGAAATAGCTATATCTCCAGCCAAACAAAAATAAAACGATTGGTGGTAGCGCCTTTATTTTGTTGTTGTTGTTCACAAAATTCATTCGATCGATATTCTAGTTATGGATATCTCATCTTGCATGCAAGATGAGTTTCAGTTCTATAACGACTTGACTTTCTGTCAGAAGTTTTAAATCGGTGCTAAAGGTACGAATAACTCTTAACTATCTGAAATCGGAAGTAATTTTGTTAGTTGCAACTTGCAAGTTGCATGAAAGTGGCATGAAAGTTGCAAGTTGCATGAAAAACTTGCAAGTTGCATGAAAAACTTGCATGCAAGTTGCATGGAAAACTTTCATATAAGTTGCATGTAAAACTTGCATGCAAGTTGCATGAAAAACTTACATGCAAGTTGCATGAAAAACTTGCATGCAAGTTGCATGGAAAACTTGCATGCAAGTTGCATGAAAAACTTGCATGCAAGTTGCGTGTAAAACTTGCATGCAAGTTGCATGGAAAACTTGCATGCAAGTTGCATGAAAAACTTGCATGCAAGTTGCATGAAAAACTTGCATGCAAGTTGCATGAAAAACTTGCATGCAAGTTGCATTAAAAACTTGCATGCAAGTTGCATGAAAAACTTGCATGCAAGTTGCATGAAAAACTTACATGCAAGTTGCATGAAAAACTTGCATGCAAGTTGCGTGTAAAACTTGCATGCAAGTTGCATGAAAAACTTGCATGCAAGTTGCATGAAAAACTTGCATGCAAGTTGCATGTAAAACTTGCATGCAAGTTGCATGAAAAACTTACATGCAAGTTGCATGAAAAACTTGCATGCAAGTTGCATGGAAAACTTGCATGCAAGTTGCATGAAAAACTTGCATGCAAGTTGCGTGTAAAACTTGCATGCAAGTTGCATGGAAAACTTGCATGCAAGTTGCATGAAAAACTTGCATGCAAGTTGCATGAAAAACTTGCACGCAAGTTGCATGGAAAACTTGCATGCAAGTTGCATGAAAAACTTGCATGCAAGTTGCATGAAAAACTTGCATGCAAGTTGCATGGAAAACTTGCATGCAAGTTGCATGAAAAACTTGCATGCAAGTTGCATGAAAAACTTGCATGCAAGTTGCATGAAAAACTTGCATGCAAGTTGCATGAAAAACTTGCATGCAAGTTGCATGAAAAACTTGCATGCAAGTTGCATGAAAAACTTGCATGCAAGCTGCATGAAAAACTTGCATGAAAAACTTGCATGCAAGTTGCGTGTAAAACTTGCATGCAAGTTGCATAAAAAACTTGCATGCAAGTTCCATGAAAAACTTGCATGCAAGTTGCATGAAAAACTTGCATGCAAGTTGCATGAAAAACTTGCATGCAAGTTGCATGAAAAACTTTCATGCAAGTTGCATGAAAAACTTGCATGCAAGTTGCATGAAAAACTTGCATGCAAGTTGCATTAAAAACTTGCATGCAAGTTGCATGAAAAACTTGCATGCAAGTTGCATGAAAAACTTGCATGCAAGTTGCATGAAAAACTTGCATGCAAGTTGCATGAAAAACTTGCATGCAAGTTTCATGGAAAACTTGCATGCAAGTTGCATGAAAAACTTGCATGCAAGTTGCATGAAAAACTTGCATGCAAGTTGCAAGAAAAACTTGCATGCAAGTTGCATGGAAAACTTGCATGCAAGTTGCATGTAAAACTTGCATGCAAGTTGCATGAAAAACTTGCATACAAGTTGCATGAAAAACTTGCATGCAAGTTGCATGAAAAACTTGCATGCAAGTTGCATGAAAAACTTGCATGCAAGTTGCATGAAAAACTTGCATGCAAGTTGCATGAAAAACTTGCATGCAAGTTGCATGGAAAACTTTCATGCAAGTTGCAAGAAAAACTTGCATGCAAGTTGCATTAAAAACTTGCATGCAAGTTCCATGAAAAACTTGCATGCAAGTTCCATGAAAAACTTGCATGCAAGTTGCATGAAAAACTTGCATGCAAGTTGCATGAAAAACTTGCATGCAAGTTGCATGAAAAACTTGCATGCAAGTTGCATGAAAAACTTGCATGCAAGTTGCATGAAAAACTTGCATGCAAGTTGCGTGTAAGACTTGCATGCAAGTTGCATGCAAAACTTGCATGCAAGTTGCATGAAAAACTTGCATGCAAGTTGAATGAAAAACTTGCATGCAAGTTGCATAAAAAACTTGCATGCAAGTTGCATGAAAAACTTGCATGCAAGTTGCATGAAAAACTTGCATGCAAGTTGCATGAAAAACTTGCATGCAAGTTGCATGAAAAACTTGCATGCAAGTTGCATGAAAAACTTGCATGCAAGTTTCATGGAAAACTTGCATGCAAGTTGCATGAAAAACTTGCATGCAAGTTGCATGGAAAACTTGCATGCAAGTTGCATGAAAAACTTGCATGCAAGTTGCATGGAAAACTTTCATGCAAGTTGCAAGAAAAACTTGCATGCAAGTTGCATTAAAAACTTGCATGCAAGTTCCATGAAAAACTTGCATGCAAGTTCCATGAAAAACTTGCATGCAAGTTGCATGAAAAACTTGCATGCAAGTTGCATGAAAAACTTGCATGCAAGTTGCATGAAAAACTTGCATGCAAGTTGCATGAAAAACTTGCATGCAAGTTGCATGAAAAACTTGCATGCAAGTTGCATGAAAAACTTGCATGCAAGTTTCATGGAAAACTTGCATGCAAGTTGCATGAAAAACTTGCATGCAAGTTTCATGGAAAACTTGCATGCAAGTTGCATGAAAAACTTGCATGCAACTTGCATGCAAGTTTTTCATGCAACTTGCATGCAAGTTTTTCATCCAACTTGCATGCAACTGGTACGCAAGTTTTTCATGCAACTTGCATGCAAGTTTTTCATGCAACTTGCATGCAAATTTTTCATGCAACTTGCATGCAAGTTTTTCATGCAACTTGCATGCAAGTTTTTCATGCAACTTGCATGCAAGTTTTTCATGCAACTTGCATGCAAGTTTTTTATGCAACTTGCATGCAAGTTTTTCATGCAACTTGCATGCAAGTTTTTCATGCAACTTGCATTCAAGTTTTCCATGCAACTTGCATGCAAGTTTTACACGCAACTTGCATGCAAGTTTTTCATGCAACTTGCATACAAGTTGCATGAAAAACTTGCATGCAAGTTGCGTGTAAGACTTGCATGCAAGTTGCATGCAAAACTTGCATGCAAGTTGCATGAAAAACTTGCATGCAAGTTTTACACACAACTTGCATGCAAGTTTTTCATGCAAGTTTTTTATGCAACTTGCATGCAAGTTTTTCATGCAACTTGCATGCAAGTTTTACACGCAACTTGCATGCAAGTTTTTCATGCAATTTTTTCGATTGCTTCATTGTTCCAACGGACTGAATAGAAATGCCGCGGACAAAGTTTAGTTAGTTTCTTTTTGCAATAAAATCAATTGTTAAGAATTATTTATCTATTTCATAACGAAGATTTATTATTTGACGTAAGTATGGTGGCTACATTTTAGAGTGAAACCTGTAATAAAAGAACGGTAATGATTTTTCTTTGCGAAAACGCGAAGATGACACGTGAGGGGACTGAGAATCAGGCACTTTGAAGAATTTTTTGAGCAAGAAAAAAAAATGCCACCATTATAAATTTGCTTGCGCATAAAGATCAGATTTCATTTTAGAAAGAAAGATCAGATTTAATAATTAACGGGATTTTAAAATATCTCCCGAGCCACCGAAAATTATGCATCATTTTCAGAATCACCCAATTATGTTTTGTGACTTGAACTGAAGTAGTGCAACCATTTAAATAGATCAAATGAATACATTCATGCAGACCTCTACTACCTACCTATTTAAAAGCTGTCAAAGATAATCTTTCTAAAATGTTCACTACTTAACTGGTACTAAAGAAAAACTTTCCAGTCAACATTTGAAAAAGAATCAGTCTTCTTTATCATCTAATATTACTTATTTCTATAGGTAAATGACATTATGGTCGTACTGGTAAATGACTAGGGTCCCCATCAATTTAAACAAAAACGATTGAACGATAACATTTTTCTTATCTTATAGAATCAAAAATATCGGGTGACACAAAACAATAAAATCACCCAAAAACAATTTATTTAGGTTTCAATAAGTAATCAATAATTAAAATAAGTAATTAGCTTTTATAACATAAGTTAAAGGTACCTACTTGAACTCCGCGAACCACGGTTGAATCTCAGCTAATCCACCGAAAGCGGTGGGTTAAAATTGCTTAACCACGATTTAAATGTTTTTGCATCTGGCTCATAACGTTTAAATTCAAATTCAACCCCTTTAGTCGAAATAAATTGTGTTAATCACATGCCACTTCGTCACACAAAATAATTTGAACATATCATTTTCGGATTTCTCTACTAAAACTATGTCCAATTTATTGTTTTAATGATTTATGAAGTTTATGACCATAGCATGAAAACAATCACCCTCTGGCCACTTAAATAGGATGCCATAAAACCTATCATGCAATTATCACATCACATATCATACTTGTCCCACATTTATTATTTTTATTTTAACAAAATAAACCGGTGTGTGATGACAGTAATCGCCCATTTTTCACGACCATTAAATTGCAGCCATCAGGGCGAGATTCAAAACCAGTGTCAGCGAGCGCAGCGCCTCAAGATGCACAAAAGATTCTTTGCTTTTATTTATTTTTATTTTGGTTGAAAAATTGCACATTTGATAATACAACTGGTTATAGTCTGATATATCGCGTTGAATTCATCAATTTTTGAACTGAAATTTTAATTTTAAATTAATTTTGCAATTAATCCAGAACCATTCAAGAAAACGCCTGTGGCGTTACCAGCTCAATTCCGTGTCACTGTGAATTATATTTTTCATGTACATTTACCATTAAAGTAATATGACGTGTGTATAAATAATGCATATTGCATTAACATTATCTGACCAAAAATTTAACATTTAGTCTCAGGGAATCCGAAACATTTATGTGTATACTAACAGAAAAAACTAACGCGTGCGGAGTTCGCTCCCCAGAACTAACAATAATAACGATAACGACTAAATTGAAACTCATCTTCGAGCAAAATTTTCTTAAATGATTAAATTCCTAACCTAACCCTAACTACCAGACTATAAAGGCTTTGCTGTAGCCAAATATAAAATTGCTGGCCGTTGAATTTGTTGGAGCCGGGCGGCCAGATGATTATATACGGTTCCGATCTGAATATTATATTCGCAAACTTAAAGTTTTCAGTCAAAGGCCTTTGTGTGTGGCCCTTAACAAGGTGTAATTACGGCCTGTTATCCTCTCATCGCAATCGTCCTGATTATAGTCTTTTGCGGAAAACAAGGTAAATATTAATTTTTATTCCTCCTCCCTATATCTGATGGTTTACCTGGGGGTGCATGCAGTTATGGAAGATGCAAAACGCGAATTTCACTTAGACGATGATTAACGACCGAATGATGGGTTCTGTCCACCACGTAAAAAAAAAAAAAACAACAACAACAACTACCTACGTACTTATTTGTAAAACTGCAGTCTTGTCTGACGGTATAATAATGGCTGCAAATTGGTGACGCTGACGGTGATGGAGAGAGGGAGTTTATAATCGCCAAGTTGTTTACTATCAATCAAAAAGAAAACATACTAACACACCTTTATGGTCCTTCTTTTCTTTTAATTAATAATTAAAAAAATGCTTTATAGGTATATTTCCTAAGGGCTTGACGCTCAAAAAGGTATAATAAAAAATTGAGGTTTTTAATATCGCACTTAAGTGTTTTATGAGAGCTACAGAGCTGGTGCTTTAAGGGATAATTTATGATCTGTCAAAGTACTTGGCACCAACAAAAATTTTTGTATTTTCAAAACTATAAAATTCAAACATGTTTCTATTTGTAAAGTTTTATTTGTTGTTTATTTTTTTTTATAGTTTCGTGTAGGTCCGTCCTTATTATATCTTCAGACGTTTCAACAAAGAAGCGTAGAAGATGTGTGTTACCCATATTTCAAGGAGAGAGTAATACATAGATAAATGTCGAAGTATACGCACCTGGAAAGAAAATCCTC